>OY728577.1:12760177-14179843 GCA_963422195.1 Carabus problematicus | reverse complement strand
GGTGGTAGAATATTTTTGTTCAGTAGTATTTAATGTTCGCGATGCAAATGAAATAGGCAAATCTTTGTTAATTTCGCCTTGTGATAAAACAGCGCCTATTGCGAAATTGCTTGCATCTGTCGTTAAAACAAATTCTTTTGAAAATTCTGGATATTGTAATATTAATTTATTTGTTAAATAATTTTTCAAGAAATTAAATGAATTTTGTTGTTCTTCTTCCCATAAAAATGTATTGTTTTTATGCAATAGAATAGTTAAAGGTTTGGAAAGTTTTAAAAAATCTTTTATGAATTTTCGATAATATCCAATACTTTAGTGGGAATTTTTGGAATAGGAAAATTTTTAATTACTTTTATTTTGTCTGGATTTGGTTTTACACCATTCGATGTTATAGTATGTCCTAAATATGTGACTTCTTTTCTTAAAAATTCACATTTATCTGGTTGAAGTTTTAGATTATGTTGTCGCAATCGGTCAAAGATTGATTTTAATTTGATTTCGTGATTTTGTAAATTTGAAGCATATACATATTACTATATCATCGAGATATGTAAAACAATGTAAACCCTGTAAACCGGTTCAAGCTAAATTCATAAGACGAGAAAATGTTGCAGGTGCATTTTTCAGACCACAGGGCATTCTAGTGAACTGAAAATGATCTTGTGGAGAATTAAAAGTTGTTTTTGAAATATCAGATTATTTTATAGGTACTTGATGAAACCCTGACGCTAAAATTTCTTCAATATTTGGAACAGGATAAGCACCACCAATTGTAATTTCGTTTAACTTTCTATAATCGACTACCACGCGCCATTTTGTTTTTCCGAACGCATCAATTTTTTTTCGGTACGACCCATAAAGGAGCGGAACATGAAGATAATGATGAACGAATTATTTGTGAATCTGTTTTTGATTTGATTTTTTTTGGAGTAAAACCACAGGAAATTTAAAGTTAATACAGTGATATTTAATCATTAATAAAACTATGCTTGGCTACAATATTGGCAAAGAAAAATAATCAGAAACATTGTAATAACAGTATTTAATTAATTTGGATTTAAGATAAGATGATAAGTTTGCAATGCTACATATAGACTAGCTAGTTTAGATAAATTTCTTAAAACATAAACTGATGAAGTTAATTTAGATTTCAAATAAGCAATATGATTATTCCAATTCAGCCTATAATCTACGAAAATTCCTAATAATTTAATGGAGCTCATTGCTTTTACATTTTCATTTTGAAGAGTTAATATCTGGTCATTTATAGATTTATTCAACTTAAAAGATATAACTTGAGTTTTACTTGTATTTAATATTAAAGCATTTCTCTTTATCCAGTTGTACATCGAATTAAAGTTAGCTACAGATTTTTCCCTCAATATGTAGGTACTAGGAGCATCAATGATTAAGGTAGTGTCATCAGCAAACAATACCGTATTAGTGGGTATGTTAGACAGTAAATCGTTAATATAGATCAAAAAGAGTAAAAGGCCTAAAATGGACCCTTGAGGGACACCGCAATGAACATGTTTCTTAAGGGATAGGTTATACTCTATTTTAACTTGTTGGGAACGATAAGATAAATAAGATTTAAACCACGTAAATGGTACACCTCTAATACCGAGTAATTCTAAGCAGTAGGTTATAATCAACTAGATCGAAAGCCTTACTGAAATCCATACAGAGCGCTTGGACATACTGATCTTTGTTTGTATTGTCGAAAAATATATCAAAATATTAAAAATGGCAAGGTTTGTATCTTTACCTGGTAGAAAACCGTATTTACAGTTGTCTAGTAATTTGTTATTTAATAAGAAATTAAGTAATCTGCGGTGAACCACTTTTTCATAGATTTTGTACCTCTTGTTTATGAATTTCTGGAAATCGATAAGTTTTGGTATTTATTGGTTTGTTTGAAGAAGTAGTGATTTCATGTGATATTAAATTAGTATGAGATAGTTTGTCATTGGGTAATTTAAATATGTCATTGTATTCGTGACAAGTTGAAGTTAATGAATTTCTTTCTTCACAATTGAGATGATCAATACGTATATTTTGATCAAGAATTTTTTAATCGATCCGAATCTTGTGTGTTCTCATTATTAGGAACATTTAGAGTGTATATTTCCTGAGGTAAAGGATCTAATTTTATTAGAGATAGTGTATATGTATAATCGTGAGATGTTGTATTTAAGATAGAAGCTACACAGCGTTTATTTCGAACTTGAACGATAGCTTTCGAGGGATAAATACCTTTTGATACTTAAATATTTGGAATGATACCTTCCATTATTTCTGGATTTACAACTTGAAATGAACTTCAGTTCTTGCTCTGATAACGTAAGTTGATTTTATTTTAAGTGATTTTGAATAATTATATATTGGTATCAATGAATTAAGTAATTGTACTTGTTCTTTTTGATATGAAATTATTGCTTCGGGTTTCTTTAACAAATCCTTACCGATGAGGCCGTCATATGATAGATTTATGTGATTTGGTTTGACTTGAAATTCATGTTCGATTGATTTGGAATTTGGGAGTACACGTTCCTGGTGTATTAGTAACAGATGTTGAATTAATTTGGATTGAATTGGATTTGATTTTGTAAATTAATTTGAGTTTGTGAATTAAGAGAATTATGTTTTATTAATGAAATATTAGAACCTGTGTCTAATAAAAATGTTTTTATTTGGATTTGAGATGTTTTTTAATTGCAAATAAAGAGCTTGTTCTTGACTTTGTTTATTGATATCAGCAATTTGAGTTGGATTTGATTTAGATGAATTGATATCTGCAATTTGAGTTAGATTTGATTTAGATGCATTGATATCTGCAATTTGAGTTAGATTTGAGTTAGTTGGTTTTGCAGAATTAATACAATTGCTTTTTTCAGTTGATTTCTGTTTATGTTTATTATTAAATTCCCGTTTTCGACATTCATTGATTAAATGTCCAAATTTTTAACAATATCAACATTGTTTGATTTCGTTTTGATTTTGCGCATAATTTACTGATGATGAAGATTGAGTTTCATTAACGTGATGAACATGAGTTTTATTTAAAAAAAATCTTCAGTAAAGTGTGTATTGTTATTACAAGTTGAGCAATGTTTTTGAACAATTTTATTATTTTTAATGCCATTGTAATTTTGCATGCGTAAAGCAGATTCTTCAGCCATTGCAATGGTTATGGCTTCATTTAAATTTTCTGGATTTGTAATACGAAGGCGATCAGAGATTTTTGGATGTGTAAAGTGAATAAAACGATTAAGAGCAATTTCATTTATTAAATATAATTTGCCTTCTAAAAGATTTTGTTGTTCAGTATTTTGTTCAATACTTGTGGATGTTCTTTTTATTAAAGTTTCTAATCTTTGCACAAAATTTGAGTTTGATTCACTTTGTTTTTGTGAAATATTTGTGAGTTCATTGAGTAATTGAGCATGATGTTTTTTATCTTGATAAAGTAATTTAAGATAATCTTTTAATTGTCACCAATTTTCGAATTTTCTATTACAAATAGCTGCTTTTGCATTACCTTTGGTTTGTGAAATAATATTTTTACAAAATTGGTGTTTGATAGTCGGTAGTAAGAGATATTGCTAAATTTGAGTCATGAGTGAATGTGATTAATTCCTCGCGTTTACTATCAAACTCGGGAATGAATTTAAGTAAATCGGACAGATTTACACTTGTTGAATTAACTTCGTTGGATGATTCTGGCATTTTGTATTTAAGATATTAGGATATAATTTTTTTTTAAATTAGTTTAAACAAAGAATCGCAGAGAAATATGTGCAATACCTACAAAAATATGGACAGTAGCATATTGAAGAACACTTTGAGATGATTTAGATGACGAAGTAGTTGAGATTTTGGTGTAGAGAAATTGATGACGTAGTTGATAATGGATACTCGTTCGTTCTTCTTGTTTGATGAAGGATCAGAACACACGATGATTGAAATCTTCGGCTGATGTTGATATTTTCTATTTAACTTTTGATAAAGAATTATAACACGCGATGATGGATATTTTCGGCTGATGATATTTTCTATTCTCACTTGTGATAAACAGTTACAACACGCGATGATTGAAATCTTCGGCTGATGTTGATATTTTCTATTACTTAATTTCACTTCTGACACTACTTGTTGAGGGTTGGGGTATATCGAAATAAAAAGAGTTTGTATTTATAATGATAAAAGCAATTTTTATCAGAACTGTCTCACGAAGCTTCCCTGAACGGAAAGTGTCCAATAAGCAAAAGTAAAAAAAAAATGATATGACTAAAGTACACATATATGTTGGCTTAAGAATTAAATATATGTATTTGACGTAATAAAAGTAGCGTATTATATAACGGTGGTTTCAATTGGAATAGCTGTCCCATGCGGAGGCAGATCGACGGCAAGAAAGTCGTTGATGTGGATTGGCACGTTGTATATATATATATATATATATATATATATATATATATATATATATATATATATATATATATATATATATGTGGAACATAGAGAATTAACTTTTCTTTGAATGATGTAGAAGATGTTGATAATGATTTATAACACGTTTGGACTTCCATCTTCTGTGTGTTTAAGTTAATAAAACTAGTTGTTACCAAATATAAATTTATTATTAATACACTTAATAACACAGTCAAATATAACATTTATGCACAACGTTTCGACAACTAAGATCAGTTGTCTTCATCAAGTGAACTGATACTGTTCCTTGAGTTCCTAATTACGGCTTTTATACCGTGTGTTGTAAGGGTGTGTAATGATCCGTGATGTGTGTTCAAGTGTGACGTGGTTATTATTATGTGTTGTGGGCGGTGTCTGTGTGGGTGATGTCCTGTCAAGCGTGTTGGATTTGTTGTGTGCTGTTGTTGGCGGTTTTATGGATAGTGTAGGGTCCTTATGGATGAACTTCTTCCAGACGGGTTTAATCTCAACACTCGGGTTGCTGAAGACTTCTTTGTTGGTTGTAATGATGGCCGCTTCCCAGAATTTCCTTTTGAACCAGTGTTGTTCTTTCTTGATAATCTTGGCATCCCCCATTGAATTCTGTTTTTGTTCTCCCATGCGTGGTCTGCTAAGCCAGATTTTGTTGTTTCCCCTCTCTTCGTGTGTGTTAGGTGTTCGCGAAGTCTTGTGTCTAATGCGCGTTTGGTTTCTCCTATGTAACTTTTCCCACATTCGCAAGGTATTTGATAGATGCAGTCTTTTGTATCTGATGAATTTTTTGGTCTATTGCTGCCAAGAAGGCTTCTTATTGTTGATGTCGTTTGAAATACTGTTAATACTTAATTTAGCAGCAACTCTTCTTATTTCTTCTGATATGCCTTTTGTATATGGTATACATAGTAGATGTTTATGTTCTTCCTCGGTAGTGGTCGTTTTGGTTTTGGTCGCTTTTGGTTGCATGATCTTCTTGATTAAGTTGTGTTTGAAACCGTTTCGAAGTAGCGTTTCTTGAATTATTTTCCTTTCTTCTGCTCTGGCTTCATTTAAATAAATTTATATTTGGTAACAACTAGTTTTATTAACTTAAACACACAGAAGATGGAAGTCCAAACGTGTTATAAATCATAGAGAATTAACATGTAAATATAGAAATATTGTGATTACTTCTGAACAATTTCAGAGCAAAAGTGTAAATAAAAGAGTTGTAAATAAATTTATACTTCTCGAAGGCATGAAAGTTTAGAATCTCTAAAGGACTGTATTAGGGAGGCATGTTTTAATATAACCCCTGAAATATTACGAAATGTACGTCGTAATTTTTATGACAGATTAAGCCACTGTCTACTAGGCAATGGCAATACATACTTTTGAACATTTAATTAAATAGTATTTTTGAATTTTGAGTGCTTATCTGTTGTGTACAAAAAACTTTATTATAAAATAATAAATGGTTACGTTGGTTTGTCCCAGTGATTTTATACTATCTAGATACCAACAAGCAATATACGTCCTATTGCAGCTCGTGATTCAACATGTGTAACGTAGTAATTTTATTCTATCTGTTTCTATAGTATGTGCAATGGTATCCTGTTGTCTCTGTTGCGACCACTAGTGACCAACCAATCAGCATAAAGCGAATCGAATGTTGTTTCTCTCAGCATTGCTTAAGGCCGTGTTCGAATTCAAGATTGTAATATTTTAGGTAATGAAATTAGGGAGATTTTAGGTAATGAAATTAGGGAGATTTTAGGATCTTGGCGGTCAATTTAGAGTATGCAATTCAGGGCGTAGTCTGCTTTTACAAATCCTAATGTCTATTCCTAAAATCCTAACGTCATTTAGTGCACAATTTAGGGTATCAAACCAGTCATGTGGTACATTGTGCACTAAATTGTCCAATTCGAACACAGCCTAAATTCAAAGCCTTATTTTAACCTAATCAAAATTTATAGTGTATGTTGACGTATAGGCTGAGTTTTTGTTATTAATATCATTTATAGAAAATTGTTAAAAATGTTTCGTTAGATTAATTGCTATAACATTTACCGAAGGATGACATAGCTATTTCAAAAGGGGATCGCAAGTGAGAGAGCACTATTGATATTTGTACACTATAGACAAACACGCAGTTCAGTAGTGTAGGTATCTAGTAGCATTATCCACGAACACTAAACCTTAACCTTACTTTCTATTTTATATATATATATATATATATATATATATATATATATATATATATATGTATACAGTGCACGCCGCTTATTGAAATCACGGCCTTTTCAGGGTGCCTCCAAGACATTCTGTCAAAAAGTTTGGAGACCCCCTGAAAAGTCTAGCGACCTCTGCAATACTAATCTGCCATTTTGTCTCTAGTTCATCTTTTATTTAGTATAAAATCAATTATTGTATAATTATTATATTATATACGTTATATTTTTATACTATAAAGTTCATATCAGTTTCAATTTATAAATCATTACAGTGACAAATTTTGCACAGACAAAATGTGTAGCAGGAGTCTCCAAACTTTTTGACAGAATGGCCATTGCACTCAAAGTGCAAGCCGGGTCTGATCTAAAATAATTATAATATTTTATTCTAAACAGGCAAATATTAGCAGAAGATGCTTTTATTTAAAACCAGTCAATGATGAATTTCTAAATTAACGAGGCCAGGACATTAGTTCATATTTTTGCCAATAGATAGAACCGCAGTAGAGTTTCCAAACAAAAACAAAATATTTTGTTACTTTATAACTGTCTGTCAACGGTAATACACATGTGTATTTTCTTTTTGCATTATTCCCTTAATTAATTTAACTTCTTTACCCAATTTTAAAATGGATTCATTAATTAAATTGTCGCATAATGTTCTTCAACGGATTGGTGCAGTCAATGCGCGTTTGCTAGGCATAATTCGCAATGCTTATGAGCAGCTGGTGGCATTGTTTACATGGTAAGACATGTTTCGCATTATGAGTTGTTGTAATTGAATATTGCCTGATTGAGGAATCTTGGAATGAGGGTGTAGCGTGTTATATTTCTAGTTTAGTCTAATATTTTGTACTTTCACAGGCCGGTAATGCGAAACCAGCACGTAGCTTGTTTGGAAGTAGTACCAAGGGCCGTGTCTCCCTTATGCGTTATCGATGAACGCGTCCAGGATGAGCCCGAGGACGTACACTCGATTATGAAACGTGAAGCAGCTATAGCTGACCAGCTGCTGTTGGCAGCAATTATAGCCTGGAAGCAAACTGAAAAGAATCTGTCAGATGCATTTTTGGCAGGCAAACGCCACACATTCTCCAAGAACGATGTAATCAGAGATCTAGAAATTGCAAACAACACAGCTGAAGATGTGATGCTGGATGCAATAAGGGACCGTACGAAACTGCACATGCAACACTGCGATGAATGCGAGCGCATAATTAACACAAGGTGCACCACAATGCAGGTGATAGTTAAGGCATCAGAGGAGAAATTGGCACTTGACGTCAAGGATTCACCGCGCAAACTCCTGGCTATAACTTACGGTGATGATATAGCGAACGAAAAAATCTCCGACCAGCTCAACCGGTGCGAACTGTTGGCATTACCTTCTCCTGAAGCTTTCCAGAAGGTTTTAGAATTGCCTCCGTGCCAGGTAGAAAAAAAATCCGCCAAACCCAAATCTAGCCCGTTGAAGAAGTCGCCACAGCCGAAGCCAAAACCAAGATGGCGTTAATGAATCACGATCCCACCTAAATTTGTTGTCCTAAAAATTCAAAGTAAAACTTTTCATTCTCTGTAGCAAAAAAATTGTTACAATCCAAATTTACAGTACAATGTTTTTTTTTTATATAACGATTTATTTCCATTATAACTTTTAATTGCTTTCTTACTTATTATATCCTAAATTAGTATCAGTAGAATAAAAAAAAAACTACACATATTATATAAATGTGTTTTATTTAATATATTCTGTATAAATCCAAGAAGTTTACAGAGTGCAAGTTATATTGCATAAGTTAAACTTAGTAAAGTAATTCTCAATTAACTTAGTTGATTATAACATAAATCGTAATTTACCATGAATTTTCGTTAAACAAATAGTAGTAACAGTCCATCTAGCATTAATTTACAATTTGAATAAATAATTTCTGACGAGAAAACCCATCATTCTTTTGATTAATTACTGTATCAGTTGCATTAATCTAGATAGATGCAGATCGATATAAAACCTATAATATTTCCATCACGGTGTATCTGATCTCAGTACTCATAAACAATGAATGTATAACAGTAGACAACAGTATGATTTCTTGTCTATAGATTAACTAATATATTGTAACGTAACACACTGTGATTCTGACCTCATATGGCTCCACGTCACTTCCCTACTCGCGTTGGGTTCGGATCTGGTGTAGTAGGTATACGACGAAATAAATCGAGAGTTTCAGACCACAAACTTAACAGCTTTATTCTCGGTTTTACAATTTAGTATCAGATGCGATCCGCCAAGCGGTTAAAATATTGTAATTAGGCTGTGTTCGAAAAGGACCCGTTGTGTTATTATACTCTGGATGCCAGTCAATGATGGCCGAGACGGTTGGAATTGTGGCCGATCGCTAGGATAGACGTTAGCTCGAAAATAATGGATTTCCTGTAAACAGATTCGTACAAACGATAAGTAAACGTAATTGACTCTGGGCATAGACAGAACGTCTATGTTAGTTCGATGCTCAGGCAGCCCGACTGACTTTACTGTGAACTGATTAGAGGTAGGATATTGATGATAACCGTGTGCTTCGACGACGTCCTGCAAGTACGGACCGCCACTCCACTATGCTAACGACCGAGTTATGGTACTGCACTGCCTTAATGTTCATCTATTCGATTGCTCATGGCACAATTGCTCGTAAGTATTTGTTGATAAGCAGTATTAATAATGTTCATCTATTCGACTGATCAAGGGCACACCGATAGGAATTTATAATTGTTTGTAAGCATTGATTACATATTATGTTGGTCACTAGTAAGTGACAGATAACAATAAAATATATACAACTGTTCGTCAACAACTGTTAGCTCGTCTGGTAGCAAGCGAGGTACTGTGCACCGCGTATATGGACGAGTGAGTCACTGGGTACCGGGAATCGAACCCGGGTCTCCGACCACGAAGGTGGGTGTCCTACCATTAGACGATACACCATGCTCACCAGCACTTGTAGATATCTCTGGAACAATTATATTAATTAAGCTTTCATACCTCGCGACTGCCTGAGTGTTAATGTCAGTAGAAGATGGAACGGACCAAGGAATCCACCTCCCCAGAACGGCATGGTACATCCAGTGCTGCAGGCTGTGTCCGAGCTCAGATACCTGGTGCTACAACGCGTCACGTCCATAGGCTGCGGGACCGGAGTTGAAATTTCTGTACTCGCGCGAACTACAGCAGAGGCCTTCGTAACCCGAGCACACCGATCGAGAGCGAACCCTTTGGTCAAAGGCTGCGTGGCCCCACCCCACGTCAAGTTCAGAGCCAGCCACTCGCGCACTACAGCAGTGTAGGCCAGGTAAACAAGACGGCGATGGTCCGCGTACAGCATCACTTAAGAACAAACATGGCGGCAATACAAATTTCTCTAGCGAGTCGTTAGAAACAAAGTAAACTCGAAATCAGAGATAGAGAGAGAAAAGGGATGATTTGACCAACACTTATCTGTCTCAAATTGATGCTGCACGGCCAATGACGGGGTTTTGCTGTAATGCTGACGGGATGATTCGACACACCTTTCGTCTTCGCTAGTGTTCCCAAGGGTGGTTTTCAGATGTGTAGGTGACGACTAACAGGTTCTTCTGTTGTTCGGATAGCGACGACTCTCTCGATCCCTTATTTAATCAGGCTTGATTCGGTAGAGTCGCTACCTCGTGCCTTTAGATAACCTTCGACATTGTAGCACTACTGAAATTTAGTACGGCTCGATACTTCTACTAAAATCCCCTGAATAATACGGTAAACTCTTCACTTTGGATTTTTCGATACAAACTCACATAGAGACTAGAAATGACTTTCAAAGTGAACACAAAAATGCACACAGTACACGAAGCCGTGCTAACGACTCTCCTTCTTTCTCTCTTTGCCATCGCGACACATTCAGAGTCTCACAAACTTGTTGCAACAAAAATACAACGTTACAACACCCCGTCTACGTAAAAAAAAAAGAAAGTTAGGGGTGGTCCATACCTTGGTGATAATGTTTTAAGAATTTTATGTGCCAATTTCCCTGTGGCCGTCCATCCAAGTTTTCCAATTTAAACGTAACTTTCGAAGTTCGTCGGGATATGCGGTACGGTCCTCTGTATTTAGGTGCCAACTTCGATACGAAGTATTTTGTTCCTTCCGAAAGTACATAATTCTTCAGCCATACAAGCTGTCCTATGCGGTACTATTTTGGCCGATGGCGTAAAGTCGTCGCTGCACTTTGGTGAACACTTCTTTCAATTGTTGATCGGGCGTACGCAATAGCTCCAGTGTCGGTACATCCGTGTCTCTATTCATTCTGTTGAAATATGATCCGATCCGGTTAAGATATGTTCCCGTCCAAAATTGATGAAGTACGGTATATAGCGTGTTATTACGCTTCTGGCTGAGTTGATTGCACATGCGATCTGTTGAGTGTGTTTATCCCAGAGTCGGTCATTGTCCTGCAGGTAGCTACGTATCATTATTTTGACGGTTCGGTTCATTCGCTCGGCATTCTGCGGTTGGCGTTATACGATATTTTTACCTCGTATTTGGTCGCTAGATCCTTTAATTGTTGTCTAATGGACTGCTTCCCGTTATCACAGATCATGATTTGGGGTGCTACATACGTCAGGAAAACTCTGTCTTCCAGGATTTCGCACAATTTAGCGGCTGTTTCTTTTCTAATCGGAAATAGAAGTACGTATTTAGAAAAATAGTCGGTCACGACCAATAAGTAGGCGTGGCCTTTCAAAGAGGGGGGAAATTCCATATAATGCAGGCTAATAATTTGCCATGGTTGAGGCACGAACGGTCGGTCTCCCATCAATCCAGGGGCTTTCATGATAGGCTTTTGTCTTTGACAAACTCGACATGTGATTTTATCTTATTGTGCATTTTGGGCCAATAATATATGCTTGCGATATGATGAATAGTTTTATAAATACCTGCATGTCATGTGACATTCTTCTAGTACCTTTTTGCACAATTCTTTCGGGACTACGATTTTCCAATCAAAGGTGGTTTGAGACTTGACATATTTAAGTAGTTTTCCATCTTCAATTTTCCATTGGCGATAACTGGCGGGATTTTCTTCTATTTTAGTTAATAATTGGCGGTACCAGGGATCAACTATCGACTCCTCCATGGTGATCATATCGAGTTTGATTTCGAGAGCTTGAGACAATAAATCTGGAATTAAGTGTTCTTTACCTTGCCGATGAACGATGTTGAAGTCGAATTGTTGTAACCTCACGGCGCAGCGCGCTAGGGTGCCTTCCAAATATGGTCGGAACTTTTCGACAGCCCAAATTACTGCTAGACATTCTTTTTCAGTTACGGAATAGTTCGGAATGTTTCGCTAAACTTCGACTAGCATAACAGATTACCCATTCATCTTGATCTGACGTTTGTGACAGTACGGCACCGAGTCCGTAATTTGATACATCTGTCAACACTAAAAAAGGTTTATCAAAATCAGGACACGTTAATATGGGAGCGGAAACGAATTTTTCTTTTATGTGAGTGAAGGATTTGTCGCATTCCATTTATATGGATAAATGGTTTATTTATATGCATTAAACGTTATTCAACTATCAGTCACCAATTAGGTTAACTTAGAAGATCGAGGAATATAAATGCTAAATCTTTAATGCGTTTACCTTAAAGCCCTCTTCCTCGAAAAGGGCAAAATAGTGCGCACTATTACTTTGCCACTAAACATCATTAGTGTACAACTACTTCGAATAAAAATTTCATCCAAATCCGTGTTCCGGCGTTGGCGACCTTCCCTTGTTAGATAAATTCTTCGATCTTATAAATGGTTTATGTTTCTTTAAAAGGTTCGTGACGGGGGCGGCAAATGTGGAAAAGTCTGGTTAGGCCAGCTTTGGTAATTTTCTTAAGTACACGTTCCAGTATTTCCATGTATTTTTCAAACGTCGGACTGATAACGATTACATCGTCAAGATAAACGAACACGTAGGGTTCAAATTGTTGATCAAACATCCGATGCATCAAGCGTTGAAAGGTGACTGGTGAATTGTGTACTCCAAACGGCATTCTTTTAAATTCAAAAAGTCCTCTACCAGGCACGGTGATGACAATTTTTCTCTTGACTAGAGGCTTTGATCGGAATTTGCCAGAAGGCGGATTTGATATCTAGTAAACTTAGGTCCCGGGCATTCCGTAAATTGTCTAAAATCGTACTCACATAAGGTATCGGGTATGCATCCTTCCGAATGACCGGGTTTAGTTTCTTATAGTCTACCACGAATCTGTAAGACTTGTCCGGCTTCCTTACCATAAGGATTGGGCTAGACCATGTACTGTTGGAACGTTTTATCACCCCATCTTGGAGCATTTTGTCCAGTTCTTTATGGATTTGTTGTAGCACCACTGGTGAAACAGGATAGTGGCGTTGTTTGATCGGATCGGCCTCCGTCAGGATCTCGTACTCTGCTAGGTTGGTGCAGTCTAAGGATGATTTCATTCGCTTGAAAGATTTTCTGATTAAATCATTTAAACGGTTTCTTTGAGATAAAGTTAGATCTACAGAAGAATTGAGGAGCTAAATCTACTGCCTCCAGGATAACACACTCACCTTGTCGCAGGTTCAAATTAAGGTTCATGGTACGATTCAATCAGGTGATTTCTCGGGGTTAAGTTCGGTATGAAATCTATCCAATCGGCACCAGGATCTCCTTCCGATGATAGTCTGATTTGCTCCAAAGTCTGAAAGTCCTTTAAATGTTTTCCCTCATATGGTCACATTTACATAAGGTCGGTTATCACCCGACGTCTTTGTTAGTAAGTTGTCAATTTCAGTTTTCATAGTTCTACTCCTGATGGTCTCCAGCCAAGCGAGCCAGTCTGCTTGTTGAACCGTCCAGGTTGGTTTGAAGCTTGACTTCCGGTTCCTTTTATCAAACTTCCGTTCTAGTTTTCCGACCGTGGTTTGCTGCATTTCGGGCATGTGCGAGTGGTGTTGTCCGGGCATCCACACCTAAAACACAATTTATTCCGCGGACGTCGACAATCAGAATAATAATGTCCATTTTTTTTACAATTCCAAAAGCAAATCGGTTTGGTTGGAGCGGTTTTCATTTCGAAAGTGTTGGCAGCATGTGGTTTGTTGTGTCCTTGATAGGTGAGATCTGGTTCCAATAAATTACGGCGACTCGTTGGAGGTGGTCGAAATTTCTCTGCGATAGTGCGATTTGTCTCCAGTTGTTTACATACCGTGTGTAGTTCTTCCACAGATTCTGTTTTGATGAGGCCTAGGTGCTGAATGAAGTAAGGTAAAACATTTCTTCTCAATACTTGAAGCTTCTGTTTTTCGCTTGCTGGCGTTGGTAATCGTGCGAATAGGTTTGTGACTCTCGCAAAATATGAGCCGATGGATTCGTCGGTGCATTGCGTCCTTGCGCGGATTTCTTCTCACAACTCCAGATCATAATCTTCCGGTTTATATTTGGAGCGCAATATTTTCACAAAATCTTCCCACGAACGTATCTTTGATTTGACTGAACGGTACCAAATCAGCGCACGTCCCGTGAGTAGTTCTATAGCGGAATTACATAAGTCTATCTTGAATACGTTTCTAGAGATGCTGTATTCTTCTACTTGTTCCAGGAAAGCATTTACACTCAGGGAGGTATTGTCGCCATTGAAAGTAAGTTGCCATTGCGATACCGGTATTTGTTTACGACGAATGGGATTGCCGCGGATTGCTGGGCTGCTGGGAGATTCGGATATCTTTTGCGGATCGGTTACGTCAATCACCCTTTTTTCCAAGGTTCTTATCTCCTTTTCCATTTGTACAACAGAGGCTTGGAGCTGTAGATCATCTGACTGAATTCTAGCCAGGCGTCCATTGAGATGTAGCATCTTCGTAAATAGTTTCTTAAGTTCACCGTCGTGGCTATTTTTCATCAGTTGTGTGGCCAGATTTTGTAAACTGAGTAGCTTCTGAGTGCAGATTTCCATTTCGCTGGAAGGAGTACGGGGATTTATGCTTCTGTCCTCGATATTTTATAGTTCTTCTTCCTTTAATTTCCTGGTGAGTACAGTCCTCATTACTGGGATTGATAAAATTCTAGTATTTGAGATTCTCAAACGTCTAGCTCGTATTCGAGTTCATCACGAGAAAGTCGGTACGTATCCATGGTCAACTAACGTTTTGGACAGATAAGTGTTGTGTGAACAAGTACTTTGTAGTTTGACAACAATACAGATATTATTTGCTAACAGTGTTATATAGTATCGACTTAGAAATTTATTAATCCTTGTTGCTTCTTTAGGAGGATAGGGCACCTTTTTAGTGGTGATTCTGCAGCATTGTTTGATAGAGGCAAGATTGCTAGCCTTGCTCTATAATTTCCTCATTTACAGCGCATAGTTTTTCTGTTAGTTTTTTCAACTCCTGTTTATTTTTCGATTTATTCTTAATGTCATTCCAGGTTTGTCCAGTGTCAGTATGTTCCTTATGTATTTAGCGTGTCCAGGTGTGCATTGGTCTTCCCTTTCTTCTTTTGCCTCTAATGTTATATTCCAGCGCTTGTTTTGTGATGTCATTGATTTCGTTTCTCAGCGTATGTCCTGTCCTGTCCTGTCCATCTATGTTTTATCGTAACTTCCACTGATTCTTGTACGCATTTCCTCCATGGGTCTTTATTGGATATTTTTTCTGGCCAGTATATGTTTAATATTCTACGTAAACATTTATTGATGAAAGTTTGAACTTTCTTAGTATCACTCGTTCCTCCTTTCTTATCTATTACACTTCCCAAGTAGGAAAAGTAGTCCGTATCCTATATTTTGCTGTTTCCAATTACTAGTTCGGAATTATTTTTTGCATTTATTTTTAGTCTTTTGCATTTATTATGATTAATTTTTAATCCAACTTTTTCAGCTTCTTACATCAATTTCGTAGTTTTCTTCTTTATATTTACAGAGTTTTCCTCTATAAGGCATATATCATCCGCAAATTCTAGGTCTTCCAGATTCTTTCCAAATATCCAAGGTATTCCTGTTTTATTACCTGATACCCTCTCCATAACATAGTCTATTATAAATAAGAATAACATGGGGGATAGTATGCAGCATTGTCTTACTCCGCTGCCAATGTTTAAATTCCTCGTTAATTCGCCATTTGTGTCTATTTTTGCAGTGTAGTTATCGTACAGAAGTTTTATCATTTTGGTTATTTTATCCGGAATGCCGTATATCTCTAGTATTCTCCACATCATTTCTCTGTTAACTTTGTCTAACGCTTTTTCGAAGTCAATAAAATTTAATTCTAGTGTCTTTTGCCACTCGAGTGCTTGTTCTATGATTATTTTTAGTGTACAATTGTGGTCTAGGCACGATCTTCCTGGTCTAAAACCGGCTTGATTTGGTCTTAAATACTTCTGCACTCCCTCTCTCATTCTCTCTAATAGAATTCGGGTTAGTATTTTGCGAGGTATACATAATAGTGTTATACCTCGCCAGTTTCCACATTTGGTTTTATCTCCCTTTTTTGGCAATTTAATAATTACTCCTTGATTCCAGTCTGTTGGAATAGTTTCTTGGTTCCAGATCCTATTTATTAATTTATGCGTCATTTGAACAGTCACTTTACCCCTGGTTTTTAAAACCTCTGCCGATATGCCATCAATTCCACAAGCTTTACCATTCTTCAGTTTTTTAATGGCTATCTCGATTTCTTGTACTGTTACTTGTGCTACGTGTATCTCTATTTGTGCATTTTGTGTTTCATTAATATCTGGGTTTTCAATATTCTCTTCTTTGTAGATTTCTTCAAAAAATTCAATCCGTCTATTTATCGTTTCTTCCTGTGTTTTTAGCACTATCCCGTTCTTATCGCGTATTTGCGTAGTTATCCTTCTATTTCTTCCATTCATTTCCTTTATTATACTGTATATGGTTTTGATGTCATTTTTACTTGCTGCTTCTTCAGCTTTTGTAAGAATTGCATCTAAATTTTTTCTTTTGTCCGTTCTCGCGCTTCGTTTAACTTCTTTATTTTGTTCTTGATACATATTTTCTAGTTTTGTTTTTTTCTCCGGGGTTTCTAGTATTTTTTGTTTGGTTTTTTGCCTCGTCTTGATTTTTGCCAGGTATCTTTTGACATCCAGCTTTTATGGTATTTAGTTTTCTTTCCTACTGTTTCTGCTGTTGTTTCTTTCAATATTTTTTTGTATTCTTGCCACATTTGTTCTACTTTTTGTTCCATATTTTTACCTTTTTCTATTTTATTAATTAGAAATTTTTCTGTAATTTTTGATTCTGGTACAAGCCATTGTGTATTATAACTTTCTCTTCAGTATTGGTGCCCTTTGTTCGCCTTCAGTTTGATTCTTAATGTACCTCTAATCACCATGTGATCAGTATTTACATCTGCTCCTCTCATCGCTCTCACATCTATTAGCATATTTCTCCATTTTTTGTCAATTATAATGTGGTCTATTTGGTTATAAATTTTTTCATCTGGTGATATCCACGTTACTTTGTGTATTTCTTTGTGCTGCCTCCTATTACAAAATTATTTTCTCAGCGAATAGTTCGCCGTCTTCGTTCATTATTCCCATTGCTTCTTTGCCCATTATCATTTCTCTACCTCTGTTGTCTTTGCCAACTTTGGCATTCATATCACCTATTTATTTATTTACAAAGAAAATCAAGCAGCCAGAGCCAAAATAGGTTTTCGAGATACAATACATACAATTGTGTGTAATCAGATTACTGGAGAGTATTAATTACTAAGTTTTTGAAATGAGTAATTTCTAAATTAAACAACTCTAATTCAGAAAACATTGAATTATAACAGTGCATAATTCTAATAATTGGATAGTTGAAATAAGAATTTGTACAATAATAAGGTATAAAAAATAAATTGCAAGTTCTCATAGTTTTTGAAGGAACATTGAACTGAAAGTAGTGTATAAAAGTTTGAGAACGTATTTTGTTATTTAATATCTTATGAAGAGTTATCATATCATTTATGGTGCGTCTGTTTTGTAAGGAATTTAATTTGAATGTAGTGAGGCAGTCATTAAAATTGCAATTTATTTTCTTTGACAATCTGTTTAAAAATCGTTTTTGAACATGTTCTATACTAATAATATATTTACTATATTCTGGATTCCAAATAGGTGTTATATATTCCAATTGACTTCTAACGAGCGATTTATAAAGTAGGACCAGAGTTTTTTTGTTGGTAAATGGTTTAACGGTTCTTAGTACGAATCCAAGCATTTTATAAGATTTTTTAATTGTTTTATCAATGTGTTCGTTAAATAGGAATTTCGTATCAAACGTAATGCCCAGGTCCCGTATGGAGTTTTTTTCATGTAATATTTTACCATTTAAATGGTAATTAAAACGTATAGTTATAATATTTCGCGTGAAACGAACAACATGGCATTTGTCGGTGTTTAATAATAATTCATTCTTGTAACAAAATTTATGTAGGCTGTCCAGATCTTCCTGTAAATTTATAGCATCATCGTAGGTCCAAATGCGTTTAAATATTTTTAGATCATTAAATAATATAAATTATATCATTATATAAATGTCCCTTTTATGTTTTTTTTTTTCGGAAATAATCGTGCACTTTTTGAAGTTCTTCATACGAATGCCTCTGCTTTAGTTCGCGCATGTACAGAAACTTCAACCCCGGTCCCGCTGGTGACTCCGCAGCCTATGGACGTGGCGCGTTGTGGCACCAGGTGTCTGAGCTCGGACACAGCTTGCAGCACTGGATGTACCATACTGTTCTGGGGAGGTGGATTCCTTGGTCCGTTCCATCTTCTACTGACACTAACACTCAGGCAGTCGCGAGGTATGAAAGCTTAATTAATATAATTGTTCCAGAGATATCTGCAAGTGCTGGTGAGCATGGTGTATCGTTTAATGGTAGGACACCCACCTTCGTGGTCTGAAACCCGGGTTCGATTCCTGGTGACCAGTGACTCACTCGTCCATATACGCGGTGCACAGTACCACGCTTGCTACCAGACAAGCTAACAGCTGTTGTCGAGCTGTCACTTACTTGTGACCATCATAATATGCAATCAATTACGAGCAATTATAAATTCCTATCGGTGTGCCCTTGATCAGTCGAATAGATGAACATTATTAATACTGCTTATCAACAAATACTTACGAACAATTCCTATCGATATGCCATGACCAATCGAATAGATGAATATTAAGGCAGTGCAGTACCATAACTCGGTCGTTAGCATAGTGGAGTGGCGGTCCGTACTTGCAGGACGTCGTCGAAGCACACGGTTATCATCAATATCCTACCTCTAATCAGTTCACAGTAAAGTCAGTCGGGCTGCCTGAGCATCAAACTAACATAGACCTTCTGTCTATGCCCAGAGTCAATTACGTTTACTTATCGTTTGTACGAATCTGTTTACAGGAAACCCATTATTTTCGAGCTAACGTCTATCCTAGCGATCGGCCACAATACCAACCGTCTCGGCGCCCATTGACCGGCGTCCAGAGTATAACACAACGGGTCCTTTTCGAACACAGCCTAATTACAATATTGTAACCGCTCGGCGGATCGCATCTGATACTAAATTGTAAAACCGAGAATAAAGCTGTTAAGTTTGTGGTCTGAAACTCTCGATTTATTTCGTCGTATACCTACTACACCAGATCCGAACCCAACGCGAGTAGGGAAGTGACGTGGAGCCATATGAGGTCAGAATCACAGTGTGTTACGTTACAATATATTAGTTAATCTATAGACAAGAAATCATACTGTTGTCTACTGTTATACATTCATTGTTTATGAGTACTGAGATCAGATACACCGTGATGGAAATATTATAGGTTTTATATCGATCTGCATCTATCTAGATTAATGCAACTGATACAGTAATTAATCAAAAGAATGATGGGTTTTCTCGTCAGAAATTATTTATTCAAATTGTAAATTAATGCTAGATGGACTGTTACTACTATTTGTTTAACGAAAATTCATGGTAAATTACGATTTATGTTATAATCAACTAAGTTAATTGAGAATTACTGTACTAAGTTTAACTTATGCAATATAACTTTCACTCTGTAAACTTCTTGTATTTATACCGAATATATGAAATAAATCACATTTATATAATATGTGTAGTTTTGTTTTATTCTACTGATACTAATTTAGGATATAATAAGTAACAAAGCAATTAAAAGTTATAATGGAAATAAATCGTTATATAAAAAAAAACATTGTACTGTAAATTTGGTTTGAAACAATTTTTTTGCTACAGAGAATGAAAAGTTTTACTTTGAATTTTTAGGACAACAAATTTAGGTGGGATCGTGATTCATTAACGCCATCTTGGTTTCGGCTTCGGCTGTGGCGACTTCTTCTTCAACGGGCTAGATTTGGGTTTGGCGGATTTTTTTTCTACCTGGCACGGAGGCAATTCTAAAACCTTCTGGAAAGCTTCAGGAGAAGGTAATGCCAACAGTTCGCACCGGTTGAGCTGGTCGGAGATTTTTTCGTTCGCTATATCATCACCGTAAGTTATAGCCAGGAGTTTGCGCGGTGAATCCTTGACGTCAAGTGCCAATTTCTCCTCTGATGCCTTAACTATCACCTGCATTGTGGTGCACCTTGCGTTAATTATGCGCTCGCATTCATCGCAGTGTTGCATGTGCAGTTTCGTACGGTCCCTTATTGCATCCAGCATCACATCTTCAGCTGTGTTGTTTGCAATTTCTAGATCTCTGATTACATCGTTCTTGGAGAATGTGTGGCATTTGCCTGCCAAAAATGCATCTGACAGATTCTTTTCAGTTTGCTTCCAGGCTATAATTGCTGCCAACAGCAGCTGGTCAGCTATAGCTGCTTCACGTTTCATAATCGAGTGTACGTCCTCGGGCTCATCCTGGACGCGTTCATCGATAACGCATAAGGGAGACACGGCCCTTGGTACTACTTCCAAACAAGCTACGTGCTGGTTTCGCATTACCGGCCTGTGAAAGTACAAAATATTAGACTAAACTAGAAATATAACACGCTACACCCTCATTCCAAGATTCCTCAATCAGGCAATATTCAATTACAACAACTCATAATGCGAAACATGTCTTACCATGTAAACAATGCCACCAGCTGCTCATAAGCATTGCGAATTATGCCTAGCAAACGCGCATTGACTGCACCAATCCGTTGAAGAACATTATGCGACAATTTAATTAATGAATCCATTTTAAAATTGGGTAAAGAAGTTAAATTAATTAAGGGAATAATGCAAAAAGAAAATACACATGTGTATTACCGTTGACAGACAGTTATAAAGTAACAAAATATTTTGTTTTTGTTTGGAAACTCTACTGCGGTTCTATCTATTGGCAAAAATATGAACTAATGTCCTGGCCTCGTTAATTTAGAAATTCATCATTGACTGGTTTTAAATAAAAGCATCTTCTGCTAATATTTGCCTGTTTAGAATAAAATATTATAATTATTTTAGATCAGACCCGGCTTGCACTTTGAGTGCAATGGCCATTCTGTCAAAAAGTTTGGAGACTCCTGCTACACATTTTGTCTGTGCAAAATTTGTCACTGTAATGATTTATAAATTGAAACTGATATGAACTTTATAGTATAAAAATATAACGTATATAATATAATAATTATACAATAATTTATTTTATACTAAATAAAAGATGAACTAGAGACAAAATGGCAGATTAGTATTGCAGAGGTCGCTAGACTTTTCAGGGGGTCTCCAAACTTTTTGACAGAATGTCTTGGAGGCACCCTGAAAAGGCCGTGATTTCAATAAGCGGCGTGCACTGTATACATATACATATATATATATATATATATATATATATATATATATATATATATATATATATATATATATATATATATATATAAAATAGAAAGTAAGGTTAAGGTTTAGTGTTCGTGGATAATGCTACTAGATACCTACACTACTGAACTGCGTGTTTGTCTATAGTGTACAAATATCAATAGTGCTCTCTCACTTGCGATCCCCTTTTGAAATAGCTATGTCATCCTTCGGTAAATGTTATAGCAATTAATCTAACGAAACATTTTTAACCATTGTCTATAAATGATATTAATAACAAAAACTCAGCCTATACGTCAACATACACTATAAATTTTGATTAGGTTAAAATAAGGCTTTGAATTTAGGCTGTGTTCGAATTGGACAATTTAGTGCACAATGTACCACATGACTGGTTTGATACCCTAAATTGTGCACTAAATGACGTTAGGATTTTAGGAATAGACATTAGGATTTGTAAAAGCAGACTACGCCCTGAATTGCATACTCTAAATTGACCGCCAAGATCCTAAAACCTCCCTAATTTCATTACCTAAAATCTCCCTAATTTCATTACCTAAAATATTACAATCTTGAATTCGAACACGGCCTTAAGCAATGCTGAGAGAAACAACATTCGATTCGCTTTATGCTGATTGGTTGGTCACTAGTGGTCGCAACAGAGACAACAGGATACCATTGCACATACTATAGAAACAGATAGAATAAAATTACTACGTTACACATGTTGAATCACGAGCTGCAATAGGACGTATATTGCTTGTTGGTATCTAGATAGTATAAAATCACTGGGATAAACCAACGTAACCATTTATTATTTTATAATAAAGTTTTTTTGTACATAACAGATAAGCACTCAAAATTCAAAAATACAAATTAATTAAATGTTCAAAAGTATGTATTGCCATTGACTAGTAGACAGTGGCTTAATCTGTCATAAAAATTACGACGTACATTTCGTAATATTTCAGGGGTTATATTAAAACATGCCTCCCTAATACAGTCTTTTAGAGATTCTAAACTTTCATGCCTTCGAGAAGCATAAATTTATTTACAACTTTTTAACTCATCGACCTCCTGTCGAAGAGCTATAGTGTTCGGTACGACGTCTGTAGCATTCTCCGATTTTAAAAATTTTTGCGCAGAAATCCCGGAGAGACCCCTTGGATCACGAGATGACTATTACAACATGTGCCCGTATGTATGTCGTTCGTCCGCTCGCTCGTACAGTTTTTGTTCCACTAACTCCTCCTAGACTATCCAACCGATCTTGATGAAATTTTTATTACAAATGCGTATTATGGTCTAGTTGTGCATCTGATTTTTTGTTTTTTAAAATTTTTTTTAGTACTTAAAAAAAAAAATATTTTACAAAATTTTTTCCGTTTTTATTTTTTTTTCTCCTTTATTTTCCACCATATTGTATTCAAAATTTTCTTGCATATGCAGCAAATAGAACAATATTTTTCTATATTTTTTATTTTGAAAAATTATGTAAGACCATTGAAGAAAAAATTATATTTTAATTAAAAAATGAACAAAAGAAGATTAATGCATTTATAGTCGGCTTAGTCTGCTTTGCTTTTGTTAACAGAAGAAAATGTTTTCACACTTGTTTTAAATTTGTTGTTTTACATCGACCTGGGCACCTACGATTCTAAAAGTGTATTTAGGTAAATAATTTGTGATAAATTCAGAATTGGACATACGTCGATGAGCTGCAGGCATGGATGCCTGTATCCATTCCTAGTTTATTCACAATATTTCTATATTTACATGTTAATTCTCTATGTCCCATATTTCTTGGGACACCCGGCATATATATATATATATATATATATATATATATATATATATATATATATATATATATATATATATATACAGGTGTCCCTAAAATGCGTGGACATCGCTGAACCACAGATTCCTGGTTCGAAAATAAGACGATTTAACTAAACTTACCTATATGCAATTACGTTTCGTTTAACTAGTATTCTGCTTCAAAGTTCTTTCAAGAAAAAGTTATTTTATCCATAACTACAGAACGCTTGGATCGATTTTGATAATATTCGGTACTGTACTTCTTACGGATGTAGGTCATCTTTTAAGGTGATATTAGTTATTATCAGTGGACCATTAGTGCACGAAACACGGGTAGCCCGGCATAAATCAGTCAAAAACTTTTTAATGTTAAGGCCAATAACGTTCAAAAAAATAGTTTCAGAAAGAGACATTCAATAGTAATTTTATTTGTTCTTGTTATCTGTACTGATATCTGTTAAGGTTTAGACACAAAAAAATAAAATCTGAGGGACCGCGCACTGCATTTCATAAAAAAATGTCATCTAGCAGTCTGGTATTTTAAGAAATAAATGACGATATGATATTTATTAGTGCATTTATTTAAATTTCCTTATAAAAAGGAATCGCAAATATTTAAATCTGGTGAACGAGGTGCCCATTTTGCAAAAATTCAAAGGAAATCTAAATAATTGCACTAATAAATATCATATCGTCATTTATTTCTTAGAAAACCAGACTGCTAGATTACATTTTTTTATGAAATGCAGTGCGCGGTCTCTCAGATTTTATTTTTTTTGTCTAAACCTTAACAGATATCACTACAGATAACAAGAATAAAAAAATTACTATTGAATGTCTCTTTCTGAAACTATTTTTTTGAAAGTTACTGGCCTTAACATTAAAAAGTATTTGACTGATTTATGCCGGGTTACCCGTGTTTCGTACACTAATGGTCCACTGATAATAACTAATATCACCTTAAAAGATGACCTACATCCGTAAGAAGTACAGTACCGAATATTATCAAAATCGATCCAAGCGTTCTGTAGTTATGGATAAAATAACTTTTTCTTGAAAGAACTTTGAAGCAGAATACTAGCTAAACGAAACGTAATTGCATATAGGTAAGTTTAGTTAAATCGTCTTATTTTCGAACCAGGAATCTGTGGTTCAGCGATGTCCACGCATTTTAGGGACACCCTGTATATATATATATATATATATATATATATATATATATATATATATACCGGATGTCCCAAGAAATCTGGGACATAGGGAATTAACATGTAAAATTGAAAAAGTTGCGATTACTTCTGTATTATACATTTTACAGCTCTGAAATTTTGTACAGGTGTAGGGATAGGTTATTCGCATTGATTGGTATTAATTAAAATGATATTAATGCTCACATTTCTAATAAAAATGCTTTTAAAAAGTGATTATTAAAAGATGTACCTTAAATAGCAATTTTTGCAAAATATTGTTTATAGCGTTGCTAGCACAACGGTAGGATGCTTATTTGGTAATTTAAATAATTTATAAATGTTATGGTTCGAATCTCCCTTATACTTTTTTTTTACTTTAAAATAATTTACATACAATTTCATTTATTTTATTATATTTGTTATTTTATTTATACACATAAAAATGTCTAACCTAACCTACATTTGAAATCAGTTATTTATAGGTATTCATTCTTAAATACAATTGATTTAAAAAATGCTATAATTCAGGAATGTGTCAAATCAATATTAGACAGTTTAAAAATGTAAGAATTAATTTTTTGATAGACTATCGTCTCGCAGAAAATGGGAGCTTTATTATTTATTATAGGCATTTTTATATGTATAAATAAAATAATTATTTTTTAAATAAATGAAATTCTATGTAAATTATTTTAAAATTTAAAAAAAAACTCTAAAATGTATTGGAGATTCGAACCATAACATTATAAATTATTTAAATTACCAAATAAGCTTCTTACCGTTGTGCTAGCAACGCCGTAAATAAGGTTTTGCAAAAATGTTATATAAGCTACATCTTTTAATTATTTGTTTTTAAAAGCATTTTTATTAGAAATGTGAGCATTAATATCATTTTAATTAATACCAATCAACGCGAATAACCTATCCCTACCCCTGTACCAAATTTCAGAGCTCTAAAATATATAATACAGAAGTAATCGCAACTTTTTCAATTTTACATGTTAATTATATATATATATATATATATATATATATATATATATATATATATATATATACCGAGTGTCCCAAGAAATCTGGGACATAGGGAATTAACATGTAAAATTGAAAAAGTTGCGATTACTTCTGTATTATACATTCTAGAGCTCTGAAATTTGATACAGATCTAGGGATAGGTTATTAGCATTGACTGGTATTAATTAAAATGTTATTAATGTTCACATTTCTAATAAAAATGCCTTTAAAAAGTAATAATTAAAAGATTGGTTTAAGTACCATTTTTGCAAATCTATTTACAATGGCGTTGCTAGCACAACGGTAAGATGCTTACATGGTAACGTTGTGCTAAACTTGTGTGCAATACATTTATAACTGTTAGTGCAATTTATAGATTTGGCTACTTTACCCTACTCTACTTAATAATACACCACTCTACCCTACACTTCTCTACCCTCCCCTAACCTACCCTACTCTACCCAACCCTAAATGTAATAATAATTAATGCAGTTCCACGATTTCCCGATTCCGTAAATCTCAGACTTATTTGTTCGTACGAGCTCGGTTACTGGCGTAGGTCTGCAAACTAGGCTCTTGTGTTGACCCACCGCATGTTCCCGAGGATGGGACGGAACCGCGCCCGGAGGCAACGCATCCAACCCGTGTCTGCGTCACTGCTGGTCGCAGTCCGGGCCCGGCAACTCACCGGTCTACCCCAGGCACCAGCGGACCCAGTGTTCCGCCGCCCACGGGCACCTGCACTAAGGGTTCGGATACGGGACCGCACCCCACTACGCCATCACGCCGAGCCGGAAATACCGTGCAGCCATTCCCCAAACGTGGTGGTAACGTCAACCCCCTACCCCCCGGGTGACTTCGCCACTTCCGGCCAGCCCGGTCGCAGAACGAGCATCGTCACCGTCGCACCGCTCCCGCGGGCACCAGACCTGCACACGCCCCCTCTTACGTGGTCACTGGTCGGGTACGGGGTGAGCCTCAGTACGCCCTCCTTAAACAGACTACCACCCTTGGACAGACTACTCTCCACCGCTGGCAAGGATCACTATTTCATGTGTAAATAGTGGTAAGTGCTAGATTAAGAAAGTTTACGTTCATACATTGTAGTTAATTTTTCAGTGCTTTATTTAGTGTTAAAACTGAACATTTCCTTTATACTTCTGATTTCTTTTGTTCTGTAAGTTTGAATTTATATGTCACGTCCCCCCCCCCCCCCCAGAAAGGGGACGCCTACACGAGGACCCGGCAGGTTTCCTCGTAGCATGCGAACGATATTTCGCGATCTGAAAAAACCCCTGAGATGCACATGGTGCACCTCGCAGGTCAACACCTACAAGATCAAGCGGGCTCCTGGTGGAAAAACATTCAGTCGTTCATCAGTACGTGGCCCACGTTCGCAGATCGGCTAAGCACGAAGTTTTCTAGCCCACACGCTCTCTCTCTGTTGCGAGCACAGCTGTACGGCGAACGACAGGCCCTCCATGAATCGGTAGAAGCGTTCCTGCTGAAAAAGGAACAACTCCTACAACGGCTGGAACCAGGTACCCCCGAGCTGTACAATATCGAAGTATTGATCGAGCTGGTGCGACCAGCGATCCGAACGTTCCTAAAGGCCCCACCTCTGGACAGCATGGCAGAGATGATCGATCGAGCGGTCCTAGTGGAACGAGATCTCACAGACGGTGCTGTCGCCACCCGCGAACCACTACTAAGATGCCGCTACTGCTCCGGCCTTCACTACAATAAGGACTCTCCACAACAGCGTGGCAACCGTAATCCGCAGGGGGGGATCGGAAAATTCCCAGAGGGCGAGGGACTCGGCCAAAAATAGAATGCTCCTGGCCGGCACGTGTACACGTGGCACAAATCACGGACGTGAAACCAGTGCCACTCACGCCACGAGTCACCAGCATCGTCAAACAAAGGACCGTCAGCGCGCTCATCGACACGGCAGCGAGCCTCAACTTCATCAAAACCTCACTGCTACAACGCGGACAGATGCGCGTCATCGAGCCGTCGTCCAACCAGCTGGCTAGCACAGGAGCGAAAATGAAGATCCGCAGCCACGCCCTCCTTGAGGTAAACGCTAGAGGATCCAAGATGACAGCAGCATTCCTCGTCACCGACGAGCTGCACGAGGACGTGCTATTAGGTGTACCCTGGCTCACCACCCAGCAGGCTGTCTGCGACGTTCTACAAGCTTGCATCCACATAGGCGAGCAAAACCGAAGTACGCTGTATTTCACGCGCCAAACGCCTCATCAGCAACTGTGAGTTAAACAAACTGCTTCCGGCTTTAACTCACAGTCAACATGGCCACCGCTGTGTCGTGTCTTACATTATCACAATTTCTTTGACAATTGTTTGTAATTTTAACCATGTGTTTTTAAACATGTAAGTAATCACTAAAGAGCGGATTATATGCAAAATGCATATAGTTGCATATTGATCTTGTAAAAAAATCCTTCCGTATCTAGATGAATCACATTATTTGGAGTTATATAACACGAACTTCATTTTGCATATGTTTGCAGTTGTGCTCATAGTTTCCTAAAATGTGCATATTATTGCATAATTTGTGCTTTTTTAAATAAATCTTACATTTTACTCAAAAAAATTCACTCATGCAAAATTTTACATTAATTTGCTACGATTCTTGTGAAGTTCGGTCAAGTTGTACTATTCAGTTCAAAAACATTGCTTTTGTCGTTATGATGAAAATCAAAGGTAAAACACAGCGACCTAAGTTACAGAATACACATTCGTAATATGATGTTTGCAAATTTCGTTATAAAAATATAAGATAGAACAATATATTTTTAGAAATTAAACAAATAATTTTCCGATGAATCTCAATCAATTATGCTTATGGCACACCTATCATACTGCATCATAAAAAATATGATAAAACAACAGAACCCACCCGTCTACGACGAAAAATAGCTGCTCTTCTATTTTCATCGCACAGCAATACGCTGAAACGAAAGTGTCTCATTTCACACGTATCTTTTGTATCTCATTTTACGTTAGTTTAGGTTTATATTTGTCATTTTGGTTTGAGAAACCAATGCGTTCTGTTTTTTCATCGCATTTTCTACGATGCTGTAGGTATACCATAGGCATTACGGAAGCAAAAGCTATTCTAAATGTAATAGACTTACCGCAACACTTAGCATTTATAAACGCCGATTACAGTTTTGTGTAAGTAATAATTTAAAAATTGGAGGCCAAAGGCCTTCCGTTTACAGATGCTGATAAATAAGTTTAGTATATCTTGTAGTGAAGTTCGTGGTCAAATAGGTAAAGCCACTGAAAAAAAAACTCAATAGAGTTTTAGAGAAAAATTCAGGGTACGAAGTTCTTGTAAATGCATCTAAAGTTATTTCTGTATAATCAGAATCAGAATGAAATATATTGTACCTTTTTCACATAAAAAAGGTTTTGTTTAATACAGGTTGTTTTACTATTTCTTGATAGGCATACTTTGCATATAAAGTTGCATATTTTAACAAACTTACTGCATATCTTCTATATTTTTAGTGCATATATGTATATGCGCATATATTTGACTTTTTTGTGCATATTAATTCGCTCTTTAGTAATCACACATCTTTGAATTGTATAACTTCAGTTATGTTCCACACTGCTCATAATAATCTATATCTTTTCTTTTATCTTTGCGCAGCATTGCTGATGAGGTCAATATATTTGATGAAATACACATATATTAACTCACGTATGTTTTTTTCTGAGACCTAATTGCCCAATAACAACCATTCATAGTAAACCACTGTATCTGAGCAATATTCTGTAAATTGTCAATTTGTTCCTTTGTAAAATAGTGTGAACCATTAATTGGGTAACAGTAGTGTCTGACGGGGTAAATCCAGCCACCCCGTGCAGGTGTCCGGCGTGGTGTAAGAGTATGGCGCTAATATGCAGGTGTTTAATTAGATGCAGGTGTTCGGGCGCCAGGTATTAATTAGATGCAGGTGTTCGGGCGCCAGGCGTCGAACAGTATGGAATGTTTATTTAAATCTGTGGTGGGTTGAATATATATATATATATATATATATATATATATATATATATATATGTACGTATAACAGTGTGGCGCTAATATGCCGGGGCATATTAATTAGATGTAGGTGCCCGCCGCCATGCGCAGAACAGTACGGGTTGCTGATTTAAATCTGTGGATGTCAGAGACACCTGTGTGGGAGGATGTAGAAAGCATCATCGGGGGTTTAACCGACGATTTTGTGCCACCACCACCACAACAGACTGATAGGGTAAGACATGTTATTTATAAATTATTATTGTCATGATCTAATTTATATTTTTTCACACAGCCGGGGACGTCAGGTCAGAGCGGCGGTGCAAGACGTGCACGTTGCACCGTGCTCGGTGAGCGGACAGTCACGGTACGCTATTTTAACATGCGCGGGCACCGAGTCACATTCAAAGTCCAAGACCCGCCGAACCGCGCTAACCCTATACTCTGGTTCAAGGGTGGCATATCCGATGTTTTAGATAGGGTGACAGCTGATACGTTGCCCTCGGACCAGGTTGGATTAGTGTTTCGATCCCCGAATTTGGACCAACCGCCGGCGTACCTTTCATTCCGAAGACGCGACCAACTCCACATTGATGTTGTGTGGGACCTGCTGTCACGGATATTGCAGAGTAATGCAACAATATTTAGTGACGGCAACTTCGAGGTGGAATTAACGAGGGTACGCTTACCGGTCGGGAGAGGACGTCCTCAGCACCCGCGACTTTCAGTCGGTAGGACGACATTCAAGGAGTTCTGCTCACGGAGGCGTGGATTAGTATATATAAATAACGTGGACAATTTGTGTTTACCGAGAGCGTTGGTTGTGGCCCGTGCGGGCGTGAACGACGGGAATTTTAAAGACATGGTGTCGAATGTGCACAATATACAGACAATAAAAGCGCGGAAACTTGTGAGTAAGGCGGGAGTGATCGTTCCAGACGAGGGGTGCGGTATTTCTGAATTGCGCGTGTTGCAACAATACCTGCGAAAATACAACATTACCGTATATGAACATAAAACCCGCGGGCGTAGTGTTATTTTCGAGGGGGTGAAGGACAGTGAGTTGCCGCGTCTGAACATTCTCCACCACGACGGACATTATTCCGTGATTCGCAGTTTAACGGTCGCGTTTGCTTGCGATTATTACTGTGAACAGTGTCATACACCGTATTCGGGTCGCGGAAATCATCGCTGCCACGGTTCGTGCCCCTGTTGCTATTCAGCCCCTCCCTGTTCAAAAGTAAAATTGTTAGAGGAATTATCCTGTAGATTGTGTGCACGAGCGTTCCGGGGTGCATTTTGTTTTGAAAACCATCGGACCAACGGGACATGTGACAATTTAAAACGATGTAAAAAATGCTTCATATCTACTAGAACCACGCGACGGGCCCATGAGTGTGGTGAAGTGTTTTGCAAACTATGCCGCGCTCACAAACCGCGCGATCACCGCTGCTATATGCAAGTGAACGAGGGTGCACCGGATAAGAAGCATCTTTTCATCTTTTTCGATTTCGAAACGCGCCAAGAATTAACCACCGCGTCGGGAGACAGGGTGCACGAGGTTAATCTGTGTGTGGCGCAGCAGGTCTGTTACGCGTGTCAGGACAGCGATGATTTCGGGCGGTACTGTACAGTGTGCGGTGTGCGACAGTGGATTTTTAATCGTGACCCGGTCGGGGAATTTTTAAAATATGTAAACCTCCCGCGTAAATCGTTTAAAACCGTGACATGTATAGCTCATAACGGTCAAGGATTTGATTTTCAATTTCTATTAAAATACATGTGCGAATCGCTGGAATGGACGCCGTCGGTGATCATGCGGGGTTCAAAAATTATTTTAATAGAGAACGGGAAACTCAGATTTGTCGACTCGCTGAGCTATATACCGATGGCTCTCGCGAAATTCCCCGAATCGTTTGACCTGCCGGGCGAAATAAAAAAGGGGTACTTTCCGCATTTGTTCAACACGGCCGCGAACGCCAACTATAACGGACCCATACCGCAGGCCGAGTATTACGCGCCGGACTCTATGTTCGAGAAGGATCGCGCAAAGTTTGTACAGTGGCACACGGAGAAAGTGAATGCGGGTTACGTGTTCAACATGCAGAGGGAGATCGTTGAATATTGTGTATCTGATGTTGACATTCTCCGGCGTGCGTGCATGAAATTTCGTGGGTTCTTTATGTCAGAATGCGGTGTGGATCCGTTTACCGAGGCCGTTACAATCGCATCGGCTTGTAACGTTGTGTTTCGCAGACGATTTTTGACGCCGGAAACCATTGGAATTGTCCCGCGCAACGGCTACCGTATGCGAGACAACCAGTCAAAGATAGCGTTGCAGTGGTTGGTTGTGCAGGAGCGCGAGCGTGGGATAATTATTCGACATGCGGGTCGCGATCGCGAGGCTACTGTGGCGGGAAATATGGTTGTTGACGGATTCCATGAGGCGACAAACACCGTTTTCGAGTTTAGCGGGTGTTTCTATCACGGGCACGACATCTGCTTCCCCGCGAATCGCGAGAACAAGTTAAACGATGACCCCACGGATACAATGCATGAACGGTATCAACGTACGTTGTGTAAGTTGGCGAAGCTCCGTGCTCGCGGCTATCACATCGTCCATGTGTGGGAGTGTGAATTTCGACGTATACTTAAAGATAGTGCAGAGTTGCGTTGCTTTGTTGAGTATCATCCACTTATTGCTACGCTGCCTCTGAACCCGCGCGATGCGTTCACAGGCGGGCGCACCGGTTGTACGAAGCTGTACTCGCGCGCGGACGGCGATAGTAAAATTAAATACGTCGACGTTTGCTCTCTGTATCCGTGGGTGTGTAAATACGGAAAGTACCCGATCGGTCATCCTACCGTGTACGTCGCGAGTGAGTGCTGTACCATCCTCGGTCCGGACAATGACATCAGCGCCGTGGAGGGACTAATTAAGTGTACAGTGCTACCACCGAGTGATCTGTATCACCCCGTTCTCCCGTTGCGAACCGGTGGTAAGCTGATGTTCGCGTTGTGTCGCGTGTGCTGTGAGGAGATGCGACAGAGTGATTGTACGCATAGTGAACAACAGCGTGCAATCACCGGTACCTGGGTGTCGGATGAGGTGAAGAAGGCTGTACAGATGGGATACCGGATAACAGCCGTCTACGAGATCTGGCAATACGAGACCATGCAGTACGACCCGGTGACCAAGTCGGGTGGTCTATTTGCCGGATATATAGACACCTTTCTAAAAATGAAGCAGGAAGCTTCCGGATTTCCCGTCGAGTGCAACCACTATGACGCGGATATGGCAGCCCTGCTGAGACGTGGATACGTTAAGTCGTATTTGCGTCGGGAAGGTGTCCAACTCGATGAGACGGCCATTGTGAAGAACGCCGGGCGTCGTTCTCTGGCCAAATTAATGTTGAACTCTTTCTGGGGTAAATTTGGTCAGAGAGAGAACCAACCGAAGACGCAGATAGTGAAGACGCATGAGGAACTGTACAACCTTCTCACGAACCCCAACATTGTCGTAAATCACCTCATCCCGGCCGGTGAACGAGTTGTATATGCGAACTGGGAGTATGCGGATGCCAGCTCTGAATGTACGCCTACTGTGAATGTTTTAATCGCGGCTTACACTACGTGTCAGGCACGATTAAAACTCTATGAATATCTACAGGCTCTGGATCGTCGTGTATTATACTACGATACCGACTCTGTGATATTCACGCACAGTGCGGGACAATATGAGCCACCGACTGGTAATTTTCTCGGTGACCTCACGGATGAACTCGAGGTGTACGGTGCGGGCTCGTACATTAGTGAGTTTGTGTGTGGCGGGCCGAAGAATTACGCATACACCGTGCGCACTGGGACTGGTGCGTTGAATACAGTGTGCAAAGTGAAGGGCATCACGCTGAACTTTAAAAATTCACAAACAATAAACTTTAATTTGTTAAAGGAATTTGTGCTCGCCAGTGGTGATACGAACAATAGTGCCGATGGTGTCGTAATCTGCTCGGACAATATTCGTCGCTGTACTGGACATAGTGTTGTTACGCGTACCGAGAAAAAGACATTCAACATTGTGTTCACGAAACGACGTCGAGTAGCGGACTTTGATTCGATTCCGTACGGATATAAACGCGTAAGGCCACTACTACCTGCTCTCGGTAACACATAGTGTATTTATTCATTAAGTATTTATTGAGTGAATGAAAGAAACTGTGTATTGTTTTGTATAATGTGTGTGTGTGTGTGTGTGTGTGTGTTATTTTTAAAATGATGCCTCTGTATATATTTTTTTGTTTTGTATAAATTTTTTATTTGTATATTTATTTTTATTACGTATATATTAATCTGTGTTATTTAGTTCGAGAATAGTAATGTTTCTTTTTATAGTTTTTTTTTTTTTATTTTCTGTGTTTATTCATTATTATTAATGCATTTTTTTCTATAAATGTGATACGTAAACAGTATAACAGTGTTGTTATTTATGTAACCCCATCAGTCCACGTCCGGTTCCTCACGAGTGTAAACGAGTATTACGCGTGATGGATACGCGATTCAAACACCCCTTCTCGGCAATTGTTGCAGGCCCCTCTGGCTGCGGAAAGTCGTACTTTGTAGTTAATTTTCTGAAACATATATCTGAAGTGTGTGATGTTAAATTTTCAAAAATTACATGGTACTACGATGAATGGCAACCGTTGTACTCTAAACTCCCTATAACTTTTCAAAAAGGTCTGCCGGACGCAGATTTCGACGGTGATCACCCTAAACTGATAATTATCGATGACCTAATGCGGGAGGCTGATGAGCGTATCGTTGATATTTTCACAAAAGGATGTCATCATCGTAATTTAAGTGTGTTCTTCATAACGCAGAATCTGTTTCACCAGAAAAAGGGGACACGCGACATATCGCTGAATAGTAACTATATAGTGTACTTTAAAAACCCTCGAGATCGTGCACAAATATTACACTTGGCACGTCAGGTGTGTCCGGACAATATAAAATTTATTCAAGAATCGTATTTCGATGCAACAGCGCGCGCCCATGGATACATGTTATTCGATCTGAAGCAGAATACGGAGGATTGGTACCGTTACAGAACTCAAATTTTCCCTGACGAGGGTGACACATGCGTGTACATCCCGAAAAAAAAGTATAAATACGGTGACGTGAAAGTGCCCGAGTTTATTATGTGACAATGTCCAGAGAAGTAATGAACAATGCAGAGTACTTGAGGGCTCTGTACAAATTAAAACCAGTGCAACGTCTCGCGTTATTAAAAGCAGCCGATTGTAAAACAGTTCAGTGTATTTGTGAGTGCATCTACAACACACTGCACGGGGTTGTACCGCTCTCAGGTAAACAGCGAGCGGCACTTACCAGACATAAAAACGTGTTACGGAAACTTATACAGCACGGTAGTGGTGGTGGTGGTGGGGGTCGTGACGGGTGGAAGAAGCGTAAACAACTGCTGGTACAGAAGGGTGGTGCATTTCTACCACTGATCCTTGGTCCTCTTATGAGTGGTGTTTTATCGAGTCTATTTAAATCTCAGTAAACACACACATTATGGAGCATTCACGGAAGATGATGTTAATTTCACCGGAAACGCTGCAGCAACTACGTCGCAGTGATTCCGTACAACCTGATATACTAAACCGACTCGATACGGATATGAAGACTATATTACATTCAAACGACAGTGATGATACTAGTAACAAAATTAGTGACAATGAAAAATGGCCTGCGTTACAGCAAATTCTACAGCGATATCTACATTTTGCCGAGCAGACTAGAAAACCACTCGAGATTCCAATTAATGAAATCGTTGACTCGTCGTCGTCGTCGTCGTCGTCGCCGCCGCAAACACTCGATAATATTGAAGAAATAGTAAATCTTGTTCCGAAAACGTATCGTAACAAGGCGGTTATGCTGTTGAAAAAATTGAAGACCGACGGTACCGTGTCATGGAATGAGTTAGGAGAGCTCGTAGTATCTGGAGAAAAACTCGCACACACCAACATAACGGATTTAGTTGGTGACGTGATACGGTCTAGAAAGGGTACTTCAGATCCGCGCGGGTGGAAGGTGTTTGCACGTGAACTACATAGAATTAATATTCCTACAGAGTTAATAGGAAACCCGCGAAGAAGGGATTTTATTCGGGACAGTGGTAAATTCGGAATAAAGGTGGAGAAAAACAAAATCGGTGCGGAGGAGGAGTGGGGGAAACCGCTGACACCTGTACTGAGTAGAGAATATGATGCAGATTATGATTCCACTCCAGTAGCAAATACAAGTACAACTCGTAAGAAAAAACATAGCGAGGGGAAGAAGAGGGGGAGGAGGGGACAGACACTTGAACATTGGAAGAAACTTAAATTTTAATCACCATGAACAAGAAACTCGCCCGCATCTATTACGATGCGGAACACCCGGCTGGTTATTCAGGGGCTGCAACTCTGGCACGTGCCGTGAAGGGCGAGATAAGTGCGCCGCAGGTAGAAAAATGGTTAAGCGGTCAAGATACCTACACACTGCACAAAGAGATACGTAGAAAATTCACAAGGAATAAATACAGAGTGTCAAACATCGATGAACTATGGCAGGCCGATTTGAATGATATGCGCGGTCTGTCGAAACATAACGACGGTTACAAATACATACTGTGTGTTATAGATGTTTTTAGTAAACATGCGTGGGCATTACCGCTGTACACGAAGCAAGGTCGAGAGATAGTTGAGGCATTTTCGAAAATATTCAACAATAGAAAACCACTGCATTTACAAACGGACAAGGGGACAGAATTTACCGCGACTGTTGTACAAAAATATCTAAATGAAAACAGTGTTAAATACTATGTTACCAGAAATCCCGATATAAAAGCAAGCATTGTCGAACGATTTAATAGAACGTTGAAAACGCGCATGTGGAGATTTTTCACGCGGCAAAACACTTTGCGCTACGTTGACTCACTGCAATCCCTAATGAAAGCATACAATAACACCTATCATTCGAGTATAAAAATGACCCCAAAGCAGGTAAACCCCAAGAATATTTTACAAGTTTGGAGAAATCTCTATGGGGATACTGTAAAGAACAACAACAACAACAACAACAACAAGACCAAAAATTTGTTGAAAATCGGTGATTTTGTGAGAATTAGTAAGGCGAAGGGGACATTTGAGAAGAGCTATGAAAATAATTGGAGTACTGAAATTTTTAAAATTGTCCGCGTTATACAACGTGACCGCTGTGTGTATGAGCTCGAAGATCTAAACGGGGAACTTATTGACGGTACGTTCTACAAGCCTGAATTACAACTTGTCACAATGACAGACACATCAGAATTTCAAATAGATAAAATACTAGCGGAACGTGGTCGCGGCGTCAGAAGACAGGTGTACGTGAAGTGGCGCGGTTATCCTGATAAATTTAACTCGTGGATTCCAGCATCGAATTTAAAGCAAATATGAATCGAGACTTTTACCTTACACTACCCAGTAATAGTTCGATGAAATATTTTCCGGATAACAAAACAACGCATTTTTATACATTGCTACCGCGGAATATAAATCTCGAGGGGGAGTGGGAGGTGGCAGTTGTCGAGGTATTGTATCCGCTAACATTTCAAACTGTGACCGAGGGAGGGAACTCTATTTCTCTAACGAAAATTAGAAATAACGAGAAAGTCAGTTATAATTCTACGATAATACCGAATTACTATGAAGATGTACTCGGCATAACGGGCGCGTTAAATTCAAACTATCTGCTGGAGGCTCACAAAGTTCAATTTGTTAATAATCTAAACAAACGTAGAATTGAAGCGGAATTCGATGTGGATGACATATTTGCGTTGAAATTATCTCCCCGACTAATGTTACAATTAGGTTATGATCCGGATGTAGATATAACGGCCGGCCGCACTGCATTGAACTCTGCCAACGTCATTCTCGGTATCCCCACACACATGTACATCTATTGCGACTTGATTGAACCGCAATTTGTCGGAGATATTTTGACGCCATTGTTAAGGGTGGTGAACGTAGATGTGGACAGATACAAGCACGGTATTTGCAGAACGAAGATATACGCACAACCGCATTATGTACGTTTGTTGAGACACGAGTTCGACCGCATTGAAATAGATATAAGAACCGAAACGGGTGAGTCTGTACCATTTCAACAGGGTACTTGCTCTGTGAAACTACACTTTAGACGCTGCACAAAATGAGGGTGTGTCCATATCAAGAATATTACACTCGGCAGGCGGGTTCAGGTATAGGGATGGTCTATACCGGTGCACCGTACCAGCGTGGCCACGGCATCGGGAGCTTCCTGGGTGGTCTGTTCCGTAGCATTGTTCCATTGATAAGGCGAGGTGTCGGTGTTGTCGGTAAAGAGGCGCTAAGAACAGGTATTGACATTCTCGGTGATGTCGGTGCGAATCGCCCGGTAAGGGAGTCGTTCCAGCGACGTGTAGCCGAGGCCGGTGAAAATCTAAAACGCAAGGCGCAGAATAAAATTGTGTCGTTGATTACACCGCCGTCGTCGTCGTCGTCGAGCGTTGGTGCTGGATATAAAAGAAGACGCACTGGAAAAAAAGTTATTCAGTCGACAGTTACTCGTGTCGGACGGTCAAACATCAAGAAAAAAAATACAGCACGCAGAGACATTTTCGGATAATCATGGCATTTTTACATGTAAACTCGTGTGAGTGTATCAAGTCGGAGTTGGATCTGTTTTCAATACCGCCAACACAGACAAGCATCGAACACGGTCAATGGGTGTCTTATCAACCGCTTTCATCGCTAACCGACGATGCACCGATTGAGTTTGTCGTCCCGGGGAGCGGTGAAGAGTACACGGATTTATCACAAACCATGCTGCATATAAAGGCGAGAATTCAGAAGAAAAATGCGGCCGGTGCCATCGCTGAACTTGTACAAACGGATCAAGTTGCCCCCGTCAACAACTGGCTACACTCGCTCTTCTCTCAGCTGGATATATATCTGAACCAGAAACTTGTAACTCCGTCGTCAAACACCTATGCATACCGTTCATACATTGAGACACTCTTGAATTACGGCGCCGATGCGAAGAAAACACATTTGACGTCGTCACTCTGGTACGCGGACAATGCTGGTAAATTCAACACAGTGGATGAGGCGAATAAGGGCTATGCTGCGAGAAAGAAAGCTGCGGCCCGGAGTCAGGAAGTGGACATGATCGGTCATCTCCACGGCGATATATTCAACCAGGAGAAATTTCTCGTCAACGGGGTCGAACTACGGGTCCGTCTTGTGAAATCGCGGGACAGCTTTAACCTCATGAGCGCAAATGGCCCGGTAAATGTACATATCACGGACGCAACATTGCTGGTACGGAGAATGCGCCTGAATCCGAGTGTATTATTGGCACACAGTCGCGGGCTAGAGACGAGTACTTGTAAATACCCTGTAACGCGTACCGAGTGTAAAGTACAGACCATCCCGGCGGGTGTTCAAGGGAAATCACTGGACAACATATTTCTCGGCCAGCTACCTAAACGTATCATTGTCGGTCTCGTGTCCAACAAAGCGTTCAACGGCGATTTTAAAAGTAATCCGTTTAATTTTGACAATTTCAAGTTGAATTTCTTATCTGTTTATTTGAATGGTCAACAAATCCCGTCGAAACCACTTCAACCCAACTTTAACGATGGCGGTCGATATATCCAGTCATATAACACCCTATTCACGGGCACAGGTATACATTTTTCCGATGGTGGGCATGAGATAACGCGTGAAGACTACCCCAACGGTTATTGTTTATTTGCGTTCGATTTAACCCCTGATCTGTCAGCTAATGCAGTGTCACACTGGAATCTAATACGCCAAGGTTCACTTCGCATAGAGTTAAGATTCGACGAGTCTCTTGAAGAGACTGTTAACTGTATTGTATATGCAGAGTTTGATAATATTATTGAAATAGATAAGTTTAGAAATGTAGTAGCCGATTACGGTAGTTAATACTAAGTTTATATTGTAAATTAGTAATAATAAATGTTCTTATATTTAAACAGTGTATTTCTTTCAATCCCCACACACACACACACGCACACACACACATACGGCATAATTATATTTGAACACTAAAGAATAGTCAATAGTTAACTATGCATAGTTTGAAATAGAATCTGTATTAGATCCTCACACACACACACACACACAATTGTACTTATATTTAAAAAGAATAGACAATATCATTTAAATAGTTAGTTAGTTTATTATTTCTCTTTATATATATTACAAACACACATTATGTTGTATGAACAAATTCAGCGCAATGTGCCATCCGTTCTTTTGAGCATTCCTTCTTTCCACGGTACACGAGCCCTATCGTCGGACAGCTCTTATTTAATTCAGCCACGTCAGGTTCGGTCATTACGGCGAAACGGGCGGGCAGGTATACTTGAAATTCTTGCAACACCACCAAGAGCTTCTGACCGAACTTTGTTTTCACAAGTTTAAACTCATAGATTGGCTGTGCAATATCGACCGGAAGATCACACAGCTTCTTGGTCGGCTTCCCCGCCTTCATTAGACCGATTGCATTCATCTTTTCCATTCTGTGCGCGATCTATAAACACAAAACAAACACATACATTACATACATACATTACAAATGGAATTCACTCGATATACTTACCAATAGTTACTCTGGTAAGTATTGGCTGCTGCTGCTGCTGGTGCTGCTAGTGCTGGCGAGGAAAACTGAGTATAGAATTCTCACCCTCTTCTTCGGCTTTATATGTCACTAACCCCACCACTATTGAATACATACATACATCCCCCAGATGCATATATATATATATATATATATATATATATATATATATATATGTATATGTATATGTATATATATATATATATATATATATATATATATACATATATATTTCACCACAGATTTAAATCAGCAACCCGTACTGTTCTGCGCATGGCGGCGGGCACCTACATCTAATTAATATGCCCCGGCATATTAGCGCCACACTGTTATACGTACATATATATATATATATATATATATATATATATATATATATATATATATATATATTCAACCCACCACAGATTTAAATAAACATTCCATACTGTTCGACGCCTGGCGCCCGAACACCTGCATCTAATTAATACCTGGCGCCCGAACACCTGCATCTAATTAAACACCTGCATATTAGCGCCATACTCTTACACCACGCCGGACACCTGCACGGGGTGGCTGGATTTACCCCGTCAGACACTACTGGTAACTGTTGGCTCTCTCTGTACAAACGATAAATAAATAGATTATTAATATAAACCATCATATGAATTTAGAATGGCAGTGTAGCAATACTGGTAGGGTCGTCCTAAGATATTTGGCGCTCGTGAGCTACTAAAAAGACTGCACATTCTTCATAAGAAAAAGGGCCCATAAATATATTCGGCTGATTTTTTGCTGAAAATCATTCGGCCTAGGTTGTTTTTTTAGCTAAAAGCAAACAAAATTTCCACTCCAAAATGGCTGGTGCCCCGAGCTTGTAGTCCGTTTAGCCCTGTGGTTAGGGCGACCTCGAAGTATATGTAAAATAAAACATACTAATATGAACTAAAATTTGTTTATTAACTGAACACGATCTGTTTCGAATATACTACAGTTTTAACAGCTAGACACGTTTTGCATCTTTTAAAAAGGAAGGCTTGCCTTGCTGTTAAAACTTTAGTAGATCCTTAGCCAAAATTTTCCACTGAGTAGTATAATACACTCCACTCCCCTACCCAATAATACACTACCCTGCTCTACCCTACTCTACCCTTTTTTCTGTGCGCAATTTTCATGTGCGATTTTTTCATATGCGGTTTTTTCCGGTCACCGTGATAGTGATATGCTATTTGCTTTGAATTTATCATATTGACAAATTAAAATTAAACAGACGAATGAAATGAGCAACGAATAACTGAAATTTTTTAATTTCAACTTGAAACTAAATATAGTAGAACCCCGGTTAACCGAGTCTGGATTAACCGAGTTCAGGGTTATCCGAGCCCAAATTAGCCCAACAAGATTCCGTATTATCCGAGGTTGCTTCAAAAGTGATCCGGATTATCCGATTTTGCGTGATTCTTGCGTCCAGTAAATTCCCAATTTACGTGCCAGTTCCCATCACTCACACGTGCTTTCATATGTGTGGTCCTGCAGTAAATTCGAGAGTGTCGTGTCATTCGCATCGTGTATTATAAATGTCCATTTCGTCAATGCGTAAAATAAGAGGAAAAGAGTGGTCATATCCATTGTTCGGAGTTTCATAGCTCATATTTTTCTGTTTGCGTTCACATACTTTTATTGGAATTAAACCGTTATGAAAACATCTATGCATTTCCTTTATGTGACTATAAAATTTAATCCAAAGTACGCATGTATGTGATGCATTTTACCAAAATCCAGATTATCCGAGTTTTCAGTTATCCGAGGTGGGTACCCCCCCACATTACCTCGGATAATCGAGGTTCTACTGTACATGTACTTATATATTTACAATATTCAAAGGATATCTTTTTAGTATAAATAATTATTATGATTGGAAAAATTAACTACCTGAAGTCTTGCACTGGCACTTATATCGGGTGTTAATTAAAATACGGGTCATAGGTTTTTTAATTTAGGAAATTAGTTTTTTCTTGTGCAAAAGTTCTCAAATTATTTTAGACAAAAATACTTCAAATAAATATTTTGGAATGTAAAGAATTCAATTCTGCATATAAAATAGCAATGAAATTTAATTTTTGACATTTCATAACAGAAAAAAATTAAGTTTCAGTTTTTTCAAAACACATAATTAGTATAAAATAGTCGAATATTATATTTTCAGTTCCGAAGTTCATCGTCAATATTATTAAAAACAAGTTACGGACATATTACTTGTTTTTAATAATATAAAATAGTCGTTTCATTAACTTGGTAATAGTCCATATTTTAAAATTTTTTAAGTTAGTTTGTTATATATTTATTCCATATATGAAACATGTTATAATCGAACATTTATTTCGATAATAGTAATAGAACGAAGTAATATTATGTAATTTAATTACATATATACTTTATAAGAATAGCTATGGAATTGAAACAAAATTACAAACTGTAAAACGTCGTGTCAAAAAAAGTTTTGCGTATTTAGTTTTGACAATGTAATGTAGATTACCGTTTTAATGTCGCATTATATGTTAGCTGATTCAAAATTTAGGATTTTTGAGAATTGAGGCTGTAGTATTACTAAATACATCCGGTATATATTTATTTTTTTAGAATTAACAATGAGTATGATTGAGAAAAATCCATGACCTGAAAAACCTCATCAAAAAGGAAATTTGGAATCAATTGGTTCTTTTTCAGAATAAATTCGAAAAATCTCACTATTTTTTTATTAAAAAAATATATATTGAAAAAATCATGCAGAATGAAATGCAATGAATTAAATAATAGATATAGATTTCTTAGTTTTCCATGTCTACTTCAGATTTAAAACTCGCTTTAGTAAACAGAAACGTTTCTATTCACTAGACTTCAACATACACGAATTCATATTCATAGTTCAATTGTCCTAGCTATTACCCCTAACTGGGATGTTGTAAATCATAAGTACACTTAGCAAAGCAAGTTTTATTACGATCACGACGACATCTAACGTGCCAGAAACAAATTAAACGGGTGATCCCGCGGCCTTAAGATTATACAAACGCATTTTCCGAGTTTATTTGTATTTACTGCCAACCAGCCCGGCATAATAAACTAGACAATAAAATTTCTATAAGGTTCTTTGAAAAAACTATTTTATTGTACTGTTGCTTTTAAAATTGTTTGGGACGAAAACAATCCTAAGAAAAAATTGATAACATAAACCTATATCATGATTACTAAAAAGTGCAAATTTTTTTTAATGTAGTTATGTATGTCCGGCCCGTTCTTCGCAAAAGTGATAACAATATCCGATTGATAACATTATCCGTGATTCTAATAAGCGGCGTGCACTGTATTCGTATAAGTTGTTATAAGTTATAACTTGTCATGTCATTTCTTGTAAATTAACTTTAATCTTTAGGGTAAGTGCAATGTTATTCATTTCTGATATGTCTACCGAGGCAGTGCCTTATATGTGTTTGTAATTCGCTCACTGCTATATTAACATTGAAATTGTCTGAACGTTACAATGATAAGTAAATTAATTTCTATTTGTTGTTAATTATACTGCTCTGTGTTAATTTATTCATCACATGTTGTTCATTAATAAAGATTTAATACAATTATAATGCTTCTTTGTGATGCTTTGATTGTAAATCAATACGAAGAACAGCTATACAATATGATAAGAATGATTTGCAAAAATTTGAGAGTAGCTTTAGAATATAAAACCAATCTTAGCAGCAATTATTACAACGTAACTTCGATGAAATATACGAAAGGAGATATACAAAATTTTAAGAATGAGTTGGAAAAGCATTTCAATTATTTTATATTACACTTGCTTATTATTAGCTTTTTTCACCTTGGATACGAAATATGTAAACAAGATCATTGTGCCTTAGGGCATAATGGATGGAATAATGACTTTTACGTCCGTTAATCATTAACTTTATTTTCCAACTTTCAGACACCAAATATTTTTCATAAATTACTTTCGATTTCGTTGGTAATAAAGCTTCGTTCTGGTTAAAATATCTTTTTATGTATCATCAAAAACAGGTAATGCTGTCGACGTGATTTTCAAGAATAAATTCGATGGGTAAATAAATAAATAAATAAAAATCAAAGCCTTGGCAACGCATATGTCGTATTCATTTTGAACTGTCACTGGGATTTTTTTTTATCAAAATAATAGGAAAGTGTAATATAAAGGCTTGTATGCACCACGGGTGTTACTAGATGATTATGCCCATCGGGCGACATCTTTCCCTCGGGCCAAGGGCCCTCGGGCTGGAATATCGTTACCCTCCTTGCATAATCATCGCCATAACACCCTTGGTACATAATAGTACATTATACACCAAGGGAGAGAAACCTCTTATTTTACCTGAGGTGTAATTTGAAGCCCGAGGGCGAAGCCAGAGGGCTACAAATAGTACATCGAGGGAAAAATGGTGGTCTCTCTCTCGAGGTGTATATACTATTTTTTCCACGTTCGGTTTTTGTAAATAAATGCCCGTTGTCATGGTGCGCGTTTCTTGGAAACATTTCCAAAGACTTTCGGTTCGATTTATTATAATTCAATATTTTTGAAATTAAGTGTTTCTGCTCCCGAACGTGGAAAAATAGTATGTACACCTCGGGAGAGATCATCGTTTTTCGATGTATTTGTAGCCCTCTGGCTTCAAATTACGCCTCAGGAAAAATGAGAGGTTTCTATCCCTTGGTGTATAATGTACTATTGTTATCAACTACAGTGTCCATCATTTTCATTTTAGATTAGACACTCTTGTTAAATGTAACTGTGAAGCTCTGAAAGAATTATTCCTTTTAAATGTATCAGATGGTTACAATGAATAGTAGATATTATTTTTAATATTTCTCGTCATCGCACGGTTCATAAATATATACTTATATATTAAAGTAATACCAAGTAGGACAAGTTGGACCTAAATTTAGTCAACATATGCTATTATTGACAAACATAAATATAGAGTATCATTATTTTAATTTTTACCAATTTCAAGATATATAACATACATACCTACACATATGTACGTGTGACAATGAAAACATATACGAGTACAAGATGAAACAAAATTACCGGAACACCAAAATAAATCCCCAACAGCCAAAAGGAAAAAAAATCGTACAACAATTTTTTGGATGTAAACAAGCTATCTTTCAAATATTTTTAGCTCATCGACCTCCTGTCGAAGAGCTATAGTGTTCGGTACGATGTCTGTAGCATCTTCCGATTTCAAAAATTTTTGCACAGAAATCCCGGACAGACCCCCTGGATCACGAAATGACTATTACAACATATGTCCGTATGTATGTCGCTCGTACGAGATTTTTTGTTCCACCCAGATCTCCTAAACTACCCAACGGATTTTTATGAAATTTTTTCTGCAGATACGTGTTATGGTCTAGTTGTGCAAGGTACATTTTATTTTTCAAAATTTTCCTTCGTACTTGAGAAAAAAAATATTTTCCAATATTTTTTCAGTTTTTATTTTTTTTCTGCGTTATTTTTTATTCAATTGTATTCAAAATTTTCATGCATATGCAGGAAATGGAACAATATTTTTCCATATTTTTTATTTTGAAAAATTATGTAATACCATTGGAGAAAAAAATATTTTTTAATTAAAAATTGAACAAAAGAAGATCAATGCATTTATAGTCGGCTTAGTTTGCTTTGCTTTTGTCAAGAGAAGAAAATGTATTCACACTTGTTTTAAATTTGTTGTTTTGTTTGCGACCTAGGCACCTAGGATTTTAAAAGTGAATCTAAATAAATAATAATTTGTGATATATTCAGACTTGCACATACGTCGATGAGCTGCAGGCATGTATGTCTGTATACATTCCTAGTTGTGAGTAAATGTTTGTTATTTGCATATTGCAAAGATATATTTATTGCCAAGACACAAGTATATTCAGACCAGTGAAAGTGGTTTCGCGTAGGCTCAATTAACAGACAGAATATTAATTTATATATCTTATATTTTCTATTTCGGTAGATGCGCCCGTTCATTAGTACATACAGCTGGATATAAGACCAATGGTGAAGCGATTATTTCAGTTCAGTAATTCCAGTGTTTCGAGAATTAGACTAGTAGGCAGAGTGTGAACTGAGAACACTTAACTTCAAAATCAGGTACATAATAAAAGTAAAACTATTTGCGCTCCATGTTATACAAAATATGAAACGTACATGCCCATTATGAAAAAGAACCAACAAAATAAATTGAATACTACTGAAACCATTGCAATAACGATCCTGCATATTGTTTTAGGGTAAGATAACGATGGCAGAAGCAAATAACATATATGGTAGGGCTCGGGGGCGCGGCCGGTCACTAGTACAGAATGTTTCGCATCAAAACCAGGTAATGAAATGATGATTTTATATGTGTTGATGTATTTAAGTAATATGTAACTTTTAATTTTTATTAAAATAATTAAATTTACGTTTTTCTTATTGTATTCTACTGAATAATGCTGCATATAGTTATATCGTAATATTGTATCACATTTAGGTTACTATGGTAGATACCATGGAAGTTCGAGCTCAGGGGCGCGCTCGTTCATGTGAACAGCGGGGTTTAAGACCAGGAGGTACCGTATCAAGTAATGTTCAGCCATCTGGAAGTGCTTTGTGTGTCAGACCAGCAGGTGAACATTCGCTTCAAAGCCAGGTGACGAAATATATATATATATATATATATATATATATATATATATATATATATATATATATATATATATATATACAGTGCGAATAACGTAAGACTATACATTGGCAACCTTATTTTAGCTTTAATCAATTTGCCCATGTCAGTAACAATTGAAATTACAATGACGCTTGTTTTGGTAAATGTCACTGTGTTTTAATATTGTGTTACTAATATCTCACGAGTTTGCGTAATAATTAGTGCAAAAAATGTACATCCCAGAAGAAAAGTTTAAGATGTACTCCTGGTATTTAGAAGGGGCGTCTTTGCGAGAAATTTCTGATTATTTCAGCGTTGAATTCCCGGGCAGACCCATCACATGTCATCAAACAGTGCCAAATTTAGTTATCACCCCCAAGTGATTTTGGAAATGTACTGATACCAACTACAATTTCAATACTTGAAGTGTACTTTTAATCCAATAACATGCAATAGATTTAATAAAAAAATAGAATAAACCCTGTAAATGATTTAAATAAAAATAGTAGTCTGTGGACAAGTGTCTAATTTTACATTATTCAACCATAATAAATTGGAGTTTTTGTATGTAATTACCATGGTAACATTAAGTAAATGCCCTATGTCTAATTTTAAATTATTCAACGAATTGATACTAGCATGGGCAAATTGATTAAGGCTAAAATAAAGTTGCCAATGTATAGCCTTACATTATTCGCACTGTATATATATATATATATATATATATATATATATATATATATATATATATACCGTGTGTCTCACGACGATCTACACATAGGAACGTTGTATACGCTCTTGATCGAGAAATATTAATTTGATCGTTTTAGTTTTTTACAATTTAGACAGTATAATTGTTAATTTTATACTTACTATTTTATTTCCTTTGATATTCTAGTATAATTTTGTAACATTTTCGATGTAATAGTACATTTTCAACGAATTTAAATGTCAAACTGACATTTCAATTACAAAAAAAAAGAACAAAAACAACCATATTAATATTTTGATTTGAAAATCAAATGAGCGCGCAACGTTCCTATGTGTAGATCGTCATGAGACACACGGTATATATAAATACAGCAGTGTGCAAAACATATGCAACTGGAAACGAAACTGCTATTTTGTAAGATTTTCTGACAACAAAAGACTTTTATTTAGTTATTTTTATATTCATTTCATTAATGTAGTATTTCTAAACATAAAGAGCACAAAAAATGTGGTTATATTGAGAACATTTAGAAAAAAAATCTTTGATATTGAAGGAATGCTTATATTAAGCTGTGCAAAACATATGCAACTAACCATAACTATTCATCAGAAGAGTCTTGGTTTTAATATTTTGTCCAATAACCATTGCGTTTGACCACTTCGTCACATCTCTTAGGCATATAGCTTACTAGATTTTTAATTATTCTCATAGGAATGTTTTCCCATTCAAGTTTTAAAGTATTGAAAAATGAACTAGATGAAGAAAGTCTTTTGTCTTCTTACGCGCTGCTTAAGGATACCCCACAGGTTAACTATGGGGTTTAAACCAGGTGACTGTGTCTGCTAATCAAGTACTGAAATTTTTTTATCATTCAGCCACTTCTTTACGTACTTAGAATTGTGCTTTGGGTTGTTATCATGTTGAAAGACCTTTGACAGAGGCATTTCTTCTTCGGCATACAGCAGCATTGTGGTCTTCAAAATGTCTTTCTATTTGAATCAATCGTCAATTCCTTTAATTTGATAGAGAGGACTGTAGCCTTATCCAAATAAGCAAATTTGAGAAGCTTACAGAGCTTTAAAAAAGCCCTTATTGTCTTCGAAACGTCGCCAAAAAAGGTAAGAAAATTATACTGCAGCCTCGAATCCGATTTTAAGGTTGAACTTTACCCGTACATATGAAAATTGGTCTGTTGTGAAATGGAAAGCAGTTTTGTTTAGTGATGAGAGCAAATTTAATCTCTTGGGTCGGATGGGATAACTCATGTTCGCCGCAAGTCTGGCTCTCGGTTGCATAAGCAAAATATCATGATCACTTTAAACAATGGGGGCTTTTTTAAAGTCCTGTAAGCCCTCAAATTTGCTTATTTGGACAAGACTGCAGTCCTCTCTATCAAATTAAAGGAATTGTCGATTGATTCAAATACATAGACATTTTGAAAACGACAATGCTGCTGTATGCCGAAGAAGAAATGCCTCTGTCAAAGGTCTTTCAACATGATAACAACCCAAAGCACAATTCTAAGTACGTAAAGAAGTGGCTGAATGATAAAAAAATTGCAGTACTTGATTAGCAGACACAGTCACCTGGTTTAAACCCCATAGTTAACCTGTGGGGTATCCTGAAGCAGCGCGTAAGAAGACAAAAGACTTTCTTCATCTAGTTCATTTTTCAATACTTTAAAACTTGAATGGGAAAACATTCCTATGAGAATAATTAAAAATCTAGTAAGCTATATGCCTAAGAGATGTGACGAAGTGGTCAAACGCAATGGTTATTGGACAAAATATTAAAACCAAGACTCTTCTGATGAATAGTTATGGTTAGTTGCATATGTTTTGCACAGCTTAATATAAGCATTCCTTCAATATCAAAGATTTTTTTTCTAAATGTTCTCAATATAACCACATTTTTTGTGCTCTTTATGTTTAGAAATACTACATTAATGAAATGAATATAAAAATAACTAAATAAAAGTCTTTTGTTGTCAGAAAATATTACAAAATAGCAGTTTCGTTTCCAGTTGCATATGTTTTGCACACTACTGTATATATATGTATACATGTCAGTATAGGAATCTATTAGTATTTCTGCAAATATTTCCGATAATCAATTTTAAACTGTAGTTATTAATTCTGCATTTTATGATCTTTCCAGTATTCCAAATAACATTTAATCAATTCATTGAAATCAAAATCCATTAGCCTAGGCCTAGAGTAAAATCTCGAGTATGATTTAGCGTTATAGTTTTTGTAGATTCCTGTATAATTGGAACTTTAATTGTTTATTTATTCATTGTATCAATAAATAAATTTAATCAAATGTTTAGATTGATCGTACTGCTAGTCAACAAGATGATTTATGCGATACAACAAAGAAAATTAAATATGTATGCATAGGTAAGTCACGTGAATGTTTTAGTATACGTATTATATTTAATTCAGATTCTTGTACTTGTAATTTTGATCACAACCCTTAATTATTTGTTAGCCCAGTAAACTGGGTAGTAATGAATTTATTTTATTTTTTAATTTACAGTAAACTTCGCTTATAACGAACCTCAAGGGACCGACGAAAATAGTTCGCTATAAGCGAAGTTCGTAATAAACGATAAACATCAGAAATTCATTATTTTTATTAATGCATAGGTACATGTTTAAAGTAGGTACATAATATGAAGAACTATTTTGCGAAACTAGATAAATCCAGATTTGTTCAAAATTGGGTTGGATATTGTTTTGTAATACATATACATATGTACATTAACAATAGTTTTTATGAATCTTATTTGAAAAAATCGTTTATTTTACTTTGGTCTATAATTATTATTATTTTATATTATTTTTATTTATTTAAAGTAAGAGCTTTACGTGTTTTCTTCGAAATTGCGGAACTCATAATTGTACTTCTTTATAACATTAAATACAGTGAACAGGGGCGTACAGGCCATGTGGAGCATGCTGAAATTTACGCATGAGCAGTTCCAATCGCGGAAAGGTCCGACATTTTTTGTATATACAATTAACCACATATACACAAGAACCGCAGGAACTGGTACCGTGACCCTACATATGCGGAGTTGAAAGATTTCGAGGAATCCTTTGATTATTTGGTAAAATGCCGTTTTAAGTTCGTTATAACCGAAAACTTTTGCGATTATAACAAAAATTAATGTTCGTTATACCCGAAAGTTCGTTATAAACGGGTTCGTTATTTGCGAAAAAAATAACACACGTTTAATGATGCTTTAGTTCGTACCTTATAGATTGGTTCGTTATACCCGAAATTCGTTATAAGCGGGTTTGTTATAAGCGAAGTTTACTGTAATATACTGAATTAAGTATTAATTGATTTTCTTTTTGGTGAAACAATTAGTTCCAGATAGTGGCAGTAAAGAACAATTTTCTTATGATGTAAGCCTTTCGACACGTCCAGCATATCTAAACTCAAAAATGGGTATATGTGAAACCTTTATTAACTTACAAGCGAACTACTTTCAATTGACAACAAATACACATTGGCGGCTGTATCCATACCGAGTTGATTTTGTACCAAACGAAGATCGAACACAAGTTCGTAAGAAAATCGTGGCACAAGTTTATAAAGATAAACTGTCAGAGTAAACAAAGTTTATATATACATGGTCTGCCCGGAAAGTAATGCGACCACGTTCGTAAAAAAAAGTAGGACCCTTGGGCGTCAACATTATTTTTTTTGCGCAATTTTCTGGCTTGGTAAGCACCCTGGAAGACCTTTTCTGGAACTTCGCGTGGGACCCTCGTCGAAGCCTTTTTTACGTATCCACATTTTCAGAATGGCATTCCTTTGAATAATGTAATTATCTGCTATTAGTTGGGCAGGGTTTTTGAGTACGATCCAGGTAAAAAACGTCGGAGTTCAGAATGGCACACGTCGGCTTTTCCTAGCTCCAAAAAGGCACATATGAGCAAGTCAAGAGTTTTATACCAGCAAAGGTTTGATTCGTCAAGAGTATCTACCCGCGGGGCAGTCCGCCAAAGGTTCTTCTTACGTGGAAGTGTTCAAAAGACTTAAATAAAGGGTTAACCGCATCAGAAAAGAAATTATCGTCAACTGGTTGCTTCACTACGACAACGCGCCCAGCCACACTTGCCTGTTATCCGCGAGTATTTCACCAAAAACAACGTTTCAACGCTTTATCAACCCCCGTACAGTCTTGACCTGTCTCTTGCCGACTTCGTTTTGTTTCCCAGAATTTTACCCGAATCAAAAATATGCTCAAATGATGCCATTTTGAAGGTCGGAATAACGTAAAAGAGGCTTCGACGAATTTCAGAGCTGTAAAATGTATAATACAGAAGTAATCGCAACTTTTTCAATTTTACATGTTAATTCCCTATGTCCCAGATTTCTTGGGACATCCGGTATATATATATATATATATATATATATATATATATATATATATATACAGAGTGTCCCTAAAATGCGTGGACATCGCTTAACCACAGATTCCTGGGTCGAAAATAAGACGATTTAACTAAACTTACCTATATGCAATTACGTTTCGTTTAGTTGGTATTCTGCTTCAAAGTTCTTTAAAAAAAAAGTTTTTTTATCCATAACTACAGAACGCTTGGATCGATTTGGATAATATTCGGTACTGTACTTCTTACGGATGTAGGTCATCTTTTAAGGTGATATTAGTTATTATCAGTGGACCATTAGTGTACGAAACACGGGTAACCCGGCATAAATCAGTCAAAAACTTTTTAATGTTAAGGCCAATAACTTTCAAAAAAATAGTTTCAGAAAGAGAAATTCAATAGTAATTTTTTTTTGTTATTGTCTGTACTGATATCTGTTAAGGTTTAGGCACAAAAAAATAAAATCTGAGGAACCGCGCACTGCATTTCATAAAAAAATGTCATCTAGCAGTCTGGTATTTTAAGAAATAAATGACGATATGATATTTATTAGTGCAATTATTTAGATTTCCTTATAAAAAGGAATCGCAAATATTTAAATCTGGTGAACGAGGTGCCCATTTTGCAAAAATTCAAAGGAAATCTAAATAATTGCACCCGAATAAAATAACAAGCACAAATACCTAAAGCAGGTTTTCACCCTCATTTTCCTGCCAAAATCCCAAAAACACTGACACTCTACAATATTAACCATACACACGAAATTATTATAAACAATATGTATTAAACACTAAACGGTGAAATAAACACCTAAGGTGTAGGAGTTCACCAATGTACACACTAAATGTAATATGCAAACATACCCACTATGTATAAACTTATATGAATAATAAAGATATATTGAAACTGAACTGAACTTCCTGATTTACACGCGGTAGGTCTGGGTTTGATTCCCTCTTAATTTATGTTTTATTTTTATATTTTAACTATTTTTAATAAATTAAAAACTCTTTAAATTAATAATAAATTTATTTTATTTACACTCATCACTCTCTTCTTTCTGCGGAGTTTTATTTCGTAACTTCTGGAATAGTAATCATTATAAAAACAATTGAAGCAGAATCATACTGCAAACTTGGCCACCTTTATAAACGATACTTCTGCACGGGCAATTCAAATGCACAGATTATAAAAAACAAATGAATATATCTTAAGCAAAAACACATTATCTAAATTAATACATATTTAACGCTTGCTGTCAGTGGGAGCACAAGTTAAAATTTGTGATAATTTATTCGTTGAAAGCAATAATATGAATAATAAAGGAGAGAAAAACCAATATAAAGTGTCAGAAAAATATATTTGTGCGGAATGTCGTCTCAAACAGTGCAGCAATTGTGAATGATAAAAAACAATGAAAATTAGCGAAGTGAATTAGGACTAACATTTTAATTAATTTTTGTAAATAATATAAATTTTTTTAATATATTGTTTATTTTATATTATTTAGATGAGTGTAAATAAAATAAATTTATTAATAATTTAAAGAGTTTTTAATTTATTAAAAATAGTTAAAATATAAAAATAAAACATAAATTAAGAGGGAATCGAACCCAGACATACCGCGTGTAAATCAGGAAGTATAACCCTCGGTATAACCACGCGACAACGCTGATCAACTGTCAGTGTACATTTTTAAGAGGCATATAAAGGCTAAATCTTTAATGCGTAATTTTTAAAGCCCTTTTTCTCGAAAAGGGCAAAATAGTGCGCGCTATTACTTTGCCACTAAATACCATTAGTGTACAGCTACTTCGAAAAAAATTTCAGCCAAATCCGTGTTCCGGTGGTGGCGACCTCCCCTTGTTAGACCTGTGATAATTAGAAGTATTACTTGCTAATACGCTCGTCTCATGATTTCAAATTAAAAAAACATTTAATTATAACAAGTCTTAACAAGAAACATGTCTTACCATGAAAACAATGCCATAATTTGATAGTGATATTTCGGATAATATTAACTAATTCATTTATAAATTCATGTAACTGTTGTACAACTTTAGAATGATTTGTGAATTGGTCCATATTTAATTGGTGGCGACCTCCCCTTGTAAGCCAATACGAATAGAAATTGTTTTTCTGGATCATTCTGCCAGTGCGCACCGAAGTACTCTATCACGACGCAAAGGTTCTAAGAAGGGTTATAGACGTACACACCGTTTGGGCATTGATCTACCATCGGACATTGATCTAAATATCCATGAACACATCGAGGAAGTTGAGCAGCCAGAACAACAAATACAAATATTGGCACCGGCACCAGCAGAAATTCGCCAAGATGAGCTGAAAGATGATGCGATAGTGTTGGGCAAGGCAGCCGCGATAACAGAGGGAAATAAGATACTGATAGCTAATGAGCTGGACGCTAAGGTATCAATAATGGCGAATGAAGTGTTAAATACTCCATCTGCCATAATGCAGCATCAAGAGCCGCCAGTACCAATCATTCAGCAGGACGCAAACCAGCTAGAGGTAAAACCACTATCATTACCTAATACAGAAGTACCACCAGAGAAGAACAAAATGCTGCGAAGAATCAACATGCTGTTAAAGCGAAACCAAGATGGCGTTAATTGTAGTTAATACCATCATTCATATCTTTATCACCAAATTATAAGTAAAAATTGTCACAGCAGTAGGAATTTTGGCTAAGGATCTATTAAAGTTTTAACAGCAAGGCAAGCCTTCCTTTTTGAAAGATCCAAGACTTGTCTAGCTGTTAAAACTGTAGTATATTCTAAACAGATCGTGTTCAGCTAATAAACAGATTTTAGTTCATATTAATAGGTTTTATTTATATACTTCAGGGCCACCCTAACCACAGGGCTAAATGGGATTTAGCCCCGGGGCGCCAGCCATTTTGGGGCGAAAATTTTGTTTGCTATTAGCTAAAAAAAACCCCCTAGGCCGAATGAATTTTAGCAAAAAATCAGCCAAATATATGTATGGGCCCTTTTTCTTATGAAGATGGCACATTATTTTTAGTGGCTCACGGGTGCCAAATATCTTAGGACGGCCCTACCAGTATTGCTACACTTGCATTATAAATTCATATGATGGTTTATATTGATAATCTATTTATTTATCGTTTGTACAGGGAGAGCCAGCAGTTACCCAATTAATGGCTAACACTAATTACATTTTACAAAGCAACAAATTAACAATTAACAGGATATTGCTCAGATACAATTGATTACTATGAACGGTTGTTATTGGGCAATTAGGTCTCAGAAGAAAACATATGTGAGTTAATATACATATGTATATTTCGTCAAATATATTGACCTCATCAGCAATGCTGTGCAAAGATAAAAGAAAAGATACAGATTAATATGAGCAGTGTGAAACATAACTGAAGGTAAACAATTCAAAGATGTGTGATTACTTACATGTTTAAAAACACATGGTTAAAATTACAAACAATTGTCAAAGAAATTGTGATAATATAAGACACGACACAGTGGCGGCCATGTTGACTGTATTTCGGTTTTGCTCGCCTATGTGGATGCAGGCTTGTAGGACGTCGCAGACAGCCGTCCTCGTGCAGCTCGTCGGTGACGAGGAATTCTGCTGTCATCTTGGATCCTCTAGCGTGTACCTCAAGGGGGCGTCGCCGCGGATCTTCATTTTCGCTCCTGTGCTAGCCAGCTGGGTGGACGACGGCTCGATGGCGCGCATCTGTCCGGGTTGTAGCAGTGAGGTTTTGATAGAGTTGAGGCTCGCCGCGGTGTCGATGAGCGCGCTGACGGTCCTTTGTTTAACGGTGCTGGTGACTCGTGGCGTGAGTGGCACTGGTTTCACGTCCGTGATTTGTGCCACGTGTACACGTGCCGGCCGGGAGCATTCTATTTTTGACCGAGTCCCTCGCCCTCTGGGAATTTTCCGATCCCCCTGCGGATTACGGTTGCCGCGCTGCTGTGCACAGTCCTTATTGTAGTGGAGGACAGAGCAGTAGCGGCATCTTAGTAGAGGTTCGCGGGTGGTGACAGCACCATCCGCGAGATCTCGTTCCACTAGGACCGCTCGATCGATCATCTCTGCTATGCTGTCCAGAGTTGGGGCCTTTAGGAACGTCCGGATCGCTGGTCGCACCAGCTCGATTAATACTTCGATATTGTACAGCTCGGAGGTACCTGGTTCCAGCCGTTGTACGAGTTGTTCTTTTTTCAGCAGGAACGCGTCTACCGATTCATGGAGGGCCTGTCGTTCGCCGTACGGCTGTGCTCGCAACAGAGCGAGAGCGTGTGGGCTAGAAAACTTCGTGCTTAGCCGATCTGCGAACGTGGGGCACGTACTGATGAACGACTGAATGTTTTTCCACCAGAGCCCGCTTGGTCCTGTAGGTGTTGACCTGCGAGGTGCACCTTGTGCATCTTAGGGGTTTTTCAAATCTCGAAATATCTTTCGCATGCTACGAGGAAACCTGCCGGGTCCTCGTGTAGCCGTCCCCTTTCTAGGGGGAGCGCGACATACAAATTCAAACTTGTTCAGTTTTAACACTAAATAAAGCACTGAAAAATTAACTACAATCTATGAACGTAAACTTCCTTAATCTTGCAGTTATCGCTATTTACATATGAAATAGTGGTCCTTGCCAGAGGTGGCGAGTAGGCTGTCCAAGGGTGGTAATCTGTCCAAGGGAGCAGGCTCATCCCGTATCCGACCGATGACCACGTAAGAGGGGGCGTGTGCAGGTCTGGTGCCCGCAGTATCGGTGCGACGGTGACGTTGCTCGTTCTGCGACCGGGCTGGCCGGAAGTGGGGAAATCAGCGGGGTGGGGGAAACACCACGATTGGAGTGTGACTGCGCCGTTTTTCCAGCTCGGCGTGTTGGCGTAGTGGGGTGCGGTCCCGTATCCGAGCCCTTGGTGCAGGTGCCCGTGGGCGGCGGAACGCTGGTTCCGCTGGTGCTTGGAGTAGACCGGCGGGTTGCCGTATCACAACACACCGTTTGAATTACACTAAATTGGAAGACTCCTGTTTGTTACATTATAATAATTATAAAATAAAATAAGAAAAGAAATATATAAAATGGTATATACTGTACATTATATATATATATATATATATATATATATATATATATATATATATATATATATATACCGGATGTCCCAAGAAATGTGGGACAATTTTTATGACAGATTAAGCCACTGTCTACTAGTCAATAGCAATACATACTTTTGAACATTTAATTAATTAGTGTTTTTGAATTTTGAGTGCTTATCTGTTGTGTACAAAAACTTTATTATAAAATAATAAATTGCGTTGGTTTATCCCAGTGATTTTATACTATCTAGATACCAACATGCAATATAGGTACGGTGACCATCCGTCCTTTTTTTAGGGGACAGTCCTTTTTTTTGGATTGCTGTCCCCTAAAATTATTTTTAACGTAAAAACAACTCCTTTATTTTGTCTAATGTCTTTAAAAGTCCTTTTTTGTAATTACAATTTTAGATCAAAAACTGTAAAAATAGCGCTACGAAAAATCCCGCGATTCCAAATATGTCTTTGATTGCATGTCTGCACTTACTCATTTTCGTAATAGGAAATATTAGTCGTTACAAGTTGGCAGCCTGGGACTTGACGTTTGTCAAAATCCCCTCTGTCCCTTTAGCCAACGTATTTATCGATTTTGCTTGAGTTGAATAATCTTATACGTCTTATGTACACAATATATTTTTAATATATTATATTGAAAATGTTAATTAAATTCTTACTTTTTAAAATTGTATACTACATATTGTTTTTGTAATTTATAAAGGTATGTGTTAACAGAATGATTTTGAAACAATTTAAAATATTTTAACCAAACTATGATATTATTTCAGTAAGAATCATGCCACGGATCAATTGGGAACAGAATTTCCTTTTATAAAAAAAACGTTGAACGAAAGCAAAGTGAAATGCGATTAATGTTCAGCAATGTTCACAATTAGTAATAGTGGGAGAGCGGCTATTACTCAGCATTTGCAATCAACAAAGCATAAAAAGGCCGATGTTGCTGCATCTTCCAGTAAACATTTGATTTCATTTTTAAGAAACAAGACTTTTGATGAAAAAGAAAAACGAAACAGTTTAATAGAAGGTTCTTGGACATATCATGCCATTCAGCACAATCATTAATTCAGGTCAAATGATTGCACATCAAAACTAATTAAACAATGCTTTGATGAAAAATATTCCTGCGCTAGGACAAAATGTGAGGCTATCGTATGCAATATTTTGGCTCCAATTTCTGTGGATCAAATTAAACCTGATCTGTGTTCTGTCAGTTGTGTAACAATATATTCAGATTGCTCAAACCACGGCAATATTAAATTATGTCCGATCTTGGTCAGATATTTTATACCTACGCAGGGAGTTCATATTAAAATATTGGAAATATCCGAGCTTTCGGGGGAAACCTCGGACATTATATCATCTTACATGGTACGAAACTTCGGACAAATATGGGATTAATGATAAATTGCTTGCAATTTGTGCCGACAATACCAATTGTAATTTTGGAGGAGCAGCAAGACGAGGTCGAAATAATGTTTTTTACAAAGTACAAGAAAATCTCGGTAAAAATTTAATCGGAGTAAATTGCGCTGCTCACATATTAAATAACTGTATTCAAACCGCAGCCGAATTCCTACCTATAGATATAGAAATTGTAGTTGTAAAAATATATTATTTTTTTATATTTATACAGTTCGCTTGGAACAATTCAAAGACATCTGCGATTCTGTTGATGTTGAATACCACAAGCTCCTGGAACACAGCAAAACAAGGTGGCTGACACTGAAGCCATCACTTGAAAGAATATTAAAATTATTTAAAGCACTGAAATTGTACTTTTTGGAACAAGAAAAGTGTCCAACTATTTTAAACACCTTTTTTAATAATCCATGCGCCGAAGCTTGGCTTTTTTTCATATAGTCAGGCGTCAACTTTTCATTCGTACATCATTCAGATTGAATCACAACATATTTCAATGCCTGAAGTTTCTCTCATCATTAAAGATTTACAATTTAAATTGGAAGAACGAAGAAAAGAAATGTTTTTGCCTTTAACGATTAAAAAGATGGTTTCTGATCTTGAAAATTCTGGCGATATTAATATCGAAACATTCAAGGCATCTGTAACAACATTTTATGAAACTTGTTTACAGTATATAAATTAGTGGAATAAGGCATTTAAAGAAGTTGAAGTTTTAGAATGGGTATTACTGAGAAGTGTCCTGTCCTGTCAGCTTTTTAGCTGTTTAGCTTTTTTAGTGAAAAAAAGATCAGACTTTAATATTAACGACACAGAACTTTTTGATGAAATATCCTGCATAAAAAGCTATACCAGTACAGAAAAAAATTGAGGAATGGAAGAAAAGTAACACACCTGTTGATAAAAGATGGGTTGAAATAATTAAACATTTTAATGAAAAATGCATTAAATATGCAAATGTTTTAAAGATAATTGAGTTTTGCTTATGTTTACCAGCGTCAAATGCGCCAACAGAAAGAGTTTTTTCAATAATGAATAACATTTGGACAAGGAGAAAAGTCAACTGAAAGTTGATACTTTGAAAGCAATATTAATTACCAAATGTAATTATTCAATGAATTGCCTGCAGTTTAGGGAATACCTAAAATCGAACAATGGAGTTCTGAGAAGAATCCATTCCACTGAAAAATACCATAAATAAAGAACCTCAACTGAAACCTGTAATTTAATTATGTATTTAATTTCTTCTAGTTATGTATTTTTTCATATGCTTATATTAACTATAATATTGTTATACATTATAATTGAAAATATATTTTATGGCAAATTAACGATTTTAATATTGCAGTGGACTCGTAGTCATTACAATGAATATATATATATATATATATATATATATATATATATATATATATATATATATATATATATGTATGTATAATTTATTTTTTGTCCTTTATTTTCTTCTGGAAAAAATGGTCACCGTAAATATAAGTCCTATTGCAGCTCGTGATCCAACATGTGTAACGTAGTAATTTTATTCTATCTCTTTCTATAGTATGTGCAATGGTATCTTGTTGTCTCTGTTGCGACCACTATTGACCAACCAATCAGCATAAAGCGAATCGAATGTTGTTTCTCTCAGCATTGCTTAAGGCCGTGTTCGAATTCAAGACTGTAATATTTTAGGTAGTGAAATTAGGGAGATTTTAGGTAAAGAAATTAGGGAGATTTTAGTCTGCTTTTACAAATCCTAATGTCTATTCCTAAAATCCTAACGTCATTTAGTGCACAATTTAGGGTATCAAACCAGTCATGTGGTACATTGTGCACTAAATTGTCCAATTCGAACACAGCCTAAATTCAAAGCCTTATTTTAACCTAATCAAAATTTATAGTGTATGTTGACGTATAGGCTGAGTTTTTGTTATTAATATCATTTATAGACAATGGTTAAAAATGTTTCGTTAGATTAATTGCTAAAACATTTACCGAAGGATGACATAGCTATTTCAAAAGGGGATCGCAAGTGAGAGAGCACTATTGATATTTGTACACTATAGACAAACACGCAGTTCAGTAGTGTAGGTATCTAGTAGTAGCATTATCCACGAACACTAAACCTTAACCTTACTTTCTATTTTATATATATATATATATATATATATATATATATATATATATATATGTATACAGTGCACGCCGCTTATTGAAATCACGGCCTTTTCAGGGTGCCTCCAAGACATTCTGTCAAAAAGTTTGGAGACCCCCTAGAAAAGTCTAGCGACCTCTGCTATACTAATCTGCCATTTTGTCTCTAGTTCATCTTTTATTTAGTATAAAATAAATTATTGTATAATTATTATATTATATACGTTATATTTTTATACTATAAAGTTCATATCAGTTTCAATTTATAAATCATTACAGTGACAAATTTTGCACAGAGACAAAATGTGTAGCAGGAGTCTCCAAACTTTTTGACAGAATGGCCATTGCACTCAAAGTGCTAGCCGGGTCGGATCTAAAATAATTATAATATTTTATTCTAAACTGGCAAATATTAGCAGAAGATGCTTTTATTTAAAACCAGTCAATGATGAATTTCTAAATTAACGAGGCCAGGACATTAGTTCATATTTTTGCCAATAGATAGAACCGCAGTAGAGTTTCCAAACAAAAACAAAATATTTTGTTACTTTATAACTGTCTGTCAACGGTAATACACATGTGTATTTTCTTTTTGCATTATTCCTTTAATTAATTTAACTTCTTCACCCAATTTTAAAATGGATTCATTAATTAAATTGTCGCATAGTGTTCTTCAACGGATTGCTGCCGTTAATGCGCGTTTGCTAGGCATAATTCGCAATGCTTATGAGCAGCTGGTGGCATTGTTTACATGGTAAGACATGTTTCGCATTATGAGTTGTTGTAATTGAATATTGCCTGATTGAGGAATCATGGAATGAGGGTGTAGCGTGTTATATTTCTAGTTTAGTCTAATATTTTGTACTTTCACAGGCCGGTAATGCGAAACCAGCACGTAGCTTGTTTGGAAGTAGTACCAAGGGCCGTGTCTCCCTTATGCGTTATCGATGAACGCGTCCAGGATGAGCCCGAGGACGTACACTCGATTATGAAACGTGAAGCAGCTATAGCTGACCAGCTGCTGTTGGCAGCAATTATAGCCTGGAAGCAAACTGAAAAGAATCTGTCAGATGCATTTTTGGCAGGCAAACGCCACACATTCTCCAAGAACGATGTAATCAGAGATCTAGAAATTGCAAACAACACAGCTGAAGATGTGATGCTGGATGCAATAAGGGACCGTACGAAACTGCACATGCAACACTGCGATGAATGCGAGCGCATAATTAACGCAAGGTGCACCACAATGCAGGTGATAGTTAAGGCATCAGAGGAGAAATTGGCACTTGACGTCAAGGATTCACCGCGCAAACTCCTGGCTATAACTTACGGTGATGATATAGCGAACGAAAAAATCCCCGACCAGCTCAACCGGTGCGAACTGTTGGCATTACCTTCTCCTGAAGCTTTCCAGAAGGTTTTAGAATTGCCTCCGTGCCAGGTAGAAAAAAAATCCGCCAAACCAAAATCTAGCCCGTTGAAGAAGAAGTCGCCACAGCCGAAGCCAAAACCAAGATGGCGTTAATGAATCACGATCCCACCTAAATTTGTTGTCCTAAAAATTCAAAGTAAAACTTTTCATTCTCTGTAGCAAAAAAATTGTTACAATCCAAATTTACAGTACAATGTTTTTTTTTTATATAACGATTTATTTCCATTATAACTTTTAATTGCTTTCTTACTTATTATATCCTAAATTAGTATCAGTAGAATAAAAAAAAACTACACATATTATATAAATGTGTTTTATTTAATATATTCTGTATAAATCCAAGAAGTTTACAGAGTGCAAGTTATATTGCATAAGTTAAACTTAGTAAAGTAATTCTCAATTAACTTAGTTGATTATAACATAAATCGTAATTTACCAGGAATTTTCGTTAAACAAATAGTAGTAACAGTCCATCTAGCATTAAATTACAATTTGAATAAATAATTTCTGACGAGAAAACCCATCACACTTTTGATTAATTACTGTATCAGTTGTATTAATCTAGATAGATTCAGATCGATATAAAACCTTTCATATTTCCATCACGTTGTATCTGATCTCAGTACTCATAAACTATGAATTTATAACAGTAGACAACAGTATGATTGCTTGTCTATAGATTAACTAATATATTGTAACGTAACACACTGTGATTCTGACCTCACATGGCTCCACGTCACTTCTCTACTAGCGTTGAGTTCGGATCTGGTGTAGTAGATATACGACGAAATAAATCGAGAGTTTCAGACCACAAACTTAACAGCTTTATTCTCGGTTTTACAATTTAGTATCAGATGCGATCCGCCAAGCGGTTAAAATATTGTAATTAGGCTGTGTTCGAAAAGGACCCGTTGTTATACTCTGGATGCCAGTCAATGGGGGCCGAGACGGTTGGAATTGTGGCCGATCGCTAGGATAGACGTTAGCTCGAAAATAATGGATTTCCTGTAAACAGATTCGTACAAACGATAAGTAAACGTAATTGACTCTGGGCATAGACAGAAGGTCTATGTAAGTTCGATGCTCAGGCAGCCCGACTGACTTTACTGTGAACTGAGGTAGGATATTGATGATAACCGTGTGCTTCGACGACGTCCTGCAGGTACGGACCGACACTCCACTATGCTAACGACTGAGCTATGGTACTGCACTGCCTTAATGTTCATCTATTCGATTGCTCCTGGCACAATTGCTCGTAAGTATTTGTTGATAAGCAGTATTAATAATGTTCATCTATTCGGCTGATCAGGGGCACACCAATAGGAATTTGTAATTGTTTGTAAGCATTGATTACATATTATGTTGGTCACTAGTAAGTGACAGATAACAATAAATATATACAACTGTTCGTCAACAACTGTTAGCTCGTCTGGTAGCAAGCGAGGTACTGTGCACCGCGTATATGGACGAGTGAGTCACTGGGCACCGGGAATCGAACCCGGGTCTCCGACCACGAAGGTGGGTGTCCTACCATTAGACACCATGCTCACCAGCACTTGTAGATATCTCTGGAACAATTATATTAATTAAGCTTTCATACCTTGCGACTGCCTGAGTGTTAGTGTCAGTAGAAGATGGAACGGACCAAGGAATCCACCTCCCCAGAACGGCATGGTACATCCAGTGCTGCAGGCTGTGTCCAAGCTCAGATACCTGGTGCTACAACGCGTCACGTCCATAGGCTGCGGGACCGGAGTTAAAGTTTCTGTACTCGCGCGAACTACAGCAGAGGCCTTCGTAACCCGAGCACACCGATCGAGAGCGAACCCTTTGGTCAAAGGCTGCGTGGCCCCACCCCACGTCAAGTTCAGAGCCAGCCACTCGCGCACTACAGCAGTGTAGGCCAGGTAAACAAGACGGCGATGGTCCGCGTACAGCATCACTTAAGAACAAACATGGCGGCAATACAAATTTCTCTAGCGAGTCGTTAGAAACAAAGTAAACTCGAAATCAGAGATAGAGAGAGAAAAGGGATGATTTGACCAACACTTATCTGTCTCAAATTGATGCTGCACGGCCAATGACGGGGTTTTGCTGTAATGCTGACGGGATGATTCGACACACCTTTCGTCTTCGCTAGTGTTCCCAAGGGTGGTTTTCAGACGTGTAGGTGACGACTAACAGGTTCTTCTGTTGTTCGGATAGCGACGACTCTCTCGATCCCTTATTTAATCAGGCTTGATTCGGTAGAGTCGCTACCTCGTGCCTTTAGATAACCTTCGACATTGTAGCACTACTGAAATTTAGTACGGCTCGATACTTCTACTAAAATCCCCTGAATAATACGGTAAACTCTTCACTTTGGATTTTTCGATACAAACTCACATAGAGACTAGAAATGACTTTCAAAGTGAACACAAAAATGCACACAGTACACGAAGCCGTGCTAACGACTCTCCTTCTTTCTCTCTTTGCCATCGCGACACATTCAGAGTCTCACAAACTTGTTGCAACAAAAATACAACGTTACAACACCCCGTCTACGTAAAAAAAAAGAAAGAAAGTTAGGGGTGGTCCATACCTTGGTGATAATGTTTTAAGAATTTCATGTGCCAATTTCCCTGTGGCCGTCCATCCAAGTTTTCCAATTTAAACGTAACTTTCGAAGTTCGTCGGGATATGCGGTACGGTCCTCTGTATTTAGGTGCCAACTTCGATACGAAGAATTTTGTTCCTTCCGAAAGTACATAATTCTTCAGCCATACAAGCTGTCCTATGCGGTACTATTCTGGCCGATGGCGTAAGTCGTCGCTGCACTTTGGTGAACACTTCTTTCAATTGTTGATCGGGCGTACACAGTAGCTCCGGTGTCGATATATCCGTGTCTCTATTCATTCTGTTGAAATATGATCCTGTTAAGATATGTTCCCTCCCAAAATTGATGAAGTACGGTGTATAGCGTGTTACTTCGCTTCTGGCTGAGTTGATTGCACGTGCGATCTGTTGAGTGTGTTAATCCAAGAGTCGGTCATTGTCCTGCGGTTGGCATTATACGATATTTTTACCTCGTATTTGGTCACTAGATCCTTTAATTGTTGTCTAATGAAGTGCTTCTCATTGTCACGGATCATGATTTGGGGTGCTACATACATTAGGAAAACTCTGTCTTCCAGGATTTCACACAATTTAGCGGCTGTTGCTTTTCTAATCGGAAATAGAAGTACGTATTTAGAAAAATAGTCTGTCACGACCAATAAGTAGGCGTGGCCTTTCAAACAGGGGGGAAATTCCATATAATCCAGGTTAATAATTTGCCATGATTAAGGCACGAACGGTCGGTCTCTCATCAATCCAGGGGTGGCTTTCATGATAGGCTTTTGTCTTTGACAAACTCGACAGGAAGTTACATGTGATTTTATCTCATGGTGCATTTTGAGCCAATAATATATGCTTGCGACACGGTGAAAGGTTTTATAAATACCTGCATGTCATGTTGTAGGTTCATGGTACATTCTTCTAGTACCTTTTTGTACAATTCTTTCGGGACTACGATTTTCCAATCAAAGGTGGTTTGAGACTTGACATATTTAAGTAGTTTTCCATCTTCAATTTTCCATTGGCGATAACTGGCGGGATTTTCTTCTATTTTAGTTAATAATTGGCGGTACCCGGGCACCTATTCTGTAACTTAGAGCTAGCTGCAATAATTTTATATTTTTTGTTGTTGAAAACTCGCGGTTAACGAATAGTTTTACAATTAATAAAGTAAAATGTTACTGTATACATATATTAAATAATATGCAATTGTATTGGTGTATATATTTTGTACAAAAATACACTAAGAAATTATTGCCTAGTCATAGTTATATAATAACTGAGCGTCTGTAGACTCGCTTGACATAGAGAAAAGTGGGCGGTGCCTTGCAACAAATGAGAATTGCAACGGAAGAGACGCTTCAGTCAGTTAGTGCACATACATATATTCAAATCTTTGAATACAATACAACCTATTTTTTAGCTCATCGACCTCCTGTCGAAGAGCTACAGTGTTCGGTACGATGTCTGTAGCATCTTCCGATTTCAAAAATTTTTGCACAGAAATCCCGGACAGACCCCCTGGATCACGAAATGACTATTACAACATATGTCCGTATGTATGTCGCTCGTCCGCTCGTACGAGATTTTTTGTTCCACTCAGATCTCCTAAACTACCCAACGGATTTTTATGAAATTTTTTCTGCAGATACTTGTTATGGTCTAGTTGTGCAAGGTACATTTTATTTTTCAAAATTTTTCTTCGTACTTGAGAAAAAAAATATTTTCCAATTTTTTTTCAGTTTTTATTTTTTTTCTACGTTATTTTCTATTCAATTGTATTCAAAATTGCATATGCAGGAAATGGAACAATATTTTTCCAAATTTTTTTATTTTGAAAAATTATGTAAGACAATTGGAGAAAAAAATATTTTTTAATTAAAAATTGAACAAAAGAAAATCAATGCATTTATAGTCGGCTTAATTTGCTTTGCTTTTGTCAAGAGAAGAAAATGTATTCACACTTGTTTTAAATTTGTTGTTTTATTTGCGACCTAGGCACCTAGGATTTTAAAAGTGAATCTAGATAAATAACAATTTGTGATATATTCCGACTTGGACATACGTCGATGAGTTGCAGGCATGTATGTCTGTATACATTCCTAGTTTTTAGTACCTACAGCTGCAACTTGAGCAAAACTGTCTAAACTGACACATCATGACAGCGAGACCAACATGGCGGTATGTTTTAAGTAAATTTTGTTTGCAACGCCTCTAGCGTAATATCTCATTCTTAAACGGTCGCTTTACGCCACACAATATGGTGGGATTTTAGAGCGTTTGAAACATATGCAATATTCATTTAGCTTTTTATATAAAAAATACGGAAATTTCACAAGTGTTATGCATATTAATAGTACTTATATATCCCATACTAGTTATTTTTTACATTTATAGTTGTTAATTCGATTAAGGTTAAAACCCCCATTGCTAGAGTGCCAGTGAGCAAGAAAATTGCTCAGCGCATAGCAAGAATTGTCCTTGCAGAATTCCAATTTATGACATTCTTGCTACGTGATACTTTGCTACTATGATAGTAAGGTCTGTTACACAATTGGCCTGAATAATCCATGATCAAATGTCAAACTTTCTGGTTATAATTCTAGTAAGTTGCTACTACCGAAATAACCAAAAAAGTAGTCTTGCCCGCGCAATGCAATAAAAATAGCGCATGTTCTAATTCGGCAATGCAAGCTTCATTGCATTGCATGATCGTTTTACATTATGCAATTTGTATTGCGCATATGCGCAGTTCACACCTTGCGCCGTGTATTGCATTGCATAAATGTAAAACAGGTTTATTACATTATTTTATTTTATTTAAAAACGTTTTTAAAATGTTAATTCACATTTTTATTGTAATTTTACAAAGTTTCTGTAGCAGAATGTTATAACTTTTGACAAAATTTACGTTTCGTAAGAAAAATTATTTCTACTTTATATTCATTTATAACGTGTTTTGTAGTTCTGTTTCCTTGCACATGTTGCTGGCTTTTTTTATTGTGAATAAAATATTTTATAATCTGATGATGACCACATCCCAAGGTCAAAATGTCATGAAAAAAAATTTTTATGTTATTGACTTACAATAAACATTACAATTGGGGTTCTGCACATGTTTCCTCATCAGCCTCTCGATTTCAAATTCTGTACTGGAGTTTACCACAGCATATAGAGTTAAAAGGCTATTTAAAAATCAACATACATAATTCAAAATAAATTAAAAAATATGATAAAGTAAAAGTAACTTAATACAATATATTTTAGTCTAACTCAGCATTTTGTTCCACAATTTTACAATGTCTAAAATATCGTAATATGTACAAAGGTATAATTGAAATTAAAGGCAATTTAACGTTGCGATAACAATTTTCACACTTATATTTTGCAACAACATGACTTTCAAAATTTAATACCTTATCATTGATGACAGCAATTGATTCTTCATAATCTAAAACTGATATATTGTGCTCAGCTAAATTAACGTGAAAATTTGATATCTTAACAGCTTCCATAAAAGAAATGTTTCTAGTCTTACAAGGGGAGGTCGCCACCGCCGGAACACGGATTTGGTTGAAAATTTTTTGGTTGAAGTAGCTGTACACTAATGGTGTTTAGTAGCAAAGTAATAGCGCGCACTATTTTGCCCTTTTCGAGAAAAAGGGCTTTAAAGATATAGAATTATGCGGATAGTAGCCAATACACTTTAGTTTCAAGTGTTGCACTGAACCAAACGGTTGTTTGTGATTATTTTACTTGTTGTTCGAGATGTCTGATGACGAAAGACAATGTTTCCGCTGTGAATTTAGAAGATAATATCATTTTTGTGATATTTTTGGCATGTTTTTCAAAAATTTTGTTTTCTCTCAAAATGAATTATGGGCAGCAGATACAATGAAATCTGGTATTGAATGTATGCTAGGACACTCTCTAACATCCCAGCAACCAGAAGCTTCAGGAAGTGGACCAAAGGATTCGACTGGACATCGGGAAATCATTGACACCTGCTATTTATGTCGGTCATTAGACGGCAGGAAGCGTAACACCAAAAAGTCTTGTTGTATATGTATTAAATCAATATGTATTGTGCACACAGAAACAATTTCTAAATGTTTCACATTCTAATAACATTTATTATACCTCGTTACTTAATTTTTTGTTTTATTATTATTTGGTTTTTGTTTGTTATAATTCCGTTTTATATTTATAATAGTTATATCTATACTTACGAGTTTTATTTGCATTTCGTCAGATTGTACTATTATTATAAATATTTTTGATATATAAAATACTAATTATTTATAATATACCTTACCCCAGATATAATACTTATTGATTTTATTGCGATAGAGCCGATATTCACATTAATTCCCATACAAAATATATTGGATCACCCGGGTGCTTCTTCACAGACTTACGTTCGTTTAAATGTAGACTTAATTTTTTTAACTTTCTAATAACATTTTTAACATTTTTTTTTGGCTTAATATGTTCTTCTTGAATAGTTCTTGGATGTCACAAAAGCTCATTCAATAATATTAACAATAATATGTCGAATTGTTTCATTGAAAACGAAAAAACCACACGGGTGGTCTGTCGCGGACACAAGGGTTAAGTTAATAAATAAATTTATTTTATTTACACTCAAGCTTGTTATCAGTGGTAGCACAAGTTATCCCTAGATTGGTACACCCTTATGAAATTATGTTATCGGTACGCCGAAAGAAGAGAGTGATGAAGATGAGTTTAAATAAAATAAATTTATTATTAATTTAAAGAGTTTTTAATTTATTAAAAATAGTTAAAATATAAAAATTAAACATAAATTAAGAGGGAATCGTACCCAGACCTACCGCGTGTAAATCAGGAAGTATAACCACGCGACAACGCTGTATTAACTATCATTTTATATTTTTAAGGGGTATATAAATGCTAAATCTTTAATGCGTTATCTTTAAAGCCCTTTTTCTCGAAAAGGGCAAAATAGTGCGCGCTATTACTTTGCCACTAAATACCATTAGTGTACAGCTACTCCGAAAAAAAATTCAGCCAAATCCGTGTTCCGGCGGTGGCGACCTCCCCTTGTTAGTGCTAATAACAGCTCTTACATTGGGATTAAAATTTTTCCATAATGATAAATGATGAACTAAACAAATATTGTTATATCCATTGATCAGCTGTTTGTTAATATAACTTTGAATCAGTTTGTACAATTTAGCACTTTTGTTGTTTAACCGAAAGAGAATATCATTAATATCTTTCGCTTCTGCATCCTCCAGGACTTATTCTACATATATTAATACTAAACAGTCAGAGAGTTGTTTACAAATTATTTTGTCCCCAAAAATTAATATGTCAACATGTACAGTTGTCCCAGTAACTCTAATTGAATTTTCAATATAGGGCTCTAACATTGATTCGCAATTAACTTTGATGGCCTTTTGGCACGTTTTCAGCTTTTTTTGATGAGGTATAATCACCTGAACCTAAATCTGAATCGGATGTATTAGTTTTTGATGATTCTGAAGTATCTGTCATAGCAGGTAACATGTTCAAGTGCTGGTAACCGATATTATTCATTTTTGTAAACATCTGGTTTGAAATCTTCAAGGAAGGCGCAATGTTTATTGCAGGCAAAAGTGGACGCGAATATACTTCAACATTTAGATTACGTTTTTCCTCTTCTTTAATTTCACATGCATATTAAGTTAAATTCAAACGGTAAAAATATGATATGCAAAAGTATGTGACATGCTGTATGTCTAGTTGCCTATACGCAAGAAGGTAATAGGTAATGGGCTGTGATAATGGGTTACTCGTGTAATAATTTGTTGTCTGATATAAATAATGTTATTTTTTTCTATTGGTTTCTAGATTATCATCATCTGTTTGTTTTGTCTGTGATTGTGGCATTATCAAATAATTCCTTTCTAAACTCTACATCGAAAAGGAATAAACTTAATTTATTAGCGGGCAATGAAATAACTTTGTTATGCAGAGCGTACGGAGCACTAGTCAAACACGCACTAGCCCTCTTCTGGGACACTTTAGGGAATTGTATGCTCTCCATTTAATTAGTTAATTTTTTTAAAACAAAGAGGTCGCGTTGCCTTGAAATTCAACCCAACTTCATGAACCGAAGGCGAATTTTATGTTTTTAAATATACATTATAAACAGGGCAAAATCCTTAAAAAAGTATTGTGTGCTGAACAGGCCCATATAGTAGTGTGCATACATGGTATACTGTACTGATTTTTACTTTCTTATACATAGTATAAAGGAAGTACATATAGGAATCATGAAAAATTTCGATTGCGAGATTTTGATGGAAATACATGTTTTGAGGTCCCCTGAATACGTTTTGACTATTTTCGGCATGACGTCTGTGTGTGTGGATGTGTGTCTGTATGTTCATTATCTTCAAAACGAGCAAAGACAGAACAATGAAACTTCGTATTTAAAAGTTTATTGACTGTATGAAGAGCTGATTAGATTTCTAGCATAATCGCACAACCGGAAGAGGAAGTTTACTGAACATCAAAATCGAATATTGAGAATTATTGGAGAAAATAAAAGTGATATAGAAAAAGTTTTGAAATAAAAGTTATAGGAAACAATAAGCTTAAGAAAAAATGTTCTATGCATTTTTGTTCTATCTTTATCCAATTTTGAGTAAAATGTATTTATATATTGGAATCTATTTAAAATATCATATATACTATGAAAACAAAACAAAGACAAAATATTTTCAGAAATGCGCATTTGAAATGTAAAATATCTGATAATTTAAATTGAGTATAAGAAAGTAGTGTGGTGCCCACACCAGATTTTTATTTTTATTTTTCTGTGAGACTTACCTAGCATTACAAATTATCCCCTTCAAAGTATGACCCTTGGGAAGGGACACATTGATTTTGTCGTTATTTGCACTAATTGTAACAGTACTAGAAGTCATTTTCTATAAGGATGTTTAGGACATCGATTACACTTTTTTCATATGAAATATTTAACAACGTTAATTGGAATTTGCATAAAACTGAAGAAATCTCCTACCGAGACATTCCTAAGTTTAAACCCCGTTCTAGAAGACCAACCACGTCAACAAACGACACAAATGTTCAGAAATAGTATACAAGAAATTTTTGTTACCAAAACAAACAAATTAATCGGGCTTTCTACCGAGATATCCTGGAACGCCTTCAAAAACGGGTCCAGTTGGTGCGAAAGGACATTGCAAGTGATTGGTGGTTGCACCACGGTAATGCGTTTGCTCACATCGCCTGTCAATTAGAGAATTTTGTGCAAAAAAATCTATCCTCATACTCCCACAACCCCTACCCCGTGACTTCTAACTAATCTTTAATTCGGAAAACAAGATGAAGTGTGACTGTGAACAACATGAAAACTAGGAATGTATACAGACACCCATGTCTGCGGCTCATCGACGTATATCCAAGTCTGAATATATCACAAATTAATATATTTACCATAATACACTTTTAAAATCCTAGGTGCCCAGGTCGCAAATAAAACAACAAATTTAAAACAAGTGTGAAAACATTTTCTTCTCCTGACAAAAGCAAAACGTACTAAGCCGTCTATAAATTCACTGATCTTTTGTTCAATTTTTAATTTAAAAATATTTTTTTCTCCAATTGTCTTACATAATTTTTCAAAATAAAAAATATGGAATAATATTGTTCCATTTCCTGCATATGCTTGAAAATTTTGAATGTAATTGAGTAGAAAATAAAGAAAAAACATAATAAAAAAAAATTGGAAAATATTTTTTTTCTCAAGTACTAAGGAAAATTTTGAAAAATAAAAAGTACTTTGCACAACTAGATCATAACACGTATCTTTATACAAATCGGTTGGATGGTTTAGGTGATCTGAGTAGAACAAAAATCTCGTACGAGCGAGCGAGCTGATAAGCGAGCGAACGAGTGACATACATACGGACATATGTTGTAATAGTCATTTCGTGATCCAGGAGGGCTATCCGGGATTTCTACGCACAAAATTTTGAAATCGGAACATGCTACCGAACACTATAGTTCATGTCACTGTCAATAACTCTACACTAGGTAGAATAACGTTTAATTCATGTAATATTTTTTTGTAAGCAAGATCGTAAATTAATACTCCTAGGGGAGAGAACTCTGCTAAAGGTTTAGTGTTAAACTATGTCACAAAATGAACACTACGATAGAAATAAGCGTTTAGTAAGTGTAAACGAAGGTCGCGGATATGTGCTAAAAAAGAAGTATGGAATATATATATATATATATATATATATATATATATATATATATATATATATTTATTCATTCGACATCTAGTTAATATTTTTCTTTATATAAAGATCTTTCTTACAATTAGAAAATTTAAAAAAAAATTAAAACGCGGATGCGGATTATATACCTGGGGATGCGGTTATCCATTTAAAAAATTATTGCAGATGTGGTTCGGATACGGATATAATATATGCAGGATGCGGATAACAAAAAACTTATCCGCGCAGGGCTCTACTTATGGGACAGCCATGTATATTAATGAATCGTACTCGGCGGTTCATCATTTTAAAGGAAACTAGTTTAGAACAAGACTAGTTAGCAAAAAGATAGCATATTATTGATATTGATGAATCATAGTCAATATTTTGTACATATGCAAACATACTGTGAAAAAGCTTATTACATGTTAGTCAAAAATACTAATTAGTAATAGAAATTACTGAATAATTCATTAAAAGATAATATTTATACTTGTGCAATTTGCAACAACAGATGTACTTAAGATAGATTACTTCATTTGAATTGTAACGATTTTATATGAAATATATGACAAAAAAGAAGAAAATTATCACCATGTACAACTGAGTTTATGTAATTAGAAAATACTTTATTAATCACATAAACACACACCTATCCATACCCTCTTCTATCATCTTACAATCCATTTTAGAACAAGAGTTGGTTAAATATTCTTCTTATTCAAGTTCGTATAACCTATACCCACACAAGTCATCAGTACTTTATCAGCTCCACGTACTATTCTCTTCTCCTTGTCGTCACCGCCATCTTTGTCTATAGTGGCGAGATGTTCCAACTTGAATGTGACGCCGAAGTACTCACGGATGTGCTGCAAACACGCCACTGTATACTCGGATAGTGGTCCCGTAACACAGGAGGACACGTCTTTCTGTCCCAGAGTCATGCACACCGCTGCTAGCGTCTGGAACGCGGAGTCGGTACAACCGCCATGGTATATTTCCTGCAGTAATCGATGTGCAGCTTGTGTACCTAATGACTCGGGACTGACGGGCATCTGTCCCTCACACACCACACTGGACACCTGCTCAGCCGAGTAACATAGGCCAGTTGTTGTCTCGGCAAACAGATGCACACCAAAGCCGGGACTACGGCCACTGTGTCGACCCCTGCACTGGTCCGTATGTATATACACATCCGGTATGAATTTAAGTAGAACACCCTTGGCACTTTCCACTATACGATTAGCTATAGCGGGCGAAACGCGCAATGCATACACTGTACCTCGGATGCGTTTCACCATACCAGATTCACGGAGTTGCACCGGCCGCAGACACTTTCTTACTGGACACCGAAACACCACCTCGCCACCGCCCAGAGGCAACATTCCTCTATTCCGAATTTTAATGTCTAAACCCTCATCATCTAGTATAAACTGGCGCAGTGTACTGAGGCCAGACGACTTGTAGTGATCTACCGAAGGATCTATATTATTACTTGTCACTCCGCGTAACGTCACATGGAGTGGACACTTGCAGAAAATGCCAACGGTTAGCAGTACCTCCAAATAGTAACCTACAAACAAACACAGATACAGGTACTTACATTGTCCAACAACAGTTATCTAAAACATTTAACTAACCTATACCTCGCTGTAAACTGCACTCGTGCTCAACTTTGCCCCCAAACAATAGTCCAGGTTGGTAATACACACTAGTACCAGTCTGGTTCAATTCAACCACTGTACCATTGGTAATCTTATCCAGTAACCTAATTAAACTGATTTCATATTCACGTAATCCTGGCTCGTCATCGGTATTTCGTATGTCAATTATTTTCACTGGTTTACCACTTAATGTTGACAAAATTAACCGTTGTCGTAGATAACTGCTACCTTTATACACTAACAAATTGTTTTTTATAGATATAGCAGGCATTGTAACGACGTTACGCACTGCACCGCAGTCAATGCATTTGATCGTGCGATTATGTGAGGTTAATGTTCTGACATATGCCATGTGCAGAAACAAATATAGATGCATCGCTACATAAAGTAGCGCATAATATCTACTTACGAGGTATAGTCGAACTTCTAGTGTATATGTTATGAAAGAAATGTAACAAATTTTACATAATATTTATTAAGTAATAATACAAAGAAATTGTGAAATTTATTTTTTATATGTAATACAATTAGATTTTACATAGCTTATTACTTTCAAATCATAACAAGTAATCAAACGTATGTGAATAAAAGTATTTCCCGTGCATAAAATAAGAGTTGAACCTTGTATGCAAATAGCATCGCGTTAATAAAATATAAATGGCTTCTCGCCTATAGTTTAATATACGTATCTATCTCACATAGAGTTACGTTTTGACTAGTTAGATTGTCGGTATCGGTCTGTCGGTGCAACCTTGTTATTGGTGTATTGGAACTTGCATCTTACGACTGGTTCCCGTGTCAGCCTTATCTAAGCATGGAGGCGTATCAAGGCAACATATCCCCTGAATTCATACAACATATAAACATACACGCTCAGCTGTGCCTGACTCGTACAACATGATCCGACAGTTCCATTGGCACTCATGCTTGTATAGCGAGCGAGCGAGCATGTGAGCTCGTACTTTGCCTTCGCTTTATCAAGCCAACACACAAACATTTCGTGCTGAAAAGTGCCTTTACAAACATACATACACACATTCACATGTCACTTAACTATAATATTAATTATACTTAACACACAATATCTCTATAACTATTCCTTGACTTTGTTCAATATTATAAACAATGGAAAATATCGCAAACAAGTAGAAACGTCAAAAGTAATGTTCAGTTAGTGCAGGATTCGTTCTAAAATAGTGGTATGTTAAGTGCAAGCAAAGTGTGCGTTCTATCAGTGATTGTTTATTATAGTGCATTGTTTTCTAATCATGACTGTCAACAAATCTCTGCCAATTAGTAAACTACAGTTTTGCAACAGTGACTGAATAATAAAACCAATGAAGGTGAGTGGCTAATGTGGACATTCAGGAAGTTCAGTTATGTTTAGCTACATACATCGTAAGTTTCATCAAACTAACAAATGTTTGAAGTACAAACAATATACATTATCTGTAATATTATTTAGTACAACGAAATGCGAATAAAATGTGTGTTTGTTTGGCATATTTGATTAGGTGGTTTTCCATGAATTTATATCCGCCACACTGTTGCCCATGTGTATTAGGACCTAAAACGTTTCACGAACACGTGTTACCTCACTTATATCTAAAAATAATCGAATTGGCATTTGTTTCAAGAGGCGTCCAAGTATATCTGTACTATTGAATGTAACTGAAAAAGCGTGTATATATGTATTTACGTGTGACGCATCTTTCCTAATAGTGAACCATATCTCAACTAGCAAGTTACATGATTATATTGTGTGTATGTGTCTGTTTCTATTTCTAGTGTTCTGTACTCCTTGGATTACTGTGCGTATGTATGTGTAAGCGTTGATGAAATAGCGTCAATCGTCAATCTCCCCGTTCCCAGTTCATTATCTGACCTCGGCCACGGTTATGACATCTGTATTGAAATCTTCTCATCCGATGCTATTAACGAACTGTGTAAAATGTTATTTGATACAATTGAAGAAGGCGGGCGGGGCGGACTGACGTACATGCGTATGTTTTACTAATATTAAAGACATATTATAAAGATTTCTATGCATCGTGCAAACTAAAAGAATGTTATCCATATTCAGATATACTGCAGCAACAGTATCATACACTTTTTCTATTTATATTTTATCTTATCTTATTTCAAATAGAATTCGAAGATACGAAGCTAGGTTGGAATATATTGTTAATGCATGTAACAAATTCATATACACGAAGCTTGCTGAAGCTTGTAAGAAACTGAAACTAGAAGCACAGAAATAAGTGAAGACAATAGCATGTAAATGTATACATTATTCAAATACTCAATATAATATAAAACGCATATTTAGTATTCAAATCAAATGACTTACACGTCTTTATGTAAACAAGGTGTTTGTTTGTGACAAGCGTTTATATAAATAAACATACATACACACTCATGCACTCACAACAAAACAAAAATAATGCTCAATCATTTATGATTAATTCAATTAGCAAATATTTACATAGAACAGTAGGTATCTTATCTCGGAATAATATCAAATTACAGATAGTCAAGTGAGTATCCCTATTATGAAATATGTTTACATATTAAATTAAAATAACATGTGTATCACACACACATACATCTATACTGAAATGTGTGAACTAATTGGCTAGGGGAGGTGCAGGTATGCAGATAATTACCTATGGCACGTCCAAATTGTTGTTTATTTAATGTTCCCTTTGAGTTACCTTGCCACTAGCGATATTGAAAGTACATATTGTGATACCTTGACTATGGTGTGTACAGTTCATGGTTTCCGCAAATATACATTTATTTATGTTCGTCCATCAGATAATCAGGGCCGTTTGACCACACAGGAAATAACGGCAGTCAAACCTCTTCCGGGAAATATTTATAATACTCATAATTGGCTACATTCATCAGGATAATATTCGTATAGAAAATATAAGGAAAATAAATGGATGGATTTCCCTGTATTTGTTAATTACATTACAAGAAATTAGAATGATAGTTAATACAGTACATACATTTATACAATCATCACTAGCTACATCTGGATTTGCAGTGCTGGCCTCTGACCTCTGGGTATCTGACCCGCACCTCTTTATTAAATTGAACCTCAGATTCAGTTGTGATTTAATATGAATTAACTTAATTCCATCAGCACCAGCGCTAGTATGCATGTACATGTGCCTACATAACAATGTTTAAGTTGATATCTCGCCAACGATAATCCTTAATCGTTGATAATGGCGTAATTAGTAGCAGTTGCCTAATTCATTAGCTAGTTGCACAATGCATGTTTGTGTGAGACTGTTCTTGCCTTATACTAATCAAATATCCACTTGGTTAACTGTACGTGTATAAATATAGACTCTCCCATGGATAACTTCAGCATTCCGACTTCCTTCATGGAAACAAGTATTGACACAAACATGTTATCTCGTCTACCTATTACTGGACTGTACTAAATACAATTCACACTCAATATTTGCCTCCACCATCTAAGAACCGGTCTTACAGAAAGCAAACTTCCTTTTACTTTAGGCTACACTATTACCGTACCGACCAGTTCTTCTGTTCTCTGTACAGATGCAAACATAATCGCCTTGCAGAATCACCTATATATAACTAATTTAAAATAAAACCATAAGTAACATTGAAATTTTAAACATAAATCTGAACAAATGGGTTATTAGATTTGTTTCACAGAGTAAGTTATGTATCTTTTGTATACTGTATGCACGATATGTGAACTGTGCAGTCTACTGCAGATACGGATTAATCTATGTTGAAGGTCACACGGACACCCGGTTACAAATACCACGTGTTCAACATCCGGTTAACATTAACATAGAATCAAACACGACCGCTGCTGTGTTCTTGCATTGCACTTAAGTACGCCTCGTATGCATCATTCCCGACAATACTATGTGTATACCGGGTCATCTACCTCATATATACCTTCCTGTCATTTATATTCATTACTTCTGCTATTCCGTACGATTCCAGTTACGTTACAAATATTTGTTAAAGAACCGAGTCATTTGAACTTTGCATGCACATAAATCTTGGGTTACTATGGTGACTTGTGTACATAGTCCAATTGTTAATCGATTCAAGATAGTACCTGTCTAGTGTCTCAGTTTGTTGTTTTTTCTGTGTGAATATTGTCATGTAAGGTGAGAATGAGATATGGTGTATAGCCACAAAAGTCTACCTTACTCTAACATTTTATTAAACTCGTTGTTTGTTTAAACGAATTGAAAGTATATATACGTACGTAATTAGTATAGTGTACGAAGACTTTTGTTACAGTTACGTTAAGTAGAGTTTATACATCATGTATATGTAAGCTGAATATGAATAAAAATAATGTTTTCAGAAGATAGTATATGTTGTTTTTCTATAATCTTATCAATTGAAATGTAAATTACGCTTCACTGCCACGATAACGGACGGCTATAGCGTTTTTACTGCGTATTTCGTTTGCGGCATTGTTGTATGTATCCATCCATGATATTATTTTGTAATGTTTTTACAGATGCCTTGGAATCGTGCCTTATACATATGTTACCTGGTGTTTCTGATCAGTGACTGCAGAGTACTGGGCCGGACGCCTGATGAAATCGCATCACTAACACTTACCGGCACTCTGGACCCATCCCTCCAGCTGCAACTCACCACATCAGCCAATGTGCCGGCGACGGTGGCCGATGTTCCTCGATGCTTCCACAAGGACAGTTGTCCACACTTCACGGACATGTGCCGATGCAAGAAGTTAACGGATCCGGCTAAAGTCATCTGTTGTAACATCGAGACCCACTTCTACCTGAACGAGGGATTAGCGTGCGCTGGTAACTATTCTACTATGTAACAACATTTCCCTATAATTTCCACTGACTGTGCCTGTCTGTTTTCAGAGGTTGGTGTGACAGACAATGTGTCCGAGTTGCACATCAGAAACGCAACACTGTCCGAATTGAACATTACCATGTCGAACTTCCGGAGATTAAAGTCGCTTTCAGTTACTGACGGACACATCAACCGAGTAATAGGGGAGTTCTCCAAGTATACACCGATACAGTGTTTGAATCTCAGTAATAATGCACTAACCAGTATAGAAGAACGGGCTCTCGTACATCTGACGAATCTCAGTACGCTCGACATCTCTCACAACAACCTCACGGGCATGCCAAATTTTAAAATCGGTACTAACATTCGCATGGATATCTCAGGTACATGGATCAATCAGACATCGACTATACACAACACACATTCACATCTACTTACGTTGTATTCTACGTTATACAGGTAACAACGAGATGGAATGTCAAAGTCTATTTCGTGCAAAGAACAAATCCGAGTTACATTTCGAGAATGCCAACCAAACATTCTGCAAATTCAAGAAAACCTTCCACTGGTTCAACTCCACCATCTTACTTCCACTCGTCCAAGTGGAGAGTGTCTACAGAGCGCCGAAAGACTGTTGGGGTAATTGTACATGTGAACCATACAGATTAGATATTGTACCTGGCAAGTCACCCACCTTCTCACTACTAGTGGACTGTGCTGGCCAACATTTAACTGACATGCCAAGTGTAGTACCAGAGAACACGATCGCTCTCAACATTACCAATAACAATGTAAGCTGTGTAGATATATAAGTTAATACACATTACTTTATCTTTCTCTCTGTGTAGATAACTACATTGAAAATGCAGGATCCTAGTTTCAACAACATACGAGAATTGTACGCCGACAATAATCAGATAACATCGATAACAGAATTGGAGGGAACACATTTCCTCGACAATCTCGTAGCTTTAAGTCTTCGTAATAACAAACTGAAAACTGTAAGTGAATTACATCAACTCAGTTCTCAGATATCTATATTCTGATTCTATTGATTGATTACAGTTACCTACATATGTACTGTCAAATATATTTGACAGAAATCCCAAGACAAAACAGGTACATCTGGGTCTAAATAAACTAACATGTGATTGTAATACGGCTAAGAATCTGAAGATTTGGCTGTTGACAAAGTCCGTCCGTGATTATGATGAGATCATGTGTGAAAACTACCCGGTGAGAGTGATACAACTGGACCCGGCTAAACTATGTTTACATCAGGATAATCAGGACTGGAAGGACTACATATACTACATAATCACTGGCGAAGTGTTACTGCTAGTATGTCTAGTACTGAAAGTATCTTACGATTATTGGGTATTCAAGACAGCCGGCTACCTGCCCTGGCCAGCCAGCAAGATGCCTAAGTTACCTTGTGATTGGCTCTGTGAATAACGAAATACAATTCATTAGCAAATTCACCTACAAATTCTTGCCGTCTGCCCATTGTTGTCAAATGTTTCCTCTTCTCTTTATTTCAATTTGTAAAATAACTGATTTATGTTTTTATGTTTAAATTGAAGACTGACTTACTGAGTTGTAAATGTTGATACTTTGTACAAAATGTTTTGTATATTTAAGTTGAAAAGATTTCTTTTATAAATTAATTAAAATAAACTTAATGTAATAATAATATTAATACGTATTTCGCAGATGGATCTAGTAATGTATAATTGCGCCTGTATGTATGCAATACAATTTACCTAAATGTAAATTCCGATACATAGCTTGTACCTGTTGCTGTTATGTATTTGTCCTCTAAATTTGACATTTGTTACTTTCTGCGCATATAATAATTCTTGTTTTGTTTTTAACTAGCACCGGCGTCATTTTATGATTTACATAACGTAAACAATCATTAAACAATATTTATATGATTCATGACATAAAACAAAACAAAACGAAACAACAAATATGAACAAAATAAGAAATATCGATACAGATGGCTGTCAGTACTTTCACCTATCTACTGATAATTGTTATTGTAAAATAAATACAAATACATGGAAATAAATAACGAATAATGGAAACAATATTTATTTATACAATAGTATAAATATTTATTTAATTCTTACAGCCGATACAAATCATTACAAATTGATCTAACGATCAAATAGTATATTTATGGTATCAAGTATGACAATTGTTCTTGAAGATATATATCTGGGAATAACCTGAGTGACATTTTGTTTTTTAAAAATGTGGCAGGGCTTAGCCTTGGTATCTTAAAAAAGTACCAGGGCGGTGCCCTGGTGAGCCCTGGCGCAACTACAGCCCTGATAATATTACATTTATCAGTGATTATCCAGTTTCATCTTATATACTGCCAGTTTAGACCAGTAGAAGGTAATATACATACATACATAATACGTACAAGTAATATTATCACTTATGTGTACGAGAAATAATTGCTAGACAATGAATTATATGGCATGTACTCGTAAATAATGATTATCTGTTGGTGTTTCAGTAGAAACGCAGACATTATATTACATACATAGTGAGTGAGGATTCTGCATATCATGCTATTAGCACATAGCTAAGTACTAGCAGCCAGACAGTTGGCTTATAATGGGTTTAACACCTTCAGATTATATTAACACTGTACAAATACACAAATATTGATGTGACTACATACATAGTATACACGTACTTACAACGGTATTCAATGATCATCTCCGTGGTCATATTATATTTGGAAATCCTCCATCTTTCTCTCTCTGAAGTACCTAGTTTAATTAATTACAGTTAGAATAAATATTGGAGTTTGTAATTATTGATATGTATGTAAAAATGAGCACGTGTAGTACATTATACGTCCATGTATATACATATATATCAATCGGTTATTGTTATCAAAAACCGGCGTGCACTATATATATATATATATATATATATATATATATATATATATATATATATATATATATATATATATATATATATACACTAGGTGTCCCAAGAAATCTGGGACATAGGGAACTAACATGTAAATAAAGAAATTTTCTGATTACTTCTGAATAATACATTTTAGAGCAAAAATGTAAATAAAATTTTTTTTCAGAATTAAAAACGCATAATATGATGTTATATTCAGTACTCAAATATGTTTGTATATCGAGTAAATCAATTTTGAATTATTGCATTTTGATACAAAAATTGTATGTTTTTTTTCATATAATCAAAACATAGCGTTTTTATTTCATGACCTCCTAATCTGTTTAAAATTAATTTACTCGTTACAGGAACATATATAAACGCTGAATAGCGCATCATATTATACAGTTTTTAATTCTGAACAACTTTTTTATTTACACTTTCGCTCTAAAATGTATTGTTCAGAAGTAATATATATATATATATATATACATATATATATATATATATATATATATATATATATATATATATATATATATATATATATATATATATATATATACATACATACATACAGGCATTCTAAATGAGACGCACGTGTATGCTTATACTAATATAAGTGTAGTCTACATAATCTCTGTATAAATCTGTATATTCAGATAAACAGTATCAAAGAGAAATGCGCAAAATTCACGAGATATTTTAGTGATACAGATCTTCTCTATATTCCACATAGTCCATGATCAATTATTTGCACAAAGTTTCATTATGTATATATATATATATATATATATATATATATATATATATTATATATATATATATATATATATATATATATATATATATATCCGTACCTAACCATTGTACATAAAAGTAAAAAACAAATATAACATGCCACATTCACAGTATAATTCTGAATAATTCCTTACATGTAATGTTTCCTCATTGTCTCTTGAATAAAACAAAACAAGATTTATTTTATTTTATTAGCACGAGTACAGTGCGTGATATCGGTGTGGATCTTATCTAACTGAATCTTAGTTTTTTTACATTTGATTCGATTAAGGAAAATATGTATATATATATATATATATATATATATATATATATATATATATATATATATATTCTATCCTTGAGAAAATACATAGTTCAGTTGTAAAGTGAAATCATCATGCAGTATGTTTGTTTATATAAAATCATATTTGTTTCTATTATTTTCTTACAAACATATGGCTACAAAATTCACACCGAAATAATGCCTACCTGACGACTTTTTAATTACGAAAATAATTTTTAACCTTGTATAAAATATGTTTTTTTTTTATGAATGTATTGTTTGTTTAGAAATGTATATTCAGTGACCGTAACTATACTGGATAGATAGAGGAATATGTGTATGAGTATCAATGAGTATGTATGAAATGTCGGTGGTAGTCACTTGTTTCTCGGCTCCCCTAATACAGGATGCCTAATTTAATGACATGTTCAAGTGACTGTACAAGACATGCAACTGACATGTGCTTCATTCAATCTGCATAAAGTGCTAAATTGCTATACATCCGTACGTACATACATATATAGTTATTCTCAATTTGAGTACATAGTTTATCTCTAGACACTATAATTTACTTTCGCTCAATACTAATAAATCTTAAAAGCAGAAGGTATACGCTATTCCTTTAAAACTTAGCACTGGGTATATAGGCTATACTCTGGTATACCCCTCCATCACAGCCCTATGTACAAGTCAAGTAAAATTTGTTAGTAAATAAACAATTAGGTAATTGCTCTTACAAATGAGCGCAAGGTTACGGCAAATTGATTTTATATTTGTTATAAAAAGTTCATTATACAACAAGGAAGTGTGTAGGTAGTATAATATATATATATATATATATATATATATATATATATATATATATATATATATATATATATATATATATATATATTATACTACCTACACACTTCCTTGTCCAGTCTCTAGTTTGTATTCAAAATATGTGCATTACTTAATTAACAGATTCTGACAAGAATGTATCACATTTATGCATAATCATTTTATCAACAAAGACGTCAATTTCTATGGGATTGCATAAATCGCCTCATCTAAATTTGCATTTACCATTATCGTTTCCATAATCGTTACGTTTCTTTATCAAGTGTTGTTCCAAAGGTAAACAAGTGATGTTTATATTTCATAGTATGTATATATATTTGTAGGAAAATATCACTATATACTATGTAATACACAGAGTCACCTGGTCCAAATTAAGTTCATTTGCCCAATTATTCAGAAATATTCCTCACATGAAACAATAAAATCCATAGTCGTCCGCGACCAATATTCTCAAAGGATAAACGTAAATGAACAATGATTACTAATTAACATAGGTTCTATCCAGAAGTAACATCAGTTTGCCTACGTCTGTGCTGTGCTACAATAACTGCTGCTGATCACGTGCACACCAACGTCTCTTACGTTCCTCCTTCCGTACACATCATTCCACAACCAATCAACAATCAGTACACTGATTTATTCCTATGTAAGCCGGTAGTGTTGATTGATTGTCATTACATATTAACTACATACATGTGTACGTACATTCATATATTCATTGTGTGTAATATAACAATATATCTACCTAATTATTGATATTCAAACAAATAAGTATAAGTTAATGCGAAGTAACCTTCACAAGGAAAGTTGCTTATAAAATGTTTTTTTTAAATTTCAAACAGGTACATGTAGAAAACAGAATTTGTAACCAGGGGACTTCCCAAGACATTTTTCATGGAATTCGAAAAATAAAAAAAAACTTCCTTGCGAAATTATATTCGCAACTCGTTTCACCTGCAGGTAAACATGTTTCGAACATTTTCGGAACCATGACCGTACGAATGAAAGTACATTATCGACACTTCACTATATATTAAGATATTTCATCTGAAATGTTTTGTCTCAAACTAAAACACTACAGATTTAATGTCCAATGGAACACAACGATATAAATAGATATATACGAGTTTCGTCTAGATATTGTGCATATTGTTTTATGAAAGGTTCAATCAAAACGATGGACGCCACTGGCTGCTCCTCGTCGGTCCCAAAACTTGACTGGTCACTTCGGAGCTAAAATAAAAACACGACAATTTCATTTCTTATATGAAACTTTGAGATGAATGGGAACGAATATTCATATTGTGGTTACACCAACTTTTATTCTTCTAAACTGAACAGAGAATAAATGACTCATTTCAGTTACGTTGTAAACAAACAAATTCTAGTTGAGAAATACATGCAGATATTATAGGTCGGTACGTCGAACTGGTGTTGACTCTGGAAGATTTTCGGATTTAGTCAAGTCATGGAAATAGAATCATACTGAAGATTTGTGCCAATTGTGAGAGAAATGTTTTTCCTTAGATGATATTGGCAAGGTTGTCTGATAACACTCGCTCGGATTACAATGATAATAAATGTTTAATCGTTGTAACCAGGAGATTTAGATACATCGTAATGTACACTTACAGAGGGAATGTAATGGTTGACATTATTCTGAAGTTGAACAAATTCACGTTCATGTCACGTTTGAAGCATCGTTCGTAAAATGTTAATACAATTGTGAAATTAGATAAAGACACTTTTTTCTAACATTATCATTGATGAAGATCCAAGTACTTAGATACTTGTTAACAAAGTAATAATACGCATGTTAATGCCACTAATATAATTGTCGGTAGTATATAGTAATGTTTATTTGTTTCTCTCTTGACATTTTGTTGTAAATGTCGGTACTAGAGAAAAATGAAATAATAAAAGTGATTATTTATTAACAACTCTATTCGAAGTTTATTACACAAAGTATAAATAATCAAATACAAGATTACAATCTGTGTATTTATTAACATCCTATATAAGTAGAAGTAGATGTGCATTGCGTACAACTAAGGCAATATCAATGATTAATTGTACGTAAATTGTCTACTATTTTTGCAGACTTATTGATTAGAAAGCATAATATTAGTTACGTACCTATGTATTATCAGCTGCGGTTATAAAATTGCACCATAGCCTGTTTGTTAAATATACGTAAGTTTATTCTAAATGTAAAAATCAATAATCCGATTACAAAGTTGCAAGATTTGACGATAGGAAAATTCAGAGAGCTATATGTATATATCTAGTGAATCTCTGATAAAGTTAAGAAGGAAGGCTTATCAGAGAATATTGATTAGGCCACAGATTGATTAGGGTTTTGCAAATCACCGAGATACGTTTGTTTCATTACTTACAGTAATAATACCACCTCATATTTACAAAGCCTACCTATATCATGCATACATGTATGTAAATCATAATTATTTACTATACATAAGTCACCAACACGGAATTTGACGCAATGCAGATCTCCATTCGTCACTTACTTATCACTGAACGATATCATTCAGTGGAGGAGGATATAAAGATGATAAAGAGGCGGAGTTACAGAGAGAACAGTACCGCAGGAGAACAGAAAGAACAGTAGACTAGATAATGTATATGCTAATAATTATGAATAGGTCTCTAATCTGACGAGTGACGCTTCGAGAGATCGACGCTGCTGACAGAGAGGGAATGTGTGCCTGAGAGTGAGAGAGGCAACAAGTACATGACGAGTAGCGCCTATAAGTGGAACGCACGAGGAATTGCGATTGTCAGTGATCGTTCAAACCCGCCAGCGGTAACTACCGCGCTTTGTTAACACAACCATAACACAACAATCAATCATCAAAACCTACAATCAGTTGTTCTTCTCTGTACATTCAATATTCAATGATGATCAGTTTGTTGTAAACTTCTCTAACGTAGCCCGTAGTTTGTGTGATAATTTATACATAATTCATTATTCGTGTCATTTGTACGTACCGAAAGCCTTTCTGACAACATGGGCCTGGGCAATGGAACTGCAGCCGAAGCGGAAAATGTGAAGAAAATGGTCATCGATGATACAGTGCCGAAACCACAAGGTAAGTTTCAATATGTTCATTCCATTGTTGTATTCTATTTATTTACTTATTCGAATTTACTTACACATGAATCATGATGATGAATGATGTGTAGGTATTTATTCTTACAATGTGACATGTATGTATGTATATATATATATATATATATATATATATATATATATATATATATATATATATATATATATATATATATATATATATGTATATATATACATGGACGTATAATGTACAACACGTGCTCATTTTTACATACACCTATCTCTACAATTATACGAAAACTTATGTTTGATAATTAATATGAACAATTAACTTTATTGCAAATAGACATTCGTAGAAATAGAATGTATCTAGATTGAACAGAACTCACTATATATGCTATATTATAAGTGGAGTATGTCCTGTTATATTTGGATACCATCCAGACACACAAAATAATGAAAAAAAAAACTTTCAAATTATAAATAGCACTGATAGTATGCCGTAGTAAGTGGTAGTAGTGGTGGTGATTTCAAAGAGATATTCAGAGGCATCTGGTTAGAAATCATTATTCCGAACTTTTGCATGTTAAGACACATGTTCGCTAATTGTAATTTGATCGACCGATAGATCAGTTGATTGATTGGGCAACTAGTGTGAGTAGGTATTTGTCTGATTAATTGAATCTATACAATTGTGTTCGCTATCAGAATATTGAACATTTCTAAATGATATCACTAGTAATTACTACTCCGAGCACTAGAGATAAAGTAATTTATATTTCAACAGAATCTAATTTTGATAAAAACATAATTTTCCTAGATTATTTCAGAACGATCAGTCGTTGACATATAAAAATTTATTATGGATAACTTATTCACTGAATTCTGACTTTCTGTTTTTGTATAACCTTTATCTCGAATAATAAAATTCCATAATCTCGAGAAGAAATGTGTGTGTGATATCTTCCAATTACGAATTACGAATTTTAATAAATCATCAAATTGTGTGTATTATATTGAAGAAATTCTTCAGACATAAATGTACCAGAGGACAGAGCCGTACTGCATAAAATTAACCTAAATTCATACTAGATCAGAATGGGTTACAGTAAGATTGAATCTTTTATTTAATTGAAAGCAATTCTACAGAAATTATCTCATTATGCATCAGACACAAAGATAATTTATATGTATATATATATATATATATATATATATATATATATATATATATATATATATATATATATATATATGCTGGGGGTAATTACTAATATTAGGGTTGTAGTATCACATGCCTCACTATACCGGGTGTCCCAAGAAATATGGAACAGGGAATTAACATGTAAATATAGAAAAATTGCGATTACTTCTGAACAATACATTTTAGAGCAAAAGTGTAAATAAAAAAGTTGTTCAGAATTAAAAACTGCACAATATGATGCTATATTTAGTGCTCAAATATTTGTGTGTATCGAGTAAATCAATTTTGAAATCTCGCATTTTGATGACAGATTAGGAGATCTTGGAACAAAAGTTGCATGTTTTTTTTTGTTAATTACAACAACAAAAAATCAAAACATTGGGTTTTTGTTTCGTGACCTTCAGATTTGTCATTATTTGAAAATTAATTTACTCGTTACATGAACATATTTAAATGCTGAATATGGCATCGTATCATGCAATTTTTAATTTATTTATTACACTTTTGCTTTAAAATGAATTGTTCAGAAGTAATCACAATTTTTCTGTAATTACATGTTATGTCCCAGATTTTGCGAGACATCCAATACGAGTTCCTTCCCATTTCACTTGGCCCAACCTAGGATTTTTCAGAAATTCGTCTTTAGAGAGTAAAAATACAATATATTACAATGCTTCAAATTGTTTTATTCAGTTTACAGCATATTTTGCATGTCTTAACTTCATGAAATACCTGTTCTGTGACTAAACCGATGACTACATAAAATGAGAATACATAGAAAATTTATGAACAAATACGTAAAATAAAAAAAATCAATAATTTTTTAATTTACCACTGGGTTATATCGCTTTTATGTATTATAACCCCGTTGATTATAGGCTTAACTTGTAAAAAAATAAAAATGGGTTGATGAAAAATCGCCTTATTTGGAGCATTTAAATTTTTTTGCTATAACTTTTAAAAGGAAACGTTAAGTTTGTGTTTTCTATTGTATATTATTAAATATGCCCTGTTCATTGATTTGGGATCTCTAAAAACCACGTAGTATTTGCTATTTTCTTATGGTGCCCAAAAAACTAAGTGGGCCAACTGAAGTGGGAAGAGGCTCGTATGTGTACAAGTTTATCTCACTATAACAATTTCTAAAGGCCAAATTTCAAGTCAGACGTCAAATTTTTAATTGTTCCTTTCGATAAGATCAAACTGAAAAAAACATACACAATAAAATAATATTATATTTGTGCTGAATTGAACTTGCGATACGTAAAAAAACGCTCACATACATGATGATTTGGCAAATGACAAATACCCGTTATAATAATGACCCGAGACTAGCAAATGTGCAAAAAAGTACGACTATATTTAAACGAAATAGAATAACATGAAAGTAACGTGTATTAGTATTGCTTAACTGTCCGCAATATCAGTTACAATTGTGAGTAATTTTTAAACAGCTACTTTTGTTAAACATGGCTTATTTGATTATAGAGTTGGTGTTAATTGTATGAATTATCATTGAAGTGTGAAGAAATAATTCCATAAGTATTTGCGGCTGGCAGTTGGCCTATCGTATGTACACAATTTTATTTTTATAACGACTCAGCGGATGAATGATTTGATTCACAGTAGGTTCCAGGGCACAGGACACAAAGATAGTTTAACATACATACATACATACATACATACATACATACATATATATATATATATATATATATATATATATATATATATATATATATATATATATATATATTGGTTTATCACGAATTAGGGTTATTCATTTTTATGTATATATGATATGAGTAGTGTACGTGTGCTTTATGATTCACGGTCATTGTTGGCGTAAGTACAGGTGTTGAATAAACGAGTGCGTCTCTCTTGTTCCCATTCTCATTTGTTCCCCGTCTCACCTGTTCCCATTCTCATTTGTTGCCCGTCTCATTTGTTGCCATGCACCTCCCACCCCATTTCTATGTTACGGTGTCTCACTTGTTCCCATGCAAGGTCACCGTGACATAGAGCATTTTGCAGGGTGCACCAAACAATGGAATGGAGAAATTGTAGTTTATATGAAGTAAACCTTTTTATATAGCTCGCTTCGCTCGGCTCTAATGATACATACTCCTGCTCGCAGTGGCCCACCCACTCCGCAGCTCGCATATATAGTGACCCGCCGTCGTTTTCAAGAATTTGTTTGACAAGCATTGTCCTTTTTTCAGCTTGGGAACAAATGAGAATGGGAATAACTGAGACAACCGTGACATAGAAATGTGGTGGGAGGTGCATGGGAACAAGTGAGAATGGAAACAGGTGAGACGGGGAACAAATGAGAATGGAAACAGTGAGACGCTTCGGAAAACTGATAATTCACTACATCTTTACCCTGACATGTATATGTGTTGTTCATTAATATCTCGGACGCATCTTTCATTAGTATAATATAATGTGTCAACAAGGTCAGTGTCACGTCTAGGCCATCAACACTCGAGACAGTTCACTCATGTCTCAGTTTCATAAGGTGTATAGAAAACTACACTCAAAGTAAACTTGTACTTTGATTTTCTGCTACAATCATAGATGCAAGTATTTATTTTTGAGAATCATTCTAAATATAAATATGTGACATTGTGTTACATATTTGGCAAACTGAACACTTTGATTCGTGTTGTACATAATTGTGGAATTGTCCGGCTTGTACTTTTCTGTATATTCACTGGGTTTGCATTATTTATAAAAATCCATGAATTGCTACAACTAGGTATGTGGTGGCATATTGCTTAAGTGGGCAATATTGGCTTAGTAGAATCAGCAATACGTAGGCGTCACTCAGATTACGTCGAGCCGTGCTGCTCATACGTACGCACGTCAAAAAACCCGCGATATTGCCAACCAAGTAGCAACGTGTGCTGAATTCATAAAGAAAGTTTATTTACTTACGTACACTTACAAGCCTTACAAACTTTCTTATGAATCATTCCAAATAATAATATTTCAAAGTAGTGAATTTCAACACAATCTCCCTAACTAGTAATAGTACTACTACATCCAGTCTAGTGTACGGGGTCGCGACCTTAACTTCTTTTGCTGATAACAATTCCACAACTACATTGATGACGTAGTCATTGTCGCGTAAGCTTCTGAACTAACTAGAGACATAGGTATAGTTCGTCCTTGTATGTATGTGTGTATATGCACTGTGTAGCAAATGACATGAGTACAATCAGTACATCGGTACCTAGTATCTCTATGTAGGTAGTAGTAATTACTTCAAGTACAGAGGTCACTCTCTATTAATTAAACTAGAATGTGAGCACACGCGATACCGGCCCCAATCACAAGATATTGCTACATTGTACTGGAATATTCACAAATGCACCAAAGTATATACAGTCGAACTCCCATAACTCGAACTTCTATAACTCGAAATTTCTATAAGTCTAAATGAATCGAGTGGTAATAGCAATAGCAAATTACATGCAATTTTACTTCAATAACTCCAATTTCTCCATAACTCGAATAAAATGATTGACACGTGAATTCCATAAATCGAATTTTTAAGAGAAATCCCCGTTTGTGGAGGATATTTTTTGTGTGTGTTTGGTTCTTTTTGTTTTTGTTTTCATTTTATTTTATTCGGGGAGTCTCTTTTCCAATGCAAAAAAAAGAGTGAGAGCGGAAGATCAATCACGCATAAGAACACAGTTCTGTTCTTATTGGTGCAAAAATATTTATATATATACATATATATATATATATATATATATATATATATATATATATATATATATATATGTATACGTGTATGTATGTATATGTGTATGTATGTATATGTTCTGAATAAACACAATACCTACTAGAAACAGAAATATAACGATGTCAATATTCTTCTATGATTTTGTTACTTTGAGAATATTCTCAACACATAGTGGCCTGGTGTTTGTCTTGTCTTGCCAGTATATGCACCTGCATGTATGTACATATGTTGACAGTTGTTTCACAATTTGTAGCCAATTATGTATCTATTATAATTATGAATACTGTATGTATGTATAACACTGATAACTGACCAGCTTATCATTACCTGTCACATGAAAGTTGAATGACCTTGTATGACAAACAGGTACTTGGCGAAAATTAGCATAAACTGTTTATATATATATATATATATATATATATATATATATATATATATATATATGATTGAAGTCTGGATTATACATACATATATATTTATCAAACAAAGGTTCCATGTGTAATCAGGAGCGTAATAGGCTAAATGTATGCGCCCACTTTCTTCTATTTTCGTATCACGATGACATCATGGTATTGCTATTCAGATTTGCAATTTCTATCAGTTCATTATGTTATGACTTATGATTTATTAATAGAGGAAATGATCTGTGTCGAGCTATTATAGATATCAATATAATTACTAATTACTGGGGTAAGTGAATAATTCTGTCAAACTGGTGTTTGCCAAGATTGAAACGTGTCGGATGTACACCAGGTATGACTGGTGTGTGTGTGTGTGTATGTATGTGACGTCAAACAGTTTCCAGAGCAACGAGATCGTAAATCTCTCTGAAGACAGTTTCTAGATTAGTTCATTCGATAGTCGATAGCAAGAACTTAATTGAACGATAGTTAAATAAGACAGACATTTAAATAATTACACACATGACCAGTTGTGTAGGGATACAGGTATATTTATATGTATGTATGTATGGCTAAAACAGAGGGCATTCTGCGGACACATTGCGGACATCACCTTGATATTTGCGGTTATATTTATATTATATAAGATATTTATTTCATATATAATGGGCGGTCTTGAATTATTCATTATGAGGTCACAATGAAACCAGTGGTGATTCCCAAGAATCACAAAAACACACACATATATGTAAAATGTTTTATTAATTCAAGGTTCAAACATGCATAACCATTCTTAGCATTCTCGTTTAATATATATATATATATATATATATATATATATATATATATATATATATATATATATATATATATTGTGAATAGTTATTTATATAAGGATGTATAGATGGATGCCACGTAAAACATCTGATATAACTGGATCAGTTTACTTGTGACATGTATGTGTATATGTTCCACTATGTTCTTGAATCAAGGGCGGAGAAATTACATTCAGTTGTCTCATTGTACTTGTCAATTGAACAGGTGTGCCATAAATACAGGCTCATTTACGTAAACCAAGATGATGTAATGCGTGCAACTTATCATTGTTCATGTAAACTGTTCTTTATCAGTTCGTGTTTTCTTGCTATCACCGACAATTTGTTAAAAGCACGTTCACAATCATGCATAAATGCATATACATACGTTTGTATATATATATATATATATATATATATATATATATATATATATATATATATATATATATATATATATATATATATATATATATATACCGGGTGTTAATTAAAAAACTGGCCATAGGCGTTTAACATGTAAAATCAGTTTTTCCTCCTGCATTAGTTCCCTAATTACTTTAGAGAAAAATACTTTAAATAAAAGTTGTAGAGAATTAAATTCTGCATCTAGGTGAACAATCAGATTTAATGTTTGATATTTCATAACTGAGAAAATCAAATTTAAAATTTCATGAAAACACATAATACATAGGAATAGCCATGTAATTTAAACAAAATTAAAAACAATTGTATGACATAACTGTCAAAAAAATTTATGAAATCACGAATATTTCGATAACTTTGTCCAGAATATATATATATATATATATATATATATATATATATATATATATATATATATATATATATATATATATATAGATCTATCTAATATTGTCACAAGCAGAATATGGGCCAATGTTACTGCGAATTGCGAATTACGAATTACGATTGGTAGTGAAGACGTTTCGTCGTTGAATAAAATGTATAAAAATATACTGGGTCAAGGATCGGCAGAACCTTGAATTCAGTATTATTACAGGAGATTATAAATAATCCTTATTGATATAATGAACCAATGTTCTATTGATTCAAGTTCAGTCGTGTTTGTTTGTTTATAAAACATTTGTGCGAATAGTGATGAATCTTGTTAGAATTGGGTACGCATGATGATATATAGATAAAATAACAATTTTCAAATGACGTTTTTAGTGGATCTGTAAGCACGTGGTACACAGCCCATTCTGGCCCACTCCGTACATACCACTGGGTTGATTTAATTTTAGAACGCGCGTTTCTCTGAACACGGTCACTCTTGTCATTTATTGTCAATGTTAGCTACATAGTGTGTACACGTGTTATCCCGTCTCCCTCACTCCTCATTATATATATATATATATATACAATATACACACTACACTATCTAATTCTACATGTGCCAATGCATTTTCCAATAATTTCAAGAATATCTTTGCAACTACATACGTACGTACATCATTTCAAATACATTTGCACATGTATGCCAACTTGTATACACCAATGTACAACTGGTTGCAGTCATGTGCGTTTTTATATAATACGCCTGTATGTTCAGCAACTTGTTATACACAATTGTATAACTAATCGTATAACATGTATTTACGTATATAGTAGAGTAAATAAGATTATTTTATATCTATGGCTAATATTTAATGAGTATTGTTGCTTGTTGGATGTGTGTGATTGTACGTAGTGGTGAGGTGGCACAGTCGGTCACGGGCACTACTTACCGCGCTATTGTAATATGTTAACGATCCAGTCAACAGGTGGCACTGTATGGCCGCGTGGCTGTTTGATCAGTAAACCATCGACGATGAAACATTTATAGTACATACATACATAATATATTGATATATGTAACTGGTACTGGTATAATTATAATGTGTTATCATTGTTTGTCGCCTGTATTTGACAACCTGCTAACCCTAATGAATCATTGAACGTTTATCCATCAGTATATATATATATATATATATATATATATATATATATATATATATATATATATATATATATATATATATATATATATATATATATATATATACATACAACGTTTTACATTATGTAAACTGTATTGTGCACATGCGCAGTTCACGCCTTGCGCTGTAAGGAATTCTTGCGTCTGGGGCCAAATGGGAAATTTGCGCCCCTAGCTTAGGTTTTTCATCCGGCTGAGGTTTTTTTAATAGCTAACATTTGCCATTTTCGCGCACAGCTCACAATTTTGAGGCCCCCCGATTAGTGCGCCTGGAGCGGGAGCCCCCTTCGACGCGGCCTTACTGCGGCACTTAGTGATGTAGGTATTTTGTGATGACGTACTTTCATATTTAGTAACATAATTGAATGAATGAACATGGTGTGAAGGTATTTGTGTGATTGAATTATGAATCATGTGTGACAGATGTTACATTTTATGATTTATCAATTTTATCAGAGCTACACTTACAAGTGGAATGTCCTCGAATTTCAAATGAGTGATAACACACATTTCTAATAGGCTGGCTTGATCCAGTGGATAGAGTTTGTATTACTTACCCTACCAAACGTAAGCAAATGTAATCCTAGATTACACAATTATCACTAACAATATGAAATACGATGACTGTCATGTTACCTTGAAAATAAATTCAACTGTTTTAAAAGATGCAAACAAAGTATATAATTTTATAAAAAGCCCGTGTACGGGCCAGGGCCAATGAATAATGTTATTTGTTTCTATGTACCTATCTAAGTATCTATTACTTAATTGTTACTACTTCTATATGGAGTGTGTTTGTGTGTGTTTGTTTGTTTACACAACACATGACTGCTGCGTAGTGACGGCAGGGGACCACAGGGCACACGTCTCATCTGTCATGTTATTTAAAACAATATGTTTACTTGTAAATATCATTGTACTTTATGAAATCCTGGTAATTTAATAACCATGGTCATGAATGTTGTTGACATATAGTACACGAGCTAGTTTAGACTAGATGTTTGTCAGTGTCAGTTGGTGTCATTGTGCGTTATTCAAATTATTTTTCTACAAAATAAATTAACGGATGTATGTAGATCTATTTTTATCACAGAAAAGTACAAGACTTCATTAGAACAGGAAATAATTTAGCAGCAGTACACGAAATTAACCAATAGAGTTAACTGTTGGCTTAGGTCATTGATTAAATCTTACATAGACACATCCATACAGACACCGATATAATACTAGAAAATCCAACAGTTAACGTGTATTTAAAGAGTTTCATCAGCTTTTATGTACTATGTGTAATTATTTGTCTTAATTCAACTGATATCATTGTAGGTGCTATGCAAATATATACATATATATTTGTGTAAAATAACAACATATGAGAACAAGATGTGTTTTTCCACAATTACGCACGACAAATTGATTGAATAACAACGGACATATATGCTAGAATAGTTATAGATGGACAATATGTGTTGATATGTAACACTTACTCATACATTGACAGATAACGTTGCTAATTACAATTGTGTTGATCATCATACGGCGGATATTCGGATTACTGAACAGAATCGCGTAATAAACGAATACATATAGTTATTCCATTCTATTCAGCGTTCTCTGTATTCATGCTATTTGGACAGTTTCCCTAACCTTGACAAAACAATGTCACTATTATAAATATGCAATTAACGCTAGCTGTTGCATTGACGAAATATTGGAATAAGACTATTCCGTTAATTAGTATTTGGAAAATCCTTTCCGAAACTACCGATAATAATGTCGGTTCGATAATTAATTAGTTAATAGGCTTCGTTATGCCGTCGGCCGATTAGTGAAATGTTTATGAACTGCTGGTACTGGTACAGTCCGTGTGATTTCGGTAAAGTTGAACATTTATCTTTCGTTCACAGTGCGCATGTTTGTTAGTTATTCCACCGGTCGGTGTATATGATACGACATACGTACGTTGTGTATAAGGAAGCATATGTTAGAAGGAGATATCATTATGGACGAGCAGGACAGTACAGTCCACTCTCGGAATATATAAATATAACTGTGGCGCCGTGTAGTTGCACTGTAGTGTACAACACTGATAACTACATGTGTTATTGCATTCATAACTCTGCCTAAAGAGCGGTAAAAACTGTATTCTGAAACAGAACACCAGTGATATCAATTGTATTGACGGCAACGTTCAGTATTTATGCAGTGCAGTGTATAATCTCAATCATTTGTCAGACAATTGTGCGCAATTCTATTTCGACAAAATGTTGCGAGTCGACATCAAATAACACGTGTTATATACACATACTTAACATTAATTCCATAATCATCGACAAATGTCAGCTGCGTCGTCCAATATATACTTATACTTCAATGTTTTCGACTGTATTATCTAGAATCTTGTAAATTCCGCGAACATTTCATAAAAGATTCAGATAACGGGGATATCTTATATTTGAATTATTTGTCAAATATACTGGTGCAGTAGATAATAAAATGGTTAGACAGAATGGTGAGAATAGATCACGTAATGGACACGTGCTCGTATGGGAGCAGCCCGGCATCCTGGATATGCCTGACCGGGTGAAACAGAGGGGTAAGTTATAAAGTGCAAATGGGATAAATCATATAAATTGTACACACATTCAGTTAACCACGTGGTCGATGTACACTCACCCACAATATGCATATATATATATACTCTCAATTCACACTACCACTTCCCCCTAACCGTTGTTAGCGACACAACCATCTATTCCCCTCTGTTCCGCGCCGCACTCTCTACCATTCTGGCCAATTCTAGCCTAAAGAATGATAGCCAACCTGAGTGGCCAGAGAGAGATAGAGTGAGTGGAACTGTCTACACTATAAGGAGGTAGTGTAGCATTAGGCCACAGTAGTGCATATAACAAACAAGGGGAAACAAATATTATATGTATATTTAGTATTTACTAATTGTCCCCTACATGAAGACATGGCTCACACAGCTATGACACGTGCTATTATAGCAGCATGTTCACCTTACCCCACTTAGAAATAAACTAGTGCGACCCTGAAGTGAACCAAGAAATAAGAGTGACACGACATCGCCATAAAACTACCCCCTAATATAAAATAGACTAGAATCTTGTCCAGTACTAGCCACAATGGTTAATGCTTGACCGCACAAATAGCGGAAAAAACTTGCACATCACGTAGAATTCATTCCATCTTAATATCTAAACATAAAGAATTCCTTGAATACTGTTTACCCATGTGTAAAAACCAAAATTTGTTAACTGTGTCTTATCATTTTATCTCCGGATGTAACTGATACGGTTTTCATGAACCAACATTTACGTAATATACGAAATCTTAATAAAATCTCCAAAATACACACACACGTGCGTGCGTGTGTGCATATGTGTGGACGTACTTATATATGCGAATTTGTAGTCGTTTACGTCAAATAATAAACACGTCAGTGAAACTAATTCAGATAATATAAGTTCAGAATCTGTCATCTCTAGCTTAGTCAGTGACAGATCGGAATTTCGTAATATGGTAGTACACATGTATATTATAATTGCGAGTAAAACTAGATAGAGAATTTCATTAATAAATAGAGAAATTGTTATTGTCACGTGACAATGCAGGATGAAGTGAATAATAATGAAAATTTAAATGAAAGATAATAATATTCTATTTAATTGTTGTAACACACGCGATCCGTGTGTTTAATGTGTGTAATTTTATCATTTGCCAGTTAAATTCTTTTATTTTACAATTACAATTCTTCGTTGTGAATTATTATATTTGTTATAAATGCCGATTTCACATTGTTTGGAAACAACTAAAAAAATGCAAATGTATTTGCTACCGAAAGGAAATAATTTCCTGATGGTTGTTAGTTGGTCTTGTATGAACCAGTTTAACTTCAGAGTGGTTTGAACCAGTTTAACGCGGAACTGAAGAATTGTTCACAACAAATATTGTGAAGATCGTCGCCTGTATTTATATAGTATTTTGTCTGTATTAATATAAATTTAACATCATGTAAATAAAATTTGTTTACATATGGATGCGTCGCGCCGTCAAATGTATTTGCCGGCGAATCAAAGATCAGCATATTTTGATTAGTTGGCAATTGAAGGAACGAGTATGATTGGTTATTTAGAGAGTTTGTTGCTTATACTCAATTAAATTGAATAACAGATAAGCATGTTTGTTTACTTTGCGACTAGTCAGCAGACAAGATAACTGAAACCGAGATGGGAGACACAAGGATACCTAACTAATTATACATGTGATGATGTGTTATAGGATGGCTGGGCGCCCGACATATCATAACGTTCATGTTGTTCCTGGGTATGGCTAATGCTTACATCATGCGTACCAACATGTCGGTGGCCATCGTCGCCATGGTCAATCATACGGCCATTGTCGGTGAGGTACAACTGCTTGACGATGAATGTTTCAAGGATGACGAGCCCCGGACTATCAGTGGTATCCGTCTACTCACCACCAATGTGGTATATATTTACATATATGTTATACTCTATTAGACTAAGTTACACATCTGTCATATAGAGTACTGCTGCATCTACTAAGGCTGCTGAACCCGGTTCCGATGGTGAGTACGTGTGGGACACCGATCTGCAAGCGTACATACTATCGTCGTTCTTCTATGGCTACGTCATCACTCAGATTCCGTTCGGCATCATGGCTAAGAAGTACGGCTCGCTGTACTTCCTCGGTGTTGGTATGCTTATCAACTCTGTGTTCGGTCTGCTGGTACCCATGGCCGCTGAATTTGGTTTTCCGTATCTAATCATCGTACGGTTCATCCAAGGACTGGGCGAGGTAAGAATAATTGACACTGAGTGCAAGGTAGTTCACGGCCAGGTACCCGATACGAATGGTGAGACGGGTACCTCGGTGGCCGGTGCACACCCTTGTGCCCCCTTTGTGTACTGAACGTTGTACATTTCTGGCCAGGGCCCCATAGTCCCATGTACGCACGCTCTGCTGGCAAAGTGGATTCCTCCTAATGAGAGAAGTCGTATGGGGGCGTTCGTATACGCAGGTACAGACAAACAAATCATAAGCACACACGCAAATACACACACAACTACTACAATCTATGTATATTATATCTACTACTACCAACCTACCTATCTCTAATATATAAAGCATCATTCTCTCCGATCATGTTGTTGTTGTCCAGTCGGGGAGAATTATGCTTGACTCTTCTCCCAGCTGATAGCTTATATCAACCATGACGTATGCTCAAGGTTATCACGTAAGGTTACACAGTGTTAACCGATTATAAAGTACATACTATAAGTGATAACTATCCAACATATCAACTCCCGTCTCCTTGTCCACCTGTATAGTCTGCGGACAATACTGCATCCATCCATCTATCACTCAATCATATAATCAATGATTCATCCACGTACGAGTGACATGCACTGATCGTCAGCCGGTTCGTTTGGCAGGTGCACAATTTGGTACTGTGATCTCAATGCCGCTGAGCGGACTGTTAGCCGCGTCCCCAGTCAAATGGCCGTCCATATTCTATGTGTTCGGAGCAGTGGGTGCCATCTGGTCCGTCATTTTCCTGATGATGTGCTATGAGGATCCAGAGACACATCCGCGCATCGACGCTGAGGAGAAGAAGTACATTCTAAGCTCATTATGGGGCACTGCTGGTGTGTCGGTAAGTGAAAACTAGCTGCGAGTTATATAACAGCAGTTGACTAACTAACTGATGTCATGTTTGTATAATGACAGAGTCCACCTATTCCTTGGAAGTCAATTCTGTGCTCGTTACCATTCTGGGCCATTCTTATTGCCCATATGGGACATAACTATGGGTACGAGACTCTCATGACAGAGTTGCCCACGTACATGAAGCAAGTGTTGCATTTTAACATCAAAGATGTAAGTACACAGCGCACGATGTTAATGGGAACTACCTATTTCATTACGTTTGTTTATATTGTAGAATGGTATATGGTCTGCATTGCCGTATCTCGCCATGTGGATCTTCTCTATGGCTGTAAGTCACGTGGCTGATTGGATGTTGTCATCCAAACGTTTCACACACACAACAGTAAGGAAACTGATCAACGGTATCGGTAAGTTGTAAAGTATACCTACACTACCTAACCAGTTGTTTCACTAACATACTTACGTGTATTACAGGTCAGTATGGTCCGGGTATAGCTCTGATTGCCGCCTCGTACACTGGCTGTGATCCTGCATTGACCGTCGCCATCCTTACCATCGGTGTCGGACTTAATGGTGGTATCTATTCCGGCTTCAAAGTGAACCACCTTGACATCTCGCCACGGTTCGCGGGTATCCTGATGGCGTTCACCAATTGTCTGGCGAATTTGGCAGGTTTGCTGGCTCCTCTCACCGCCGGTAATGTTATCAAGGGCAATGTAAGTACATAGTGTTGTACATGTTTGATAGTCAATGATGATTAATTTACATTTCATTACATTACAGCCCACACAAGCCAAGTGGCGTATTGTGTTCATTGCTGCAGCACTAGTGTATATAGTATGCTGTACATTCTATACGATATTCGCATCTGGAGACCGACAACCGTGGGACAATCCTGACGATGATGAATCCGAGGAAAATCGACGGAAGTCCACCGATGTGGAGGCAAATAACACACAGACAGAAATGACCCGACATTGACAGTCAGCATCAGATCAACCATCATAGTCATTACTCACGTTACATTATATTATATATATATATATATATATATATATATATATATATATATATATATATATATATATATATATATATATATATATACTGATGATGACTTTGGTAGAGGATTGGTGCACAGTGCCTTGTTATTGTTATATAGAAGTGTTTGTGTATTGGACAATTCCTTTAACTTTTGTACAGAACCACCACCAAATTACAAAAAGTCATTTGTAATTATTCTATATAATAGCTAATTGTAAGCGAGTGAGTTTCGTATGAAGTTAAGGTTCTTAATGAAACTCACACAATTTACTACTACCGATTGTAAAATACCGTAGTTATTTGATGATTATTATTTGAAACTGAGATTTGTTCACTGGACTAATATGTATTTATAGAAAATTTTATTTATTGTTACGAATGAACTACTTAAGTTTGAAAATAAGAATGTACTTGTAAATGGAAGGAGTGCTTATGATGCTTGAATGTTGAACCAGTGTTTTCGGAAAGGCAAACAATATTGTCAAATATTCATTTTTTACCTATAATTTTAATTTAGAATTAATTATTGTTTCGGTAGTGTTATATATGGATATTATACATATGTATAAATACACTGTTTTATTATCAATTATTATTAGAGGAGAAAAAAAATATACTTTCTCTATAAAAATCACTATTTATTTTTAAGTATTTTTTTGTTTTTGTATATACATATCCTTAGTTTGTTTTCGTATTATTGCTGGAATTTTACAATAAATTACGTTATACCTGTACATTTACTCTTTAATGAATGTGTCCGGAACTCCACATACGTATCTGTCAGTCTAGTTGCATGGGTCCAGGCGAACACATTATTGTCTGAACTCTTCACTATATACATATTTCTCTATTATTATTCATGGAGGACAATAGAGAAAACATCTGCAATTGGATGGATTGCAAGTTCTGACACATTATTAATATCATTAAATATGTTATTTCATTGTGTAATTTGAATGAATTGCACATAACATGCCTGTGAAACAACAGACAGTTGCATTCAGAGCATAACGCTATAATGTTACATAAGGCGGTGAGGGTATTGTTGTTAGCTGCGCAATACTAAGTTAACGATGTAGTGAAATTATATATTTAACCATGGAATTAAAGAGTTAATGGAAGTTCAAGGCTGCTAACAGCATGAGTACATTTTGATGATTAGATAGTTGATTGAGTACAGGTTCCTGACCTATCTAGTGTACACAGTAGTCTCGTTGCTATCGGTAAATAACATAACTTCCCGAAATGTTCAAATGCCCACCCTTTCCTTGCACCATTCCCGCAATCAAACAACCTACCAAGATGGCGTCTGTTATTTGAAAGTGTTGCGCGCGCGATTTATAGCATTTCAAATGCATAATTACTCGCATATTTTCGAATGAAATGTGTGAATGTATGTTATCCAACTACTTGTACACTATTTCATTTGAAGATTATCATGTAGAAAGAATGAATTAACATATTATCCACGGCACAGACAGAAATTAGAAAATATGAATTTTCACACAGCCATACATAACACGAACAGAGACTAGCTAAATGAATAGCAACACTATAATATAATATTCATAATTTGGTTTGTTTGAAAATTAACGTTTCCATAATACTGGTGAAATATGACAGTTGTGCTCTGTTGATGTGCAATGCTATAATATTCTTCGATCGGTTCTAGCAGCGCAGTGTGCGCATACGCACAAAATTACAGCGGCCAATATTAGTTATGGACTGACGTTCGGGTACGGACTCTGTCTTACATTTGTGTAGAAAGAGGACGGAAGCACGGTTGTGGATGTCTGTACCGGGTATGTTAGGCATTCACCTAAAATGTATCTAGAACCGATTGGCATTCAGCAACCAGCTGCGTTCGTTGCAGCCGGCTGTCTGCTAACGCGACTGCTCGTTGTTTGTCAGAAATAGCAAGCAGTTAGTCAGTCAGTTGTTGAATAAGCTTGTTCTCTAATTGGTCTCTATTATTAGTGGCAGTGTTGTGTGTTGGAGAAATGGCTGACGACGATAATATGAACGAGGATGGAGCCGACACCAAGTTCGGACTCCGACTGAGAGGCCGTAAGGGCGCCCTCAAGAAGAAGAATGTTTACAATGTTAAAGATCACAAGTTCATGCCGCGGTTTTTCAAACAGCCCACATTCTGCTCGCATTGTAAGGATTTCATTTGGTAAGTCCATCGAATCAATTATATTTTACTACCACTAATATCATTTATTGGGTACAAATCTAACTAAAATTGACACTTTCATTATAAATAAATATATGTATACATGTAACCAAATCACTAATACTTGTCATTATACTTTTAATAACAAATTATTCATTAAAGTGACACTGTAGGTTTTTTCCCTTAGCACATAGTTTTTAATACAAGTTTAGCGAGCGGACGTGTTTCCGTAATTTCGTAGCTAATAATAGATAACAGAAATAGCTAATCACTTATAGGAAAACACTACACCTAATAGCACACTTCCATGGGAATCCCGGTCATGTTGTTGATGATGTGTTTAGGAAAATAAACAGTGAATTGTTTATATGTAAATGGAGGAGTTTGATGAAATACTGTTTGACTTTTGGTTCTATCGTCTGTATCGCGGTTACAACCACAGGTTACGGAAGAGCCTTGGCCGGAATCAGCGGCGGTTATTCATTACGAATGTCAACTTGCTGAACAACACCAAGGTCGTGTACTCTAGGTAGAGGATGTCTATCCCTCCAGTACAACTTTGTGCATTTACTCATAATGTAGATTATATCGTTTATATTGTCGCATGTACATTCATATGTACATATATTTGTGGCAGCAGTACTCAGTTTAATTGGCAGAATTCATCATCTGTCCACCATTAATAAATTGCAAAGTGCGTAGCACCACATATACATACACATGTGTTATTATTTATCGACCGACCTTGTCGTAGCATCACGCACGTGTAATCATATAGGCACGCGTGACGAACAGTCAAGTCAGGCACAGTCGACACGCCGTTATATGCATATATATACATATATGTATATGCAGATATTGAACATATCATCTTTTTTATACATATTCCCAACACGGGTGATTCATAATTCCGGTGAAAAATTCACTGAACCAATAAACGAACTTGTATTTCCAAACATTCACTTCCTTTTAAAAACTTTCCAGTAGAATCAGTTTTAATATTTGCACGCGGTAATTATGTATACGCACGTCTAACTAACAGGGACGGATTCAGTCTGTGAACTCTTTCAAACAAGAATTATTTTCTAACCTGGAGTGTGTTCTATCATTTATCTCCATCGAAATATTACTAAATAATAATAACTAATTGTACATAATGAACTACGTGTTAGACAACAGGAAACTATTCTTACAATAATTACCGGTTATTTCTGATGCAAGCTATTTATCAGACAGTATTTAAAGGTTTTAATTTCATCAGATTGAACAATAGTATTCAAAATTCACTGTTTTTAATAATATTTTAATATTCCTGCTACACACTTTGCAAATCCAATTTGGTCGGCAATATATACATGTGTATATATATATATTTCTATTTTTTCTCCTTCCAATTCTCAAAAGATGAAAGCTCCATTTGTATCTGCAATTCACCAAAGCTTTCTAAAAGCTCTTGATACATGGAAGCTCTCAACGCACAAACGTAATGCAAACATAACAACAAAAAGAAAGAGAAAAACTTTCTAGCGGCTGGCAAATGTAGCCAAGTATTCGACATTAGGTCAATGTTTCATATATGTTCTGTTATGCTATGTTAATCAATAGTATCTGAGCAGAATGTTACATACATACATGGTGCAGGATCCTGGTCTAACCTATAGAAGAAAATGTCAGTAAGAATTCTGACATATGATTATTATATAATAACAGTAGCTTGTTTATGTAGACGTCCAGTTAAAAATAAAAGTTGACGACGATGATTCTCTAACATATACAGTACAGAGTATAGTTGTAACACACTTAAAATAAAAGTCAGACTTACGTTTATAAAAATTGCACGTGTTCTTGCAAATAAAGATCGCGTTAATTTTTAATTTGAGCATTTCAGTAGAGTTGTATATTCATCACCCTTGTGTGTGGAATTATAGAGGGACTCGTGACAAGTTTGTCTGGTTAACATGTACATATATTTCATTACAAATAATAATAATTAACCTACACGGTCCGGTATATACCAGATAATTGTACTTTTAGAGAAGCTTCTGTCACCTATCTCGTTTCTCTAGCATGCCACCTGTAAACAGAGATTACTATGAAACTGGTTAAGATCCAAACAGAGTCATATATATATATATATATATATATATATATATATATATATATATATATATATATAAATACAATATAATACTCGTACAATGCTTCAAATTGTTTTATTCATTTTACAGCATATTTAACATGTCTTAACTTCAAGAAATACCTGTTCTGTGACTAAACCGATGACTAACATAAAATGAGAATAAATAGAAAATTTATAAAATACGTAATATTAACAAAAAAATAAATAAATTTTGAAATTTACCACTGGATTATATCCCTTTTATTTATTATAACCGTTGATTATACGCTTAACTTGTAAAAAATAAAAATCTGGTATGGTCATTTTTTTATACTCAATTTAAATTGGTATAAATTTGACATTTCAAATGCGTATTTCTGTAAATATTTTGTCTTTGTTTTGTTTTCATAGCATATATGATATTTTAAATAAATGCCAATATATAAATAAATTTTACTCAAAATTGGATAAAGATAGAACAAAAATGTACATAGTACATTTTTTCTTAACATTATTGTTTCCTATAACTTTTATTTCAAAACTTTTTCCATATCTCTTAATTTCTCTAATAATTTGCAATGTTCGATTTTGACGTTTAGTAAACTTCCTCTTCCAGTTGTGCGATTATGCTAGAAATCTAATCAGCTCTTCGTATAATCAATAAACTTTTAAATATGAAGTTTCATTGTCCTGTCTTTGCTTGTTTTCAAGATAATGAACATACAGACACACATCCACTCATCCACACACACAGACGTCATTGCGAAAATAGTCAAAACGTATTCAGGGAACCTCAAAACATGTATTTCCACCAAAATCTCGCAATCGAAATTTTTCATGATTCCTATACTTCCTTCATACTACGTATAAGAAAGTAAAAATGGGTTGATGTCTTGAAAAATCGCCTTATTTTGAGCATTTAAGATTTTTTGCTATAACTTTTAAAACTAAACGATAAAGTTGATGTTTTCTATTGGGTATTATTAAATATGCTCTGTTGATTGATTTGGGATTTCTAAAAACCATTTATTATTCACTATTTTCTTATGGTGCCCAAAAAAACTAAGTGGGCCAACTAAAGTGGGAAGGGGCTCGTATATGTACAAGTTTATATCACTATAACAATTTCCAAAGGCCAAATTTCAAGTTAGACGTCAAATTTGTAATTGTTCCTTTCGGTAAGATCAAACTGAAAAAACATACACAATAAAATAATATTATATTTGTGCGCAACATCTTCGTCTTTACCATTCATATATCCTTGCATATTTTACTATAATACAACCTTGATCATAATGCCGATAATTATTTATTCAAATCAAGTGATTGCGTAATACCTTCAATGGTTTATATTAAATATTGACGATATACACTACAAAGATACAGTTCTTACTTTTTCTAGTTGAGCGTTATCATACACTAGTAGTATTATTGTTTTGTTATTTGAGTCTATATTACAATTACAGACTAGCCGATTAGTGATTAAGCAATGACCTTCGTGCAACGCTTCACTTTCAGTCAACTGTTACTGCTATTGTTACGTTAGTTAACATACAGGAAACTACGTGTAAATGAACCAAGTATATATACATACACACGTATATATCCATCTGTCTAAATAAATATTTTCTATACTTAGTGCTAGTGGTATGTATGTATGCATGTGTATCCTTGTGTCTGATGAAGCCCCCATGTGCTGCTATGGATGGCAGCTCTAATTACAGGTAGCATGAAGCCCTGGCTATGTAATCCCTGATTAACCTACATACTTGTAGCACAACCCTGATACGTATAGTGTATCCATAGATATAAGAACTTGACTAAACGCAGCATGCTATTAACAGAGGATTATCCCAAATTATACGACACAGTAAATGAATAAAAAGCAGAGCTGTATTCAGAAATTTATAAATACATTTTGAAAAATAACAACAAAAATATGATATACATCTTAACAATAATAATACAAATTAACATAAATAAATGTAATATTCAATAAATTATTATTACGTCTTAATTATAGACAAAATGTCTCTTGTCTTTCCCGCTAAGAGCATTACAAATGTACCTGAATACCGCCACTACTAGTAGTTTATGGCCTCTCCTGCTGTGAAGGGTACCACCCTACCTATTAAGGAATCATGTCAAGTTCTTATATCTATGGATAGACTATACATGCATACATCCCCCCGCCCAATGCAATGGCTAATTGTACAAGTTCTCCATTATAGCATCATATTACAATAGCATACTGACTGACTCACTCGCTGACTAACTGATTATTCTCATTTACTTTACTTATAATTTAGATGACAATGATCACATTACACAGCAAACAGGTTTCCTATTCATGCTTGTTGAAATCCTCCGTTTCTTTTTCAGAATTCAGTGAAATTTAACCGCGATTCAACTATTTTACAATAATACAAACATTCTTGTCCATTATGACCGCCATGTTCTTTTGTATCCGAATCAACCAGCCGTTTGTAACAACCCGAAAGCTCTTGTTGAGCCTTCGTTAAGCTTCTGTATCCCACCCATCCGCCCGCCTCTCATATTTATGTTAAGCTCGCGTGCAACAACTACATAGGTAGTGTGCAGCCTATGTAGACGGTATATATATATATATATATATATATATATATATATATATATATATATATATATATATATATATATAACAATTGAAATTCAATAGTGTTTGGTAAACAAAAGATTAGAGAAAAAAAATAATTTATGTAGGTATGGGTTTCATACGAGTATCTGTCTACTAGCTTTCAGTTTACGTAACGACTTTTGTTTCGTTTATCAAATGTTGTCGAATTTCAATTTTTTTGCACGTACATAACATATTTAGTTGCAGTTGTTTTATACCAAATTTTCATGGCACACTGCAAAAATCATTGATTTTATCTTACTTTTTAGTTTTTCTTCGAAACTAAAAAAGATATTTAGGTAAACGAATACATCATTGTAAAGAGAAAAAAATAGCACTTTTTAACTGGAGTAAAATTAACTATGGTTCCTATTTAAAATATTGAACTTACATGCCATATCTCCAGAAGTAAGCAATAAAGAAAAATTACATTCAATTCGTCGAAAAGCCTGTGGTCTATGCTAAAATATTTATTTGAAACATTTTTCGATAATTTCAGTATGTGTGTGCGAACCATGGAAATAGTCAAAAACTGTAAATAACATTTGCATTCAATTACGTTCGCGAGTCGTTGAAAAATCAATAATTATAATTCATTCTGAATTCACGTCGGTTGCAATTGAAAATTCATGGGGAAAACTCACGTATGACTATTTCTTGGATTTAATTTTTTTTTTTAATTCGTTTTAATTTCGTATTAAAATGTTGGCATTTCACGTATAAAGGTGGTGTGGGCGTAGCATGGATATTTGTGTGTAGGTTAGGGTAGTCACAGTGTGGGTGTTGGTGGTGGGGATGGATATAGGGACACTGGCGGAGGCGAGGCGTTACACACAATCATGGACAAGTAGGGAATCGAGGAAGGTAAACATGATGTTGATCTAGGGTGGTTTTTAATTAAATTTCAAGTACGTATGTACTGCGTAACATTATCAACTAAAGTATGCGCGTGTGTACAGATTCCTGGCTGGACAGAATTAACAAATACTCACGTACTTATGTGTGTCTACATCTGGTTAACTGATCATTCTAGCATACCACATTGGTCCATATCCCTGCGAAAATACTGATATTTCTTTAAAACATGAACTTATTTAATTGAAAGGTGTAAGAGCTGAAAACTGAAGGCGAGAGGTCTCGTGTAATTGAAGTAGTAAATCTCATGGAACATATCATTTACCTGCCGGCCACACTTCAACTTCAGTGTCTGTCAGTGTCTGCTTGGCTGTACAATATAGTGCAATCATTAGTTACTCTACATCTACAGAACTCTCCTTGTCAAATATATCAAGTGTCTATGTGTGTATGTATTTACTGAATCAATATGTTCATATGTATTACCAAATATTTACGAACAAACCAACCAACCAGGATGAGTAGTGGCCAAGAGTTATTTTCAACATACAATGTTCACTTCCATTGTTGTGGTGATGGTTGTGGATTGCCAATAATTAAATTACAGATGATTGTATAATTACGGGCAAAGGGGAAATAGGTAGGTAGCTAGCTACTGTTGTTGCTGCTGCTATAAAACATATTGATTTACTGTCACTATGGTGCATTGAATACACTACTGTCGAATCATATATTGAATGAATGATGAACAACTAATGTAAAAATGTGAAATTTTCGCTAACGATCAGCAGGACGACATTGATTTATTATGTAAAGTATTAGAAATGTCTGGAGTGACAAGAGCCCATTACAAGTCAACCATTATAAATTATAGATTGATGAATGCAGAGAGGATCCGATCACACTGCTGACATCTTGAACAACATTAATTTTTAATCAATGACATCGTCTTGTAACAAAAAAAAAACACTTCTGAATCCTTTATAAGATGTATGTATGTAAGCTACATAGTATTGAAGTATATAATTCTACTCCAATTACATTTTCTTCAATTTCAATGCACTTCCTGGTTTGAAGCGATTGCAATTTTGCACCAGTATTGGTAATTTGTCCATTAGTTCAAAATCTCTGCAGTTGTGTCCGTTTAGCTAACTGGCAATATCCGTGTATCAAAATTATGTTCTAGCAACGTTGGTTGGTACTCATGTTGCAATGTAGATACATAGTTCTGGAATGCATTCACTACTACAATATTAACATGGCTAATGTTATCGGAAATTCATTCCTTATTATTTGTTCAATGAAATTGTTCAAGTATATGATATGTCAGTATGTATAGTATTATAGTTGTATATCAGTGTACAACAAGTGGCTGGCTATGGTTAATTACCAGAATCCGTGGTGAGCCTGGAAGTTGTATATAATTATAGTTGATGTACTCTGGCAGATTCTCTAACTTGATTATTACACCGACCAAACCAGCCGTGACACAGTTGATCTTAACTGAACCAATGTTACAGGCGAACATTGTCAAAAAGGCAGACAGACAGACGAGTGTGTCGCGGAATAATGTAAATGAATGCATTAGGTAACATTCCTCCCACTCTCATGACACAATAATTCACACACACACACGTGCGCAAGCACGCACGCATTCGTGCACGTACACACACACACGTATATATATATATATATATATATATATATATATATATATATATATATATATATATATATATATATACAGGGTGGCCCTAAAATGCGTGGACATCGCTTAACCACAGATTCCTGGGTCGAAAATAAGACGATTTAACTAAACTTACCTATATGCAATTACGTTTCGTTTAGCTAGTATTCTGCTTCAAAGTTCTTTCAAGAAAAAGTTATTTTATCCATAACTACAGAACGCTTGGATCGATTTTGATAATATTCGGTACTGTACTTCTTACGGATGTAGGTCATCTTTTAAGGTGATATTAGTTATTATCAGTGGACCATTAGTGTACGAAACATGGGTAACCCGGCATAAATCAGTCAAAAACTTTTTAATGTTAAGGCCAATAAATTTCAAAAAAATAGTTTCAGAAAGAGACATTCAATAGTAATTTTTTTGTTCTTGTTATCTGTAGTGATATCTGTTAAGGTTTAGACACAAAAAAATAAAATCTGAGAGACCGTGGACTGCATTTCATAAAAAAATGTAATCTAGCAGTCTGGTTTTCTAAGAAATAAATGACGATATGATATTTATTAGTGCAATTATTTAGATTTCCTTATAAAAAGGAATCGCAAATATTTAAATCTGGTGAACGAGGTGCCCCTTTTGCAAAAATTCAAAGGAAATATATATATATATATATATATATATATATATATATATATATATATATATATATATATATCAGTGCACGCCGCTCACATGGGGACCAAGGACGTTTAAGGGAATGGACGAGATATACAGGCTCTTTTAGTGAAAACGAAAAAGAGAGTGCGACATTTACATTCCAATCAATTTTGTATACAAGTTTAATTGATAAAAACATTTAGGTACAGCATGGCGATAGTGGCAACGGCAAACACAACACGTGATCCGTTCCAGTTTCCTGGCTTTACATGACCACGTTGTCTACTACTCATGCGCATAAGTAAGAAATCAAAATTACGTGATATACTCATAGATCTTGTATATACTAGTATACTAGTAGTGTATATACTGGGTATACTACGTATGCGCACTAGTATGCAATAAAAGTAGATATAGAATTTACGGTCTTTCCATAAATCCTCTCTCTCTCTTTCATTTTGACTTTGATGCAAGCCTTTTATATTGACATGTCTCGTCCATTTCCTTAAACGTCCTTGATCGGAGCTCGAGGTTTTTGATAATAACCGATTGATAATACTATCCGAAAAAAATCATAAACACAAAATATTATTAATTAATTTAAAATGCATATGTAACAGTAAATAAAGTATGAAATTAACTGAAACATAAACTAAACATAACTGTTTTGGATTTAAATTTGAAAATATGTAGATATGTAGGTATGTAGTACATACATATATGTAACTATTAATTAAGAGAAATTCAAATTTTAAAGAAATTATTCAGCTTTCTTTGTCTCTGAATTATTAAAAAAAAGAAATTCATTCTGAAAATCAGATGACCGCTTCTGCACACCGTGCCGCAAAATTCAGTTAAGTTAAGACTATACATACGCATTGCCCGCTTTTGCTGCCAACCAGTCCGGCATAATACAATAAACTAGACAATACAATTTCTATAAAGTTCTTTGTAAAAACTACTTTATTGAACTGTTGCTTTTAAAATTGCTAGGGACGAAAACAATCTCAAGAAAAAATTGATGACATTAACCGATATTTTGATTACTATAAACGAAATTTTTTAATGTAGTTGTTTATATCCGATTGATAACATTATCCGTGATTCCAATAAACAGCGTGCACTGTATAAATATATATATATATATATATATATATATATATATATATATATATATATACCAACGGCGGAATAGTTATACTGTCATACTGCAGTAATGACTCCGGGCTTCGGGGAAGCTGCGGCACCGTCACTCCGGGTCGATAATGCTCCGGCACATATTCTCTACAACAACCGCACGCTCGCTGTAGTCTTAAAACCAGTGGCTGACAACATTTATTTTATATTTACTAAATACATTACGCTGTACTGTGCTATATGTAGGTGTTGCTACGGTTACTAGTCATATAGTACGTCATACGATATGGTAGTTCTTCTCTTCTGATCCTAATCTACCGGAAAATGCCGGTGTCACCTTTGAACCTATAACGGTTGTAAGGTAATTTACCGTTAACGATTCAACACTTTGATCTTCTACCCGCCATAACAACATTCACACATACATACATACTGTATGTATGTGTAAACAAAAGATTATTAATATACCTATCTACCTGCCCTACCTACTTACTCGCATTTTACGTCCTAAGGGTTTCGTTATACATATTTGATCCATATTACGTATTTATAGAATCGAAACATTTAATAATAATAATAATGATATATTACTGAGAACTACATGTTGCATAATTTCCATATATGATAGTGTTCACCTGAATAATCCCATGTACATAACAGTTGCGTTGGTTGCATATGCTGCTGGACACATTAGCTATACACCAGTATTTTGATCACACATGTTCGTTTTTTACTTTCTTATTCATAGTATAAAGCAGGGCTTCGAAACGTAATTTTGAACGGTTTTCGTTCCTGAAAAAATAACTGTTTTTTTTGCTTTCTTATACGTAGTATAAAGGAAGTATAGGAATCATGAAAAATTTCGCAGACGTCTGTGTGTGTGGATGTGTGTCTGTATGTTCATTATCTTAAAAACGAGCAAAGGCAGGACAATGAAACTTCGTATTTAAAAGTTTATTGATTTTACGAAGAGCTGATTAGATTTCTAGCATAATCGCACAACCGGAAGAGGAAGTTTACTGAACATCAAAATGGAACATTGCGAATTATTGGAGAAAATAAAAGAGATATGGAAAAAGTTTAGAAATAAAAGTTATAGGAAACAATGATCTTAAGAAAAAAATGTTCTATGTATTTTTATTCTATCTTTATTCAGTTTTGAGTAAAATGTATTTATATATTCTCATGTATTTAAAATATCATATATGCTATGAAAACAAAACAAAGACAAAATATTTACAGAAATACGCATTTGAAATGTCAAATATGTGTCAATTTAAATTAAAAGAAAGTCGTGTGGTGACCACACCAGATTTTTTCGGTTCAGGTGAGAGTAATTAATTTATATCATTAATTTATATTATATCAACACAAAAATTAAAACAAATTCTCTGTCGTGTAAGTGGAGTTGCGACTACGCTATGAGACTCCGCATATCAAGAAACAATGACAATTGCAGTGGAGAGTGAGTTTGTATTAATACGCATGTTTGAACATGTATCAAACCGAAATAAACTGATATTTTTTTTTGTTCAACTCCGGTTTTTTGCGACGAAAATACTTTTTTTTCAGGTTCCGGTTTTTAGTTCAGTTCCGGTTCGAAGCCCTCGTATAAAGAATGTATAGGAATCATGAAAAATTTCAATTGCGAGATTTTGATGGAAATACATGTCTTGAGGTCCTCTGAATACGTTTGTACTGTTTATGATGTCTGTGTGGATGGATTGATGGATGGATGTGTGTCTGTATGTACATTATCTGAAAAACTAGTACAGATAGACTAATGAAACTTCATATTTAACAGTTTCTTGAATATCCAAAGAGCTGATTAGATTTTGCATATAATTGCAAAACCGGAAGAGAAAATTTACTGTACATCAAAATCAAACATTTCGAATTATTTGAGAAACTAAAAGAGATATAAAGATCGAGGAATTTTTTCTAAGTGAGAAAAATTGATGTCTGTCGCCGGGATCCGAATCTGAAACCTCTTGTATGCCGGACAAGGGCTTTTCCGACTAACCTATGAGACACATCTAATTATTCTCACTCAGGCCGTGACCAAATCTGTTAGTAAACCTTGTACGCCCGGTGGGTTGTGGGCGAACTACACGGTCATCATCTGAATAGTCTGTGACCTTAATCAAAACGTAAAAATTAGATTTCTTCCACAAAATACGACTTCCTTGATTCACCCAATAGATCAAGGTGTCATTGCGATAATTAAAACTTATTATTTTTAGTATATTTATATATATATATATATATATATATATATATATATATATATATATATATATATATATATATAGTATACCCCGAATAGTGCGGATTCAAATAGTACGGAATATTAGCGGAACCGATTAACAGTACTATGCATATTACTGTATTTTATATGATATGTAAACAAAATATTCACAGAAATACGCATTTGAAATATCAAATATATGTTAATTTAAATTGAATTTTAATATACATGTTTGTAAGAAAGTCGTGTGGTGACCACATCAGATTTTTCTTTTAGTCTATGGCGGGACGGCGGATGTGAGATACTAGGAAATGGTTTTATATTGGAAACGCCAGACCAGAGCAGCCTAGTCCGGTACAAGTATATACGAGTAGATTAGATACCTACATACTGTGTAATTGGACATACAAATCAAACTATTACAGAACTGGTTGAGTTTCACAAATTCGGCAACTGTAGAATGACACCGGTGATAATGAATGGTTACCGCGGTATCCGGATCCATTACACAAGTTTCTAACCATTGGCCAGTCCAGCGTTAGCGCAGTTAACAACTTTCTGTCAAGTTACGATATTTCAAAGAATTATTTACGTTCTGGTGCGTTGCGACGGAAATAGCTCGTCCATACTTCGGAAGAACATTCTCTTATTTTATTAATGGAAATTATAAGCCTTATATATATATATATATATATATATATTATTATTTTTATTAGAAATGTGAGCCTTAATATTATTTTAATTAATACCAATCAATGCGAATAACCTATCCCTATACCTGTACCAAATTTCAGAGGTCTAAAATATATAATACAGAAGTAATCGCAACTTTTTCAATTTTGCATGTTAATTCCCTATGTCCCAGATTTCTTGGGACACCCGGTATATGTACTATTGCTAGCTAGCTATATTCAATAATGACAACAATCAATGAATATAATGAAATAATAAACCCACAGAACAATAACAACAAAGAATAAGTGTAATAAAAGTAGAAAGACACTGAGTGATTAGTCTCACAAGTGTAGAAGACATAATATAATAAATGATGTTCACTGAGACAAAACAGACAAATAATAATAATAAGAGATGGTATGCATATGTACGTATATTGCTTATCAAGGTACCTATTTCGTTATGTATTTAGTTAGTTAGCTATAACTACTTGTTGCATGTCTGGTGCTATTATTATACTCATATCTCCTGTTGCTCAGTAAGACTTGACTTGTGAGTTTTAATTGTACTTCACTTGTTACAGGGGCTTCGGCAAGCAGGGCTATCAGTGTCAAGGTAAGCACTTATCCTTATCTAGGGGGCTTTGTCTGTAGTGTATACCAGTGTATTCCATATTATATTGTGAGAAATAGGTCAGATATTCAATATCTACTATGTTCACTTCAGTCTTTTATTGGTTGGCAATTTCAGTTCTCAACTGACTGTGACGTTATAGTGAATTATTAAAACTTTACACTCTCATATTGTCGGGACTATTCGCGCGAGTTAGATCGTAAAACTTTTATGGTTAACGTGGCCAGCTCTGACAATATGAAAAAGAACAACCAAATCAAACGTTCCAATTGATCCAGTCTGTTTGGAGCAACAAATTTCTACAGTTTTACTATTTGTTAATGTTACTATTGTTGTGAGAAGCTATAAAGAACCTGTATCACGCTAGGCACCTAATCACAATATTCAGGAATGTTTATCTGGGTTAAAATGTGAACCAGGGAACAGTTCAGTAGCGTCAAATTCGACTACAGGTAGGGGTACTGATAGTGTAGGACCCATGGAGCTATACTATGCAGGCATGCATGCTTGCACAGGTTCCGATTAATCTCTAAAGGGTTTACTCGTTCACACATATTTGCTGTGCAAAATGAATTAATGAGATGTTCAATGGAAATTGCCTTCAAGCTGGATTTTGTAAGGGAGAATTAGGTTATAAATGTACCTACATTACAGTTTCTGATATACTATATATATTATATTTTATATATATATATATATATATATATATATATATATATATATAAATAACTACAAATATGTGGCGAGTAATATAGAATATTACTAATGGATATTTATTTATTTTCCCATATACGTAGCATGGATGCGGGTACTGTATATTGGGTTAAAGTAAAATCTATATGTTAACTGGAAATGAAGCTGGTATTCAAGTACAAGTAAATTTCGCTATAATGCTGGCGGTGCGGCGTTATAACGCACGAAATGTATAAATAGTAGGTGTCATAGCATCACACTGGCAGGTGACGTCATTAAAATCACAATTTCCGGCGTCTTTTGTCGCGGGAATTAGAAAGCAGATGAACGACGCTGCTAGCTGCTAACGTTTATATTTGTTTGCCACCTTTACCTTACACTTTGATTTTATAAAACTTGAAGAAGTACACACATACTGCCACTAACACTATGTAATTGTTGTAAACTTCTTTTATATATAGAAGTTTACCTCGTATACATGTGTTTTTTTTAGCAAATACTCATCTACTATGAACTGTGTAATTGTGATTAGAGAACTGTATGTAGTCAAACACACAGTTTTGTGTTGGTTCATTAATCCATCAGATACAGTGTGCTGCTCAGTTAACGTTATTTCCGTAGAATGACACAAGCCTGGAAGGATAAGTGAGATGGTATCAGTTCCATTATCACTCACTACACCACAATGTTGTTACAAGAAATGAGAATCACCATTTGGTAAATTGCTAATATGATTGGAAATAAGTACTTGCAATGTAATTGTACGATCAATTACACTGATCCGAATAAAGAGAAAATCATAGATTCATATAATGTGATAAGCAGAAGCAACTACTACTACTACTACTACAGGAAGTTTGAGATAAATGCCTTTGTCATTGATTAAATTAATTAAAAGTTGTAATAATTGTTTACTTCGCTGGTGTCTCTATTGACTTAATAACAAGTTCTGTTACCAGAGGCAAACTTATTGTTTTTTTTTCATTTGTCGCCGGCAAAGTTTTAAGGGTGCATAAATTTTTTCATCATAAGGAGAAACGAGTTAATTATATATATTTTTTATTTATTTTGGTGGTTATTGCGTAAGAAAATAACAGCAGTGTAATGATGAACCATAGAATATGAGATTCACAATATTGTCACCAGTTCACATCGGACTAAGCTGTTACCAAAGTTCACTTTATCCATTTAAATTAATTCTGTTTCAAGTTGAAACTTTCAACTGAAATGTCAAATGTAATTTATATAAATTACGAAATTCTTAATAATTCATAAGAGTATGAATTTAATACATTTGAACGAAGCCAAATGAAACAGATATGAATATAAATTTATTCGTATAAACTATTTTGTACCCGAGTGTGCTCCTCTAGTTTTATATAAATATACGTAGACTGGATAAATACACACACAGTTCAAACTGGACATTGCAACCAATGAAAACTGAATAGGAGAATGAATAACGTTGTAAGTGTGTATAGTGTAGAATAGAGGCATAGAAAATCAAATGAAATTCTATTGCAAGTAAAAAGAGCAAATGTTTATTTGAAAGTAATGTGTGCTCGTGATTTAAATACCTTTCATTTCAATTATCTCCGAATATGATAACACACATTTATCAATCTCATTTATCTCAGTAACTCGATCTGACAATACGTTGGAGAAGTTTCATTCTTCAGGATTAATATCAGTGATTCCAACTTCGTGGAAAAAGAACGTCCGTTAGAGATTTATTCATGCTAGTTCCAGGGGCCGTATACAGGCAACACTGCACGAAGACAGTTACGGAAGTATTTGCTTTACGCCCTACCTGCATCTTTAGACACGACGCGGGAATCATTTAATTCATATAATCAATGCGAGCTGATTAGATTCAGTTGAAACTGGTAGCTATGCTACTCGAGGGCGGGATGGATACAGAAATATGCCGGGCTAAACGGATTTAGAAATAATTGAACTGGATTTCATAATGTGATATAATAATGGAATTTAATCTGTCTAACTTATTTATAGCAGCGTATCATGGCGTTAAAATATCAGTTTCCAATAATGTTACAAAGTTTATAGAATCTTATTTAACTTAGTGCCATGTTAGAATGATTTAGTTTCATAGTGATGCATAACCAGTGATACCTATATAAACTATTCTTGTAACAATTCCTATGAGATGTTCGTGACTTGATTGGGTAATGGCAGACAATACTACGTAATAGTGGACTGGGGGATGATTATCCTCGACCCAGAGAATTCGCCTGTACATGCAAAACTGACATCAATCTCTTCACATTTCGTAATCATTTGTCTGAAGGTCACAATGTTATGTAATGTAAGATTCTTGTGACATAGGTTAGTTAGATTATGGTGTTACACACAGTTAGGGATGGCTACATATACCAGTGTGTGTGCGTGTGACACTGCTGATCGACGCCACGAACTTTATAAATGTGATTAGTGTCTCATGTTTGAGAAGACGTTCGAACATACCTTGGGTACCGGATGTTTATTACGTTGCGTCTGAAGTAACACACTGAGTATAATGCATAACTCCTTCCACCATATCACCGGAACAATGGATTCTATGTTTATATATATATATATATATATATATATATATATATATATATATATATATATATATATATATACAGTAAACTTCGCTTATAACGAACCCGCTTATAACGAATTTTCGGTTATAACGAACCAATCTATAAGGTACGAACTAAAGTATCATTAAACGTGTGTTATTTTTTTCGCAAATAACGAACCCGTTTATAACGAACTTTCGGGTATAACGAACCTTAATTTTTATTATAATCGCAAAAGTTTTCGCTTATAACGAACTTAAAACGGCATTTTACCAAATAATCAGGGAATTCTTCGAAATCTTTCAATTCCGCATATGTAGGGTCACCGTAACAGTTCTTACGGTACTTGTGTATATGTGATTAATTGTATGAAAAAAAATTATCGGACCTTCCCGCGATTGGAGCGGCCCATGTAGAAATTTCAGCATGCCCCACATGGCTTGCCCGCCCCTGTTCACTGTATTTAATGTGTTAAAGAAGTACAATTATGAGTTACGCAATTTTGAAGAAAACACGTAAAAGCTCTTACTTTAAATAAATAAATATCATATAAAATAATAACAAATATAAACAAAAGTAAAATAAACGATTTTTTTTAAATAAGATTCATAAAAACATATGTAAGTATATGTATTACAAACCAATATCTAACTCAATTTTGAACAAATCTGGATTTGTCTAGTTTTGCAAAAGAGTTCTTCATATTATATATCTACTTGAAACATGTACCTATGAATTAACAAAAATTATGAATTTTTGATGTTTATCGTTTATTACGAACTTCGCTTATAGCGAACTATTTTCGTCGGTCCCTTGAGGTTCGTTATAAGCGAAGTTTACTGTGTGTAATTCTCAAGAGATTTTGTTTATGTTTCTTTCCTCTAGAATTTTATTATTTGCTTGAAAATGACCAAAAAACATCTGGTCGAAACGTCGCATATCTGTTATCATCTTGAACTATAGTCATTTATTCTAATCATTTTGCATTTAATATTTCTCCTTCTCAAAATCTACAATTGACTAAAGAAAATCTACAATAAAATAATAAAAAATCATCTTTACGATTAAGTTTTGAAACAAACAGTTCACATTACCTTGAACTAACCATTTTGGATTCAATATTTTTCCTTCTCTTTTATTATTTTACATATACATACATAATTCTGTTGATTTAGGTAACTAGAATATAAGTTGTTTCTCAAAATATCTGAGTGAGACCAGAACCCCGAAAATGTAAACACCCCTAAAAAGTGAACAGGCTTGGCCGGAATTAGTTCACTAAATCGCGACTCTACTGTATATATATACAGGGTGATTCACGAAGAGCGGAAAAAATTTTAACTCGATGTTGGGGAGGTCATTTTGAGTAAAAAATGTCATATGAACATGGGTTCTATTCCATTTGGTTAAGTAACTAGAGGAGATCAAAGTTTGATGAATTCAAATGCTAAACAGCATATTACCATTAAGATATCTTAGAAACTATAAGAGATATGAAGCTGGTTAAATTAGGCAAAAGCTGCGCATTTATAAGTTCAAGTTAGTGATAATTTAGTATTTTGAAAATTTTGCAAGGCTTACTAAATGTGTGCAAAAAAAACCAGTGAATTTACTTAGGCACTTATATAACATTAATTTCTTATAGTAATGTAATTAAATGAGATAGGACCTATGTTCATAAGACATATTTTACTCAAAATGATCTCCCAACAACGTATTAATTTTTCTTACACTCTTCGTGAATCACCCGATAAAAATTTTGCGCACATCTAGTAAGCCATGCAAATTTTTCAAATTCTAAATTTTCACTAACTTTAACTTATAAATGCGCAACTTTTGTCTAATTTAACCAACTTCATATCTCTTATAATTTCTAAGATATCTTAATGGTAATATGCTGTTTAGCATTTGAATTCATCAAACTTTGATCTCCTCTAGTTACCTAACCAAATGAAATAGGACCCATGTTCATATGACATTTTTTACTCAAAATGACTTCCCCAACATCCTGTTAAAATTTTTTCCGCTCTTCGTGAATCACCCTGTATATATATATATATATATATATATATATATATATATATATATATATATATATATATATATATATATATATTATATATATATATATATATATATATATATATATATATATATAGTGCACGCCGCTTATTGGAATTACGGATAATGTTATCAATCGGATATTGTTATCAATTTCGCGAAGAACGGACCGGACGTATACAACAACAGTACAATAAAGTAGTTTTTACAAAGAACTGTATTGTCTAGTTTATTGTATTATGCCGGGCTGGTTGGCAGTAAACACACATAAAGTCGGACAATGCGTTTGTAAAGTCTTAACTAAGTTTTGCAGCAAGGTGTGCAGCAGAGGTCATCTGATGTTGCATTATGAGTATGCAATTTTTATTAATAATTTGCTCCGCGAACATCAGAGACAAAGAAAATTTTAATTTCTCTTTGCTAATAAACACATATACATATTATAAATGTACACAAAAATTACATATATGTATGTGCTACATACATATCTACATATTTTAAAATTTAAATGCAAAAATTTTATGTTTATTTTAAATTTTTTAGATATACGACAAATACAAACGAAAATATGATACAATGGTCTTGTTACAGCCGTTCATCACTGAAGTTATAGTTTACTTCAGCATATCTTAAAGCAAAGAGAGATGTTTACTTGAACAAGTTTGAAATCAAAGAGAGTGATGTATATATAATTCAATACTGACTAGGGGGTTGACACCCCCCACTCCGAGTGTTTAACGTTTCCCTCACTGGTCAGCATTCGCCCGACCAGGCAGAAAGAATTCCAAAAAATAACTCACAAAAAAGACTAAATTCCCATTAGGGTCCTCTGCCTGCGTCCAGAAAATGCTCAGCAGCTAACCTTGGAATGTACCGAGATGTTTTAGCGACTGCTACAATTCCTCGCCCCTTTGGATGCAACTCATATTCCTCCCAAGGATTATGAAGCATTCTAAAATCCCAAATGCTTCGCAAAGCCAACTTGTACTCACGACAAGAAGCACGCATTACCCTCGATCTTCCAGTCTTCCATCAGGATCCATCATGCTCGACGCCATCATCGTGGAACGTCACTCACTAGCTGCCATGCAACGATGCGAAGCTCCTAGCTAGTCCAGCTGTGACTCGCCGTGCATACGTCCTGGTACTGAATGAAAATAATGCGGCTGGACTTCTCGATTCGTATTCATGGACTCATCGTTCGAAACGATGATGAGTTCAACCATCGAGAGTTAGCGTTGCGTAGTTCAACTAAACCCTTTCAGTACATCCCGCAGTATCTGGTTCAAAAACTTTAAAAAAATGAAACAAATGATTATTATGTCCCGTTTATCTACTGATAACAAAAGAACTTATATACTTAACATAACGATCCGCAAGATTACACATAAAGAGCTACGAATTGCTTAACTAGTCACTGAGGGTTTAGGTTACGTAAAACTTGAGATAAAACCTTACAAAACTAAATTAACTTCACATCACGTAACCTAAAACATCAGTTGGCTACCATCGGATAGGAGCGCCAACTTCCTAAGTCATACAACAATTACGACTCTGGCATCCGAATTAGACTACTATGACACCTATGATTAAGTTAGAAGACCGGCATTTTTAGCTTGGTCTTTTGAATACTAAGGGATTTATTTATTGGGATAAACGCATCACCAGAAACGTAAATATAAGTAAGGAAATTGTTACGATAGTCACAACGGTACCAAAACTAATGTATTGTTTTCAGGATTCAAACTTAGTGTTTCGCAATTAGTACGTCCCGTTGTAAGCCGTTGTTAACTGTTCCACCAACCGTTTATCTAAAATGTTGTCTATTATTCGTTGTTCGCCCTCGTTTGCACCGCGATCATGTAAGTGTTGACCAATCGCTCTCAACCGACCCGCATACGATATTAAGCTTTCGCCCTTGCGCTGACAACAATTGCCGAACTGGTTTTCTATAGTTTTACTGTTGGGAATAGGCGCAAAACGTTCTTTCGTAGCTTTCGGAAAACATTCCAGTCGTGCGTCGATTTTAATATAGGGTGCGACTCACCATTTAAACTTGCTTTTGCTAATAGTATTGTTTTATCAACTGGCCAGTTACCTACGCCACTGATGTATTCCAACTATGTAATAAAATCATTTTGTTTTACCTCAGAATTACAGGTATCAGGTGGCTTACTACATAGGCCTGTAGTCGAGATCATGTACATTAGTGCATTTAAATTTTGTTCGGCCGTTTTAACAAGTGGCCAACAGTGGATCAACAGTAGAAAAAAATATTACTAACACGTTCTACGTACTGGAATACTTTCGTATCCCACCGCTGCCACCAAATTGTAACGGGATGGCAAAATACTGACTGGGTAGCGTGACTTTAAAGGTAGAATCAAAACAGATATATTACGAAAAAAAAAACAAATGTTGAAAACACGTACGGATAAATATTGTTACGAATCGAATGTTAACTTTTTACACAGAATCGAAAAGATATACGACAAATACAAACGAAAATATGATACAATGGTCTACTTACAGCTGTTCATCATTGAAGTTATAGTTTACTTGAGCATATCTTAAAGCAAAGAGAGATGTTTACATAAACAAATTTGAACTCAAAGAGAGTGATGTATATATAATTCAATACTGACTAGGGGGTTGACACCCCCCACTCCGCGTGTTTAACGTTTCATATTATGTACACTTGAAACATGTACCTATGCATTCATAAAAAAATGAATTTCTGATGTTTATCGTTTATTACGAACTTCGCTTATAGCGAACTATTTTCGTCGGTCCCTTGAGGTTCGTTATAAGCGAAATTCACTGTATATATATATATATATATATATATATATATATATATATATATATATATATATATATATATATATATATACAGGCCATGTGGGGCATGCTGAAATTTCTACATGGGCCGCTCGAATCGCGGGAAGGTCCGATAATTTTTTTTCATGCAATTAATCACATATACACAAGTATCGCAAGAACTGTTACGGTGACCCTACATATGCAGAATTGAAAGATTTCGAAGAATCCCCTGATTATTTGATAAAATGCCGTTTTAAGTTCGTTATAACCGAGAACTTTTGCGATTATAATAAAAATTAAGGTTCGTTATACCCGAAAGTTCGTTATAAACGGGTTCGTTATTTGCGAAAAAAATAACACACGTTTAATGATACTTTAGTTCGTACCTTATAGATTGGTTCGTTATAACCGAAAATTCGTTATAAGCGGGTTCGTTATAAGCGAAGTTTACTGTATATATATATATATATATATATATATATATATATATATATATATATATGCGCGCGCGCGTGAGTGTGTACACTTTACTTGAGAAAATATTTGCGGGTCAGCGAGCATTTTACACATTTTAAACGTACACACACACACACATGGTGGAAATAAGTAATCAGGTGTGCATATGATCGTGTTTATATATGTATATATATATATATATATATATATATATATATATATATATATATATATATATATACAGGGTGTCCTATTTAAACGGGCCACTACAGGGATCTCGGAAACTATAAGAGTTACAAGGTCGGTTAAATTAGACAAAAGTTGCGCATTTATGGGCCAATGTTAATGGCGATTTCATATTTTGAAAATTTTGCATGGCTCACTAGATAATGACAAAAATGTGATTTTTTTCGAATTTTAATTTTCCATTATAACTCGGAAGGTACTGAAAATATTGAAAAATGTTTCAAATAAATATTTTAGCACAGACAACAGGCTTTTTGAAGAATTTGATGAAATTGTTTTTTACCTTTCTATTTTGGAGATACAGCATGCAAGTTTAATTTTTTAAATAGGAACCATATTTAATTTTAGTTTAGTTAGAAAGAGCTATTTTTCCTCTTTACAATGATGTATTTGTTTATATAAATATCTTTTTTAGTTTGGAAGAAAAACTAAAAAGTATGATAACAAGAATGATTTTCGAAGTATGCCATGAAAATTTGACATAAAACAATTGCATCTAAACATGTTTAGTACATGCAAGACAATTGAAATTCAATAACATTTGATAAACGAAACAAAATTCGTTGTGTAAACTGAAAACTATTACACAGATTTTCGTATGAAGCCATACCTACATAAATTATTTTTTGTCTATAAACTTTTGTTTAGCAAATATTATTGAATTTCAATTGTTTTGCATGTACATAACACATTTAGATGCAATTGTTTTATACCAAATGGCACACTACGAAGATCATTCTATTTGCCATACTTTTTAATTTTTCTTAAATACTAAAAAAGATATTTATATAACCGAATACACTACTGTAAACAGAAAAAATAGCGCTTTCTAGCTAGGAAAAATTTAACTATGGTTTCCATTTAAAAAATTAAGCTTGCATGCTGTATCTCCAGAAATATCTATTAAAATAAAAATTCATTAAATTCATCGAGAACTTTCTTATGTATGCTAAAATATTTATTTGAAACCTTTTTCAATATATTTTGTACGTTGTGAGTTATAACGGAAAATTAAATTTTGAGAAAATCACACTTTTGTCATTATCTAGTGAGCCATGCCAAATTTTCAAAATGTGAAATAGCCATTAACATTGGCCCGTAAATGCACAACTTTTGTCTAATTTAACCGAACTTGTATCTCTTATAATTTCCGAGATCCCTGTAGTGGCCCGTTTAAATAGGACACTCTGTATATATATATACATATATATATATATATATATATATATATATATATATATATATATACATATATATATATATATATATATATATATATATATATATATATATACATAGAAAAATATCAAACAAAACTTATTGAAATATTATATTAATATTAGCGAAATATGTTCAATGCCCTTCAACAAAACTATTTTATTAAATAAGTTCCTTTTGCTGAGGAAATGATCAACATTTTGTTAGGCGATATAATGTAATATAACAATAATATATTTTTCTGCCACAGCTCTTATTAGATGTATTATATGATTTTTTTGTCACAACCGAAAGCTACACAACTATGCATTGTTACAAAATGCAATGATAATGAATTTAACTGATACTATAATTAACACAACTTCTGTAGTGATAATGTTCAAGAAAAAGTTTTACACTATAACTAATCACTAATAACACAAAAAGTCAGTAATGTTCAATATAATTACACAAGAAAAACTTAACACATCAATAACCATAAAAACAGTGCACTTCGTCAACATTCTGATTTTGACATGAGGTCATACAAATATGACCGCCGCATTTGAAATTTGGCTTCACTTTTTTAACGTTGTTTCCTCTCTTTAGTTTCATTACTCTAAGGGTATTTCACTCAATTGAGAATTCACTAAATCGCGACTCTACTGTACTTCATTTGAATTTGAAATGTTAATTGTGTCTTTATATTTTGTATGTTTCAGTGTGTAGTTTCGTGGTACATAAACGCTGCCATGAGTATGTCACCTTCACATGTCCCGGCGCAGACAAGGGTGCGGACTCGGATGTAAGTGTAACACCATACTATTACACATACTACCTACACACACGTATATCGCTGGAATATATATATATATATATATATATATATATATATATATATATATATATATATATATATATATATACCGGGTGTCCCAAGAAATCTAGGCTCTGGGAATTGACATGTACATATAGAAACATTGTGATTACTTCTGAACAATAAATTTTAGAGCAAAAGTGTAAATAACAAAGTTGTTCAAAATTAAAAACTGCATGTTATGTTCGGTGCTCAAATATTTTTGTATATTGAATCAATTTGAAATAATGCAAAATTGATTTACTCGTTACAGAAACATATCTGAGAACTGAACATATTATGTAGTTTTTAATTCTGAACAACTTTGTTATTTATACTTTTGCTTTAAAATGTATTGTTCAGAAGTAATCAGAATTTTTCTATATCTACATGTTAATTGCCTATTTTCCAGGTTGTTTGAAACATCGGTATATATATATATATATATATATATATATATATATATATAAAAACCATCTATCATCCAACTATCCACAACAGAATGTACACATACCATCCTATAGACACTTATATCAAATACACACAAAATAGGCATCCCAGTATTAACAATTTCAAAGTATAAGAAATATTTCTATAATATGTCTGCAGCAGTAACAGAAATGTTGATATTTTTTATTCAAACACAACACACGTACATACATATTTGATTATTTTATCTATTTGCATGGATTAGAGGTAAAGAATCATTATGAATATGATGGGTTGAGGTATGTATGATATAGTACAATACATACTCTGTATGTATTGTAGTTAGAGATCATTTGGAATCATACGCCAAGCAGCATGATAGTCGTTGTTAAACTAGAAATCACTAGAATACTATATTCTACACACGTCATTCAGCTCGAGTTAAATGCTAACTAAATATTTCCAAGTATATGATGGCTGTAGAATAGTAATAACTGCTATAATAATCTAGTTCATATCAATTATTTAACGAACATGAATAATATTTCATTATCATTGTCATTGTGGGGACATAATGTGCACTGCACTGTTCGTTAAATAGTTAATGAGTATTTGTATACCCAATATGATTTGCATGGAACTTAGAATATTATTAATTGGGACGACGGAGGTATGAGTTAGTGCCGATATGATTGTGGTTGTGGCTGTGGATGAAGGGGTGGATACCTAGTTAATAATCTGGGCGATACGGTGATTGTTGGTGATGGTGGTGGTGCAGGACACAAGGACCCGTCACAACTTCAAGGTGCACACGTACAGTTCACCAGCATTCTGCGATCATTGCGGATCTCTCCTCTACGGGGTCATCCATCAAGGGATGAAGTGTCAAGGTATGGTGATAGCCACCACATACCAACTAACTAAATCAACCAAAATCAACATATCTAACATAAATATATACATATACTTCGTATACATGTGTGTATGAGATTGTCAAGTTCATATATTTAGTTATGAACTTTCCAATCACATTATATTCATATAAGGAACATTGTATACATTGCTTCTCTATCACTGTACTTTCATATAACATACATGTACAGAGCTTTAGTTGGCTTGCTTTACTCAGCTTCTAGTTAATAGTTATGTAATATGTGCATGTTGCATGTGTTCAATCATATATATATATATATATATATATATATATATATATATAAATATATATATATATATATATATAAATATATATATATATATATATATATATATATATATATATATATATATATATGTACAGTGTGTCCCAGCGACTACCATACATAGGGAAATTAACATTGGGAAATTATGTAAGGATCAAGTATTGCTGTGTCTGTATCTAAACATGTGATTGTCACAAATTAAACAGTAGGTAGTTGAATTAATCAAATTTAAAACTGTCAGATTGCTGTTATTTTTTAAATTTGCTGAAACAATACAACTATTACCATTGAATTATCAATATTCTTGCAAATAAATAATTTTTAGGGATAAATAATATGGTTATATTTATTATTTTATAATAAAGTTTGTGTAGAAACAAATTTGGATGATTTTCAGTAATACATACTAACAACAGACAGCTTAAGAGATTACATTTTCTAATGGAAAAACGAAGAAAAACACAACAGATAAGCACTAAATTCAATATCACTAGCAGGTAATAAACAATGAAATGTTCAACCGTATTCCCATTGACTCGCAGACAGTGGCTTAATCTGTCATAAAGTATGACATTCATTAAACATTAATTCACAAAAAGTGATTATCTGCTGCTAATAGCAGCGTGTAATATTTTTAAGCAAAATATTTGTATTTTTTATGTGTGAGGGATTCACTGAGATTATTTGTAATTTCCCTCACACTTCGACAGCTGCCAAAATATCTACTTCGTTAACATTCTGGTTTCCGTTTCTATTACTTTTGCGAAGGTAATTGACGGACCCAATTTCCTATTTTAAATAAAATTCCTTTAAATAATTATGTAATGTAAAATTATTTGACAGAAGTAAATTTCTTTGTTTTAAATCTTTTGTTTTTGTCACCCAGAAAGAATATGCATATAGCTCACGGCAATAGTTGATCCTTATATAATTTCCCAATGTTAATTTCTCTATGTATGGTAGTCGCTGGGACACACTGTATATATATATATACGTGTGTGTGTGTGTGTGTGTATGGCATCTTGGCTTCTAATCATTTGTATATGTTGTTGTACCACGCAGACGTGACACTATTTACATTTGTTTTTATGTTCATTTCTCTATATTCTATTACTGTTGTTGTTATTGTCATTACTTGGTGTCTTTATTTGCTGTTCGGTGTTTTTAAAAAAGAATAAACGATAAAATATTTAAACGATAAACATTTAATATACTATAAAACATTGAATTCTCCCAAGAGCAAATAAGAAAACTATTACTCTACTATCATTATATATTATAGTAACCTACGTAACTACAGTGAACTTAACCTTTCTCCATACAAACTGTTACACAACATATCCTCTCCACAATCCATCTACTCACTCACTCACTGACAGTTCAAGTCTCGTATTGCATTCGAGGGGTGATCCATTTTTCAGTACATTTCAGAATTCAGCAGTTTCGGTTCATCCATCGATCCATACATACATCCATAATTGAACCAATAACTATACCAACTAGATACATACATACATGCGTATTTACATGACAAGTTATACTATGTGTATCGCACTACACACACGTTATGTTAGTTGCAAGGCTAACGGACACAGTTCAGGACTCGGTAGACTCGTGTAACAAGTTTCGTTCAGACATGGGAAACACGTGCCAACTGTCAAATAACCGGTGTTACGTGACTGGCATACCAGTTACCTTCCGCATTATATTGTCGGAAAAGTAATATCGAGTTTTCACTGCTACGCCTGCCGCCGTCAAATTTCTAAACACTCTCTTCTCACTACTCAACGTGTTCTCGTTATTTGTTTCCAGCTTAGAAGTTATTCATAAACACTGTATACATACAGGATTTTTGTAAATCTAAACATATCACATATAACTTGTTGTTAGAACAATGTACAAGTATTATACATACATTAACATATATACTAGGTGTCCCAACGAATCTGGGACATGGGGAATTAATATGTATATGTAGGAAAATCGTGATTAGTTCTGAACAATACATTTTACAGCAAAAGTGTAAATAAAAAGTTACTCCAAATTTAAAACTACATATTATGCCACATTCAGTGCTCAGATATGTTTCTGTAACGAGGAAATTAATTTTTAAATTCTGCATTTTAATGACAGATTAGGAGGTCATGATACAAAAACGCTATGTTTTGATTATTTGTTGTTTTAATTAACGAAAAACCTGCAATTTTTGTTTCATGACATCCTGATCTGCCGTCAAAATGTATTTATTCGATATACAAAAATATTTCAGCACTGAACATAACATCATATTATGCAGTTTTTAATTCTGAACAACTTTTTTATTTACATTTTTGCTCTGAAATGTATTATTTAGAAGTAATCACAATATTTCTATATTTACATGTTAATTCCCAACGTCCTAGATTTCTTGAGACACCGGTATATGTTTATATATATATATATATATATATATATATATATATATATATATATATATATATATATATATCGCATATATGTATGTTCGAGACCGTGTGTATGTCTATATGTGGAACGTTTGTAGGCAGAATGTGCAAAACACAAATGGGAGTCGTTTACCTATCTGACACCGACGTTCTGCGATCACTGCGGTTCCATGTTACATGGTCTGGCCCACCAGGGACTCAAGTGTACAGGTACCAACCGTAGCACCATAATAATATATCAACCAACAATCCGTCACCATTACACATATACATACATACATTATAGAATCCGTAATGAAGCCAGGAATACGTGTATATGTATCTGCAAATAAAAGAGTACTCTTTAAATAAATATACAAGTAATTCCGTAATTAAACATGTGTAGCTTAATTCTACCATTCTATGTAATGTGTTTTATATTCTGCTATATATATATGAAGTATGTATTTGAAGTGTATTTCTCTAACATCTACCTACCTCGATATACTGAGTACCTTGCTGGAATATTCACAACATTCCAGACACTTTGTTACATATATACAACAATGATGAATACGTGATTCATTACTTGTGTTCCCTCTGTATCTGTATGTATGTATGTTAGTGAATATTTCCACCGGTACTCAGAGAGAGATATTTCTTGTATTTTTAGCACTTAACTATACTCTCCCGTACTTTGTATCTCACACTGGCATTCTGATTAACAGTGCAGCATACACTGTGCACTTATACACTCACTATACTCTATACTCGAGCTATAAGCTACAATACAGCATATTCAGCTTGCTCTACTCTACGCTGTAACTATATATGGCTACATTTACATGTGTCTGCCTGTGTGTGTATGTTGTAATGTCATCCGCATCCTACTTCAGTCTTATTTAATATATTGATTACATTACAATATACATATAGAGATATTACGCGCGCTACTCAAACTTACATACACATATAAATATTCTCATTGAGAAGGAATGTATTACATTGATGTGAATGTTAAACGTTCATCTATACATAAACTAATATCTTGTTATTGTGTATGTTTAATTGAGCCTGGCTTGGCCTGATCCGGCCTGGCCTGGCACCTGGTCTGCGACTATGTCCTGTGTGTACGTACATACATATATGTATATATACATATATAAAACACACGTGCAGCATGTGACATGAACGTGCATAAACGATGCGAGGAGAGTGTGCCGAACCTGTGTGGTTGCGATCATACCGAGCGACGTGGCCGAATGTACCTGGCTATCAACTGTACGGGTAACAAGCTTACAGTATTCGGTAAGTAATCTCTGTCTATGCAACGATATACTATAATTTCGGTACAACCAGATGAACTAGGGTTACTGCATATCCCTTGTCGGATGAACTGAATCTACTTCTCGATTCATATTTCACCATATAGATAGTATTTCCGGCTATATGAACGTTGTTATGTTACGGACATTTATTAGAACTCCAGTTATCATATTTCAAACAACAGGGACAACTTCATTTAGTTCACACTTTTGTTTTCTGCTTTTTTCGTATTGATTAAATGTCATACTGTACATGTGCTGACTTGATAAGGAGATAATTGAAGCTATTATTTTCAAATGTATACCTATATGCATTCAGTGCTAATAGAAGGATATTTATATATATATATATATATATAGAGAGAGAGAGAGAGAGAGAGGATTTCTAGTTTCTAGAACATACCTGACACATTGAAATTAGTTAATTGATTGTATATCATTCTGGCAGCAGCCGGTTTGGTTCTGAACAGTAAACTAATTAGCATTACAGAACCGTATCCACTTACATATATGTATAATGAATACCGCAACATCCAATCTAAACAGACGCATGAACAGCCTAACAGCACAAAATTTGAAATTCAGAAACTTTCGACCATACCCCGGATTAGTCCGGCGTTCGACATGGGAATCCTTGAGTTTTTAACATGACCTCAGTTGTATTATACATATATTCAGGGCCGGTCCTAGGGTAGTCGGCGCCCTGCTGCAAAGACAAAAACTACTTATAAGCTCCGCCCCTTATGACAATACGATGTGCATATAGATTTAAACAAGTAAAATGTGTAGGAAAGAGATAGCTTATTTTGGTAATGTTAATAAAATTTATCTGATATGACGTCATTCCTATATGGCAGTGTTTCCCAAAGTGTGGTACGCGTACCCCCCGGGTGACGGGAAGAGTTTGGTGGGGCTCCGCGCTGCACTGGGCTTTGGCTGCGCCTGGTGCAACAAGCAGCTTACTTTTTTTCAATTACAAACAGAAAAATAATAAAAAAATGCGTTGTTTGTTAGTATTGCGTATGTGTGGTTTTGTGTATACATGTATGCGTGGCCGCGGCGTCGCCGAGCGTTGTAATTCTGTGCATTGACATTAAGTAAAAAAAAAAAACAGGCTTTTGGATGTGGAACCGCATCTCAGATTAAAATTTAACAACCACGGAAACAAACTATGACGATCTGACGTCTCAACATTGACATCCTTTTCAATGATTATAATTAGTAATGTAATTTTTATTTATATTTTATTATGAATGAATTTTATTTTTCATTTATTATTATTTTGTTTATGTACTAAAAGAGGAAAAAATTAATATTTTTTGTTAAGTTATTAAAGTATATGCAATTTGAGGGGTACTCAGTGTTACGAAAATTTTAGAAGGAGTACACAGAAGTCAATAGTTTGGGAACCACTGCTATATGGGTATGATTAGACCATACCTACTACATAATATAATGTACTTAATTACACAAACACTATATAGGTATTAAGTAGTATACATAAAACAAAACGAATTTACATGTATTATAAATTCTTAACAAAATTAAATTTAAAAGCAAACGAAATATTAAAATTTTACGTTTCTTGCTTTTATGCCGACAAATTCATCAATAATTTCCTTATTACTAAGCATAGTAGCAACATCATGTTCTATTGCAATTATTGATAAGCCTGTTAAGCGATCTTGCGATATGGATGGCCTTAAGTAATTTTTTTTTTATTATTTTTAGTTTCGAGAAAGGCAAAGTTAAAAAAATTCGTAAAGCAATGGTAGCATTTCCACTCAAACATTCCAAATTGTTAGTACAAATAAAATTAGATATGTCAATTGTATCTGAATAAGTATTAAGATCTACAAAGTCACCTAACACCTTCAGTTCATCAAATAATTCTAACGTACTTATATGCTTGTCTGTACCATCCTTAAGCATATTTTCAATGTGTACAATGTTTACTTAAAAAGTTATCTCTTTCACATCGTAAACAATTTAAATAATCAATGTGATTTTTATGTTGATTAAATCTTTCTTCTAAAGAGTTCAGTACTGTATCTAAAAAGCATTAAAAAAAAAATTTTAATTTATTTTGAGGATCAATCGGTGTTACATCGGCAGATTTATAACTGAATTGTTGCTTTATATTACGTCTTCGTACATTTATTGATAGGATAAATTCTGGCGCAATTTCTAACTCTGTAACTAGTTCTTTAGCAGATTCTTGAATTTCATTAAAACCTTTATCTGTTCTTAATTCCGTTATGAAATGTATTAAATTGTCTAATGCATCTAGTGCACTTTTTAAATTCTGCTTAACACCCTGTAATATTTTACTTACCACATTTACATTGTGATTTGGAATATCATGACTCATATGTGACAATGCGAGAAATCACTTGAGTTCTAATTTACATACATAGTTGCAAAATTGTTCATAATAAACAGCATATATTTTATTTAAAAAAAAAATCATGTAAGACGCCTTGATGCTGTGCATCACTTATATCGTGCCCTGGTCCGGCCCTGCATATATATATATATATATATATATATATATATATATATATATATATATGTATATATATACGTACTTTATTGTACCATACCATACATAAACAGATTCACAAATATTATTATACAAACTCATATATGCGTATGTTGTATCAACATTACATAAACAATTCACCAGTTAAGAACTAACTAAGAACTTCTCGTATATTCGAATATGATAGTAGAGACCTAGACACATCCCTTGAGTTTGTATTGTCTGTATAATTATAGCAGTCTGTCCAACTGTATCTAACTGATCAATGATTCGATTCATTTTGCTAATGTCATTACCGTGCAATCAGTATTATTTAATTACCTGCACAATTAACAATCAGTTAGATCCTTGATTGTAATTATCGAATTACAGCGAATTACATAGCAGACCAAGCATTTAGCGCTAGCAGCAGACAGGAGATTGAGGGATGGAGACTGGGGACACTCTCAGATGGACGAGTCAACTTTTACACTCTGCTGTGGACATTGTTTGATGATAATTGTTATAATTTAGAGGACTTACTCACTTGTACGGTCCGTTGTTTCAGTGCGAGAAGGTCGCAATTTGATCCCAATGGATCCGAATGGTTTATCGGATCCATATGTAAAACTGAAACTGATCCCCGATTCGGACAACGTCAAGAAGAAAACCAAAACTATCAGGTCTACATTGAATCCTATATGGAATGAAACTTTAATATTGTAAGTATACCGACTGACGTACCTATGTCATTGTGCAATAAGTATGTATGTATGTACCTATTACATTTTATATGTGAATCCAGCGTCGCTCCAGAGTTTATAACCCCTTCCTTCCTTCCGGTTGTGTAACGATCGGGTTTCACCGGAATCATGATTAAAATTCACATCTGAACACTCACGTCACGTCACGTCTCGTGTATACATGTATGACTTATGTCAATGTACAGTTGTAGAGTAAAATAAAGTTTCACATACCAGACCAGACCATACCATACGAGACAAGTACAACAATAAAGTTAGCAAGAATAATAAATGCTTTCATCTATCCTCTTTCCTTGGTCACACATATCAAATCCACTGTTTCATTTCCTCGTACGGCTGGGCGCTCGCTCTACCGCTCGTTGTTCGGTTTGTTTGTTCTCCAGGAACTAATAATGTAATTCCTTTATTGGTCGTTCAGTGCAGCCCTCGTCTTTTTATTAGACAAGCTGGTCGCTATCGGGAGACATATATTTGAGTACAATTTTCTAGAACTTACAAACATTGAAGTTCAACATAGGACTCTACAATTACTTATATTCTGGCCGTAACGGAAATATTCGATCTAGATCTGTGATTCTTTCCCATATGATGTCAGTATCATGAATGATTGATTGTTAAATTCCTATCAGTTCTATTTTGGTACGATGTAGCTTTGCAGTAACACGTTAACAATGGTAGAATTTCGGGAGTGTAGCATCGATTTACATGTGCATATATTCATTTAGTTTTACATATGTTTGTTTGTAGTGAATTGAAGGCTGAGGACAAGGATCGGCGATTATTGATCGAAGTGTGGGACTGGGATCGTACGTCTCGTAATGATTTCATGGGCTCGCTGTCCTTCGGCATATCTGAACTGATCAAGTCTCCAGCCGATGGTTGGTTCAAACTTCTCACCCAGGAGGAGGGCGAATTCTACAATGTACCCGTACCGGAGGAAGGTGCTGATCTGGCACAACTCAAGACCCAGATGCGCGTACGTATATGGATGCTAGTAGTGCTCATGCATGTCACCCATCTGTATATGTGTATGCTTATAGAAAACATCTATCACAAAGAAAGTGACTCTGACAGCTGACAAGGATGTACCACATAACATGAGTAAGAAGGATGTGATCCGAGCTACAGACTTCAATTTCCTGATGGTGCTGGGCAAGGGATCCTTCGGCAAGGTGCGATGTTCGCATCTTGTTTCATCCACTGACCTCTCATTGTTGGTACAATTGTAGGTGATGCTGGCTGAACGAAAAGGCACGGATGAGCTGTATGCTATCAAGATACTAAAGAAAGATATCATTATCCAGGATGACGATGTCGAGTGCACGATGGTGGAGAAACGTGTGCTCGCATTATCCAGCAAGCCTCCATTCCTAGTGCAGTTGCACTCGTGTTTCCAAACCATGGCAAGTGAAAGTAACACATATGTTATATTACGGGTTGTATTATGTTCTGCGCTGTCTACAGGATCGGTTGTACTTTGTGATGGAATACGTGAATGGTGGAGATCTAATGTTCCAAATACAGCAGTGCGGCAAGTTCAAGGAACCGGTGGCAGTGTATGTATAATGTATTTATACATATGATTGACATGATGTGCTCAGTGGACACTTGGCTTCCAGGTTCTACGCAGCCGAGATAGCTATAGGACTGTTCTTCTTGCATGTGCGTGGTATCGTGTACCGGGACCTGAAGTTGGACAACGTGTTGCTGGACCAGGACGGACATATCAAGATTGCTGATTTCGGCATGTGTAAAGAGGGCATTACAGGTGACAAGACTACGAAGACATTCTGCGGTACACCAGACTACATTGCACCGGAGGTATAACAAACATTACATACGTATGTGTTGATTACTGATCTGTATTTATTACATACTGTTGATACTTGTTTGTAGATCATTCTTTATCAACCGTATGGCAAGAGCGTGGATTGGTGGGCATATGGTGTACTCTTGTACGAGATGCTTGTGGGACAACCTCCGTTCGATGGCGAGGATGAAGAGGAACTGTTTGCGGCCATTACGGATCACAACGTCAGCTACCCCAAGAGTTTGAGTAAGGAAGCCAAAGAGATGTGCAAAGGAGTGAGTGATTGTTTACATTCTCTTCATATAACGAAGTCACCCTTGGTTCACCATGTGTTTTCAGCTATTGACAAAGAATCCAAACAAGAGGCTTGGATGCGGAGCTAGAGGAGAAGAAGATGCAAGAGGACACGCCTTCTTCAGAAGGATTGACTGGGATCGTATAGAGAATAGAGAAGTACAGCCTCCATTTAAACCGAAAATAGTAAGTGTTATATACGTATTGAGTATATTTCTTATTCCTTTGGAAACTAACTATTTGTATGATCTGTATGGATTAGTTATATAAATATAATATATACATAGAATGGATTGTTACTTTACAGAAACATCGCAAGGATGTAAGCAACTTTGATAAACAATTTACATCGGAAAAGACGGATTTAACTCCCACAGACAAATTATTCATGATGAACTTGGATCAAACCGAATTCATGGGATTCTCGTATCTGAACCCAGAATTCGTACAGCATGTGTAAGGAGTGAACAATGCTGCAACAAAGCATCACCTCATAAACAAATCAACAAGCATGTAACTTCATAGTCAAGCTCAGAACATCATGCGTGATCTCCTGGTCGCTGAATATTCCTTGAAGCGTGGTGAATGAATACAGCAGGATGATAGAATACAGAGGAAAATGTTGACCAATCACTGGTGATATAGGGAAGACATCAGTCCAATATCGTATCACGTGTGACACATTACTTGAAGCATCTCTATATTCTTGCTAACATCTATCCATAGGTACTCCATTCAAATATACTGTGTGTATCTCACGAATACTCTCTTTGTACTATAAACAAGTACACTCGACACCATACACATACAGATGTTGAAATTAAATCATAGCAAGTAGCATACACCATGAGTTCAATATTTCCAATCTTGCTAGATAATATTCCGCCGTGTGACGGAATAAGCTATCTCACTTCCTATATGCATACATACACTTTCAACACTCCGAACCCTCATCTAAACATCATCTATAGATTCGAATTCATTTAGACACATGTAAATGTCATAGTGAGTAATTAAGAATGCGATCAATGCTATCAGAACATCCCAGAAGCTTAAAATTAAATTAAGACAACTATAAATAAATAATTTTAATGATAATCTCAGTGTTTTAGATAGAAATATACATGAATGAATTTCGTCTGAAACATTGAAACTTTTATACATTAGTATTTTAATCGATTTCACGATTGAAACAACACAAAAACATTACTAAAGTATGTACTGATTACGAAGAATCAATTTATAAATTGTTTTCAATAACGATTACACATATCCAAATGTAATTTTATTTAAAGAAGGATCATTCTTGAAAATAGATTAACAGTACTAGTGTATGAAGTTAGAATGAGGCAAATATTATATAAAACAAATAATAATTTTATCTTTGACATATCTGTTATGCCATTCTTAATCGCCAAAACAACAAACAAATCTCTTCTTCATCGTCACTTATACGCAATTGTAAAATATGAATCAAAATAACAATTATATAACACGAAGAATTCTAACAGGAACATTCATGAAATAGGCGTAATGCGTTTGTAATAACTTGATCCGTCCGATTTCTGAATGTTCCTGTATATGAATCTACTGTAACGGAGCTTAACAACCAATGATTATTGTGAATAACACTTTGTAAACTAACCTCGATGGCCTAAAATACATACATACATTCACTAACATCTTGTACATAATCATACTTATGTACACTTAATCACAAAATATTAAAACTTAAAAGTTCATCAACTAACACAACAATCGATAAACGTCATCATCTAATTGATCAATTATTTACTATGCATTTCCAGATAGAAACTTATATTAATACATATATTACATCTTGATCAATCAGAGTTAACTGTATTTTTTCTACACACAACACATCTTTGTGTAGTAGTGAACGTAGCCTAGTTGAAATTAGAAATTTTGAGATATAAGATATGATAATATGTTGCATCAAGTATATACAGCTGGCCATTCCTAGCTACAAGTTATACCATATATAACACGATCCTAACTAGAGGAACATTACAGGAAATAAATAAATCACAGACACATACTTAGTTATTTAAAATATAGTTCATGTATAATAATAGTTAGCGAAAATAATAGTTATTGAAAATGATAGTTGAAAACCACATTATATGTGAAGCGGCGTTGCTATTCTAATAATATAAATGACGATGTGTTGCATAATATGCACTATCAAAGAATACTTTTCTCACCGTACAGTTATAACATCTGTCAGCTACATGCATACATACATGCACTCACACATTTAGTGAATAGTTGGCAACATTGTACTTTTCAATTTGAACAATGTTCTATTTATAAATATATTATATAATAAGAGTACCACATTATTGATGTTAAAACATTACTGAATTATTCCACACATTATATATTCTTCAATTTTTGCCAATTTTAAATCTAAAATTTTCAACAACTCTATCTTAACTACGTAACAAGTCTAGTGCCAATACTCTCCTTCATTTTATAAATATTCTATTTCATTTTTAACTAATCGAATAATCTTTTAACTGAATATAATGCGGCCCAGCATTTATTTGATTGTACGTGTACATGAAACTGTACAGGTTTGTGGAGACTTAACATTATGGAAAGATACATTTACATACGCATATTGACACTTGTGTTTAAGGTAATATATTATGATTGCGGACCTGTATCTTTAACTGGCTGTGTTTACTAACTTATAATGTAGAATATATATCTATCTGTCTGTCTTATCTGTCTTTCCTTGTCATTACATCATGAAGAAAAGAATAACAATATAGATACATATACATCTGTATAATGTTAATTAAGTGTTGTTTTAAATTTGTTGTGTAATTGATTGAAATTCAATGTTAGATGATGTCTTTGTCTGGCCTGGGGCTCAGCATATTTAGACAAGGTCACCATCTTCATGTATTGTATGACATCCATGACATTTCAGTGGAAATAATTGCGTAATGAACATGATTAGTTCTACAACTCATCGCGTCATTTTACTGAATATTCTCTACTTTCCCACCCATGACAATCTTAAACGTGTATTAATATAGGACAACAATGCAAGTATATAATATAAGTATTACATTCATAACTATTTCATTATACATATATTTCATATGGTGAATACTCTTTTAACAACAACCCTCTGATTGTGTTCATTCTACATCACCCAAATATAACGTAACTATTTATTCTTATATATGTTATATATATATATATATATATATATATATATATATATATATATATATATATATATATATATATATATATATATATATTATATATATATATATATATATATATATATATATATATATATATATAATGTGAATCTATGCTAGACTCTGTACATGTGTCAGAGTCGCTCTGAATCAATATTGTAAAAATAATAATATTAATTAATAGTTAAATTTCTAGTTTATAAGAATATCCTACCAATCACACACATTATATCTCTTTCTATACATACATACATATATATTTATTTTTGTTCTCTATTTTACAAATTAACGCTATACATACGTATATACATGTGGTAATGTCAGACTGGTTAGTGGACAAGCAGTGTATCATATCAGCATTCTGTATTACTGATTCGTATATCGCTGTCTGTCCATTCAGCCTGACCTGTTTAGTAAATTGATTATTATTATTGTTCTTGTTGATATTTCGCTGTGCTTGTTACGGCCAGGACAGGCTTAAGGAGAAGTTCATTGTGATAAGATTATAGATACTTAAGGAAAATAGAGAATTCACGGAGAAATTCATATTTAAAAGCAATTAAATACAAATGTGTGTGACAGATACTTCACAATTATCAAATTAAATAAGATTCAATGAATTTCTCTGTATCAGAAGAATTTGGCTATTTTATTTTGTGAAAATATTTAAGTCGTATTCGTGTATTATTACATTCCATATCTGAATATATATATATATATATATATATATATATATATATATATATATATATATATATATATATATATATATATATATATGCATTTTCAATTCTATGAATGGATTTATAAACTTTTGGCGCCGGTCAAATATGTAGATAGATATTTTATGTATTCATATCGATAATAGTTATTTATTTACCATGTATGTGGTTAGCAGATTCTGTACACAACACACACATGTCAGTAGTGAACCATGTATGTACAACCCATATGTTCTATTGATATAATGGTGGCCTGTACAGTCATGGCTGATACTCACGGTGAATCTAACAATGAAGACGATACTGATAACTTATTACTAATGTAATGTTTTCGTGATACTACTGTGCTATTCTCTACATTCATATATATATATATATATATATATATATATATATATATATATATATATATATATATATATATATATAATGTGTACTTTGTGAGTCTCTCAATCTTGTATATATATATATATATATATATATATATATATATATATATATATATATATATATATTATATTATTGCTTTTACTGCATTGTTAATGCAACAACTCTTGTAATATGTAAATCTTTCATATTTATCTTATATATATACATATATTACCAATATGCATACATACATATACACATATTATAAATATACAGACATATGTGTATTCGAATATTCAACAAACAATACATGGTTGTGTTTTGTTTTATTTACTGTGTAGTGTGACAGGTATACGTATTGTATCACTAATCATCCAATAACCTAACATTACTACTAGTTAATATCAACTGGGAATACTGGGGAATAAGACACAGTTTCAGATTGTATAGAATTTATTGAAAAATATGTTAACACATTCATATGTACAAGAAACCAAAGTGTTTTATCATGTAACAAATTATTCTCATATGAAACGAAAATCTTAAGTGTTCTATTCAACATTTTATAAACTGCGGAATTTCAAATCATTTGAGCTAAACGAATTTACACAATAATCAAATAAAAAAATATCAACAGTTAGTTAATTACTGGAAAAATAACATTTTGTATGATAATTGAAATCTTACTTACTAAAATTTAATCATTACAAAAATGAACAAACATTAGCAACAGCCAATATCCAGATGTGCCACGTGTTGAATATTAATTACCGATTATATTTCATTCAATTCTTAGACGTAACAGTGTGCATTTGATTTACATAGAAATAATGATTATTTGGTAATGTCGGCTTGTTAGGACAAAAAATCAAATTTACCTCCAAACAATCCGACATAAACCTTTGGTTTGATGTAACGTAATTAATTCCGGCTAGCCTCGTAACTGCTTGTATGATCTATAGATAATATTAATGAACTTATGATCTTATTTATTAAAATATGGAAGCCCGATTCAAACCATCGTAAGCTTACAGATTCAACAAGTGACATACATATATATTTGTGACGCAATAGTAATTATTGGTGACGTACGGCTTGTGCTTTGGATGGATCTGAATGAGGCTTGTTGACGAGGCTACAATACACACCACACAGTATACTATAGTGTGTACTCTACACTTTACGCTTTATGCACGAGTCCACATCATCCACGAAGTTCTTCAACGAGTGCCATTGCTCCAATGTAAGACTGATGCCTTTTTTGCCCGGCTTCAGTTCGCCACCGGCATCATAGAACTCTCGGATATCCACGTAGTACTTGCCCTTGAACTCACGTACCTTCAGAAATCTGTTCTTGCCCAGTGACCAAGAGTCCTCTTCATTATCTCCGCCGGTGGAATGAGCGGTATTGGAGGAACCCTTTGGCTTCTTAGATGGCGGATTCCTCTGTATACAACAGTCCATACCAGCATAACGAACACTGCTATATATGTAGTTAATTTTCAATATTAAACATTTACAAACAATATAGTTCTATATTTACCCTACACAACAGGATATTTATAATCGTTAGAAATACGCACAATAATCTTGTTTAAACATGATTTGAGTTACATATAAATGTTATTTATGATGTGATCTAATATTTTAGGCCGGATGGTAAAAATATCTAGGTTAGAACACGTTACTTACATCTTCAGGACCTGAATCGCTGTCTGAAGAATCTTGTTTCTTATTCTTAGGCATCGTGCACTAATTAACAGTGATTGATAAAGTGTAAAATAGTTTATTTGTCCTTCTAAGTAAACGTTTCGAGTAAAAGTATTTATATTTACTAACGGTCGTAGCTTCAGTGGTCGTAGCCTTAGCAAAATCTTGCAATGTTATCAAAACAGTGCACTACAAAATGTTTTAGGTGGCTTGCGCAGTATATTTGTGCGCATACCACTGTCAAAATGTTTACAAAACGAACAAAAAAAATAACATAACATAAATTTGCATAGAGCAAGAAATATATTCCTTGGCATAGAGCTGCATAAACCCACGTGAACCCACGTTTGTAGGATTCACACTTTACATCAGTGCTAGAATAAGAAGAAATTTTGAATCGTTCAATAACATACTTTGGCCTATTAATTTTGTGTATTGTTATATGCTGCGTAATTGAAAGATAATCATATTAGGTGTATTCTTTTTACCTAAGCTGGCTTAATTGCTTGGTTATTTCACAGTGGCTTAGTTATTTGTGTGTTCTTTTTACAAGTCGTAGCTCACTTTATCTACGTTTTTCAACCTCCCCCTTCCCGATGACACACTACCAGCAACACAGGCTTAGAAGAGCTATGCGGCATTTGTACGCGCGAAAGTTTGATATAAAGAGTAATAGTGAGGTTATTTTCAAGTTATTTTGTTGTTTTTTGTTTAAAAATTGATAATTTCGAATATGTAAACGATGCCAATATTATAATTATGAACGAAAACGTAACAAACGCATTAGTTTTGTTTTATAAATAAATACATAGAATAAATAGTTGACCATTTAATGATACGATGGTATTAATTAATATGCAATATAACCACAGTGCAAAATTGCTGCTCTACTAATTTATATTTATTGCATGCCAGTGAACTATCTGAGAAAAATAAAAAAATCTTGTTCTTTTTACATACCGTCAAGTGAGCTTAGCCTGGCTTACCTTAGTTCTTAACTCAGTCAGCCAAATTGTAAAAAGAATACACCTATTGACTGCTATTCACAGCTCGATACTAATGGATCTACTAAGAGCTACTAAATAAAAAATAGTAATACTATAAAAATAAACAATTTTCCATAGTAACATTGCCATATTTAGAAGAATCATGTACTAGCGGCGTTAGTATCGAGCTGAATACCAGTCGATCATTAAAACATAGTAATTATACAGTGTGTTTCAGCGACTACCACACAGGAAAATTAACATTGGGAAATTATATGAGGATCCACTATTGCCTTGAGCTATATGTATATTCTTTCTGAGTGGCCAAAACAAAAGAATTAAAACAAACAGAAATTTACTTCTGTCAAATAATTTTCATATTACATAACTATTGAAAGGAAATTTATTTAAAATAGTTAATAATACATTTTCAAATATTTAATAATGAATGTGTATACAACAGAAGAAAAAATTCAAATGGTAACATGGAATTTTGTAGATAACAGTTTGCGAAGAACTTGCGAGCTTTTTAATGTTCATTTTAACGAACGGCCTATTCTCTGCAAATACACAATTGCACAAATTGTAAAACAAAACTGGGTGCGTCAATAGCCTTGGCAAAAGGTATAGAATTGAAAACCAGAATCTTAACAAGGAAGTAGATATTTTGTCAACTGTCGAAGCCGATCCCAACGTAAGTGTGAGAGAAATTGCAAATAATCTCGGTGTATCTCGCTCGTCGTATGTTCCCCGCACTCTTAAAAAACACAAATATTTTACTTACAAGTATTCGACAAAGGAAGAGCTATTACCAGCAGATAGTGAAAAACTAATTACCTCTTGTGAATTAATGTTTAATAAATGTCATGCTGATGAACATTTTTTTAGATAATATTTGTTTCACTGAAGAGTATACATTTACATTAAATGAAGAACCAAATCGTTATAATGATCGGTATTGGTGTCAAATGAATCAACATGTGTATGTGCAAACACATACACAATACCGCCAAAGCCTTAATGTATGGGTTGGAATATTGGGCGACAATTTAATTGGTCCGCTCTTTATAAACGGTACCTTGAATAGCAGAATTTATTTATATATGCTGCAAAATCAAATAGTCCCTGCTATTACTGCAGTAGTTGATGATATCAACACAGTATGGTACCAGAACGATGGAGCTCTTGCTCACTATTCAAGAGAAGTGCGAATCTACTTAAACGAAGTATTCCCTAACAGATAGATTGGTCGTGGTGGTCCTATTAACTGGGCTCAAAGGTCTCAAGATTTGTCACCTAATATGCCATACTATTTGAATCCGTACTAATCGGGGTATGCTATTTATAGTAAAAAAAAAGTTTTAATTGTTTCAATGACACTTTGATCCATTGGTTGAGTCAAGAAAGATGTATTTTGTGGAATAAATATAATTTTTACGTTTTTATTAAGGTCACGGAGACCACTTAGATGACCTGCAGAATTAATAAAAATAAAAATTTAGATTTTTAAAAACTGTACTATAGCTAATCCGTACTGTACGAAGCCGCATTGTGCGCGGTAGTACATAAAAGCCTTATAAAAAGAGTGGAGAATCAAAATAAGAAATAACAGTAGTATAGTACAACAGTTCTTAAACGGATTAGGGATATAACATTTGTTGTCGGCATCTAGAAGTATAAAATACACATTGTAAACAGCAACAGTGCAATTATAGAATAGTGCCAATACGTTAGATATAAATTACATAAAATAAAAAAATATTCAATTACATTATTGAAGTATGTCCGATGAACCGCAGTAAAATATAAAGGAAACATAGCTTGATTGTTTCCAGTACACACGGAATTGATTTTAAATTTCCGACTCCGAATTACACGATCTATTACGAATGAGTACAATATCGTCCGATGCATAACCGCATAGCATAGCGAAATAAAATATAACTATTTTCTATGCTTTGTTACTTTTGGATTATGTATAGTTATGCAGTTTATGTAAACTGTCAAGTGCTATACGGACATCAGTACATTGTAGTTGCCTATGTTATGCTCTGTAAACTCTCAAGCCACGTTATATCGTTGAAAATTGTATTTCATCTAATCAATAATTTATTTTTTTCACAATGATTTGAAATCGAGCTTGTTTATAAATGAAAAGTAGAACTATGGTAAATGTCATGTTTTTATTATTGAACATATAAACATACACATTCATATATATATATTCTGTTTGTGTGTGTATAGGTGTGGTATGACAGCAGATTCTGGTCGTTATTGGTCAATGTGTGTTTCGTTATCTCGTATACTGGCATAGTGTTTCGCCATGTGGCGTCTGGTTTTTACTAGAATTCTATGACCTGTACAGTCTAGTTCCTCGTTGTAACACTTCGATCGACAACATTTCTTGCACAGTTTGAACATGCATTTGTAGCCCTGGACAATGAAATATGATTAGATATGTAGACGGACATACACACAGTACCTGACACGGTACGGTAAACTTACCAGAGTGTTAGCACAGTTGGAACACTTGTCACTGCCCCTTTTCACTTGGATTGCGTTCACTTTCTCTGGTCTACGCATTATTCTGCGCAGTTTCTTCATTTTCTTTCTAGTAATTTGGTTACCTTCTGCATCCTCGTATTGTCGCTTCTGCAAATACTCATTATTGATCATTCTCACTAGTCGCCTACATATAGTTAACTTACCGGCCCATTGCCTTCCTCGATCTGCTTGTTTTTCTCCTCAACTTTCTTCAGATGTTCTTCCGGCGGTATTCGGATGTACGATTGGCACAGCCACGGTGGTAAAATTAAGTTATAACTATCTGATTCAGTTGTGACAGTCCACTGTGATTTACCCTCGTGATAAGGGTTATACCTATCTTTTAATTCAGTCGCTACTTTACCAAATTCCGTTAAACTTGACGCTGATCCTAGTTTAATTCTCAGCTCGAAATTTTCTTCGAAAGATAATCTTAAACATATATATATATATGTATACATATATTTAAATAACGTACGTATGTATGTTTGTAAAATGTTACGTACAAATGTTGAAACAATTTAAACAAATGCCCCCGTATGTAAGACGACGGACATGGATACAGATGTACTAGATCCAAGTACTCTTCTGCAACGTCCCACACTGGTGGATTCAGTCCCTTGAACAGGGCTGGATTGTATAGATTCCCTTCAGCAGTCATAACACCATGTGCACCGGTGCACTCTAAGCATCTATGCAAGTCCTGTATGCACTGAATATTGCCATTAGAAAATACAGGAATTCGTACTGTTTTCCTACAATCAACACAATACTTGCCCATATGTTTCACATGATTTACATAACTATCTGTACTCACCTTACTTCTTTCACATAATCCCAGTTCGCTACACCGGTCAGAGGTCCTTTCTGCTCTCTGGTCCGTCCATGTACTGTTAACATTTGACAGCCAGCATCTTCCAACATTTTCGCATATTCAAGTGTCTTTTGCATGTCCTCAAACACTCTGATTTTACATGTAACTGGTTTCGAGACACACTTGTGTAGATTACTCACTAAACAACATTACACATCGTTCTATGTACATACAAACACATTTAGTTCCAATTCTGTCCTAGGTATTACGTACCTATTTCTTTTAGTAATGGCCACTCGTCCTGCAGGAAGGCTCCATAATGGCCCCTCTTCGCAATGGCTTGTGGACAGCCTAAATTTATATCGATAGCATCACAGTGCTGTTCAGCAAGTAATGCAGCTTCCAAGATAACTTTCGGATCGTTGCCACAGAACTAGAGTGAACAGTTTACGAGTGTGGCTAAATGGTAAATAGCATGAACAGCTTTCATCGACTTACTTGTACTATCAGTGGCCGGTCACCATCACAACTCGCCAGTGCTTCTTTCCGATATTTTGCGTCACGCACAAACACCGAACTATGGAGCATTGGAGTATAGCATAGTTGTGCTCCATACCGACGACTGAGCATGCGCCACGCCAACTCACTGGCATCCACCATCGGTGCAACAATGTACTGAGGTGCACCCAGTGCCTCATTCCAAAACTTGAACCCTTCAGAGTCCTGCGTCAACATGCTCAACAAACAATCTGCAACAACAACCAATCTTATGTGACAAGCTGTCAAACTAGTATATGTAATAACAACACAGAGATGGGACACTGGATAGTATATTAACAAGTTTATTGCACGAAACCCACACCATGTAAAATTAAGAAATGACATGGCCTATTTCTATTTGCCATTTCGTAAATGAACTATTTGTTGTGAAACATATTTTTTAAATTATGAACTGATGGGTTATTTTCCCAAAACTAATAACAGTTTACTTACAATCAATATATGTGAACCTATCAGTGTTAGTAAGAAATATCTAAAATTTAAGTAATATTTGACAAGTTTACGAACACGTGTAAGTACATAAACGTCAAACACACAAAATCTCAGGTTAGGTTCAACCAGTGGCTCCCAAATACTATGTACTCTGGTAATAACTTGCGTGTGAATTTATGTAACAAGAAAAGATATTTTAGAATTGTATTCATTTTATTTTCCTAGATAGCTATATTATCTAGAACTATTAAATTTACAAACCTAACTCAACATTTTGAGAATCATTTGGTCTGTTTGAAAAACCGCATTTATACTAGAAAAAACAAATTTAGAGCAAAATCTATTAATACTTAAATTTTAAATCACAAGAATATTAAACAATTAAATAATATGATATTAGTTATATGGTTTAGCTGTGAATAAGACGTTACGCAGTAATACAATATTAGAGTTTGTGGTTGGAGGTGTTGTCGACTTACTAATAAGGTAAAGATGAGAAAATGATTAAGTGGGAAAATGATCATTGAGACCAGTTCACACTCGTTTGGTTCAAGTCGTGAGTGCGTGTGTGTGACATAATATGTCACACTGTTATTGCAGCCAATAATGTCAACCACAAGTAGTAATATCCAGGCAGGGTCACATAATCAAAAACAGAACAGCAAAGATCTGTTGATCAAATGTAATTGCAAGAATGCTACAACTACTAGTTCCACCAGATCGTCAAGTCGTCAAGCCGACATGAATGTGCTTTGTATCCGCTGTCAGATAAGGACTCAGAAACAAGTTACAAGTCCGAATCGAACTGTACGGAAGAAGCCTAGAATGACTGGACAAGTGGAGTGTGCAAGATGTACGAAATCAACTAAGCCAGCATATCGAGAACTGGAGGAGTGGCTGTGCAAAGCCTGTGCCCCTGCACGGGACGTCTGTATGGCTAGTCGTAATGGCTGCAAGTACAGGGATATTGTATCGAAATTACACAGGCACAGACAGTTCTACTGTACGTACAATTCTAAATGCCCAATGTGCAAGAAATCCAGCACATTCGGTACCCTACACTACCACACTGCACACCCTGATGTTATACAAGTAGAGACTTCCGTGTGGACTGCCTGGTTTGATACGGACGGACATTGGTACATTGTTAGTGCAGAGCATTTTGATTTCACAGAGCAATATGAACTGACAATGTGCCGGGTACAACGTGATACGGAAGGATTCAACTTGTATGTGTATATACCGGTGCCCAGTGAACAACTATACCAATATCAATGTGAGACAGAGTTGAGACATCCGGTGACAGGAGAGACTATTACACGTTCGTTGAATGCTGTGTACCAATACGATTACGATTTTCATCAACACATCCCAATTACTGAGTCCCAGTTGTATTTCCACAATAACAAGTGTCAAGTGAAACTAGAGATTATAGAGAGAATATAAAACCCATAGTCGTAGTCCAAACATTTGTCAACTAATACTGCACAATGATGGATATGTTTCAAATAAGAATAGATTATAAACGCATGCTACAATAAAACATCTTTATTTATTTAATAAACATTTCAAATATGGTTTGCCATCATATGTAACAAACAGATATATTAAAACTAGGACATGATGTGTTTTGTTAATGTACTTTACAAGTACAATTAGCACAATTAGTTTAGGTACAATTTGTGATTGCGGACACACTTACATTTCCTCTGTTCCCTCATTCGAACTTGAGACATGTGTGAATATTTCCATTATCTGATTTGTGCACAAACGGACGGACAATAAACGAAACGAACCAATCTGACACTAATTTTCTTTTCTCAAATACTCGTGTCCATCCAGTAGCGCGATGTGTATATATTCGTCAGCTATGCACGAATGGACGGATTGTCATTCAGCATGAATGATTCACGCACACGATTCACTACTATGATGTGTGCTAATGGATATTCGTATGGACATGTACACGGACGGTCGAAAAACAGACATGGAATTATTGAGTGTGTACGTTCCGCCTCGTTGTTCCAATGCTACTAGAGTGGCTTAATACATGAACCGCCACCGATAACTGATATGGTGTTTGTACACTCGCTCTGTCTGGAAGGCGAGGCTGGATTGGATAGACCACTTTCCCGGATAGGTGACAGCGTGGGAGTCTTGGGTCGGTGGTGTACAATGCTGCGTCGGCGTCGCCGATAGTAAGGCACGGAGTGTCGCACTGGCCTCGGTGGCGGTGGAGGTAGCGGTAATGGTGCGTTTGGTCGATGCATTAATGTGAGTGCATCGACTAACACTTGCTCGCTGGTCGCGGAAATCCGGCGTCTGGTGGGCGGGGGCAATGCAGGCAACCGCAATGTCCGCCGTGAGTTGCAGTATTGCGGATTATCTAGACATCATATACATAAAATGATTGAATGCATACCGACAGGATGGTTACGCTTACCTAACATAGCGCGCGATGCCTCCGCCTGGATCCGGCCAGGAGACGGTGGAGCTGTAAGTGGCGCACTGCATGGTCGTACGACTTGTACACCGTCCACTTCAGAGGGATCGTCGCTTAGTGGCACTACTTGATTATGTTTGTTCCTAGATACACTGGCGTGCGGATGTTGATGCTGTTGTTGCTGCTGCTGTTGCTGCTGTTGTTGACGACTGCGACGCCCATGAGACCAATGACCAAACACCCGGAATAATACCCGTATGCGTGTACCGTATCTGGGCGAGGCTGGTACACCGTTCTCATTGAATACTGGCACTTGGCTCTTGGTCCGATGCTTGTACTTGCACAGGGACAGTAGACACTTGGATTTGTGCACGGAGCGCTCAGAGGAACTGGTTGTCGTTGCGGATGGATCATCTGGACTGTCCGGCACGGATATACAACAGTTCCACTTATGATTAGTACGTGCACGTTTCGCCGGACTGTCCACCGATGTTACAGAGGTGGACCCATTTTGTACATCGGTAATTGTACTTTTCAGATCTTCACTGGTCTGTTCTCGATCACGTGTACCTGTTAGAGAACAAGATTTATGAATCCCGTCAGTACTCTAGTATGTTATACCTGTTACCTGAACAACCGTTGCACCTGTCATGACGGCTCTCCAGTACTGCGCATGCATACACTGATAGCTGTGATCGTTGTTGGCAACAGTGCAACGTGGAGGGTCGCCTGTCTGCGCTGCACCGTGTTTCTAGAGTAGCAGAGGAACGTGTATTAGTGGCGGGTATGGTTGTATCGTGACAGGGGCCCGCAACATTGGCTGTCTCCGTGCTCAGAGTCATGTCAGCCACGGAGCCGGGTGTGTTCGCCTGACTGGAACCGCTGGTCGTTTGACTCTGACGATGTGTCCGTATATATTCGTATGTGGTGAGTCCCAGGAACGATATATACACGTGGAAGAAGCACAGATGTAACAGCAGGCCGGCTGTGATCGCTGCCAGTAGACCCAGTACAGCCACGACAATAAGGAATGCCACGTCACTGCTGACGAAGCTACTGGTCAGTGAGGTGGTCGTAGTCGCTGGATGGTAAGTTGTGGTGGCGGCGGGCGTAGGGGCTGTTGTCGAACTAGTGGTACTCGGTGGACCGGGATCCGTGTCATTGTGTACGGAGGAGATGAGCGACTCTGCTGCCGACTCCCACAACACCAGCCAACTGGGTTCCACATAGTACATGACGATCTCGGCGAGTGCCAGTAAGGCAACGCCAATGGCAGCCGCGACCGCCGTGGCTACGCACATGAAGAAGATAGCGTAGTTCCTGCCACCGATACATTGGTTCAGCCACTTACAGTGGTGGTCGAATCTGGCCACGCACTTGTTGCACACGCTACAATGTTTAGTCCGTGGCGACGATGTGAATACGTTACACAAGTGGCACCGTCCATTCTCGATCACGTGCGCATGTTTGGACCGGTCAAACTCGGGGACCAGTACGTGCACGGGATTGGCACGTAATTGGGGTTCGGCGGGATCGAGCAGAAGAGCACCTAAGTGTGTACAAGCGTGTGCGGCGTACAAGGCTGCCAACAGAGAACCGACAGCAGTACGACAGGGCTGACGTAAGGCTGGTACCAAGACAAGGAACGAGCCGACAGTGAATGTAGCGAGCGCAAGCCACCCAGCCACCTGGAGTGGATGCAATGGTAGCTGGAGACCGTGCACACGCCGTCGCTTTCGGTATTCCGCCGTAGGACTATCCTGGTACCAACAGCAGCCTTCTGGCTCGCTTAGCATCGTGCGAGCCGTGCCGCCCCATTGGGGCAAGTGCCCGGTGAGTCTGCCGGTTGTGCAGTTGCCACTACCGGATCACTGCACAACTTTACTTCCACATGGAATTAGCTAGCCTCTGAACAACTCTTGAAAAAGGATATAGACGTTAACAGATATCATTGTATCGTACAATGTTATAATATAGAACTGAACCGAACAGACATCGGTTCATACTAACTGTGTAGTTACAGTAAAAACACTTGACATGTAACGTACACATATCTACCTTTGTAGATAGTCCTTAACCTCATGTAAACACTGTCAAGACGAAAGTTTTCAATTCAACTGTTACACCAACACTTCTGTACACAATTAGGTAGATGGCGACTCGTTACTGGGATCTTATCTGCTCTGTACGTACTGTACTGTACTGTACTAATGACTTCTGACAATCACAAACAGAATTCGGTGACTGTTGCATAGTTACTACAGCAATGTATGTAGTGACACATCGACTGTTTGGGTATAATGTTACAAATATAAGTAATCGGTTGCATTGTTTGTACAAGAACATACACACACGTTCACTACCTTACTGTATGTACACACTATTGTGGAGCTTGTGAAACACCCGCTTCCCACACACACACGCAAACACAAACGCGCGCGTCCCTTCCCGTATGTGCACGTGCTGTGTTCACAATGTGGAATGCGGGCTAACACTGAACGTGGCGTCGCTGTGACCAGTGACGCGGGCGTCGAGCTCCAACTATCGACCAGTACACACATACATACATTTATACAGAGGCAGTAGCAGCAATGTCAGTAGTAGCAAAGATGTACAGTACGCAATGCAGCCCAACATCTCCAATGAACCTACTGAACTATTGTGCATAGATAAGAACTAAACTTGTAGCTTACTCTGCTACCAACAACAGCAACAACACTGTATAGTTTACTTGGAACTAATGAACATTCGAGTTACTGACCTAAACATTAAGGGGGCGTTTCAGCTAATCTGTCGCAACCCCGACAAATGAATTGTGTCCAGTGCCAACACTGAATAGTATCAAGAATATGTCCAACAACTTGCTCAATGTGTATGTATTTGAAATGGCTATTGTTAGAATAGTGTAATGTATCAGAGTATAGAGAAATGTACAATGTTACGATTGTTGGATTATGGGGCCAGTGATATGTCTCACTGTGTCACACAACAATCGTGCATTAAGGCATTAGTTAATTGCTGTAGTTATACAGCCCAGCAGCTGTTTAATCAATACCCATAAATACTAATATGTTCATTCAACAGAGTATACTTCTGATTAATTAATTAATTCTTTGTAATTAACTAGTATAGACGTGCAGGGCTGAATTAGACATAGGTACACATTGTAATCCCCTGGTGATACATAGCAATAATGTGTTCTATTAACACTGTCTGCAATCTCAGCGAACAGCTAGTCTGAATCCAGATTTTGTACGTTTCCACATGATTCCAACTCCATCCGTACACGTCACGTTGATTTAACACGTGAATAATTGAAATTATGTTTTGATTGTTTCTAAAACCTTTGAGAATGGCTTCCGGCAGCAGCAGCACCAGCAGCAGTTTGCATAACGTGATTGGAGTTTATTTTAAGTTCACAGTTGAATTTATGAATGCTTCTAGTGAATTTCCCAGGAGCGGAATCATACCGGGGGATGGTTGGTAAATGATTTGTTTGTAAAATAGTTAACAAATACACGTACGTTATGTACTGTACTAAATCACGCACCTACTAGTGTGCATACATATGTATGTACTTGCAGTAGTTATACTGTGCTCCCCATATGCACTGATGTCGAAGTGAAAACATTAACTTGCTTTTGTTGCAGTGCTATGTATTATTGCAGAATCGAATAAAATTGGAAACGTTATTATACATGCCGTAAATAAATACTGGAAAAGTAGTTTCGAGTCATCAAAATGTCATTGTCACCTGTTCAAATTTTTACAAAGAGTCGTAAATTTTCGAAATTGAAGGACAACGGAAAATTTTGAAATATCTAGAAAACAATAACGGTTTTGCAAACTAGTTTCACAACAAACAGTTTCAAAGTTCGTTCACATTTTTTGCTTTGCACTGTTGTTATTCCCATTTTAATTTAACTACTTCCCTTATTTATTGTATGTTGTATAATATGCATATCATGTTTGTTAAAGAAGGCGAGCCCCCTGGAATTTATTGTATTGTTTATTTTGCATACAAGAAATATGTAAATGTACATCATACGATTTCGAAATAAAACACTTTTATAAGAATGGTTTCATTAGATAATTCTTCGTAATACCACAACGGCTATATACAATTGCATAAACATTCTTATTCATTAGTTATGTTAATGTGTCGCTTATGTGAAGCAGCTGAATCAATAATATTATGCTAAAGATTGTATAGAATCTCTTGCATATAACCAGAACATCTTGAGCCGACTTTTAAGGCTCCATCTTCATAACATAGCATACTGTTGGAGTCCAGAGAGGGGGAGAAGAGAATAAGAAGTATCTATGATGTCAGCTGTATTCAGTATCAGTAAATAAATATATTATTTTCTTGAAAGTCAACTTGTTTTCTTAGTGAATTCAGTCCTGTTACTTCTAAGTCGCAGGATTGAAACAACAATGTCCAAGATCCTTTTTCTCTAGTAGGTTCTCTTGTGGTGGGATAAGTTGATACACGTGAAGCCTGAAAGGCGGGGACAGGGGATTCTATGCGACCACCAACCAATACGTTACCAGTTATTATGTGCGCACGAATGCGCGTACACAAACAAACACTTCACATTAACATTTGTAAGTTTTCTGATTTCTGCAAACATCTGTGATTTCTCAGTCTGCGATGGTGGGGTGAGACTACTTCATCTTGCACCTGTTAAAGGTGTTACCAACCATTGACATATGAAATGGGTGGTGGGGTGTAGAAGGGGCCAGGGAGGATGGTGGGCAGTAGTAGTAGCAGCAACAACAGCAGCAGTAACAGCAACAGTTGTTACAGATGTAAGGAGGGGGATTGAGAATCTATATATCCAGTACGAGTGAACAAAAATGATTAGAAACTTGCTAGCAATCATCAAGTAAATCACATACGTACATAGTGAAGTGTGTTCTGGTGATTAAACAGTCATTTATCTCCATAGAGCTTTCGCATATCCCGCATTCTACAGACAAACAGTGCTGCTGTATTCTAATATTCGTACCTACCGAATATTATTTACCGCCTCAAGTTAATTAATATAGTGAACATGTTATCAAATAGCGACCAAGTCAAATAAAACAATTACGGCAAACACTGGAATGAAATACTAAGACAGATTATTTCCATCATAATTTACATACATTATCCAGTAAAACCTGAACAAAACTAAGTAATTTTGATCAGAAGATTCGGTGGTACTAGAGCACAGTCCAACTGGAATATGTACTATTGTAAAATGTTGTTGATCGTACTATTAGCATCGGTGTTAGTAAATCGCTGTCACAGTGTAATATTGTGGCAACCAAGGAGCAGTAGTCCTTGTGCAGAGCATCCGGCGAGAATCTCAGATACTCTGGATATTCCTTCCGACTTGGACGTAAGTAGACTTCCTATCATATTTGCATATCTAAATATTATACAGATACATAGTGTAGGATGGACAATGATGCGAGTCGTCATACCATGCTTCTCTTTCATGTTATTGAACACGAGTGTTGTGTTTGTTAAACAAATAGAATTTCAAATGACATACATGAGCGCATGCATTTGCTACTTGCTATTCGTACAGTCGACACGCATTTATCTAAACTGTCAGATTTCTGCATAAAATTTTAACAACGATCTGTGGAAAATTCCATATATTTATATAGTCAGTCACTGATTTGTTCTTCTATATTATACCTAGTACACATACATATGTGTTCAGATCTAATGTAAGACTGTTTCATAAGTGCGTAACTGCAATACAGTGGCATATCTATCTATATGTCTATATGATTATGTAATAAGAACACGGTTAACGGAGGGAAAGGACATAAGAGTTAGTGATCTTACATAAATCATACGACCCTGAATTCTACAAGCTACGCATTACTTGCAACATGAGAAACTCATCACAAATACTTATGTAATATGTTAATTTACTAATGGACCACTACATGTGTGTTGCAGGTTCGCCATCAAAACATCGCTAACTTGCGGCAAATGCATTCACAGCCGTTGGCAGCTGTTCTGTATAAGCCTGCCATGTTCTATACATTCGACGAGTGGTTAACCAACAAGCAACAATTACAACGTAAACTAACTGAAGCGCCCATTCTCACAACGGATAAACAACGACACCACCAACATGAAAAACATCATTACACCAAATGTCAGTACACGAAGTCTATGCCTGTCAGGCATGCGCGCGCAATTGATTTGAGGGATGAGCGCACGCGTCCTATAAACAAACGACGTACGGCTGTTTCCGATTTAACCCTGTGCCATTTTAAGATCTGCAATATGGGTCGAAAGCGAACTACAAGATATTTCCATATGATAGACGAACTGGCACATGAAAACTAGACGACAAATTCTCTTCTACTATCCGCTGCTTGTTGTGTATTCGCAGTGCAACTAAATCTACCCCATACTTCCTTTTTGCATATATATTCTGTTATAGCACATGTCAATCGTCATTAGATTCATTGCTCTTCTATACAAACAGAAATATCGTATTTTCATACATCATAATAGCTTATTGTCGATTCTAAAATACGTGTCTATCCAACACTTATTCAAATTGTCACTCGATGATGAAACTGGATGTATACGTTTTATTAGACTTTTGCCAAAGGGGAAAATATGATTATATTTAGGCATACAATGTTGCATTGACTTAACAAGCGTTCCGTTGGATGCAGTGTTAGACATGTCAAGACAAGATGTTGTTGTTGCAAAACGTAACAGATGTGTCGGTCAGATAGTGTCACACATGCCCACCTACATAATGTCTCATTAGTAACGTGTCTAGTTGTTTGTCTGTCTGTTTCTTTGTTACGACAAATAGAAAATAGAGAAGAGCAAAAATAAAAACAAGTTATAGCTATTATTTTTAGAACAATTTTATTGTATATTATTTGTAACATTAAATGTATGTATTTATAAATATAATATTTAGCACCAATAAAAGCAAGTATATAAAAAACAGTAGGTATATAATTTCTTTCACAAGTACAAAAAGCAAAACTATATTGTTGAACAAACATTTAGTCGTTAACAAATGGTAAACATGGACGGTGCACATATCATGTGTCACAACGTCTACACTTACAGAATTAATTATTGTGCACGATATCCTTCCTACATACAGACCGAAATACAAAAATATATATAACGATACCAGGAAAATAGTGAACTTTCATAAACAGATTTTGTATGTCTGCAATAAGGCCACGAAGCAGCAGTATTGAATACTCAGACCTTGTCACATATTTATCTACATGTAGTACTATGGAACGTATAGACAGAATTCAATATATTTATAAACGAGAGAGTGAAAAGGGGGAGAGATAATTGTGTGTATGTGTAAATATAACAATAGTAGCAGCAGTAGTAATTGTAGAAAATGATTTGATTGATTGACGTCTGACGTATTGTTGAGTTTTCTCGTAGAATTACTGGTTTGCTAATGTAATGAGCAGATATTTGATTTCGCCATCAGTATCATCCTGTAAATGCAAAGCAAACAAACAGAATAATCAACTCCCTATATATGTACGTTCTTATACATATAATGTCTTCTAAAACAATATCATTCATGTCTATTGTATACACATTCATTGAATTGATTCAGTTGTTTGTAGTACGTACGTACGTAAGTTCGTAATAGAAACTACGGTGCAAGTGTGTATGAATGTATTTGTATGTTATTGTTGGTGTTGTGTTTCTACGGAGGTATATACAGGTTAGTCAAAATTGTCGAAACATCTAAATAATTCTCCTACCGCAAAGAATTAAAAAAAAATTCGTAGAAAAGTTTTTTGGTTGTAAACAAGCTCATTTTTTTATAAAATGCATCATTTTTGAGTTATAAGCAATTAATCTGTCGTTTAAATGTCATTTGAATGACAATTTGTCAATTGTTTCATGAAGTTGTGGAGAGATTGAAGCATTATCAAGCAGGCACATGTACTTTAATTTACATTTACAATTATATTTATTTTATTTGTTATTTTTTTATCCCTTTGGTTAAAATAAATGTTATGTATGTATGAAAATACTCTTAATTTGAAGTTCAGGAGTTTGAATTAATTGCTTATAACTTAAAAATTATGCATTTTATAAAAAAATGATTTCTACAAAAAATACTTAGAATTAATCTTAATCTAAAATGTAAAATATACAGGTGTTCCATTTGAAAAAAGAAAGTTTACCTAATTTCCACAATATAATGAACAACCTGTATATTAAAAAAATAAGTAAACGAGAGGTCCCGGGTTCGGATCCCGGCAAGAGACATCAATTTTTCTCACTTAGATTAAATTCCTCGATCTAAACGATAGCTTATTTACAACAAAAAAAGTTTTGTTTTAAAATTCTTTACGGTAGGAGAATTATTTAGGTATGCCAGTAATTTTGACTAACCCTGTATGTATGTATAAATGGTGGAATTTAGTCGACTAAGGCCAATAAGACTCTCTTGTAATCTCCCGAAGTGTCACCCTGAAAGCAACAGTCAAGTTTCAGTAACAAGCAGACACATGCAAGACAACCCATAGAACATATAATCACTGGAGAGTATTGTATAGCAATCTGGCATACATGCAATAATGAAACGTTATAATATAAATGTATATAACTACATGTAGTTGTTAGTTAGTGCAACACCGTGTCATTACAGTTAGTTAGTAACAAGTGAGTGATTACTACATGTAAGTCGGTCATTGTCCGTTATAGCAGATTGCTACAGAATACAATTGTCCAATGTCTTACATACAGTACAGTATAACAAAATACTCACAGCAATGTAACTCTCCAGCGTCTTGCCATAGCGGTCCAGGAATGCTTGTTTGATATCGGCCAAGTCAATCTCGGAACGGGACACAACAATACGGATCAGTGTCTTGTCTTTTGTGCCCATACCATGCATACTCTCGTACAGACGTTCGGCAAAGAAGCCCACCTTGCTCTTCACACATTTCACTACAAACAAACAGTGAGTGAGGTTAAGTATTTCTGTTACAGTAACATCAGTTGTCAAGTACTTACCGATACCGAGCAATCCCTTCTGTACACTGCCGCTGAACTCCTTGCTGATAGCCTGTTCAATATCGTTACCACTGAGACGTTCGTACTCGGCGAATGTCTGTCGCAGTTGTTGGTAGCTACGCGTCACCAGAATAGCATTGAACTGGGACTCTTCGGTGCCCCACTGACCTTCGCCAGCAGCGATCAGTGATTCTGCGTCCGCCACGGCCTGGTCTTGCTCCACGCCCTGGTTCTCATCTCGATTTGCCTGTACATACGTAAGTCGATGAGTGAGATACAGGAATGTAAATGTTTATAAGCGGATACCGGACATACCTGACATAAAGATACACACAGACGTTTGAAGTGTCCAGAAGTGTCACCCTTCAGGTCGGATTCCAGGGGTTTGCTGTACACTGTAATATGCACAATGTAGAACTGCTCGGTGTCTAGTATGACAATGAATACTTACACTGTTCGTAAAACTGGGAAATTGTACGGATTCCATAGTTACTGAGCGTACATAGTATCTCTACGATAGCTTCCTCATCAGTGCCCAGGCCGCTGACGGCGTCATGCAACTCTTTGGCGTAGAAGTGGGGCAGTGGTGTCATCAGCGCAACAATGACATCCTCGAATTTACCGCCCAGTTCACTCTTTAACTCGGAGATCAAATCTTTGCCTGGTATCAGTTATAAATTATTTACTGCACTACCTGACACTATGTGTGTATGTATGTCATGTGTATTTACCGTATGACGTTTTGAAAGTTTCGGCGATTTCCAGACGTTGTACGATACCACGACGAGCCAGCACATCGATGATGGCCTTCTCGTCTGTGCCAAAACCTTTCATTGCTTTACGCAACGTAGCCGCATCAGCGACCGGATCGAAGGGGTCGGCGGGGTACACGGTAGGTGTGCACTGTGGACATAACATTGGTTGAACATTGTTGTCAGTATGCGGTCTGCGGTGCGGCTAGTGTGGCTAACTAACGATCTGAGATAGATGTGTCCTTCACTATGACCTAGCAACCACTGTTTAGTCAAATAATAATCCCAAGCACATTCTACACAGTTGACTCATCCACATGTGACGAGCCGCTGTTGTAACATTGTATACATGTTTTCACCTGTCATCCATATGCATTTATAAGTAACGCAAAAAATTTCATTTATTATCAGAGATTTCACCAATGGACAGAATATTCTTGGATGTTTGCCAGCTTTCAACGAAAATGTTTCAAATGTATGAATTCAGCCAAGTAATTGAAACAGTGTGGCACAAATGTTGTTTACTAATATTTATTGACTTATTGATTAGCGATATACCAATGCCTACAATCCATATATACATATTACTCAATTCGAGTGTTTTGATTGGTTGGATATCCAAATACCGATCATTAATAATGTAACAGTAATATATGCATATATGTATTAAAGTTAGCTTATGTGCAACGTGGCCATTACGTACGTATACAAGAATATTTTGTATTTGATTACAGCTGTCGAAATTGGTATGTAGTTAAGTATTGACTACAATATTTAAGAATTCACATTTATTTTGGGTGACGTGCTTAAAATAAATTGTACGATAGAAAAATGGTTGAAAATATCTTACGTTGCATGTGATAATAAATAGCCGGCATCAACGCACGTACGTACATAGTGAATATTTTATGCCTGACCTACAAAAGTGAGTCATAAACGCAATTCGAAATATCAGTCATCAATGATTTAACCTAATGGCTGGAATAGACTTAAGGCCACATGCTTCACTCCATATTTATAAATTGATGACTTCATGTGTAGACAATGTCACAGACAAACAATGTGTTATCAAATGTCGCATCATCTGCCATGATAATACCTACATGTATGTACACACTCACATAACGTATCATCGGCCATTTAGCGTTCAAGAAAAACCGCGTTATTTCGAATCAGCGTTAATCGAGGCTTTGCTGTATGTTCACATTACGTTAGGAATAGATTGTTAAAAACTCGTATCTGGATTTATTGGTGTGTATTCTAAAATACATATTCGTATTTGGGATACTGAAAAATGTCAAAACTTTTATCCAACCGGATAAGGATAATACGTTTGCGGTTTTTCAACAGCCGGTTAACTTAAATTGACACCGGATGTTCCGTTATATAAGCACATGAGATATTTACCACACTACTAAGTTTTGTGCAATAGTTATACAATAGTGAAATCAGTGTGTAAATAGTGGCGCGATTCGCTTGGATTGCGTAACTCTTAATTTGTCTTACCTTGAATGGGTAATATTGTTGTGAAGTCATTGTGTTGCTGGAATTCAACCTGGAAACATACAAATATACGAAATCTTAATAACCATAGAGAAAACCTGTAATCTACTATGTCCTATGTAGTACAATTAACTTGTTACAAATAATCATTATTAACGTTATGTATGCTAATGCTGTTAATGAACTAATGCATTTACGTAGGTAGATTCTACTAGGAATTATTCTCTGATTACGTACTCTTTCAAAAATTAACTTTTACTTTCATTAAATGTAATTAAGTACAGATTACGCCTTTACAATTCGCTCAAATGATAATATGTAGTACAATTGTAAAATTAATAAACTAACATACATAGGGTGACCAGACGTCCCTATTTTTCGGGATTTGTCCCTATTTTTTGTTAGATGTCCCGGTGTCCCCGAAATGAACTTTCTGGACCGTTGTATGTCCCGAATTTCAAATATTCATAATTATTATTTGTCTTACATGGATAGTTCATTGTATAAATGATAGTTTCTCTTTGTCCATTTCAGTCTCTAGAGAGCGTTTTCCAAACTGTTCCGTGGAACACTTGTCTTCCTCAAACAGTCACGAAGTGTTCCGCGAAAAATTATGAAAGTGAAAAATAATGTTTATTTTGGTTATCTAATGCCCGTGGCACACCTATCATACACCGTCATAGAGATTATGATGAAAAAAAAGAACGCACCCGTCTATGATGAAAAATAGCGGCTCCTCTATTTTCATCATACTGTAATATGATGAAACGAAAGTGTCTCATTTCACACGTATCTTTTGTGTCTCATTTTACGTTAGTTTGGGTTTATATTTGTCATTTTAGTTTGAAAAACGGATGCGTTCTGTTCTTTTCATCATAGTTTCTATGACGGTGTATGATGCTGTATGATAGCTGTGTCACGGGCATAATATATACATGCGTTATCATTTATTATAAGTAAAACCCAGGTGTGCCTTAAAAATTTTAGAACTTAAAAAGTGTTCGGCGATCTGAAAAGTTTGGGAACCACTGCTCTAGAGTAATACATATAAACATTTCAAGCAAATTCCAACTCCGAAGCAAAGATAGGATCCGGTCGGGTTCGATCGTGTATGGTCCTGCTCATAACGCAGATATGGTAGGAATTTTTTCCAAGGAGTCAATGGAAGAAGGAAAGAAATAGGATGGATTGGAAACTGTAAATTGTATAACTTTATGCAACTATAATATGAAAATGAACTGTGTCGAATTTAGTGACTACATTAAAAGAACAGCTTGAAATATAATGAAAAATTAATTTGTATCTTAATGAAAAATAAATATTTTTTTTTGAATTTATTATTGAGTTTCTTTATTTAAGCGCATTGTTCTGCTACGATATAAAGTCATTACCAGGATGACTAATACTAATGATTGGTTGTCATGTCCCAATTTTTGATTAAACCGATCTGGCCACCCTAAACATACATAAATATGTACGTACATCATTGAATAAAATAAATATCTTGCTCTGATTTGCAATAATTTATCATTTTATAGTCGAAGTTACAGTTCATATAAAATATCATCTATGTGCTCCCAGAATTTAAAAAAATAACACAAATTGTTCTTTGCAAAAAGAAAAATAGAGTGCAATCACTTAGTACAAAATAGATTAAAGTTGTAAAAAGTAATTAAACTTTATAATTATTAATAAGTTCCACATGTAATTGAATGAAAAGTCGGCAAAAATGGCCGGATTTAACAGCGAGAATTCTTTAGAACCATTGCGATGATGTCATCATTTATAATAGTTTCTTGAAGAATTTACACGTCAAAAAAACACTTAAAAATCTCGTTTTTACAAGCAAATACAATGATTACCACTTGGAACACTATGTTGTAGCACAAAAGATATAAATTCACTAGAAAAATAGTGGAAAACCGTAGAGAATGCAGTTAGTTGTCTGCCACGAAACAGTAATTGTACAAGTTAATAGTTGCAAATAACATTGTAAGTTTATAGGTATTATGTTGTGTTTCCGTTTAGGAGATGGTTAATTTATAATAGTTTTACCTGAAATTGAAGTAAAGATAGGTCACACCCACTACGTTGTTCACAAAATACTGAAATATGCCGGTACAAACAGCTCGGCTGACAGATTACAAGTGAAGTAGGGGAAGGGTACGCTTTTTTATTTAAGACCAGCAATAGCTTAGTTGCACGCATGCGTGTCACAATCACAATGTCAGAATTCTTACAACACGTTCAAAATTAACTTTTTCATTCAAAATATGAGTAACTGAATATGATTACTCATAATGTGCGATCATGCACGAAATTATCTTCCATTCATATATATTAACAATCTTGTATGTTTCACCGGAGAATTCATGGAGAATATTCTACGAATAACTACGTGCCATTGGAATGAATTATTGATAGGAATGGATTACAGGGTTAAATCACACCAAACACACATTCACAAATGCCATGTTCCAAGTTATTTATTATTTCTGCCAGTAGTGGAAGTATATAAAAATTAATATAACACTGAAATCATTATACAGTTATTATAATCGATACATAATAATAATAATAATAATCATACGGCCTAAAAGAACTGCATTCACAAATAAAATGTAAATTGACGGCTACTGGTGAGTCGATATTTGATGTAAGGTAGTACTAGTTGGACTGCAGGTAAGGTTAAGGTTAGTTTAGGAGTTAATGTTAATATAGCTATTATTCCTCCAGGAAGAAATACTGTCCGGCACGTTTCTGTTCTACGTCCTTCACTGACTGCAACTTGTTTATCCTTGGTCGGAAGTTGTTCGGGTCACGTCTGAATGTGATGCCTGTAATTGTAATAATAAATAAATGTACATATAATGTGGTATAATATGTATGTATGCTATATATAAGTACCTAGTAACTCCAAGAACCGATTCATACCGGCCAGAAGCGTTTGTGGTGTGTGTGCTGTAGTGTTTACTGACGGACTACCCTCGAATACAATGACACGATCCGCTAGGTATGTCGCCATGATGAAATCGTGCTCCACCACGAAACCAGTCTTCTTTGCATGAAGTATGAAGCTACATACGACAACAGTAGTGTAGTAATAATACTCTATCTTTCAAACAATACCAACTTACCGCTTTATTACTTTGGCAGCTACTAAACGTTGTTCCGAATCCAAGTAGGCGCTCGGCTCGTCTATCAGATATACGTCGGCTGGTTTACCCAGACATAGGGCCATCGCTACACGCTGCAACTCGCCACCACTCAAGTTCTGAACCTCTTGATCAATGATATCATCGATACGTAACGGTTTCATCACATCAGCCATAAACTACATACAGAACATTCTCATCAATAATAACATTCATCGAAAAACCTAATATTTATTTCTCTCGCTCTCTCTTTCCCAATGATATGTATTCAATAATATCGTTATCAAACAATAATAATCACAACAGTTAGGTGTAAGTAGATAGGATAAGAATATATTTACTCTTTATAATATTTAAAAATTAGTTTTACAAGTAATATATGTTTCAATTCATATATCTATCAGTGTCTCGATATCTGTGAAGTTAATTTTTATAAGTAAGATGCGATTAGTATTCAAATGGACTCTCCAGATTCCAGTGATTTGTTTATTTTACCTGAAATCTCTATGTTAGATTTGTACTCGTCCTACTGCTCAGTCGCTAAAGTTGTGAACACAGTATGCACAGTTTAACGGTAGAATTTACCATACTGTAGCTATACACTACATGACCTAAGTCAGTTTTTTTATGATAGTGAAATGATTAGACCGTGTACCGTGACCGAAAGTACATTTGGCCAGTTATGTAGTATTGAATGTAATGCTCGTCACGACAATTTATGCAGAGAGAGCAATATAAACTGAAGTGACAGAAATACATTTCATGCTTGTCAGACTTCAGTCAGATATGTGTGCATGCATCCGCTAGCCCTAGACTTACATGGACGATGAGAGGACATGTAGTCCGTGTACAGTCAGTGTTTAGAATTATATCGGTACACAGGCTCTGTAAACATTTTGCATTTCATACAGTCCGCTTGTTTTGTTACTGTGTGAATATGGTATTGTTGAAATCACCAAACATTTCATTAATACCTGTAGCTATAGATGTATCTTCTTGATGTGTCATATAGCATTTTGGGTCTTACATTGCCGGGTTTACTGCCACGGTGAAATTATAGTTGAAGGTTTGCGTCAGATCACCAAGCAGTCGCATCGTGTGGTATATTTTACGACTAATTACAGATACCTTGGCTTGCACGTGGAATGCGGATAAGAGATAGTTAAATAGACTAGAGCTTGTAATATTACGGGTGAGTTTTGATTACGTTATCTCAATGTGCGGACTAACAATGTTGTAACAGGTTGGCAAGTATACCAAATCACTCGCATTTCCCTGAGAAAGAGATAGGACTTGCCAAATGGACGAAATTCACACGTTTTCTTGTGCTCTTGGTTTCCCTCAAATGTCACAGTTTGACAACCTTCCTCTGCGTAAGACATGGGAATGTCACCAAGGCAGCTAATTCTTCTGTACCCGTCTTCGGTGCAGTACAACGCTCACATCTGTTGTCTCCAGTGCCCAACATCAGCACGGGATCACAAGACAAATACCTTTCACAATTATCGTAGAATAATCGCGGCAACAGTGTCCACGATATTCATGATATTAGTCATAATTTGACATTATGGCACCAAGGTGTATGATTTAAATCGCGACTAAAATCATATGTTTTTTTTTAAATAAAATCTGTTATTGAAATCACATTTTTCTATTTCATAAAATTTCGTTCATTCAAATTTATTCAACGATAATTTAATAAAAAAATTATATTCTGTGCAGTGTTGGTTAGCAATTGTTATTAAGTATGTTTAACAGACAAGGAAACCAAGATATTTAATAAGCAATATTTTTTTCCACAGATAATTCTATTTTCTGTTTTAAATTAAAAAACAATTGGACAATAGTTTGACGTATTTAGTTAAGATCTTTGCCGATGTGGCTGAGTTAAATATTATACACACCCTGGTATGCACAATACACACCCTGGTATGCACAATACACACCCTGGTATGCACAATACAACCCCTAATGTCAGTTATATATATCATTGGATAAACAGATAACGAATTACCGATATGTTATCAATAGATAGAAAGAGATCAAAAGAGGAATTGTTGTTAATCAGTAAACATACCTGTGGATGTACGTACGCGTCACGTATCTTCTCATGAAGTAAATTTCTTACTAGACTCTGGTACTTGGGACTAATCTTCTGCGGCTTGTAACTGATGTGTAATTGTGGCAATTCCCCTGTAACCGACGTTGTATACTAGTTGTCATACTAGCGTATGTGTGTGTTTATACCAACCTGAGCCTTTATCCGCTTCCAGATTACCAGCAAGCATTCGTATAAAGGTTGTTTTACCGGTTCCATTTTCGCCAAGCAGTACTAAGATCTCCGAATCGCTGAATTGGCCTTTTTTTACAGTTAGTTTGAAATTACCCATGGTCTTCGTCATGTGTGGATACTCGTAGTGGTTCATGCGTTTCACCTCTTCCTCTGTGGCGGATTCAGCCACCTTGAACACCAGCGACTCATCACGGAAGCGCAAATTCTCCGTGGGTACGAATCCGTCGAGGAAGATATTGATACCTTCCCTGACGGAGAATGGCATAGTGACCACACCGTAAGCACCCGGTACACCATACAGACAGCAGATAAAATCGGACAGGTAGTCCAGTACAGACAGATCGTGTTCCACAACAATAATAAACCTGCACACAATATATGTTTGTACTTGTTTATCGTTATATGTATGTATGGTGTATTCAAATCCATATAGGAGTGACGTCACATCAGATAAATGTTATTCACGACATACACAAAACAAGCTATATCTTTCCTACACATTTGACTCGTATAAATCTATAAGCACATCGTATTGCCATAAGAGGCGGGGCTTCTCAGTAATTCGTTTTTTGTTTTTATGACGTCACTCCTATATGGATTTGAATACACTTTATGTATGTATGACTTACTTGTCAGGATGTATAAGAGAACGTATAGTTAACGCAGCATTGAGACGTTGTTTGACATCCAGATAAGAGGACGGCTCATCAAACATGAATATATCACCATCCTGGACACACACCATAGCACAGGCGAACCGTTGCAATTCTCCACCGGACAGCGCAGATATCTCACGTTCCTTGATGTGAGATAGATCTGTACACATATGCACATAGTTATATATGTAAGCGTCACAAGCAATAAATAAAAGTAATACACACCCAACATCTTGCATATGACATCTTCATTTTTCACTTCAGTTTTCTTGTCAAGCAATTGGCCAACAGTGCCTCGAACAGCTTTGGGAATCTGATCGACGTACTGAGGCTTGATCAGTGCCTTCAGATCATCTTCTAGAATTTTAGTGAAGTAGTTCTGCAACTCGGAACCCCGGAAATGGTTCAAGATCTCTGTCCAATCAGGAGGATCCTGTGAACATCACGTATGTCATGAGAATATAATGTATTATACAACATCCCGGCCACTTACTGTAAAGCGGCCCAAATTTGGTTTTTGTTTGCCAGCTAATATTTTGAGCGCTGTAGATTTACCAATGCCGTTGGTACCGACGAGACCTAAGACTTCGCCAGGTCGCGGGATTGGGAGTCGATGAAGTTTGAATGAGTTCTTGCTATATCTGTGTGTAGTATCTCGTTCCAGGTTACTTGGCAAATTGATAATCGTAATGGCTTCGAAAGGACATTTCTAGAAATCATATGTCCATGTTATAGTTATTGTTCTGTAGTGTATATACAGCAGTGACAATGTAATTATTACCTTGACACAGATTCCGCAACCGATGCATAGTTCTTCAGAGATCGATGCGATTTTACTGTTTGGTGTTACTTCGATACATAATTTACCCATACGAACAACGGGACATGACTTTTTGCATTCCTGCCTGCATCTTTTCGGTTTGCATTTGTCCGCATTGACGATAGCGATACGTGTTAATTTGTCAGTTTCTTCGGTTGCTTTATTTCGTGGCATACTGCGACAAAAGAATGAAACACAGTTTAGTAACTTTACCGTATGTTGAAAATTTTAACCTATCTTAGCCACGTTTCAATTTCGTACATATTTTCACATCTAAAACAGTATTTTTACTTTACATTTAATAACCTCATTTATACTGACACAATTCAATGTTCGATCTATATGATTTAATATTAAAAATAAATTAATTCAATTATCACCTGTCATAAACGTATGTTCACACAACTTTAAAATTTTTTACACAAGTTAGTATGACTTGACCACGATCAACCACGATCGGCTTGATCGGAACTGCCAGAAAGAAGTAGTAACTTTTCACCGATTCGAAAAGTTACTGTTCATTAATAAATAACTTTCTATTGATATATAAAAACAATATAATTATATATGTAATAAATAATATATTCGATAAATAGTTACCTATATGTAAATTGTATATGCTGTATTTATATCGAACGTAATTAAAATGTACAAGTGTATGTAGGGTTTTTATTTTTTCGTTAATTCAATGAAGTTGTTTTTTCAAGTCTAAGTTTCGTTTGATGCGACGGTGTGACAGTTGTTAAGAAAATTCCTTTTTTGGCGTGGAAAACGTGTAGAAACTAATAAAATCATGGCAAAAACTATCGATTTAGAGTTAAAAAAGGTGTGTATAGTTAAAATGTGTTTACTAAATTGTATCTTTATTATCTTAACCTTACAGGCGTTTACGGAACTTCAACAGAAAATGATAGAAACTACGCAGAAATTGCGACTTTCCGATGCACAGATTGAAGGTTTGAAACGTAACAAACAACATGCCGAAATAACAGAGAGGTAGTTATTATATGATTAATGAACTATAGCATTATGCATTTGACAGGTGAAACTGTTCGTATTGAAATGTGCAATGTCCTCTCCTGCTTACAGAGAAATATCTTCGTTGGAACCTAACACCAATACTTACGAGTCTGTTGGACGAATGTTTGTGCTAACGGATATCGCAGAAGTGAAATCAAATCTTAAGAAACGTCAGAACACAGCCGACGATAAGATTAAAACGTTAGAAAATAATAAGAACTATTTGGAGCGAAGTTTAAAAGACGCTGAGAATAATTTACGTGAAATGGTACAACAGAAAAAATAAGAAATTTATGACATAAAAAAACACACACAAAATGCTTTACTGTCATTTAACTTATTTCTACAAATTGTTGAATAAATTTTTAATCTGATGAAAATGCAGTTCAATGTTTATGCGTGTGTTTTAGTTCCTTTGATATGCTTGTACGTCCACTACCTAAACAGGTACAACAAAATAGTAGTTGATACCGCATTTTTCTTTAATTTATATTTTTATTATAATAATGCTTAACAAATAAAACGATTCGTATATCACAAATTTAGTTTTATTTGATCTTATAACTCGTGGGAAGTAAGTTGTTCTTGGAGTCAGAATATAAATAACTAAACATATTCATGTAATGTACGAATTATCAGTCCATGTACATTTGTATTGACAGAACTAACGGTTAGAATCCACAGTATCAAATAGTAATGGTACACTCTTCAGTTCATCGATAGCTGATGGCTTGTGCAACAATTGAAAGATACCAGTGCCAATGGGAGCTGGCATGCCCATGATAATATTCTCGGATACGCCATTGATCTTGTCCACTTGGCCGTAGTATGCTGCGTCGAATAGATGGTCGGCAGTCTTTTCAAACTGCAAACATAGAGACAACATCCATTGCTTTACGGAAATATAACAAAACATCAGTTACACTTACCGATGCCAAGTTGAACACTGATTGTTTCATTTTAGCCAAACCGAAGCGAGTAATACCGAGCACCTCACCTGTATGTGTCATCTGAGAGGATAACAACATCATGTGCCGATAATCCACACTCATACCGTGATTCTCCATAACCATCTTAATCTCCGCCATGATCGTTTCTCTATATTCACAGAACATAAAGTATGCGGCTCAACAGATACAATACACCATACGTTACCTGGCTGCCTCAATACCCAATGTATTGTACACTTCGATAGTATTGTTAGAAGTGGTGTGTGTACCTTTCACACCGTACGTCGCCATTACTTCACGCAGATTGTCACCTTCCACACACAGATGGTAGGTGGAGACGCCGCGTACATCCTCTCGTGCGATCACCGCCCGATTTACACTAGCAATGCCCTGTGGAATACATTTATTTGGTTACACATAAACACAGAGGCACCATTGCGTTGCAATACTTGCCTTGATCACGACTTGTGGGATCAGTTCTTTCAGATGTTGCAGCGCAAAGTTCATACGGTTGTCCGAGTTCTTGGCCGGCGCGTATACAGTTATAATGGAATCACTTATCACTTTCACTTCGTTCGGTTTTAGTTTCAATTTAGATGTGCAAATACTGGAAGCGAATAGCATAGTGAAGAATTACATAATAAACGAATGTTATCCGTATCTCACCTGTACCGTATGGACTCTGCATTTACTTCTAGTTGTAACAATTTGATACGATCAATGTCCAGTTTGATAAGCAAGAAACAATCGTTCGGCATGTACACTTCCTCGATGAATGTAGACACCTGTAACAGCAGTGCATGTGTACAGACTCTATCGCTGTTGCAAGGGACCTGAATGTCTGTTTACCTCTCCTAACGTTGTCTTCTCTATGCGACTTTTCACACGTCGCGCAAACTCCTGGTTGTTTGAATTCACCAGAGCCGCTTTAATGATTGGTGTACTGATTTTCTTACTGGCGTTAATGATCTCTTTGATTCTGGACATTATAATACAAACGTAATCATGGAAGAGTGTCAGTGTCAGTGTAACTTACCTTGGTACACCCTGAGTTATATTCATGGAAGCTACACCAGCAAAATGGAAAGTCTTCAGTGTCATTTGTGTGCCTGGTTCACCAATACTCTGGGCGGCCAATGCACCGACAGCCGTGCCTACCATATATCAGATTCTATATTATAAACTAACTAATATTATGTATCCAATACATACCTGGCTCGATTATGGAGCGTACGTATTTCTGTCCGCATGTCTCCAGGAATGTAACGAGTTGGCTGCACGTTAGCCGTTCAATTTCCATGGCTGCACTGGCTTTTCCATACTTCTGGATGATTCTGCCCACTTTCTCCGCTATCGAGTCCATGAAGGTACTGTCATATATACAGCAACAATTATAAGTAAAGTTACTCTGGTTAATCAACTAGTTGTGTCACTTACCTTAGTTCGTACTTAAAGTCAGTATTGCAATCATTCAAAGCTTCTGATTGTAGGAACGCTTGCGTAGCTTTCTTGATCTGTTCTTCGTCCAGCGCCTTCTCATCTCTGTACGGATGCTTAGCTCTGACGTGTTGTAGCACCCGGTTAAAATCCACGGGACAATCCTTGCCTGTACATTCGAACACACAATAATAACAAGAGACAACAATTTACAGTAGAATACGTTATACCTTCCATGTAAGTTGGGTCCAGACCATCACATCCATACATGAACTGGACAACATAACCGTCTGCGTTCCTCACGGTTTTATCATAATGTACAACTAGATCTTCCAAAGACTGGAACAAACACAACGGTATAAATGAACTGCCATTTGTGCACGAATATCGCGCGTACCTTGACGAGTCGCCGCTGCATGTAGCCGGTTTCAGCTGTCTTCACTGCAGTGTCCACCAGACCTTCACGACCACCCATAGTGTGAAAGAAGAACTCCGTAGGCGTTAGGCCAGTGTAGAAGCTGTTCTCTACGAAGCCCTTGGCTGCTGGCGTCTTTGCTATATTGGAACAGATAATGTTTATAGTTTTGATAATAGTTCTCTTCAATTAACAAGATCTTACAGTGATGCTTGAAGTGTGGTAATGATCTGTCTTCGAATCCATTTGGTACACGTTTGCCATTGAGCGCTTGCTGGCCGACGCACGCTATCATCTGAGAAATGTTAATGAAGGAACCTGTTGGAACATTAACCAGTGATCACACTGTACAGTGATGGCACGCAGACGCTGCATACTTTACCTTTTGAACCGCAGAGCGCCATGATTAGTGGACTGTTCGTTGCGTACAACTCATTCGTGCACGCCTGACCGGCATGCTCTCGAATGACACTAAGCTCCTTCAATATCACTGCCTCCAGTGTCTCTTCCTCCGAGCAGCCAGGTTGACATTGTAACTTGCCTTGTGCCATAGCTCGAATGTATTCGTCACACTTGGAGTAGCTACAGAATACGAAATACAACGTAACATATACACAGATTGAAATAGTGAAGTATCTCTCACCCGTCAGATAATAGTCGATTCTTCTTTTTAACCAGGTTCTCACCAGGTGTCACATCACCAATGCCAATACTGAAGCCGTGATTCATTAAAAAACCGGAGGCGAGTTTTGCTAAAACATGGCCAATCAATCAATTTAGTGACGGTAATAGGAATTGTTGTTATACGAGCAAGTTACATAAACGTGACATGGTCCTGATAGCGTACTCCTGGCCAAAGTCGCGCAGTATAACGTAGAATATGTTACCGCCTTTGGCACCGCTACCCAGGTGACCTTTGTCCAACATGCCGGCCAACAGTTCCGAGTTTCGGATGATCACGTACGAGTCCTTGTAGCACATCTCCTGGTCCCGCGTGTACGCTTTACCTTTGGCTTCCAAGTTTGCTTTCACTGGACACTTGCTGTTAGGCCGCAGAATCAGGCTGAATATTTGTTTACCAGTCCACAAGCGACAAGGCTGCAAGCATACAATCACACGATGAGACACTATTGTTGAGAATTACAGTATGCATATGTGTATGCGAATGGTACCAACCTTCACAATGGCTGGTGGTGGCAGTTCTATGTTCATATTAGCATCACTGCCTGACAACAGTGTTGCAGCCAACTGTGATGCATGAGCAAAATCCATAAAATTATCTTTCTTCGTTAATAGATACGCACCAGTGAGAAAATCTTGTGTAGCAGCTATCAACAACTCACCATTACGCGGTGTGACCAGGTTACTTTTATTCTACAACACATAAGCGTGACAGAAGAAGAATTATGTAATAGTGACATAACACAACTTACACCCATTAGAATCAGGGCTTCAGCCTTGGCCTCCTCTGTTTGTGGTAAGTGCAAATTCATTTCATCACCATCAAAGTCAGCATTGTACGGTGTACAAACACACTCATTAAATCTACACACAAAATGAACATTGAAAGTAATATTATTACTAGACAAGTAGGATATTGTGGGAATTGACGGACTTTGATCTAATGGGAATTGGAGACATTTGGATTTAATGGCAATAAGCGGCCCTTTTACTTAATGAGATCTTTGGGAGACGTTTAATGGTTTGTGGACATATGATATTCTTACCTAAAAGTACGGTGTTTGTGTATTTTTGCTCTGTGCGCCATAATGGATAGTTTGTGCAGACTCGGCTGTCGATTGAACAACACAACGTCATTGTCCCGTAGATGGCGTTCTACCAAATCACCGCACTGCGAAATGCAATATAGCCAATGCGAATGATTATTATTGTGTATAATTGCTGTATTACCTTCAACTCTTGTGCCAGCTTCTCTCGGTTACCATATTTCAGGAACTTCTTGAACTGGCTGCCCTTCTGCTGAACATAGTTAGCTCCCGGCCACACGTCCGGTCCGTTCATTACCAGTTGTTTCATGAGTGCTATATTCGCTGGGATCACACGTTCCGGGAATGTTAGAATCTTAGCTACGTGCTGCGGTACTCCGACCTGACAACCATATCACACAGCATTAGATACAAGTACACACTACTCACAACTCACAGATGCATACTTGATCGATTTCCAAGTTCGGGTCTGGCGATATGACAGTACGGGATGAGAAGTCGACTCGCTTCCCGGATAAATTACCTCTGAACCGGCCCTGCTTGCCTTTCAAGCGTTGTACGAGACCTCGACTTGGTTTCTTTTGCTACAAATAAAATGTGACATCAGTCATCTTGACAAATGTGCATATGTGTATTGGACGTACCATCATTGCTACGGGGATGCCGGATACTTCGCTATTGATGTACATGGCTGTATGTAATTGCAGGAAATCCCAGCCATCCTGGTACATATTCACATTGGCACCGGACAGTCGATGTTTCTTAATCACATCATTGATGAGAATAATCTCCGACTGCTTCATTGTCAGATCGTCCTCGTTACTGTTACAAGAGACGGGTTGTAGTTTTAAGTATAACAGTGAGTGATTTGTACTTACGTGCCCGCTTTCAAATCGGAAAGTACAGATGGTCGAATGCAGACTGGCGGCACCAACATTCTCGTGAATATCAAATCTTTCGGATGTGCTCTAAAACAATACAAATGCAGTGCAATGTTCACTGATAGTGACTAGCACACCCTTACTTTGTGGAGTTCATGGCCAACAGAGGAATGTCTTCCTCTGGTATACGTTCAAATAGTTTCAGTGCTTCTATTGGAGTGACTACGTGAACGAGGCCGCTGGTCACAGCTGATTGGATCTCTGGGTTCATCTCAATGGCGGTGTTGAAGGTAGCTGTTGACAGTTACAATGAATTAAGAAACTTTCCAACATGTCGGAGTTATCTGTTTACCCAGCTGCCGCTTCACTAGTGGATCCTTGTCCTTTTTACTACGAAACTTCTCATGAAGGATTTTCAGGAATGAACCTCCCACTGAGCCTGTCTTCATGGAGCCTGTAACCTTCTTCACAACGCCATTCAGTTCCTTGCAATTCGGACATTTGGTGATCTTTTTGGCCTTCTCAATAATCTTCTTTCGGATCGTCTTTTTCACCATATATGATAAATGTGGATTTGACAGACGGACGCGGTACAACTGTTTGTCAGATTCGGTCAGTAGAATATGTGAACATTTCTACAAATGAACAAGTAAAAATTTAATCAACTGGCATGGGGTATATACTAGTTAGTGTACCTTGCATATCGTCTGCAGAACGCAAATAATACTACGAAAATAGCCCACATGGAATACGGGCAACTCTAAGTCAATGTAGCCAAAGTGTCCGGCACACTCATTTAGTCCTTTGCCGCATGTCTGACAATTAGAAGTTTTCTGGTTCGTACCCTACAGTTATAGACATTATTAGCTAGAGTGACAGTGATGTTACTATTAACCGCTCTGTTACCATTCGAGGATCTAACACTCCGTACGGTATAGGAGTGCGCTGTATATCCTGATTGTACAAGTTCTTCGAGACAACCTGCAATATTGCCTGTTGTTCCATACTCTCCGCACTTTCAACACCAAACGTCACATGGGATCTAGAATAGGAATACATCCCAGAATGAACATATATCGATACAAAAATTATTTCTTAATATAATTTTAATGATGCAATGCAGTGTAATAATATTGTCAAATACAAAACTACCGGTATATGTATATCAAATGTCATTCGAAACTTACATCTTTTTACCGACATCAGCTTGTCGGTAAAGTTCTTTCGGCATTATGGAAATTTTTAATTATATACAATTAATTAAAAACATTACTGTTCAACCACATGTGCATGGCAAAATATACACTTTGACAACTACAACTGATATAACCTTAAAATTTCATTACATCTTTTCGTCATCAGACAACGTAACTAAATTTTACAAAACTAGATAACAGTTAGAAACTAAGACTGAACTGTTTCAAAATACGAATACGATTATCAAAAATAAATAAAATGAATTTTGATACATCGAATGTTTCTTGCAGCTCGTAATGAGTAATCTAGAATGTAGTATATTAAAACATGCGCATGCCCCGTAATAGATTTACGTGTTTTCTGATATTTGGCACTTAATGTTGCCAAGTAGTACAATTTTATTACAATAAATAGTTATACAATAAATACATATTGTGATAACATGTATACAATTACGTAATAATTGATAAGGAGCGCGCATTATGTTTAAGATGTAGGGAATACTTGCTGCAACAGCAGTTTTGAACTGGTAAGTCATGTATTTGTGAATATTGGCAACACTGCATGCTATTTCATATATCTTTCACTCTGGTTTGACACATCATTTCTTCGTGTAAGACGTGTCAAGTAGGCGAGACGTGTTATTTTTCGTTTTAAATTTTTATTAATCTGCAATTCTGTTCTTTGCGAAATGGCTCCAAAACAGAGAATGCGTATTGCCAATGAGAAAGCCAGCAAAAATGTCACATTGAGAGGGAATGTACCAAAATCTTCTGTAAGTAAAATTTTCTTTTCATATAACCATATTGTAGTGTTCTGTTTCGTTTCGATAAACAGTAGTACTATCCATTTATACTCGATAGAATCTACAGTAGTTGAGTGTTACAGTGTTAATAAGTATTAGCAGGTAACTTGACTTGGATATTGTTTAATTTTATCTCAGAATACACAAGATCTGGGAGTCACTGGGACATAACATAGTACATATGACCAATGTTCAGTGGGGTATTAATTGTGTGTGTACAAGTTGTTCTTCACTTGCGGTGAAACTAATTAATCTAAGACTAAAATGAACAATATCCAATGATCAACAATGATGTAGAATCATTAGTGTGTACAAGTAGGCTAGGCTAAAGTGTAAGTTTTACTTGATGAGTACATATATTGTTCACATACAATGTCTCACATGTTAATTGTTGAAATGTGTGAATGTTTACAGAAACCGCAAGAGGAAGCGTACCCCGTGGGACCGTGGCTGCTAGCACTGTTCATATTTGTGGTATGTGGCTCCGCAGTGTTCCAGATCATCCAGTCTATTCGGTTAGCGTAATCCAGGACAAGAATGAAACTTCGATATTCTCATAAAACAATTCAAATTATATCATATATATATATTTTTTTGTTTCTTTTCTTTAAATCATATTTTTTTCGCTCACAAATAGACTTAAGTAAATGTGCATTTTTCTATCATTGTTAAAACGAAAAATAAATAAAATATATTTTTTCTTTTCGGGGGGCATTTATTAAAACTGCAAATATGTTCAATATTATGTACTGAAAATAACTAATTCATTATCTGTTACAATATTTGATATTTTTCGACATATATTTTCCAAACTATTCTATGTATTGAATGTAGTTTAGGGGAAGGGAGGAGGACACACGTTATGGGGCCTCCATCCTCCCCCTATCTATGCTCTTATACAGTGTTCACCACATTGCAGTCCAGCTAGCACAAGTTTATATTAAATATAACAGTTGTAAATATGAAACCACCAGAATGGGATACATTCCGTATTTGAATAAAACTAATCATTCTACAAAACATTCGTTAATTTTTATTATTCATCTGATTAACAGATGTCCTGTCAAAATAAATACAAACCAATTAAGCATAGTGTTATTTCTCTATTGTCACATTAGTGTATTAATTTTTCAGTTGAATTTTATGTAGTAAATTTAAAATCAAGTTCGGTGTCAAGTTCTTCGCTGATTTGATAAATTGCTGGAACTTCTCAGCTCTGCTATTTGTCATCGTTTGTATTACATTCATGTTGTATTGGCTGGTCAGTAATTCTATACAGACATGCGGTATCTCTGTAGACTGTACGGTGGGATATGAATGAATCCATGTATTTAGTTGTCTCAGCACTGTGCAACATTGTCGTGCTGTTAACTGTGGAAATGATCTAATATTATCATCATTAGAAATTTGAATTATCCGCTTAATATTCACCTTGTCTGTTAATTTTCTTATCAATAGTTCCTCCTTCAAGTTCAAACGTACATGACTCCTTTTGTAACTGATCCAAGAATAATGATTTGTATAATTTTCTTTCATATAGTTCTTCTCATTCTGTATTTCCATGAAATGTTGTACCTGTCAGAACGTACAGTGTTTGCGTAATATGTTTATATAATTTATTTTATAATTACCTGAACGAGAAAATCGTGAATCATGTTTGTATGTGCACACTGCAAACACCAATGAATAACTACTAATATATTGATTTCGGCGAAGAGTAAACATAGAAATGTATTTATTATACACTAATGCTGTTATCAGCATAATAGAGTCAAATTTCATTAGACACTTCACAACCGACCTAATCAACATTCAGGCTAATATGGTCTAATTAAATTGATAACCAGATGCCCAATGTTACAGGAACTGGAGGATTGACAATCATTGAAAGAACTAGATGAACGTTTTTTTTTTTCAAATATTATTTTCATCAACAAACAAGTAAATTATTGTATGTACACAAGAATTGGAACATTTCCAAATAGAGCTAAATATTCTGGAATGTGAACAGAGAAACTAAATCAAAAAATAAAATAGAAACACAGAGAAAAAATTGGAGTTGTTTAGCAATGCGCGCATATGTGAGAGAGAGAGGCAGACGGAGTGAGTAAAATATGAACATTTATTGAATATACAAGTAACGCATTAAAGACAGGACAGGAAATATCAACCATTATGTAACTGCCGAAACCCCACTACAACAAAACAACTAATTATGAGACAAGACAATATACTAACAGTCAATCAATGAATGACGTAACGAATTCGTGTAAGGGAAAATACTAATAACTAAACACTGACTGTAATAATACCAATCTCTCAACGCATCTGTAATGTATAGGATACAGTTGTGTTTAATTTATATGAAACAACATCTGCATACATATATACATACAGCTGTGTGTGTGTGTGTATATATATACATGTACGTGTATTTAATCTGTGAATCTCCTGTTTGGGTTCCTGCCAAACAAGGCTGTACGAATCTGCGGTACAAGTTGTTGAGCAATGAGCTCGAGCCGTGCTTCCAGTGTGTTGGTGATCTTGATCTTGCCACGAATCGCGAACAACTCCACACCGCCACACGTGTCCGCTGGCAGATGACTGTCCGTGTCGACTCGCAGCACGATATCACGTCCGGTAGCCGCCTTGTACTCGGCGGTGATATCAGCCAACAACGATTCTACGATAGCGGTATCCTGGGGTCGTACACGTAGTACCACGGGATTCTCAAAGAACTATATACATGGATGTGTAGAAGTACTTGTGTAACACAAACACACTGAGAGTGTACATACCTGGTACAGAGCTTGCATGATCAATGTCTTCATGATCTGAGTGTAACGAGGAGTATCACGTGTCACCTCGCCCAATCGCTTGCGTGCCTCCTCCAGTACGTTACGTACATGATCCTCACGCACCTTCAGTACCTTCAAACGCGCCTGATTCAACATGTTCGACGATTGACTGTTAACAGACACAAATCCTCAGTCATATATATGCACACCACTACACTACAAGACAGACGCTTACATTTTCTTCTGCAATTCAACTTGTTTCTCCTTCTTCTCGTAGTACTCCATGATCTTGAGTCGTTGTTGCTGTACCAAACGGCCCTTCTCGATATTGAATTCTTCCTCCGCTTTCGCATCGATTTCCTCGGCCTTTTCATTGGCTTCTTGCTCAATGAAAGCCATCATGTGTTTGATCTAAATATTAACGAAGGCATTGTTATCGCTGACAGTTTGATACAACCTTAAGCGAAATTATTCTCTACTGTTAACAAATTCCTGACAACCCCGAAAGCTTTCTTGTAAAATGAAGTCAAATAATAAATGAATATAGAACTTATTCGTCAGAGAAACATATTAATAACAAATAATTCATTTCTTTCATGTCAGTCATTTGCAAAAAATGTACCACTGGTTCGTTAACTGTAAAACAATATTGAGAATATTTGAAAAGGATATACCACAATATATTATAATAAATATAGATATACTGATGTAGTAACTATGTTAATTATTAATTGTAGTTAAAGTGCTCTAAGACAGGACATGAATATTCGAGAATTTCATATTTTACAATATTTTTATACTAACTTGTTTTTGCACATCTGCGTCGCTTAAAGCCATGGTGAATTTTGATTTAATTATACAAAATTAAACACGAATTTGACAAAGTTTTGAGAGCAAACTCTTGACAACGCCTACTTGCTGCAGACACCACAAGACCTAGTAATGTGACGGATCATATGATTTCGATTCTACTTGTTCTTGTCAGTCAAATCAAGTTACAAATTACGAAAATAGAAAACTGATTCACAAATTACAACACAAATATATAATTTACTATAAATTTAATAACAAAATAAGTCATATATGATGCTATATAATGATAATCATTCATTTAACAATGTTTCATTTTATTGAACGAAATAATTTTGACTACTGTAGTGACCCAGATTCTTTCTCAGTTTGACAGTTGTCAATGTTGATTATAACCTAACAAAAATTTCGTACATTTAGTTTCAGGACAGAGACAAAATTGTGTTTGTGGTTTATTTTTGGTTTCGCATGGGTAATTTGTACCATATATTATTCAAGACAGGTATGCGTCTACGAATGATTTTATCCACTCTCGAATCCAGTGTATTTTCAAGCAAGATTCTGTTGTTTCTTGTTAACAAATACACGCCACCAAGTACAGATTCGTTAATAAACTGATTGTCAATTATTAACAACACGTGTTGTTTTGTATGTTGTTGATATTCTTGTTGCAAGAATGACAGCAAACCTGAAATAATGCTGATGTCGCTTTGTTTGCATCGAATTTTCACATTTCTTTCTAAAAGCTGAAAACAATTTGTAATTATTTTATTTTGTAATAGAAATTATTTGTTTATGTACCTTGTATAAACCTTCCAGAATTAATAGATATAATATTTTCGATCGTTGTCCGACATGTTTCATATCTTGCGCTATTTTTTGGTGGACTTGTTTGCGAAGTGTCTCGATGTGACTGTGTTTTGCATCCAAAAGTTGTAGTTTATGATGTAAAGCAACTTTGCATGTATGTCTGAAAAGAATAATTACAATTATATCGCACCTTAAGAATAGCAACCCTAGTAAACAAAAGACGAATTAGCAATGACTAATTGTTTTTGTTCAATTAGATTTTTTTGAGTTTTTACATTTTCACTTTTTTTAAGACTTGATTTTCATGTATCGCAAATTCTTCGTTTATTTTGACTTGTGAAGCCTGTACTAAATTTCCCTTTGCTATCTTGAATTCTTCTTCAGTTTTCGTATCCACTTCCTCTGCTTTTTCATAGCCTTGTTGTATGATATATTGAGTCATTTGTCCCAGCTGAAATTATTATATGATTCAAATACATTGTCCATAAATAATGTATACACAAATACATACCCTTTTTTTATAATCTTCTGGAGAGAGAGCCATTTTAAAATGAAGAGAAGTATTTTCCAAGCGAACTGTCAAAAACAAATGCTATCTATGTTTGTTTATATTATAAATGTTATAGTTACATAGTTACGACTTGTATCGTATGTGTATTGTTTCAGTAACATGAATATGCACAATGTAGGGGTTCAACCCCCACCACCGCAGCAGGCGCAACAACAACCACCACAGCCACTGGATAATATATCCAAAATCAAGTCTCTCATAGTCCCTTTAAAAGACTCATTATCTGTAAGTTATAAATAATTCGCTATTCCGAATTACACTTAGAAATAACATTTGTCTATATTTTAGGGCACTTTGAAAACTGCAGCTCATACTTTAAATCAAAACAGTCAGGTTGATACAGGTAATATGTAAGTATTGCAATAGTCAAGTAGATATATTATGATTGATGATAAACTAACGATATTATACGTGTTTGTTTGTTACAAAAGTAAGGGAGTAGTTGATGTGCCAGTTCCTAGATTTGACAAGAGCTTAGAAGAGTTTTATTCAATATGTGATCAGATAGAATTGCATTTGGTATGTATGAATCCGGTAGTAGACTAACAATGTTATAAGAAACGTAACGTTACAGAAAACTTCTATCAAATGTATCAGTCAGAGTTCCAGTTCACAACGTTATCTGCCGTTGCAAGTAGCGCCTACCAGAATGGAAACATTACCGGGTATGCCCGATACAGGAACACTCACCTATCCACAATTCCTCGCGACAGCCAGTGCGCAGGTCGCTTACACGAAGGAAGTCCACGATACGTTAGTGGCGGCTGCGCAGAATATCTCGCCATCTGATTAAACTTCAATTCGCATTTTTCAAATAGCCAAGTATTATTTAATAACTAACTAACTCTTAAGAACTCTCGCTTATTTGTAACGATTTTATATCAAATAAAAACGATATGTTTTCATTAAATACATTGAAATAATATTTGTCACATATACCCGGTATTAATAACTAGTCCCTTCTATAGGTAACAATTGAAACTTTGAAATGCTACAGATACTAACTCACAAGATACAACTATGAAACTCATAATTATTTATGTTATAAGAACAAACTAAACGTTATTTAGTATTGAGTTAGCAAATATATGTAAGACAATAACAGTACTAGATCTATTTCATATTAAATAAATTTGCCTTGATTACGGTTACTGGCTTTTCGTAAAATCTATTTCCGATTTCTACAAAAAGTTTATTTCTGAATTTTAGCATTAAATTTCATCAATACCACGTTGTCAAACTAGCCATCGTTGCCAAATATGTACAGTTAATTGTGAAAGCCAATCGAACCCTCTAGATGAGTCCGATTAAAAAAATATATCTGAAAGGGGTTGAAAAAGTGGCCGAGGGGTGATAACACGTGACATAGAATGTATGCATGTTTCATACATGGTACCCTCTGTATGTGTACACTATACATGCATACATACAGGCCAGAGTTATAAATATACATGCATGTAGGCTCGTGGTACACCATCGTACAATCAAATTATTGATATTTGGCCGGTGGTGAGCGCATGCGCACTATTTTCTCGCTACAGTTGGCACCCCTGCACACTGTAGGGGTTTCTCTGGCATCTCCCGCACCCCAACCCGGCGCGGAACAACTGGTAAATGTCAGTTGAGGAAGCCTCGTAGCGTTTCGTAGTCGACACACTGCGTGTTCCCGAGCCTGCATGCCTATATCTGTGCATCTGTTCTATATACCGTACTGTACTGTCGTCTGTCGTATGTGCAACTGTTGAACTATCACATAATGTTGTTGTTCATTTGTAGTTTGTAAGTGCGTGAAATTACGCGGGCCATTTCTCATCTGGTACTGGTGTTGCTGTGGCAAACATTGTCAGAAGTCATCACAATAGTGTAAACGTAGGTCATTTCAAACTTGTTTTGTTTGTGTTTGATCAGTTGTTTCATTTAGATATATGAATAACGTCTCATTCTAGTTCAACTGGATTATTCCAGAATCTTGTTTCTACAAATAAACAGTTTCAACTTAATAATAGAGAATGATTGTCGCATGTTGTTATGTATAAGTTCTACTATTCCAGCAGTAGGACAAGCATTCATGGTATATCTACGTTAAATATCATAGATGTTTGGCTAGATTGGAATTAGTTACGAATTACATAATACGATTATTATGACTTGTTAAAACTTTCATATACATCAATGACAACTGTCTGTTAAATTATCGAATGCGACAGTTACCAATTCAACTAGACGTAGATAGATTCAATAAGTCAAGCACAGACTCTAAATCCTTCTTGTCGGGAGCTTTATTCATCTGTACTCGAGTGCTAGACAAATATTCAAATCATATTTATTAAGTGATATCGCGTCAGTCATGAACAAAATCAAGCATAGTAAAGTACTCACAAGACGATTTGTATCTCGCGCTATACTCTACGTATGTACATATGTATGTAACATTTAATTTACGTCATTTAATTACACACTGCTCGTGCGTCCATATATGCATGTATGTATGTATATAATTCATGAGAAATAAATGGTAGATCTTTATCATTTATTCACTATGAGTTATATGGTAAAATGTACGTATAAATGTACACACATTTGTCTACGCGAAAGTCTACATACATGCATACATATCTGTGTTTATGCACACAGGCATATTATATATTTTTATGTTGTACAGTACATATCGCGTGGTTGTACGTACGTGTATATATATATATATACACAGCTGTTACATACCATTTTGCTAATGAAAGTCTGAATTCTGAAGTTGAAAGTTCTGAATCATGGCCGGGGTTGCGTGACCCGGTGCTGACAAAACAAAATTCTGACAGCGAGGACAAAATGAAAAATGACTCGGAAACAAGTATGAAACATTACAAACGTGAATACGTCTATTACTTAACGTAGATTACCTAAATACATACATGCATATATAGTGAAAATATTTAATCAACGAATGCTATAGATTGATAGAAATTAGGTATATATTAGTTCAGGGTTTAAAACAATATGAACTGGTACCGTAGAAATCAGCAACGTGTAACGTGTGAATGTTACAACATTGTTAGGTAGGTAAAGTGAGTAAGTTAATTCCACGTTAATATTGTGGATATTGAACAGGAAGCTTAAATGTAATCCCTGTTCATGTAATCTGGCGTGGGGTATTCATGAATGATTCAACTTGAAATTAATGAAAATCATATTGTGTTGTTTATGTACTAATGATGTTATAAGCGTTGTACGTTACGGTTTCATTAACTAAATATACTTACACGTCAAGTATGTAACAGTGAGAAACCTTAGTAAATTTCCACTAGTCAGCCATATATTCCAACAAGAAACAGATATGTTATATAATCACTTTATATACAAGGACAAACTGTCATTTATAAATATTAATTCCACAAAATTATAGGTCCGCCCTTTCGTATAGGCAACCAGTACGGCAGCAGTGTATTGTGGGCTGCTAACACAAATCCAACGCTGATTCTATCTTGCACAAAGTGAATATATATATATATAGGATATAATATGAATGCACGTTTTGTTTTATACCGGTATTACACACAGACACTTTTGTTTCGCAATATCAAAAAATTGTAAGATTAGTGTGTGACTTTTCACATACATATATGTAGTAAAGTATTGTGAGTGAGGGAGCAAGGAAGGATGAGTCTAATTTGACAACTTGGCGGATATATCGTCTCTGTCAAATTATCTCGCAACTTCTAAAGATGTTCCATCATTCTCCAAATTCAATAAAACAATTATTAAACTTGTGTCGACATGCCGACATGTTGTGATATTGAGGTTAGAAAAACAAATGGCGGCTGTCATGGTGTAGCCTGCTGGCGGGAAAATTAAAAACTTGCCCGTATTTCTGCGACATGGGAACCACGAATGTTCTGACTGACGGTTATATTGAAGTATTGCATATCAAGTTGTCAATATGGAATATATCACCACTAGCTACCTTACAATATCAGTAGAAGCAGAACATGTATCTATATGTGTAGAATGCTATATATACAGAGAGTGTGTTTAAAGACTGCAGCCTCTATACACACGGCGACACAAAGTCCCTGGTTCATGCATATTAAACAGTAAAATGGGCCCAAAATTTTCAAATCGCTTTAAACCCGCAGTATAACAATGTTGAGACTCTGTGTAAGACATGATACAAGTGAACGGGCGAGCGAACGGGCGGGTAATCCATGTTACGCCCCTGTACCCTCCACAGTTGAGTACATTAAAAATTCACAAGTGCTGTGAAGCTACGGTACCCGTTATGGTATGGGTCCCTAGTGATCTGAACTTAGTACCAAGCGGAACAGAGCGACCACTGTCACACTTGTAATAATTGTAGGCAAGCCTAAACATGCTTGTAATACTGCTTGTAAAACGTAGTTGGCAGTGTACTGTGCAATGTACAGGACATTGCATAGTTACATGTATGTGTGTATGCATGCATAGATGAGTGAGTCATCTTTAGTAATTTGCCAGGGTGAATGTGCGTGATCACGCGCGTGCGTATTATAGGGTGCTGAGCACGTACCGTGAATTACTACTAGCCATAACATACACGCACACTGACGCAGCATACCGTCAACAATTTCATACACGTGTCGCACGTACGCAATATTGTGCAATGTACAAGCTTCACAACGTATTAATGAAATCATTTGGCAAAGTTTCGGAGGAAAAAATATATAAAAGTATATGGCTTAGTACACAATGAATGAATTGCGTGGAGTCTCTGTCTCTCGCTTTATAAACGTGCTAATGAAATTATTTTGCCGGAGATTCTGTAAAAGATGAAATACTTACCTACTATATATCCAGTTGATCATAGAAAATGAAATGCATCGATTTCTTTCCCAATCGGATGCAAATGCAAATTAACTAAATCGAATACGAATATGCAGATTGCATATTTTCCAATACGATTGGCTTCGACGAATCCGTCTTGCTTTCCATATCGGTTATTTATTTAAAACAGCACACGATGCATTCCAGTTGGTACTGGTAGTGTAGTGTACATATGTACATGTGTTTGTCGACTATCTTTCTATCGCTGTAACCGCACCCCACACACACACACACATACATACGCACGACCAGTGATGTTTTATATATATATATATATATATATATATATATATATATATAAATATGTGTATATGTATATATGTATATGTTTGTGTAATCGACCAACAGGGGGTGATGAATGTATGTCCAGAGTTCAATGTACTGTCAGCAGCTCATTCTAGCGTCAGATCGTTTAACTACATACATACAGACACTCTTCTCTGCATGTGCATGTGTAAATGTGCATACATATGTAAGTTTCAAGTTTATGTACTTATGTATGACATATATGTCGAATTAAAGAATCACTAAAATAATTTAGTTAGCTCATACTCCTGGAAGATTATCGAGCATTATTCGTGTTCCAGTTTCTACATGGCTTAAAGTAATATAACGTCTCCATTAATCTTCGACTTGGAAGTAATCTTTATCCAGTAATCTGTAAGATTATCCAAGTTATACGAAATTATAATATACACACATCCACCTAGAAAGTACATTGTTCTATGTATTACTCAATATGTACACTGATTCGTTATATTCACTGTGTGATGTACATATAATCATACGTTACAGATGTGGCGCTCTGTATCGGCGATCCTGTTCCTGTTGGCTATCCTGCCGCTCGGCCCGTGCACAGCCACACATACTAAGGTACGTACACGGTTTCTCCATTCTAACATAATGATATTTGAATTTATTCATTCGTAAATCATGTTACAAAGCCAATTAAATTACATAGAAATCAGTGACGCAAGAGTATTCGAATAAATATATGTATTCGATTCTGTGTTATTTGGTTGTTAAATAAAACGTATCTACCTGCTTACATTTGTGTATGATTTAGTAACATTCGATACGGCGTTTCCTGGACACGACTGATTGGTTTCCCGGGTAGCATACAGCTATGTATGTACTTGTGTTGTTATTAGCTAGCGCGCGTGTATTTGGTGCAGACGAACAGGGAGTAAATGTGACATGACAGATATTCAATTAGACCGTCATAGATGTAGTAGGTATACATATATGGGACCAGACATCACTTATTCAATAATATAACCTCTGAATACATATTCTGTAGCGCGCGTGTCAAATTACTTGCTGGTCCGGTGGTCTGTTAATTGTCATTTCAATCTAAGTAACACTGACAGTGGATAATCTAATCCAGTTGTTAATTATATATTGCATTGTCAAATACGTGAAATGAAGGAATATATTTATATAAAATAGATTTGACTCGGATAAATGTAAATGCTGATGATGTGAGTCGAGTGTTGTACGTACCTACGTATATGTGTACTGTGAAGTACTTGTACACGTGCAAATCGACTGGCCCAATTACCCTGAGAGTCGGGGGACACACGAGTTTGTCGGTGCTCAAGTGGACACGCTAATGGAACGTGATGAGTGGCAAAATTGCTTTTGCATTTTACAGAAGAGTCGAGCACTAGAGTAGCGTAGAGTAGCATAGGGATTGCTTTCACTGGACGAGACAAGATACCTACCAGTATGTGTCATGTATGTGTTGTGTATCTTCACTGAAGGTTGTCCTATATATTTACCTACATATCTAGATATGTGTAAGTATCTATAACAAAATCAACTCACTAACTTACACATGATACACTTACTATTTATCTAGACGCTGTACGTCTCTTTCTCTCGCTATATTGGTTCAGTGTTATCCGTGATGTGCTGGTTAATGAGAGTGGGGTTATATGACTGTGCATTTTGCATTGAAGTAGCTCTTGAATTGTGCAATACAAACGGATACTCCAGTGTTTCTCATTAACCGCTACAGCGTTAGCCCCCTTATCTATAGTGCACAGATTATGTTCGTGAAGTGGGGGTGTTCAAAGTGTTACTGGAATACATAGGGTGGATTATCAACAGTTAATACCAGTTAGTTAGCATGCAGTGGTGTGCTGTCAAATTATTACTACAACAATATTATATAATAGTAGAAAAGTGTGTTTATAACCAGCCGTCACTGGAAACTGTTCCAGATCGCCTCGTAACCTATTTACAGTATTTGTTCTGACTCACACACTAGTCGTCGAAAATCAATTCACAACAAACAACTATCTAATTTCCAGTTGGCAGTCTCCAAATGCAATTTTCACAGAACACACCCGACTGACAACAATACAGTCGATGTTAGTAGATCCATGGCTATCCTGGCCAATGATTCTTTGTATCAACATTCCTGTAAGCATTACATTTATCTTCCTCTGTAACTCGGTATCCGGTGGTTCTGTTTTGATAAGTTTTCTCGTTAAGTTATCGCTCCAACATTAATTCTAAATTTGATTTTCTTTCGACTAAATGTCGTTTCATTCTTACAGTGATTCTGCAATCCTGACGCATTCACTTCGGAATCGACTAGTCTTCTAGTTCTTCACGAAACTTTCGTTCTAACTATTTAAAAGTTGGTAACACTTGTTCAATTATATCGTTACATTGTAACTAATTACAGACCACCTCGCCCACCGGATCCACATTTCCGTACCCGTGTGTTCTAACGAGTGAAATTAATTGATAGATATCGCTGGGTACAAAACTACAAGTTTTACCCATCCGCTGGTACAATTGGACAATTACGCATTCGAGCTTGCAATAGTCTAAGATGCCGCACCATTAACTAACGTTCACAATGTTGGTGTATTGATTTCCAATTCTGAACAAGCATATTCTCCACGATTATGATATTTGAAGGTTTATATTGTTCGGTTGATTGAAACTGTGCTACGAGTCGAAGTAATAAAAAACATAATTTTACAAATGACCCATAATGGTACAGCGGCACGGCAGATATTAAAACCTAATTAGAATTTACGCGTCAATTAACTGTTTGTATATAAATTTACTGAGCAGTTGAGAATTTGAAGTTTCATTAATGTTTGCTCATTTTCATCTTTACGACTAAACGTAAATAAAGAGAATAAATTATGAGACATTCTAAATGTAATAATTCGTCTGGAATATACTGGTATACCTACAAACATTTATCCACTTCCGGCAATGGAAATAATGTATATATATACCCAGTAATGGGAAAGGCGTGATGTTATGTATATATGTAATAATATAATATATATATATATATATATATATATATATATATATATATATATATATATATATATATATAAATAATATACTGTATCCAGCCAAACAGCCAATTTATGGCATCTATGCAATATCATATGACGTTACGTTTACACAAGTTCTAAAACGGATTAAAATAATGTTCTGCTACATGAAAGCTCATTTACAGTATTAGTCCCTAGGAAACGTCTACTATAAAAGTATAATATGTGTTTTCAGCGTTGCCATTAGCAAAAAACAAAATAAAAATAATTTGATGAAAAATGAATGTGAAATTTCGTGCATATTAATAATAAAAAAACCAATGAAATGTCGATTAAAAAATATATTTACAAATATATAGCTATGTTTATACTTGTTAAATTGGTTGTTTGGATGGATACAGGGTACATACATGTATATATACACGCCTTTCTCATTACTGGGGTACATGTAGGGTGATTCAGAACTTCAGGTATTTACTCTAACGGTATATAGCACTTAACTTACTGATCACGGTAGAAAAAGATTTTTTTCAAAATTCATAAATTTAAGGGTAGTTTTCCAAAGAGTACAGTTTTGAGTACTACTTTATCTATAATGTCTTTAGAATGAATAAACGAAGTTAATTAGTTATGCAATTACACAACGAAATATTCGTAAATCAGATTAATTAAGTTATTATGCAATATTTTGAATGCAGATGATATTTTTTTAAATTTATTTATTACATTTTGATACAATATGTTTGTGTATTTTTAGAAGAAAAAAATTGGTCATGAAAACAATATCTCATTTACAGAAATTGTTTAAAATTATCACCATTCACAGCTACACAAAAAGCAGCACGCTGGAGGAAAGATATGGTGCAAGCCCTCCTAAATGAATTTTCCTGTCTGATTATTTCAGACTATTCGTTGTCTCAGTTCTTCGATAGATTCAGGTGGATTTGTCGTAAAATGTCCCCAAAAATAAAAGTCCAAAGCATTCAAATCTGAAGATCGAGGTAGCCAAGCTACAGGACCACCGGTCCCCAAATACCTCATTCAAATGTTGTCTTACATTCCTTCTGAAATTAGGTGGTGCACCATCATGTAAAAACCAGGCACGCTGACGCACATTAAGAGGAATATCTTCCAATAATTCCACCAAATTGTTCTGCAGAAATAACAAATAATTATTACCATTCATACGATTAGGAAGTATGTATGGCCCAAGTAATGTGCCATTTACAATCCCGGCCCAAACATTTAACGAAAAACGATGCTGTAAATGACTTCTGATGACAATATGTGGATTTTATTCAGCCCAATGATGAGAATTATAAAAATTGTGAATGCCATCTGGAATGAAAATTGCTTCATCTGAAAATATTATGTTTGTTGTTAAGTCGTGATCTATGGCATGTTGTTGTAGAACCCACTCGCAGAGGATGGTCACGCTCTATTAAGTCGTGAACTCGTTGACAATGATATGGATGGTAATGATTATCTTCATATAGATAACTTCACTGTACACTAATAAAACGTCCACTAACTCACTGTCACTGTATCCATTCATTTTTGCTAAATATCACAATAAAACAATAGAAATGATATTCATTGTAGATTTTCTTTAGTCAAAATATAATATTGAGAAGGAAAATATTTAATCCGTAATGGTTCGAATAATTGACTTAGTTCAAGGTGTTGTTAACTGTTTATTTCGTATAAATATCATAAAGATGATCACAGATGATCAACAATATGCGACGTTTCGACCATAAGGATTTTGGTCATTATCAAGCAACATTCTGAAACCACAAAAACAATAAGTACTGAACAACAGCGGTAATAAAATAAATGTTGATATTGTGATATGTACACAAACTACGTAAGATTATTTAGCAACATAGTAATTGTCTTGTGATACATTAGGAATTATATACAAGACAGGTAGAATGATAGAATGTGAATTATGAAATTACAGAAGGTGCCTGTTTCCTGAAGAAAACAAAGTTTGGTGTGCATGTTTGGCAACTCTTGAACTATGGCTGTGCATCGGCAGCGTCTCCAGAATTTCAAATAAGATACGATGGATCAAGTGTGGAATATTTTGATGATCCTTCCATATTCGTAGCTCACACGGATTTCGCTTGGTCGTGCGCGGTGTGATCGTAGTGTGTGTTAGTGTAAAGCTGTGCTCTGAACACGCGACAACAATCAATCGTGCACATTTTGTATCCTGAGACCTGAGCCGTGCCTGGTTGATCGTGGAAACGTGCGTATGCATATTTTACAAAACACAAGAAGCCGACAGACATACGTTTATGCATCGATATTGACATTATTCTCAATCCATACATCCATCCATTGTATACAATGATTGATTGATGATGACGATGGTATAACATAAGATACAACGCAACGTAACATAGCAATGAAATCAAATGAAATCAAATCATTTCCGTAACACTAACTAATACAATGGTCACTGGTCCATCCGCTATCATCATCATCATCAACATCAACCGACCAGCTCGCATCTGGAATCTATCAATACCAACAATAGCGATACATTTAGCGAAATCCACTGAATCCTTCCGGCGTAACTAAGTTCCGGTCAGGTTGTACTTTTCTCTCTTGTTTCGTAGATACCTTTTAGCTAACGCATTGGCCGTGCGATGTGGGATTCGAATGTGCGGTAGTATGTTCTCTACTGTCAAATACTCACACAGTGCACATGAAATATGTAGTCGGGGTTTCAAAGCTGATCTCGACACTGGTTACAGTTCGACATACGATGATATCCGGTCAGAATAGTCTGAAATATTCAACCTTTAGTGTATGGGTATCAGACATACCGCCCATGGCTTGTTTACGGTACGAACGCCACCAAGCACCACTGACCTGACTCGCGTCTAGCACTCATGTGGAAATCGGTGCCACTATTGCTCGTATCGATGAAATTCCCTGCCAACGGCACTTGCGCCTTTGGTTGCACACTTGCTCACTTTGATGCACGGATGCAATTCGAATCTCGCTATTTGACACATCCTCACCACCCAGATATCCATACTCCTCCTCTACGTTTATTTCCAATATAAAATACAGAACATCATTAGAGACGTAGTTATCTACAAAACTGACATTGCACCTACGACAGACTGAACTAGAAATCTACAAAGGACAATGAAGGCGACGAACTTGAGCCCGAGCACTTTTTCTGGCCGTGTGTTAATTATGGAATAAAGTTGAAGATTTGATACTGGTTTTGCTGGGTGATGTAACAAACCCGAGAGAAATAACTAAGAGAAGTAAGTAAGTAAGTAACTAGGAAAGTAAAGTAATTTGCCAGATAAACTTCGAGAGACGGGAGCGCTAAAGCGTATGTAATTATTAATTGGATTTACGTGTAGTTCTGAATTGTCTTGTGAACTGTGTCTGTTTGGAGCGAAGCAGAGTTAGAGAGTCGAGTCTTCACTAACATATTTCAGTTCCAGTATATACAGTACGTGGGGAATGTGAAACAATAACAATAAATTACAATAACACCTGAACATACAAAATCCAGCAGGGTGATGGTGGTGGTTTATAAATTAAAAGTGCGGAAATTAAACACGCTTTGTGCTGTGGCGTTACCTGTCACCCACCAGTAAAAATATGGGCAGCAGTAAAAATTCAGAATTCAGAACTCTCTGCATAGTATACCGGCTTAAAAGCATTGGACGCTTCACAATATCAACCTACAACATAAATGTTACTATATAGCTTCTCTCTCAGCCTAATGCGAATTTATTACGTCAACTCTAATCCTTACGCATGCACTACACAGAGCACAACGGTTGCCCCAAAATTGTCACTACGATATTTTACTTTCTATCTAATGCTGTTTAATTAATTGCTTTTGTCCAGTGAGTTAGCAAGAATGATGATACAAGCAAAATTTGATCCGGGAAAGTTGGAATAAAGACAAGCAGTTCTCGATGTGCAGCACTGGTGCATGCTGGTCTTCCAGTATGACCTTGCAGGGTCATGACTTACATTTTAAAATCATAAGTTTTTTCTTACAAATGTGATATTTAGATAGATGTTGTTGAATATTTGTTTCGTCGCTTTGATAATGGCCACAAACCGCATGGCCGAAACGTCAGCTTTTTAATTACTGCTTATTAATATATTTCGTTCTGCACATCGAGAACTGCTTGTCTTTATTCCAACGTTCCCGGATCAAATTTTGCTTGTATTCAAGATTTATGAAGTTTTGACAGAAGAAATTAGAACAGCAAGAATGATGATAGTTCATGAAGTCAATATATTTACCGTCACCGTGGAGTCATGTATGTATGTTTTATGATCAGTAGTATCACTGTCTCTACTACTTCTGTATTTTAAGGATAACCAAGGAGTTTTAGTTGGTGTATGTACATAAATTCGGAATGTAGACATGGCACAATGAATATTATGGAGAGGATATATGGCCCCTGGGGGGGGCTTACGCTGCCGGGTATTAATACAAATGTGCCTATTACAAGGGGCCGCCAGCCTTATCATCTAACTGTGATTCTGCTACCACCATCTTACAGTGAGATAACGAACTCGCGTTCATTATAATTCACCCTTAAAATAAAGTAATAATTCTCGACGACCAAGTACTTTGCCATGTTATAACTCGAGGATTTCGTTTAAAAATGAATATGAATTATATGCAAAGATATTCCTTTAGCAACGAGAGAAAGGATTAGTTATAAAACATAGCATACATTCACACACTGAGTATTCACATGAAACTGTAGACAATCACCATAGACTAGTCGACCTTGATGTTACAAATGTTCTGGACAGGAATTATGTACGTATGTATATTCAGAGACGGGAGTTATTACCGTAAACCTTTTTATATAATTAGGAAGAATTAAAAAAGAAACTTTATCACTTGAAGTTGGTTGATTAGCGAAAGTATAATTCTAGAGCAATCAGGAAGGGCTCTCTTCTCTACCAATTGAACCGGGAAATAATGTGCAGGGTCCTGGCTCCTTGGAACGTATTAACCTTCAGATAAATTTCAGGCCAGGCCAGGCAAAATCATAAAAGTCAGAGAAACGGCAGCATGAAGGACTGAAGGAGGTACGCACATAGCCAGATTTAAATTATATTTTTATACGGCGATTATTCGGCGAAGGAGCGTAGCCACTTTGAATTTCAAACACTGCCATCATTTTTTATGATCACACTTTGCTGGCGAGCGACCATTATGAATCTGAAGAGATCGTGAGTGGAAAATAAACTTGAGCTATTGAAATCTTTGCCACTTGTAACGAAGTTCATATGTCGCACACAATGTGTACCGTTATATATATATATATACATATATATATATATATATATATATATATATATATATATATATATATATATATATACCGTGTGTCTCATGACGATCTACACATAGGAACGTTGCGCGCTCATTTAATTTTTGAAATCAAAATATTAATCATTATTTTTGTTCTTTTTTTTTGTAATTTTAATGTTAATTTGTCGTTTAAATTCCTTGAAAATGTACTATTACATCGAATATGTTCCAAAATTATACTGGAATATCAAAGGAAATAAAATGGTAATCATAAAATTAACAATTATATTGTCTAGATTGTAAAAAACTAAAACGATCAAATTAATATTTCACGATCAAGAGCGTATGCAACAAACCTATGTGTAGGTCGTCATGAGACACACGGTATATATATATATATATATATATATATATATATATATATATATATATATATATATATATATATATATATATATATATAATCTTGGCACCTGCAACCTAGCTCCTGTTTTTCTTCCTCGGCTACGAATATTCATGTGTGCCATTGAAGAAACTAGGTATTTATATATATATATATATATATATATATATATATATATATATATATATATATGACGTGGCAATGAAATTGAAAAGAATATTTTCTCTACAGTAAATATATATATGGTCATTGTAGCAACTGTTCACCATTCACCATTCTCATCATCCAATTCCAATACTGACGAGGTTGAAACACACACAGGAGCTGAATAAAACGAAAAACATAAGAGCCAGCAGACAAGAACGAAATTTATGGACATGTAGGCTGTAGGGTGAACGTATATATATAAGCTACGACTTTTTTCTCCCTTCTGGGGCTAAAAGCATTTTGACGTGTCATACTCTTAAAACATGAACTTTATTTTTTATTCAGCCGTGTATTTCTTCTTTTTAGTTTCTAGAATTTATTATAACTTTCCATGATTAATATGGAAGTTTCACAGTGTGGTAGAAACTTGCGAGTTTATTTAATTTATAATTGCCCGGAGTTGGACGGCGTAATTAAGGTTACATCTTTCCACAGAATTTTGTTCGCGCCTCAACAAATATATATATATATATATATATATATATATATATATATATATATATATATATATGTACAATAAATAAAAGTTTCTAATGTTAGGTTAGGTTAATTTTACACTTGACACATTACCCATCACGTACAAGAATAGGAATGACATTAACACAGCAAAATGAATAAGAGAACATAGCCACCAAGTGATAAATACCAGCTGCCTGGAATATTTGTGGTAACATTCCTCTACACACCACCATGTTCATTCACTGTTATCACTACACTACACTACTCCTCTTGACCGAATGTTCAATGTACCTCCATAACCAGTAACCACCATGCTACAACAAACAATATTTGTACAAATATTCTAATTCCACTGAATGACATTTCCGAAATCACATTTGTGGTAAAGTCTTATCAAAATGCATACATAACTGCACGCTTTTCCCATTACTGGGGTAGCAGACCCTTTATTTCCCCAAAATCACTTATCAAAATGAAATATTTCAAAATTGATACACTCGATATACAGACATATATGTTAATTTCCTATATCCCAGATTTCTTGGAATACCCGGTATACACACACACACACACGTATATATATATATATATATATATATATATATATATATATATATATATATATATATATATATATATCGAGTATGTTACAACTACCGAGTTTACCCATTAGAAAAGGGTTTAATCTGCTTTATTTAGGATCTAATTTAAAAGCGAAACAATGTAAATTCTGAAAAGCTTTTTGGCAACAATGTCACACGTTCGGAGTGTTCCATCTGTTGGGTTATTTTGCAAACTAAGGTTACCCGACTCCACAGGATGCAAGTCCATGTGTTAATAAGTATGTGTGTTCTATATTATCCTCAGATAGTTCTATTGCTATGTACAATTTCTATATAAAATCAAGGTCTATTGTTTCTTTAAATATTCCAACTGACTACATAATTACATATACATTTCTACTGCATAATTTATAAAGTCGGAACGGTATTAAAATGAATACAAAAAATCTGTCACTAATTTAAATATCGTAAAAAGTACAGAAAAACGTTTTACGAAAAGAATTTAGTTACTAACGACAGTTCAAATGTTGCCTGCTTATATTACATCCAACTCCGCCATCTTGTAAAAGGATATCATACAGGAGGGTGGTGGTAAGGGACGGATGATTAAGCTTTTATTTCACCCCTTTCTGTATTGAATTCGTCACTTGGCTCCACATAATTTGAAGCTCAGTCGTTTTACTCTGAAGCCGCATTCAACTAACAAATAGTTTTAATTGAGCTTAACGAATTAGAGGGATGTTTAAATGAGGTACTAACTCACATGGTTACATATCAATATCAATATGTGCATATATATCCAGGGATATATATATATATATATATATATATATATATATATATATATATATATATATGGTCTGTTCGGAAAGTAATGTGACCACGTTCAAAAAAAAAAAAAACTATTAAACATATTGGTATTTTTTTTTTCAAATTAGTAAGTAAAAGTAGGTCCTTTGGCCATCAGCACAATTTTTAGCGCAATTTCCGTGCTTGGTAAGCTCCCTGGAAGCCTTTTCTGGCACTTCGCACAGGACCCTCGTCGAAGCCTCTTTTGCGTTATCCAAACCTTCAGAACGGCTTCATTTGAGCACATTTTTGAATCGGAGAAAATTCTGGGAATTAAAAAGAAGTTCGCTGGAGACAGGTCAGGACTGTATGGGGGTTGAAAAAATGTTGAAACGTTTTTTTTTTTTTTGTTGCGAAATACTCGCGGACAGCAGGCAAGTGTGGCTGGCGCGTTGATGTGGTGAAGCAACCAGTTGACGATAATTTCTTTTCTGATGCGGTTAACCTCTTATTTTAGTCTTTTGAGCATTTCCACGTAAGAAGAACCTTTAGCGGTCTGCCCCGCGGGTAGAAACTCTTGGTGAATTTACCCTTTGCTGGCAGAAAACACAATGAACATGGCTTTCACTCTTGACTTGCTCATACGTGCCTTTTTGGGGCTAGAAGAAGCTGGCGTGTGCAACTCTGAACTTTGACGTTTTGTATCTGGATTGTACTCAAAAACCCAGCTCTCATAGCCGGTAATTACATTGTTCCATTTTGAAAATTTGGATAACGTAAAAGAGGCTTCGACGAGGGTCCTTCGCGGAGTTTCAGAAAAGGTCTTCCAGGGAGCTTACCAAGCATGGAAATCGCGCAAAAAAATTGTGCTGACGCCGAAAGGACCTACGTTGAAGAATTTGAATTTTTTTACCAATATGTTTAATAGTTTTTTTTTTTACGAACGTGGTCGCATTACTTTAAAGCTTCCAATAAATGTTGTAGAACATAAAATTCTACATTAAAATCAATAAACAGGATTAATTTTGCATGCTTTATAATGGCATAAATTAAATTGAAAATGCTGAAAATTAGCTCAAAATACCGAGAGGTAGCTTTGGAAATGATTTCGTGGTCACCACCCGGTATATATATATATATATATATATATATATATATATATATATATATATATATATATATATATATTACAGTATGGCGAATGATTGGGGTTTTATGGAATTGTGAATACGAGATTTGTGCTTGGAACGAGAATTGATGTGTGAAGTCTGGCACGTGTACCGCACTGAGATCAGCAGACAGTGTGGATGGGGATGTTCCACCACTGTGACACAGGACTGTCGCATACAGATGACGTAATCATTCATACCACAGAGTCTGCCAGCACGTCGCCAACCAAACAGGCTACGGAGGGTACGCTACACGCTCCCCTATCTGCTTTTGATTATTTAGGTCAAATACGGCATACGAATTTTAAAGAACATGTTGGAAGAAAAAAAAACGACGACAAGGAACGCTCACACGTTCCCAGATTATATGCTGTGTGCTGTGCTTCGCGACATATGAATTCAACACAAATATACATACATATTGTACAGGCATACGCACACTCATGTATCATACATAGATATATAAATGTATTCCATGCATATACAACCAGCTAACACTTGCATACAGCGTATAATATATTATAGTACTCTGTGAGTTAGTAACCAACTGTCAAATATCAACTACCACCTACCGTCTTCATTCTTAGTGAGCTGTACATACAACAAATGTGCCCTGTTCCTTGTATGGGCGGGTATCTTATCCGTATGTAATGTACAATCACGTACGTACTCTCTTTGCAAAAACAGGATTAGTTTGTTATTCTTGTGGAACGTTTTGAATACAAAACGATTGAACGAAGCACAAGTACACATAGACAGATATATAGAGCAGTATCAGTACACGGGCACAGACATATTATCCAAGCGAAATTCGAAATTGCTAAATCTGCATATACATCGGACAAACCACTATTACCTCTAACCCGAAGTTACCTAACCTTACTTACCCAGCCCACTCCTCGTTCATTGGAATGAATGGTGACCTACATTGCACAGTTGACGCCAGTTGAGTCGATGCAATGTTCTCAGATATCTCGACTGTATATTAAGCATGCATGTGTTATCGAATGAGAGACAAAGTACTGTCTTGTACAGTAGTACTCTTTGTGTACACTGAATGTGTAAGCAAATTGAGTATGTTAGAACGAGTAGATTAGACTACTAAAACAAAACAATAACCTGAACTTTGCTGCCCAATAGCAGTTGGGCCACTTTGCAGCATCAAGCTAGACGTTCGACTGGCTGGGCTGATAGTCTGAAACAATTTCATTCCGACTCCATACAGGATTAGTGGGCGGATTAAATTAGTTAGTAGCTTTCGTACCAGTATAGAGTTAACTAAGTTACAGCACTATACAAACAGTACACTGGACATTGAGTATTTAATAGACCAGCCTGTACACATGCAACATCTACAATTATTTTTCAGATACGCTACGTTATACTTCACGTTGTTTTTTTTTTCTCTCCCCGACTGCACCCGAACATATTCGTTAGTATTTTGAAGGTACCAACATTCGTGTTGTGTTTTTATAATGCTGAATGTATTTATAATTAGTGTGCGCATGAAATAAACAATTAGCGTACGAGGTTCGTGCTCTCGGTATCATCCCTTGGGTATCGTTATTTCTGACCATCAGGCTCCTCTACTTCTACAACACTCCCAGTTAAAATGCTAATAAGCTTGTGGCTCGATTACACAACAGGAATGGTCGGACGGATTTCAAATTGTATGTAATTCTTTCAAGTTTATATTAGCCTAGAGCCTAGGCGATGTATCATTGTCTCTGTTTCCTTGTGACAGAACAATAAGAAATATATACTGCGTGTTTCAGATCCTCAGGTAGGTACTTTAATGGTATATAGTACTTAATGTACTGATCATGGTAGAAAAAGAATTTTTTTTTAATTCATAAAATTAAGGGTAGTCTTCCAAAGAGTAAATATTTTATTCCCATTTTGTTGATGATAAGCCAAGCGATATAATTGAAAAAACGTGTTAAATGGAGTTAGGGCTTAAAGAATCGATGTTGTAGATTCAATACATAAAATTAGTTTATTTTACGTTTCGCCTCAAATTAGAGGCATCCTCAGAACTAAAATAAATATACAACACAATGTCATACAAGTAGTCAAGCAATAAAATTAATTACTTACGATATAAGCACGTGTAAAATATACATTAACATTCCAACGTCAGGATATGTAATACAATTGTCGGATATCTGAACATAGTTGAATTGAAAATTTTAATAAACGAAACTGAAATAAAACTATTTACTTTAACATTAAATAGTAAAACACAAAAAACTTCTATTGTTAACAAAATGGTGTCTAAATAGACACTGACTTGAAAAAACCAGACAGAACATAACACAAAAGCGAAAAATTAATTAAACGAAAAAACATCTGTGTACAAAAAGCGCGGGAAATTCAAAGCAAAAGGAAATCAAAACAAACTAGTTATAATTGGTTAATAAATGAAATAATGAAGCATACGAGGTAAAACTATTTTGGAAATCTGTTTTATAATTGGTGGCGGTCGATCCCTCCAATTGGATGTAAACACTTTCGAGCATAAGTCTTCTAGATTTGTTAGATTCAAAATGTAAAATTTCATGATTAGAATAATTGAAACTGTGTTTTTCAGTAATACTATGTTCAACTAAGGCACTGTGATTATCTTGAAAGGTTTTTGCATCATTAATATGTTGTTTTATGCGTTTATGTAAATATTGTGAGGTTTCACCAATGTATGTAGCATTACAATCAGGACACTGTATTTTATAAACTAGACTACTTAAAAATTCAGGTTCAGTTTTAGCTTTAAGAGTGGTGAAAAGACATCTGCAACTAGTTGTACCAGTGGGGATAACTTTAAATTGTAACGGGAGTAGTAAATTAGTGAGTGATTTATAAAGAAGTTTGAAATAAGGAATAGTGATAACTGAAAAATTTTGCAAAATGGTATTGTTGTTATTAGCACCAACGTTGGTGTTAATAATATTTTGTTGATAAGTGCGTAATCTGTGTTTAATGGTATACCATTAAACACAGTAAATATTTTAGTACCACTGGATTTATAATTTCTTAATAAACGAAGTTAACTAGTTATGCCATTACGCAACGAAATATTCGTAAATCAAATTAATAAAAGTTGTTATACACTATCTGAAAGTGAAAGAGTAGCACAATGCACAAGCCAACGAGATCTGATAATTAAATTAAATTTGATATTGTGTAACTTATTACTTGTAGATTAAAAATTAAACACAATATTAAAATCAATTAATAAAACTGTTTGTTTAAAAAACTGCAAAATTCGTTTTTTACCGTGATCAGTAAGTTAACTACTATATACCGTTAAAGGAAATACCTGAGGTTTTGAAATACCCAGTATATACAAGGAAATATGCTAACAATGTCAGATAAATGCATACCGACTAGTTATCTGTTTCGCCAATAGAACATTCTCTGACTCTCTGATTACACTACCATTCTTACATTACTGTATCGGAAACTCTGGAGACTTCAATAAGAAAAGTTTTCGTGTTTAATTAGATGTTTTCTCCTCGAATCTCCTCTCTCTGTGGAAAAGGGACAAGAGAGTGAGATTGTGATTTTATCTGTTTCCAATGCGCGTTGACTTTTCGAATTTCCGCCCTCCAACGAATGAACGTAGATATTTGCTAGTGAGCATATTGCGCAAGGAATACTAACGATTATATAGTGTACGCAGTAGCTTGCACTTGACGAGGCAATTTTCTTCTGCCATACATTACTCTTTCTAGTGAATGAATATTTTAATAAATTTCAACTAGCGAATGTGCTCTGTGAGACTGATAACTAGGCACGTGATGCCACAGTCCATTAATTATAACCACGGAAGCCATTAGGACTGGTGTAGCATGTACCTACACTACCGGTGACAGAATCAGAGTTAACATACATATATTCATGCACATACACGGTGACCGAGGCAGAGAGGGAGATTGAACTTATTTTTCAGTTAACTGTGACCCGGTTGGATAAATGAACCACGTATGGAGACAGTCGTGCTTGTTAATTTCAATTTGAAACTCACCACACACAGCCACACACACACATATACTTGTCTATATATGTAGGAATACAATGTGTTAGTTAACAATGAACGTGCCAAGTCCTGTTTACGGTAATTTATGACATTGGTACATGTATATATGTATATAGTGTTACAGTTATACAGTATGCACATACATATTGGAGACTGGCTGAATATGCGTTACAGTTCAACATCCATTGTAAATACTTAAATGAGCACAATTGGCTTTTTGGCCTGTAATGCAATATGCCCACGGACCGGTCACATTAATTAATAGTTCCTGGGCGACAGTTCCGGTTCGTTGTAGCCCCAGATTCCCGGTTCGTGACAAGTGGCGAGATAAGAAATTGTATAGATCCCTAGACCAAATGTTCCTGATGCTGAATACCAGCTATGAATCCAGTGGCCTTACAAGCCAGTAGCCTATGCATCTAGTGTACATCTGTGCTTTAGACCAATGGTACCTACACCAATCCCAACTATAAGAACATTCATCGATCTCAGCAATAGTGTCCAATGTTGTACTTATGTCTCCAGTCGAAACGCTAAACAGATATGTTCGATTAATTGGTCGATAAATAAGCGTACGTTGAAAAAGTTAGCTAGCTAGATGATAACGAAACATGGTCGGCACTGGTACTGGGTAGTGCTTACCGGCACTCAAACTGACATGCACAGTTGAAGTGCACGTCTCGTCTGTCGGTTGTTTTATTCTTCTGTAGGATAATTACGTTTGGTGATGTTTTGTTACAACTGGGGAAAGAAATTAGCTGCACCGTTAAGAACCGCCGCGTGACGAGAATACGGAAACACGCAAAGCGAAACAGAAGTTACCACTGACGGAGAAAACGAATATGACTGCTGTCCGCATTTCAATATGAAATGGAAATATTATGGTTCTTTAGTATAGTGTATTATGAGATGAGTGACAGTAAGAAAGTAAAATGTATAATGGTTGAATTCAGTGCAACTCAGTCAGTTCATTTATCCAGTAGACAAAATTACTGAAACTTATTAGTGTGGTGTTGAACTGACTCCGGCATCATCGAACCCGAGACCCTATTAGTTGCGCGTAATTTGGACGCGGAATTAATTACCGTTATTGAACGGGAGCAATTAGACTTGGGTCTGCAAATTATCTCAATTATGATACTAATTATCTAGCGGGGGACTATAATATATTATCTATCCGAAATATAATAGAGAAACTCAGTATTACAGTAGTTTAGTTCATTGTAGTATAGTAGTTTAGCTTCAGCTAACAATATCATGTATTCGTGCACTGTAATTATACCTAGGATGAATGTAATGTGACATGACACATTCACAGTTACATATGCTTCAGGTTCATTTAGCGTACATACACACGTCACTTAATCTTGTGACAACCTGTTGCTATTATTGTCTGTTAATTCGCATTCCTTACTTGCCATATAACACAGTAGAAGGTGTCGTATTTTAAGAATGTTCTGTCACATACGTGATCTTCTATACCATAACTGCAAGTTATTTGAAATGGCAAGAGTCAACCGACTACGCATCATCATCTGTTCTGTTCGAAACGATTGTCTGATGGAGAAGGAAATACGAGTGGTCGTACGAGTGAGATAGAGTTAATTAGTTTGTTTTGGTACGCTTGTTGCGTCCGAATCCATCCAAGTTGCAGCTGTCGACGAGCAAATTGATGACTCTCCAGGATATTGGACTAGAAACGAAGTTTAAATGATAGTGGACCGGGCGAGCGCCTAGTATCCACTGGTTGGATAAATACAAACTATTAATTGTTCCTGGACAAGTGACAAGTGATAAGTTATAGTAATCCAATCAATGGCATAACAGTTTAGATGAGACTGTAGTAGTCGTATTAGTAGTAGTAGTTGTGGTACTATCTTGTGAAATGTACCATATAACAAAACACTCGTGACACTCGTGGTCAAATGTCTACAATCATTTGTTATCTACACCCTTGTCTCACCCATGTGTATGTGTGAATAGATCGTCGCTTAGACTGGGTGCACTGATGTATTGTCAACCGTGGCTGCCGTTGGGACTTGGTAGATAAGTTAACTCGACGTTTCTCTATAATTCTTCTCCGTTCTTGGACCGATGAGAATGTGCCGAACGTGCCCGAGCATAGTCGAACACACCCGAGGGAATTAACCTAAGAATATTGCGTTCACATCATTGTGGGAAGACAGTTATATATGATTCTTTCCCTTCACTTCAGTTCATTTCATTTCATCGTGGAGTCCAATCCAATTTTATCACCGAAAAGATTGGTAATTCAAGAAGGAATTTAATTTGATTGTGACCGTCACTCGCATTTTATGGCTAGTTGAAATTCTAGTAACGTTCTTCATTTACGCTATCATGTGATATGATCGAATCTATTGGGTGAAATGTTTATATATTTCAGTTAACTGACTGTTGAGCGCCCGAGTGCTGAGATTTCACATGAAATGAATAGAGCTAATGTGAACGATAGATGATGCAGAATAGAATCTTTAAATTCTACGTAAAAGGCCTATCGACCATTAAGACATTTTCGACAGGCCCCTAACAAAAAGATCCCGCATAAAACTTCTTCTTTAGCCAGTTTTTCCGTTTTTTCGTCCGCTTATCTCTCCTCTTGATGGACGGTTGGCCTGCACACTAACGGTTTTTCAATCCAATAGTTTGAAAAGGGTTCAGAATCAATATCAGCTTAAAAAATGAGATCGGTGACGTTATCAACACAGCTTTTCAAAATCCTGCCTAAAGAAATGACAAATGCATTTCCCCTGGTATTAAGGGCATTAGAGCGATATGTATGAATCAATGAGGACGGTACATGAAACTTTTATATAGGCTTATTATATTCATTCACGACCGAATATTAACGTCAAATTGGAGAACACTTCTACAATATTCCAGACAAAATAATATTATACATACATATGTATGAATTGATGAATAATAAACATTGTACAATGTGTGTATGTGTCAGATCCCCGCAAATTGTGTCATATGTCATGTCATGTTAAGTTTGAACTTATACTACCCTATATCAGTTGTCAGCTGTACATATTTATCAAATATTGCGGTGGAATCTGGCAGGCTTCATTTAAAAGTCAAATCTTGTACAACCCTTGTAACGAAAAGTGTTCAGTTACGCTACTGAATTTGTCATAACGATTTGTTAGAAATTTAACATTCAATGGTCGGCAAATAATCAGAGAATTTATACGTTATAGCGGACCATATCGCTATTTGCTATCATCGTCTTAGGTTGTGCGTATTTCCTTGCGAATAGGACAGTTCGTTTGTGTGAGTGGAAGTCGAACTGACAGGCCAATAATATGTGGCCTGTCCCTCGGCGACACTTTTGGGTCAGCATCGTAAAGCCTGCAGCAAACAGCAGCATCCGGAATAACAGCAGAGAACATTGGACGAACTAGTGAAGCTGACGTGGCGCTCCCAACACATAACAGAGAGATACTGTCGAGGGACGGACTAAATAATTCACCCAACTTACCTGCTATATAGTTATATGTTCAACAAATCATATATGACTAGTGTTGATAAATGTTAAGCAGCTAATCGCATCCACATTGTAACGTACAGATATGTGAAGAAGCGTTCCCCGTAGCAACTAATCAAATTCACATGGACGTGCCCCAAATGCGAACCGAGCGGGGGAGCAGCTAGCTGTCCTGCCCTCCCGTCACCCCTAAGCTGTGCCATAGCGGTGATATTACATTTTTATCGCTGGCACGAGCGTTAAGACAGGCGCCTGCCTCGTGCAGATACGACGGGCAGCATCAGACGTGAGTAGAAAAATAATTGAGTATTAGATGACTGGCAACAGGGTTGTCGGGGTGCTTGCTCTGTAGGGACAAAGTGGGAGGTAGACGATTATTCCCTGTTACACCAGTCAGCCCAGTTTAAGTGCAAAGCTCCAGACAGATCCGGCTCCAACACAAATGTATAAACAAGCAACGAGTGTTACTCTCATTTATCAAATACAAACCTAGGGTATAATCAATAATTCACTGTGAATATTATTATTCATAATACGTTCATGATTTTATATATATATATATATATATATATATATAAATTATGTAAATTATCTATCCGTAAATATATTGCAGCCGGTCCTGGGGATTGGGCAACCAGGCCTGTAAAGTATATTTACTTCTGGCGAAGGGAAGCGCGGTGTTTCCTGTAGACGTGACGACGGTTCATCATCGGTTCAGAGTACGGAATGGTGGAACGAAGAGAGAAATAGCGGAAATGGTTAAAGTGCTACCACGTGATGTGAAAAATACAAATGGTGAAAAGCAAGCAAGCAAACGATGATGGGCCAAAGCATCGGGGGCCAACTAGACACTGTACCTTGGCGACGCATATGCGACAGACCTCTTGAAATGTCAGTAGATGAAGACGATAGAGGAACGATATCGGCACGCCTCTGGATGTGATGAACGTTGTTGATGTACAATACAACTCCTGTGGGATTTCACGATGGCACCGGGTGTAAATCAAAGGATAATCATTGCTGTAGGATGGGTGTCTTTAGTAATTAGTCTTGCGTATCCGTGATCCAGCAACCACCCGCACCAGCCAGCCAGTCATCCTTGGCTGCTCGCTTTGCTATCCATCCCAGCATGTACGCGCCAAGTTATAATTACCAAGCGAGTAATTATCGTATGGCGCCTGATCGCAAGATTAATATCGGATCAACCATTAAAAATGCCAAACGTGAAACTTGATTAACGTATATATGCATACAAACAGTGTATATGTAGTGGTGGTAGTTTGGGGCTATAGACGTTGATTCAATAGGTAGGTCAATATCATTGCATGGGCAAACAATATATATCCCCCAGTGGAACTTATCCATCCTGGCAACGTTCATTCTATCATCTACCGTCACGTCTCCTCCGCTCCTCTCGCTAATCTTCACACTTCTCCACTTCACTTTAGCGTGCTCTGCGTTCGATCTCACATCGTTAAATATATGTAATGAATCGAGAAAAACGCGCACGATTTAAGGAGGAAGAAAAATAGAAGAAAAGAAAAATGTTCACCGCTTGTCTCGATGTCTAAGGATTATCAGAACGTACTGACACACACACACACACATAACCATTAACATTTATAGTAGTGTAGTGTTACGAAGTTAACAATTGGGAAAGTCAAGAAAATATTTTTACTAGATTTTTTAGAGAAACATTTTATGGTCAATTAAGTCGACAACTTTAGCAATTTCGTCAAAGTATTATTGCCTTCGGGAACATATGTTAAGAAATAAATTACAAAACTATATTTCGCCAGGTTATATTTTCGTTTTTTTTTCGTTCTCTTCCTTTATCGATAAGTGGATTTATGGAATAGCAATAAAACTTAGAATTATGTTCTTCAGTGAACAACTTAATATAGTTCTGCAGGAATTTCCCAGGCCTGCGGCAAATGGAAAAGTTTGTCCATTCTTCATTTTGTGTTTAACCATTAAAAGCAATAAGAATGGTTGAAAACTCGCCGGATATGAGATGGGAAATATGCTATGCTTCTTGGCGGGAATTACTTTTCAGAATCGCGGTATTTCTTTTATTATAAAAAGCAATTCTACTAATGGTTAAATCGTTCAGTTAGTTACATATACCAGAGATTGTTTATTCTATGGGTATATATATATATATATATATATATATATATATATATATATATATATACCGGGTGTTAATTAAAAAACTGGCCATAGGCGTTTAACATGTAAAATCAGTTTTTCCTCCTGCATTAGTTACCTAATTACTTTAGAGAAAAATACTTTAAATAAAAGCTGTAGAGAATTAAATTCTGCATCTAAGTGAGGAATCAGATTTAATTTTTGACATTTCCTAACTGAGAAAATCAAGTTTAAAATTTCATGAAAACACATAATATATATGAATAGCCATGGAATTGTATGACATTTGCTGTCAAAAAAAATTATTAAATCACGAATATTTAGATAAATTTGTCCAGAATAGAACCATTTTATTACTTGAAGCTTTTCTTCATGTGAAAACTGTACCATACTTTTAGAAATATCTGTTATTGAACGAAAATTACGAAACACAAATTTTTTTGACAGTTACAATGTCATACAATTGTTTTTAATTTTGTTTAAATTCCATGGCTATTCCTATATATTATGTGTTTTCATGAAATTTTAAACTTGATTTTCTCAGTTAGGAAATGTCAAAAATTAAATCTGATTCCTCACTTAGATGCAGAATTTAATTCTCTACAACTTTTATTTAAAGTATTTTTCTCTAAAGTAATTAGGTAACTAATGCAGGAGGAAAAACTGATTTTACATGTTAAACGCCTATAGCCAGTTTTTTAATTAACACCCGGTATATACAGCCAAACTTCCATAACTCGAATCACCACTATCCACAAAAAAAGTTCGACTTATGGAAACTACCAGTCATAGAAATGTTCATTAAAATTGGCGATTTTGTTTATAGTGGTTTAATTACACACATTTTTATTGAGTCCAAATCGTGTACTAGGAGTACATACTAATTTCGGTTAAAATATTCAATAATATGCCTCGTTCCCGTACGTGCTCAGCAAACTTATAAGGAATAAATGTGTATGTATTCGTTTCACAAATAGGGACTTCCCCGAACAATTAAAAACTCAAGTGCGTGTTTGTATGTGAGTGAGTGTTGCTATAAACCAGCTATTTTCCTCATCATACATTTGTGCACCAAAAAATGTACCACCTTTTCGAAAAAATCACAACAGAACTGTGTTTTTATGCGTGATTCATCTTTCACTGTCACTTTAATTTTTTGCATTGAAACGCAACAACAACTCGTGACAAGCGAAAAGGGACTCCCCGAGTAAAATGAAACAAAAAAAAAAAACCAAGCAGGCACAAAAAAGTTTCTCGACAAACAGGGATTTTTCTTTAAAATTCGACTTATGGAATGCACGTGCCAATCATTTCTTTCGAGTTATGGAGAAATTCGAGTTATAGAAGTTCGAGTTATAGAAGTCAAATTGCATGTAATTTGGTCCCTAAACGCTATTGCTACTCGATTCATTTCGACTTATAGAACATTTGAATTATAGTAGTTCGAGTTATGGGAGTTCGACTGCATATAGATATAAATATACGTTGACAGATATAACTAGATTAAACGTATCGTGCCTTGCGACAATTATCTTCCACCAATTGAATTATGAAAGTAGAAAGTTTCAAGTTTCAACAATGATATCCATTAAAATTGTTCAGAATGTTTGAGCCAAAGTTACTAATTGTTCCATCCGTATTCGAAACTTTCAGTTAATTGTTTAGAATTCACGCAACAACAGTTCAAGGCCTTTGGCAGAATTGATAAGTAGCGATATATTAGCAATAGAGTGATATGTGAGCAGGACGAGGACAATACAAAGAGGAGAACCAAGTCCCACATCAATCCTAAATTTAAGGAAGGCTAAATCTAGCAGAGATTCTCCCATAGAAGTGTGTATCAATCTAACACGTACAAGGCCACAATGTTGTTTAAAACCAACAACAAAGATAAAACAACAGAGATATTAAGCGTTGAGAGAGCGAGCGAGAGAGTATCTGTTTGTTAAGTGTAACAACAGATGGAAAACTAAAGGAAAATAAGGGGTAAACACAGAGAATTTCCCGATGGTGGTTGTTAGTATTACGTCGTGTTCTGAGACCCATTAATTTTCGTCTTCTTGGCAATTCCACAGATAAGATCTCTCATTTTCGTCCGCACTTACTGCTCTATCTTTCTCTTCTCTATGCATATCAGTATTCCATTCCTTGCTTCTCCGGCTGCGCCTCTACTGTTCTTCTGATGTGGCCTCTACACATTTATCATCTCCCCATTCATTATTTTGGGCCGAATTTGACATACTGGAAATACATGTATTGGCTTATCATGCACACACGTACGTACATATGGATGAGAATAGAAGAAATAATTAGAATAAGTGTACACACATATCCACATCCGGCTGGCCTCCACTCATATATATGTATAAGTACTCTAATTTATATTTATATATATATATATATATATAAATATATATATATATATATATATATATATATATATATAAATATATATATATATATATATATATATATATATGTATATATATATATATATATATATATATATATATATATGTCTCGCTTTAGTATTTCTAACTTGTTTTACTATTTCTTCATTATCATTATCTTCTTGTTCTCTTTATCCGTGTCGTCAGTAAGTACATCTCTCATGGCTTTTGTCAGGTTTTTTTTTTCTTGTAGTAGCTGGCTGAATTTAAACGATTTCTTCCTGCTATCCTGCTCAGCCTTGTACCTGCCACGGCAGGATTTATTCCGACAGCGAAAAATTAAGACTTGAGGATGGGGAATGACACATTACATATTTATCATCCTAAATGGTTATTCGATGAGCTACGAACTCAGAGCTAAATGCAAAAGGAAATATTTTCAAGCTAGGTAAGGTTTTTTAATCTTCTAAGTAAGTTCCGAAATATTATTCCACTCAAACTCAAATAACAATTCCTTTACGACATACTAGTACATACTCTCAATACCACATTGATTTTCCTTTGAATAGTAGAGGATTTCTCCTCAGTCCAGTTCTGCTCGGTAAGCTCGGACGAAGGCAGTGGGATGAGATGATAACGGGGGCCGTCAGTTTCAACTTCCGATACAGGATTGGTGTGAAGTAGCAACGCGAGCACGTCACCTTCCTGACTTCGGTCGTCGGCACCACTCCGCTCGACACGCCATCTGTTGGCAAGATTCACCTAGACCCTAGACATAATGTACTACTATCAATGTTCAACTGTCAAATCTCTATTCACCATTTTCAAATCGTAACGACTTTTACTTTTACTGCTGTCTAAAAATGCTGCATCTAACTTTTAATTGCCATTTGGGGGCCTTCGAATGTTTCTTATCTGGACGATCATACTTAACGGGAAAAAATAGCGTCATTTAAACTGTAATTAAACTGGAATAATACTGGTTTTTTAATTAAAATTACAGTCATTTTCATCTTGGCCATTCATCTATCTGTCTGCCTGTTTGTGTCTGTAACATGCAGTAATTTTCCCCAAATCCTCACACAAACACACAGACTTAATTAGCTGATGATCACGTTATAGAATTATTTTCATCATGTCATTTATCTGTTGGTAGAAGTTAATTCCAATGTATCAGGTTAGTGTCTCATTGAACAATATGTCAGTGGTGTGTCTTCATCACTTGAAGCAGATGTTAATAAACTACAAACAACAATATACCCATGCACAGACAAAAGTATTAGTAACTTGAATGCATTCGTGTAAATATATATATATATATACTTGTATATATATATATATATATATATACTTGTATATATATATATATATATATATATATATATATATATATATATATATATATATAAAATAATAATAACATAAAATAATAATAATAAATATAAACAAAAGTAAAATAAACGATTTTTTCAAATAAGGTTCATAAAAACTATTGTTAATGTACTTATGTATGTATATGTATCACAAAACAATATCGAACTCAATTTTAAACTAATCTGGATTTGTCTAGTTTTGCAAAACAGTTCTTGATATTATGTACTTACTTGAAACATGTACCTATGCATTAATAAAAATAATGAATATCTGATATTTATCGTTTATTACGAACTTCGCTTATAGCGAACTATTTTCGTCGGTCCCTTGAGGTTCGTTATAAACGAACTTTACTATATATATATATATATATATATATATATATATATATATATATATAATCTCAGATAGAGAAGGAGTATTAGTGCAACACAGTCTAGCCAACTCCTGGCTACTAGTGGTGGTGTTAGTAGTTGTAGTGTTGTCCGCGAAACAAAGGACAAGCTGAGAGGATAATCTGCTTTCCACACTGGCCACGATCCTTCCAACTGAATACAATGTATCACAGCTCCACCCTCAAACATACATGTACAACAGACACATAGCAATATACTGGTGTAACTGGAGACAGAAACATTGCATATCTGCAAGCTCTCGTACTCGGTGCTACTGCATGTAAGACAGAGTCGTACAATAAGGATAGAAGTTGTGTATATAACAGACACAGACAGTGCACGGCCACCACGCAATAGTGACTAGTCTGATGTACAACAAAGCTATGAAGTAGATACATGATGTGTGCCCCAGGGAGATATTGGAATACACCCGTCCGAATCAGACATAACTCGTCGGTTTTACCCACCAAGCATCTTTGATCTAATAATTTGCCCGTTGCATTATGCTTCAAGTGAAACACACACCTTGCGGCCATCTTGTAATAACATCGTGCATTACATACGTACTACCGTTTACTTGAAAATATCCATATCTATAGATGAATGAAAACTAAATAAATTGTTCTGATAAATCTGCACATTCACACATGTTATATATCATGTGACATATTGGTGCTAGAGTTTCAATGTGATCGTGAATGAGTTTGTGAAATGTATTGTGCGAGATTTTCGCGAATTTAATATCCAGCATTGTGAAATTGCTTGATAATTAATAACCCCAATATACAATGTAGTATAGTTTATTAATTTCTAAGCCGCTGGCATAATCCCCCACAAGCACGCCAATGTTGGAATATAACGTGGTCTGATGCTAGTGCCGGAGCTAGCGGAGTTTATTGCACGGTACATTTGACTGGTATTTGGGTCGGGTAGCGTGAGAGAATTTATTAAATGCACGATTAAATTAGATCGGGTTTATAGGAGTAGTTCTGAGGTCTGACGCTATGCTGCTGTAATAACAGACCAGTACGAATAATACCATCATCTTTCAGCAATATTATATGTACCCAGGACATATTTCATTGTTGGTATTCGAGGAATTTCATATAATTTGTTTGAGATATTATAAACAACCAACAACAGAATACTACCAACACATATTTTTACATCTATGAACAATTCGTGTGAATGAAACAATGACAGTTATTCACAAATAGAAATTATAATACAATACAAATAATATTTACAATGTACGTTTACGTTAGCTAGCTCTTTGTTTCACTTTGCATTATCTGTCTGCACTGAAACAATGTTCATAATTGAAATTCTAATCACATTGCGATAGCTCGATGTAGCATAATTTCTAAAGGCCGGTCAACAGTAGCATTTCATAACCATCGTTTCATTTTGCTTTCCGAACCGGAAACTTCTGTTACCTACAATAAATACGTCTATCTAAGTGATAGAATATGCTATATGGAATATCTACATTTTAGACAAAGGGGATCCCTACACTACTACCATACCCTTGTTACGAAAGGATGGACAATTATAGAAAATACATATTACTGTTTGTTACGTCATTTAGAAATAAATTGACAGATGGTATCAAGTAATTAGTATTGCACTGGAGTGGGAATGTGCGTTTTATTCTTGCTTGCCTAGCAAGTCACTCTTGGCATATCCAAGTTGCTCTCCCCAATTGAAGGGAGCGGTGCGGTACAGTTTGGCAATGGCGGGACACTCCCCAGGGGGTTGCTAGAGGCATAAATAAAACTCCGGGACCCTTGCCAGAATTGTGCGGAGATAGGGGAACAAAACTGTGAAACGACATGCAGTAAAAATCCTGTACACACTTTCACAAGATGTGGCTCTGCATCTTTTCCTTACATCATACCATTGTCTTGTCGTCCATACCAGTGGTGGAATAAGAACAAAATTTCTATATTTTCCAAGGAACACTCGATACAGATACATATATTTGGAAGTCACAGAAATAAACAGATGGATGTGTGTATACAAAGGAAAGTTTTATATTTACTACGTACATGTGTGCGTGTTATAGTGGGTAAAGTTTTATTTTTGCATTTACGACCACACACAGACACACTACCTGAAATGCTCCCGATCTCATAAACCTTACGTCAGTACTTTTAACAGCCAGCAGTAAAATGAACCCACAAGGCACAATGCTGATTCGCACGAAGGTGATTTCGTACACACAGGTTCACACACGGTTCACTAAGGTACAATTGGAGGACCACGCAAGTTCACCACTCAACACCTCACCAAATTCACCCTTAAATCCATCTGACATGTATCAGGCATATGCATGCATTAACTGATATCAGACGATACATTGCTGTATAATATTTTCAGTAATCTCTGTTCCACGTTGAAAATTTCTGACTTCTTGATTTATAGTAATTTGTTTGTTGGGAGTGTTATATCTTAATCTTAACAATACAAATTCTGTGAAATATTTCAATTGATAATAAGACCCAAACAAAATTTACTACTCAAAAATTAATAAATGAATCCCAATAGCCGTACCGGGCGTACTGCATTCTACTGTATAACTGATCCCAGTAGGTAGACCGTAACTGGTGGAATATGTGCATTTTAGTAACCGCAATTTATCCTATGAACTCTTTACTTACATAGTCACAATTTACTTAAGAAAAACGAATGTACCAACAAAACAAAAACCCAAAATTAATGCCCCCTACCGTCAGTGTACCTTATATAGTTAATTTTCGAAACTTATTCAAAATTCAAATAATAAACAATTTTAATCTAATATATTGAATTTTAATAGTGGTAATTAATTCTGTGTAGTTGCTCGTTAATTCGTAAATCCCTTACGAGTTACAAGATACCGTAAGCTACAGAAATGTCCAGAATTGAGGTGGTCATGGAAATCTGCTAATTTAAAACATATCGTATAACAAAATTAGATTTTCTGTAATGAATGTCAAAATGATTTTCGTAATATAAATAACAGTTACTAAAGAGTGCACAGTTTTACAGTGGAATGCTGCACTCTCGGTGCCAGTGGTGAACAGAGTTATAATCTAGTTTTAATCTTATTCCCTATTGAAATATTTCGCAGATTTTATATTGTTATGATATAGCACTTCCAATAAACGAATTACTACAAATCTAGAAGTCAGGAATATGAATGTGGAACGAGTAGGTATATGAAATAGTAGTTAACTAGATAAAATGGTGTAATCTTGTAAGGATGGACAGTGAAGGTGTAATGAATGACATGGTCCATACACAGAGACTGCAGTAATATGACCACAGAATGTCCTATGCGGTCACGCACCGTTTAAACCAAGGTTGTCGCAGTAACCGAATTTGTGGTAACCGTACTTGTGGTGAGTACTGTGCACTGGTAATTTCGTAACCAGTGGTTTTGATGTATTCGTTCACAAAAGGAGATTCAAGGCGATTAAATTTTCAACATTTAACTTCGATACGCCAATTTTATTTATTCAGAGCTTTCCTTTTTGTTGGTGGCAATTGTCAGTTTAAGGACTTTTTGCGTTTGAAAGTTGGCGTTGGAGTGCCTGTGTGTTGGTCCCTATCTCTCTGTCCTGCGGTTAAATTAAGCCCCCGGTGTAGACGACAGATATTGGAGGTCTGTTACACCCCCCACCCCCACCACAACCCATCGCGCCATCAACCCTTATAGTACTATGCCAAACTATACTGTACCCGCTGCCCCACACATCACCTCGCCTATCCTATCTCTGCATTTAATATCGGCGTATCGGTCCCAGGGCTATTGTCAGGCCTGATACCAGGCCAATGGTAAATGTTTATTGCGACAACTTGAGCCTCAACACACACGCACACACACACACACATCTATACATCTATACACATTCTGACAGGCACACGTGCCTACACAGTCCATAAGCTGGGTACTGACTATAGCATTCGTGCGCGCACGAACACCGTATGCGTAGAATTGCTCAAGTCAGTACAGGGTGAATTTGGTATTTGCGCACATTCGTGCGCGCACGAATGCAATTCATCGCTTGTCAGGTTCTGCGAAAAAATCAAAGAACTTGTGTGCTCAGTCTGGACGGGGTTTAGTCTGTTCTTGTCAGTTCGTGTGTGCGCGCAAATTTAAAATGGAGTGGGACAATGAGTTGGTTCTGCAACTCATACTATGCTCATGTAACTTATACTATGCGAAGCAAAACATGAAGACTATTTCTCAACAAATAAAAAGTCGGATGCTTGGGATAAAATAGCGCTTATATTTCTTTATTCCTATACAATTTTGTTACCCACCACGGTTTCTTCTTTTTAGCTCATAGACCTTCTGTCGAAGAGCTATAGTGTTCGATACGATGTCTGTAGCGTCTTCTGATTTCAATGACCGTATGTATGTCGTTCGTCCGCTCGCTCGTACGTTTTTTGTTCCACTAACTCCTAGACTATCCAACCGATCTTGATGAAATTTTTTTTATAAACTCATATTATGGACTAATTGTGCATGTGACTTTTTGTTTTTCAAAATTTCCTTTAGTACTTGAGAAAAAAAAATTTCATTTTTTCTCCTTTATTTTTCACTTAATTGTTTTCAAAATTTTCTTACATATGCAGGAAATGAAACATTATTTTTCTAAATTTTTTATTTTAAAAAATTATAGAAGACCATTGAGGAAAAATATTTTTAAATAAAAAACTGGACAAAAGAAGATCAATGCATTTATAGTCGGTTTAGTCCGCTTTGCTTTTGTCAAGAGAAGAAACTGTTTTCAGACTTGTTTTGATTTGTTGTTTTATTTGTGACCTAGGAACCTAGGATTTTAAAAGTGTATTTAGGCAAATAATAATACTGACTTGGACATACGTACGTCGATGAGCTGTAGGCATGGATGTCTGTATCCATTCCTAGTTAGCTCATCGACCTCCTGTCGAAGAGCTATAGTGTTCGGTACGATGTCTGTAGCATCTTCCGATTTCAAAAATTTTTGCACAGAAATCCCGGACAGACCCCCTGGACCACGAAATGACTATTACAACATATGTCCGTATGTATGTCGCTCGTCCGCTCGCTCGCTCGCTCGTACGAGATTTTTTGTTCCACTCAGATCTCCTAAACTACCCAACGGATTTTTATGAAATTTTTTCTGCAGATACTTGTTATAGTCTAGTTGTGCAAGATAAATTTTATTTTTCAAAATTTTCCTTCGCACTTGAGAAAAAAAATATTTTGCAACTTTTTTTCAGTTTTTATTTTTTTTCTCCTTTATTTTTCACTCAATTGTATTCAAAATTTTCTTGCATATGCAGGAAATGGAACAATATTTTTCCATATTTTTTATTTTGAAAAATTATGTAAGACCATTGGAGAAAAAAATATTTTTTAATTAAAAATTGAACAAAAGAAGATCAATGCATTTATAGTCGGCTTAGTTTGCTTTGCTTTTGTCAAGAGAAGAAAATGTATTCACACTTGTTTTAAATTTGTTGTTTTATTTGCGACCTAGGCACCTACGATTTTAAAAGTGAATTTAGATAAATAATAATTTGTGATATATTCAGACTTGCACATACGTCGATGAGCTGCAGGCATGGGTGACTAACCCATTCTTTGAATACTAGTTTTTTATTAGCATACGTATTACCGCGTATTACTATATGTGCTGCACTAGCCAAAGCAGCATTATTTTCCGGCATTTTGTACACTAATAATTTGCACGCATAACTTACGCACACAGGAGCGAGATTTTACGCGCACGAACAAGAAAGTTGTGCTTAGAAAAATTTAGATCTGCACGTACGTTCGTGCGCATAAATCTTTCGTGCGCGCACGAATGCTCTAGTCAGTACCGAGTTTTAGAAAAATTTAGACCCGCACGCACGTTCGTGCGCGTAAATCTTTCGTGCACGCATGAATGCTCTGGTCAGTACACAGCCGTAGAATACACAGGCAAATATGCGGATATGTTCATATACTGTCAGTAAGTGTGAATAAAGATGATACTTGTACGTACATATAATGTGTCTCAGTGACTACCAGACATAGCAAATTTAACATTGGGAAATTATGTAAGAATCAACTATTGCTGGGTCTGTCTTTAAAAATGTGATTGTCACAAATGGAACAGTAGGTAGGTGAATTATTCAAATTTACATTACTGTCAGATTGCTGTTATTTTTAAAATTTGCTGACACAATACAACTATCACCATTTAATTATCAACATTATTGCAAATAAATAGTATTTAGGGATAAATAATATGGTTATATTTATTATTTTGTAATAAAGTTTTTGAACAAACAAATTTGGATGATTTTCAATAATACGTACAACAGAAAGCTTAAGAGTTTGAATTTTGTGATGGAAAAACGAAGAGAAGCACAACAGATAAGCACTAAATTCATTAACACTAGCAGGTACTAATTAATTAAATGTTCAAACGTATTCCCATTGACTAGTAGACAGTGGCTTAATCTGTCATAAAATTGTGTATGTGCTAGCATATATACATGTTGATTAATTTGGTTCCAATACCGATAATTTTGACGATTTGGTTCTCCATTTAATGTAAATGTGTACTCGTCAGTGAAACAACATTTTTCTAAAAAAAGTTCATCAGCATGACATTTATTAAACATTAATTCACAAAAGGTGATTCATTTTTCACTATTTGGTGCTAATACCTCTTGCTGCGTGGAATTATTTATAAGCAAAATATTTCTGTTTTTTATAAGTGCGGTGATACACCGAGATTATTTGTAATTTCCCTCACTTCGACTGCTGCCAAAATATCTACTTCGTTGTTTACATTCTGGTTTCCGTTTCTATTACTTTTGCAAAGGCTATTGACGCACTCAATTTCTTATTTTAAATAATTTTTTGTAAATAATTATGTAATATGAAAATTATTTGACAGAAGTAAATTTCTGTTTGTTTTAAATCTTTTGTTTGGTCTACTCAGAAAGAATATACATATAGCTCAAGGCAATAGTTGATCATTATATAATTGCCCAATGTTAATTTTGCTATGTCTGGTAGTCACTGAGACACACTGTATATACACACGAAAATATACATTTAAAAAGTCGGTTGCTAGTTTGTACGGAACAACATTTTGTTCCATGTATGTACGCAGTACATTGTAGTAATTAGAATTTAAATCATACGCTCAACTTTGAGATTGACATTTATATAAATATGTAAGGACAATTACTAATAATATTAACTACCTGTCGCACAGTAGCCATCTTGTCTCGACGTAATCTGATAAGGGTTCGAGACATCGTAGTCTTCGTGATACTACGTGAATTCGACGTTCGAGTTCGTTTAAGCAAAAAATCGCCAAACTCGTTTAACTCGATTTATAACAAAAATCGTACTTGATATTTTGTAGTGAATGGTATACAATTACGTGTAGTTGAATTCAAGTAGGTCATGTTATGTCTCCATCTAGATAAAGAGATACAGTTCACAAGTTTATCAAATGTCTTTGATGTAGATATATAGTTAAGTGCTACTAACCACATACTCTTGCCAACTAACTAATGTTATTAGCACCCTTAGCTAGAATGATTGCATTGGAAATAACACAATGTAGTCTCTAATTACTTGACAACAAAACGCCATCTCGTAACGGCAGTAGCAGCAGCAGCTTACTGTCATCTGCGCACTACAATACTGCTTGCCAATACACATTGTCTCACTTCTAAATCTCCTACTTCATGAAAACAATACTGGTTTTTTTTTCTTGCTTGCTCGTTGACAAGAGAAAAAATCTTGAAGGCTTTATTATCATCTCTCTGACAACGAAAGGTTTTCAAAACAAAAAAACAAGCATTTTTCTTTTCTTTTCACAGCTCTCTCGAGATGCTTTATTGGATCATCTTGTCAAGTCAGCGCAAAAGGGACGTTCCGATAACGTCGAACATCAAAAGAAAATATAGAATATTGAATTTTAAAATTACCTTCTTCATGGAATTTAATTACAAAATCTATGTATGTATACATGTTGTTATATTGTACACGTACGTTTCTTCAAGAATTTTTCTAACAAGTTACATTCAATTAATTCTGTTCTTAGCGGAGAATATTTAATAAACAAGTAAATATATCGACGCCTGTAATTGGAATTTCCCAAGTAGATTATCAACATTTCACATGAAATACTAAAATCTTTTTTATTCAAACAGTCAACTGTCAAACTCGAGTAATCAATAATATTTCTTAAATGTTTCGCATGTTTCCCTAATTCGTAAAGTAAACAATTTCAACTACGGAATCTGTTCTTTAATTGGACTGACTAATTAATAGCGGCTCTAATTACCCCAGAGGCATAACTTTTGTTACCCTTTAAATCATTGCTAAAACGCACAAGACTCAAGCGTTAACAGACGTGCTAATATTCCCTTTTGGTGAAGTTATTATTCTAAAACATTTATCATTTGTAAATGAAAAAAAAAAAAAACGTGGGCATTATTTAAATCAATTTTCAGTATTGAGGATTGTACATGACATCATCAATACACTAATTGTTATGTGTTAGAAATATTGGAGAACAGAAATACTCTTCAGATAAATTGTCTATTCGTATAGTTCAAATGCAAGTCGTATCTTATTGAGCAAGTTTTACATACGGAGAGATGTAAAAGTGCCATGGTTTGCGAATTTAAAACGTACACTACACTACCCCCAGCCCAGCCCAGCCCATCTAACATTGGACCATTGAGAATCGCATTATATTCTGAGATAAATCACGCGATCCTTTAGGCATCCCAGACGGCCCGGGAGGGAATGATGAAGTGGCCACGGTGGGACAACTGACCCCCCCCCCCCAGATACGTGCAGATTATATGTATAGCGGACGGATGAGTGGCCCAACCCCCTTATCTAACATGTGCCGGCACGCCTATGGACCCACTCTGCCGATTCTAAATAAACTGGAACTCGATTCGAATTTATGGAGATTTGACCAACGGATGCCGGAGATATTCACTGATTTTATTTTTATCCTCTTACTGGAAAATAAGAGGGCTTTGGATATAGAGAAGATATACACTATGGTCTAGATTTAAATCTCATAGAGACGCAACCTTATATAACAAAACCTGTCATCCCTTTCGATAGGAACTACATATTCTTCCTATATTCTGTTTTCAGTTACCAACCAGAATTTACGACAATACTTACGTACACTGATTTATATCTGTAAGTACGTAGATTTGCAATAATGAAAACACTGTCATATGTACAGTATTTTACAGATTTAAAAGTGGCAACATTTTACTTAGCTAAACAAGAAAGAATATAAACCCATATGAAATATATAATCCTTTGTCGTTGTAAGGGAAAAAAGGTCATTTAATCTGCTTAAATATATATATATATATATATATATATATATATATATATATATATATATATATATATATATATATATATATATAGTAAAATTTTCACTGTGCATAATATATGTACGTACGGAAGAGAAATGAACAAAAATGAGAAGGGAAGGTGAATATAGTTAATGGCAGTGTTGTTGAACGCATGTGGTGTTTGTTTAGAATTTGTACAGGTTTCATTTGGTCCAGTATAAATACATCTGGGTACTTGTGTCCGTACCCAATATGTTTCACAAAATAACTTCATCTAATTCGAAAGTTTTTTCTTTTTTGTTGCGACAACGAATGAGTTTCTGATAGCTGCTCGGGTTTTTTTTATCGTTCTATCTTCTTGTGGCCAGGCAGCTGAACGAACGAAAGGACGGATGAATCTTTGACCGTTCATGCCCTCGAATAGATTATCTCAAAGTTGGCCAATCGACCAGTGCCAGGGCAAATGGGGGATAAGACTTAAACAGCAGCAGCAGAGAGAAGTAAAGGCAAGAGATAATGAGAGAGAGCATGTTCAGGTAGAACAACAGGAAGAAGAGAAAACTTTGTACGAGCACAAGAAACACATTCGACCATCGAAGCAGAAAGAAGGTTGACAGAACGATAGAAACACAGGATACTCGCATAGTTCTTGTACACCGATATATACGTACGTATCAACAGATAAAGATTGCAACTACCGACACACCCAGATTCTTCAGGGACGGTCAAGTTTTTCTATTTGCTTCAAAGTTTGCTTACATATCCTACAGGATCGAAGTAATGAATTGATGAAAGTACCTCCGGCATCTTGCATCCATCATAGACGCTCGCTGAAACCCGACTATAATTATTATAAAAGAATTAGTGCATTAAAATCGTTTTTTTTTTCAACTACATCTCTGTTCCCTTCTTAAGCGAGGAATAATTGGATTAGAAATTTCTCTTCTATTCAACATAGAGCATTATTGAAAAATTTTCTTTCAATTATTATCGGCACTGTGAATAAAAAAAAGATTTTCACGAATAACTAATGACATTTATAAGGGTTGCTATATAAATGTAATTATTATTGCAATGGCAATGACAATACTCTCTACGTTTAAATCAAATTTCATTTTCAAAGCGAAAACTTGCGAAATGTGAAAATGTATTACGTAGAAATGGTAGAAGATAGTTATATTCCAAATATTAATTACATTATAAACATGAAAACACGTATATTGCTAATGGTATCCGCTCGAAATAGAATGTGCGCTGTTAAATTTTGCAAACGTAAAATTTGTTGTAGCAGAAAGTTGCTATTACAGTTGGATGGTTGCAATTTTAGGCAACATCTGTAAACGAAAAGGGCATTAGATACAGTAGCATCGTCGTCGTTTACGGAATAGGGCACTTAGTTTCTATGGCAACATGGCCTCCCTAATAACAACATGGCGGCCAAACATTTTACACAAAATGGTCCACAATGTTACTTCAAACATCACGCACACAACACCAAATCGAACGGTGAATCCGTTAAACCTTTAGTTTCTAACCATTACAACTGATTGGTTCACACGGGAACAGATGCTGAATGTGCAGATGTTTATCAAAATCTAACTTAAAGCCTAACCTGTCTGATAAGCAATATTATGTAAGATATATTCGGCCGTTTTGTTATGCCATTTTAACGAATTGCCTCTGCTTCAGTGAGACGCAATGAACAATACATTTACCATACATTGTACATCTAGATTGATGGACAGAAGGAGATAAAGAAGAAGTAGAAGAAGAAGTGTCACACAGGACCAAGGGACATGATATATGTACGGAGCTGGATATTACGGATACATTATTAACCGATTTACGAGCCACGAATAGTATTTTCACACAATACAGTTCGAATTATGACAATATCCTGCCAATATTATAGCATATCCGTAATGTCATGATATAAAATTTATATATAGTGTCATTGATGCTTTATGTATGCGAATGATTGATTGTATCGATATTCTAATATATGTGTTACTTCCCACATTTCAAATTTCTGCATTACTTATACATACATGCATTTATGGTATGTATACCACAAAATTGCTATCGATAATATCATATTTTTCCATTATATAATCTAGAAGCGAGATGATTTAATCAAATTTCATCCACAACAAACTGATTACCACTGCCACACTCCATAAATCATCGTAGCGCGCGAATGGAAATCGACAGACTACGATCTACAAATATTAAACAGACTAGTAATAACGTTCGGTGCGATGTTATTGTTCCGACAGATCTGGAGCCAGTCCGAATCCCGCCATTGTAATATTGGTTGGAAATCAACTTATCAAGATGCCGGCATCACACACGACGAACGAATATTCCTTGTTTGTTTGTAGGAGGACTGTTTGTTTTGGAAATGCAAAAACAAATGGCCAATGATTTCCACCAACCAATGGATATCGTTCCGTGTTATGTTTTTCCAACGGTCTATCATCACACTGTTTCGGAACCGGCATTTTCATTTGTACCATGCGTGGAATTTTTCATTATATATCAAACCGGTTGAAATTAATTAAAACTGCATTGAGCAAAAACACAATAAAAAATACAAAACACTGGCCATGCACTGTATGTGCATGTGACTCCTCCAAAGGCAGCTTGAAGAGCAAACTCTACTGTGTAAATATTCACAATGGAACTTTGTTACAGCGATCCAGACATCATCGGGACTCCATTACAACGCCTCCATCCACTACACATATCACACCACTGCTTGATACAAGTAAGATATAATGTCGCCGCGAACTGTTGGATCTGTGCAATCTACAATCTCTATCTATCTCTGTTGTGTATGTCTGTTCTAGATCCATGCCTAATCCACTACTGTCCTAAGGGTCACGAATGTGTGGTGACTGGCAGCGGTGAGGCGACATGCATATGTCAGAGATCATGCGGTGAACGCAGGAAGTTAGTGTGTGGAAGTGACGGACACATATATCCAAACCATTGCGAATTGCATCGTGCCGCCTGTCTTACTGAACAATCCATCACCATAGAACGTGGTGTGCATTGTATCAAACATGGTACACGTGCATTCAAACATACATCCCCAATAATGACATTACATGTAGTGACATTTATAGGTAAAGGTTGGGCACCGGAATTACAGCATCCTCTCCAACAACAACAAGAACAAGAACAACAGCAAGAAGAGAAATATGTCGAAAATTCAACTGTACCACTTAGAAGTACCGATGTACCATCCACTGCAACTACTGTTATATCAGTGATGAAAAAAACTGACAACATTACCACAGTTAAAACTACGGATAGTACTATAAAAACGGTATACATTATGAAATTTATACTGGAATATGAAAATCATCATGTGCATTCTTTGTTTTCTAGTCAACTTCAACAGAATCCAGTGAGGATGCTGACTCAGATTATGATCAGATGGATAACGATGCAGATAACGAGATCGATGTGGACAGTAAAGATGATTTGTATTATGATAAAGAGGAGTGCAGTATGCAGGAGTATGAGATAATGAAGGTGTACACACATTGCTATAAAGTTGTACTGTTTACTGAACTGTACATCTTGTTCTGTGCAGGATAATTTGCTGCTCTATAATCATGCAAGGCTGATGTCACAGGACAACCATAGCAAGGATTATTTGGTGTCTATAATGTTCTCCCATTATGACCAGAACAATAATGGAAATCTGGAAACAGAAGAGTTGAACGAAGTAATTATATTATAACATAACTGTTCCAGAAGAACGCAAGTTACAGTTAAGTGATTCATGAATTTCCAGATTGCCGGTGTTGAGCACTTGGAGGCGTTGAGCAATGGTTGCTCTTTGGCGCACATGATTCAGTACGATGACACGGATCATGATGGACGTCTCACCATCAATGAATTCTATTTGGCCTTCAGTAAGTTATACAGTAAGTAGACAGCTACTCGCTTCCAATAGACCAAATTACATTCAACTTCAGTTAACCTAATATAGGTGACGGTCTATGCGTATATTTGCACATACACGTCATCTGTATCCAATTCTCAATCAATATTCAATGCAACCGCTTTTTCAGTTCAAATGATTCACTTTTGTTGCGCTAGTTGTGCGACGCGATATCATTGTATAATGTGTGTTTCGTCATTCTGTCACCAGGTGTCTCTGTAGTATCGTTAGATAAAGCACTCGAGACGAACCACCTGTCGGCGAGAGTCGGTGACAATGTTGAGATAAAGTGTGACGTCACCGGCTCACCGGTGCCACCTATCGTCTGGCGACGAAACGGGCTTGACTTATCAACATTGAATGAGGAAGAGGTATGAATGTTTGTAACAATATTATACACTACCAGAAATAGGTGCCAATAAATCAAAATTAAAAAAAAGGACATGTAGAACGAAGAACGATGGGCAGAAAGGGGAGATACATAGGATATAACTGTATAATTATTTACAGGTTCGGGTATTCAGCGATGGAAGTCTGTATTTGACACGAATTCAATTGCAACATGCAGGCAATTACACATGTCATGCCCAACGCAACAAGGACGTCGTACAAACCCACGTACTAACAGTACATAGTAAGTAACGTAACTGCACGTCCAAAACACTTGGCAATACCCTAGTATTACTATTTCAGCTATACCGGAAGTACATGTAACTCCACGCATTCAGTCCAAACGTCCAGGAGAAGACGCCATTATGTATTGCCACGTGATCGGAGAGCCTTTTCCAAAGGTAGAATGGCTTAAAAATGATGAAAAACTACGATTGGAAGTACCGCACAAGTATCAGATTGTTGGCAATGGTACCGCATTGAAAATTCATAATATAGCATTTGCTGATACCGGTGCTTACATGTGTCAAGCTACAAACATTGGTATGTATATCTGCGCGAATAATAGATTATTATTAACTAGAACATTTGAACACTTTATGTATTGTATTGCAGGTGGACTGACCAGGGATATCAGCTCATTGGTTGTACAGGAACAACCTACTCCTAGTAAGTTATTTTTTGTGTGATAAAAACAAGATCAGTATTTGATATATGTTCATAATAGCTGCAGCCAATGAAGAGCGCAGATTCTTTGCGTTCCACGATTGGGGCATCTCAGTGTATGAACCTTCAGCATGCAGACTCTACCATCAGATCCAGAGTACAGATATTATACCTGGAACACAGGTATACTAGCATATAATTGTGTTTTGTAAATATATTTTCTGGCGGATCGAATTGCCATGGGTTGCATCTCACTTACAGGAGTACGTATGTGGTGATAAGGGTATACCTTGTAACTGGGGCCGTGCCATCAATGTGGCGAATCGATACGTATACGCTAGTCAGCCAGAACGAGATCGAGTGCTAGTTATATCAAAGATACAAATGGTAGTCGTTGACGTGGTAGTTACTGATAAGTTCCCAGTTGATTTGCACTATGTGCCACATCTGGATCAGGTGTGGGTACTGAACTGGCGAGCCGACAACAATACCGGTATTAAAACAATTCAGGTTAGTACCAATTCTCTGGAAAACTAACAACTGCCGATCGATGTCTTCAAATTCCCTTTAGATTAATGAATATTTACGTATTGTGTAGGTTATCAGAGATGCAGGTCAGAAGAGGAAACATCATACTGTACATCCTGAACCTATCGATGGTCAGTTCGACTTGGTGAGAGGCTTGTACATTCCTGCTGCAAACCAAGTATGTATACATTTCGTCTTTCTATCAAATGATGTCCTTCATACTGTAGATTATAATTAATCATCGAACAGTTATATAATATATGTATTTGTTGTAGGAGCTGTCACATTTTAACTTTAAATATGGTTACGTCACTCATACAAACCAACGTGGCCTATACAAACTTGACTTATCCAACTTGAGATACACGAAATCAGTGGACCTTACACCGTACAACTGTGTACCAGCACACGTGCAATTTTCGGCTTTATGTATGTAAAATAATGCAACGTTTCTGTTGATCACAGAGAGTAATATATGCATGTATATTTCTTGCAGATGGATACGTTATCTTGGAATGTCTGGAACCAGTAACAAATCGTCAATCTGGACAACTCCTCCTGGATTATCTAACCGATACGGTGATTGGAATTAAACCATCGCTTCCAGGAACTCCATTCATTTCACCTGATGCTCGCAGACTGGTCACTCTGGATCGTACGAACAGTGGTGCCACTTTAATTGTCCAAGAAGTCACTGGTAACCAAAGAATTGTTCTACGAACTTCTACAGTATTTCATGTTGTACATTTATCAATAATAACTGTTTATATTGTTGAATTCTAGCTAATGGATTAGTATTCTCGTTTGATGTGAAGACTACACTGAACATTAGCGCTGTCACATTCTATCCATCGCAGACAACACACAGTTACGACTTGTACGCCAGTGCAAAGGACAAAGAGGACATTCTATTCTTGAATCTGTTGACAGGTCAGTGAGAAACACTTGTCTGTATTGAGATGATGTACGTATGTAACGAGTATGTATTGTGTAGGAAAAGTAGAGATGATTATCGGTGTTGGTAAGGCTATGCCGCCAGAACTTGCCAAATGGGACAACCCGAATAGACCCATCACTGCTTCAGGTGCGTAACTCACTAGCTAGTAGGTATGTATGTACTTGTGAATGGTAAGTGTTCATAGTACGAAATGTTACAGGTCAGTTTGGCCAGTACATGGTGACGCCGGCCAGTGAAGCTTTGTTCGTTGTGAATGGACAGACGAGGACAGTGAATTGTGAGATTGGCGGACTTGCACACCCGAATGCAGTGGTCTGGACAACTCTACAATTGCATTAAGTCACTACACCACACAACACTTGTAAATCCGCGCATATATTCTACACGTGATTCTGGAACATCCGGCGTAATGGTACTGGCTGGTTGGTTGTTTGACTGTTATACTGTTTATATATATATATATATATATATATATATATATATATATATATATATATATATATATATATATATATATCTGCACATTTAGTCACAACTAACATTCAATCAACCTGAATTGCTGACGATGGAGTTTTACAGAATCGCTGCAGTTATTTTTGTTAAAATAATGAATGAGATTAGAATGAAGGAAGATTTAAAAACACATCATCTGCGACTGATTTCCGACGAGTCCATAGGTATATAAATAAATAATTAAGAGATAAATAAACATATTTTTAACGTTATGAAAGAAATAAGCATGTACAGTACCTATGTAATGTGTAACGTAAAAACATACATTCATTTTCGATTTTTATAATTGATTTCAATTATTACTAATTAATAATAAAAATTTAATAATAATGATTGTTATTACCGAATAAAAATTTATGTATTTCGCATTACATTCCGTTCGAAGATAATCAGAATGCGTCATCCATGTGTTCTGATTGGTCTACGTCAGCAATGTACGATTATATGATTGGTTAATGAGTGCGTGGTCAGTGTTTGGGCCAGTCACACAGTGAGTTGACATATTCACTAGTTTTCATTGGACGGACGTTTATAGAGAGCTGCTATAAGAATGTTATGAAGGTTTCTAGTGTGTAACATAGCAGAGAATAATTATCATCTGTCCATACTAGCAGTATATTTTGTACAGAATGTTCAAATACATTTAGCTTTAGTTTCCCACCAAGATAAAATACAGTTCAGAGCGGATTACCAATAGTCATTGTTCGAATTATATGGCAAGTACACAAAAAGCACCCCCATACACACATGCATATATGCATACATAATATGTCATAATATGAATGTAAAATGATGTTTTTTTGTGAATTATTAATGGTAAATGTTTCTTTCAACTAACTGAAAACAAAAGTGACCCTTGAAGAATATTTTCGTAAGGCTTATTTTCCGTTTCACCATCTAAATGTAAAAGCTCACCTAAAAACATTGCATTCTAAAAAAAAACTCTTAGCTTTCCCTAACACACTTCTGTATCATTATTATTTGTGGATATTAGTTTTAAGCAAACCTCTAGTCAACTGCATACATATTATGTCTCAATTTCATGTACACGTTTCCAAACTTAAACTGTCAGTTCTAACAGTTCTTAAAAATAACGTCCACAATGTACTAATATTTTCCGAGTGTGTGCTCATTCACAACTGCCTGTTATGTCGTGTAATATTAAGGCTTTCGTTAGTATATCATAGTGAACAGAACACACACACACACACACCCACACTTTGGCTCGTCTAACTACTGCGCTTTCACATAATGTATAGTATAAATTTACTAACGTTGTGACTCTGAAACTCAGACGTTGAGTAGTGATGTGTGAAGTCATAGATATACATGTGACAGCCGTTTACGTTTGTCTACGATTTGACATTTGACCACTCCAGGATAGTGAAACGTCAGGTTTTAGAAATCATTAATGAATACATCATATATCTGTAATTGAGAATCTAGATATTTCTGAAACTTACTCTTAAGAAACCTATTGCTGCAAATATGTTTATATGAAGTATAATGATATATCATGATCAAATATCACAGAATATGGCTTATTGTAATAAGATTGTATGGTGCATTAATTTATACAGAAAACTATAAATAAATTGTATTAATAATGCTAAATACCTGTTGTGTTATACTCTATTACCTATTATACACACATATCCATATCCTACGATCCGCTACAAAATCCTTTATTTCACATTACATACATTATTGTTTATTATGGTTCTCAATATACATATAATGTATTTATAATTCAATCCATTATATATGAGCAAAGGTTAAGTATAAATTCACTAATCTACAAATTCGTTAGTCCACATTTCTTATGGTTATTGGCAGACCATTGATAGAGGATGAACAGGAGTTATATTGGGGTTTCCACGTTTAATCACATGAGGAATGGTCTTCGGCACCATGCTAAAATATTGTATTGTTTCATATTCAATTGATCATTATCATAATGTGTTTCTCTTTACCTGATACAATCGATGATTGGACATACAGACAGACACATGTCACAACCGGTACAGTCGTCAGTAACCTTCGGTATATGGGTTAACGGGTCAAATTCAATAGCCTGATAACCGGAGTCATTGCACGCCATGTAACACTTACCACAGTTGATACACATATCCTAATCAAAGAAACAGAAGACCTTAATTACATCTAGAACAGCGATTCCCAACCCGGGGTATGCAATAGGTTATTTAGGGGTACAGAAAAAAGTTAGTTATTATGGTGAAAAAAAATAATATATGTATTACCAATTAATAGTATATGTCGATGTTAAATTTTTCTGCCGTGCAAAGCCAAATATTGTGAGAGACACGCTACCAATAATGCTCCCCCCCTAGTCAGAGTGAGGACATTGCCCAGCCGCTGACGATATTGCTCTGTGGTCCACAGAACAATATCGTCTTCACGAATATGCGTTAGTGTCCGTTGTTTCCCCACAAAATCCATGTCGACGACAAAATTTAATTGTGCATGTATATATACTCTTTATCCACATTATAAATTCGATTCTTTTTATTATTCATTTAAAGTTACAACCAGGGCTCGGAACCGATTAAAAAACCGATTAACTTTTATCTTTGCTATTATGACGTCATTTTAACCGAAACCGATATTTCTAAACATGGAAAAAACGGTAACCGAAACGAAATATATATGTTAACCTGTTAATTTAATTGAGTTTTAAATAATGATTACCAAAATATGTATTTAAAAAAAATAGTTACTTATTCATTCGTTCAATAATTATTAATTTTACTCTAATATTGGTACACTCGAGAATACAAAAATGTATGTTCATAAAAACTTTTACTGATTGCTCCCTTTCCTAACCTAAGTTTCACTAACCATGTCTTTGTCATGTTTCATTAACTGCTTTTTATAATATTATTTACATACAGTATATTAAACTGACTGATTTTATTTTTAACTTAGAAACTGTTTGTTGTATGAATTAATGATATTTAAAAATAAAGAAAATATTCAAAAAACCGTTATAAAATTAATATTTTTCATTCCATGAACAATCTATCATTTTTTTTTTAATTTAATCTATTAAATTTTGTTCGAAAACCTGTAATCAATACTTTTTAAAACCGGGTTTTTAACCGCAATCAGGGACGAACATTATGGGTTTGAACAACCGATATTTTTTTCGGTTCCGAGCCTTGGTTACAACACGTAAAATTAGATTGGGAATCACTGATCTAGAGAGTACTGTGCGGGCAACAATACTTACATCATCTATTAGTGCTACAACTTGTCTGACATTGTCCAATTTCTTATACGGTCCGACATGCTTCAATGCACGACCAATCACGTTCTGAATGCGTAACACTATCTTGGAATCCGTCAATGGTACATCATTGGTTGGAACTTCCAAGTTCGGCGCACCACGAGACTGCTTTAGAATTTCTTCACGTTGTTTACGGAATGGTCCGAAATGTGGTAAGTTCTAAATCCATACATAACATTGTACGTCGAGGTTGTTTCATCTCACCAAATATCTACTTACCTTTCCATCTGGTCCGTACACGGATTGCACTGGTTTGCCCAACTGATGTTTAAATGTGGGCGGGGACTGACCATCCCAGCCGCGCAACTTTCCATCCAGGTACAACAGTGCCCGAAGGCCTGTGCAGTAGTCGTCCACCAGAGTAAAGTCCTGGTTCTGTACTGCGCTACACACTTGCAGTACACTGGCACCACATTGCAGGAACTGGTACGCAACGTCAGCCGAGTCTACACCGCCAATGCCCAGGATTGGGAAGCCTGGTAACGCGTTGCCTATAGCGGACACTGCTCGTAGAGCCATGGGCCGTGTTGCGTTACCACTCACACCGCCGTATGTGGTACGCCGGTCTAAGCCCACCGATGGCCAAGGACTACCATCCGCATGCAGATTCATCAAACCAGAAACAGTGTTAATGGCTGATACACCATCCGCTTTACCTACAACACATTATTACCCTTCATACTGCAGATATGTTACACGAACCAATACTGTTTACCTTCGTATGCTGCCGTCGCAATGGTAACAATGTCTGTTATATTTGGCGTCAGTTTCACAAAGAATGGAATCTTAACTGCACCTCTCACCCAAAGTGATATATCTTTCACCAGTTCAGCTTTCTGTCCACAAGCCAGACCCATGCCGGACTCGCCCATACCGTGCGGACATGACAAGTTCAATTCGAGCGCATCAGCTCCTGAAGCTTCCGCCATCTTGGCCAGTTCGTACCAATCCTCTTTGTTATACGAACACATAATGCTAGCAATGATCACCTGTAAAGTAACAACTCAGTAACACACAATTGTCAACAACACGTTACGAGTTAAATACCTTTGTTGGAAAATCAGCTTTCAGTTCTGTAACGCTTTGACACCAATATTTCGCACACTTTTCGGAAATCAATTCAATATTTAAAAACGATCCTTGCTGCGGCCCGAAATTCTGTCCTGATGTTGTACCGCGGATAATTCTTGGAGACACATTTGTTACCATATCCTGTAACGTAGATAAATAACATTATTTCATCTTTAATTATCTGTAATATGTACTTTGTCCAGACAGAATGTCTTAGTGACCGCGAATCCCCAGCCTGCTTCGAAGGATCGCCGAATCATTGCAGTACTGGTAGCGGGCGGTGCTGAGGCTAGCCCAAAGGGATTTTCAAACTTGATACCACACATCTCCACTGACAAATCCACTTCATCGATATCGGTATGGAACAGTGGTAAGCAGGGTTCGGTAGATTTTGGTAAACCCTGATTACGTAATGGTGACATGTTAGACTTCTACTGTATATATTAGTACTGTGTCCTTACCTCCAGATAACAATGCATATACCATGCAGCTGTTTTACCATCATTCACTGATTCCACGGTGGTCTCTGCCACGCCGGCCAGATCACCTCCGCACCACACCGCTGGATGACTGCTTTGCATGGTGTGATTGTCAACCACTGGTAAGTTGTTGGAGTGCAAGTCGAGAGGAGCTAATGCTTGCACCACTGTAAGATTTCAAATTAAGATCAACAATAGTTTAGATTGCTAGCACGGAATATATGCTCAAATGTTTTCGCAACTTAATCACAAACATGGCTCAATTATTGTTTATATCATGTAATGTAGCTGATATAAAAATATTGCGTGATTATTTCGTCCTTTGCTTCTTACCATCCATATCGTATAGTCCAGAACCAAATGCGGAGATAATGAAGTTAGCTTTCAGCGTGGTCAACTGTTCCCGATCCTCCACCCAACGACCATCTTCCATTTGCTCGTTGCGAGTGAACACAACCGAAGTAACTCGGCCGCCCTTACTCTGTACCTTAATGGGAGTCAGGAAACCTACCAGTTCGCATTTTTCTTCAATAGCAAGAGAAACCTACAGCGTACAATTTAATCATTACTAGAAATGATTTACAAGGATGGTTTGCTTGTTAAACTATACGTACTTCCTCTGGCACGGCTCGTATATTAGTGAAGCCTCTACGGAAAACCACGTACACTTTCCTTGCGCCACACCTTAAAGCTGAAGTGGCACAATCGAATGCCGTATCACCAGCGCCCAGTACAATACCGATTCCGCTAAGCTGTGGTAACGACTGAGATTTGCAAGCGCACATACCTACAAGTAACACATTTGTCAATAACCATCATAACCAGCATCAAATAACCGTTTACCTGGCTTACTTCCTTCAGAAACCTGAGGTAGAAAACTCTTCGATGTATAAAACCCCATTTCAGCAGTCAAACCTTCAAACACTGAACTTGGCTTAGACTCTGGTAAGCCAATACCGACAAACACGGCCTGAGAGCCACTGTCTAACAGACTCGATATTGTTAAATCTTTAGTTGACAATGCACGACCACGTTCAATGCGTACACCAAGATCCTGGACCAAGCTTATTTCAAAATTAACAACCGATACTGGCAATCGATATTGGGGGATTTCCGATGTACTACAAACATATGAAAACATGCTCAAACATTGTAACAAGGAGAATAACAGTAATATTGACAGTACCTGAGTCCTCCCACGAACTTCTGCTTCTCGTAAATAACAATGTTGTTGTAGCCGAGGCGTCCGAGGAATGTTGCACAAGACAGTGATGCAGGTCCAGCTCCTATTAGTGTTATAAGAGTGTCAGCTTGTTTTGGAGCCACGATTCTCGGATCACGGGTTTGTTTCACACCCATGTTACTAAAAATCTAATGAGAAATCCACATAAATGTAATGAATATTCAACTGCTGAAGAGGAGCTTACCTCTGTAGCGAAATGTTGCAATCCACCAATGTTGATTGGTCCCTCTTCTGTAGCTTGCAGATTACATCCGCCCACGCAGAGATCACTAGTTGGACACACCATGCCGCATGTGATACCAAGCGGATTGTCCGAGAAAATAGCTTTAGCAGCTCCATAGTAATTCTTATTAGCGATGCTGGTTATGAAGGATTTAATGTCAAGTTGTGTTGGGCACGATTTTTGGCACGGTGCATCTGCACACTTCAAACAGCGGGCTGCCTCTCTCAACGCGCCACGTTCGCTCAGTGTAGTCGGTTTAATATCGGAGAAGTCGTTTACCAAACTTGGACAAGCCTGCAAACCATTCTTGTCAGTTCATGTATCAACAAAATAATCATTTAATTAGTATTAGTTGATTATTTAATAAAAATTGTAACGCCCAGACAAGTAGACAATTACATTAAGTGATTTCAATTGAAATAAATAGTTCACGAACCTATACATTTAAAAAGCCATTCTATAATTATATTGTATAAATACTGTTACTTGAAAAGCCGGTAAAATATATTCATATTAGAGATACAAGATGAAATAGATTAAATGTTATATCATTTTTAAAGCATTCATGTCATAATGTTTATAATTATTACGTTATCTCTTATCGCCAAGTGTATCACAACTATAATCTCTGTATATAAGCCTAGTATTTATAACTGATCAAATTATAGCAGAGATGACGTATTGTTGATATTAGAATGTACCTGTTGTTCTGTAAACATAACAGCATTTATACTACTTACTCCGCATGTCTTGTCAGCATTCCTCTTCCAGTGTTGCTTGTTCTGTTTAGTGGACGCAGAAGGTACGAATGTTGTATGATTTCGTACCCGTGGATTCAGCGATAACAAGTTCTGCAATTATTTCACTTACAATACATAACATTTTAAATTACTTTGTAAACATTATAGATTAGGATATTTTTTTCAAAAAAACTAACAAATAAATGACTTCTTACAGTAACAGTTGTTTATAATTTCGATATCACTAAATAAGTGTGATAAAATATGTATGTATTATCACGAACAGTTGAAAACTCCATCCTAGTTTATATATTTTATTGTATGTACGTAACAGAATAGTTTGTTTTTGTGTTTGTCAAATGATGAACTTTTAGCTAGAGTTCAAAATATATTAGATAAACAAACGATTATAACTTCATAGCAAATAGGAAATAGCTTACAATAAAACTACATTACGTAAATGTACGTATATTAGCACATTATAGATTTGACACGTACCTCGATATCTGGTACATCTACGCTCACTTTCATTGTTGTTGCCATAATTATGTGTTGTGTGCTGTATTAAGTCAACTATACATTCAACACAGACGCACGTACACACATAAACACGTCTATCTTAAGATTGATCACAGTAAACACTTGTATAAACCAGCTGATAGAATAATGACACACATGCAGCTACAGTGGAGGTCAGCTGATTGACGCGATTAACATCATGAGTACTCAAACACAACAGTCAGGCTTGTATCTCAACATATTCCTTCTATCTTCTAACACATATGAATAATTTAATATGCCTATCCATATCATTATGTCCTAGTGCCGGTCCTGTACTCACAATTCAATATTTTCCTATCAGTATTCATAACCGAAGTGTATTATGTAACACTTGTATTTTTACAGGTACTTGACAAATGTCCTTGCACAGCAACGAAATAAATATGGTCAGAGGTTACGGAATCTTGACATTCTCTACGAATCAATTTAATGGGGTACTTTCACATTTATTTCTGAATTTGTTAACACAAATTCTGTACTTTTTTTCGAAATTCAATATACTTTTCTAGAAATAAATTATTGAAATTTTGATCGAAGCGTCTCACTTGTTCCCTTTCTCACTTGTTCCCAGTCTCACTTGATCCTGATAGTTCCCAACCTGAAAAAATATAAAATCTCATTTGTTCTCATGCACCTCCCATCACATTTCTATGTCACGGTTGTCTCAGTTGTTCCCATTCAAAGTATCTCACTTGTTGCCAAGCTGAAAAAATATATAATCTTATTTGTTCCCATGTACCTCCCACCACATTTTTATGTCACGGTTGTCTCACTTGCCACCATTGCAGTGCAGTTATCCCGTTATTCATAAGGGCTTTTCGGTTGCCTGATAACTAGGTGATCAAAAAGACGAAATCAAACAAAATTAAAAGTACATAATGTCCAAAATACAGGCGAACTCCCATAACTCGAACTTCTATATGTAAATAGCCGGTTTTCTCGTATTGGGTTTTTAACTGTCCGGAGAAGTCCCTACTTGTAAAACGAATACTTAGACATTAATTCCTTATAAATTTACGAGGCAAATTATTGAATATTTTAACTGAAATTAGTATGCATTCATAGTACACGATTTTGATTCAACGTGTGTAATTAAACCACTGTCTTTAAACAAATTCGCTACTTTTAATGAATATTTCTATAACTCAAAGTCTCCATAAGTCGAATTATTTTTATGGATAATGGTGATTCGAGTTATGGAAGTTCGACTGTATATTAATATACGTATTTCTATAATTATTTAATACACATTTTAAAGAAGCCCATGTACCTATCTGATCATTTAAAATAATTTATATTACACTTGCCTATTATTACTTTTTTTGTACCTTGGATGCGAAATACGCAAGAAAGCCCATTTTACCCTAAAGCAGTGATGGCAAATATTTTTGAGTATAGACGTGCAGTGAAGAGTATTAATTAATAACGTTAAACTCGTCAGTATAAATATTCGTGTTGCAGTTGTTTTATACCAAATTTTCATGGCACACTACAAAAATCATTCATTTTATCTTACTTTTTAGTTTTTCTTCGAAACTAAAAAAGATATTTAGGTAAACAAATACATCATTGTAAAGAGAAAAAATAGCACTTTTGAACTGGATTAAAATTAACTATGGTTCCCATTTAAAAAATTAAAGTTGCAGGCTGTAACTTCGGCAATATCTAGTAAAAAAATTTTTCATATGATTCATCAAAAGGCTTATTAGTTATACTAAAATATTTATTTGAAGCTTTTTTCAATATTTCCAATACCTTCTGACTTATAAAGTAAAATAAAAATTCGAGAAAATCACACTTTTGTCATTATCTAGTGAGCCATGCAATATTTTCAAAATACAAAATCGCCATGAACATCGGCCCATAAATACGCAACTTTTGTCTAATTTAACCGATCTTGTATCTCTTATAGTTTCGGAGATGCCAATGGTGAGCATTCACAGATGGGTCACCCTGTATATATACAAACAAAACAATTTTTGAACCAAAACAAACATGTTGTGCTAAGAAATGAAGAAATTCAACCAAACCCAGAACAATATCCAGAACAAAACTCAGAACAAACCTCAAATGTGACACCAAAACCAAAACCACCTCCTATATTTATACAAAACGTAGTAGACTACCCATTAATGATAATTAGCCTTGAAACTGTGCTAAAAAGACAGAGTTTAGCTGCAAAACATTCTCAAAAAGCACAGTCAAAGTAAATACGCACACAATCGATGCATATCGCAACTTAATCCGACTACTACAAACCAATAAAATTGCGTACCACACATATCAAGTGTGACAAGAAAGATCTTATAGAGTGGTAATAAAAAACTTACACCACACAATTCCAGCAAATGACATAAAAATCGCTCTAGAAGAAAAGGGATTTGAAATTCGCAACGTAACGAATTTACGTATGTGGCTGGAAAACCAAAGAACTGCTACCTATATTCTTCGTGGAGCAGGCACTAAATGAAAATAAAGAGATATACGACATCCAACACCTACTGAATACAAAAATAACAACAGAACCGCCACGAAAAAAGAAAGAAATCCCACAATGCCTTCGATGCGAAGAATACGGGTATATAAGAATATACTGCAGCAACCCGTACCACTGTGTTAAATGTGCAGCAAATCATTCAACAGGAGAATGCACAAAGAACAAAGATACTACTGCGAAATGCGCGCTATGCGAACGCCCACATCCAGCAAACTACAAAGGTTGTGGCGTATATAGAGAACTTCAGAAAGCAAGAGCCAAAACAATCTACCAAAAGAAGCCACATAACACTAACCAAAATAACGAACATACATTAAGTCAAACAGTAAATTTGTAAAACATTAAATCCCTCTAGGGGTAGGATTGATTAACGAGTATACGTTAGTTCAAGGTGTCAGCAGAACTTGAAGGGTAGAATGACAATTATAAAACATCTATAAATTTTTTATGTTTTTATTCAAAATGTCAACGTTTCGGCCATTTAGTTTATGGCCATCATCAGGACAACATCCAATAAATCTGTTTAGCACGTGTTATAGGTTATATCGGTAAAAAAATTATCATAAAAACGAAGGTAAAAAATACATATCAAAATTCGTAAAACTAACATAGTTGAGTGTGTAAAGATGCCAATGTATTGACACAACATCCCCAAGAAATTGAATTATTCCAGAAACATATTTTACATACAGAAAGTACTTCAAAATAGCTAACACAAAGTATATCACACAAATCATCCAGATGGAACTGCCCACGGAGGAACTGCAATAATAATTAATAAAAAAATTACACATATCGAAATCGAAAAAACATGAAAAAAATTATTTTCAAGCAACCAACATTAAGATTAAGGAAATAAACGGATTATTAGTCGTAGCAGCAGTATACTATCCCCCAAGACACACGATAAAGAAAAATTAATTTGAAGAATTTTTCCAAACACTGGGAGGCAGATTCATAGCGGGCGGAGACTACAACGCCCCAATGGAGATCGAGACTCATCAATCCCAAAGACAGAGAACTTAAATAAGCTATGAAAGCAAAAAGCTACAAACATGTCAGCACAGGCAAACCGACTTACTAGCCTGCAGACAAAATCAAAACTCTAGAGATACTCGACTTCTTCGTTACTAACGGAATATCAAGAAACTACATACAGGCAGAAACTAGCTATGACATTTCATCGGATCACTAACCGATAATACTCACCATGAGTTCAACAATGATAACTAAAGAAAAAAAGAACCTTCCTAGGCAATATGAAAACAAATTGGGATCTATTTAGGAAATACCTAAACGAAAACATTGATCTCAAAATTCCACTGAAAACGGCAAAAGATCTCGACAAAGCTGTTCAAGACCTAACAACAAAACGCGGCATGGCAATCTACATCACCGATTAAGGGAAGAATGGAAGACGTCTCAAACTATCTGAATTACATAAAAGACAAAATCAACGAGAAAAGGAAAGTCAATGGCAATCAACCAGGCACCCAAGTGATAAAAATAAACTAAACAACTTATCAACAGATCTAAAGAGACTGCTACGTAAAATGAAAAACGAATCATTTCAATAGTACTTAAGCAATCTTACATCCTACCGACAGGACGATTACTCACTATGGAAAACCACCAAAAAACTAAAAAGACCAAAACAACACATACCGCTAATCCACAAAGAAGATGGAACATGGGCTAGAGAAGATAAAGAGAAAGCAGATGTATTTGCAAAACATCTCTCTAGAGTCTTCGAACTTAATCTACCAACAACACCAAGTGATGAAGAAAACAATATTTTACAGTATTTGGATTCCCCATTGCAACTATCTGTGCCCATCAAACACTTTTCTCCTGAAGAAATAAAAAATTAAATTAAAACTTTGAACAATAAAAAAGCCCCTGGATACGAGTAAAACTGCTAAACTTCTGAAAGAACTACAAAAAAAATCAATTGTCACCATAACACAAATATACAACGCTATTATCAGAGTCCAATATTTTCCCATACAATGGAAATTTGCACAAATTATATTAATACTGAAATCAGGTAACCAACACACGAATCAACATCGTACAGACCGATCTCTCTATTCCCCGTGCTATCAAAACTTTTCGAGAAATTACTACTCAAGCGACTAAAAGCTGTTACTGAAGACAACAATCTATTTCCAAACCATCAATTTGGATTTAGATCTAGATGTAAGTCAAGCATTCGATCGTGTATGGCACACTTGTCTTTTGTACAAAATCAAAAGAAAGCTCCTGCACAAATATTATCTCCTGCTAAAATCTTATCTAAATGTAAGATTCTATCGCGTGATCTACGAGGGCACATTTTCTAACCTGTACCCTATTAAAGCAGGAGCACCACAAGGAAGCGTACTTAGACCAGTACTCTACCAAATATTTACTGCCGACCTACCTTGCGATGAAAACGAAAACGTTACGACTTCTACCTACGCCGATGATACTGCAATACTAGCACCGCACAAAAACCCAACCGAAGCATCGAGGATGCTACAAGGAGCTCTAGATTGCTCTAGATATCATAGGAACGTGGGCACAAAAATGGAGAATAAAAATTAACGAAACCAAATCAACACATGTTGTATTCACTACAAAACACGCTAAATGCTCCGAAGTTAAACTGAATGGCCGAACCCTAAGCACAAGCAATGACGTAAAATACCTAGGCATGCACCTAAATAAAAGACTAACCTGAGCAAATCACATCAAAGCTAAAAGAAAACAACTTAATATCAAAACAAAAAGAGTACTATACAAAGCTGGACTTATACCAATATGGACATACGGTATACAACTATGAGGTTGCGCTAAAAAATCAAACTGTGACATCATACAGCGATATCAAAATAAAACCCTAGGAACAATATCTGGCGCTCCATGGTATATTAACAACGATACACTACATAAAGACCTACAAATAAAATACGTACATGAACAAATAAAAAAATTCGTCCAATCTCATGAAAACAAACTACACCACCACACAAACGAATTGGGCATAAATTTGTTAAACAATGAAATGAAAACAAGCAAATTAACAAAATACAACACATTTACTTATTAGCCATGAAAAGGCCAGTTGTAAATAAAAACAAAAAAAATCGACATTAGATATTTATTATGCCCGCTAATCATTAACTTTATTTTCCAACTTCCAGTATATTTTGAAGACTTTTTCATAAATTGCCTTCGATTTCGTGGGTAATAAATCTTCAGTAGTTTTTTTCGCTCTGGTTAAAATATCTTTTGACGTATCACCAAAAACATGTAATGCAATCAACGCGATTTTCAAGAATAAACCAATTGAATTGCCAAATAAATAAATAAAAATCAAAGCCCTTGGTAATGCATATGTCGTAATTATTTTAAACTGTCATAGGCAATTTATTTTTGTTAAAAATAATAAAAAAAAGTGTAATATAAAGTTTTGTATGCACCACGGATGTTATTGGAATCGATGGGCATAATCATCGAGCCAGAGGCCCTCGGGCTGGAACATCGTCACCCTTCGGGCATAATCAACGTCGTAACACCCATGGTACATAAATAACTATTAGTTTGTACTATATTCCTTAAAATAGCAATAACAAAAAACGCCTTATATGTATTTAACTATCATTGTATTTAGATTATTATGTAATAATTGTGTTTCTAGTGAAGCTTGTTGTTGCAGTGTATTCTTAAGTAGGCTGGGATAAATATGATTCGGTTCTATGAGACAATTTTCTCGAACAAAAGAGTGCGTATCGCTAGTCCGAAATCTCGCTGGTTCGAATTCTCTCTGGTACGAAATCTCGCTGATACGATGTCTCGATGGTTCGTTATCTCGCTGGACCGAATGTATCGTAGTTAGAATAGACCCCCACCGCTTTTTCTCTAGAAAATTTTCTCGTTGGACCAAATCATATGCAGTTATCCCGTTGTACACAAACGTTCATTTGGTTGCCTACATTTAGAATAAATATGGAACAGAACTCTATACAGGCAGCGCTCGCTTAACGTACACAATGCGTGCACAAATGTTGGTACGGTAAGTGAACGTACGTTGAGCGGACGGTGTATTTCCGATGCATTTGTGTCAGTTTGTGTGATGTGATGTACGTTCGAGCGGATAATGAGTACGTAGTACGGACAGAGAGTCGTAAATAATTATGTATGTATTATCGAATGTACGATAAAAGGACGTACGTTAAGTGAGCGGTGCCAGTATTATTATTTATTGATAATAAATGTAAGGGCAACGATATGAAAACAATATCTGTGTTATTAATTAATTAATTATTTAGAAATAGAAAATTTTTAATAACGTATTTTTTTTAATTTGCTGTTTTCAAATAATAATTATTGCTAATTGGTTTATTTTAAAAATATGTTTCTTGGATATTACGTATTTTATGTATAAATCGAAATAAATAGATATTAAAAATCCGTGAAAGTTCCCTGTTAGTAACAATGAGTAGTTAGTCTGCTGCTTTCCATACAGCAATGTATACTTGGTTGTCTAGACCAAGGGAGATCTTCCATTGTCTAGTAAAGTTTGCCTATCAAAAATCCGGAAAACCTCTGGACCTGAGGAGTACAGGATTTTTGAAAACGCCGGATTTTTAAAGGTTATATATGCTGTATATATTTAACAGAAAATGACTACCTGCATAGACCTTCAAAGAAAGGAAATTAAACACAGAATGAAAAGCAAATGAAATTTTAATGTTTTAATATTATGTTTTACAAGTAATATTTATATGTACAACATGTTTCAGATATCCAATATATATTTCACATTACTGGACATTACATACTGTTGTTGCACTTTCAATATGTGGTCCATGATTAACATGCTCAGCATTCGGCATTAAATTATTATGCTGTCCCGTGCTCAGTTCAGCTCGAACGATTTTATGCTGCTTCTCTTTCTCGACTTTACTGAACCGAATACCAAGATGGCGTGCAACTAGTTCCATAATACAGAAAGTCACCTAGAATGTAGAAACACACCGGTCACTAGAATAAAACTGTTAATTGATTGTAGTGAGCAATGAACAAGAGTGTAGTCATCAGACCAATTTATATTCCCGAACTCGCACAAACATGTAAGTCCGAGATGTACGGAATCGGGAAGTCGTGGAACTGCATTAATTATTATTACAGGTAGGGTAGGGTAGGTTAGGCTAGGGTAGGTTAGGGGAGGGTTAAGTAGAGTAGTGTAGTCTAGGGTAAAGTAGGGTAAAGTAGCCAAATCTATATATTGCATTGACAGCAAATGTATTGCACACAAGTTTAGCACAATGTTACGAACTAAGAACAAGCATGCTCGTATCATGTCGTATCTTGTCGTATACAGACATCGTGTACCTTCGGAAATAAATTGGTCTGATGACTAGACTCTTGTGAGCAATGCATGCTTACTGATTCGCCAGTCCGTGCAGACATACTGTAACTGGTGAGTTTGTGTTGTTCTGCAAACTGTTTAGTTCGGTCCAGTCGTACGGCTCTCTGATGTTCCATATCACCTGTAATTCAATTAGAACTTGCACACCTGAACATTCACATTCAGAATGAAATGACAAATACTTACATTTATTACCTATAAGGGCACTCGAGATTTGATTGTTTTTTGGGCAAACTTCTTTAACACGATTTAACCAATTGGACAAGTTCTCAAAGCTTGATAAGTTTGTAATATCATACACAAATATTATAATCTAAAATATCTAACCATGAAACATTACATTTATATAACTTATTGAGAGACATACATTGGAATTAAATAAATATTTATCTAGCATGTTGCCTGATAATTCGAGGCCACCTATATCGCTAACTTTTAATATAATTTCTTTTCCAGCTGGTAAATATTTCCTCTTTATGTGAAAATCTGCACCAATGGTCGATGTGTACTGCCTTGAAAATTCATCATAACAAAATCTTCGAACCATACAAGTCTGAAACAAATTTCAAGACATTCATAATACCGAATTAATTTCTGTAGAATATGCTTGATTCGATGTAAAGAAAATAGAACGTTTGTAATAGATGCTGGACAAGATTTGTGAAAGCAGAAACATGTAATAAGGTATTACTATTAACAGTGACGAAATTTTTAGAAGAATTATGTTAGTATTCTACATACTTTACCAACACTCGAATCACCCAAAAGTGTTATTTTAATTTGATTATTCGTAGATTCCTCCTCCGATTCAGACATAGTGGTTACTGAAATCAAAATCTTCAGTGAATTCCGTCACCAAGGAGACACCAATCACAACAAATACAAATTCTAGCAAACTATTGCACATGGAATTACATAAAAATAAATATGTTATTTCTGTTCTTCTTGATATGACATATCATATATACTATATCATTACTATTGGTATTCAAATATTTTAAACTAAAACTATATGAGTGATTGAATTTTCCGCAAAAATTAAGCACTGTTCACAATAAACTTATACATTTTTAAACTATCTGTTGAATTTCATAAATTGTGATATTTATATTGCAACCTTATGTTATGTTATATCTTATGTTAAAATACAAAACAAATTCATTTTTATACGAAGAGAATTATTATAATATCGCGAATATGTGAATATAAGTTCTAATTAATATTCAAGTTCCAATAAATAACAAGTAAACATGAATAAACACAATAACAAAATGTAATATAATATATATATATATAATTAATTTAATATAATATTATTTATCACATTCCGCCAAGATAATTAAATATTGAATCTCAATTATTTATGCATTTAAATAGTTCTTTTATTGGTATTTGTGAATATTGTATGCAGTATCTCATCTCATTCTAATGTTGGCAACAGTGAGTGTAGTTTGACAGTTGTACTGCCCTGAAGTTGAATGGCTGCCGTGATTTTCTCAGTAGATTTTGATGAGTGTAAAACATTATAGAAGTTAGTAAAACCTAGTCACAACATGGACCAAATATCCGTCAGATAGCCCAGACAGTATTTTTACCAAAACATACAATTTTCATCGATTTGTAACTACTGACCGTGGAACATAGGAGTAAAATGACAACTATAGACACGATCAGGCAGAAGTACCCATTACATTTCCTAGTTTGGAATAATGATTACATGCATTTGGAGCTGGAATTGGCCAAAAACGAGGTAACTCGCTGTATTTTATTTATGTTTGTTTGGACTTTATACAGTCATGTGTATACGTGTCATCCTGAAACCCTAGAAGATGTTTCCCCCAATAACATTATATATGTTACTTTGTGGGTTTTCGGGTATAATTCAATCATTATCAAATGATTGCATGTTTTATAATTCAATATCGTAAGTGTAATGCATGTAACATTGATTGGTGACGTCGGTTTGTTACATGGTATTGGACTATGTATCATGTTTTTTTGTTTGAATATTTATGTGAGTCATAGGCAATGTTGTTTATAATATCGAGAATGTTTGTAGCATGACAGGGAACTCCGGGATCCACATAATCGTACTCCACTAATGCTAGCGGTAACGTTGGCTCATGTGGAGTCAGTGCGCGTGCTTCTCAATTCCGATGTGAACGTTAACTGCGAGACGGACGGGTGGACGGTGGTGCAGGAGGCCGTTGCTACGGGTGACCCGGAACTGTTACACATGGTGTTACAACGTCGTGACCAACAGCGCTCCTGTAGCCGAGCCGCGGGTATACCTGAGCTGTTGCAGCGGCTAGAGCAGGCGCCTGACTTCTATGTGGAAATGAAGTGGGAGTTTACCAGCTGGGTGCCGTTAGTGAGTCGCATGTGTCCTAGCGACACATACAAAGTGTACAAGCAGGGATCAAATGTACGTATCGACACGACACTGCTTGGCTTCGACCACGCCAACTACTGGCAACGAGGTTCGCGCAGTTACGTGTTCAAGGGTGGTGGAGCAGCTACATTGATGATGGAAGTGGATCACGACACGCGCCAAGTGTATGTGGAACGGGTCAGTACCAGTCCACTGTTGTTGGACATAGCGACAGGCGGCACTGGTACCCAGTTGGAGGAGCACGCTGTCAGTCATAGACTGACAACTCCAATTGTCACAACATATGTGGACACGGAGAAGATCAGTTTCGAGCGTAACAAAGCCGGTGTGTGGGGTTGGCGTAGTGACAAAATTGAAATGGTTAATGGGTAAGTAACTGCAGACGTTCTTCATCAGTGATCAGTCTAAATGTACGTATGTATGTTTAGGTACGAATGTAAAGTATTCAGTGCCAGTAATGTTGAATTAGTAACGAAAACTCGTACGGAACATCTGACAGAATCTGATAAGCAACGTTCCCGCGCACCACGTACACCTTTGCAGTCATTCCTCGGGATTGCCGAGACAAGTACGACCACATCGACCGTAACTACAGGTCCTGATACTACACAGTCAGCGATCACCGGTGGTCTGGGAGCGACACCTCGCACTACTAACCACGCGACTCCGCTAGTAGACATACTGCCACCGCCACTACAGAACGAATATGTCAATCCCGTGGACGTTGACACACCGAACGAATCTAATTATTTGCCCCGTAGAGCTACAAGTGCGCAGAACAACCCGTGCAACATCACTGCTGAGGAATACTTCGATCCGCTGACGGACCTGCTAGGCCGCGACATTGGACGCGCACGTGAAGTCAACACAAAGATTCAAAAGTTCAAGGGAACACTATGGTTATCCGAACAGTATCCGCTATCGTTACAGGAACAGATACTACCCGTGGTGGATTTGATGGCTATATCGTCCACGCACTTTGCCAAATTGAAAGATTTCATCCAAATGCAGTTGCCGTCCGGCTTCCCAGTGAAGATAGAGATACCGCTGTTTCATATATTGAATGCACGCATCACATTCGGCAACATATTCGGTCTGGAGACTCAGACTCCTGATCAGCCGCCCGAGCCCGATAGCGAAATGCGACAAACCTCGGGTCCGGTGGGCGTGGCTCGTGTACAGGACGAAACAGGACGTGTGTCCTGCTTGGTGGACGAATCGTGTTTCGCCACACCCCCTGGCTATGCGGTGCTCGGAGGTGACGAACAAACCAGACGTCAGTTCAGCGTCGAGGAGGAGGATGATCTGTTGCAGTTCGCCATCGAGCAAAGTCTTATCGAGGCGGGCACAGAACGTGATGAAGTAGACATCTGGGAAGCACTCAAGGGCCAGCGTCCCAGCACGCCCAATTACCAGCAACAACTCGTCGGCGAAGAAGAACGGCAACTGCAGAGGTTGGTAGAAATAAGTTCCTACAATCACTTGAGGTACATTTCAATATTATTTGTTATTTTATGTTTATCAATTGAAAATGAATTAATTCCGTATATTTTTCAGGAAAAAGTACTTTTTTTACAAAAAGTAACAGTAGTAGAATTTTGAGCAAACAGTTTATTATTTGTAGGTTAGCTTTGTAGAATATAGATATATTCTATAGATATATTATATAGAACACACACACACACACATATATATATATATATATATATATATATATATATATATATATATATATATAATACATTATACATTGAAGTATATATTCGCTAATTGTAATGTAATTTTGTTTAGAGCTATACAGGCTAGTCTTGCTTTATACCGACGCTCGTTAGACGCTGGCATCGAGACGCCCAGTCCGGACGCGGATACCGAATTACAGATGGCACTACTGTTATCTGAACAACAACGTAAAGAAGAAGAAGAGAGAAGGCTTCAAGAACAGAAAATGTTGGAAGAAATATTGGAGTTATCTTTGATCGATAAATAAAATAAATCAATGAATAAATTAATTATTAATATAATAAAGAGCATTGCAATTAAATACATATATATGTGTGTACTTCGTTATTATTTCCGAGCATTTCCAACAATATATATTGCCGATGTTCATTTGAGTTAGTACAACGATTTTTAAATGTTCCTTTAATCATTCGTATCATACCACAGAAATACATACATACATAACATCACGCCTTTCCCATTACTGGGGTAGCAGGCCCTTTATTCCCTACAATCACCTCAAATTATATAGAAGACTGCCTTTCATTCCTTATTTTCTAACAATTGCTCGCCAAATACTTCTGTCCATACATAACTGTCTCGCTTTGTTAATATCCATACACCTTGTCATACATGCGCTCCTATTATTTCTGCTGATCACGAAACAATCAGTTCGTATGAATACAAACGACTGTCAGCATAAAACGCATGGACCCTTGTACGTAACTCGCTGAGTCTTTGTAACACTAAGAAGACGACTGTGTCGGGTTTGAGTCAATAGTATTAAGCCTATTATTATAGTACATTCATTGCACTTTTAGCAACCGAACAAACGCCATTATTTTATAGCCAGTTGCTATATTTTATGAAACAGGATCTGCTTTAAAATATATCTATTTGTTTGTAATTTAATATCATTTATTCTAATTTAACACGTAGTAATATGTATATATTTAAAAATTCTAAAAGCAAAGCTTTGACGGGCCGCAAGATAAAGTGAACTGGGCCGCGTGCGATATAGAAGACATATCACGGAAATAATTTTTCTATATTCATGTCATTTGTTTTCAGTGTTTTGGCAACACTGTGCAGTTAACCTTCGTTAAACATATTGCCGTTGGTAACATTGATCGGCAGCCATTGCTGTTGATTGCTGTCTTCCGATGATACATATGTGTGAGTTATTTATTTATTAATTTGATGCTTTATATTGTTATTAAAAACTATATATCAATGTGCATAGTCTAATTAATCGTTCTGCTTCTTTGAAGAGGTTCGTTGTGGTAAATATGGCCGATTTCATAGAATCAGAAGCCGAAGAAAGTGAGGTAAGTAAATTTTTGCATGCTGTAAATAAACTATTGTGTCTGTTTTCTGTAAAATGTACACTTTTATCGAATGTACCATGTCAATTCAAGTTTACAAATGCGTACTAGGTTTATAGTTTCAGTATATTCTATGTGTAACATTCTTATATTGTCTCAATTTTGTTGTAAAATTGTGTTCCAAGTTAGTCATTGTTTCCACTGACATACTTGTATTGCAAATAGGAGGAGGAAGATTTAGAGCCACACGAGAAAAAGAAAGCAAAACGAGCCAAGGCAGTGGATAGTTCAGAAGAAGAAGATGGTAAGTATTGTTATAGAAACTAATTGTGAATGTTGTGATATGATGTGTCGTTACACAGATGACGAAGATCGGCTAAGAGAAGAATTGAAAGATTTAATTGACGATAATCCGATAGAAGAGAGTGACGGAGAGGACTCGGATGGGTCTGGTGTTTCAAAGAAACGAAAGAAAAGTGATGATGAAGAGTACGATGATCGACTGGAGGATGAGGATTATGATTTGATTGAAGAAAACTTGGGTGTGAAAGTCGAGAGACGGGTAAATGTACAATTCATTCTAGTGCAGATATTATTGTCGTACATTGGTGTTATTTTCCGTAGAAATTCAAACGCTTGCGCAGAATACAAGATGAGGAAAGTGACGGTGAAGGAGGACAGGATGAGGGACAGGATAGAGAGGCTATTGCAGCAGACTTGTTCTCAGACGATGTAAGTACACAAATAATTATCTCTACCATTTAACCAGCCGTTCATTGGTGGCGCGTTCTGCGATCTCTCACTTCGAAATCATATACATAGTAGTTACAGTGACTAATTATTTATGTGGCTATTTTCTTCCGGCATCTTGAAGGGACGAGATGAACCGGTATGTGAATTGTCCATTATACACTGTACGATTCTGAAATTCTCTCACAGTGCTCTGTAGCAACATTTTGTCGAATTTGGTGTAATTTTAGAATCGCTACACTAGTCGGTACCATTTTAGATGTTATTAATTCTGTATCCATGTGAAACAGATGCGGAGTCTACCGGTAGTTGTAGTAAATATTTATTAATAATTCAACATTCTCTGTGTGCATGTTAGGATGACGAGCGACGTTCCGAGCGGAGTCATCGTGTTATGGAACAGGAGAACTTTGACGAAGAGGAAGAAGAAGGCGAATACTCTGATGCGGATGATTTTATCGTAGACGACGAGGGCCGACCGATAGCGGAAAAGAAGAAGAAACGCAAACCAATATTTAGTGACGCGTATGTATAACATAACATATACATTTATAAATTTATAACTATAACTATATATATATATATATATATATATATATATATATATATATATATATATATATATATATATATATATATATATATATTGATGGCTTCTATGGCTTTCTAGAGCTCTACAAGAAGCTCAGGAAACCTTCGGTGTTGATTTTGATTATGACGATTTCTCCAAATACGAGGAGGATGAATATGATGAGGAAGAGGATGAGGAAGATGACTATGTAGATGACGATGCCGAAGATGGCGAGAGAAGGTACGTTAAAATGATTAGTAAATGAATAGTAAATAGAAATAAGCATACATTGCATTAACAGACGCCGACCAAAGAAAACAGCGAGGAAGAAACCAACACGTAAATCGATATTTGAAGTGTACGAACCGTCAGAATTGAAGCGAGGTTTCTTCACCGATCTCGACAACGAAATCCGTAACACAGACGTACCAGAACGTATGCAACTGCGCGAGTTCCCACTCAGTGCTGTGCCAGAGGATTCCACGGAACTGGATGACGAGGCCGAGTGGATCTACAAGCAGGCCTTCTGCAAGCCAACAGTATCAGTACAGGATGCACACCTGACGGCAGAAGCTCGCGAACGGGCGAAGAAAGGTCCGCAGACAGTTGGCAAGATCCGTAAAGCGTTGGATTTCATGCGAAACCAACAATTGGAAGTACCATTCATTGCGTTCTATCGCAAGGAATATGTACAACCAGAGCTCAACATTAACGATCTGTGGAAAGTGTACCGTTTCGATGCCAAGTGGAGTCAGTTGCGTACGCGTAAGCAAAACTTGCTAGCCCTGTTTGAAAAGATGCGTTCGTTCCAACTGGACAAACTGATGGAGAACCCGGACGCGCCAATTCCGGACAATGTTCGTGTAATGCGTGACGATGACCTGGAGCGGTTGCGTAACATTCAAACGTCGGAAGAGTTACGTGACGTGCACAATCATTTCTCGTTATATTACTCGGGCGAACTGTCAGCCATGCAAGCGGCGCACAAACAGAAAGAACGACAGCGCAAACGCGAAGAGAAGCGTGCACGTCGTGCACAGCGTATCCTGGAAGCCGAGGAGAACGGCGAAGAAGTCCCACCGGATGAGGAAGCAGAAGATGAGCCGGAAGAACCAGAACCGGAGACATTGAAGTATGCAGCACGTTCCGGTCCGTACGTAATGTGTTCGCGTGCTGGCATTGACGGGCTAGCGAAGAAATTCGGTCTTACGCCGGCTCAGTTTGCCGAAAATTTGCGTGATAACTATCAGCGTCACGAGGTTGAACAGGAACCGGTTGAGCCGCAAGAAGTAGCCAAGGCATACATATGCAAGTACGTACATTGAAACACTTGTTATTTGTACGACTGATTATATCTTTGTATATTCTAGGAAATTTCCTACCGCTGAAGAGGTGCTCCAGGCTGCAAAGTTCATGGTAGCCATGCAGATAGCCCGTGAACCGCTGGTTCGTCGATGTGTACGTGAGGTGTTCTTTGAACGCGCTAAAATCTGCGTCAAACCTACGAAGAAAGGTATCAAGGAAATCGATGAGGCGCACAACTGTTATACGTAAGTTCTGCTTGCGATTGTATGACACTACTGTTTCCATTACATTCTGTTGTATATATTTCAGCATGAAGTACCTGAAAGACAAGCCCGTACGCGACCTCACCGGTGATCAGTTCCTCAAACTAAGCATTGCGGAGGAGGAAAAGTTGCTCACTATTTCAGTGAACGAGAAAATCGAAGGTAATACTTCGTCGTCGTACATTGACGAGGTGAAACAACTCTACATGCGTGACGAGTTCAGTAAGACAGTACAGGAATGGAATAATTTACGTGCAGAATGCGTGGAACGTGCATTGTTACGTCTTGTGATCCCTGATCTACACCGCGAGTTACGTCAAGCACTGATGGCCGAATCCAAAGAATCCGTGTTGAAGTCTTGCTGTCGCAAACTGTACAATTGGCTACGTGTAGCTCCGTATCGCGTGGAGTTCCCCGACGAGGAAGAGGACGAGTGGGATACAAGCAAGGGACTACGCGTGATGGCTGTCGCGTACGTGCCTGATTATGCACAAGCAGCATTCACCTGTATGGCAGGCGTAGACGGCGATATTACCGACTATTTACGTCTTCCACATCTACTCAAACGCAAGAATTCCTACCGTGTGGACGAGAAACTGATGAAAGAAGCAGACTTGCTCGCATTGCGCAACTTCATTAGTTCAAAGAAGCCGCACGTCATAACTATTGGCGGAGAGAGTAGGGAATCATTGATGATTGCGCAAGACTTGAAGGAAATCGTAGCAAACTTGGTCGAGGAGGAACAATTCCCGAGCATCAACGTAGAACTGCTGGACAATGAACTAGCCAAAGTGTATGCAAACAGTAACAAGGGTATGACTGATTTCAGAGAGTACCCGGAACTGCTACGGCAGGCATGCAGTATAGCGCGCCGTATGCAAGATCCACTTATCGAGTTCTCACAACTGTGTACAGCGGACGAGGAAATACTATCACTTCGGTACACATACTCACATATATATATATATATATATATATATATATATATATATATATATATATATATATATATATACACTTATATAATATAATATAAACTTACATTCTGTGATGATCAGGTACCACTCTTTGCAAGAACAATTATCCAGAGAAGAGTTACTGGAAAATTTGTACTTGGAGTTTGTTAATCGAACAAACGAAGTCGGTGTTGACATCAATCTGGCCGTACAGCAGGCACACACCAGCAATCTGGTACAGTTTGTATGTGGTCTCGGTCCCAGGAAGGGTCAAGCATTACTCAAGGTACTCAAACAGACGAACCAACGGTTAGAGAATCGTACACAACTGGTCACCGCGTGTCACATGGGCCCGAAAGTGTTCATCAACTGTTCAGGATTTATCAAGATCGACACAAACTCGCTTGGCGACAGGTTAGTGCGTGAATGATATGCATTCATACCTGACAGTTAATACAACGAAAACAACTTGTTTGCTTGTGTTACAGCACAGAGGCATACGTTGAAGTACTTGACGGTTCGCGAGTTCATCCGGAAACGTACGAATGGGCACGAAAGATGGCAGTGGATGCGCTGGAATACGATGACGAGGATGCCAATCCTGCTGGAGCACTTGAGGAGATTCTAGAGGCACCAGAACGATTAAAAGACTTGGATCTCGACGCATTTGCCGAGGAATTGGAGAGACAAGTAAATAAATATTCGAAACTTGTAATGTTCCATTCGTAGTTGACTAATGTGATTCTGTATAGGGTTTTGGGAACAAAAGTATTACACTGTACGACATTCGTGCAGAGTTGAACTGTCGGTACAAAGATCTGCGCACTTCGTTTGCATCGCCAAATCCCGAAGAGACGTTCGACATGCTGACGAAAGAGTCGCCCGAAACGTTTTACATCGGTAAGATGGTGCTGGCAACTGTGACAGGTATCAGTCATCGTAAACCACAGGGAGAACAACTGGACCAGGCCAATCCCGTACGGAATGATGAGAGTGGCCTGTGGCAATGTCCGTTCTGTTTGAAGAACGATTTCCCCGAACTGTCTGAAGTGTGGAACCACTTTGATACGGGCGCGTGTCCTGGACAGGCTACCGGTGTTAAGTTACGACTGGACAATGGCATCTCCGGCTATATTCACATTAAAAATCTCTCCGATAAGCATGTCACGAATCCGGAAGAGCGTGTCGGTGTGGGTCAACTTATACACTGTCGTATCACTAAGATTGACGTGGAACGCTTCTCTGTCGACTGTACAAGTAAGAGTAGCGACCTCGCCGACAAGAAAATGGAATGGAGGTACTGTTATATACGATATATCAATAGAGATTGTTACTAATGTATGACTTTATAGACCGCCGAAAGATCCGTATTACGATCAGGAATCAGAAGATCGAGACTTTAAGATTGAAGTGGACATCAAGAAGAACAAACAACGTCAGACGTACATCAAACGAGTGATTGTTCATCCTGCATTCCACAATATCAGTTACGCGGAAGCCGAGAAGATTATGGTGAACATGGACCAAGGTGAAGTGGTGATTCGGCCGTCCAGCAAGGGCGCCGATCATCTAACCATCACGTGGAAGGTAGCGGACAAGATATACCAGCACATCGATATCCGCGAGGAGGGTAAAGTGAATGCGTTCTCGCTCGGCACATCGTTATGGATTGGCAACGAAGAGTTCGAAGACTTGGACGAGATAATCGCCCGTCATGTGAATCCAATGGCAGCACATGCACGCGACTTACTCTACTACAAGTACTACCGTGATACGGAGGGTGGCCTCAAGGATAAAATGGAAGAACTGTTACGTGAGGAGAAACGACGGAATGCGTCCAAGATCCACTACTTCTTGTCGGTGTGCAAGAACTATCCGGGCAAGTTCCTACTCAGCTACCTGCCACGCGCCAAATGTCGACACGAATACGTCACGGTTACCAGTGAGGGTTTCCGGTTCCGTCAGCAGATGTTCGAGAACGTACCGGCATTAGTGAAGTGGTTCAAGGAACATTTTCGTGATCCAGTGCCTGGCGGTACACCCAGTACACCGCGGGGCGGGTTGACAAGCCGTACTCCCTACCAGCACATGGGTACACCGAGTCTAGGCAGTAAGTGTATTACTTAAGTGATAATAACCCATTACGAGATAACACTCATTACTGTCTACGCTCTTGCAGATATGAATCCAGAAGCGATCCAAAGAGTTGCGCAGAACATGCCCAGTCACATGTTGCAATCGCTGTCTGCTGTCGCCAGTCAAACTCCGCACTATCCTCATACACCAGGAGGTGCTTACGGTGCGAATACGTATATAAACACAGTAAGTATACGCTAATATTATGTTACGAAACAATGTCTGCAGCACTGTAACGATATCTGTGTTCTGCTCTAGCCGTACACACCGTCAGGACAAACACCATTCATGACACCGTATCAGACACCGCACCAGCCCACTACCACGCCCCGATACGGACAGGCCACGCCTTCCCATCTGGCTGCACCGTCCGCGTCCGGTCCGTTTCTGCATCCTGGCTCTGTGACACCGTCCACGGTACAGCGTACACCGTCCCATCATCATCATCAGCAGCACGGACACTCACGGTCACAGCATCATCCCTCGCCGGCGCCTAGTCCAAGGCATACAGCCAGTCCGCGACACCACGGACGCGAACCCACCTCTGAACCGATGGACTGGCAGAAGGCAGCCGAAGCTTGGGCTCGGCTAAAAGCGCGTGACTCCGGCAGCAAGACCACGCCTCGTTACGACGAGGCCGCAGCCAGAGCGTCGGGTAAAGCATCCAGTGTCAGTAAGAGTCCACGTAGTGTACGATCCACGCCCAGAACCAATACGAGTCCACACAGTATGAGCATTGGGGATGCGACGCCGCTGTACGACGAGAACTGATATATTACTATTTGTACTAAATTCTATTTTGCGCGCAGAAGAATATTCTTCTTCTCGCCGAACGTTTCTTTAAATACAAGTTCCAAATTACAACTGTATATTACGCTCTTACACAAAATGTTTCGTGTTGAAACAAGTATCATTACTGTTAATAATGAATGCCAATCATTATGGCAAACATAACTTGTATAGCTGGTTTGGCTGTATACAATATTTAAAAAAGAACTAGTTACAAAATATAGGGTTTTCTAATAAATATCCTTGTTTTATTTTACTTCTGTTCATCATGTTGGTAAAATTAACTACTCTCATCTGATTGAGATTGTCAGTAGTTTTCTTTTTGTGTCAATATTTTGCTTTTTATATGTTGAGGTATAATACTACTTTAGTTTAATTATTACTCCATTAGAATGTTAAACGCCATGTCCTTTGTTTGGCAATAACCTTTCGGATAGGAAACTAGATGATTCTTATATGAAATGCACAATAGCCTACATGAATATTCACTGCAGAGTTGTGATTTAACTTTACGGTTAGTGAGTGTCGGGTCTGCGCATGCGTGACCGGAACTATGACATGATGAAGCTGCTAAATAAAAGAATGGTACTATGTAAAAAGAAAGATTTCAGAAAATACTTATATTTGCAGAATATATAACAAAATAATAGCGTGAGTTCTGGCTTGGAATCTTCCTGTACAGCGACACGTGCATTTACTTCATGTCACATGAATGATTTGTTTCAAAAATACTATATTAATATTGGAAAGAATTATTCTGTAATAATAACTATACTTACATAATATGTAACATTCTCTTTAGGTTTATATAACGAAATGACATTTGCAATAAAGGAATCCTACGTTAAAGTTCTAAGTTATTTAATTATTTCCATTACAACAGTTCGTTATAGTGATAATTTCTTTTTCATTCGGTTAAGGTTAAGTAAAATTAATTATTTATGATAAATAACTAAACAGGTTTATTGAGGTACATTTTAACAATTTTCATAACATAATATCAACATCACAATGTTAATAATACAATCATTTGTCAATTCCGACGAGTTTGCATAATACTTCAACGAAGAGTTAAATGTTAACGTATATTTGATATTTGTGCTGTCATCCTTGTGTCCATATATTTTTATTATAAATTTGGCAGAGCGTTCCTAAAGTTTATTTAAATTTCCATTGGACCATTAGACAGTTTCACTGGTCCAGCGTTTTTTTATCCTGTAAAAGATAAAATAATTAAAATAATAATTAATTTAATATTACTACCACATAAAAATGATTGTATTTAATATGAAGATATGAAGGTAACATAACTATGACGTGAAACATATTATACTTACAAACATATTTTCTCTGTACATCATGAAAATGAGAACGGCTAGGCCTATGGCAAGGATTATGACGATCACAATTGCAACTCGGACGAATGTACAGCTAATAGAGGAAAAGGCATATTTCAAATATATCCTAGCACATCTAGCATACATACTTACATACACATCTTGATAAAAATCACTTAATTAGTTACAAAAAAGAATTAAAACTCAACACCCTTATGTATGTGTCAAAATGTAACAAACAATTGAAAAACGGTAAACATAGAATAAAAGTAGATACAAAAACAATTGAAAAACGGTAAACATAAAATGAAAGTAGATACATTTAAAAGTATCAAATAAATATCAAACACAAGAGAATTTTCTAGAAGCATTTTATTTTCCAATAGGTATAATCGGTTCTTTTAACTCGGTACAAAATATAATTTTCTAAAAACACTTTGTATTATATAAAAGTTAAAAACATCAGTCTCTAACTTCTAATTCCGGCTGCGTTCTGTCATCTGCTCAGTCCGCTTGAACACCTAATGTTTTCAGAAAGGCCACACTATCTGCCATGATAGTTTGAAGGCGTTCTTTGGTTGCCGATGTCTGATGACTTTTCAGCTTTTCCTTGGCGCTGATGATTGCACACTTGTATCCCGTCACATTGTGGAATACCCTGATATGTTTGTCACCTGACGTTAGCAAGTACTTGCCCACAGAGTCAAACATCAGTGCAGTGATGTGTCCCACGTATACATCAGAAATATGACAGTCCAATTCGGCACTCGCAGTAGCATACATGTACAGGTTATTGCCCACGGATATAGCCACAACATCAGCGTTCGGCGATAGTGCAATGTGTACAGGATGTCCACTGGCCTGCTTGTACTTGCCCGTCACTTTCAAATGTGGATCCTCGCCTTTAGAATACTCGACTGTTCACCAAATAGACAGAGGCATTAGTACAGGACAACTGGTACAGCAGTACGAACAGTACTTACTTTTAGTGTCGTACAACTTCCAGGTACCATCCTTGGAGACAGTGGCCATGTGAGAGGTATCAGCGTCAAAGGCAACATCGTATATTCCCGAAGTATGTCCACTCAGTTCGAATGCACGCTTCACCTGCTGAAAGTCACCGGTCTTGGAGAATGACACTTCCCAAACCTTCACATCGGGAGCAAAACCTACACCACAATAAGAATCACCGTCATTCAAACTGTATTATAGTGATCGCGTTGCAAATACCTGAAGCAACAATGAATCGGCCACAAGGAGATATTCTGGCACACATGGTGGACATCAAGTAGGTGTCCACGCGAGCTAATTCGTGACCACGAAGATCCCACAGCACCAGGTCAGTCTTGGCTGAGCATGTCATGATAAAGCGACCATTGCAAGCAATACCAAGTCCAACAACATCTTCTTCATGAACCTGAACATGCCGAACGGTGAACAGTCGGTTATACACTGGTATTACGGTGAGGTTTTACCTTGGGGAATGTAATAGCTTTAGTGACGGGGCCCAACCAAGAGTCCTTCTTCCTCTCCACCTTGTACACCTCCACGTTGTTATCTGTGGAGCGACTGATAATAAATGCCTTCGTGTCTGGACTCCATTTCACATGGGTAGCATAGTCAAACTCGATATTAATCCTTAACGATCTACGTTCCTTGTGTTCCAGATCTTTCACACACCATAACAGTACGGTTCGATCTGTAAAACCACATAACATACTTAACACATTTGCGTATTTGCAGAGAGAGTGACAAGAGTTGGTAGATATAAATGAAATAAGAAAAGGAAGTGCTTTGAAGTATGAATAATTAGTGAGAATATACATAATGTAGTATAGTATAGCTCTAACTTAACTTGTGCAAAGCCCGACCGGGATCTTGTATTGAAAGTAAAATGAAATGGTCTTGAACAGTTTTCCATTACCAGAGATAATCAGTCACATACGTATATAATATAGTATAGCACTTATGTACGGTACGGAGTGAAGGTGGAACACTTTCTCTTACTTTCACTCAGTTATATTTAGCTTCTTCGAGAAGATCAAATTAAAAACACGCATTTTTTTGACACATCACACACATATGTGTGGAGAAAGTAGGTAGTATATCTTTTCTCAAACATACAAACTGAAAATTCATAAGAAAAAAACTAAACAAAACTACTCATTTCGGTTTATTATTTCGTAATTAAATATTGTTTGCAAAGAAAACCTACTTACTATGTTGGTACATTTGATAACTTACTGGACAATGGCGTAGGAACTAGGAAACAACATTCGAATTACATATACAGAAAATGGAAAATAAAAATACAAATATTTATACTGTTATCATAAATTTATTAAAAATTTATAAAAATCATTTTGAGTGTCTAGCTCAAAGTTTTGTAAAAATATAATGCTATTTCATGGCACAAAAATATCGGTTCATTCTTTTCATTTGAAAAATTCAATTAGCGATTCCAAAATTTGGTCAGAAATAACATTGAGCGTTACATACATACGTATATATAAAAGGGAAAACAAAATAATTTTGTGTACATTTATCTGATGTAATCGCTCAACGAATAATAATATATTTCACTTTCAGAATCGCTGAATAAATTCATTTGTATTAAATATATTTTATGTATGTCTACGTAAGTGAAGTCACACACTGGCACAGCCTTTTTTCAATCAAACAATTTTCAATAAACCCCATTCAACAAACCATTTCATTCAATTGTAACACAGCCTTCCGTAATTTTTTAAGTAACGTTCATAGACGGTATAATAGCACCACCCAAGTAACAAATAGTAGAATTTACTCAAATACACTTCACATAAATATATATCAATTTACTAAACATTAATGAGACTCAAACTATCTAGAACACTTGAAATACACTTATAAGAATATCAATATATGCACTAAATATTTCACACAAATCATATACATATCCATATTTTTTATCTTTAAGGAATTTATGTTTACTAAATACTACTATATTGGTAACGTTATACCGAAACAAATGAAAATTACATAAAAATCACATATAATTACGAAGAATTCATCAAAAAGTGTTCTAGACATAATCTTACAAACTAAAAGGAACCATTAGCAATACTTGAAAAAAAAAACTGCAATTATGGGTTGAGAAAACAAGGAAACAAAAAATCATTACGCATTTATTCCTGCGTAAGGGGAGTCGGTAAAAAGAACAAATTAGCGTCAGTCAAGTACAAACTTAAATACTACAGCATCTATAAATAAAGCAATGTTTATATCTTACACTAACACAACGAATTATACGCGCATACACATTCACACACCAATAGTTCTCATTCACCAACACAACTAAATCAACATACTTATGAACTATACTTCGAATATCACTTCATTCGAATATTGTTTCGGGTTTTCGAATCACTTTACAAATGAAAATGATCATGTATCAGGGACACAAACAAATAAAACAACAGTCACACATAAATTAGCCAGCACGTTCGCAAACGTCACACACAAGTCCGTGGAGCTAATTTACTGGCCAGTTTGATCCATGTAGGGATAAGGATCATTCTGTATTTTCCACAAAACGAGCTCCATGCAGGCCTGCGCGTCTTCGTAACTGTTGTGGCCGTCAGGTGATGTTTGGATATCACGATGGAGGTATGTGTTCACTAACGACCTCAGTGAACGGCGGTACGGTAATCCTTGGACATGTGGAAAAGCTACAGCAGTGTCCACAACAGCGCCATGGACAATCTTCAGTGCGCGTAAATCATTTTCTAAACCATGTCCCACCAAGATGGTTTCGGCGCTAATAAAGCCCATTAAATCATTTTGTACGTCCTTCAGGGACTTGATGTTGCCGCCTTTGCGATTCAAATCGCGAGCAGTAATGCCCGAGTAACGTGTATTGTAGTCGATAATCTCGGCGTCTGGACGTACGAAGCAATCGTACACGAGGCGTCCGTCAGACGCGATTATTGTGACTTTCGTGAGTTCCAGACCGCGTGCTGTGTAACACATTTCACAGTCTACAGCGTAGATTCCGTGATTTCCATCGGCGGGCGTACTTCGGCGAGCTCGGGTACGCACGAAAGAATCATACGGTCCGTTCACACCGTACTCGATTCCTGACCATACGTGTAATTTACCCTTTGTGCATCCAGGAGTGCCTTCACCCATGCCACAGCACGAGTACGTCAAGTAGGGAACACGTCCGTACCGATAATAATCCGGCTGTCCATAACTGGTATTTGCGCCCTTTCGGTACAGCCTTCCCCAATGATAGTGGCAACGCTCATGCGTTAAATATTCGTCAGACCGGCTGATGTAAAACGGTTTGCTGCATCTGACGCAGGTATGCGGCTCGTCAGGTCGTGGCACTGGCAGGATATCGACCAGCAGGTCGAGCATACCATGTGCACAAGCATGGTTTATGCAGAAACATAGTGCACCCTCCGGTGAGTAATGGAATGTGGGTGGTTCACAGCTATGGAACAAATCAGATGCTTCGGCATATTCGTTAAGCGCTTCGGACGATTGACTGCGACTAGACGATGAACTCTGGTCGGAACTGGACGTGTTCGAACTGTAATCACTGAGCACTGTCAGCAGAGTCACATACACTTCACCACTGTAGGTGTCATCTGCGCAGTTCTGTAGCACTTGCTGAGCGGTACTCACATTAATGATATTGTTATGAGTAACGTTGTTGATGTTTAGTCTGCGTTCCGGGCACGGGCTTGTAGTGTCGTTGGCCGCTTCCCACACGGACTGTTTGAACTGTGACCTTGGTGAAAGCACCAAGTTAGAGCTGCCATTGGTCTGGTCATTGTTGTTGTTCACTGACTGTGGTGGCGGTGTGTTACAGTCTCTGTGCTGGATGTCTTCTTCAGCAGCGTTCGCAGGAGTCTTTGGTTGTGGCGCCATAACGTTTGGTATGGTGGGTCTTGGATTTGTTAAGATAGCGCTGTCTGGAGTTCGAGTATAAACGACAGTCGGAATGTTGTTCATCGTATAATCCTCGTCAGAACTGGTAGTCGTTTCGGAAACACTTAATTGTTCCAAGCACTGACGTACTTGGTAGAGATTTTGTTCGGCAACTACTGGCCGTGCAAAGGTTTCTTGAGCGCCACCGTAAAAATACATCGGCGCCATAGCTCGTGCGTTCCTGCTATAATACACGCATGGCGTCGACTCGTTGGGTATAAATTCACGGGCATTTACGTCAAATCTTGACCGGGATCTATCATACCGAAAGAATTTGTTGAGATGCTGCAGCTGCATTTGGTTATGGTAGGCAATACTTGATTGTCCCTTGATAATAATAATCCGGCCCGAATTCTGTTCACTATCTATGGGATACGACAGAAAACTCATGAGTGTTGTCGGTAACTTGTAACGTTGTAATATTATCGACAACTGGGCATCACTGAGATTCAACTGCATGTGTTGACGCAGTGGTTGATACATGATGGCGGGATTTGACTGGTACCGGCGATGATGTTTCTTCTTATACGCAGTTGATGTGTCCTCTCTGCGACGATTCTTACGTTGCCGACGACTCAGACCTGGTTTCCGTGTGACTGACGATACGTCAATGTGATTGTTCAGAGGTCCAGGGCCCGAATGCAGGTGACTGGTATTCATCGGCGCGTCCTCTAAGCTTGAACTCGTACTTGACGATGTATCGACGTCAGCGAAACCTCCAGGATCGGGTTCTTCAGACAGACACAGCGACGTATCAGTGTTATTGTGTTGAATATGACTAATACCACAGTATAATTCACAACGGGTTTTTATATCAATCAGAACACGTAGATTTGTATACCCCAGTTACACAAAAAGTATTATTATAACAACTACTACACATACACGCACGTCATATCACTCGCCACAATATTTAACTATCAGATGTGAAAACTGGTATACCCCCTTTTGTGTTATTGTTGTTCAGAGTCGCTAGACCATTCAAATATTATCTCGGCAACCCAAAATGTTCAGTGTCAAGTGTTCCGATATCTATTCCGTGTATTCTACTAGCAAAATGACGTAGAAATTCCGTGTTCTGAAGTGAATTACAACTATGAAACGTATATGTAGTTTTGGCAATTCAATATCAATAGTAAAATGAATGGTTCTTATTTCATATTTGAAAAATGAACATATAATTGTTATGTGTGTGTTTATCTGTGAAATGCAACAGATTGTTCGTATATAATGCTTACCTTCTGCACAGGACGCTAAATATTTTCCAGAACTACTGAAGTCCATATCTAGTACATGCCCGGTGTGTCCTTTGAGTGTGGTTAAGAGCCAGGGATGTGTGTACGTATGTTGTTTTTCCGCACGGACTGCCCACTTGGTCTCGGTACTTTTTTTCTTACCCTTCGTGTTCGTTTCCTTCTCACTATGTCGAGTTACATCTGCACACAAACAAAAAACCCATTGAATTATACAAGTAACAATTTATCAACAACAATAATTGTGATCTAGAAACTTCTTTTGTCAGTAAGTTTTTATGCAAACAAAAGAAATCACAAAAAGTGAATCAAATATTAGTCATAGATATCTTTGATCAAATGTTTTTGCAACATGTGTAAATAACTAAGAAAGGTTAAAAAAGTTTGAATGTAAATATAACATACATACATACAAATACACGTAATAACGAATTATAATATTATAACTATAGTAAAATTAACAATATATACCTTAATATACAAAATTCCTTTAATATTTAAATATATATATTCAACATAAAAACAGAAAAAATACAGTTTTGAAACAGAAGTAACGGAAACAAAACGAGAACTGATGAAATCAACAAGCTAAGATCTTGTTGCCATGGTTACATACAGATTTCTCTTACGTTACAAACAAAACTGAATTCACCATACCCCTCTAGGACAAAATTGCTTTATAATAATACACTATTACAAAAAAAGTTTAACATTATTCAACACTTGACAATGTTGTGTATAAATCTGACAATCATAATATCATCATTTGTTTATAATATAAAATGTTTACTGTGAGACATTCGATATTTTCTAGATAATAATCGCAGCATTTAACCTTAATTACATAATATATAGTAGATTGATTGACTGTATTTAATTACGTATTAATCAATTTACCGGTAAAACTGTTTAAATTGTAACACGTTGTAATAAAGCCGCAAATATCACCGAATATTTTGAGATAACATGGTCAAATAAGTAAACAAAATAGTATAGATAGAATTTAGCAGAAATATGCACACGCAAATGATTGTAAATGAACAATAGTGCAATATTTTGTAGTAATAGTAGTAGTAAAGTATATTTTAGTTAAGTTAGGTTATTTTTGTATAGAACCTCAACGAGAAGTTATAAATACTGTTACACTATAACCACGTGTTTGTGTCGTTGGACCACATACAAGTTATTTAGTAAACAGATGTATATTTTTAGTATATGTAGTATGTGAAATTCTTCATAAGATTCAATAATTTTGTTATGCTTACTTTTCACACTTGCAACTTTTCCTTTCTGGTTATCGTTCTTAAATAATCGTACAATATACATCAGCAACAAAACACAACCACCGATAATAACACTGATTAAAATTGACGAACTCCAGAACGAATTTAAACTATTTTCTGTCATCTTGCAGTAATTTTGAACCCAGAAAATCACGTGTAACTCACAACCGACGTGCCGCACTACTGTGCAACGATTCCTCGGCTTCTACTCATTCACCAATCACGTTTTCCATCAGCATTTGATATCAGACTGGCGCGAAATATGATCTTCTTGGTTTTATACTTCGACAGATACGTTGTTGTAGCGATATTTGCTTGTAGCATTGTCTTCTCCCGTGAACCGTAACACTGTTTACAGACATTTACGTAAATGTTGTTCAGTCCGTATCTCTCTGAATACGAATTCACGAGGAAAATTCAGACGGAAGACTGATGCAATTAATGCGAAACGTTTTCTCTGACTTTGCAGTTACAAATGTCGTTTGAAAGATACGTGAAGTCATATTATGGTTATGACTGGCACCGGCCACCGCGCATGCTCACACTATACCAGGCGCCCCACGCAATCTACACTGTTAGTTAGAACGGTTTAATTTCCCTTCCCCGCCATACCTGTATATACCGGTGTCCCAAGAAATCTGTGACAGAGAATTAACATATAAATATAGAAAAATTTCGATTATTTCTGAACAATACATTTTAGAGCAAAAGTGTAAATAATAAACTTGTTCAGGTTTAAAAACTGCATAATTTGATGGCATATTCAGTGCTCAAATATTTTTATATATCGAGTAAATCAAGTTTGAAATATTGCATTTTGATGACAGATCAGGAGGTCATGGAACAAAAATTACATGTTTCTTTGTTAGTTCCAACAACAAATAATCAAAACACAGCGTTTTTGTTTCACGACTTCCCGATCTGTCATTAAAATGGAATATTTCAAAATTGATTTACTCGATATACAAAAATATTTGAGCACTAAACATAACATCGTATTTTACAGTTTTTAATTCTGAACAACTTTTTTATTTACACTTTTGCTCTAATATGTATTGTTCAGAAGTAACCACAATTTTTCTATTGTTACACGTTAATTCCCTATGTCCCAGATTTCTTGTGACACGTGCTATACTAATTCCGTGATTTATCAATGTTTATAATTCATTGTTAACGAGTCTCCTTTGTGTAATAATGATAATTATTATAAATAATACATGTGTTATTATCCATACATTACGTACTTACACTCAATACTGACTCCAATCTTTTGTTAACCTTACATTACATAGCTAGATATCGTAAATATAATTATCCTCGCATAACATCTATAAAACAACACTGCCAAATTCACACCTGTTACACATTGTAATTGTTAATAGCTTTCTATATACCATATAACAAACAAATGACAAAACTGAACAAATCAACTCACAAATCAACACTGTGATAACCGAATTCAACCGCTTCTCTAGTAAAATTATGTGTAAACATAAGTGAAATTACTAAACTATTATATACATACTGATCTCACACTTCCTTGAATTGTTTCTTACTATCAGCACGACAGATAAATCGGAATACCACAAGGAAAATTGTGCACACAATCAGCAACGTGTACTCACTACACCATCATTTGCTAACCGACTTTTGTTTCAAACCGTTCAAAAACAAAGCAAAACATCTAATGCCATCTAGTTTTGGTTTCACTTGTTATAAACAAAATATATTCATTAGCTCATCGACCTCCTGTCGAAGAGCTATAGTGTTCGGTACGATGTCTGTAGCATCTTCCGATTTCAAAAATTTTTGCACAGAAATCCCGGACAGACCCCCTGGACCACGAAATGACTATTACAACATATGTCCGTATGTATGTCGCTCGTCCGCTCGCTCGCTCGCTCGCTCGCTCGTACGAGATTTTTTTGTTCCACCCAGATCTCCTAAACTACCCAACGGATTTTTATGAAATTTTTTCTGCAGATACTTGTTATGGTCTAGTTGTGCAAGGTACATTTTATTTTTCAAAATTTTCCTTCGCACTTGAGAAAAAAAATATTTTGCAACTTTTTTTCAGTTTTTATTTTTTTTCTCCTTTATTTTTCACTCAATTGTATTCAAAATTTTCCTGCATATGCAGGAAATGGAACAATATTTTTCCATATTTTTTATTTTGAAAAATTATGTAAGACCATTGGAGAAAAAAATATTTTTTAATTAAAAATTGAACAAAAGAAGATCAACGCATTTATAGTCGGCTTAGTTTGCTTTGCTTTTGTCAACAGAAGAAAATGTATTCACACTTGTTTTAAATTTGTTGTTTTGTTTGCGACCTAGGCACCTAGGATTTTAAAAGTGAATCTAGATAAATAATAATTTCTGATATATTCAGACTTGCACATACGTCGATGAGCTGCAGGCATGTATGTCTGTATACATTCCTAGTTTTTATATAAATACGTATATAAATACTTGCGAGGACGTAAAATATATAAAAATTATTTATATTTACATTATTATCTTAAATGAAATAATTATTTTGATTGTCATTGTATGATTATTATACTGAAGCTTACATATGATCAGGATCTATTACAGGAGGGGGTTGGGGGGGGGGGCAGCAAGGTCATATAACCCGGGCCCCTGAATGGTGCAGCCCCGATCACGGATATATGGGAGTCCCTTCATAAGGAATCAGTTAAAAAAACGTATGTAATAGATACAGTAATGTACATATAAGTAACATATCGATGTACATAGTAGATGACGCATTGAATTCTGCACATTTGATGTGACGTGAAATGAAGTGAGTGGAATTTCCTACGTCATATTAATTCGTCTAAAAATAAACAGCCACTTCCGATGTTGAACTCTACTATTCCGAAATGACGTGTCCCTAGTCAACTCTTACGCATTCACTTAATACACTGGGAAAATTATAATTACAATCTGAGAAATATTGGAATACAGGTTTTTTCTTCTCTAGCATACATACATAAACATTATGTTAAACATTTAGATCTTATAATTGTCAGAAGCAAGTACCTACATAAGTACGTAACAGTTCTGTATGGGTCAATGTTACGTAGACATTGTATTACTGAATAGTATCATCTGATATTATTTTTACCTAAACGTTACTTATATGTATATATCAGTATCAACTAAAGAGACATTTCTACACATGGTTTGTCCATTTCGTCACGAATTGATGATCTTTTGAACTTTGTATCCTTTGCAAAGAAAAAAAATAATAGAATCTATTTTGCGTATATTGAATATTTATTAATGATATTTTGACGTCACAACAGGGCCGGCTAGGAGTTTTGTGGGACCTCGGGAAAATATTATATGCGGGCCCTACAAAAAAAAGGAAGAAGAGCATGAGATATTATATAAATATTTCACTAAATATGTAATGCTTATTTGAATAGTTCTCTATACAAATATGTATACCAATAATTGTGAGAACTATGAAGGCGCGGGGCCCCTTATGCGCGGGGCCCTGGGAAAAATCCAGAAGTCCCGATGTCTGAGCCGGCCCTACGTCACAATATATATATATATATATATATATATATATATATATATATATATATATATATATATATATATATAATGAACATTCAATTCAAATGCTTGAAAATATACATATATGTACGTATATTTTATTATAAATCTTATAATTCATTTGGAAACAGTGAAGCAGTGAGCTGTCTGAAACACAATGCCAGCAGTATACAGATGCAAACAAGTCTGGCTTGTATGTATGTATTAGTAAGTTGGTATTACAATGTTACGTAATATCTAGGTAATTAGTATTAAAATCACTAATCATTGACGTCATAATCAGTTTAATGATGTCATTTTAGGCTTGGTACTTATGTACATGGACATAAAAATCAGAAATATTTACCAAACGCATCTGTTATCAAATATCTTATAAAAATCTATAGAGAAAAATAAAACAGTTTGATGCAATATATTATCAGAAATATACGTATATAATCTTACAGATTCGATTACTTTTCAATGTGTACTTGGGATCATTACATCATTTTATCAGTAATGTGTCATCATTCAACATACATATACACAATTATTTAATAATCTTTGATTGTGGTTTAGTAAAAATGTAATTCGTTTTGTAAGAAAGAAAATGACATGTTGATTCTTGATTTGTTTCCATTTTATTTTACGAATTATAACCACATGTTAAATATGGTAACAAGTGAAACAAAAATGGAATAATGTAATGCTAAAATCGCCGTATGCGTGATGAAATGTTGAGAAATATTTATTTCAAAATGTACTTATAATTGTGGTTGACGACCGAAAGGTAGATTTGTCACAAATAACTGTACCTTGCTACAAAAAATAATTGTTAGAATCATTTACAGTAATAATGGCATTCCGCCTAGTTGGCCAAAGTCGAAAGTATAATGAAATCTTATAAATGTGATTTTATATAATAAACTCTGATATTAAAAACTGCTAAGATGCTGTTTGTGACACGACTGTCATACTCAGGATATTTATATAAGCTTGTTTTCTATTGTTTTTTACACCTCGTAATTGCAAAGATTCATCTCACTAAGCAATTAATTAATTAATTAATGAAATGGTACGTGGTCTTGAATGTCAGTGGACTCGGGAAGCTGTCAAATTCAGTAGATGTTACGCGAGTGAATCGTACTTGCTTGGTGTTTTTTTTTTTCTTCCTTCCATTACATTTATAATATTCTACGCTTGTAAAAGATTGTTTATAGAAAGTTTTGAGAGAAAGTTGTGTCACGTTATGTTTATTTTCACTACCATCTGCGTGAGTTAGTGCCGTTATGTCCGTTACCTTTTTTTACAATTCGCCAAATTTTCAGCTATTATCTTTCTTAATATAGCACAATATATAGTGAAATAATTTGTTGTAATTTTGTTCCGAAACTTGAAAGTGAGTTTTACATCTCTCAAATTTTCATCATACAAACGTCAAATTCATGTTTCCGTCAGTGACAATGGACTAATGTGAAAAACATCAAAATTTATTTGTCCTTGTTTTGTTTCGTGAAAATCATTGAAGCATTGTTCGTTTTTTCAAGGTCAGCATGGTCAAATTTAAATAATTTGAAGTTTGACAGATGGAAAATGCACTGAACATTTATACATATACAGTATTGTATTGAAAAGCAAAAAATATATAAGGGTAAATAATCTTGTATTTATCCTAACTCTTCACAAATATGTTTTCGTAAATTCAAGCAGATTAACTGGGAATCAAACTCTACTTATTGTTGTCCAATGCGAACACAAAATTCTGGGACAAATATTTACAAAGCCCTTTTTAATCCTGTTACAGTCTGAATCCATTATCCAAACACGAAGGTTTTCTAGTTATATATATATATATATATATATATATATATATATATATATATATATATATATATATATATATATATATATATAGATATATATTGTATTAGAGTTAGGTATAATACAAGAGTTTTTGTGAGTATGATACACACATATAGTAGGCTTATCTATAATTATAAGTTCAGTACCATTCGAGAGTGACTTTTACCTGGCATTCTACACTTTCTCCGTTTCCATAAAAAGATAAAATTAAATATACTTATCTCAGTTCGTCTCTTCTAATACATGGACTTGAAGATTCGTATGAAATATGTATGACTAAATATCTTTATCATTATTTTATAATGAATCAATTTGTTTTAAATTGCTAGTATAAAAACAATGAGCAAATGCAGCTAGAATTTTATTTATAAATACCATTCCAATGCATTAATAATTTATCGCAAAATAACTAATTAATCATTATTCACTATTGCTAACCGTGATATATGTATGCAATTTTCCATCAAAATCAAAACATCACGTGTTAATTGTTATAAACATTTTATAAGTTAATTAAACATACATGAGTGATTGAATGATATCACGGTACAGGTATGTACCCTTGATTAACACCAGTTACGATTAGTAAAATTTATGTTATTCCATGTAATTTATAACAATAAAATTCTATCGATACAGTAACAGAACATTAAGTGATTTTGCAATAAATACAACATTTATATTTACCTGTGAAAAGGCATTAAGTTATTTTCTGATGAATTATTAAGAAATCTTCACATTTCAAGATTATAGTGAACAACATAATGAATACATCAACAGGCAAACATCTGTAATTCTTGGCAAAGTGCCAGAAACAACATTTCGTCATCATTTGCTGAATTTCAATTGGACTCTTCCGGCTCGCACATACACACACACACACACACACACACATTTAGATATACCGGGTATTAATTAAAAAACTGACCATAGGCGTTTAACATGTAAAATCAGTTTTTCCTCATGCAAAAGTTCCCAAATTATCTTACACAAAAACATCTGAAATAAAATCTGTAGAAAATAAAATTCTGCATCGAAGTTAGCAATTAAATTAAATTTTTGACATTTCTTAACTGAGACAATCAAGTTTAAAATTTCATGAAACAAATAATTAATTGGAATAGCCATGTAATTTAAATAAAATTTTGTGAATGTAATGTGGATAAACTTTTTAAAATCAGATTAACAAGAAGAGCTAATTCAGAATTTAGCATTTTTCAGTATTGAGCCTGTAGTATTATCACAGATAAAGTAGTTTAATCTAAAATAATCTGGGAACTTTTGCATAAAGAAAAACTGATTTCCCATGTTGTATATATACCGTGTGTCTCACGACGATCTACACATAGGACGTTACGCGCTCATTTGATTTTTGAATTCAAAATATTAATCTGACCGTTTTTGTTTTTTTTTTTTTTACTATTTAGACAGTATAATTGTCAATTTGACGTTTACTATTTTATTTTATTTGTAACATTCTAACAAATTTTATCAAGAAAAACAAACAAAAAGTGAAATCTAAATTAAAGAAAATGCAATCAAAAACAGCTTGTGCACTATGAAATAACTATTTATTTAAAATTCTGCATTAACTTAATCATTACAAATTACAAACCTTACAAAATACAGAAGTTGGGAACATAATAATTAAATGTAGAATTTTATATAAATTAAATATTCAGATAAACCACCTTACTGCGCTAAACAATAACCTAGACGATTATAAAATGCTTTTCGAACATTTTGTAATACATTTGGAGTAATAGTGTTTGACACATCAACAATTTTCCTCTGTAATTCTTCTACCGTTTGAGGTCTATTCGCAGTTTGATTGTAAATTGAATTTTTCAAATATTCCCAGTAAAAATAGTCGTTATGTGCCATATTCGGCGATCGAGCGGGCCATTTAATGGGACCATGAGTTCCAATCCAGCGATTCTGAAATGTTGCATTCAGAAACGTTCTCACCACCTGACTGTTATGAGCAGGGCAGCCATCCTGCATAAACCATACTTCGTCCATATTAAAGTGTTCCTCGACAGATGGAATAATTTGAGTCTGTAGTAAATGTAAATATCGTTCAGAATTTAATGTTCCGTTAATAAAAAAGGGACCTATTATTCGATCATTTAATATGCCAGCCCAAACGTTTAATTTTTGTTGATATTGTGTACGTCTATCATTATTGAAATGCATGTTTTGTCTTGACCAATACCTTAACACATTTGGATTATGTTTTCCATGCAAACAGAATTTTTGATACAAAATTATCATCCGCGTGACATTTCTCTAACATCTCTTCGTAAAATTCCATTCTTCGTATCGGATCATTCACTAATAATTCTTGACTTTGCGTGATTTTAAACGAGTGATATCCTGGTTTCTTTAAAACACGAGTTACAGTATCTTTGAAAATATCAAAATTCTCGTCAAGTTCTCTACATGAAAGAGTGGGATTTACTTCAACCTCCGCACAAATTTGTGTTTTCAACAATTATTTTATTTTTTGGAGAAAAAACAGAACCCGTGTTATCGAAACGTTTAACAATATTGATTATAGTTTTGGCCGATGGTATGGGGGAATTTGGGAATAAAACGGCAAATAAATCACGCGTCTGCCTTACCGAATATCCTCCATAATAAAATTTTGTTATTTGAACACATTCGTCTTTACAGTAATAGTACATTTTCAAGGAATTAGACGTCAAATTGACAATTATATTGTCTAAATAGTAAAAAACAGTCAGATTACTATTTTGAATTCAAAAATCAAATGAGCGCGTAACGTCCTATGTGTAGATCGTCGTGAGGCACACGGTATATATATATATATATATATATATATATATATATATATATATATATATATATATATATGTATATACAGGATGTTAATTAAAAAACTGGCCATAGGCGTTTAACATGGGAAATCAGTTTTTCGTCCTACAGTAGAGAATTAAATTCCGCAATCAGATTTAATTTTTTCGTAACTGAGAAAATCAAGTTTAAAATTTCATACATAATTTATTGGAATAGCCCTGGAATTTAAACAAAATTACAAACTATTGTATGACAATATAACTTTCAAAATAGATTTATGTTTTGTGTTTGTTATTCAGTAACAAGTATGGAACAATTTTATCACGAAAAAAGTTTCAGGTCATTAAGGCTGTCGTTTACCTAAATTTTATTTCGTATCTGAAATATTTTAAAACGAATAAATTTCAAATGAAAGCAACCCAAGTTTTCTCAATTTTTTCAATTCCCAGTAGACCCTTACCCAAATCATTTAAACATGGCTGTTTATAAAACAGGTCCATACAAATATTCTGACAATACATTGAAGGAATAATTCCTGTCAATATGTTAATGAATTCGTTTTGTTCTACGCTATGGACAAGTCTTAATTTTTATATTTTTTTTATATATGTTACGGTTTTCATGTTACATTTCGTTTTTTAGAGAAAACCTAAAATTTCCTGGAAATTATAAATAATATATAAAAAATAAAAAGACTTGTCCATAGCGTATAAAAAAAAAACAATTCATTGAGATATCGTCCACCAAAAATGTTCTATTATTAAGGTCAGAACGGGATAAATAATTTTCAGGCGATTTCTTAAAATTTAACGCTTTTTCATTTAGATAAACGACAGCCTTAAATGATTCTATTCTGAACAAAGCTACAGAAAAATTCATGATTTAATAAGTGGCAGTCCAGCCGCACAGCAGTATTCCAACATTAAATTTTAAGAAACAAGATATTAAACATGTTTATCTTAATAATGAAGAAAATGTCCTGGCTTTAATTTAAACAAACCATACTCTCAGTATAAAAAATGCTAGTGAAATTGGAATTAGCTCTGTATCTGTTTACATTATATATTTGTAAATGTAAATGGGATTATTCGAACATTTAATATAAAATTATATCCATCGTATTTTCCCATTTATTAAATAAATACCTACTTTATTCTTGTCTGTATTTCCGTTTTATTTTGTATGGTGTGAAAATAAGTATGTTTTTTTTAATTGGTAAGAGGAGTTATGCATAGAAATTTAAATTATATTCTTTATATTACACTTGCCTTTTATTAGCTTTTTTCACCTGGGATACGAAAAATATGAAAACACGCTCATTATGCCCTAGAACATAATAAGCGTGCATAATGATTTTTACGCCCGCTAATCATTAGCTTTATTTTCCAACTTCGAGTCAACTAATATTTTGAAGAATTTTTCATAAATTACCTTCGATTTCGTGGGTGTTAAATCTTCAGTATCTTTCTTCGCTCTGATTAAAATATCTTCTGACATGTCATCAAAAGCACTTAATGCAGTCGACGCAATTTTCAAGAATAAACCAGTTGAATGGGTAAATAAATAAATAAAAACAAAAATTCTTGGTAACACATATGTCGTAATTATTTTGAACTGTCACGGGCAATTTATTTTTAATAAAAATAATAGGAAAGTGTAATATAAAGTCGGCGACATCCTTCGCTCGGGCCCTCGAGCTGGAACATCGTTACCCTCCGTGCATAATCATTATCATAATACCCTTGGTACATAAATAACTATTATTGATTCGTCCATTGATGTAATAGTCACTACAAGCTTAATTCTGAAAAATCCTAACTTTTAAATTAACTATTCTTATTACAATCCGACATTAAAAAGGTTATCTACATTACATTTGCAAAACCAAATACGCAAAATCACCAACTTTTTGACAGTTACGATGTCATACAATTGTTTGTAATTTTGTTTAAATTCCGGCTAAGCCTGTTCATTCTTTAGGAGTGTTTACTTTTTAGGGGTTCTGGTGTCACTCGGATATTTTGAGAAACAACTTTTATTCTAAAGCCCGTATGACACGGTCAATGTTTTTGTACATTTTTAATGTCAATTTTTAAGTTCAATTTTTCTGTACATTTTTGTGAAAGTAAATCATTGAAAGAAAATATTTCTGTATGCAACGTATACAAGATTTTCACTTTGTGTGCATGCGCAGTTGTCGAGACTTTTTGTTTTGACAGTTTGAAATGGTTAACTATTTTTTTACGAACTAACCAAACTTTGTCAAATATTGAAATGGATTCAAGTGAGGACGAATTATTCATATTAGCAGCATTAACTGCTTATTAATGTATTAATAATGAAACTTGTTCCCGCGACCACGACATTTTATTAAAAGAAAAACGTTTGACGTTTCAATCAGCTACCTCGCGCTTATGCGCATCTTATTTGCGCAATTAATTGAAAGAAACATTGAAGGAAATAGAACCAGTTCTATTTTTTAATGTACATTAAAATTGACTGAAACATTGAACTACTTTACGTGTATGATACGTTCAATTTTTGACTTTGTAAAACATTGACATTAAAAATGTACAAAAACATTGACCGTGTCATACGGGCTTAAGTACCTAAATTAACAAAATTATGTATGTATACGTATGTAAAATAATAAAAGAGAAGGAAACATATTGAGTCCAAAATGGCTGGAATAAATTACTATAATTCAAGGTGTTGGGAACTGTTTACTTCAAAACATACAAAAATATTTTGAAAAATATTAGAAAATATTTTTGTACGTTTTGAGTGAAATTCCCAAGAGATTTTGTTTATGTTTGTTTGAACTAGAATTTTGTTATTTGCTTGAAAATTACCAAAAACCATATTGTCGAAACGTCGCATATCTGTTATCATCTTTATGATTAAATTTTGAAATAAACAGTTCACAACACCTTGAACTATAGTCATTTATTTCAATCATTTTGGATTCAATATTTTTCCTTCTCAAGATCTACAATTGACTAAAGAAAATCTACAATAAAATAATAAAAAACCAAAAATAAAAAAATACATGTACCTATTACATAATGTATACGTGTATTATGTAATGGGAAGGTACATATAATATATAGCTAAAGTGTAAATATTAAAGTTGTTCAGAATTTAAAACTGCTCAAATATATTTCTGTAATTCCGTAACGTGTAAATCAAATTTGAAATACTGCATTTTAGTGAAAGATTAGGAGTTCATGAAACAAAAACGCATTTTCCTATTTCAAAAATTTTTGCACAGAAATCCCGGACAGACCCCCTGGATCACGAAATGACTATTACAACATATGTCCGTATGTATGTCGCTCGTCCGCTCGCTCACTCGCTCGTACGAGATTTTTTGTTCCACTCAGATCTCCTAAATTACCCAACCGATTTTTGTGAAATTGCAGATACGAGTTATGATCTAGTTGTGCAAGGTACTTTTTATTTTTCAAAATTTTCCTTCGTACTTGAAAAAAAAATATTTTCCAATTTTTTTTCAGTTTTTATTTTTTTTCTGCGTTAGTATCTATTCAATTGTATTCAAAATTTTCTTGCATATGCAAGAAATGGAACATTTTTTATTTTTAATATATATATATATATATATATATATATATATATATATATATATATATATATATATACAGGGTGTCCTATTTAAACGGGCCACTACAGGGATCTCGGAAACTATAACAGATACAAGGTCGGTTAAATTAGACAAAAGTTGCGCATTTATGGGCCAATGTTAATGGCGATTTCATATTTTGAAAATTTTGCATGGCTCACTAGATATATATATATATATATATATATATATATATATATATATATATATATATATATATATATATATATATCAGAAAAATTATGTAAGACCATTGGAGAAAAAATATTTTATAATTAAAAATTGAACAAAAGAAGATCAATGCATTTATAGTTGGCTTAGTTTGCTTTGCTTTTGTCAAGAGAAGAAAATGTATTCACACTTGTTTTAAATTTGTTGTTTTATTTGCGACCTAGGCACCTAGGATTTTAAAAGTGTATCTAGATAAATAATAATTTGTGATATATTCAGACTTGGACATACGTCGATGAGCTGCAGACATGTATGTCTGTATCCATAACTAGTTGTTTTATGACCTCCCGATCAAAATGCAATATTTTAAAATTGATTTACTCGATATACAAAAATATTTCAGCACTGAATTATATCATGCACTTTTTAATCCTGAACAACTTTTTTATTTTCACTCCAAAATGTACCGTTCGTAAGTAATCAGAAATTTTATATATTTACATGTTAATTCCCAATGTCCCAAATTTTTTGAGACACCCGGTATATATGTATATATGCGTAGATACTGTATGTGTATATGGATCAGTGGCGTAGCTACTGTAGGGCAAACGTGTGCAATGCATAGGGGCCCACGAGTGTAGGGGGCCCTAACTTGGACATGTGAACTGAGAAAAATACATAATATCATCAAGATAAAAGAAAATAAAATATAAGAAAAAATTAACAAGGAAAATAAATATTTTGTAGTTTTTAAAACATGGGAGGGGGGCCTTCCGTCCGTACTTGCATAGGGGCCCAAAATTTCGAGCTACGCCACTGATATGGATGTGCGTAATCTGTATCATACGAATATATCTACTAAATATATCTAGCTAAAAATAATCACGTGCATATATGTATGTACGTGTTTCTATGACTGTAGATAGTCCATATATATATATATATATATATATATATATATATATATATATATATATATATATATATATATATATATATATATATATATACATACAGGGTGTTAATACTAAGTTGTAACACCCGAAAATGGCAGTTAGAACTCATTGATAGAAAGCTTGCTGCCATTAAACAAGAAAAATAAAACAATAATGAACAATGAAACAACAAGGGAGGGACTAAAATTGATTTTCAAAATGGCAAGCCTACTGTGTTTTGAATGATTGTTGCAGTTTGTTAAAATCTATCTTGTAATTCAATTCAAATAGAAGCTTTTTTTTGACAGATCGAAAAAAATGTTTCATACAAAATGTTATGTAAATAGTTTAAGGATTTTATAAATGTTTTATTTTCAAAAATCGATCGAATGGTTTTCAAAATATTTTGTTTTCAAATTTTTGATCGGTCGCCATTTTGTTATTTGATAAAATAGAAAATAATTGTAAATACAAATATTTTAGAGAACCGAAAGCACATGTTGTGGGTTTTTTTATTTTTTGAATATTCCTTCAAATAAGGGAGCAATGACGATTTTTCGAAAAACAAAAAAAAGCCAATAACTATGAACTGGGGCTCTAAATAAAAAAATTTAGCTAAGAGAAGTTGTTTCTTTCAATGAGTTCTAACTGCCATTTTCGGGTGTTACAACTTAGTATTAACACCCTGTATATATACGAGCCCTAACACATAAATGTTCGGACACTAATAATTTTTCAAACATTTCTCAAATATTAATAAAACAAATTAACTTAACAATTTAATTTATTTTTTATTATAAAGGTACATTATTCTTACACTATTTTTTAAATTCGGTATAAAGAAAAACCTAATAGAAACAAAATGAAAAATGATAAATGATATTATCGTCAAATTTTGCTGACACATAAATATTCGGACAGTACGCTTTAGTAAGATGTTACGTCACCTCTAGTCTGAATAACTGCTTGTATACGAGCAGGCATAGTTTTAACAAGAGCTTCGCATTGTTCTACGGTGAAAGAATCCCAAATAGCCTGTAACTTTTGCCGCAAATCAACAATATTTCTCTGTGGGTGATTCCTCGGTTCTTGCTTCATTTTATTCCATATTGTGTCGATGATATTCAAATTAGGACTGCATGTAGGCCAGTCAAGAAGAATATTGTGATCTTTCAGCCATTTTTAATAGTTTTGGCCGTATGGCATGATGCGCCATCTTGTTGGAAGATAAAATTTCCTTCGGGTGATAAGGCTTGTATCGAAGGCAAGAAGTTATTTTCAAGAATTGCCAGGTATTTCTGAGCACTGATGGTACCTTCAATGAAATGTAACCTTCCTACACCATATGCAGACATATTTCCCCAAACCATTACACCTTCTGGAAACTTAATTGTTCGTTTAGACAGTCTTTATGGAATGCTTCATTTTTTGTTCAAATAACTCTCTTGCGACGATCGCCTATACTAAGATCAAATCTTGATTCATCGCTAAATATTGTTTTTACCAATTTTCAATAGTCCAAGATACTCTTTTCTTTATCTTGACTAATCGTTTTTTCGGTTACTTATCCGTAACCAATGGCTTTTCTTTCGCCTAAATCAATATGCTTTCAAGTCAAGCATTTTAAAATTTTTAAACGAACAATTAAGTTTCCAGAAGGTGTAATGGTTTGGGGAAATATGTCTGCATATGGTGTAGGAAGGTTACATTTCATTGAAGGTACCATCAGTGCTCAGAAATACCTGGCAATTCTTGAAAATAACTTCTTGCCTTCGATACAAGCCTTATCACCCGAAGGAAATTTTATCTTCCAACAAGATGGCGCATCATGCCATACGGCCAAAACTATTAAAAATGGCTGAAAGATCACAATATTCTTCTTGACTGGCCTACATGCAGTCCTAATTTGAATGTCATCGACACAATATGGAATAAAATGAAGCAAGAACCGAGGAATCACCCACAGAGAAATATTGTTGATTTGCGGCAAAAGTTACAGGCTATTTGGGATTCTTTCACCGTAGAACAATGCGAAGCTCTTGTTAAAACTATGCCTGCTCGTATACAAGCAGTTATTCAGACTAGAGGTGACGTAACATCTTACTAAAGCGTACTGTCCGAATATTTATGTGTCAGCAAAATTTGACGATAATATCATTTATTATTTTTCATTTTGTTTCTATTAGGTTTTTCTTTATACCGAATTTAAAAAATAGTGTAAGAATAATGTACCTTTATAATAAAAAATAAATTAAATTGTTAAGTTAATTTGTTTTATTAATATTTGAGAAATGTTTGAAAAATTATTAGTGTCCGAACATTTATGTGTTAGGGCTCGTATATGTTTGTATATATATATATACAGTGAACTTCGCTTATAACGAACCTCAAGGGACCGACGAAAATAGTTCGCTATAAGCGAAGTTCGTAATAAACGATAAACATCAGAAATTCATTATTTTATGAATGCATAGGTACATGTTTCAAGTAGGTACATAATATGAAGAACTGTTTTGCAAAACTAGACAAATCCAGATTTGTTCAAAATTGAGTTAGATATTGTTTTGTAATACATATACATTGTACACTAACAATACTTTTTATGAAGCTTATTTGAAAAAATCGTTTATTTTACTTTTGTTTATACTTATTATTATTTTATATTATTTTTATATATTTAAAGTTAGAGCTTTACATGTTTTCTTCGAAATTGCGTAACTCATAATTGTACTTCTTTAACACATTAAATACAGTGAACAGGGGCGGACAGGACATGTGGAGCATGCTGAAATTTCCGCATGATCCGTTCCAATCGCGGAAAGGTCCGATAATTTTTTTCATACAATTAACCACATATACACAAGAACCCCAAAAACTGTTACGGCGACCCTACATATGCGGAGTTGAAAGATTTCGAGGAATCCCCTGATTATTTGGTAAAATGCCGTTTGAAGTTCGTTATAACCGAAAACTTTTGCGATTATTACAAAAATTAAGGTTCGTTATACCCGAAAGTTCGTTATAAACGGGTTCGTTATATGCGAAAAAAATAACACACGTTTAATGATACTTTAGTTCGTACTTTACAGATTGGTTCGTTATAAGCGAAAGTTCGCAGTAAGCGGGTTCGTTATAAGCGAAATTCACTGTATATATATATATATATATATATATATATATATATATATATATATGTATTTATGTACACAGATACATTCACACACATGAATGTATCTGTGTATGTACTATGTATGCATGTTTGTACGCATGTTGATAGTAGTGGACACCTTATCTGGTGACTCGTGTATGATCCATAGATCTTAACAACATTGTCGACCTCGATCTTCTACTAAACATATACACAACGGTTACGTCCTTGCTGATTAACACGTACTTACATACATACGTACATACACGTGCCACATACATACACACTCATATCATACATAATTGAAGTAAACACATACCTTCATATCTGTGAGTGTATGTATTACATTAAAAAAAGCAAATATGTAAATAAATATATTCATATATTATTTAGAGAGAGGATGGTAGCAAATGTACCTAAAGCCTGACCTGTGAAATGGCGCCCGTATCTCCCACGAATTCGATGACACGTATTTTTAACGGGTTGTTCTAAAAATAAATCTGTACTTGCACATGGCATGCAACTCTTTTCCAATATATGATGTTCCACATACTAGTGTGGAGTGGGGGGGTCTCTCTACAAGCGAGGGAAGGGGATATTTATATATACATATATGCAGAGAGAAAGTGAAGGTATTACACAATTTTTTTTCAAGATCTCATCATTCCTCTTTCACAAATAAGAACAATATAGTACGCGTACAAAGAACAGTGTAACATTACACTGTTAAAACGAATGTTAATTATATCTCCTTTACGTGTGTAGCCATGGGGCAAACAATCCAGTGAGAATTACAGTGTACAACAGTTACCATGAATTCGACAGGAAAACCTCTTCGTTTTATTCCGAGAACACGCAGTTGAATTCAGTTTAAATACAGACACAGCATACAGAGCAGTTTGACAGATTACAAGAATCTCTAAGTAATACCCTGATAAAATAAGAGAAAGTATACATAGATAAAAACGTGTACAAGGTTTTTTTTCTAGATCATAGTATCATTTGTTTAAGTAGGTACTGTTTTTGTAACAACAATGAATACATAAACTATTCCAGGCAGGCTTACTAATATTCTACTTATGCTCCCAGTAATATCTCCATATAAAGATGAATCATAGTATACCTGTAAGTGATTTGTACATTTATTAATCAGCCATGACTAATAATGTTTCCTTTTTATCAAATTACACATAAAAATGATGTAATTATTCACTGGTAAACAGTTTCGACTATTTGTAATAGCAATAATACCTTGACATTGGATGCAACAAGGTTAGTTTCGAAAAATATTCGGTAAAACTAATAAAATAACAAAGGCATTCAACCTGAGATATATAATAATATCATGCTGCAAAAAAAAGAAATAAAAAATACTAAAGTTATTTGACATTTTTAATAAACATTTGAATTTTAAACATGATGGTTATTTTTAGATCCAAAGAAGAGGTGAATGAATAGCTTGTGTATTTTTTTCGAATAAACAACAACGTTTTAATGAGGACATTAAACTTTGGCACAACAACTAAATAATATATAAATCAAGTGAATATACAAGATCCCAAAAAAAAAACCTGGTAACTTGTTTTCGTCTGATAAGAAATATTTGCATCATCTCAATATATAGATATGTTGCAAATGTTTGTTTGGTTAGGATACTTCAGATGTAACATGTCTTGTGTTTGATGAATTGAAACACGGAAATAGATAATAATAGTGCTTTGTATACGTATGTCGTAGAGTCCTTGTGAATTAGAATTTCTCTAGCGGTACACGCAAGAAGGTCAGTGCTTTGTGCATTTTTAGTTAAAAACACTTAAAAACAACACGTTGAGGTCATGTATTGGTCATTCCTAGGTCACCGCGGTCACTGATGTGTCTCCAACGTTGGTTATACTTCGGTAACCAGCGTTGGTTAACGGTTGTTTACATGGCGACATGGTCATTGGACATAACCTTACAATTTCTACCCTCTACCTGTTATAATAACTACTTTTAATACTTTCTCGTAGATCAAGTACAATTATAGATAAAAGCCCGCAAGAAATCTTCCTTGTTAGTGTTTAATAAAATGACAGGTTCTCTCTTAATAAGGCACTACTACTTCATGGGATATTTCAATTATTACTTAAATATTTATACCTATAGAAATATTCATTACGAATTGTTTATTTAACAAATGATACATTTTGCAACACATGTGAAATACTTTATATGAATTTATTATTGTTTTACATTTAGCAATACATGTAAGTACATCATGGAAAGAATGGAATATGTAAACATATTATTAACATGACAGGAAAAGAAAAAGTGAGACAAAGTCCTTTGTATATGTATGTGTCCCTTTGTTCATCCACTCTGTATTCATTATACATGTCTCATGATGTCTCACCTCGATACATGATTATATATTTTTATCTGAATATACATACGTATATGTATTTATGTGTGTGTGTCTGGCACTGATAACACAAGCTGGAAGGTCATTACCAGTGATTAAAAAGTACGTATTCTCTTCATACGTAATTAATAAATATTCAGGGATACATTACGAATAAAGGCCCTGCAAGGTTCCCTTTACATGCAAGCTGCTAACAATAATAATAATAATAACTGTCCTAGATATATACGTATATATATATATATATATATATATATATATATATATATATATATATATATATATATATATATATACTTCTGCAGGTGTTGATAAGTATTATGATTTATATAAGGAACCATATAAACAATGATTTATAACATTTATTACGTGTCAATAAAATATTGTATATTTTATTGTTTCACCAATGAATTATTGATAATGAATATAGAACGCATATCACAGTTTTAATCCATTTATCAAACCCTGTTGATAACGATATATTTATGTGCATTATAATGCAGGTAAATAAATACTGTACTTAAATACACGATAATCGATATTGTTTACATACGAGCATAATAAACAGAATGTTTCGCAAGATCACCGGTCTGTGGTAAACAGATTCAACACAGTGATAATACTGAAAGTTAAAACGCAAATAACGGAAGTATTATCGTAAATTATCAATATGACACAATATTATACCAAAACCATAACAAACAATGTGAAAATAAATATCACATAGATAAACAAAGTACACAAACAAACATTTATACTACTGTGTTACATATATACTGGTGTTTTACTAGTTCCGTAGTTAAAATACTTGCACAATCGTATAAACATATGTACGTCTACTTCCGATATATACATATTGCTACATATATAGTTTATAAAATAAATATGTACATTTTATTCAAGAGAACTTAGCGGTAACAGGGAAAATAAATACAATTATGTAGAATTTAAAATTGTATCATTGGTAATACCGAGAATGTTTGAATATTATTCAATAGGGAATACCTTTTTTTCTATATTTGACTAACTGATAACAACAGTGTTATATGGCTTGGGAAATTTGGTGCAAGTTATATAATCAAATCATGTTTCCTTCCTTATGTAAAAATATCATCACTTGTGTTATCAATACGTTTATTTGTTTTTTTCATTTCTTAGATTGGAATAACCAATGTGGTTGACGTAGGTCTGTACTCGACAGCAGACGATAAATGTGTTTAGCGAATGAAGATATTTACACAATCAGTTTGCATGTGTTGGATAATTATTTTGTTAGAATTTGCAAAATATCTTCAAACACAAACGGGGACACGGAACTGTGGTATAAAGGTATAAAGTGGTTGATAGCTGTATGCATATACATAATAAGTAGGTTTATAGGTATGTAGGTGTTTCGAGTAACTGTCGAACTATAGATTACATACATACGGACACACACACACTCTGTTACAGATTGAACTGACAGGATAGAATGTAATGTTTGACATGTAAGTGCAATTAATCTATCATTTCCACCTTCAACAAATAACGGAAATGACGTTATTTATTTCGAAAACATTTAATATTCAATGTGATTTTCAGTTCTAAATGTAACTAGAATGGGTACAGACTACAGACACCCATGCCTGAAGCTCATTGACGTATCTTGGGTTTAAATATATTCACAAATTATTATTTACTTAAATACACTTTTAAAATCCTAGGTCACGAATAAAAGTCAACAAATTTAAAATAAGTGAGAAAACACTCTGTTTTGTTGACAAAAGCAAAGCAGATTACAAATGCATTGATCTTCTAATGTTCAGTTTTTAATTTAAAAATAATGGCCTTACATAATTTTCAAAATAAAAAATGTTTCATTCGCTGCATTTGCAAGAAAATTTTGAATAGAATTTAGTGGAAATAAAGGAGAGAATTTTTTTTTTAATATTCTTTTTCTCGAGTATTGAAGGAAATTTTGAAAAACAAAAAGTCACATGCACAACTAGACCATAAGTATTTGTAAAAAAAAAAAAATTCATCAAGATCGGTTGGATAGTCTAGGAATTAGTGGAACAAAAAACATACAAGCGACCGGACGAACGACATACGTACAGACATATGTTGTGATAGTCATTTCGTGATCCAGGGGGTCTGTCCGGGATTTCTGCGCAAACATTTTTGAAATCAGAAGATGCTACAGAAAACGGACCGAATACTATAGCTTTTTGACAGGAGGTCGATGAGCTAAAAACAAACTTAATGTTCTCACTAAAAGTTTTTAGCAGTTCGCTAACCTTTCGCAGACTATGAAAAAAAAAACGGTATAAAATGTGCAAATTAATATAAATACGATATTTACATAAAAGGAAAAACAAGATGTCGTTTATTAAAATTGGTATAGTAGAATTGTATCACCTTTAACCTTCTCTCGTGACTTTTTACCACAAAGTTGGGGTTAACATTTATATTATAATAACGTACCTTTACATACACGCGTATATAGTACAATAAATTAACGTTTTATAATTCGATCTTATATATGAAATCAAATGAAATATTATTAATTCTCTGTTTCTATCTCGGTATGTATGTCTGTAGATATATGTCCTTCCTCTTTCGGGACCTTGAATTATAAATCATTATTCAAATTGTGATTTTAACCTCGGTAGACTTTAGTTTTACTATTATATATATATATATATATATATATATATATATATATATATATATATATAGATATGTATGTATGTTTGTAAATAATATCTGATACCAGTACACATTGTTGAGAACCAAATTTTTACAGCAGTTACGTAGGAACTAACTCCTCCAAGTGCATCTACATTCAGTTGGAAGATCCATAAACACTGGTTGCTGTATGTATGTCGTCTGTATGTACTTCAATGCAAGTAATTAATTATGAAATATATCAGCAAGTTCAGGTTTTGAATGCAAGACGCAGCGCAAGGTCTCAAATCGGGCATATCCCGGAATAGGACAATCCACTGTGCGCCGGTAAACGCTTGTTACAAGTGATAGAACACAATTAACACATGCACACACCATCACAATCACCATCTGTCATCATTTACAAAAAATGAAAAAAACATCCTTGAATTTAGCTCTGTGCATGTAATGTTATATAGTCTTATATCGTTAAGTTTTTGTCATTTCTTATTTAAACACTGGATAAAACATAAAATAATTATAATTATCTAGCGGTATCATTTCCGTTGGAATGACGACAACAACAACAATAACAAAAAGGCGTATTTAATTGTTATTTTGATCGAGATATAAGTATATCTTCGCAACAACTTTTATATTTGCAAAATAAATTATCATTGTTAACGAATGATATTGTTTGAAATGAAAGGTAATTGACTGATAACACTTGTGTGCAGAAGCAAATCACTGAGATGTACAATATCAAATGTGTGTGAAACAAATACATATGTACATAGATCATATTTATATTTTAAGACGAACACATAATACACTCATTCATACACTTCATATTTACGTATATTTGTAAACAACAGATAAGACTGTAATGATATAGGCAGATATAGGTGTGCGGTTAAAAATAGATCATTTTGTTAGTATAGACAGCAGTCTATAAAATTATATTATACATAATAAAACTATAAATGTTACTTTACATACGTACATCGAATATATGGTATACATATATAGCGAGTAGGACTATAAATTAGCATAAATAAATATTTTCAATGCTACTGCCGTAATTAATAGACAACAAATTTTAAATAATTAGACGTTCGACCATCACACTTGGCTTTAAACGAACAAACAAAAAATGGTCATTTGTATTTGATTACACAGTGGTTTTCCTTGTTAGATAAAGAAATATACATATTTGTATTCGTTAATCCATTTCTACAGCCTTAATGTTATGCTTTTATATATACATATATGCACATATGTGAGATAAATCATTCACAACATATGGTAGAGGCAACCAACAATACAATCATTATATGTTGGCAACAGAACTTTACCAGAGAAACCTGTACAGCAGGATTCGAACAGCTTTAAAGCATTTCCTGCTGTAAATGTAACAAGTGGTCACACTGAACACCTGTACTATAGGCAACCAAACATACATGTAAGGTCGGCGACGTACATACGTACAGACATCTAGAACTCTGGCACATATAACCGTCAATATAATAAATATATGTATATTCAGACAAATCTATTCCTACTATATATAAATGTGTCAAAGCCTATTTTACTCTTGTCTGTGACGTCATTGATGCCTTCAATGAAAATAAAAGCGTGTACACAAAATTCGAGAATTTTGGCTCACATTCAAATTCTATATTAAGTATGCTTTCATAAAAGCCAAAAAATATTGTGAAATATGTTTGTTACTTTCCGTTTATTTACCTAGAAAAATTTGTAACAATTTACTCAGATGTGACAATACAATTGTTATGACAATCAAAAATTAATTGTCAATCAACCTTTGTTTGTATTGGAATCCCGCGTAGATGAAACAGTTACGAAAAATGATAACAGAGCTTACCTTAACGTGACAGTTTCCCAAAAGGCAGCCTGTACTTGGTCCTTTTTGCAAAAATTACTTCTGATTTGTTTTTCAAAACCATACTCATTAATAACTAAATACGAAAGAAGTTTCACTAGAAATTCCCACAATGCACTTTGATCCTGAACGTCAGTGGATTGTATGAAACAAGAAAAGACATGACGTGACAAGTATTCCCTCACATCATGTGATCATACCAGGGCTGTCCAAAAAATATTTTCAATTATGCGTCATATATGACAAATATTCTAATCATTACTTTAATTTATTGGTTAAATTTTTTTTGATAAATTAAACATAAAAATATTAGAAAACATAGATAAAATAGTATGAAATACGATGAATTTTATTGATTAGTTACGAAATATATTTTGGACAAGCATGTTGGGCGTTTTCTGTAGAAATAAAAGCGTAACGTCAGTCTTCAATTAGTTCAGAGTTCTAGAACAATTTCTGAGAAGTAGTTGTGTGATAAGTGAGAAATTTTACGTAATACGTTATTTCTTGGTGCTAATTGTATATCAGTTAAAATATCAAAATGCCTCGCCGAGGACGATCTGTTAGCCCTGCTCCAGCTCCAAGGAGGTACAGTTTGTTATTATTAATAATTGTATAATACAATTAACCTTAAAATGTCACGAGGAACTTAGTAATTATATTTCATCAATGTAGAAAGTATAATGTCATTTAGAATGTTACTAATGCATAATATATTTACTAGCTAAGCTCCATTATAAATAGGATTAAGTATTTCATTAAAAAAAAAACAACTAGAAATGAGTAATATCAAATCAATATTGCGTTGATCATACATAAACAAGTTTATTTAGCATACATTACTATTATTTCAATCTGTATTTTGATTTGACCACAGATTAAAATAGTTCCAAACATAATTGTATGTTAAAATTATATGTAATGTACATGAGAAATTCTAACCTACAATATTTGCTCTGTTCGTAGACCAATTTCTAATGTACCAGCGCATCCACCACCAACTGCTCCAGCCTCCATGGCTGCTGCTGCACCCCAGCAGCCCTCGATGTTCCAGCAGATGGCTGCTACAGCTGGAGGAGTGGCTGTAGGCTCTGCTATTGGACACACAATGGGCGCTGCCGTTACTGGCATGTTCAGTGGCGGCGGATCGAGCAGTGAGCCTGCAGAAGCTCAGCCGGCAGCATCGGCACCAGCCCAGAACTACGCACCCATCGGTGGCGCCGAGCCACAGGGCCCCTGTGCCTGGGAAATCAAACAGTTCCTGCAGTGTGCCCAGGGCCAGTCGGACCTGAGCCTGTGCGAGGGATTCAACGAGGCTCTACGTCAGTGCAAAACCTCAAACAGGATGTAAACAACGCATCTTCTAGCTTTACTTCATACTTCATGATATAAAATTCCTGAAGCTTGGATGTCATTGCTCTAGTGTAATTGTTATAATAAATTCTAGTGATGTGAAACGGACCTTTTTATTACATTCACCGTTTGCATCAACTGTCAGTTAGTGTTGAATTGAACACAGTAGTTTGGCCATTCGATTGCAAATCTGAAAATAGATTTTGTTATAAAATTTCAGTAAAACGCACCATATTATTATATAGATATAAATATTTGTTAATAGGTTATGTTATTTTTTTTTTGAAATAAAATTTTAAGTAAAACCAAATTGCATATTTGATTTCCAATTCAGTAATGTTGATACATAATCCTACCGTTTTTACCAGTTCCGTTCATCTCTGTAAAATCTACCCAGATATCTCCAGAACCTATAAGCAAATTATAGAAGAATGTTCAAATGTGTTAATTTTCACAAATATATTCGGTGTGTTGCCTGATTTAAATAAGATACAATTTTATTATTATAACATTTATTTATTGAACAAGAATTTTGTTACAGTTTGCTTAGATTACAAACGTATATTTCGAAATAATAATATTCACTCTTTCATAAAGTGGCAATTCAAATATATGATCCTGATTGAAGTTTCTTTACTGATATCTCCTGGAATCGATTCATAATCTGTTTGTGTATTACCATACTTTCTTCTAGATCTTTTATTGTCGAATTTAAGTTGATCATCTCGTCCCTAGCTGCTGACAGATCTTCTCTATCGTCTAAATATTCCGCTGAAATATCCTCAAACAATTTATCAATATCCAGTTCAGTTTCGCTTCCAATATTCATTGTGTCTTCCGGTTCAGATAACTCGTCCGTCTGAATCGCTTGCATGAGTCTGTCTGAAACGAATTGCAATTTATACCACCACGGATATTCGCAATATTGTTTTAAGTCAGACTTTTTGTATACAACAGTTGCAAGCGTTTTGGGTTCATCTAGAAATGCCATACGTTTCAGTTTCTCGAATACAATGATCTGAATGATATCTGGCCAGCAAACAGAGTGATAGTGATCTGTGCCATATTTTTGGTAAACGCCATTTATAACAGTTAGAAAAACGATCGAATCATCGTCGCCGAATATTCGAGTACAGTACTGTTGTACTGACTGTTGAAATTGGTAGTTGTCCAGACTGGGCCATGGGTAATTGTATTCGGGTAGTATCAGTTCTTCCATATAGGTTTTCATACGTTGCACGTACGATATGTCTTTCCAATGATGTGGGAAATATTCGTAAGAACATGGTAACAAAATCTTGGCGTTTGCAACGAAATCTTCAAACTCGGCTGGGAAATGCGGTTGTGTTGAAATTTCCGGATCAAGCGTCATATGAATCAGTAGACGTACTGCTTCATTATGTAAGTTGATGGTAAGATTCGGATCAGTTAGAAGCGTACCAAAACGGCGATTAATTTTGGCAGTAGAGCGTATTCGATACCAGAACTCTTCTCCTATGCCATTGCTTAGGTACGATGTTAATGAGTTCATTTCTAAATCCAGTGGTTTCTTCACCTTACTGGCTATCCATTTTAAGCTTTCAACAACTGCACTTTGTAAATCACTCATACTATAGCACATGAATTTATAGGTTCCAATTGCTCGTTGTCTTCTAAGCACGCTCAGTTTGTACTGAAACATTTCAAGGGCTTCGTGTGTGTTATTTGTCCCAATTATTAGAGCGACTGGTATTGACTCGTTACCATCTATAACACTGGTTAGTCTTGTAAAAGTTTGGTCATCAATGTCATTCACGAAAAACATTAATCCATTCAGACCATTCTCTAAGCCCGTTACGTGTTTCACGTTGTAAGTAAAACAACCACCATTATTTATAGTGTATTGTTTCGTCGTCGACATATTCACGTTTAACTGAAATGCCCGAATCATTTGTTTCTCATACCAACTGCTATACTTATCCTCTGCAATCGTTGGCAGAGACAGTCCAACTTTCCAAAATACATTAATTTGTAACAAATGTCCACTGCCACATAATGTTTCAAATAATATTCGCCAAACGGTTTGACACATGTCAATTAAATGTAACTGTACTTGTTTGTGCACGGCTGGCTGTTGTGCAGTACCGCGCTTATAACGTTTCATGTCATTCAACGTCAGCTCCTGATTCTCGGTGTGCATTTCATTAGCCAACGTTTTCAGAGATTTGTTCGGTAACCATGCAGAATTATCAAAGAAACATTTACGTTTCTTCTTCGCTATACGTGTCACGTCACGCCATTTATTGAAACACTCGGCAAGTCTGTGTGTCTGAACACTACGCTCCAAATCACGTAATCTGTGCGCTCGTACCATTTGATCAACTTGTACTAATATTTCCGTTAGTAGAGTACCGACTTCTAATTTCAGTTTCCTTTCGCGTGCAAGTTTTTCTTGTTTTAATCGTTCCTCTATCTTGTGCTGTTCGAGTTTTCGTTGTTCCTCCGCTTTGCGCAGTAATTCGCGTTCTTCCGATTCGCGTTTCGCTTTCAAGAGTTGTTCTCGCATGAGCCGCAGTTCTTCATCTGAATCAGATTCTATCTGATCAGTAACAGGTACACACGCCACTGACAAATTTGAACGTGATATAACCGGTTTCATTTCTGATTGATTTGGTAATAACGCACTCTGGACTTGATTATCTTCAAGACGCATCTTCAATTTGTCTCCGGACAAAAATGAAAAGCCAATAGACATAGGCATTTCTTTGTTCGACGTGTTATTTCCTAAATTATTGGTAATACTATTCGAAATACATGTGTTTACTACGACTGTCTGCTGTGAATTCTGTACAGTGTTGCCAAAGATATTCTGGTTTGAAGAGAATATATTTGCAGACGGTTTGGCAGCATTTAACCAAAATGGTTTGACACTTGATAAATTCTTTTGCGTAATATTTTCTTGTACATTTACTTGTACCGCGTTAGGAATTACTTCACTGTTCGGTAACGATATATCTGGAGTGTCAGACGTTATTATGTCTGTTGGTGCTGTGAATTTAAAATCCGGTACGTTGACATCAAGTTTATCTTTGGAAACATCACTGACCATTAAAGGCGGCGTGGAAAATCTAAACTCTGCAGACTGTTTTTCAACTTCATGATAACTGTCCAGTTCCACATCCATATCGTCAACGAGCAATTCGCTGGAATTCGGTTGTCGTTCCTGTTTCTCACTCGGCAATTGCTGCAAATATTCCAAATACTTTGGTTGCCATTCCTTGCTTACTTCCAACAACTTCAGCCGTCCGTTTTCATCGAAACTATTGTACGGCACGTGTTGTAGGAAGATTTTCTCTGGCAAACTATGACCACATATCACTTCGCCTACCGAAGTTGTACGTTTCGATTCGACAACGTTTATGGCACGTTCTAACGAAAATGGTACATCCGGCGAATGGAACATACGCCGATCTAATAGCACATGGGTATTCTCACGCGTCAATTGTAATCCATGGTATTCCACAAATGCCATAGTATTCTGTTCATCTTCGAATGCTAATAGATTGCTCAGTTCAGCAATTGGGAACGTGGTGTACGGCAGTCGTGGTGAATAACTCTTCACAATGATCCGCAGTGCCTTGAATCGGACTTGATTAAAATATCGCAACAGTATACACGCGTTAAGGTACGTTGTGGAACGCACTAGTTTGAAGAACTTCACGTAATTGTTCTTATCGAGGGCGGAGTACACTTGTATGGCAAACTTAATTTCCGGCGATTGTTGAATGCGGGACGGTAGTTGTTGTACTTCCCACATGAAGTTTGCATCGTTCAGGTTCAACAGAATGACATATGCACGGAACTCGGGTTCGTTAGCGCATGTTAGTTGCGCGTTGGACAGCGGTAGATCATGGTACATGTATTTCAGTGTCTGTAGACACTTTGTCAAATTCTCTGTGTTGATTTTCTCATCGAACACTGAATTATCTTCAGCAATGAGTCGTGCAGAGCAGTGTATGTGAAAACGTGCACACTGTTCCACCAATGTCACGGATCCCAAGGAACAAAGTTCTTGCTGTGTGATATCCTTACGAATACCACGTGTCCGATCCCATACGAAATGATACCATTCTGCCAAGTTTACCTGGATAATCAGAAATTGTTTGTTGTATACTCTAGACATTTGTCCGATTCGCTGACATTACGTAGCATTTCATCGTATTACTAATATAGGACTTTTTCTTACGTCTGGTGTGTCGCACAGGTCCATGATCCGATGTAACAAGTATCCCATTGTCATCTCCAGCACTTCGACCGGTCGCAATTCATGGGCCAGCGGTGATTCCTGATCGGCGGAGCTTCTACTGTACTGTTTCACGGCCACGGCATGGTTCATGCGGCTCTTACAGCCGCTCGTTTGTTCATACACTGCAACCTGGTGTTGTGTTTCACGCTGCAACCGTTCCTTCTCCGGGCACATGTCAGTACAGGTGCCGACGGTACGGCGAACGTTGGCCAAATCTCGCAAGGATTTAGTCCGTAGACGGATGAGTTTATCACGTGCATCCAGTATGCGATATTTGTCTTCTGACGTTTGTGCAACGCGCATGATAATATTCAATAATTCTTGTTCTTGATCTGTGGTGTACGTAAAGCTGTAATGAAAATCAAACACACAGTGTACAGGATGATATTGGTAATTCATTCAGTCAATTATCAGCCGAGTATATGTGGCTTAAGTGTTTCTGCGTATGTTGTGTTGTTGTAAATGTTTGGTGAGTGTAGCACTATATGTTCTAGTAAGTATACATATACCTTGATGTAATGGAATCAGATTTTGTCTTTATATTTGTTGATTTTTCTCTTTTCCGCAGTCGAGATTTGACAGTAGTATTTTTGGTATTAGCAATTGATTTTTTCGGCCCTTCGTCCACAGTCATAACTAAGATGATGAATGATTATTGTACAATAACTCTGCACTACACGTTAATAACACAATTTTACCTTCTCCTCTAAGATTGTACGTCCTGTTTACCGAAAAAGTACCTTTCATTGCGTCTAACTCGGCTTGAACCTCTGGATCCATAGTCCACTCAGGATCTGGATTACGAGATCTCGGCCCTGTCTTAGTTTCAACACTAGAATTTATCGACAAATCAGATTTATGTCACTGCATACAAGGAATCTTTATATATTGTTAAAATTCATAATAAATGAACACATACTTTTTGTATTTTGTCCAGGAGGTACGAAATACTTTGTCTTCGAAATAACCACTTTCCGTCAGAGCCCGTTGTGCATCTACCTCATTGTTAAATTCAACAATACAAATTTTCTGTTTCGGCTTTAACCTAATTCGCAAAACTTTGCCAAACCGTTGAAAATGATGTTTGGCAACCGTTTTATCCATTAGGGCTTCTGGTACGTTAAAACAACTGGAAGAATGTATATTTACAATCACAAAACACTTTATAAACATGAAAATACAGGTTATATACCTAACGGACAACTTTTTAAGCTCCAACTTGCTAAACTCCTTCGATTTAGCCATTTCTTCTGCAATTTTTCTGAAATTAAATCAAAATACCATTTTCATTTATAATAATTTATGATATTTGCCAAAATATATATGACAAATATAAAGACAAGATGTGTACCAGAGACAAATGTATCTAATATGTATGAATCAGTGCGTACCAGTACATATATCAAATTTATTATTAACGCGCCCACAGGAAGCCAGCTTCAATTCAATAGCATCATAGCATTTCGGAGTGAAGTTATCCGCTAGCTGTCAAATTGCACTCATTTTCTAAGGTTACTTTTCAATTAAAGGAAATAGTAAAAACTCGGTTAAAAATGTAAAAGATGAGTCATTTTATTTATTATTCTAATTAAAACAGGAATAATAGTATTGATAATTGTTTTTACATCAAAAATGGAAGTGCAAAATATGAAAGATTCAAATTCTGGTATGTATATTTTTTAATTTGTTGGATATTTCTTGCTTTTATTCGCGTTTCTTTTTATGCTACAGAGGAACAGCACAAACTGGATAATATGAATAAACGTATCGAAGAACTCGAAGCAGAGAATAAGAAAATTCGCGATGAATTTAACGTCCAGAGAGCCAAAATGAAAGATCTGTTTTTACAGAAAGAGGGTCAGTATACCAATTTCGTTTAGCTATTTCATATCTTTTATAATTTTTTTTTTATCTTTATTTTGTGTGAAAATGCTTTTGAAACGTATAAAGACTAACACCTACATTGTTGAATTCTGTTTTGCAATGAACAATATGTAATATAAACTCATTATTATTTCAAATTTCTACGTATCTAAGGAAAATAAACTGATTGTACCTAGTGTTTGATGAACCATAACGGCGTTTTATTGAATTTGTTCAGAGGAGTTTAATAACGAACGGTCTAGAATTATGTCGGACATGCAGAAAATGAAAGAAGAACTGGATGAGGCTCGTAGTCAGTTGCTTATTGCAGGAATGAAACTAGAGACAGACCTAGAGGACGAGAAACGTAAGGCTCATGAAGAAATTGCTTCGTTACAGCAATTGGTCCATGGTAAGTACACATGATTCTTTCATTTGTGCACTCAATAATACACCTGAAACTATTGCTGATGTTGTTAAGAAACTGTGGAAGAGTCCAGTTCATCTCGAAGCCTGTACGATACAGAATTACGGAGACTGCAGCTGCTGATACAGCAGTTGCAAGAGGAAAACAAAGAACTCAAGTCCATTGGACAACAATCATCTCCACATCATACAGTACAGGTATTACAACAACACGTTCTGCTTGGATACTAATCAGAATTCTATGTAATTCATCTTCAAGACATTCGACAGCACATTCATATTATTTCTTGTGCAAATCATTTTCAGCATTTGTTATATGTATTTACATAATAAAAGTTTATGTATTGGTTTATCGAAAGTAAAAGTCGTATGTTTTGTTAGCTTTTGCGTAATGTATTGTTTCATATTTAAGCTTGACTAGCTATGCGTAACATTCAAATTAACAACTTTATATTCATTGGCTAACGTTTGCTACTGTTTGTTTTTGTAATTTTTTAATTTATTATATACAGTGAAATCTCTACTTACAAGCTTAATTCGTTCCGTGACAGAGCTCGTGACACGAACTACTCGTATGTAGAATTAATTTGCCTCAATTAAAATGAATTGAAATGTCATTAATCCGTTCCGAGACCTCAAAAAAAAAATATTTCAATATATACCGGATCTCCCAAAAAATCTGGGACAGGGAATTAACATGTAAATATAAATAAATTATGATTACTTTGAACAATACATTTTAGAGCAAAAGTGTAAATATAAAAGTTGTTCAGAATTTTAAAAATGCATGGTATGGTGTTATGTTCGGTGCGTAAATATTTTGTATATCGAGTAAATCAATTTTGAAATAATGCATTTTGATGAGAGATTAGGAGGTCATGAAAAGTAAAACAACAAATAAACAAAACACAGCGTTTTTGTTTCATGGTCTCCTAATCCGTCATTAAAATGCAGTATTTTAAAATTGATTTACTCGTTACACAAACATATCTGAGCACTAAATATGGCATCATATAATGCAGTTTTTAATTCTGAACAATTTTTTATTTAAATATTTGCTGTAAAATGTTCAGTAATCACAGGTTTTCTATATTTACGTCTAAATTCCCTATGTCTCAGATTTCTTGGACATCCGGTATATTCATTAACTTAAAATGCACGATTTAGTAAATTATTAATGTTATTCTAGTGTGTTCCGATTTATTCATCATTATATATATATAAGTTTAATTGATAAAAACACTTTGGTACTTTACGGCAAACAGCGCAAATTTCAACTTACAACTTGGAAGATTTTAAAATTGCAATTTGCAAAGAATAAAATTTATAATAACTAAATAAAATAATAAAAACATCAATAATAACACCGGAGACACAGCCCTAGCAATCGGCTAAACGTAAAACCAATAATGGCGAAACTGGCAACGACTAACACAACACGTGTTCCGTTCCAATTCCTTGGCATTATATGACCACGTGGTCTACGCATGCGCATAAGTACGAAAGTAAAAACAAAGAAAAACACGGTCTTTCCATAAATTCATGTGTTTGTCTTTTGATAACACTTTGTTGCAAATCTTACATTGCCATGTCTCGCCCCTTCTTTTAAACGGCCTTGATTTGAAGTTGGCTAGTAACCCGAATTTTAGCTCGAAACTCGAAGCAAAAATTCGACCCAGATAATGCTCGTAACTAGAGGTTCCACTGTATTTATATTTGTTAATTTACTTTTTGACATTTACTATGAATTAAATATCACTGGCCGTGCATGTTTTGTACATCGTATGCGATTATAATTTATATCTTTATTATGTTTAGTGCTATTAACATATTATCATTGTCCTAAAACGATAACAACACGACCTGTATATTCAAGAAGTTACACGTAACTGTTTGGTTGTTGTACTGTAACATGATACGTCTGTTATTCTTCATAGCTATTTCAAATGCCGTTATTCGTACGTAATGTTATTATTGCTGTTTATAACAGTTATTCTTGTTTTATATTTTCATACATTTTCATTAATATTGGTTTTGGTATAAAATAATTCTGAAATACTGTTTGTCAATCTGTGTACATATTTAGGTTAACGTAATGTTTTAACGTGTTCTTTATATGTAGGAGCCAACGAGTTTGGCCCCAAGTGTCATGCTGAGTGCCATGACAAAAACGTTGGCCCGAAAGCTGGGCGCGGATACATTTTCGTCACAGGACAGTCTTGAGGAAAGTATGCGCAAGGTAAGGGTAGTAAATAAAACACAATACGTTCACAATAGTAAGCAACGCCTTGCAACTGAGCAAAGATACGCACGCTACCAGAACTTGTGATAGCTACAATGATTGCAAGCACTACTGTTGCTAAGTATCCATATACTATATGTGCGTTTATATTCTCGCTCAGGGCAGTTGGCATACTGCAAATTTATTTGTTAATTAAATACGATTAATTTTGATTTTATATGGCCGAAAAAAAAACCCAACATTTATATTATTTCTTCAGATGCATGTGAAGTTTAATAAGACCAGCGTTTGTTGACAAATGGTGGTTTCGAAACTAATTTCGCAGCACCTTTGATGTTATTGTCTTCACGCATCGAGGAGCTGTTTGCAGAGCGATGGCCAGCTGGTTTTTGCAATTTTTTGCGGTCCTCGTACTCCGGCGACTTCGATCCCATCTCATTTTGAAGGATTTCCAGTGCTTGTTCAAGGACTTTTGGGCTCGTCTCCTCGGCCTTTAATAGGTTATTTGACAAGCTAATGACCTTTGTAGACCCCTCGTACCATTTCAGTGGAATAACCGCTGGACGGTAATAGTTCTTGCGTACGACTTTTGGAGCGCTAGCGGGACGCTTTAGAGGAACACCCCTTGGTAGGTCCTCAGTATTAGTCGGTACTGGGCGGTTTCGATTGAACTTTGTGCGTTGCGACCTGGGTTGTTCAGCTTCTCGCGTAGGCACATAACGCATGTTCATTGGGCGCCTTCTATTAAACATGCCCCGCCATGCACTATAAAAAAACATACATTAATTTTACTACAAACTTTTTTTTTCTATTTTTTTTCTGAATCTGTATACATTAAAACAAATTCCCTATTTTTTGTTTTTTCGAAATTCGCTACTTTTGGAGAGATAAATTATTGAAATTTTGATACAAAATCTTGGCGCGAAAACGTCAGGACTGCATGGACACTGCCCGGCGCGCACACACACAACGAAAGGTCTTGAACACACATAGCCACATAGCTCAGTAGTGTGCATCTGTCGGCTGTTTCTGTTCGCTCTGCTCATGACATTTCGATGAATTATGACGTCACTTCGCTCGACTCCTTTTAGATGACGTCATTTTTTATTGAAAAATTGCTATTTTAAAATCGAGATTTCTGCTAATTGATAGACTTTAAATTTTATTTTTTTTTTTCATATTATGTATTGTTTGAAATATGTTCGTCGTATTAAGATAAAATTTAAAAAAAAATAAAAATCTATGCAAGTTCCCTATTGTTCTTCAAGACGTTTAACAACGATTTGAAAATTATATGTTGTATGTATTTCTTACCTCAAAAGCCAATTAATGCAAGCTCGACACTTCATAAAAACGAATTGTACGGGGTAGACTACAACCTGAATAGCTTGCATTGTATTATTTTAAGTAAAACTTTGCAAATACCTGTTCCGTAATGAGTTTGTATATATTTAAAACAATTGCTTGAACAAAAACGATATGTATTAGTAGCGCCTGTGGCGGTACCAGTGTGAACTAAACATTGACTACAAACTGGAATAAATGTCAAAAAAGCGGTTAATTTAAAATGTCTAATTTTAATTGCTGTAATAAATGTAGTGTAAATAACTGTAAAACTAAATATGTACGTGTGCTGGTAATTACATATAACAGTTGTATATAGCAGTGCATTATTGTTGAATATTTTACATGGAGAAATTAAATTAATGCAAGAAATTTCGCGTATATTAATAAAAGTAATGTTTGTGTATAGGCACAGGAGGATGCGGAGATGCTACGATCACTTGTGATACCTCTAGAAGAGGAGATCAAGGCTTTGAAAGACAAACTGCGTGCTACAGATGATCAACTGCAACGTTGTATCCAATGTGGACACAACACTGATGCAGTCGAAGTAATACACAGACAAGGTAACACATCACATCCTATACGTGTGTACATTGTTAATCGTTTTAGAGTCATGCTGTCATGGAAACACAAGATCAATTGTCAACCACACATGATGATACAACCATGTCCAATTCAGGTAAAGGTGATGGCAATGGTACAGGTGATGCCGAGTCACCTGCACCATGTGACATGTGCTGTAACTATGAAACACAACTGGTACGCGAGCAACAACGCAATACAGAAATAGAGGCCCGTCTTTCCGCTGCAGAGAAGGGCATGGAACGACACAAAGAGGATCTACTCAAAGAAATCGGCTTCCGGAAAGATATGGAAGACAAATGGAATGAAAAACGAGAGGAACACAAATTACAGGCATGCAAACTTACACGGTTACGTAACTTTCTTCTTATTGTACAATCTTTGTAGGTTTCCGAATTGAATAAACGTACATTGTGTGCGGAGCAAGATTTACAAGAACTTCGCAAAACGTACCAGGATTACTGTACAGAAATCATGGAACAGTTATCGAGTTTAACGCGCGAACGTGAACAAGTAAATGAGCGACTAGGCAGGTAACTAAAACTAGTTATAACTTGTGAAACACTAGTACATCATGCAATTAACAACTGTGTTTTATTGACAGTTTACAACGAGAAAATGATTATCTAGTTGGAAAATATAGCGTGCATTCGCAACAACTTCAGAATGAAGCTATCAATTTACCTGACACGATTGATGTAAGTAACAATTGTAAATATCGTACGAATACCTGTTCTCATTGTTGCGTAAATTCTCCACAGGAATTACAAGAGAAGTTATTGAAGTTGCAAGAAGAAATGATCGTTGCGCATGTGGGTAAGGAAGCCGCCCAAGAACAGGGCCGAACACTGCAAGGTGATATAGCCGTATTGCGCGATCAACTGTCTGAACGTGAAAAGATTCAACAGGAACTGACCATGCATATGGAACAAATGAAGTATGTACAACTAGTTGTTAATATCTCGCCAGTTTCTATATCGTAGTATCGTTTTGTAGGAAACAAAATCAAATGCTTGACGGCGAACGAAGACATTTAATCACTGTCAATGAGACCTACAAAGTTAATGAAGTGAAATTTCAAGAGCAACAACGGATTACTGTAAGTTGACGTGTACAAGCCTTGCCAGTTTGTTTGTATCTGTCTATGTTTCTGTTAATCACAGAAAAATCTTGAAGATCACAATGCTGAACTGAAATCACGTGTAGCTTCCCTCCAGCAAGAGTTAGATAACAGCGAAGCCGTACAGAAAGATTTCGTCCGGTTGTCACAAACACTGCAAGTTCAGTTGGAAAAGATCCGAGCATCGGACGCACAAGTGCGATGGCAGTTCGACGAGGACTGTGACGAGTGTCCGAACTGTCGAGGTACGTTCAGCGGCTCTCGGAAGAAACATCACTGTTTACACTGCGGACAGATATTCTGCGCGGGATGTCTCAGTCGAGTTGTGCCGAGTGGACCACACAGACGACCAGCACGAGTGTGTGACGTGTGTCATACGCTGTTGGTGAAGAGTTCCGCGCCGTATTTCAGCACTGAGGCACCCCATAGCCCTGATTAACCTGGTGCACAACGTTCGGTGGCAGCGGGGGATTGTAAGGACACATACACACACACACACACATACATACATAATTGGAGAATGCAAGCGGAGGAAGGAATTTCAGAATGAAGATCTAACAATGACATACACAATTCGGACTAACGAGACAGCGTGTCTGAATACCATTCAATATAACAGCGTATGTAAGTAAAATTCATTTAAAAATATTCCGAACACACATTCGATCCCATGTTCTATCATCTTCCCGGCAGTGAATCATGGCATCGAAGGTAATTTAAAAATTAGCAAATTATACAAATTTCAAAATGGGAAAGATAACCTAATATATTGATGTTAATTATTAACTGTTTTAATTTCAATCATGTGCCATTTTATAGACTTTTAATGTAAAATAAACAGTTTTTAAAAACAAAATCACACACACACATCGAGAAAGAAAAACCATTGAAATTTTAGTTTGTACAAATATGAAATATGGTTGTGGAAAAGAAAAACAAAAAAACAAGAAGAAAACAGTCCATAGAATTTCGCCCAAAGATTCCAAAATATCTCGTATTCACAGTCGACTAATCGTACGCTAAACTATGTGATTAACTCTTAGTAAAATGTTTATGTAAGTTGTTCATTTATAATGAAATAAATATTTGAAAAACTCAAAAAAATAAATAACAATGTGTCTTGTCATCTTGTACACTGATTCATGTAGAATATTATAAGCATGTTTTGTGTTTTTATAGAAAATCGTCGCTTTATTTAAGTAACCGTGCAAATGTTTCAACAAGAATCAACCACATACAGACTTCGGTTCTGCAGTGTGCATTGTCTGTACGTGTCACGTGACAGTACAATACACAAACACAGATATACATCACACTAATATTGTATTCATCACTAATTAAATTATCTCAATTACCTAATTAAATTTAAATTTCACAAATAATTAAATAGTAACTTAACGAAGAATTAGTGAAGCCCAAGTATCACAAAATACTGCACCGAATCAGTTCGTTAAGTGTCAACATGTATAACTTATAAAATATATCGTTACAGACTGGCTGGCTAGATCAGACCATCTAGTTTACACGTTACAACAACAAAAAGAAAAGCAAATTGTCATTCTATAAACAACGGAAAATCATATACAAGAAAATGCTTTAATGAACTTAACTTTAACTATAAAAACAAACAAAAATATTAATTGCCCATCTGATATAAGTGAAACAAATAAAAAATAAACTCAAAACAAAACTATTCATCTGAAAATTCTACTTGTAGTTTTTAGGCCAAAAACTGAAGAGTATTCGATTACGTAACTTGATACAAAAAATAGTAAGAAAAAAAGATATAAACTGTTGAATAATAATAATAAAACAAAAAAAAACATAAGCAACACTTGGTCTTTGGTTGGCAGAAAAAAAAACGGTGAATATATCTTAGTAGTACGAATTCACAATAAACAATCATCACTGAACGTGTCTTGATACTTCAAATAACAGGTAAATAAATAATAATCCTATATCTTTTATAAATCATACATGTTCAAACGAACTTGCTAATAAGTTGTAGCGCATCAATCAACTATAATTGACTGTGTCACTTTTGATAAGTTTACGCGCATGCGCAACAATAAAATTATTCCTTGCCTGGGCAAAGTTTTTCAAAACTTTATATTTATACGATTACTTTAACAATATAATGAGAGCTTTTTGCTTAGTGAAAATTTATCTTCCATTCTGACGTGGCATCGTACTATTAAAATACATTCTTTATATGTGTGTACAGACGGACTTAGAATATAATATGGTATGTGCAAAAAATATAACCTTGCATTATTTCAAGTGAAACGTCACGTCGATAATTCTACATGCTTCATGTTATATTCTAAGTCAGTCCGTTTGCATTTTTCGTACGTATATATTATAGTGTATGTGCATTTGTATTTCACTGGTTGTCTGTATGTATGTATGTATATTTGTGTATGTATGTGTGTGTGTATGTATGTGTGTGTGTATGTATGTATGTGTGAGTATGAATGTATGTTAATATTTAGGTGATGTTTAGGAATACATTTTGTATTCATCTACTCATGACGTCTTCTTCTTAGGCGGTGATGGTGTCATGAGGTTGGCAGCTCGGTTACTGTCCAGGCCAAGCGCAAGTGTCAACAATCGGACAACACTCTTCATCTCGGTATTGTCGTTTTCAACTAAAACAACAGACAAATCGTATTTAGTTAAGTACACCAGCCACACTCGAATCACTCAGCTTACCGTCCGCGGTTATTTCACGTTCCAACTTTAGTTTCTCCTGCGCCATCTGGAACATACCCTCTTCAATGGTGCCTTTAGAGATCAGCCGGTAGATGGACACGGGTTTCTTCTGGCCCATGCGATGGCAACGATCCTCTGCTTGTTTATCATTGTACGGATTAAAATCTATATCATGAATGATTACAGTGTCCGCAGCTGTCAGATTAATGCCCAGTCCACCGGCTTTAGTACTGAGCAGAAAGATGAATATGTTCGGATCACTCGAGTACGTATCAATCAGATCCTGTCGCGAGGCTACAGGCGTCTGTCCGTCTAATCGGAGATACGTGTGTTTGCGGATTTTCAAATACTCTTCCAACACGTTCAGCATGATTACAAACTGGCTAAAGATAAGCACGCGATGACCGTCTGTCTTGAGTTCGTCTAATGTTTTGTCCAGGTACTGGAATTTGCCCGAACTCAGAACAAGCGATTCGGGCAGTTTGAATCCACTGATGCTTTTGTAATCGCGCGTCATCTGGTGAATTTCGAAGTCTGACATACAGGCTAAATCGTCGACGATGTACTCTACTTTCGTTTCCTTGTAGAACGGATCTTTGGCAAGACGTTTCGCAATGGAGGGTAGATCTTCATACTTATAATGATAGCGCAGTAACAGTGGATGATTGCTCAGTTTGCGCATGTCCGTCATCATTGCCATACCGCTATAATCACTGGACGAACACAATTGTCCATCGGAGTTCTGCAAGCTGCGTATCAACTCTTCATACTTCTGTTTCTGACCCGACGCCATTGGACACAGTACCATGCGGTCTGTCTTCGTGGGCAATTCTTGTAGAACATCACGTTTCAAACGACGCAAGACGAAAGGTTTCATAATACGTTTCGCTTGAGCAATTTGCTCTCGTTCAAACGCGGGCAAATCATCATCTCCCGATGATTTCTAAAACAATTGTTGTTTTAGCCAAAAGCTCGTACAAATCTAGCAAATGTTACTTACTGCGTTTTTCTGAAACAAACTCTTCAGATCGTCTGTCTTGCCGGCAAACATGGTTGGCATTACAAAAATCAATAACGACATGAGTTCAAGTAAATTATTCTGCAATGGTGTACCCGTTAGAAGAATCCTGTTCATCGCCTAAAAGGAACACATCAGTGTTTGATAAATCAACGGGAGCCATATCACTGTAGTTGTAACTTACTTTAATCCTAATAAGGTTCTCATAACGTTGTGTGTTCATATTTTTCAACATGTGCGCCTCGTCGAATACGACGTAGTGCATTTGTGTGACACGAAACATTTTACGTTCCTCGGGGCTGCTGCTGACCATTGTGTACGTTGTCAACACTACATCCGTATTCAACAGTCCACCACGTGACCAGTCGATACGTACCATACGGCGTTCCTCCGTATTACCGTAATAAACGAATACTTCCAGTGAAGGACACCAGCGTTCAAATTCGACTTTCCAGTTATCTAATGTACTAGAGGGTACAACGACCAAGTGTGTACCCTTAGCTGCACCAGTCTCCTTCAGATGAGCAAGGAAGGCAATAACCTACAACCAAAGTTTGTATGTTTCAATCAAAGACGCACGCCATTTACACGTATAACTGACCTGTACTGTCTTTCCCAAGCCCATTTCATCCGCTAAAATCCCATTGACTCCTTGAGCATGCATTACAGCTAACCAGTTCAAGCCAATCAACTGGTAATTCGTGAGTTTCAGATTGCCATTGAGTGTTTTCGGTTGACACTTAACGCCGGCACCCGCCTTCACAGCTCGTTCCATTTGTTGCGCAAGATTCGTGCATTTGTTCATCAGTTGCTGCACGTTGCTACGTGTGACCAGTACTTGTTGTGCAGCGTTCAACAGATCCGTACTCAAATGTTTATTGTCCTTGATCTTCTCCACCAGATCTATCCAATCGCGGAACGGGCGTAGAGAGAGTAATGAGTCGACTTTTTTCTGGGAACAGCTCGACATCAGTCGAAGTTCGTTGGCTGTAGCAGTTTGTAGGAAATCAAACACCCGCTTTTTATCACCGGTTAATTCATTAGAGATTTCAATATCGGAATCTTCATCACTGTAGGTACATGCAGTGTTAATAAAATTGCATAGAAAGAGAATGAAATAGTACACAAGAAATTCTAGAATTACCTGTCAAAGACCCGCGTGTCACTATATTTGTTGCCACCAAACTCACTATCATCGCTATCAACATCTGTTCGTCTTCGTTTTGCTGAAAGTTGTACGTAATAAATAATAAACTATTGACACCAAACATAATTCAGTACTAATACCTTTTCGTTTTTGGTTGCCTCTCTGTATCGTCCGTTTCTTAGAAGTTGTGTTGTTGACATTTTCGAGGATTTCATTAATTGCTGTTTGTGCATTCCAACCGCATCTCAGGAGTGTGTCTTGCAGAACCTGCCAATACATATATAATCTTGTACATTTACAACAATTAACAAATTTATAAAATAAAACTTACCATAATGTTATGGTCGGGGAATGTATCCATAAGTATACGCATCTGTTTTCCTTTACCTTGAGAGTCATTACTAGTCGAACTGTTACTATTATCATTGACGATATCAAAAGATGAGGAAGGCGTAGCTGTCTGTGCAGCAGCAATCACTTCACCATCGGAATCTGAGTCGGGAATCGGTTTGATTCTACGACGTACTACTTGTCCTGGCTGGCTTTCTTCCGTAGCTGGAATTCCATTTCATATTGTTTACAATCTTATAACTGTTCACGTTGTGTACAACAAAGCTGATAGAAATATATTACATAGAAGATAATCATATCAATTTTGTAATGTAACAGAAAATGACAATCACGATACTTGATTGTAAACAAGTTGTTCGTATACGTCGAAGTGTAATTTGATAGAATTGTGAGGTGAGACATGTTATACCGGTGTTTATGTCCGGGGGCCCCATGTGATGAGGATATGACTAGCTAGAGTAACGATGTATGTTACACGATAGATATAGGAATTTAAACAGTAAAATATTATGAATGATAGATGAAAGAAGGTATTGTTGACATACGTGATGAAAGACATTATGAATTGATTGTATGAATTGAATGTAAATGATAGAAAACCATGTTTTCCTACTACTTACATGTGTCTAACTGACCGTTTTCATGGCTATTGTGATTGTTTGTGGGTTTCTTCTGAAACCTGAAACAACGCAGGTTGTTGAGAAGGCTAGGACTGGTGTCTGTACTATTCGACATTTTCGTTTTAATTCACAGACACTTTAGAAACACTTGTTCTTCACAGGTAGTTCTAGTAAATGACTAAATGTAAAAGTATACTGTTTGTTATCACATAATCTTTACGATTCAGGTCTATTATAGATCGGAGATATTATTAAAAAATATACTAAATATATATCACAATTTGAACTGCTGAAGTCCTTGACACTTCGCAGCAGTTAGAAATAAATTAAATATCGCCATTTGTACGTTAAAGAACTTAACTATGTCATTAGTGATATTTCATTTTTTACGTTGGCGACAATACATATTAATAATATTCAGTAGACAATTCTTAATGATACCTAATACAATATTGTTATTCTGTTAAGTAATTAGCTTATATAATACAATATTTTGATTCAGCATGCTTTAATTATACTTACGTTTTAATGTATATTACCAAAATGTTACTTTAAATTGTTGGTAACACTGTTTTTCGAATGTATAATTGTTAGCATCATTTTGTATCCCTGTTCTTCATAATTCATTATTATCTTAAATACATTGAAAAGTTGTTTATCAGTACAAATAATTTATGAATCAGTTATAAGCAATGTTTAATTACGATGTAATAAAATTTTCGTGAATCAAAAAGATAGTTTAACAGTTGGCTACATTTGCTGCCGCGGGCATAGATTAGACCGCGAGTGTGACTGTTTTCTGATCTATCTTTGCGATCCTACACGCTCGTTAAATAATTGAAATAGTTCACGAAAATGGCAGGAATCGTGAAGAATATCCGTGCTGTAACGCGACAAGCGGCTTTAGTAAGAAATTTCGCTACACGCACTGCTCCATTCGCTGTAAATAAAGTTCTCTTCACCTACCAAGACAATAAAAATCGAACACTTATTCCGGTAATATCTGGCCAGGTATGTATTGAAACATACTTAATTTCCATCATAACACGTAAAACAAACTTGCAATTATCAGTGGCTATGCGTTGGGCTATTTATTCAACACCTTTGAGTAGAATTTGCTAATTTCCAAAGTTACGACTTAACCTATTTGACATAATGTTATATAATAACCAACTAACAAATATATAAAACAGTGGATTAAATTGAAAACGTCATGTTGATTTTTGCATTATTTTTACATTGCTATTCTAGAGAATTATCATATTTATCTTTGAGTTGCTCATCATGTATGTATTTCTTGTATTCTTTCATTCTTTAGTATTTTTGTTTTTGGCAACATGTTATTAGGCTTCTTTCCATGTTGTCTTTGTACAACTTTCCTAATGTGAGAATATTTGACATATATTTGTGTCAGTTTTGCTGTTAATATTTGATAGTCAAATACATGGTTGTTGGAACAAGGTTATATTTGATTGTTTGATGGTAGATTCATATATGTAATTATGCTGACGCTATATCGAAACCTACCATGGATCAGATTCGGGATCGTGTATTGAAAGTGTGTTCGTCGTACGACAAAGTAACAGCGGACAAGGTACGTTTGACAAGTGGTAGTAATGTCAGTTCTATGATTTCAGAGGCTTGGGTTACCGTGTGTACGCAATTATAGTGCCAAGGACCCGCTCACGCTCAAACTTATCACTGAACGTGTATTGTTGGTGTTAAAATTGTACGATAAAGTCAATCCTGCCAAGGTACTGTGCTCACCCTCTCTATCTCTCTAAGTAACACAAGCCTCTGTATTCTTTGCAATCACAGTTAGAACTCACCATAAGATATTATATAAGTAATAGTAATTGTTACATAAATTAATTATTATATTTTTATAGCTCTCTTTGGATTCCCACTTTATCAATGACCTCGGTTTAGATTCATTGGATCATGTTGAAGTGATAATGGCAATGGAAGATGAATTCGGTAAATACATACACACATTTGTCAGAAAACTATTAATGATTATTTGTTCCTTTTTTCAGGATTTGAAATTCCCGATGGTGATGCAGAAAAATTATTGAAACCAGCCGATATTGTCAGATATATCGCGGATAAAGAAGATGTTTATGAATAAAAAAAACAATCACATTACTTAAGTTGTAGGAATTCTGTTTAAATTTCTCTATTATTACAAATAAATCTTAGAAAGTTACATTTGTGTCTATATGTTTCTCAACAGGGCTCGACAAATCATATTTGAAGTAATGTAATGTACATATTTTTGCGTTTGGCAGACATTGCTCTAACCGGCAAATATTTATATATTATTGTTATTAAGTAGTTAATTATTCACGTGCAGAATCTGTATTTGTTGAGCTCTGGCTATTGTCCATCAAACTTCAATTACATAAACTATTGTAGTGTATATTATTTGTTATATTGTACTAAATTTTGATTTGTTAAAATAAATATTTACTTACGAATATACTTGCATACTTTGATAATACAAAAACTACGCTTATCATCCCTCAATCAATAATTTAAACGTACAGAGATACAATAGAAAGTGCGAATGTTATTCAAAGGCGTACGTGCACAAAGAGATAATTCGAAATCTTTCAAAAAGAATGATAATGAATCAATAAATGTATTTGCAATTAATAATTACAAACAATATGCATAAATTGCAATAGAATTAAACATTTATTATAATTTTTTGCATATGAAATAATTTAATGATGTATCCCTTGAAAAAAGTTGCTGACGACGTCCATGTATCAGTTTATGTAATGAAATTTAAGTGATGTTAAGATTTTGTTGTAATAATCCCGTTTCCATCATTTTGAATAATAATAAATTAAGATTTTTGTTGAAAATAACATGTATAGTTACAATATTAAACAACTTCACTTCGAAAATACACATGTCAAAATGTGTATAACCTCTGAATCTGCGACATGTTTTTGAAGTAATACACACTGAAATACACATATACAGCATGCATTTTCAAAGTGACAAAGACATTCTAACCGAACTGCATACATTTATTTCTGGGGCTACACAAACTAGTAAATCTAATCCATTAGATTTATCGAAAACCGCTCTAAACTTACTGAAAACGTTACCTACAGCGCGTGATGCTATTTTAGAATATTTTTGTACGGTATTTGACATCGCAGTGAATAATTATATTGTCAGAATCGAGACAGAAATCGCAACAGGCCAATTGCCAAGTACATCATCAAGAGAAGAGGCTACTGTCAGTGAGATTCATACAGTGTTGTGCAGTTTCGTATCGTCCAATCCTCAAGCATGGGCTCCGATCATAAGTACATGGTCGTTGGAATTACTGGGAGAGTTAAGTTCCAGGTATGCAGGACGTGCACATGTATCGTTACAAGCTAGCTTAAATGAAACACTACAATTGTGGATGGGTGCCAGATCAACAAGAACTTTGATAGACATAACTACACAATGTCTCACCTGTCTCATGGATGCTCATACGGAGAATAGTGAATCATGGATGAATGCATTGCTGGATACTTCAGTGAAGCATTCACCAAACTTTGACTGGGTCGTAGCGCATGTTGGTAACTGTTTTCCAAATACAGTGATAACACGAGTGCTGTCTTGTGGCCTCAAAGACTTCAGCATGCATAAAACTAGCGACACAGGACGAAAGTCACCGAAACTGTTGTCCGTTGTGGGTATTCTAGGACATTTAGCTGGCAGTCACTTTACTGATATTCGTGCGGCACTCTTACAGTTATTTACGTGGAGTTTAAAACCTTTCAATATGCTTGACACTGATTTAAAGAGTCAGAAGGTAGCGACAGTTCCTTTTTTGTTGCAGTTAGCAGCACTGTCACCTACACTACTCAACGCACTTACTACCAACATTTCACATACGCTGAAAGAATGTGTAATTCTAAGGTTATGCACATACACAAATGACTGGTGTAAGTATTTCGGTTCCGCTAAAATACTACAGGAATTGATAGTTAAACTAATACTGGGTTCGGAAAGGGATGGTATTCAAATTGTGAATTTACTTCTTAACTTTGTGCATATGCCGGATGTTGATCAGAATGTTAGTTTTATTAGAGAAAATTGTCGAGAAACTCTAGAATATGTTCTGCAAGACATAGATTATATTGTACGAACTGAAACGTTAATGAATGCGGATAATGTTAAATTGTTACATTCACTGACTAAAGATATCGGGGGCTTACATAGTTTGTTATTAAGTTCAGAACGATTAAAGTATGAAACTGCGACACGAATTATTATGTTGATGGGAAAGTTTAATCATGTAGTCACGTTAAAATCATGTTGTTATATACTGCGACGTTCTAGAAGTTACGATAATCTTGTAATGTTGGTTAGATTACTCGGCAATCAGAATTTGTGTAGTAAAAGTGAAACTAGTTTCGGTTATGTAGATAATTTCGGTGAAATTCTCAAACAAACATTACTGGAAATATCAAATACGGAGTCTAGTGATACAGACTTTTATTCAGAACTCGGGAGTACAGATCAAATGTGGCAGAACTTATTGACACTGTTAAAATGGGAGAAATCTGCGCAGATATTTGCACTAAAATCAAAACCGATTTCCCAGGCTATTTTGTCAAATTTGAAAAGAATTTCTAATGAATTTGGAAGCTCAAAGAGTGGGAACAAAATTCGACATATTATTGCAGAATTGTTACATATTACGATTGTATCAATGTCAATAAATTACTTGAATTTCCCGCCACATTTGATCTTTTCGCTGGTCAATGCGAACGTGAACTATTTTTTTCTCTGTTGTCAAGAGCCGAACGCCGTGTTGAAAGTGAAGGGAAATAGAATCGTATGCGATTTGTTTAATTGTCTGACATTGTACTCGAAATCTGCTCGAGTGAATGCTTTGCGCGAATTGTTGGAACGTTCTTTGTTTAAGAAAGAATCAATTTTGTTCGGTGCTAAGTTACCGGATGACTATAAAGACGAGAAAGGACAAGAATTACTGTTATACAAGAATCACAAACACAGTACCACCATGATGCTCACTCAGAGACATTCTTCCGTGTTTCATTCGGGAATCATCGGCCATGGAAAACGAAAACCTCAATTCAAGAATCCGTATTCTGCAGAAGAAATAAAACACAATGTGGCTCATCTATTGCTTGCTGTTAAATCATGTTGTATAGCGTTCGCAGAAGATCCGAATGATCCGTTGAAGAAGTCGCCCATCTCGTTAGAAGCTTTGACACTTGTATCGCTACTGTTGGTACAATTCGTCAGTCCAGATGTCATGTACAATGGCTTACCATGGCCAGAAGAGGAGTTCTCGAAGGTTACAATCGAGAGGGACCTGTATATCCGACGGCTTTTCGCTCACACTCCGATATTGTGGAACTTTCTACGATTTATAGCTGCATATAGACCAGTGTTATGCTATTGTTCAGTGTTGTTGCGAGCGATTTGTGCAACATTGCTCCATCAGTGGAACAGTACAGGCCAAGGGGCAGGCTCGTACAATAAATACGACTTGATAGACACGACTCTATGGCTCCTGGACATTATGTCTATGGGCCAATTGTTGCCTCCGCCATTGGCCAGCTTGAGAATCCCTGTGGAGGTTCTGAAACCGAATGAAATCGTACAGTTGTTACGGTTCTGCGTATGGAACTATATCAGAGACCATGTACCATCACCTGCATTGTTTGGTTGCGATGCGAGTGGCTTGCATTGGCGCGATCCGACTGTTGCTCGCCCGGGCCAAATGTATACAGACACATTCAGAGCAGTGATGTACAAGAACATTGATAAAATGGGCCAAATATATGCGCAGTTTTTCCTCGATATCGCCGAAACGGAATAATAGCCGAGAGTATTAATTCTAATTGTTTATCAAGATGTATGTTTATTGTAAAATCGTTTGAATATAAATGTATCAAGAAAGTTATACAATTTTTGTGAGAAATAAAGATGTTTATATTTACTTAAGAATACTTTATTTTATTCGTACATATAGTGAATATATGTTAAATTTAAAATTATAATTTTTAGTACTTATTACTTAAGAGTAAAGATAAAGTTTATATTTAAAGTACAGTGGAATCCACTTATATTGAAACCGTGTATATTAGTATAGTAAATACATAACACTAAATACTTTCGTTATAGCGCACACTCACTTATAGCGAATCGAATTCCTTGTCCCTTCAAGTTCACTATAAACGGATTCCACTGTATTTTATTTCATTCTTATATCTAGTGAACACATGTTGTATTTTATAGTTATAATTTTTAGTAATTAGTACTTAGGAGTATTTTACGTTATTCTTACATCTACTGAACACATGTTATATATAATGTTATAATTTTTACTAATTAATTATTAGTTGGGAGTATTATGCGGGATTGTGGTATTTTTCGACTCCTGCCTTCCCCATGTACTTATCTATAATCTCGTCGATTAATGGGCTGGTACTTACAACAGGTTTTGGCGTATTCATTGTTACTGTCATTTCTCCGGTAGTATTCCTCTGGCCCACGGCTACACATTCTATATTTGACAGCTGTTTCTTGGACGGACAGTACTGGATGTTAGCAAATTCACTGTCTGGCTGTTCAGTCACAGTTTCCATATTTATACGGAAGCGCTTCACATCATCAAAAAACTGATCCATATCCCTTTGTCTTTTGGAACGGACAGGCGCCATTACTTGTGTTTCTAATTTATTATAAGCCAGGTCTTCGCTCAATTTATTATCTGCCTGCATCAGCTTGCCCATTCTTCTGGGTTTCCCAGCAACCTTCGTATTTCTCTTACTTAACTGTTTTTCAAGTATAACATTAGTTTCTGTTTTAGTCTTTGATTTTTGCTTTTGTTCCTGTTCTTTTTGGTTTAATGTACTTGCTTCAAGTAGGTTTTTAGTTTCTTCGTTGTTGTCTCTCGATAAATTCGTGGATTTGTCCTGATGTTTAAAAATTAGCTGTGAAGGGCGTAATATAGTCTGTGATTTATTTCTTAATGATTGAGAACTTCCGGCAGATAACTGAGTTTCATCCACAACGATTTGTTTCATTGTATTTGACTGTTGTCCATGTTGCTGCAACTTACTGCCTAAATTACCTTGCTTTATATTATTAGTTCGCCAGGAAGTAAAACCGGTTTTAGTTGGTAACGACATATCGGATCTAGCACTCGTTCCTTGTGTAGGGGTTGGTTTCTTTGTACAAGCATCGCCAACTTTTGGCCTGTAATGAATATTAAGATCATCATTTCTTAGGTTATCATCTGATGATCCTAATAACATTTCCTCACGTTCTTGTTTGGTTAATGTTCTGCAGAATACATTAGCCATCTTTGTTTTCCCTTTAGTGTTACATTTATCCGGCAAAGGAGTAGATGTTACTCCAGTTGATGCCAAATACTTGGTAAATTGTTCCGAATCTACGCTAAATATGGACTCGTTACCCGTGTATGGTTTGTTAGAACATAATTTGTCTGTAGTGTGAAGTCCTGTTTTCATTTGATCTTGATTACCATGCGCAGCCGTATCGTGAACACGTTTGGTACTTAATCCTATGCCACTGACTACGGAATCTTTATAATCAACCAATTTCTTAGGTGGTACACTTAATATTTCACTCCAGGTTAGCTGTCTCTTTGTCTTGCTTTTATCTAAAGCACTTGTTTCAGGTACGTTTATTTCGTGCTTGAACAACGGTGACGACACTCGTTTGGTGCGAGTCTTTGCTGATTGCTTGTAGTGTTCGAACGGAAGCTTGTTCTTTATGCCCTTGTCACTTCGGGATTTTCTTTTGAATTGTTTTTTCGGATTTATTATAGCGCTTAACATGCCTTCTTTGGGTCGTTGTATCACAGGTACGGGTTCTGAATCCTGTTTTGGATTTTCATGCATATGGTCTAGTCGAAAATTACGTAGACATTCTTCATCGTCATCATCTTTGAGAACCTCTTCAATTTTCTTCTGTTCTTCTTCATAGTCCGCCATAAACAAATCGAAAAGAGTATGGCAACAATCGTGTGATTGTGATTTCTTAGACTTATTACGAGCAACTCTTTTCGGAACATAAGATTCTCTACTTCTATATCTATCAGTCTGAGTTGTTTGTGATTTTGAAGTGCATGGCAGCGTTTCCACATTGTTCACTGGTTTGTTTAAAGCACTGGGTTTAAGATTGATCTCGAATGTCTTCTCTTTCGACTTCTCGCTCAGGAAAGATAGAAAGTTCACTGGTTTCTGTCTCGGTTCAGTTCGAAACTCGATCTTGAAATCCGGATTCGATGGTACAGATTCTGTATTAGTATTCGCAAGTTTTATAAATTCGGCCGGATCATTCTTCGCAGAAAAATCGAAAGTAACGGACTTTCTTGGTCGTAAAACGGGGTTAAATACAAATGGTTTTTCGGTTTTCTTCTCAGTAGTTTCTATTGTATGCTTTTGTTTCTTCACTCCGAAATTATCTGTGGCAGTTTTTTTCATAGGCTTGCATGCAGGCTTAGGTTGGATTCCTGATGTACTGGGACCGGCAATATCGTCAGTATTAGTGTGTTGTGTGGTTGTACGACAGGTTTTTTGGTTTGGCCATTCGTTAGACTGGTATCTATGCTTTTGTCTTGGAACTCTAGAATTGAAACTATCCTGAAAAGTCGTCGATCGACTCTCGGGCTTACGCTGTGGCTCAGACTGAATTCCTGATGTACTTGGATAGGCCATATCATCAGTATTAGTGTGTTGTACGGTTGTGCGACTAGGTTGTTGGTTCGGGAACACATTGGACTGGTATCCGGATGTGCTAGGATTCACATTATACGATTGGTAACGATGATGATCTTGTACCGTTGGATTAGAATACCAACGGAATGTTTGTGCGGTGGAATGACTGGTTCCTGTGCTCCAGGAGCCGAGTATATGTGACGGATACTCCTGGTAACTTGTGTAGTGAGTCTCTTCTTGGACTGTATGCTCTAGGGATCCAGATTCTGCGCCACAGTAGTTCGACACTGCGTAGTATGTTGAGACAGTGACACTTTCACGACGTTCAGATCTATAACAGTCCGTACTGTCATACCGAATCTCACTCCTGTACTCTGCCTCTTCTTCATACTGAAATGAGCCAGGTCGCATATTATCAGATGACTCGGATGACAACCGAGGAGTAAATCGGAAACAATTATCTGGAATCGGGCTAACTGGTTTGGGTTGTTTACGTGAAGATGTATGCGGATCTAACGGTTCCGGTTCAAAATTCTCTGACGTAGACGAACTGAACTCAAATGGCGGAGAGTATGGGGATTTAGAGCCAAACAGTACGGAATCCTGGGACTTTGTTTCAAAAGTGTTTGAAGACGGTACATTTGACACAAGAGGTTTTGGAATCAGTTTTTTTGGTTCAGAAGGTTTTGAGCTCAGTGTTTGTGGCTCAAACGATGGTGAAGTGAGAGTGTTTGTCTTGCATCTTTGTGAGAGCAGAGATTTTCGCTCCAATATAAATAAATCCTGGCTATTTGAATTCAAGCTAGGCGAAGGCGCTGAATTTATATTCATAATGTCAATTGGAGTTTCTGAATCCGGAGTATATGGTTCGAAAGGTGGTGAATACGTATCACTGTACAAGTTAAAATTCGGCGAATACGTTGGGGAATCTGAATCATAGCGCAACGACTTATCACCACTTGGTCTGTTCTTCTCTTCTTCTACATCATTCTCCGACTGTGGATCTAGGTGTTTAACAGTCACGCCTAGTGGATCACCATGTTCGGAATCAGCGCAATCTAGCTCGGAACTATCAGCTGTGATGCAATACAAGAAATCAGCTTCCGATGGGATTAACGAGTCAACAATCTTGCTATCTGCCGACATGGTGATGGGTTTATCGAAAGCTCCACGTTTACACTTTTCTCTAGCTACGTCGTAGACACTAGTCGATGGTTTGGACTTTTGTCTGTCACTGGTATCGGTTGTTGATGAACTTTTCGCCGTTCTAGAGCTGCGAGAAGTTGAAGTACGGGATGGTATCTTGTCGATGGACAGTACTTGTCCGATTTCATAATGTTCACCAGTGAGTTTTTCAAAGTCGTCTAGTCGTTTACGCTCAGTTTCCGCGGTAAGTTTGTTTTGAAGCTGAAGCAACTTCAAATCCGCATACAATCTATATTTGAGATATGTGATGTTTTGCGGGCACGCTGACGGCTGGATGGTCTATAAGATAAGAGAAAAATTCAATGTAATACTGTCGTATAACTCTAAATGATAGCCATAGTATTTACCTTAAAGGTCGGTAATAAATCATGTAATATTTCTTCAGCACGATCACTTACCATATCTGATCCGCCACAGATCCTTGCCAACTTGATGCCATACGTTTCCACGCCATTTATGCCGGCTATTAACCGATAAGTAAACTTAATGCATTTACGGGTGTCTCTAAGAGTTTCCGTGGTTTCTAAGTGCGAGCTGAGTGCAAACGAGAGAAAAGTTAAAACAAAGCAGTCATTTTAACACTGGTAAATCTAACTTACTTGGTAACACTGTAATACATGTCAGCCAACTTCGTCATTGATAAGAAGTGTGTGGCGACGAATATATAAGCTTTAATTTTCAGTAACTCTTCGCATATTGCAAGAGCAATACTGATACCTTCGTCCGCCGAAGTGCTATGACATAGTTCGTCTAGGATAACCAGCGAGCGGCTACCGGTGTCCAGCGTATTCAACATGTACTGCACCTCGGTCATCTCACGTACGAACGTCGATGTCGTAGTGGAACTGTTATCGTGAAGATAGTCCTCTACGCTGATGCGCGCATACACGTGCGTGCATGATCGGAAGGTGGCAGATTGGGCTGGCACATAACAGCCAATCTGAGCCAGGATCTGCAGCAAGGGTATCTGCCGCACATAGATTGACTTACCGGACATATTCGGTCCAGTCACAATATGTAGGTTATATAAATCGGACGCAACCTGAGGACAAAATGAAATGAGAAAGAGCAACTCGAAAGGAAGCTGGTGAAAGACTTACTATGTTATTGGGTACTGGTTCTTGTGCAGACGAATATTCCAGCAATGGGTGCCTGGCACTGATTATCTCCATATGCTCAGTAGAGAACTTTGGGCGGATGTAGCCAGATGTAGTGCTTACAGTGGCCAAAGATTGTAATACATCCAACAGTGCTACGTCATCACATAATCTATATAAATGGCCTATGCACTGCCTGATGTTTACCATTAACTGATAGATGATGCTGGAATACGCAGAGTTGAGTAAAACATTTTAGAAATCGTTTTAAATATTATTAGTATTAAGGAAAATAGAAACAAATCAGTCTGTTGCGCAACCCAAAGAAGAGAAGAACTGTAAAATGTTTATTGCAATATAGTTATAGAATCAAAAGCAGGACATATATATGTATGTGTAATGAAATTAAGTAATGTCAGCGTTTTGGGCACGGGAGAATGTGTCCAGAGACAATATATCTGAAGTGCAACAGGCGAATTAACAAATGTAGCAAAGCCAGAAGCGGGTATAAGCCATTGGTCTCTTTATCAAACAAGAAGCCGAGGGCCGGTTACAGAACATCCATGGGTTTTACGGAAAAAAATATGAAATCCATCAAAATAGCAAGATTCTATATACACAAAAAGATATTAACTATTTGGTTGGAGTTTTAAATTACTTGCAGCTTTATTTGATAACTATGTTATGTGTTTATCGCAAACAAAAAGATACCCTAAATTTAACTAACGTTCAAATAAGCAATGTTGAAGATACCAGGGATGTCTCTGTTTAAAATTCAATATAATTGTAAAGTTTTATTAATTATGTTCATATGTATTTAGGCAAGATTTAATATTGTAAACTAAATGTACTATTACATAACCAAACATTGTAAAACCGTTTTTTATTATGTATTTAACATTGTGAAATGAAAAACTATAGGCTTGTAGATTTTTTTTATAAATGGAATTGTTCAATCAGAACAAATCTTTTTATAAGAAAGGAATGTAATGAAATTAAGTAATGTCAGCGTTTTGGGCTCGAATGGTAGCACAACGCGCTGCACGGGAGAATGTGTCCCCGACCTGCAAAGCGGGAGCAGCGTGATAATCGCGCACGTTAGAAACGATTAGAACCAAAAGAAATAATAGAGAGAAAAGCAATAGTTTTTTGTTCAACTAAACAAGGTATGTAAACTTTAGAATTGTATTATATCAATATACCATTATTTCAAAAAGGACATATTTCTATTAATAACTAGGCCTGGAGGCAAGAACCCAGAGATGAGTAAGTAATGAGGTTTGGTGTAAAAAGGAAAATCATTAAATAATGTACACATACACATTGCTTATCGACTCGATCTCCTGGCAATTGGTCTGCAGCCGTACACCGTAGTTTGTCATTGCGGAAGTGGTCATGGTAAAGTGGGTTGTATTCTTTTCCACCTAGGATAAAACATTGGAATAATAATGATACAATGCAATGCACAAGATACGATGGCACATTGATAGTGTAAGTTTATACCTTTACAAACACGGATGGTAGACTAGATTTTTCCATGTTACGTATGTTGCCTACCAAGTTCAGCACGATGTGGAATCCACGTTTCAGCGTATGATGAATGCGTAACGGTAGACTATACTTGTCACTCAAATTTTTAACGTACGCTATAATGAGAACAAACCATTTATTACCGAGTACTAAACATAAACCGCGTGATACTACCTCTCATGTCATCTATGACCTCCATGTATGTGCGTCGGGCTATGTCAAGGAAGCCATTAAACCCTGTACGAATAGCGAAGCAGCACTGCAGGTCTCCTGCGTGACCGGTCGCGGGATGCGCTTCCTCAGTGAGTACCTTGTGAAGTTTTTTGAGCAGCCACGAGTACGGAGCCTTCACTAGCTGTTCGTGGATACGACGAAACAGCGGATGATAAGTACCTTCCAGTTCAGTACGCAGAGGCTCAATGTTAGTGAGAAGCGTCTTCAGCTGCAACGTGTAGTTCAGTTGTTTGTCCGAGACGGCGGCAGCTGATTGAGGTACCATCGCGCCAAACATAAGGGCACATTCGATATTGTGCAGGTTTACCAATACACCCTAGCCAGCAAAATAAACAAAGTGGTGAACGATGTGGCATAGATTTTTTACAAATATAAATTACCTTCAGTTTGATGCGCAATTCTGTATTCTCTAGTAACTCCTGGACGCAATCCAGGCGAGCTTGTGTCACGTGATCAATGCACGGAGGCTGTAGAATGGTGGCTCGTAGCATTTTCCTGCCCACACCAGTCACACAATGATCAAGCATGGACAGTAAGTTGATCGCACGTTCCTCATTGTTGCAAGAGGAGACTAGTTCTAGTCGGTTGGCAGAATCAATGTCGATAACGACGGTATCCTCCGGTTCCTGATATTCGATCTTGATACTCCTTGTCGGGTACATAATGTGCTGTTCTTTCTGGATATACTTGATCAGAGCACTTGCACTAGCTAATGCATAAAATCTAGCAACACACAACATTCAATTAAGTACAATTATGCTCAGGGGAAGGAACAGGTGCTTACTTTTCTCGGATGACCAAAGTGACTGATTTAAACTCAGGTGCGCATAAACTCGTCACGTAACTCAGTCCGCGGTTGCTCCTGAACGCAGAACGCGACACGGAAGAAACAGTCAAACTCGGAAACTGGTCCTTGAGTAATGTGAATATTCGACTAGGTGTTGTACACTCGACGAAGCTTGACGGTATCAGCACCTTAAGTTAGAGGAATCAAACAAGTTAAACCATGTGCCAAACCACTGTGATTCTTCAGCGAAAACCTACCTCCACGGGGCGTAGAATATTAACCTTTGTTAACGTGTTAGTGTACGTTTGTGTATCTGAGATCTGGCAAAGAACTAATACAGGCTTGTTTATGTCCATCGCCGCAATTCCTACGATTCCTCGGGCTTGACCACGACCCTCGCATATTGCTGTATACAGAGAATACAGTTCCAAAGATGATATTAGTAATGAGATTAAGTGAGGAATGTATTCCAACACTTACCAACAACAACTTGGGAACTGACTGTTAAACGCGACGACTCGGATTTCATGACTGCAGAACCTAGCGTTGGCCTAGTACAATAAACACTATTAATCACACATACATATGTATGAACTTGAAATAAATAAAAAATATTATCATAATTATAGTGCAATAACTTATAAAAACTTATACCGAAACCACTGAACATCAATATTTGACTATAAATCGGATGATAATTGATATAAATTAATTACTTTCTTTTAGCTGTGGACGGTGTCTTAGTTGTACTTGCACTTGTTGACGATTGTCGATTGTGCTTTATGATTGGCTGCGACGGAGCCCCCAAAATTGGCCTCCTCAAAATTGCTAGAAAAATGTTTTGAAATATACAGAAACACGAATAAAAGTATTAATTTTTAAGTTACCATCACTTTTTGACCCTCCATTATGTTTATTTGCTGTTATATTATCTTGAATGAAATTCATTTTGGCTGATGCAACCGAATGTATGAAAAAGGTTGAACGACCAGAAAACTTTTAAACAATTTAAAAGTTTTATCACAAACACAACACACTAAATAATGTTTTAAAAGTTTTTCAAACTTGAACTAAGTATAATAACAACTTTTTTCACAAGAAAATTCCGTTTTTTCTCGAAATTAATTCGATTAAAGACGCACACATACTTCCCTGTCAACGGCCATTACGGAATGATGCACAGCGGTACAGCCTACTATGTTTCAAATATGTTTCTAGAATATTCTAGAAAATAAAACAACTGCATGTAAAAATATACATTTATTTGATAATTTTCACTTATTGTCCTACTATACATATATTATAATAAAAAGTATAAAATATGGTTGACTATTTTTATAATTGTTCACTGAGAGATTCAACGATGACATGTGAAAAATTTTTATTTATTAAAATTTTAACGATATTTTTTATTTTACAAAAAAATTTAACAATGCAAGGCATACTGCCCAACTAACATATGTCACATCACATAATAGTATTAGATTATACCCGGTGTCCCAAGAAATCTGGGACCTAGGGGAATCAACATCCAAATATAGAAATATTGTGATTATTTCTGAACAATACATTTTAGAGCAAAAGTGTAAATATAAAAGTTGTTCAGAATTAAAAACTGCATAATATGATGTTATGGTCAGTGCTTAAATATTTTTGTATATCGAATAAATTAAGTTTGAAATATTGATTCACGACCTACTAATCTGTAATTAGGTGTAGTATTCAAAATTTATTTACTCGTTATAGAAACATATCTGTTTTATTTGCACTTTTACTCTAAAATGTATTGTTCAGAAGTAATCACAATTTTTCTATATTTACATGTTAATTCCCTATGGCTAAATTTCTTGGGACACCCAGTATATATATATATATATATATAAATGACGACCAAAACATTTTCATATCTATACACTCATTTTTTTAAAGGCATCTTGTGTACGACCAGCATTCAAACAAATTTGTTGATCCAATGAAACTAGAAAATTATAACATACAGAAATAAAGTGAAGAATAGAATTATTATTATGCTGGTCGCACACGGGGATTCGTAAAGAGCATGTAGGGATTCTTATATCAATCCATCACAGTAGATACACACTCTGTTCTTATTGATCTTGTTGCTACGTTTAGAGCCCACCGCTCGTATAACACCGCAAGATTCACACGCTGCAAATATAGCGTCAGACCGGTCTATTTGTGAAATGGATGGCAAGAGGTCACGGGAGCTACTGGGTCCATCAGTCAGGTGTGGCACGGCCTCCGCTGGACTGTTCTCTGGACTAGGTTTCGGCGGTGATTCTCGTTTACGTTTGCGCCGAGATGATTTACTAGCCTTCGAACATGACGGCGTAGAATCGGCGGCGGTGGTAACGATATAGATCTCTTCGTCCGTGTCGTCCTCATAAACTACCATTCGATTATTTTCCATCGTTAGTGTGCTTGATTGTTTACCTACAAGAGGAACAAATAAGTAACAGATTGTACGTAATGAACACAGATGAGAACACATACGTTTATTAGGAATGAGCCACCAGAACTGGCGGCTGAGCATATTTTTAAGTCCAGGCACTGTAGCGATGGCTCTGATTAAGTCATCTTCTGCTAGTTTCTGAATAGACAGCAGTTGTAGTGATGGTACTATGGACAGGGAACATGTGATGCGCATCGCAGATTGCGCAGCTGTCGAACAAGCCATCGGATACAACTTCTGATCACGTTTCAGTCCTGTAGAACGTTAGTATAGTTGTTGCACAGTTTCAGTATTGTGTAGGAAAGATTTACCAGTAAAGGCTATGCCGAGCGGGCGACGATTGTGAAAGAATTCCAACGTGCCGCTACACATATCCAAATGTACGCCAATTATTGTGCCCTGGCCGAATCTGGGACCGTACGCAGTATGCACGTTATCATGCTGGATATTACCTCTGTAAGAGTAGCCCCAGGATTCTTTATCCATGCCTAACATACTGCAGAACCGATACGGCCACAGATTCATGACAACATTCTCTGTACCGACACCAACCATCTGTCAAGCGAGAAACACTTGTTTAATCTAATCCAGTTACACGTTAGTAATAACTTACCACATCTGTACCGTACAGAGCACTTAACATTTTAATTTCCCAATAATAGTGACGATTGGGCTCAAACGCCGTATCACCTCGTACGGCTGCCGTGCCAGAACTGAACGTCTGGTGGAAGAATACATCTCGCTTGTTCTCCGACAGTGTGGTGGACCGGGTTAGTTTAATTTCGTCCCAATGCCACTCATAACTGTCATGTTCCTCGCCGCACATACAAGTTATCTCCGAGTCACTAACATCGCCTTTGCCAGGCCACGTGCCGTTACTATTCTTACACATGCAGAACGGATCATACAGCAGTGTGGGCACGGTGGATTGTGATTTAATTAACATCGTTCCTTCTATTCAGTTAATTCTAGAGTCAAAACAACATTTTAGGTTAGAAACAGCTGGATGCGTATACAGAGTTATCTACACTCAATGCGCTTGTTATAGATTTCCTATAAACTAACAATGTTACTGTACTATATTGCAAATAATTTTAGCATATTATAAACTTACATTTGATGTACTCAACACAGAACATTACTTCCCAAAATGTCATCCCTAATATACACAATTAACAATTTAACTGACGTTTGAAGAAGCAAAAATTACACCAATTACGAACTAGTAAAACGTGAAATAAACAATTTTTTATTAATACTTGACACAGCCAAGGATGTACTGTCTAAATGACCTCTGCAAAAGTACAAAATAGAAAAAACTGGATTTCTACGTCGTATGCAGCCATATTCCTATGAAATTGATAACGCGGTAATTTCAAATAAACGTCAAAATCAGATGATGATTTATGTATACCATAAATACTTACAGTTGTGATCTAAAAATAGTAAATTTTCACACCAAAATACTACTTCTTCTAAAAGTAATGAATGATATCAACAAATGACAGCAATTGTTTACTAGCGTACACAGAATTCTAGATATGAAAAATTATTATGTTCATATTAGTTCAAATTTCGAATGCTAGATGATACTATGTACCTACTTTTATCACATATTGTAACACTAGATGGCAGAATATAGGAATTTTTAAAGTGTCTCTGTACTTATTACGTTAAACATGACTATTGTGCCATTTATTACAATTTCCTTCTTCAGCATATCTTTTATTCAAAATAATAACAAAAATATGATATATTTGTCACATTTTCTAGTACTTTGACCAAAAATGAATGATGTGGGGAGACGCCGGGACGCCTCCGCCCCATTATGTGGTGGCTTGTGGTGCAACGCAAAGGGTGGGTTACTTCAATTTTTAATCCTAATCTGGTCCATGTTTTCTCCATCCCATTCTCATTTGAATAAAATAATAGGCACGAAAAACAAAACTGCATTTAGCGCATGACAACCACATATCCATTTATTTTTATTATAAATTTCTCGACTAAACTGTCTTTTGTAACTACGATTTACAATTGTATCTGATTGGGTCAGTTTCAGAATTTGGAGTAGGTCTACCAAGGGGTTTTTTAAATATTTTTTCAGCTAATAAAAGTCTCGAAAAATCACTTTTTAACGTTTTGCACACAATTTATAAAAAAAAATTGCCAGTCGCCCGCCCGCAAAGCAAAACGGCACTGCATGTTGCCTCCACTTACAATACGATAGCGATATTGGCCGAGCGCTCAATCCGAGCGCCAGTTTACATGTTTAAATTGCGTATATTAACTGAACGCGGTACACTGTATAGAAACGAGCGAAGTAGTTCGATCTTAAGCACACTGAGCCAACTATATCATTGTACTGGGAGCAAATTTTATAAGGATCTATTCGTCAGACCATTTTAATTCCGAAGATACACGATGTCTGTATACGACATGTTACGAGCATGCCTGTTCTTAGTTCGTAACTTTATGTACACATACACTCTCGGTGAGAATGCGTTGTTAAACTTGTGTGCAATACATTTGCTATTAGTGCAATTTTTAGATTTGGCTTCTCTACCCTACCCTACCTGTAATAATAATTAATACAGTTACACGATTCCGTAAATCTCGGACTTGCATGTTCGTGCGAGCCCGTGAAAATAAAGTGGTCTGGCGACTAGACTAAAGTCAAATTTTTCGAGTCGTATTACGCTCAATTGAAGGAAACTTACAGAAAAGGAGCTGAATTTATGTATATATATATATATATATATATATATATATATATATATATATATATATATATATATATATATATATATATATATATATATATAATTAGATACATAAATATCTATATCAAGATGTTGTTTAGCCTAAAATAAAATATTTAAATTTTATTTTTTCAGCTTTACGTCTTGGGAGGTTCGCGCCCCGGCGCCCTTATGGACCAGCCGCCACTGACCACATATATAAATGCTGGCGTGTTCAAACTTGGGACTGCTTGGGACAGTCCCTATCCTGATATAAAAGGTGTTAAAGAGCACATCAATATTTGAGAACCATCTAATAAATAATCATAAAATACAAACATTGAAATGGAATACATATATAGATAAATATGCTGTCAACATTTGCATTGGTGATAATTCAGAGTTGACATTTAAATTCAAAATGAAAACTTGTCAACAATGAACCGAGCTGCGATTTGAAAAAATCAATAATCTCTCGTGCCAATCTTGTCGTTAAAACAGATATTTCGCTTCGCACAAGTTGACAGTGGCGAGTTCTACAAAGATTTCTACATTGTTGTTGTATCGATATTATGTGAAAAACGTAGTACATTGATTGCCATCCGTAATTACAAGTGTCACGATGCTGCTGAAGTTTAACAGCAATGTGTTAATACGTGCTGTGCATAAACAGACCAAAAATGTACAGTGCGCGATGTGTACAAAGTAATATCACACAGTTTCTGTCATACCTACAGCCGTCCTAAACTAATAAAAATGGGTAAACGCTTTAACATATTTGCACTGATATTGACTAAGATAAATGTGTCCATTTTGTATACAAAGTTTATAATACTTGACATACATCAATAATATACATAGTTGAAACTGCAAACATTGTAGCATTTATGATTTCATACATTGTATATATGTATACACAAGTGTATACAAGTATAGACAGATCTGGAATGGAACAAAAGTTTGCTGTATCCCATAGTACTGTTGTGTATTTCTGGTTGCATGTTTATTATTACAACATATGATTAACAATAGTATGTGTGTTTTTTTACAGATACAGCTTTGATATACAGCTAAGTTCCTCCGGTTCAGTTACAGTACACAAGACTAGTGCGTAGTATATAGGACTGCGTATGTAGAGTGATATACACGCACATATATATATTCCTACTTACGGACAGACAAGATTGTTTGTTTGTTTATTTATTTATTGAATGTACTAGTTAACGCAGACAACCATAGTACCAAGTTGTTTATTCATGCATTTCTGGATTGACAAACGAAGCCAAACGTGCGGGTTTAGCGGGCGACATCGTGTACCATCTTCGATCAGTAGCGGTGTCGGAGTGGGTATCGGCGGTGCCCTGGGCAGACGTGGATCATTGGTGTCCTGCAGGACATATCATCCACAGCAGGCACACGTCAAGCTCATGGTGACACCGGTGCATAGGTATATATATATACAATACATACATACGTACAATATAGTGACACCACAAGAATCGATGTGATACAGGTTTCAGAGTGTCGACTGTGTCACAGCGAATTCAGCACGTCATCATCATCATCCACATCATCAGCTGCAACATCTGGGCGGTAGTACCAGTGTTCGAGGCAATAGCAGACAGCTCTCACAAGCAGTACAGTGTCAACATGCTCCGTCACCAGCTACAGCAGCCGCATACAGGTCGGTATTAGCGTAAACTAATCTCCGATCCTACAATTAGTCATTCTGCTAATGAAGTACGTATGCCCAGTTACGCTCTATTATTATTAAATCTGTTATCTTGGTGTAATTTAATCAGTAATAATTTGTTCATCATATTTAAAAGAAATTATTGTTGGCACAATGTAAGTTCCGAGTATTGTTTTGTTAAATTTGGTCTGTGAAAATTGTGAGAACCATTTGTCTTGTGGTCCGGTGTTAATGTTGTATAATGGCAAAAGTAGATGTGGCCGATATATCGAATCGGAGGAAAGTGGACGTAGAAATGAACCATACGATGCGTTAGCCAGGATGATGTACTTCTCATGTCGTTATGCAGAAAACGGCAGCAAAAAGTAAGATTCGAAGGAAACCAGGAACACCAGACGACTTGTGCGTATCGTATATATTTATGTCCGATCGCCGACTCAGAGAAATCTGAATGATCTGTTACACGTTGTGACCTCTTGAAACACTGTCACACAGAACATCCTGATAACGTAATTTCAAATGCATTCAAACTGAAGCACAATATCACTAGATCGAACTTACATAATTATCTGCTATTTGCATTTCACGTGCATTTCCTCATCCAAACCAAGGTGCTCGGCTAATCGGTGATTCAAAATGTGCTGCTAACTATCAGTTCATGATCAGCATTGAGAATAGACACAACCGAATTACTAAGCGACTGGTTGCAGCGCCCGAAGGGTGTGTGACACTACAAAATAATGTATCTATATCAACGGGAATTAACACTTCAAGTGTTGGGAAATTAAAAGAATACGATATTTACGTTATTCGTACAACAGAAAACCAACAACAGATGGAAAAACAGATAACAGAACGCAATGCAGAAGCAGAACAAAGAAAAATAGGTATGCTGGTCAACTGTGTGACGTGTAACTGTATGACAAAACCATTCTTCCGAAATAACCTGTGTTGGCAATGCATAGCATGTAATCTTAATAAACGTCTGTATAAGAATAGTACAAAAGGATGTCCAAATACAGACACTTGTGGCAAATGTGAGAAACATGAGGATTATTTCTGTTCGCTCAGCATTGATTGTCGAATATACACAAAAAACATTAGTCCTATTCCATTACTTATGCACTACAAACAAGCCCATGCCAACATAATACACAGGATCGAGACTGATCGAGACAGTGTGCCGTGTCACCGTTGGAATTAATACGTGGGCGATCTATAACACATATATGCTGTCAGTATTTGGCATATGATTCTTCTGACTTTGTTCTGTATGCGTATTTCCCATTAACGTATGAGCAGTTATGTTTATACCAGTGTGTAGTAGAAATCAGTCTTACGCTCAAGCACACACTATACTTGAAGTACAAGTACCATGACAGGTTGTTACGTATTCCACCAAATCAGTTTCAAACATATGTCGTTAATAAACACTATAACATAAAGGTTCATAAATAAACATTCCTATATCATACCACTATATGTTACTTTTAAATATTTCGACCTAATCAATAAGTTTTATCATTATTAACATGATAAAAGAAAATAAGAAGATTAGTAGTCAATAGTGAGAAAACAACTGGAACGTCGACGTACGAATGATAAAAAACGTTTTATTCAATTCGTTTTGCTGTAATACATAATCGTTAAATAAAACTTAGTATTCCATTTTACTATTTATAGCGCTCATCACACACGATCCGCTAGTAATGCACAACACACGGGTGCCCATTCAATGGAGCTGGATAGCGGGGTGTTCCTGGACGTGCCCCTGGAGGCACCGCCCCCCGGAGCCCCAGGTCATCGGCCAGCGGGTCCACACGAGGCCACTGGGCCAGCAGGTCCTGGCCATCATCATCATGTGTTACCAGCAGGCAAACTTAAATGTGGTATGTGGGCGTCCTTTGCTATTGTCACCGTGTTCATGGCCGGTGCAAAGTTCTACTTCAACAACCAGGTACGTCATGAGCAAGTGATGACATCTACATGCATTTCAACACTGTATGTATCGGTTATTACAGAGCACTGGCATGGAAGTGTTGATCTTCTGTTCATTACTGGTTGTCGTCCTATTCGCCGGATGCACAGTATCACTATGTGAAGCAGTTACTGCAGCGCCACCAGCCACTACGGCTGTAATGGACACTATACATGTGCCACCAGTACTTCCTCAGGACATAGAGTCATCCACCCAGGTACGATATCTTTATTTGCAACCAACAATACTTGCAACCATGTCTGGTTGTATCTGTTCATGTTACAGGCCTCCACCGAGGATCTCTCTGTTCTCGGACTCCAGGTTCCGCCCAGCCAACCTATGATGATCCACAATCAACCAGAACCACCACCACCGCCCTACCATATAGCTGTACTGTTGCCCCAGCAGCAACAGCGATTGCGACATCACCAACCACAGCAGCAGATTATTGATGATTCGCCGCCACCGTCGTATGACAAAGCTGTTAGTTAAACAGCAGCCCCTGGACTGTGACGGTTCCTAAACCTGTAACAGTCAGCTGTAGGTATCTACATTGTATATTTGTGTTACAGGTTTGGAAAAGTTAACCCTTGTATGCTGGTTTGTATGAACAAGATTGCATCTAGGTGCTATCTGCATTATATATATATATATATATATATATATATATATATATATATATATATATATATATATATATATATATACATACATGACCAGTACAATAAATGTTCTCATGTTCAAACAAATCAGCACATTAGCGATATTATTGTTTCGTTGTGATGTGGAATGATTATACGTTTCAGAATATGGTTATATAAGGTTAATGGGAATTAGATTGTACTATAGTTTGTTGAAAGTGCGAATGAACATTTGTCCTGCGTACATATAGGTCTGTTCAATGCAAGAATTGACTGTATAATTGTATTCAGATATATATTCTATAATTGGCTGTGCAATTTCTTATTAACTAACTCTTAACTTACGTATTACTTAATCATAATAATTAACATCTTTCTCTATATATTGTGCTACTACACAGGATTGTACGTATTTTCAACTGATTCAATCGTTCTAAACCTATTCATCATATTCCGATATCACCTTAACGTACAATTTCTTACTTATTAACATAACCTCTATCTCCTGCCCTCTATACAATTATGAACCCCATGTACCACTACCACAACTGCTATTACTATAATTGATTGTTGTTCAAGATGATATCGGAATGAGTGTTCTTCGTATTCCAATACAAACGGATTGTTTGACTTGTTCAACCTTGTCCATTATATATTGTTAAGCGTTGCTGAAAGCTTACAAAATGAAAACTTTTTACCAATTTTATGCGATACTCGTAATAACAACTCGATATATGATAATCTTTTGTAAATATTTTTTGTAACTTAACTACGTATATATACATACATATGTTCCACGACATACATAATTAGCATTTCTATAATGGTTATAACATCGATATGAACAAACACGCTTACACAAATATAACATACAAATGTTCCGTTGCCAAGTTTGGCCAAAATTTACCAAAAATTTATGACTACCGAAATATATGCAGTGCAACATGTACGTACAGATAATTAATAATTGATATATTATACACACACACACATACTAACTACATATGTAACACTAAAACTATAATTGGAAAGAAAAAAAAAATAACACTTTTTAAAACATGCGCACATGTATATTAACCATCTGTTGTATGTATGTGTTCTCCGGGTTGAACCACTCTGGGCCACGGTTATGACCACTCTTGCAACGGTTACAACCAGTGATGAAAAATTGATGTTTTTGTCTGTGTTTGATAATAATCTTTAATTCACAATGAACCTATTACACATTCCACACTACGAGCGTTCCACTGTGTTTCGTCATTGGTTATAACCACACATTGTTGATGAATGACCGCGTGTGCGTATAATCACATTATAAATGGTTTATTTTCAGTGGTTGTAAGTACGAATGGATGTATGTATGAGTAGTTGTATTAGTTACTCGATCATTATATTCAGTGCATATAAACTGATTGAAGATTTGTGTAACAAATACAACTAAAATATCTGAAACAAAACACTTGTAAAATAAACTCACTTTTTGACTGCATATTTATTATTATATATTATTATATTATGTAATATTATTAGATACATATACATATATATATATATATATATATATATATATATATATATATATATATACACATATATATACACATATATATATATATATATATATATATATATATATATAAACAATTATTTTGATATAATTTGAGATTTATATGTATTCTTAAATAATAAAATTGTACTTATATAAAAAGCTAAACTTGATACATATATTATATATATAAATAAATTAAATTTCATCTAAATAGGTAATTCTATATTTATGTTTAAACAAAATCACTATTTGCGCTTCTGGAACTCGAAACATTCAATGAAGTGTAAGTTCCAAAATCGCATTCTGTTGTAACAACAAATACATGAAACATTTTTTACCTAAACTTAGCAAATTCGAATAACTCAAGCTTAGAACTTTTGTTAATCTATCAAAAAAATCTAATGCTATATGATTCCAAGTTGGTAGTAAATGTCTGGTAACATAGTGTCTTTTAACTGAAATATTCGTCTTACGAAATGAAAATGTTTGTTCTAGTATTTCAAACTATGTGAAATGAAATTAACTGTAAAAAAATGAACGATTTTTAATCTCCAATAATAGCAATGAAAAAAAATATCACGACAATACGGTATTGTCTTTGACTAAATAAGTATAAGTTAATAAAATTACTGAAACCACTAGAAATCTGACAAAATCTCAACATTAATTATACAGGCAATACAATATTAATATTGTTTGTGATTGAATGAAGGCCCAGGTCAACTTCAAAACTATTGTAGCAACATTATCACAATATACGCTGACTGGAATGTTACAAATTAAACCTTAGTACGGGCCTATACAGTATGGAGAATGCTCTAACTACTCTTAAATATTTTTAAATAAATTAACATTAAAAGAAAACACGAATTAATATGTAAAATATACAGAAAATCCCTTACGGAATTTAAGTGGATCAACTTGTCGATCGGTCTGTAAGAGCAGTACGGTATTAAAGCAATAATCTACAAAATTAACATAGATAAACGTCACAAGATAAGTATACGATTAGACTCGCTGGATTTCAAACAGTTTGACGTCCGTGTCATACCAGATGGGTGGATCCACATTACTGAAAATAATAAACATGATTTTAGTTGAAACACTGTCATGGCTGTATTGTATATTGCATGGATGTATTTCTATGTTTACCGAAGATATATAACTCCCCACATGTAAGTCCGGAACCAGGTGGTGGTACCACTGTTCGCTTGGTACTTTCGTATCAGTATCGGATGTGGTACTGGCAACAAACCAACTAAAGTACCATGCTGCAGGAACTTAAGTATCTCAGATTCATCCGTCAGACCTCTGCAAAGTACACACATTTATTCTACAAATTTTAAAATTTAAAAGTACAATTAGAACTATAATTTTATATATATATATATATATATAGATAGATATATATATATATATATATATAGATATATATATAGATATATATATATAGATATATATATATATATATATATAGATATATATATAGATATATATATATAGATATATATATATATATAGATCTATATATATATATATATATATATATATATATATATATATATATAATCCCGATAGTACATTGAAACAAGAAAGAAGTAAGTACTTGTCTATGCATATCTTTTCCACCTGCGGTACGAGTACTTGTAACAATCGCATGATGGTCTGCAATGGAAGTTTGCTCTTCCAGGAGTGCACCCATTCTGCGGTCGGTACCCATTGGCCCTGGGTCTTGTCTGTTTGGGCACTAACACGAAGACTAGCACGCTAGAATGTACATACACATGTTAAACAGATCTGTGTATAATACAGAACGATGAAGACTCATATCTTACCGTATTTACACTGCGCTTCAAATCTGTACTAGTGTCTGTGGACTGCTGTGACGGTGTTGGAGAACTTGATTTCAACAACTAAACAAAGGTCAGTCTGAGCAATTACCGAGACAATAATGTCACTGAACTCACCACACTTTGATCAGCTGGTTCGCTAGGCGGTGCTGCGGTCTGCTGTTGTTGCAAACTAACCTGTTTGAGTCCGTTACTGATGTCACCTACCAGTTGTTGCTGCTGCTGTTGTTGGTAGCCTGGATGTGCGGATTCACGTTCTGTCATCTGACCAATACCTGTATATTTAGAATTATTACTGTTAGTAACGGTAACTGTTCCGAATTTGTCAGACCTGGTGTATCAGGTAGCGTTGCTTTGAGAGTGCCCGGCTCAGCAGGCAACGCAGGATGCGAACCTTCCATCGCTGGTTCGGCAATGCATTCAGTGCTTGTGGCACTTGGTAAGTGTCGCGTACGAGAACGTTTCGTCAGTGACTTAGTAATGGCGCCGTAGTCGCAAGGCAAGTTTGCAAGTGCATGGAACACTTGCCGTTTACGAATTATAGTGTACACCAAGTTCGAATTGCCTAGAAACATTAACTACTGATATTGTGTCTGTTTGGGTTAAAGGGATTTTTGTACTATTTACCATCAAATTGGTACTGAATGATGTTGTTGAATATCTCCAACAAGAAAAACACCAAATGATGGTTAGTTGGTGACGAGAACAGGAACCACGGGGTGCTAAATGCTTCCAATAAATGTAAAAGTTTGGTACTGGCCACCATACTGAGTGTTTTTAAATATGGCGACACTAAACAGACAGATGTTAGAATATATTGAATTTTCCTTCAACTAACAATACGTACCGTTGACTAGAATGGTTAACAGACAATCGAACAACGGTTGTAACCGCTGATGACCTGTTGTAATTATCTTATGGAACACGGTAACTAACAGATCGGCATGGGTACCGGTAAATACCGGTATGTCCATTGGTATTGTCGCGGTGTACGGTTTGTTTAATCGTACGCCGAAATTACGTTCACCGGACAACAATAGTAATATAAACACTCCTATATGCATCAATCCCACACGAGCTAAAATGTTTTAATATTATATAACAAAGATTTAACTTCTTAGAAAAAACATTATGTAAAACCTTAAATTATTTTGTTAAATCGTTCAATCATACGTACATTGATCTGCTCGTGAATCATTCAAATGGTACAGTATCGGTACCAAGATCTCTAGCACATCGCTACTTTTCAACACAAAGTACAAGAACTTTTTGTTATAGTCGCACATCTTCCAGAAAAACACCAACAACTCCTGATGGAAGTGCACCTTCTTCGTCGAATTTGGCAGGTAGGTCTGTACCAGCGGGTTATTCAACAACCGGGTGACGCCGCGCAATATAAAATGAAAGTCCTCATCGCGGTGTATCCGTGAGAGATAGTTAATGAACAAGTTATCCGGTGACGCAGTATCATCGCCATTTGCAACCGGTTGCGCATGCGTCTGGCTTTGTGGTTGCGCCGATGTCATGGCCGCCGATAATGACGATGTATCGTGATCTAAAGTGACTATGAGTATCTGCAATGCGGTTTCAACCAGCGGTTCCAAGCTGTCGCTGAAGATCAAGTGATTATAGGGCAAACCAAGTCCAACTGGATCGTATGCGCACACCGTGTTTAATAGCGACGTGAACATTGGTAACGCGTGACGATTATCAGCGCTCGTTAAGTACGAGATCCACCGATTCGGACTTGAAGTTATATCGGCCGGTGGTTGATACATAGTCTCACTGAAACAGGTGAGAAGCAGCTTGAGCAACTCCGTACGGTTGAGATCGAGCTGTGGATGACGAGGTGGTGACTGTGCAAAGCCTACACCCGATTCCCAAATGTATTCACAACTGTCAATAGCAGACAGTTCTTCTGCTTTATCCTAAACAAACAAAGTAATACATCTAAAACTGTTTGGAATGACAACGACTGGCGGATCCAGTAATTGTCATATTGACGGAAGTACATAGGTACAAAGAATTCAATACTTACAGGACCCGACTTACGGCTTCCCACAACGGTAAAGTCAGGACAGAACAACAGATCCTGCAAATATAAACATACATCTAGAGAACGTATATGTAGAAAACTCTGTAATAGTATATAATTGATTATGACATGTTTATTTGTTAAGTAAACAGATTAAATACATATACTTACACATATGGCGTTGATTAAACTCTGCGCAAGTGGTAATGATTCTTCTTCCTCGTCTTGTTGAGATGGCAATGATGACCAGAAAAATCCTCTCCATTCACTATCCTCGAATATATACGGTAACAATCGCGTTAGCAATCTGACACAGTTTAACACTACAACAGAAAGAATATATACAAATGAGTACATGGTGATGATTAAAATGTTGTATCAATGACATACCTGTTTGCTGTTCATGCTGTGTTCGACAGCTGTTATCAACGGCTTTAACTAGCTTCTCAACAGCTTTATAGCATAAGGTAGCTAGATTCGACGGCGCTTCTTCCCGTAAAGCGCGTATTTCTCTGGCAGGAACCAAGGTAAATATATCCTGCACACTCGATACATTCTCGGACCAGAATTGTTCCCAAAAATTCTCATCATTTGCGTCCACAGGCTGTTAGAGAAAAGAACCACAATACATTATAACCGGACAATCAATACACAACTGCGTAATACAGTGATTAGTCTGAGATTAAAACGAACAATAGCCAAATGTACATTGTTTACCCACAACATGAACACTACAAATTTGTTACGCTATTGTTAGTTTTAATCTTCGATTCTACGTAATCACAGATTATTTACTCGAAATACAGGATTAATATGGAATGTATTACTTGTGTTTTGGACGTTAGTTGCACAACGGCTTTACGAAAATTTAACTTAGTATCTACGTTGCCCATATTGAACAATCCAAATGTCAAAATTCTACGTGACACTAGCAACACCAAAACAATACCAACAACAGAATCAAACAGAATTGAACAGAATAATGTAACTAAAAGTATCGAAACACTGATACCAACCTGCAAAAATTACTACCGGCAAGTGATGCCACCGTCATAAATATTGCCATCAATTTCATTGTTGCCAACTGTTAATATATTTTCAAATGAATTTCAATTAATTGATACATTTCAAAATTTATTATAAAAATAAATTCAGTTAAAAATCAGACTTTAATTTTAAAAACATTTATTTTTAGTTAGCATTATTATTCTTATTAACTCAGTTTGAGTTTATATTTGTCATTTTAGTTTGAAAAACGGATGCGTTCTGTTTTGTTCATCATATTTTCTACGACGCTGTATGATAGTGTGCGAGTAAAGAAACTATGGAGGGAATATAACATTGATTTCTGGAGTAAGTGAATGGAGCCATGAAACAGAAAGAGGAGGGAGCACGTGGGCGCCATCTTTGTATGACCTCAGTTTTGCTGGGCTTATATGGAAGAATTTCAATAAATTATAAAAATATCCAAATTCTTCTTATGAAAAATCATAAAAAATAACGTACAATTATAGCATATAAATGAACAATATAAGAATGTTATATTTTTATACATATACAAATTTAAAAAAATAATGAAATTAAAAAGTACAAACAAAACACGTTTAAAAATTATGTTATATTAATATTAGGTTACGTTTGTAACAATTATTAATTAGAAATGTACAATCAATCGTGAAATATATAGACATTAATATTATCAAGAATTTGAAACGTAATTTGATTTTATTTAAAAGATTATATATATATATATATATATATATATATATATATATATATATATATATATATATATATATATATATATATATATATTCTACAGTAGTCAGAACGGAGACATGTGGAAAAAATAATGATAAAAGATATATCTTTTGCAGTAAATATATATACAGGGTGTAGAAAAAGTAATGCAACAAGGCTATATTTTTGTTATTATTGAATTTAGACAAAAATGTTTCAGACAAAAGTTACATGGTAAAAAGTACTTTATATTTCTGTGACCTTAAAATTCTGTTAAGCCATTACGCGCATGCGTTACGCTGTGCAACTTTAATTTTTTAAATGGCAACATACCATTTTGACTAAATTTTTGGAATCAGAAAGACTTTCTACTTCCGGTAGCATAAAAATTTTGATGGGTTACATAATCAAATTTTTAAGAAAAATAGGTATATATTGTTAATTTTATGCTTACTATTTTATTTCCTTTGATATTCCAGTATAATTTTGGAACATATTCGATGTAATAGTACATTTTCAAGGAATTTAAACGTCAAATTGATATTAAAATTACAAAAAAAAAGAACAAAAACAACGATTAATATTTTGATTTTAAAAATCAAATGAGCGCGCAACGGTCCTATGTGTATTTATTTGAAGTCTTTTTCTCTAAAATGATAAGGGAAGCAGGAAATTATAAAAATATGATTTTACATGTTAAAGTCCTATGTTCCGGTGTCGCGGTCACCACCCGGTATATATATATATATATATATATATATATATATATATATATATATATATATATATATATATATATATTTACTGCAAAAGATATATCTTTTATCATTATTTTTTCCACATGTCTCCGTTCTGACTACTGTAGAAGTTTAATTCTTTTCTGATACCGCAGTTTAATATGTTTTCATTGCTGCAGTAAACAAAGTGGCGAAAATGATGTCGTTCTTGAAACAGATCTTCTAGTTCTAGGTGGTAAAATAACCGATGACACTTCTGCTAATGATTATAGTGGGCAATCCGATAAAGCACTAGATTTTGATGGAAACATTCATGGTATTTGGATTGTCGAGTAGAGTTATTCCTGAGATCGCAAATCAAGATGTGGATTTTCGAGCTTTTTTAACCTGAAATTGATATTGATACAAATAAATATGTACATGCTCTACAGCTATGTTCTTCCCTTTTGAAGATATGAGGAGAAAACTGGGAATACTGATGGAACAGCTGTAACACAATCTGATGCATAACAACGATGTTCTGTTAAATGCATCCTCAGCGAAATGTACATAACAGAGCACTTTGTTTTTATTAGAAATCCACCCAACTCTGCGCACAGGTTTAGTCCAAGCATAACTAGGCATTTTTAGAATATACAATGATACTGTATTTAATTAATACATTAATTAACACAAAGTCTGTAATGTTCAAGAAAAGGTTTTGCACTATAACTAATCACTAATAGCACAAGAAGTTAATAATGTTCCATATAATAATTATATAAATATTAATAACACAAAAAATTCTATATATAAATAACTATACACACAAATAACAATAAAAACAGTGCACTTTCTGAATGTTTTGATTTTGACATGAGGTCATACAAATAGGGCCGCCGCATTTGAGATTTGGCTTCACTTTTCCCTCTTCAGATTCTTTACACTAAGCCATACCCAACCATACCACTTTTTTAACATAACCTTGTGACGTCATGTTAAACTGTTAAAAATTAAAATTGATATAAAAACAGAACATAACATGAATGAAATTTTGTAAGGAATAGAAAATAATTGATAGGAGATGAAAATATAATCTTTATTATATATGTATGAGTAGCATAATTATTTCACATAATTAAAAAAAATAGTTTTATTACAAATGAGAAATATGGCACACACACACATACACACACAGACTTATATGTACAAAATTACTACGAATAAAAAGGTGCAAAAATGTTTTATAATTTACTATGATTATTAAATGCAATGAAGCCAAAACACAGTCTCCTCTACTCACACAGGGATCATTTTTTTTTTCTTTAAACACAACCGCTTTACACTGATTCTTGTTTGTGAGCAGAGGAGACGAATGGTAATTAAAAACATATTGTTAACAGTACGTTTATTCAGATCTATCAGAAGAGACACTAAGATATATTTTATTTTTTAAATTGTACTTATTTACTTTTTTACAGATTTTTTTTGACTAGCAAAATAAGAAAATTTCCATTTTCCATTGAATAATGCGTTGATCACATGTGAACTTTTCCTTGTAGAGTTACACTAAAATGTCGCAAAGATAAAATAATCAAACAATTTCGTAGTTTTTTAGATCATAATTGTTGATTATAGATAGATAAGGACTCACACTGCATTTTATAAATATAAAGCTATAATTTATAAGAATATAATAGGAAAATATTATAAATGTACCTACTTAATTCAGCCGTTAATCATATCATGTTGATTGACAGGTCAGAGATCCGAGTTAGCGTTTGCAATCCTCTTCGCGCATGCGTAAATTTCTTTGATTTTTTTTTTTCATTGGTAAAATTCGTTAGAAAAAAAATGAATCGTATACTTCGAAATATATCTGTGTGAGTCCTATCTTCTATATAAACATAATATTTTTATACAAATATAAAACGAGATTCCATGTACTTACATTAGGAAATGTAATAAATACAGTATGTATGAACAAAATTACGCTGAATATAGTTGAGCCAATGCACAAAGAAATTGTGTATTTTGTTCATTATTTTTAACCGTTATCTTGTCGAGTAGTTTGCCGATATCAGAGTTTATATATACATAGCTGACAAATTGTTGATTTGCACAAAATAGTGGAGTTGATTATTATTTGCACGCCGATTTATCTATTTCATGACAGCTGTAAATACTACTTATCAACTGAGCAGCTGAATAGCAATTTCATGCAAATCTACAATGTTGTTTTGAAGTAGCTATTTATAAATGTTGTAATTCAACTAGTAAGTTTATTTTTTGGCAATATTTTAAGACTAGAACTGCACCACGTACAAATGTTCTTCAACTTCAAGAAAATAAAATTACCTTCACGTATCCAAAACTAAATTCAAATTACCTAAATGTTACAATTGTAAGAGATTCCTAAAACCTATTCAGATCTAGCTAAACTAAAACAAAAATGATATTCTTTTTCCAATTTGTTTGGCTAATAATGTATATATTCTTTTTTTTTCAATTCATTTTCCATATATACTTCCAGTCGTCATGTTCAAATATTTTCATGAATATGGCAACAAAACAAACCTTCATTCTTTTTTGCGCTTATAGTCGAAACTTTCGATCGAATGTATGATAGTATGGTTCAGATTTGTTCATCCATGGATATTAGAGGCCGTGGTATCTCGTGTACTTGCTTCTTCCTTCTTCACCAGCTCCGTGCCAACTTCTGTCTTGCGGTCTAGCAGCTGTGGTGGCGTTTTCATCTGGTGATTGATACCGTACGGACGCAGATGATAGATCAGGTACTCTAACACGTACATCTGATTGGGTGTGACATAGTGAAAGCTCACTGCATTGTCGCTACAACAGTCCATGCCCTGCTTGGACTCATAGTAGATGTACTTCCAGTACCAGAAATCCTTGTTGATGGGCGATGGAATCAGGTGATGTTCTGGTACGAATGGGAAGAATCGACCACGGCCGTGAGAGTCGCGTGTGTCCATTGCACGTACGTCCACTCGCTCTAGACATTTGCCAATTTCTACATCCTCGGAGCCAGTGTTTTTCGGTGAGCAGATGTCAGCATTGGGCAGTGCCTTTTCTACAAATCGTTTCAGAGATTCCTTGCTGAGCACGTAGCCTGCTCCACCAGACATGTAGCCCTGTTTGACGAACGGCTTGAACCGACAGCCAAAGTATAACGGCTCCGATGCCTTATATGGCATCAGCATATAACGCAGATTCTCCAGGATAACATACGTATCGTCGTCAGCTTTCAAGAACCAATCGGCTTGATCGAAGTGTTTTTGGTACACATACCTAAACGCCTCTTTCGTTTTAGCCCACAGATTATCACGGCCTTCGCCTACAGGTAGGGCTACCGCAGGTAATGTCGGGTCCTCCTTCGAAGACATAAACAACAACACGTTGCATCGTTTCCCCCAGGTTGCCTTCACGTGACGGGCTTTCTTCTCGTGATTCGACGGACCAGTCATCACCCAACAGAGGATACGGACCTGCTTGTGTAGAATATCTGCTACCGCAGTGTCCTCGTGCCGGTGGAATTCTTCATCATGACCGTGGCTTCCTGGATCGTGCACTGGACCAGCGACACTCTCCAGCATGGAAGCGGAATGTGGATCACTGACACTCAACGGGAAGGGGAATCGGGGGTCAGACTCCGTACTAGAGGACAGGAGCATCAAATACGCGAATGTAAAGCCGGAAAGCATCCCCACGGCAAGTGCCAGGATAAACCGACGATCCAGATGTGCCCTACACAAAAAAACAACAGACAATTCAGTTAGACGCAGCACAACAGATTGTTTGATACTGGACTGAACAAAATAACACGATATTTGATTTGTACATAGTTTTATTTCTATATTTCAATTAATACATAAATGAATGGAACGAAACGAACATCACTGACAAGAATCATGCATGTGTAATGGTTACTGCATTTATAAATGGTATAACTTTTTGTAGAAATCTTGCAGACTTTTGCGCAAATTGTGCACATTCTTCTCGCCATGCCCACGATTATAGTGTTGACCTGCAGTGTTACGTTTGCCTGGATTGATAAAATCATCATTGCCTCCAGCTTCTGGAAACCAAATGGCACAATCGTCATTTCCCAAGTTGGCGCATCGTTTTCCTGGCATCGAATGAACCTGCTCAGGTTGTTGTTGTTGTTTGGGTGTATTAAAGAAATCATCATTGCCTAGTGTACGTTTTCCTGGATTGATAAAATCATCATTGCCTCCAGCTTCTGGAAACCAAATGGCACAATCGTCATTTCCCAAGTTGGCGCATCGTTTTCCTGGCATCGAATGAACCTGCTCAGGTTGTTTGGGTGTATTCAAGAAATCATCATTGCCTAGTGCACGTTTTCCTGGATTGATAAAATCATCATTGCCTCCAGCTTCTGGAAACCAAATGGAACAATCGTCATTTCCCAAGTTGGCGCATCGTTTTCCTGGGTCGATAAAATCATCATTGTTTCCAGGTTCAGGGAACCACATGGCGCAGTCATCATTTCCCATATTCTGGCAGCTGGACCGTCCAGAATTATGGTGTGGTCTTGCATAACAGCATGCAACCAATACAATAATAACGAAGAATTTCATTTTTCCTAAAATAAATTACATAATAATGTTCGTATTCTGCATTTAGATTAAATGAGTCCAGTTCTAACGACATATTATAAACAATACTTACCGTTTATTTTAATTAGCTTCTGTTTTGTGATGAACCCGAAGATTTTACTACTGACAATTCGGAGACCGGACGCAATATTTATATGAAAATCTAGTTCATTAAATTCTTTATTAAGTGATAACACACTCTTGTTACAACGCTGCCCATATGTTTTAATAATGAATTATGCAAATAATAAATTGAAAATATATTTAATAGAATTAATATCAATACTTACCGCGGAGGTATTATTTGTATCAGTAATATTAATTAAATACGATATAAAATAATATACCGAATGATAATATTTGACAGTTTCGAGTTCGAACCAAGTCAAGTAACAATAGTCTGTCATCTTTCAGTATTTGAGAACAAACGAAGTAAGTACATACTAGTACAGATATTAACGAAAATAATTCACTATTTTGATACACTAATTCAGAATATTTTATTTAGACCGAATTAGTGTTTTATATCAAACATTTCTAATAAATAACGCTATATTAGAAAGTATATTCAATGAGAAATTACCGAACCCGTAATGAAGCCATATATGTACGTATTTCGGTGACAGAGAACTGCGTAAAAGACTTTCATAATAACTTGACCAAACTACAAGTTCAAACATGATAGACTGCTTGTAGTAACAGATTAGATTTATTGCCATCCAATCTTACCGGGCGAGTTCCGCCATTGTTTATAAAGAAAACTACGAATTACATTCACAGAAAATAACCCCTGAAACTATAATAATAATTTTTACGACACTTTCTCAATCTTGCCGTTCTGTTATTTCTGATATTACTTACACAAACATTGTTACTATATATTTTGCACTTAAAACATTCGATTATTTTTTAATTGGTTCAGACCAGGTTTTTTTATGCACGATCGATGTAAATTCAGTAATAATAAAAACTATTTTGTATCTTGTATCGCAAACATATATGTATACCTGTTCACAGGTCTATCGTAAATATGTTTACAAATATAGACATACAAATAAATAGCCAATGATAAATATATAGATAAATGTGTGTAAAAAAATTATATACGTATATATTTAAAAAAAATAACAATACTCACATATACCGTACAATGTATGATTATTTTGAGTAAAAATGGAAAACTTTCTGACAATTCTTACTTATATTATAAATGCAAACAAAACATCAGTTATTCGGACAAATTTCTGTAGAATCGTGAACACATGAATTACGGAGATTAGTTATTAGTTGTTTTAGTGAATATTGTTTTTAGAAAAATACCTGGAAATGCCGTGACAATTTTCAAGAAACATGTTGAACCAGCAAATACATTATCTAAACTAATTTTTTAACGTCTGATCATTTTGTCATTTGCTGACAGTAGCGTAAATTATTTATTGAATCAGCAATAATAATAATTTACAAATACCGAAGTCAACATGTAAACGTGTTAAAAGAATTGTGACAGGCCACACTATTCACGGGGGGAGCCTCTGCCCCCTATAAAGTACAATAAATGTGCTGTCTATGTGCTTTTCGTTATAAATTACACATGTGGAATATTATAAATTTTTGCAATTAATTCCGAAAGAGAAGGTTATCCAATTATGGCGCACGCCACTGATTTCGTAACAATATTTCTGTTATAAATTATTATAGCGTATCTCCTATAGCTATTTATGCAACAGAATATTGTTCACTAGTAAAAAAAATTTTGTCTTTTAATATAGTTTTTTTTTGGCATATTCTATTGTTAGATTTTTGTTTAAAAAAATGAATGGTTGAAATTTCAGAGAATTATGCACGCATGATATATTGTATAATATTTTGTAAACGAAAACAACTCATATAATTATTTATGCTCTGTTACTGATAAAAATATCACGCTGTACTGCCGATAAGGACAAAAAGCGGATGTATGTGGGCAGCAAATACTTCTACAGATTTAAGACACATTCTTTTTCTCGTTTACATTCATCATAATTGTAAAACAAAAGCAAGACTCCCACCTGAGACTGTTTTATAAGTATAGAAACATATAACGTATCATTTAAAATCTTTCACGTAATTCTTTCAAATTATACAACATAAAATGTAACTGTTATTAGTAATTTATTTGAAATATTCTCTAGCCCGCTACACATGATACGCCACTGGCGTTTGTAGTTATTCAGGGTGCCCAGCCACAAATACGGAAAAGACATTAGTATAAATCGTTGCTACTGAAACAAAAGCACAAAATAGATAAATTACATTTATCATGCATACAAATCATTTATCCAATCAGACGCAAATTATTAAATAAATATACAACATTCAATGAAGAAGTGGAAATTTACTTACAACGAATCTGAATATACGTAACTAGATAGTTATTTTATCTGAATCTTACCGGCAAAAAAAAGGAAAGCTCACGACCTTTTAACGAATAAGTAAAATACATACGCATGTATATATTTATATAATAATATTTCCAAATTCGAAAATGATTTATTCTTACAATAATTTCTAGTATAACACATACGTACATACCTATTGAATAAATTCATAACTGCGACTAATTATCGTAATTGGCACAAAATTTAATTTACAATTAAAATACATCTTATCAGATCATTAAACTAACATAAAGTGATGATAAAGTACTTGTATATGCATTTTTTTACATGAAATTAAGTTAAATATTAAACATTAATTTAATAATTACAAGGACAGCATAATGAGTCAGTGTTACATAAATAATTTTCAACAATTTTTTTGTTACAACGAATTACAATGCAGATATTTTTCTGTTTATAGCAAATACAATTAACAATTACCATATTTTAATTGAAACTTGGACATTTTTTACATAACTACAGTATAGAAATGTATTGCTTTTTTCTACTTGTAATTATCAAAGTTTAGTGTTTGAATTATTTAGATAAATCGACAAATACCAAACGTTCGTGTCTGAATCCATCCTGGATGTGTAAAGAGAAATAACTTATAAGGAATGTTAGAAATGAAAATAGTATTCATGTATTTATTATAATAGGATATCATGATTTGGTTTAATTCTACACTTGAAACTGAAGTTCTCTTGGAGAAACTGACCATAAATTTGTTGTAACGGCAGATCTAGTGTGAGATGTATCAATGTATATAGCCAATACACATAGAGTTATATACGAATATTACTGATAACAGACAGATAGTAATATTTTAATATGATATTCTGTTATCTGACATGTGACTTGCAATGAAATGCAAGATATATAAGTGCTGAAATCCGGTGTTAAACTATGATAAGCGATAGCGTGAACTAACAAACAATATTGAGGCATCAAGATGCTTAATGGTAATTGCCAGTAGCTGATGCTGCCTATATTGTCTACGATTTCATATTAACACGCACTTGTGAATTAATGTGAAAATGACTGAGAGAATCTGTATAGTTTATGTAAAAGAGAAATTTACCCTACCATTTTATATATCGAATATTAACCATTTCTTCATACATCATGCACAATCTGTGCACTTTGAACTTAAAGAATCATTTTAATACGGTCTTACATTTATGTCATTATTGTTCTACACACATATGGACACATTGACACAGAACTTATCACAGCATTTTCTCGCAACAACGAAACCCACCAAATTGACATTTCTATTCTAAATAGACAACACAAGTTTTTATTATTATTATCCCGCAGTCTGCGACTATCTTCCAATTTTCAGAGGTTCTCAAACGGTGATGTTACAAAAGTGGTCGAAGTAAATTTGAATATTGTCACTAGATGGCAATTATCTTAGCTGTCCGACAAATTAAACCTTTATTAATTGTAATTATAAAGATAACAAATTTGTCTATAATATTTTGTTAAAAATAGGCTTTTTTCTATCAATAATTTCGTAAAACTATTAAAACATTTCAATAAAGTGTATAAGAAATACTCATCACTAGCGCTAATTACAGCTTACGAGTCTATAGTGAACTATAAGTTAAAGAATATTTTAAATATGTATATGTCTGCTTCTAAATATTCTTGAATATATTTCTGAGCAATTTACTAAGTTTTTACGATTTAGGTACCGGTTACTACTGTAAAGGAACCATTAGATTTAGTAAGATTAAGTCTGGATGAACGTATTTATGTAAAAATGCGAAACGACAAAAAACTACGGGATCGTTTGCATGTGAATACATGTTTTAAACTACCCCTTTGGCATTGAAATACTTTCATATATATGTATTCTGTCAGCATTTCGACGTGTGACAAATACATGTTTTTGCAGGCGTATGATCAACATTTGAATACGGTATTGGGTGAGGCAGAAGAGACGATAACAACAGTAGAAATTGACGAACAAACTTATGAAGAAGTATACCGCACTACGAAACGGAATATACCAATGTTATTCGTACGAGGTGACGATGATATATTGGTGTCTCCGCCAATGCGGGCAGGAATTTAATACGTATTAATATTATCAACTTAGGACTGTATTACACAAATTAACGAAGTATTATCTAGCCTTAATTTGAATTTTATACCATTTACTTTTTATAATTGAGAATAAAATATACGTTCATAATAAAATGTGCGTTCTTTTTATTTAGTGTTTCATTTATTTGTCAACAAAATACATTTTCGAGAACATTTAATAATCATCCTGATGATAAATTGTACAAATGTATTATAATTACAAAAAAAAAGGAATAAAAAGTATGTATAACTTAAAATGTTTTATATAGTATATCAATTATGGTTTGACCAGACGTCCATTTTGCGTGAATTTCTGATTGAGTAAGGCGTCCTTGCTCATTGGTTCAATGATTGTGCCCTTTTTGATGACCAGAGAAGGTTTGATTAACCTTCTGAAGGCCGTTTGTGGCACAAAGGTATCGCCAATGGGAGCGCGTATGCTTGCCTCGTAGTCTTTTACAGTTGTAAACGGGAAAGGTACCTCTGACACCTGATGTTTGCGTACTTTCGTGTCCTTATGTTCATTTATAATCAGTGTACCCTTATTGTCATCCCTTCGGGGCACTTCACTAGGTGCTTTTACAATAAACCTCTTACGTTTCCGCTTCGACACTTTCACGCCCTTGCCACCCCACGCACCCCAACCAGGCAAGCTCAGATCCACGTCCTTTGGCTTGTCCTTATCAATATCATCTTGCTTTTCCTTGCTAAACTCCTCCATCAAATCGTCGTCCTTAAATGCTTCGGCAATAAACGCTCTTTGATCTTCGTCACTGTCAGAATTATCATCACCAGTCGCAATGATAGGTAGTTTAGTATCCAATATTGTTTCTTTAACTGTCAAAAAATTATTCGGATCAATGTTAACACTGCTGTCATTCATAGTTTTGCCTATATCCACATCAGTTTCATCTGCATTTGACAGCGACCAGAATCCAGAATCGGAAGATTCTAACTTATTCTTTAGAGATAAAGGACCTACGTCTTCATTTGTTAATTCGTCATCCACTACGGGTCGTAGCTTTTCACGCGGAAACTCACTCTGTTTTTCATTAAGTTGTTCAGTTATGAAAGATAGTTTTTGTTTTTTCGGTACTGGTACATTTTTTAGTTTGTCTATTGTCGTGTTTATTTTGTTTAACGTCTCGTATTCTAGATTATCGAACATATTTTCAACGAGCGTATCACTTGTATTTATTATTTCATCTTTTACCGGAGTAACTGTCCATTGATTGTTACAAAAACTTTCTTTTCGCTGTTTTGTTTTCTTTTTCGTACGTTTGTCTTCCAATATATTGCGTTTCCTTTCAATATCTTTCGTCTGATTGTCTGTTAGTTGACTTGATTCTTTTTTAACTTGTTTTAGCTGTCCACCGTTTTCTGTGCCATTTGTTTTCTTATCGTCATATGGTGCATATTCCGTTTCACTGTCGGAAAATTCGTCAGCAGCGAATGTATTCGTAGTTATTTGATTAGGTTGTGACTCGTTCTTGTTTTGTTCATTCCAGAATTTACGGTAACCACTAACAAATTCATTAACATCGCTTGTTTGGTCAATGTTAACTTGTGGAAGATTATCTGCATTGATGTGATCGTCTGAATCTGAGTCGTAATCCATGTGTAATGCTCGTTTTTCAGTTAATTCACGACTGATCGTCAGCTGTTGAGATATAGCTTGTCGACTCTGTAAAGAATAATAGTATTATTAACTCCACACTCATATACAGTTCAGGAAAAATCTTCTCAACTGTCAATACAATGTATAATTACTTACCTCTTTATCATACTTGGCCCGTATTTGTTTATTTTTGGCCCACTGCCCCGTGGACCTGTGTCGCAGTGACATTCTCTCCTCAGCTCTCGTCTTCTCCAGCTGTTCCAATTTCCGTAAAGCCTCTTCTGGATCGGTTTTCTTCAGTTCTTCAAATTCTTTAATCTGCTGTTTGATTCTTTCCTTACGCTGTATTCTATGGAACATCTTGCTCTTAATCTTATTCCTTTTATAAGCCTTTGCCTCCTGATAACTTTGATGTGCTCTCAGACGCGCCATTTCCTGACGTTTTTGCACCAACTCCTTTATACTCAGAGGGAATTGATCCTCTTCAATTGTCGGTTCAGGTTGTGGTTCCAACTTTTCTAATTCTATATCTAATTCTGATTTGTATCTCTTGGGAAATTCGATATTTTTACTGTGAAATACCTTAAAATCAACTTCCCCTTGGTTCAGTGGAAAAACAAGCTGTGCAGCTACTCTGTTTTTATCAACAACTGAATTCCACTTGTTTAATTCGCTTTTAGTTTTTTGGAAACCAATCGATCGTCGAATTTTCTCGGCTTGAGGTTTTTCGAGCGGTTTGCGTAATGTTTTCGCTTTGGCCGTTGCCGATTTAACTTTATTGCTAATAATAACATGCTTACTCTTTTGTTTCAATGACTTTGTAAGATCACCAATGTTAATAGTGTTTCGTCGACCGGCAGACGGTTTCACGAGCGTAAATTCAGACACGTGTGTAGATGGTTCAGTTCGAGATGGTTTCTTAACATACTGACGTTTGTCTAGCTGCAACACTTCATCCAGTAGACGTGAATGAGTCTTACGATTCACTTCGTCATCAGAGTAATACTCCATGTCTGTATTTTCATTCATTTTACACCGATATAACTAAAATAGCACCACATGTAAGATAAATTCTAACCACACAAATATATATGTCAAATGTAGTTTGTACAAACACCGCGGGAGCATTACCAAATGTAAAAAAAAAAAACACTAGAACATAATATCACAAGAGTCTAGTCGTCAGACTAATTCCATTCCGATGATACACGATGTATGCATCTATGACACGCGCATGCCTGTTCTTAGTTCGTAACGTTGTCCTAAACTTCTGTGCAATACATTTGCAGTTAGGGCAATTTATAGATTTGGCTACTCTACCCTGCCGTACCTGTAATAATAATTAATGCAGTTCCACGATTTCCCGATTCCGTAAATCTCTGGCTTGTATGTTCGTGCGAGCTCGTAATATGGAACTGGTCTGACGACTAAACTCTATAAAAACAGTACACTTTCCCAATGTTCTGATTTTGACATGAGGTCATACAAATAGGGCCGCCGCATTTGAGATTTGGCTTCACCAGGCTTCACTTTTATTCCACTGGATCTCACTATAACAGTAACCAAACACAAAAACAATTAAAATGACACACATAATTGTTCTAAACTTCAATTTGTATTATGTAAACAGCCAGCTGTGGCTACTTCAAGTACCCTACTTTATTTCGTTAAAATTACAAAACGTATGATATCTTAAAATTAAGTATAAACACGACTTTGTGTCTATAATTAATTTTACCGTTTGTCAATTAATTATAATGAAATTATCTAACCAATGTTAATGTGTACTAATATTTCCAATGAAAATGAATTTGAACTATATTTATTTACTATTTATAGCTACTCTGAATGTATACGATAAAATTAATATCAAACGGCGCATAATGTTGATAATTTTCTAATCATACATGGAATACATAACACAATTATGGAGAATTAAATTGTTGCCAAGTAGTACGAAATGAGTAACACTGTTCTAAAATTGATCTTTTCAACGATTTCTCTCAGAGTTATACGTATATACACCTTTTACAGACACGAAATCAATAAGAACACAAGGATATAACATTAAACTTTTTTTATTGACACTTACGACATAACTAATTTGTGTTGGATGTTACAATTTTAGTACGAGTACATGATGCGCATACTTCATTCTTACAATAAACATAATTTCTCACAAAGAAATTTCTCTTTTTAGCGCTAGAACATACGTTAATACTTCATAACCTGAAAAGTAGTTGACAGATATTAAATATAGAATTTGTGGCGTAACATGCGTTTAATTCTTCCCTTGAGTGGTGTTAGGTGTTGGTGGGCGCTACAGTTGGCCAGATTGTTAGCTTAATCCTTGGACTGCATGTACTTGATAAGATCGATAACTCGGCTGGAGTATCCGAATTCGTTATCGTACCAGGTAATCAGTTTCACGAAGTTATTGTTCAATGAAATGCCGGCTTTAGCGTCGAAGATCGACGAATGATTATCACCGATGAAGTCGCTGCTGACAACATCGTCCTCGGTGTAGTCAAGGATACCCTTGAGGGCGCCCTGAGATGCTTCCTTCACTTTGGCCTTGATGTCATCGTAGGAAGCGGGTTTTGCTATTCGGACAGTCAAGTCCACAACGGAGACGTTGGCAACGGGCACACGGAATGCCATACCGGTAAGTTTACCGTTAAGTGCGGGGATAACCTTGCCGACAGCCTTAGCGGCACCAGTGCTGGCTGGGATGATGTTTTGAGCGGCACCACGTCCATCACGCCACAATTTACCAGACGGACCGTCCACAGTCTTCTGGGTAGCGGTAGTAGCATGAACAGTGGTCATCAGACCCTCAACAATCTCGAAATTATCGTGGATAACCTTGGCGAGGGGAGCTAAACAGTTGGTTGTGCAACTGGCGTTCGAAACCACCTTGAACGAGGGATCGTAAGCGTCCAAGTTCACGCCTACCACGAACATTGGCGCGTCAGCGGACGGAGCGGAGATGATCACCTTCTTAGCACCGCCCTCCAAGTGAGCAGAGGCCTTCTCGATGGTAGTGAATACACCGGTACTCTCCACAACGTATTCGGCACCAGCTTTGCCCCATGGGATCATTTTAGGATCGCGTTCGGAGTACACAGCAATTTTGTTTCCTAAATGAATACGATGAATCTTATTTCCATGTTTCAAACATCTTTACAAAGTATATACGTGCATGAAATAGTTTCTTCTTTTACTTATATAAGTTACGTGTATGTATGATATATAAAAATATATATATGTATGATATATAAATATATATATATATATATATATATATATATATATATATATATATATATATATATATATATATATATATTTAGTTACACTTACCGTTAACAACCAGGCATCCATCTTCAGCTGTGACTTCGCCCTTGAAACGACCGTGAGTAGAGTCATACTTGAACATGTACACCATGTAGTCCAAGCCGATGAAGGGGTCATTGACAGCGACCACCTGACCACCGCGCTCCAAAGAAGCACGCAGCACCAGACGACCAATACGCCCGAATCCGTTGATACCAATCTTAGACATGTTTCAAGCTGCAAACAAAATTTTGACATTACTACTCCTGCACATACAGGTACATAGTGACAAGATACGAATATCGCGTCTTGCAGTCAAGTCAAAACATGCAAATCTAACTGCGTCACTGGGTATAGATGAGTGAAAAAAGCAGTGTATGCAATAATGATTGGATGTCGTATTCGATACTGATGAAATAACACCATTAAAGTATAAAAAATACAGTTTATTACCAATTACAGATAAGAAATAAAGCTAGCGTACTTATGGGTTAGTATCAAATGCAATTATCGCACCGAACATCCTAATTGAAATTGTTTATATACACCATGAAGGTCAGAAAAAGGTCATTCAAAATTACACCCGGTAAAATGTCAAATATGCCAAAATTTCATCTCGCAAATATATGTCTACACGTATACATCAAGGTCCAAAAAATAAAACAAACTGTTTAGCATCCTAATAAATTACATAATTAAATAATAAATATCGGCACACCTAGTTATTGAAAATTATACATAAAATTAAAGTGTATTTGTCAAGCACGATAAACTAGACACTTTAGTATCACTAAATATTCAAATATAAGCGTAATTAAAATAGAAATACTCGTATCATTTTACTTACTTTGCCGGTTTTAACAATATGCGACCACCACAATCGTTTCACAACGCTAAAATGTCATTTGAAGGACACAAATCTTTTATATATGCAGTATCGGTTTTATGTCACGTGACATCTCTACGGCTGCGCTCTATATAAATCAGTGTTTCTCAACATAATACAACGATTCATAAAATTTACTTTATCATTAAACCTAAATTGACATAAAATATAATCGAATGAAATATAATTATACCAATTAATGTTGTAGTTTTACATAACTGTATTATATCTGACAAAGGGGAACATTACAAAAAATTGTATATGATTTTTTTCAAACCAAAATAATATGGAATCTCTGTAATATCTCCAGATCAGGATTTTGGAATATTTTCCTCACGTAATTACTAATTGCATCACTAGATTAAAAAGTATTGTGAAAGTCTAAGGTTCGTAGAACTGACACTGTGAATCAGTTTACCAAAAAAAAATATTATTGTTTAGATTTTATCTGTTTTTTGTATTATCAATAGAAATACCAATATTATAAGATAAATGTTTCCGTCAGAACTTCAATTCGGTACAATTAGATGTCATTGATAAATAACTGGAATAATTCGCATTCCTTATGTTTGCCACCCACAATGCAGGTATGTACCGGCAGTTATCTAAGAAGCAGGAGTAAGAAATTTATTCTGTAATTTAACATTTTACGCACAGAACTTCATTTGTTAATGCGGTTCAAGAAGACAGTCATTCTGAAAATGAGAAGAGCACGGAACTTCTTACGGATTTCCTTGGTAAATGTTTGGCCCAGTTTGGTCACAATTATGGATCGATGGAGCACAAATGGCACACAAGGACGTTTTTAAGCTGGATTTATAGGTTGACATAGAACATAGCACAGCGCACAGCACACAGAAAATAACAACATAACATAACATAGAACGTTTTGGGGGATTTATAAAGACGCACAGAACATAGATTGAAATACGAAGAAATATATGTCTATCTCCGTCTATAAATATAACCAACAAAAATAATTTTGACATATTCGATTTCATGTTTTGTTTAGTAAATCGTTTGGTTAATTAATATAAGCTGTATTCTTTTTACAATTTGGCTGACTGAGTTAAGAACTAAGCTAAGCCAGGCTAAGCTCACTTGACGGTATGTAAAAAGAACAAGATTTTTTATTTTTCTCAGATAGTTCACTGGCATGCAATAAATATAAATTAGCAGAGTAGCAATTTTGCACTGTGGTTATATTGCATATTAATTAATACCATCGTATCATTAAATGGTCAACTATTTATTCTATGTATTTATTTATAAAAAGTATTTTTTACAAAACTAATGCGTTTGCTACGTTTTCGTTCATAATTATAATAGTGGCATGGGTTTACATTATGAGTTATGACGAAATGCTACTTCTTGGTGCAGCGGTATTATGTGCTACTATTTAATAATATCTGAAAATGCATAAATATTGCCTAATAACTACAATTGTCTATAAGTACTATAAGAAACTAATCCACAAATATATAAAAATCACGAAACAATCAATTAGAAACACCTTCTGTCATACATTTGTTCTGCTGTCAGTCATTCGTCTTCACGAAAATCAACGAATATACACGAAGCACAAGAACATAGAACACAGCGCACAAGAAAACAAGAGTCTAGCCATCAGACCGTTTCATTTTCGAAGATACACGATGTGTGTTTACGAAATAATACGACGTGATACGAACATGCCTGTTCTTAGTTCATAACGTTGTGCTAAAGTTGTGTGCAATACATTTGCTGTTAGTGCAATTTATAGATTTGGCTATTTTACCCTACCCTACTTAATAATACACGCCTATCCTACCCGTCGGCTAACCTACCCTAGCCTACCCAACTCCAAATGTAATATTAATTAATGTGGTTCCACGACTTCCCGATTACGCACATTTCGGACCTACTTGTTCGTGCGAGTTCGGAAATATAAATTGGTCTGACGACTAGACACTTGTCACAAGAAATGAACATTGGTCAATTCCTATGCTGTGCTAAATTATGTTATGTGCGCTGTGCCGTGCTGTGCGGCTTATAAATGCATATACGGATTCCCGTATGCCCAAATCCTATGTTCTGTGCTATGTTATTTCTGTGCGCTGTGCAATGTTCTATGTCAACCTATAAATCCAGCTTTAGGATAAACGTCCTTGGGCACACATTACGCTTTGTCAAAAGACCAATGTTTATTTGTGTAAAAATATATTTTTTACGATGTCATTTGTGACAGAATAATTTTTTTCTGATTTCATCAACCCTCGGATATGTATATATAGGGACAAAAATATTCGGGCTATGAAGCTATAATGATTTTTTAATGTGTAGATGTTTCAGGTAACATTTCCATTTTATCAATATACCAGTCATACCTGCATAAGATTATCTGCGCTAATATTATTACTAACTTACTAACAGATAAGAATTCGTTTAAACCCCATTTAATGACCACCATAATATACATATATATTTATAAAAATTCATTCATCTTTTATTTTAAAAAATGGATAATTGTAGTTTGTTTATTCATAAACATGCATTAATGAGGAGAATATATGCTAATAATTTAAAAAAATATGTTCCGCGTTATAGTGTACCCTCGCCTGTAGTGAACCAAGTTCCTGGTCCCTTCAGGTTCACTATAAGCGGATTCCACTGTACTACAAAATCCTTGCTACACACTTTTTCATATTTAATTTTAGTATCTGTTAGATCGGGTCTTTTGATTGTAGCTAACCATTTTTCTCTATATTTTTTGATAAATTGTTCACTTCTGTTATGAAAACAAAATTGGTGCGTACCGACATGCGGAAAAGTGATATATTATTTCTATCTGCTTCCACAACTGACAAGAATACACGTAATGGAAATGATCTGTCAATGAATAAACACAACAAAACATATGTTATAAAAAAAAAATCATTATTTTAATATGATACATACCTGCTTAAAGAATCTAAATAAAAATACCTACCATGTTTTAATCATAAGTTTCTAGTATAAAATATATACGTAGCTTTAAACAAACATCATACATTTTGAGTAAGCAGTCCAGCTTAATTTTAATTAGTACGCAAATGGTCTGTCAGGTACTATGTGATGTATACGTACATTTTGACATAAATAAATATGTTACATACTTTTTTTTATTATTAGTAGCAAGGAATGGATAATAAAATTCAATTGGAGTCATTGTTTGTTAGAATAAGAAATTATAGAATAGATTATATTGATGAAATCAAGTAGTTGGAAATAGTAATAGATTCAAAATTAACATTCAAAAATCATGTGCATTATATTGTTAAGAATATAAGTTTTATATCTAGGATTAGTGAGAATTTAAATATAGAGACTAAGATCTTAATTTATAACAATAGTTTTTCCACATTTTACATATTGTAATACAATTATATTTCGGATGAATAATGAATATATGGCTAAATTACAAAAAAAAAATTAAAATAGAGCAATGCATGTAATCTTAAAAGCGAATAGATATAGTAAGATTGAGAACATGCTGCTTACACATACACAGGAAACATTCGAAATTTGCTGAAATAAAAAATGAAAATATTTAAAAATAAATTTAGCCAAACAATTCGTAATTAATCATACACATAACAATTGGGACAAATAATCAATGGTAATTTGCCACTTCATTTTTCGCAGGTGGATCTGCAAATCTTGGATGAACTGCATCACTTTCCAGCTGTAAATAATTGAGTGAATAATAATTACTAATACATATGTATATTCTTTCTTAATGACTACGATCTAAATTCCTTGTTGATCACATATTGACAAGTGTCAAGTTTCAACCTTCGACGTGTTAGATAAAAAATGTATAAAGTCATTCTATCTATTACAGAATAAACGTATTAGATTCAGTTTTGCGACGTTTGCAGTGAACATCAACATGTTTTGTTTTGTCCTTACCCGTGTCATTAACGAATTTATCAACACCGTCCTTGGCCTCCTGTGCTCGCGCCTTCACTGCTTCCTCTGTTTCCTCTACAACCTTTGCACCTTCTGTTTCTGCGTCTTTAGCTGTTTCACTAGCATCACTTTTCTTTTTCTCGAAAAGTGACTCGGCTTTGCTGCCTATATTCTTTAGTGATGCTGAAATAAAATTATAATACGTGTAATATTTAGTTAGAAAAAAAAAACACATTTACATAAAGAACACGCAAATGAACATTTGCTAGTGAACAAATAAACAAATTAATTTCATATAATACAATTGACTACTACGTCACTGCTCTACCGACGTAAGATCTGCGTTTAACTAATTTTCAAATTATCCCAAATTAAAGAGATACGCAGTGCTTTATTTTATAAATCGCAATTGTTAAAATATGACGCAATAATTAAAAATAGTCTAATGATTCAACTTATTTAGATTTAGGTATATGATGCAAGAATGACAAGAGACGTAATTCTATTTTCTATAACGAATTATTTTATCTGGATGAGACAATTAATATTTTATATAAAAAAAACGTTATATTTTATTAAAAATGTGCAATGTTTAAATACTTGGTGCATAAAAACATGAAACACTTTAGTTGAAATGGACTAATTTGTTTGTATAATAATTGACGACATAACTAGCAAAATCAATAACCAGAAAACGGGTATGATCTGTGAATGTTTTATTCGAATTTTAGTGACCTATTAATTTGATGGTATTGTGTGTATGTTATGTCAGTTATATTATTTTACTCACATTGAATTCCTGAAAACATTTTGCGTATATATATTTGACGTTGATTACAACAAGAATCGTGAAGAACTGAACTGAACTGAACAGTGCTGAACAGAACTGAATGTGCGCAGCCGTACTAAGAGAAACCTCCAACCCTCTCCCAATTATATTGCTGGATGACCTTGGCCTTGTTTAAATAATTATTGTTTGTGAGAAATTATTAGTATATTCCGAAACTTAACCAAGGAAACCGCGGTTTTGGTTGTGGTAAAGTTTTGGTTAGTGTATGGTACCTGAAAACAGATTTATATTTCGGAATGCCCTGGTCAGGATAGTCGGTAAAGCAGAGAACTGCAGAGAACTAAACTGCCATTCCGTAGTTTGTTATGGATTAGTAAGCCATTGCGGTATAAGGTTATATTATTCTTTATTCTTACAGTCATTAATAAATATGGAATATTGACAGTTTTTTAACGAATTCATACATGTTGAAGAATCTTTTTATTAAGTCACAAATGATAATAGGAAAGTTTATCCCCGTAGAGGGTTGGAATAACGACTTGACAAAATCCTGGTGGTATGGAAATCTATATTGTTAATACATGTTCGTATATAATTACAACGACGTTTCGACCTTGTGGGTACTTATGTGTGAATTAGCATATGATCTAAACAAAATACATTTTAAACTCCAAGCCACAACCGGCTTGGTAGGAAATTAACAACTTAAACAAGTTGAAAAAAATTATTACATATGTTGAAAAGTTAAACTGAAAACGTACACAAGTAATTTACGTTTACTAACGCTGACCATGGCCGTCAGAAAATAAAAAACGTAAAAACAACAATGACAAGCAGCCAGTTGCTGTGTCACACGGAAACAAAGTTGGCTTGGAGTTTAAAATGTATTTTGTTTAGATCATATGCTAATTCACACATAAGTAACTTGAGAATGACCTCTACCCACAAGGTCGAAACGTCGTTGTAATTATATACGAACATGTATTAACAATATAGATTTCCATACCACCAGGATTTTGTCAAGTCGTTATTCCAACCCTCTACGGGGATAAACTTTCCTATTATCATTTGTGACTTAATAAAAAGATTCTTCAACATGTATGAATTCGTTAAAAAACTGTCAATATTCCATATTTATTAATGACTGTAAGAATAAAGAATAATATAACCTTATACCGCAATGGCTTACTAATCCATAACAAACTACGGAATGGCAGTTTAGTTCTCTGCAGTTCTCTGCTTTACCGACTATCCTGACCAGGGCATTCCGAAATATAAATCTGTTTTCAGGTACCATACACTAACCAAAACTTTACCACAACCAAAACCGCGGTTTCCTTGGTTAAGTTTCGGAATATACTAATAATTTCTCACAAACAATAATTATTTAAACAAGGCCAAGGTCATCCAGCAATATAATTGGGAGAGGGTTGGAGGTTTCTCTTAGTACGGCTGCGCACATTCAGTTCTGTTCAGCACTGTTCAGTTCAGTTCAGTTCTTCACGATTCTTGTTGTAATCAACGTCAAATATATATACGCAAAATGTTTTCAGAAATTCAATGTGAGTAAAATAATATAACTGACATAACATACACACAATACCATCAAATTAATAGGTCACTAAAATTCGAATAAAACATTCACAGATCATACCCGTTTTCTGGTTATTGATTTTGCTAGTTATGTCGTCAATTATTATACAAACAAATTAGTCCATTTCAACTAAAGTGTTTCATGTTTTTATGTACCAAGTATTTAAACATTGCACATTTTTAATAAAATATAACGTTTTTTTTATATAAAATATTAATTGTCTCATCCAGATAAAATAATTCGTTATAGAAAATAGAATTACGTCTCTTGTCATTCTTGCATCATATACCTAAATCTAAATAAGTTGAATCATTAGACTATTTTTAATTATTGCGTCATATTTTAACAATTGCGATTTATAAAATAAAGCACTGCGTATCTCTTTAATTTGGGATAATTTGAAAATTAGTTAAACGCAGATTTTACGTCGGTAGAGCAGTGACGTAGTAGTCAATTGTATTATATGAAATTAATTTGTTTATTTGTTCACTAGCAAATGTTCATTTGCGTGTTCTTTATGTAAATGTGTTTTTTTTTTTTCTAACTAAATATTACACGTATTATAATTTTATTTCAGCATCACTAAAGAATATAGGCAGCAAAGCCGAGTCACTTTTCGAGAAAAAGAAAAGTGATGCTAGTGAAACAGCTAAAGACGCAGAAACAGAAGGTGCAAAGGTTGTAGAGGAAACAGAGGAAGCAGTGAAGGCGCGAGCACAGGAGGCCAAGGACGGTGTTGATAAATTCGTTAATGACACGGGTAAGGACAAAACAAAACATGTTGATGTTCACTGCAAACGTCGCAAAACTGAATCTAATACGTTTATTCTGTAATAGATAGAATGACTTTATACATTTTTTATCTAACACGTCGAAGGTTGAAACTTGACACTTGTCAATATGTGATCAACAAGGAATTTAGATCGTAGTCATTAAGAAAGAATATACATATGTATTAGTAATTATTATTCACTCAATTATTTACAGCTGGAAAGTGATGCAGTTCATCCAAGATTTGCAGATCCACCTGCGAAAAATGAAGTGGCAAATTACCATTGATTATTTGTCCCAATTGTTATGTGTATGATTAATTACGAATTGTTTGGCTAAATTTATTTTTAAATATTTTCATTTTTTATTTCAGCAAATTTCGAATGTTTCCTGTGTATGTGTAAGCAGCATGTTCTCAATCTTACTATATCTATTCGCTTTTAAGATTACATGCATTGCTCTATTTTAATTTTTTTTTTGTAATTTAGCCATATATTCATTATTCATCCGAAATATAATTGTATTACAATATGTAAAATGTGGAAAAACTATTGTTATAAATTAAGATCTTAGTCTCTATATTTAAATTCTCACTAATCCTAGATATAAAACTTATATTCTTAACAATATAATGCACATGATTTTTGAATGTTAATTTTGAATCTATTACTATTTCCAACTACTTGATTTCATCAATATAATCTATTCTATAATTTCTTATTCTAACAAACAATGACTCCAATTGAATTTTATTATCCATTCCTTGCTACTAATAATAAAAAAAAGTATGTAACATATTTATTTATGTCAAAATGTACGTATACATCACATAGTACCTGACAGACCATTTGCGTACTAATTAAAATTAAGCTGGACTGCTTACTCAAAATGTATGATGTTTGTTTAAAGCTACGTATATATTTTATACTAGAAACTTATGATTAAAAAATGGTAGGTATTTTTATTTAGATTCTTTAAGCAGGTATGTATCATATTAAAATAATGATTTTTCTTTTTATAACATATGTTTTGTTGTGTTTATTCATTGACAGATCATTTCCATTACGTGTATTCTTGTCAGTTGTGGAAGCAGATAGAAATAATATATCACTTTTCCGCATGTCGGTACGCACCAATTTTGTTTTCATAACAGAAGTGAACAATTTATCAAAAAATATAGAGAAAAATGGTTAGCTACAATCAAAAGACCCGATCTAACAGATACTAAAATTAAATATGAAAAAGTGTGTAGCAAGGATTTTGTAGTACAGTGGAATCCGCTTATAGTGAACCTGAAGGGACCAGGAACTTGGTTCACTACAGGCGAGGGTACACTATAACGCGGAACATATTTTTTTAAATTATTAGCATATATTCTCCTCATTAATGCATGTTTAAGAATAAACAAACTACAATTATCCATTTTTTAAAATAAAAGATGAATGAATTTTTATAAATATATATGTATATTATGGTGGTCATTAAATGGGGTTTAAACGAATTCTTATCTGTTAGTAAGTTAGTAATAATATTAGCGCAGATAATCTTATGCAGGTATGACTGGTATATTGATAAAATGGAAATGTTACCTGAAACATCTACACATTAAAAAATCATTATAGCTTCATAGCCCGAATATTTTTGTCCCTTATATATACATATCCGAGGGTTGATGAAATCAGAAAAAAATTATTCTGTCACAAATGACATCGTAAAAAATATATATTTTTACACAAATAAACATTGGTCTTTTGACTAAGCGTAATGTGTGCCCAAGGACGTTTATCCTAAAGCTGGATTTATAGGTTGACATAGAACATAGCACAGCGCACAGAAATAACATAGCACAGAACATAGGATTTGGGCATACGGGAATCCGTATATGCATTTATAAGCCGCACAGCACGGCACAGCGCACATAACATAATTTAGCACAGCATAGGAATTGACCAATGTTCATTTCTTGTGACAAGTGTCTAGTCGTCAGACCAATTTATATTTCCGAACTCGCACGAACAAGTAGGTCCGAAATGTGCGTAATCGGGAAGTCGTGGAATCACATTAATTAATATTACATTTGGAGTTGGGTAGGATAAGTAACTTGAGAATGACCTCTACCCACAAGGTCGAAACGTCGTTGTAATTATATACGAACATGTATTAACAATATAGATTTCCATACCACCAGGATTTTGTCAAGTCGTTATTCCAACCCTCTACGGGGATAAACTTTCCTATTAACGAATTCATATTAACTGATGGTAGTTCCGATGATGATTTGTATATGTACATAAAAAGTAACATATTATGTTCTTCGAGATATGAAATCACTTATGTGCAACAATGGCAGAATAAATAAATATACTTGTATTGTGCAGAATATTTTTAATAATTTTGTATATGTTACGACCACACCGAAACTTTTTAGCATGCATACTGTTTTCTAGTAAATATTTTTCATTTCACTTTTAAATACGTCATTAGATTAATTTTAAAACATAATTCAAGAGCAAATAACTATATAAGTAATAATTTTAATAATGAATAAATATTTACCGGGCAAAATTTAAATAATTATGGTAGTGGGGGAAAACTTACCACAGTAACCACGTATTTTACAAGGTTACTGTGGTCACATAAAAGTAACCAAATCCTTCAGGCACCGCGTACATATACGGAACGCGAAACCAGAACCACGGTCACTTTGGTTAAGTTACGGAATATGCTATTAATATAATAGGCCAGGCGGCAAGTAATTTAGACCGTAAAAAAATTTTAACAAAGGTTTTATTGTTTTAAATGGTTTATTAGGGTACCGTTAGCATGAATCTAGGTTTTCCCCACACCCCCGAGGTGTGCTTCGGTCACCGTGGGGCCGCAAAGGTACAAAAATTTGGTTTTTCGATAATATCTCGTTTTCTCTTTGATGTACGGCTAAAATGGTCGTATATGAAATTAAAGACGATAAAATTCTCTACAAAATAGGTTCTTATCATTTTTTCGTAGGACTTATACATTCGAAACAGTAGCCGCGCGAAGTTGAGCGATTTTTGACAATTGTCGAAATATCGATTTTTGGTGGCTAAATTCCACAGTTCACTCGTCCTGATGATTGTAATTGAACAAGCACATATTGCATAAGTTTTCATAAAAATGTGTAGAATTTTGTTCAAAATTGTATATAGTTCGATTTATTGTGATTCTCATTAAAAACAATTCTACAGCGGTAGAATGGTATCAATTCAATTGTCTTCTTCTTGGCACTGAACAACTTTCTTCACTGAAAGGTTCATCTTGAGTAAATATTTTATCCGAGATCACTGCTTGAGAAATGATTTCTCTTTCTTCCCCTCTACTATTGTTGTCGATCGCAGTTTATTCATTTTCAGAGTCATCAGTCATTTCTGTGTCTTGTGCGGCTAAATGTTGGAATTGCACGTCGATCTCGTCATCAATGTCGAAATTCTCTTGTTCAATCTCGACATTGGTAGAAGACTGCTCCCGGCAGCTTCCACAAATTGTCGAGCAACGCAGTACACTCTTCCTGCAGCAGCATGCTGCTCGACACTCTTTTTTATACGTGCAGGATATCATGACAAGAACATCCTGCGGAGCAGCGTCTTTCATCGTAGAAATAGGTATCAAGCCATTCCCCGTGCTTTTTCAGCCCCAATCTTGCGGTTCCCTCCTGTTTCCGTACCATTCTTGTACCTGATGGTAGGTTCTAAAGGAATGCTGTCGTGCTGCTGCTTCAGTTGGTGGTAAAGATGCGAGATTGTAAGCACTCTTAGAAATAGATTTCGCGAAACACTGGAACTTGTAATTCAATGAAATATGATCGTCGCCCGCTCCATAGAGTCTTTAATCACAGATTTTCCAACTGCCTCAACCAGGTCTGGAGACGAATCTGGGTTTTTAAAGATTCCAGTGGTTTTTCGTAAATTCATATTTTTTTAAGCAGTTTGACGAATTTCTGTTTTCCCTGTCTAAAAAATGCTGCGGTTGTATCGCACCCACAGAAGGCGTGAAGGAAAAGTATGTGCTCCGCACCTTCTTCGGGATATTTGAACGATTTTGTCGAGTAAATTCTGCTTTCAGTTTTACCTTTCCCTGGTTTCAAGAGATAGACATTACACAAAGATGACGCGAGACCTATCAGTAGCATGAGAATATCGACATCTTCACCCACTACCACTATGGAATCATAGTCTGGCGATAATTAAATCGCGGTGATGATTATAATAGTGTCAGCGTCTTCAGCAACTTGCTTTACGAGAAAACCTACAGCCTGAAGTTTGCCTACGAGCATATAAATGAGCCGACTCTTGCTCTGGTCGTTGGCAAGGAATTTCTCCTGTGACATTGTTGCTGTCATCCTTTCATCAAACATCACATTAGCAGCGATGTGCCTCTGCGATCTACGTAGGCAATCAGCAGCTTTAGTACTTTTGTTGTTAGCGTCATTAGCATTCCTGTTTCATCAAAAAGCGATAGTGGGTAAGGGGCTAGTTCGAAGTGAAAAGAATGTTGCAAATCCTGTTCCGTTTTCTTACTAATTGTAATTCTTTGAAATATTAATGAATTATCAACCGGAATCACTTCATTTTGGATGTTTATTGAAGAGTTTACTGCTCTTAAAGGAATTACTCTCTTCTTCCGCTGGAATTTCACATCTCCAAAAATGCCGCCAATGATAGCTGCCATTGAGGACACGCCGACTTCGTATCCTTTGTAACAGTTGATTTTCACATCCCCTTGGACTGATAGACATAATCTCGGGGCTGACTGGAAAAGGATTGTGCGATGATAACCAATTAAAGAACTTTTCGAGGTCTTGTGCATCCCTTGATATTAGCATTACTCTGGCATCTACTTGCTGTTCGGAAATAGCAAACGACACTGGGGGTCAATTTTGAAAAAAATTCTACACATTTTTATTAAAACTTATGCAATATATGCTTATTCATATTTTTTAGTATCACCAGAACGAGTGAACCGTGGAAATTAGTCTCCAAAAATCGATATTTCTGCAATTGTCAAAAATCGCTCAACTTCGCGCGGCTACTGTTTCGAATGTATAAGTCCTATGAAAAAATGATAAGAACCTATTTTGTAGAGAATTTTATCGTCTTTAATTTCATATACGACCATTTTAGCCGTACATCAAAGCGAAAACGAGATATTACCGAAAAACCAAATTTTTGTACCTTTGCGGCCCCACGGCGATCGAAGCACACCTCGGGGGTGTGGGGAAAACCTAGATTCATGCTAATGGTACCCTAATAAACCATTTAAAACAATAAAACCTTTGTTAACATTTATTTACGGTTTTGGTTGAATTTATCGCCCTGCCGCCTGGCCTATAATTAAAGAACTGTTTCCTTTTTTGATCGGTATCTTTACGTTTTATTTGATAAATATTTTGTAATAAGCAGATGGTCATGAAAGCGATTTATGCAGTTTATACAATTTTTATAAATACGTATTTTGATATTTTGTACATGAATAAACTTGTTTGTTTTCATAACTTTTCAATTTAAATAATATATACAACTTTTAAAATTTCTGATAGTTCTTTATTACCTTCAATGGCCAATTTAAGAATACTTAATTGTAACATTATTGAAACTGATGAAAAATTAAAAGTAATATGTAATTTTTATTATTATTTAATTTTGATTGTCTTACAAAGATACCCTGTTTCATACCTTCAAATTTATTGATTACATAATAACATACATTTAATACTTTTTTTAGTAATAAAAGCACAAAAATTATGTAAAATGTAATATTTTTAATATCATGTTTTCATCATAAATTTTAACAAAACAAAAACATACATTTTGAGTAAGCAGCCCAGCTTAAAATTAATTAGTACGCCAATGGTTTATATCAGGTACTATGTGATGTATACGCACAATATATGTAGTGATATAAATAATATAATGTGTGATATAAATAAATATGTTACATACTTTTTACGTAATATCCTACAGCTTTGGTAACATTTATACAGGAGATTATACAATATAAACGAAACCTATTTTAATAAATTAATATCTGCTGGTGTAAATTGTTATAAGTTTTCTGTGCATTCGTGATATTTCTTCGTACGTTCATTAAATGTATATTCATAGACTGGCATTTTACAGTAGACACATTTTTCCATAAATGTATGGTTAATTCTTCCCGCCTTGAAATGTTCTCGTAATCCCAACACTGTGGGGGCAAAATAGACATAACAACTGGGACAGAAATAATCAAAGGTACGATGATAATTTGCGACTTCATTTTCCTCAGGTGGATCTGCGAATCTTGGATGAACTGCATCACTTTCTGTTATTTGTTCACCATTTTTCACTTCTTCACAGACGGTCACAGATTTTTGTATACATTCAGATTTTTTTGTAGTCATATTTAGGCACTCTTAAAATTATCTAAATTAACTAACTAATTTTTCTAGCCAATAGGTCACCTTGTAATCAATTGTATTTGACATTTTTTGACGTTTCGTTACTAACCTAAATTTGAAATTACAAATCGGTTCACAATAATCATATATTCGTATAAACAAGAACAAGTCATAATTTAAATTTAAAAATCAGAAAAAAAAACAATACAATTATAATCATTCTTTGAATGATATAATTTATGTTTATGAAGTATTAGTCAACAATTTCTAGTGAAATAGGCACTAAATAAAAATAAATTTTTAATTCAATGTAATTGTGAATCTGGCTTAAATTTGACAACTATTGCTTTCCACGTGTCTAACCTCATTTACTTATTTACATACACAAACTGTTTGTACTACTAGTAATTAACAATTATAATTAATTATGAATGACTCTGTAGATACAATGAAAGTAGATGCTGGTGTTCCAATATCGAATGAAAAAGAAGCAATGAAAATTGATTCTGATTGTCCGGTACCCGATGATCAAGAAGTTAATAAAACTGAAGATGCTAAAGATGAAGATAATTCAAATACAGTCGAAAGTGAATCTGTGGATAAATCAGAATCAGATGTAAATAATCCTTATGCATATCTAGAACGAGATGAATTTACATCTGAGAAGTTCAAAATCGAAATTCGTGGCCTACCAAAATATTATGGAATCAGTGTAGATATGATAAAACATTTATACGTCTTTCAGGTGAATAACATTTGAATATATTTGCAGGAACTTAGGAAATTATTAAATGATAAATTAAAACTTGCTACTAATAAAATTAAATCGCCTCGAAAGGGCAGTTCGTGGTTGTATGTATGTTTCCGTAATGACGAAGATAAACTTAAAGCCATTGATACCATCACAGGGTTTAAGTGGAAAGGAAAGATCTTGAAAGCCAGTGTATGTATTGGTTATGTAGAGGTAAATAAAAAAATAATTATTATTTGAATGGACAGGATGCCAAACCAATGCCAGATCCGTTAGTAAAGAAGAGAAAACAAAATGCAGAAAAAGAAGTGGGCGATAAAAAGGCTAAATTTGAAGGGACACAAGAAGAACGACTTAAGAATTCAACAATTCCATATTGGAATATACCTTACGAAGAACAAGTACTGTTAAAACTTATCAACCTTAAGACTTATGTCACTATAATATTGAGACACTAGCGTCAAATGATTTCTCTATAATTTTGATTTTAGCTAAAAATGAAGCAAGAAGAAATTAAAAAGATTCTAACTAAAATGGGCAACGATTTATCTCATATTAATCCAGATTTGAGAAAATGGATTGACGAAAATAAAAAGAAATACGATGGTTTACCGTGCGACTTGCGGGACATTCGTTTCGCGAACAAAACCGAAGGTTACCGGAACAAATGTGAATTCACTGTCGGTAAAAATGAAGAGAATAATCTGCCTACGGTCGGTTTCCGATTAGGCAGTTATGTGACAGGTTTCACAGGTGTCGGTCCCGTGGACTCGCTCAAACATATTCCTGATCGAATGAAAGTAGCAGTTAAGGTTCGTATTGATAGTGTATTCATTACAAAATGAACTTTTGTTGACATTCGTTGATTGATTAGGTCTTCGAACAATTTGTACGATCGTCGGATTTGGAAGTTTTCAATCCAGAAGTACAAACGGGACACTTTAAACAACTTACTGCTCGCATGGCTACTACAACTGATCAATTGATGCTTATAGTTGGTATCAATCCACAAAAATTACCGGACGAAAAGTTACAAACACTCAAAAAAGAACTTATCACATATTTCACAGAAGGCGATGGAAAGGAAGCTAATGTCACGTCACTTTATTATTTACCGATAATGAAAAGGTACACTAAATATGCTATGGAATTGTTTTATTGAAATTCGCAAATAGATAACGGATAGTAAAAATGTTTGAAACTGTTTATAAATGTAATTGTTGTTATTATTGTACAGAATATCTGGGCAACCGCCGGTTTTAGCTGAACATCTCTATGGTGAAACACACATTTACGAAACAATATTAGACCTGAAATTTCGAATATCACCTGAAGCGTTCTTCCAGGTGAACACAGAGGCTGCTGAAATGTTATACAGTTCAGCGATTGAACTAGCCAATCCGACACTCGAATCTACTGTGGTAGACATTTGTTGTGGTACCGGTACTATTGGACTCTGTTTCGCCCAGGTATAAACTTGTCCGTACTTGTCAGTTATGGGATTATAAATGTGTTGCAACTGGTTTACGAATGCGTAATTTGTTTTATAGAAATGTGGACAAGTGTTAGGACTTGAACTGGTGCCACAAGCTATTATAGACGCGAAAGAAAACGCAACCGTCAACAATATTGCAAATTGTGATTTCTTCGCTGGTCGAGCAGAGGATATTTTGACATCTGTCCTGTACAGAGCTACAAAGGATGACGTAATAGCTATTGTTGATCCCCCGCGAGCAGGAATCCGTAAGTTTTGACTAATAATATACATATACTTGATTTGTAGTAATTACTTTTTTATTCCTCGTTAGATAATCGTGCTATTGGACAACTGCGAAAAACTAAGAAATTGAGCAAATTAGTGTACATTTCGTGTGATCCGGCTGCAGCATGTAAAAATTTTGTTGACCTCGGCAGACCAGAATCGAAAACGATGCATGGCAATCCGCTAGTACCTATAAGAGCGGTCGCAGTCGATCTGTTCCCTCATACCAAACATTGTGAATTGCTCATTTACTTTGAACGGTGGAATGAATCTAAGAATGTTACCTAAAAATACTTAAGGTAAGGGATATTTTTATAAAATGATTGTCAATGAAACATATATGAATAAAAAGAATAATTACAAGTTTTTGTATCAAATCAAAGTGTTTTATTTTTACAAGGCACTACAATTGTTTTGAGAATTTATACATTTTGAAGCATGGGAGAGGGTGGTGTGACATGTTTAATTAAAATTTATTTTCAAATCTTTAGCCAATGTGTCAATGAAGTTGTTTTTGTTATAACTAAATATTTATGCATAGATTCTGACATAATGTATGTAGATTTATTGTCTGAGAAAGCGTAATATAATATACCCTCCGAGGAATATTGCAGCAATAGTATACCTACTGAAAATTTGTACTGGACGTAGCCGGACTACATGCGGACTTTGTGATCTGTAAATGCAAATAAAATACATTTTCTATGCATTAGTATCACAATAGCGTATATACGAGATTTGTTTAATTTAACTGGTTGCTTAAACATGTTTAGAATATAAAATTCCTGTTTTTGATTGAACAATTGATTGTACTTACTCAACTACGAAATCATTGTAATGCAGCGCCTGGGGTCTGATTTCATACATAACTTCAATCGCTGCTCTGCGACCAGCCTGTATCGCCCCTTCCATATAACCAGTCCATTCTGTAGCTGTTTCTGTACCTGCCCAGTGTATACTAAAGAAAAGCGACAATTTAATTATAATTTTCCTACAAATGTTTACATTACTGAATCGTAAAGGACAAGTAAAGAAAAATAAATTATCAAATTGATTGACTTGTGAACTGTCAAATATTTTTTATGAATTTATGATGTAAGGTAAAGGTAGTTACCGTCCTATCGGGTTCTTTAGAGCATGATACCAAATTGTGGTACCAATGCCAGGACACGAGACAGGGCACCCACCAACATATGCCTCATCCCACCAGTTTTTTTCTACATAGTCGATAGGGCTTCTAGCATCAACTCCAAAATATTGGACAAGCTGTTCAATAACTTGGTCTTTGTATGAATTTCCCTGGTAAGAAACATTACCATAACTCAGTAAAATCAAGATGGAGGACCTCACATTTCACATATTTACCGTGTTATTAGTTAACAAACTATGACAAAGTCGTATTATATACACTGTACCTGATTATCTGTAGCAGACGGCTCATTTATGTAACCAGTAAGTGCAGCATTACCGTCTTTCGTTGCGTCATAGCAAATATTAATGGGACCATCATCACAGTTAATTACCTCTCCTGAGTACCCTTGTCTTCTCCAGAACGGCTACAAGATATTGTAATATTATTAATACACATTTTCAGGTTAAAGAAACTTACAGGTTTGTACCGATGTATATGTTATAATGAATTTGGTGACATGTCCTGTTTGAATTTGTTCAAGAGCAACTTGTCTTGTTCTATTAAACGGTGGATTGAATTTAATTCGAAGTATTTCCTGTGGTGGTATAGCAGATATAAGAAAATAGCTCCTGAAATAACAATTTTAAGGATAGAAAATTTGTCATTTTTTTTAACTTCAAGACATACCGATATTTTTTCCCAGATGCTGTTATAGTAACAACCTCGTTTTCTTGTGTATAATTAATTTCGACTACAGGATCACACTTGACGAAAAGCGAGTCTCCAAGTCTCTGTCTCAGTCTTTGACAAATAGCTTCGGCTGATTCCTGATTTGGAAAAAAATATAGTGATATTTTTCGAAAAAGTAAAATAAAAATTCTGACTATCCTACTGTTCTTTTTTTTTTTAAATTACTTACTTGTATCCAGAATTGTTTAGCACCTTTATCATGCGTCATATATTGATTTGTTAAGCCTAAAGTGCTATTACAGAAGGCTAAGTAATCCCACACTGAGATTTGTGCCGCTCTGACTCCTGTCAGAGTTATAACACACATGATTAAAATATGTACTTTTATCATTTCACTTTATTACAACTTACCACAAGTAATTCTTATCAAGTTCATGGCAACATTCTGAGCCGATCTTGTATATAACTTTGCACGAATATAATATTCCATGGTTATACAATCATAAAAGTTAAATTCAAAAGTGCTAATGGGAGAACGCAGTCTGTTATCTTTGCTTCTTTGCTCCAGCTATAAATTAATGTTATTCAATTCTATTGTGATAGATTTTTCTTCACTTACTTTTGCAAAAAAATCCCTAACTTCCAATTGGGAAAAGTAATTTCCCAATAATGGATGATCTCTATATGTTTGAATAAAATTATTGCAAATTCCAAGTGCCAGTCCACTTCTAAACTGTGGTATCAAAGTCAGATTTAAGGACTCAATTAAATTCATTAGATTAATTTGTGATGAAGAAACCCATTGTGCGCCTATATCAAACAAGCACCGCGTGCTTCCCTGGATGTATACTGATAAAGTTCTACCACCAATTCTCTCTGCATTAAAATTAAAATTAATTTTATAAATACCAAAAAAAGAAACAAAGAAATAAAAATTGTCATTGATAAATACCTTTAGCCTCTAATATTTTAATATCTAACGCAGGTTCTTTTTCTATTAACGTATAAGCTGCTATAATGCCCGATATTCCGGCTCCAATTATAATAATATCAAATTTGTCTGGATCTCCCATATTTTTGATAAGAAAATGCTATGAAAATTATATTTATTCTACACTGTAATAATATATAAATGGCATATGCAGTGTTCTTTTTTTGTTTATTTGCATTTGTTTCTGTCAAATGTGATGTGATATAAATATTTAGAAATTAAAAATATTATTATTGAATATTGAAAACTTAATTGAATTATCATTTTGCCGCAAAAATATTTCAGTGTCATTCTTCTTCTTGTTATCAGGTTGTGCAGAAGAAAGATCTCAAAATGGCTGCGAGTAGTAGGAGTTAATGTTATTCAATAATTGTATTGTGTAAACCGTACAATTACGATAAAATGTACATAGTTTTCTTGTTGAAAATGATTGTAAATATTAGTTAATAAGTGATCTGTGATAACTGTGATGGCAGATGACGAAGTGGATCAAGATTTCAAAAATCTTGAATTAGTACAGTCCATGATTGACATTTCTGCAGAACGATTAGAAGGTTTAAGAACAAAATGTGCAACAAGTGCACAGTTAACTCAACAAGAAATCAGAACACTTGAGGTAAACACTAACATCGCATTCATATTTCTACGCACTACTATCATGCATGTTGTTTTTCCAGGGAAAACTTATAAAACTGTTTTCTCGGCAACTTGTTGTTAAAGCAAAATTAGTTAGGGACGACTGTAGGAACATTCCATCGCTGTCTCAGTGGCTACAAGTGGTGGGTCTAAGTAAAGACTCCATACAGGGTGTATGTCAACGAGTAAACTCATTAGAGGAACTGAAAGAGAAGTCTGATCATGAACTACGAACTATCCTCAACGAAAACAAAGCAAGACCTGAGGAATGTGAGCGGCTACACAAGGCTTTACAGAACTTACGAAGATGCACAGGTATGTCTGACAATTTACATCCATTTTATTCTATTTTTTGCTCTCCTGTCAAACGGCCGGTCTACTACTCTTAATTCATATTCGGTTACGCTCTCCAATACTTATCATACACCGGTGACAAATAACCACAACCAGAGATTACAACCGCAATCATATGTTATTTTTAACATTTGGGCATAAGATAATAAATATACATTGCTAGAAAATAATATTGATTTTTACTCGAGATTGTAGCATACACCATATACAACTGTCGATTTTTTTTGTTAGGGTTCTTGGAAAATATCGTTTTACCGTGGTCGGCAAGTCTTGATCTTGTTACAAAATATGACTAAGAGCGTATCATTTTTCACTTCGATAGGGATTCTTCTTGCAGTTATACAGATGCATTTTATCTTCTTTCTTTCAAATGAATACGTTCATTCCTTTGTTTGATAGATATACAAGAATGATGAAATACTTTCGTTGAAATTAATTTCTTGTAATTTCACTAACAATAAATAAATAATTTGTTATGGCTAGTAATTCATATACGGAGAGACTTTCTCATATAAGAAGGACGTACTGTTCCAATTGCAAACAAATTAGTGTCGAGGTTATTCCAAATACAACATTCACATGAAATATATAATATGTTGGTAGACATATTAAGGGATGCCCTGAACAAGTACTTCATTAATAAACAATAAATATAATTTTATTCGCTCTTTAAATAGCTAGAAACTTAATAAAAACAATACGTGTTGAATTGCGATGAAGTGGTATAATATATAAGATTATATAAAAGTGACGTTTGTTTGTAATTCGTGTTTAGTTCTTAGTGGACTGTAAGTATACTATGAGACTGTGTTGTATACAGAAGCGCTATTATGTGGCGACAAGGCCTCCGGTGATTCGGTGGATATGGCACTATACTGGGATTCGTGGGACCGGCCGCATCACCTGAAGAACAACTTGTCACCGCGTGTTACCCGTACTAGAGGATCACGTGCCTCCGTACCGTCGGAGGATTCATTGCCGTACAACAACAATATGAACAGCACAAGTCACAGGATGGACACATTAGGAGGTTCGGTGTCAACACTAGTTCCCTCTTGTTCGGTGTCGTCCATCAACTCTTTGGTTTTGTCGCCCCAGCCTGCTCAATGTTCCCCAACGCCGCCCCTAACACCACCTGTTCTCACCAAGGGAAAAGGTACTGTGGTCCCTAATCTCTCTCTTGCTCTCATCTATATTTCTCTTTGCCTTAATCATTCTCTAATTTCATCTCTACTCTTCGTGCATTGATACCTTCTAAAGTGTAATTTATATTTGTCATTTTGTCAGGCTTCATTTTGCAATTGTATTTTATTTAGTTTGATTTTAGTTTACATATTATCACCGTTTTTTCTGCCAATACATTTATTGTGATATGATCATTTAATACAAAGTTTCTATGAACTATAAAACGCAAGTAAAAACACGTAATCAAATACAGATAAGTTACATAAATATTAGATATACTGAAAACAATTATGCATTTAGACAATAAGATCAATAATTGCTTTTTTTATATATAATAAAGTTACATAAACCTATTACATATTAATATATTTTGAATGTATATGTCTTGTCGTGTTTCATGTTATGAATATAACCAAATTGTTTTGATTGCGCATGACAGTGGCTGATATGTGAACTATTGTTCCGTAAGCGATTGTTCTCATTTTCTGGTGATGGTACCTATTTTCATCGTATTTCTCTTTCTCTCTCTCTCTCTCTCTCTCTCTCGACAGCGAATAAATATGCAGCACATTTAGTTGTCAAAAGCAACTGATAAATTGAAATGCAGCCAATATTCAACGGTATCTAGCGGTAATCAAGTATAACTAGTTACTTACGTATGTGTCATGTTGTTATTTAGTAACAGATAGATTTGATAACGTCAATTCGATTTACATGTTCTGGGCAATACTGAAATTCAATGCCAATTTAAACTTACTGTGTGAACATTACATTTTATAACAATTATATATTCGTTTCGATATTGTACAATTATCATTGTGCATAACAGAGTCGCGCAAAACATGTAAAAACGATTTGATTATTTGTTTTTATTTATGAACGTAGAGTTTGATGTATGATGTTAAGTATATAGTATGATATCGTTTGATGTTTAGGTGGCGAAAAAGTAAAATTTCCTACGACACCTCCTCCACGAAAGAAACATTTGACAGGCGTACAATCGACAATACATCTACCCGATGCCTATCCCCTCACCAAGTCCAAATCACACGAATCGCAGTTGGCCGCGAATAAAGTGGATAATGGCGATCCCAATGCTGGGTGAGTCTTGTTGTCTTCTTATTTCTTGTTTACACACTTCTTTTAGTCCGATTAAATATCCATACGTTTCAATATTATTTTCTAAATGACAAACCATATGTATATGTTATCTTATTTTTAGTACGGGGCTTTTAGATAGATAAAGTGCAATAAAAAAACACTATTTTACACGTGCTTAAATCGATCGAAAAAAATATGTTTCTAAGAATTTCTACAGTAGTATTCGAGACAATATATTTATTATTCAAAGTATATGTCAAAGGTCATGTTATTTCGTGAATGTAATTGGATAAAAATAAAATAAAATTTTAGTTATTTATAAATGTCAGAGTTGCAGTTTATAGATTTGCGTACGCGAATCGATTCATTCATAATTAATAGAGTGCTGCTGTTTCGGTATGGGTAAATGATATGGTTTTGTCCCAATCATTAAAAATCTATTCAACACGTAGATATAACCATTAGATTTGTTTATAGCGAGGATTTTATGTTTTTAGAAGAAACGAACATTCGGGCACAGTTGTAAGGCGGGGCCGTTTACCCACTGAACCCGGTCCTGGAATCGGTGACCATGGTTACAACAGTCTTGTATCTAGTCCCATCAAGTCTCCTCCGTATAATTCAGGCGCTACAGGAGCAGACAGTGATGACAGTAGCTATAGATGTAAGTCTGCTGTAAACAACCTGTTGCAAATGTGAACAAGTGCGTGCTTGATTTACGTATGTGTGTTTATTGTGTTTAATGAAACTCTTTAACAAAATTACTATGCATTTACTAACAAAACAAATGCGTAATATACAATTTGTATTTCTCGTATAATATACATAATTGTTAGATTCAAAAGAGAAAATAGTTAATTGAAAATGAAAAGAAATACGTGTTTCAAGTGTAAACAAAGTTAAATTATTGTTATTTATATTACATTCGATAGGATTACTAATTGATCAGCAATGAAAACAGCAAGGACGCATAAATATGATAACGTGATGTGATGTGTATTTGCAGCAATGAGTTTGCAAGTTCCTAAATCACCACGGACCCCGACCGTGTCCCGGGGTATGGGACACGTGATTGCACACAGATTCACGAAAACATTCAAAGTGATGGTGATGTGTGACTTCTGCAATCGACAGATGTTCGGCACCGGTCTCAAATGTAAAGAGTGCAAATACAAGTGTCATCGAGAGTGTGAAGCTAAAGTGCCACCATCATGCGGTCTGCCCCAAGAACTTGTCGAAGAATTTAAGAGAACTTTCCAATCAGATGGTAAGCAACTTGCACACAATTATTAACGATTGGATTCTTATTGAGAAGACGAATTCTGTTACAGTATTTCAACCGAACCAATCTCCAAACTTGCTTCGTACTGCTTCGCCCAATCATAACAATTTGCTGACATCGCTTCGACATTATAAACGGTCACATCCGCAACCTTCTATAAACATTCCCCCGTTCCCGGGACCCGATTCTAGTTCCAATACGTCGAGCTGCAACAGTTCCACGCCATCTAGTCCTGCGCTTCACGTTGCGCATGCGCACTCGAAGCAACAGTTTCACTTTCCAGGTTAGACAAAACGTTACGTGTTACAACACCGTGACAGAAAACGTCTTGTACACATGTGTGTTTTTGTATTGTGACAGATGTGACAGAACACGGTGTTACTATAGAAACGCATCCATTGCACAACGCACTCGTATTGGAGGAGCCAGCGGAGACTTCGACCAATGACAGCGATCGTACGGTGTCTGTGTCCGGATCGGGTAGTGTGAGCACAGACTCCGACCGCACACCGGTGCGCGTGGACTCGCAGGATAGTCAGGTATCTGACAGCGAGACTATCACAGATCGAGATACTCATCGATGGCCCCGACAGAATAGCGTATGTGTTGTATTCGACCAATCAAATTAACAGAGTTAATTCTAGATTGCGTTGGTTTCGTGTCTCCGTAACGTACATGTCAATATTAATTGTCGGTGTGTGTGTGTGAATGTTTTCCAGCTGTCTATGCGCGAATGGGACATTCCGTACGATGAACTGAAGATTGGTGAACCAATCGGCACTGGCCGATTTGGTACCGTGTACAGAGGCAACTGGCATGGTGACGTTGCCATCAAAGTGTTGAATATGGATTATCTGGACGATGAAAAAACATTAGAAACGTTCAAGATGGAGGTAAAAATACACGATAAACTCAGATAACTCCTCTGTATATCAGTTGTGCTAAATCGCGTGTGTTTCTCGAATATAGGTTGGCACATTCCGTAAAACACGACATGAGAACTTGATGTTATTCATGGGCGCTTGCATGAAACCGCCACGGCTGGCCATCGTAACAAGTCTCAGCAAGGGAATGACACTGTATACTCACATCCACTTACGTAAAGACAAGTTCAACATGAACAAGACAACAATTATCGCACAACAAATATCACAGGTATTGTTCCATAACTGATTTGCCATTGCCGGGAAAACGGCGTTACTATTATTATCATCATTGCTTCAATATCAAATTCATCCAGCCTACGAACATGTCGCATCGCTGTATTTGGGTGATGGATGGTATCCGTGCATTTGTTTACTGGATCTGATCTGTAATCAAAGCATTTTTCTATGTTCCGTCTAGGGCATGGGCTATCTGCATGCGAAAGGAATTGTGCACAAAGATTTAAAAAGCAAGAATATTTTTTTGGAAAATGGAAAAGTAATCATTGCTGATTTCGGTCTGTTCAGTGTGACGAAATTGTGTTTCGGAAATAGGTATTATGTTTATTGTTTTACGCGTTACCAACAATGGACAAACGATTCTGGTCTGTGCCTTACAGGAAGGGTGACAGTCTGGGTATACCGCCCGGCTGGTTATGCTACTTGGCACCAGAAATAGTTCGCAGTTTGAGAGCACATCAAACACACGATGAAGAACTACCGTTCACCAAAGCTTCAGACGTCTATGCGTTCGGGTAAGTTGCCAAATGCTGATTTGGCTTCGTGCACTTTATAACTGATCTGATTCCGTCTTACAGCACTGTTTGGTATGAGTTGTTATGTGGAGAGTGGCCCTTCAAGGGTCAACCGCCCGAATCTATAATTTGGCAGGTTGGAAAAGGAATGAAACAACCGCTTGCCAATCTGCAAGCATCTCGAGATGTTAAGGTAATTCAATTCTGTAGTTCCTTGTTGTTCCTGTAACAATTGACAGATGTATAACGGTCTGTGATACATACTGTAGGATATATTGATGTTATGCTGGTCATTCCGACCTGGTGATCGACCCGACTTTATCAGTCTACTGAACAACACACTGAATAAGTTACCGAAGAAACGGCTCGCACGCAGTCCATCGCATCCGATACATTTATCCCGGTCGGCCGAGTCTGTCTTCTGAACGAGACCAGACAAGCGTTAAATGTACGCGCCTGCGTACTAAGTCGAATACAAACACACACTATGGTCGCTCACTCAGTAACAAACCTGATCACACTAATCTACCACCACCTACTATCACCAACACTACCACCATCACCAATTTAGACCGAAACTGTTGTGATCATCTTACGATCTCATATAATTTCTTGCCTTCTGATAGTTATTTTAGATTGCACTGTACTCATAAATAGGTTGATTGGTGCTACCAAATATACATACATATATATATATATATATATATATATATATATATATATATATATATATATATATATATATATATATATCGTGCGCATCACGCACTTTCTTGCTTAAACATTTCTATGCGCAACTAGCAACAATGGCAACGCTTGTCTAATGAGAAATGGTTAAAGGAGAGAAAGTGCGTTGCTTTAGAGTTCGATATACTTGAAAATAAAAACCGCTTATCGAAATTACTGCAATTATTGCAAAACGTCAAGCGTAAGAAACAGAAAACGAAACAAAAAAATATATACTTACATATATATAAAAACAGTTAACATAGTATAAATCAAAGTGTGTGCCCCCACTCCTCACCCCTGTCGTCACCAACTCGGTCGCGCCATACTTACTGATACATCACTCACACCTACATCCCTCCCGCCATCATCAGCAACTCCTGCAAAACTCCACCATGGTAGTTCGTGCGTGGACTCGGGGGGCACACGATATTTGTTTGTCAATGGTTGTGTACTTCTCTGAACCCTTGTGTCAGTATTATATCTGTGATTGGGTACCGAAATTATATTCACTATTCGATGACAGAACCCCACCCACCCAACTAGCCGCCACCCACCACTAGCGCCCACCCACACGTTTTCATTTTAGTGCTTTTAAGTTTTGTGGTATCTGCACTATGAGAAATCTATCATTCGTCTCTTGTAAAATTACTGCTAAAATATAATAATAATAAGAAATAAATAGTTTGTTATGTACAAGTTCCTAAATGGATGGTATAGTCTTGACAGGTAAATGCTTTGTTGGAAATGTCACTCGCTCCTCGGCCTCGTATACTTCTCTGCTTCTGATTCATATAACTGTTACAGATCAGTACAGATGCTAAAACGTATATTATTATATACAGAACAAACACTCATTGTGTCAATCTCATCTAGTTGAGACTTACCGTCTAAACAGTTACTTTCTTTATTATTCATTTTTGTTCTACGTATTACATTTCAAATGACAACGTAACTAAAACGGGTAAACTTCTTTCATTGTCTCAGTACATTTTGTGTCCGTTAGGCGGTGAATGAACGAATGACATTTTCAATACGGCATTTTATTGAGGAAAACAATACACAGTTAATTTATCATCGAATCTTTGGCTAACAGTTACCCATTGCTATTACATTTCCACCATTTTCATCCTTGATTCTTCTGGCTAGAGTTTCAATTTGTTATGCAGTGATTATTATTTGATTTTCATGCAACAAATGTATAAACGGATTGATTGTGATTCATTGCAATAACATTTACAAAGATTTAACGATTATATACGCTTTCGATTTGAAACTATCATTGTGAGATATAATTAGTAGGTGCTACTTTTCAACACTGTGATAACTGTCAGTTTGAAAACAAATAGAACTGCTCTCAGATTTGATGGATAAATAATGCTAGAATGTAAAAGCATTGGTGCAACTGTACACTTGCCGGTGTAAAATCGGTTAGTTTGCGCACGCGCTTCAAACACTGTGTCTGACTGCGCGCTGAATCTGGAATGTGCATGTGTGTATGACACTCCAAGTCTGCACAATTCACGATCACGGCATTACGATGTGTTGTCTGTGTGAATTCTATATAAATATCTCTGTTGATCAGTCAGTACATGAAAGCTTGCGAAGATTTCTGCCTGGAAACTCTTAAAACAAAACAAAAAAGAAAAAACAAACAAAAACAACTTTTAATATATTCTTCTGTGCATGTTGTAATTTGGCATTTGTTTGTTACGTGTATTAGATTCTAGTGATGTAGCTTTACATAAATTATCAATCGTTTACGATTTCATCGATCATATTGAAAACAAAATGTGAAAAATCACTGTTAAAAGTTGCCAGCTTACATGGTATGGATATTTATTTGTTATTCACTTTGAGTGTCTGTTGCGATGGAATACTGTTTCGTCTAAGCTGGACTTTGATATGTTTTATTTAAAAAAATCACGTCACTGTGATTATCATATCTGAAAGTAATGTTTATTTGTTACATTTACAATTATTTATTTAGACATTTTTCGTTTAAGATTACGAATTGACTAATGATTTGATAGAAAAAAAAAACACGGTGCTGACCACACTGTTTCAGATAATGCTGGCATTGATGTAAAATGTAATTTTGAATCCAGCTAGACTACATCTGATTCCATTACAATAAACATTTTGGGTACTGCAATTCAGTGTTAATATTGTAGTTATTAATTTATTATTTTCTTTTTTATTATTATTATTATTATTGATTATTGTACATAATATACATAATTACGTTTTCTTGTTTTATTTCACAATTAGGATTGATCTTGTTAATTAAAATGTACATATAATATAATTACAATAATGCATTCCTAACCCGGTTACTGCTCTAGTCATTATGCAGTATCCAATGGTGACCGTGCGGTGGACATCACTCCAGCAAGCTGACATTTTACACGAACATATCCCCACCACCACAATCACTATCTCTAGTTCATACTTACTTCCCTTTCTTATTGGCCCTATTCAAATATTGTCTTATTATTTCAACATTCACTATGCAACATACATAACAGATGTATGTATTTTGATAGTTGTTGAGTGTATTTCTATTTGGTCCTCTAATCTTATTTTCCAGTTGTAGAAGTTTACTATATGTGTTGTTGCAATATTTGTCTTGCGTTTAACGTATTTGATGAATTAGTGCAATATGTGATAACTTAGACAACTCCCACACTTTATATGGAACCCGCCATCTTGGTGTACACTTCGTCTACTTTCATTCCCTACTATTCACACCATTCAGTGTTGTCAATATTACATTCTGTCTAAGCCTGTCATTGAACTAATTCGTTAAATGGATATCTTGAAATTTATTTTGGAAAGATGAAATGCGACAAAATCCTGTCATTTTTTTACATATTTATTTTTAGTTATGTAAGCTCTGTAATACGTATTACGGATATGTTTGTGTGAAATACTTTAAATAATGTTTATCAAAACACATATTTATCAAGCAATCAATGTTCACAAATAAAAAGACTAGAGATTAATAAAATGTTATTCCACATATTGACATCTTTTATTTATTTAATTCCATCAAATACATATCAAAATATAATCATTCAAAAAGAATAACAGTCCAAGAATTAATTAATTTTAAATATAGGAACACTTGGAACAATATTACTTGCAAATTTACATACTGTTTTCAACATTTGGATTACATGAAATTTGTCTTTACCCTCTGCTTTAACCGTTGGCATTACATCGTCTATTATAGATCGCAGTATCTGATTCCATAATTCTTTATTTTTTACTTTACATTTACTGTTGAGATAATCTGCTAAATCCTTTGTGTTTGTATATGGTACACAATGCATTTGATCTTCACATTTGCTTGCCTGTATCTTTTTTTCGTATGTCGCATATATTGATATATATTTGACAAATTCTTTTATCCATGGTTTATTCTCCATACATGTATCTATCGTTTTTTCATTCTGAAACAATGAATAATTAGCAGCGTAGACAATCTGTGAGGAATAAAATTTACATCAACTGAACATGTTTACGAGATTTGTTTTATATTTAGAGGATATAAAATTATCTATAGATATAAAAAAATATATAAAAACCCTTGTGTGCAAAGCTTGCAAGAATTCTGTCTTTGTATCACTCTTCGAAGATGCTTCTTTTTCTGCTTCTTGTACAAATCGCTGATAGTATTTCGCAGCCGTTCGTAATGTTGATGGTACACGATACACTGCTAAAGCTTCAGATAAACTCAACGTAGAGTATTTTGGCTGTTCATCTTTTGTTTTATAACACGGGCAACTAGGACAATGTAATTCAGTCTTAGATTTAGATAGATCAATTTCCTTTTTTACTGCCGGAATTGTTGATGTAGAAATAGATTTCTTAGAAAATGAAATCCGCGAAGATTTCTCACTAGACTGAATTGGAATTCTCCTTGTAAATGCGTGTTCTGTACAAGTACTACCAGCAACTAGCGAAGTACATGACACGGAAGACGGTGCTGGTTGAGTACTAGCATGTAATGAACTAATACTGGAATGTTTCGGAAGAGTACCACGAGTGTTTTGTAGCGTAAATTGTACTGGTTTAGTTTTAACATTTGATGAATCTTTCGAACTCATTTGTAAGACTGTACTACTGGCCGTATTTGTGAAAACAAAACTAACTCTTGAAGTAGAATGCACGGTAGATTGAGAAGATGTACCAAGTTGTAATGAAGGTCTTTTCATTGTACTGCTGATTGTTTTGGGGATCGTACCTGTTGAAGTACTTGACACATTGGGCTTTGAAGGTACAATATTAGGTTGCAGGGAAATTTTTGTTGAATCAATGTGACCAAACACTTTTGTGCTGGTAGCACTAATTTTTGACGTACCTGACAGTATGCGAGCAGTACTAGCACTTTTCGTTGATCTAGTATTGGACGTTTTGGTGTTAGCAGCAGTACTTGTTTTTGATAAATATGGTGACGTTGATTTGCTACATGCCGAAATAGGTTTTCCACTAACTAAGGTAGATTTGACTGAGGTTGATTTGCCATTAGCTGAAGCAGATTTGACAGAAACTGGGGTAGATTTAACACTGGATGAAACAGATTTGTCACTAGACAAGGAAGACCTATTACTTGTCAACGAAGATTTCTCACTGACTGAAGATTTACCACTAATGGAAGAACTTGAAGATTGACCACCACCTTTCATTAATTTACTACAACGTTTCGTCTCTTTTAAGCGCAAAGTCTTTGCACTATCTAAAGTTTTTGATATATTATCCATCAAAGCTAAATTATCATTACTTTCTGTAACTGTCATGCTTTCTAGACTCTTACAAAGACAATCAACTTCATCTGTAGGTAGTGCTGGCCATGGTTTAAGAATTGCTTGCGCTTGTTTAAGTCTCTCCTCAGTGATAGCAGCTGATTCTTGGGCTTCTTTCAAATATGAAAGTAAATTTTGACATAATCTAAAACGAATAATATATTAATAACAATATAAATATATATATCGATTTTAATAAATACCTCTTCAGACTTTGTTCGAAATCTTTATCAATTTTTGATTTCACAAGCGGTATTGATTTAGTACTTCGTTTTTGTAAGCTGAACATATTAATCAACTATCACTGAAAGATGAAAATAACCAAAATATAAATGAACATTCAAATCTATTACATTCGATACTAGCGCCTCCACTGCTGTCAAAAATCTGAGCACAAGTTCGTTATTATGGAAACCAAGATGAGTTTCAATGAGTTTGACCTTGATTGAATGACAGATGGTATGGATAATATTATAGTATATTCCGAAACTTAACCAAGGAAACCGCGGTTCTGGTTGTGGTAAAGTTTTGGTTAGTGTATGGTACCTGAAAACAGATTTATATTTCGGAATGCTCTGGTCATGACAGTCGGTAAAGCAGAGAACTAAACTGTCATTCCGTAGTTTGTTATGGATTAGTAAGCCATTGCGGTATAAGGTTATATTATTCTTTATACCTACAGTCATTTATAAATATGGAATATTGACAGTTTTTTAACGAATTCATATTAACTGATGGTAGTTCCGATGATGATTTGTATATGTACATAAAAAGTAACATATGTTCTTCGAGATAAGAAATGACTTATGTGCAACAATGGCAGAATAAATAAATATACTTGTCTTGTGCAGAATATTTTTAATAATTTTGTATATGTTACGACCAAACCGAAACTTTTTAGCAAGCATACTGTTTTCTAGTAAATATTTTTCATTTCACTTTTAAATACATACATAAATACGTCATTAGATTAATTTTAAAATATAATTCAAGAGCAAATAACTATATAAGTAATAATTTTAATAATGAAGAAATATTTACCGGGCAAAATTTATATAATTATGGTAGTGGGGGAAAACTAACCACAGTAACCACGTATTTTACACGGTTACTGTGGTCACATAAAAGAAACCAAATCTTTCAGGCACCGCGTTTCAAAACTTCACCAAAACACTGAAACGGTTACCTTGGTACATATACGGAACGCGAAACCAGAACCACGGTTACTTTGGTTAAGTTTCGGAATATACTATTAGTGTATTATTATAAAACATTGGCATGGAGTGAATTTGTGAATGGGCATTATTAGGTTTGTTCCAACAGAAAGTTCACAATAATTCAGAACTTGATTCAGAACTGTCTAGAATCCATGCGCGCACTTAAAGTTCTAGAATTGATATTAACTATTGTTGGAACGATTTTGAACAGGTTGAGAATTTTATTTGTTTCTCCTAACCTATAAAATCATAAAATAAAAAAACACCGGTCAGAAAACATTGTGCGTTGGAAAATTTTAGAAAGGAACTATAAAACCTATGTCGATTGTGGCGAAAAAATCGGACGTGGGAGGAAAATGTTTGAATTTTCACAAGAAATGTACCAAATTTTTGCAAAAAGAATAATGTTAACCCATAGCTATTATTGGAGAGCGAAACAATAGATAAAAATATTGTTGTGAGTTATGCATTACTAATTTAATAAAAACAGTGAGGTTAGATAACACGTTAATTAATTCAGAATTTAAAATTCTTGAAAAATCCTAGAACTCTCAGAACGATTCAGAATCAGTTCGGAACACAATTCAGACGTTGTTGGAACACTGCACTATAAGTTCTGAATTTATGATTTGGCTTGTTGGAACGGTAAAATGGCTTTGCGCAAACTCAGTACCGTTCAGAACGGTTCTGGACTGTTGTTGGAACAAACCTATTATTTAATATATCAAATTTATGCTATAACATTTATATATTCATTGAACAATTGAATATTTGCCAAAATTTAAAATAAACACCTTAAATTTTGAACAAGGACAAGGAGTACCGTAAAAAAAAAACAATTTGTAACAAATAAGTTTGATTTTTAATTAAAATTGTTTTAGCATTAAGAACAACAGTAAATAATCATAAATATTTACATATTAATTTAAATTTGTTTATAAAAATCTATAGTTTTTAATATCCGGAGGCATCGCCTCCTTTTCTGTAGTCAGCATTGGACCAAATTTGGCTTCCATTTCTAAACAGGGCACAGATAATAGACCCTCGATCCCTGTATCTCGATGTCTTGTGTCCTAGGGCTTCTAAACCTTCGATCATTTGCTGTTTACAAAACAAACAAATCATGTTACATACACTGTACATTAGAAAGAATAACTTTGAATGAAAATCAATTAACCTGCAATATGCCGTACTCATAACTGATTTCCATTGGATGAACTTGATGATGTATTCTAGGCGCATCCACAGCTTGTTTGATATCTTGACCGAACCACAATGCACGCATAATTACCTAGTATACATAAAATATAATATAACATTACTTGGTTATGTCAGTTTGCATTTCTGTAACTCTACTTACTAAAGCCATAGCTGTTGTGATTTTCGTTCCACCAGAAGCTCCAATAACCATACGTACTTCACCATCCTTGCCTACAATGATGGTAGGACTCATTGACGACAGTGGACGTTTCCCAGGCGCAATGAAGTTTGCTGGAGATCCAGGTAATCCAAAGTAGTTCGGGAATCTTGACGAGAAATCATCCATACCACTGTTCAGGATAATTCCAGTTTGTCTGGATGTAATACCAGCACCAAAACTGTAAATGTTGCAATGCGACCAAACTTTAATTAATACTTGATTATTTATTAAGTTTATTTCAATGTAATACTTACTACAAATTCACTGTACTTGTAACAGATACTGCGTCTCCATCTGGCGATATAACGGATATATGGGCAGTACCATGATTACCCTTATTATAAAATACAGCTCCATAATGTTTTGGATCGTTGTATGTGTAATTTTCTTTAATTTTCTCTCTTACATAGTCGGCATATTGCGTTGATGTTAAATTTGATATAAGCTGGGAACAATATTGAGAAATACTACATTGTGGTCATGTACAAATGGGAATATTTACCTCTGTTATATTATTAAAAGCAGGATCACCAAGTTCCGTTCTCTTGGCGTAAGCATATTTGAAGCTTTCAATAAATTTGTGATACGTGTATACGGTATTATTAACGCCGATTATATTATCGCTAGTGAAATTATATCCTTTTAAAATATTCAGTATAAAACCTAGTAAAACTCCACTACCTGGTGGTGGTACGGAATATAAAATATCATCATTTAATTCTGTAGATATAGGATCATCCCAGATCGGTCTGAAACAGATTCATGTCACTTAACGTCTTATGTTTGACACTGACATTGTTATAATCACTTACTGGTAGTTTTCCATATCTTCTTTCGTTATTATACCACCCATTTCTTGGATATCCTCCACGAAGGAATCCGCTAACGTACCATTATACAATACATCACCGCCTAGATCGGCTATTAATCTCAATGTTTTGCAATACTGTTTCGGTTTAATCCAGCTGCCTCGTCTCTTGAAATCACCCATTTCATCCGTGAACAATTCACTGGAAGAATGAATGACATTACAAATTTAATAAAGAAATTATTTTTTAATGTACATACTTTAATGTTTCATCATCTTTCACATAAGAATTGGTTTTTAATGCATCATGTTGTGCTTTGCTCATGTTATATCCATGTTCGCAAAGTTTGATGGCTGGCTCCACCAGGCTCTTCCATGGCAATTTTCCAAATCTTTGATGCGCGGCCCAATAACCACGAAGTTCTCCAGGTACACCGACAGCTAGTGCGCCTAGTTTTCATAAAAATATAAATGAATACATTATAGATTATGCAGCTGATGCAGTAAACATATTTTCATATTTTTTTTAGACGTAATAAACATATTAATTGTATATATATATATATATATATATATATATATATATATATATATATATATATATATATATATATATATATATATATATCAGGAAATTATGACGTAGGTACAGATTATATAGAGGAAAGAATTTAGAAAGCCAGTTAATAAGTATGTTTATCCAGAACACTTATGCATTCGTGACTTAAGACGTATTTTCTATACAAGAAAGTTAAAAAATTAATTTTGCATTCCATAAAAACAACAAACAGGTATTACGAAAAATTGTACAAATACAATTTTACATGTTAATGTTTTATTTATGCCAGTAGTTTACAAAATAGTCAATGTGAAATAGTTTTTTTTTCATTACTGAAATCACACAAGCATAAAATGAGTAATAATTAATTCAGAAACCAAGGACAAATATTGCATCAATTAAGAGTATATACATAATTTAATAAAGGATACTATATATATAATATATATATATAAAACATTGATTACGTCACAGCCAATTAGAACATGAATTGGAGGTGAAATCACTTGTTTTTGGTTTGATATAGCAAAGTTACCTTTCCGTGACTGGTCCTCGTTCTGATACATATCCCATGTAGCATTCAACGGTGCGGTTTCACGGGCATTCAAGGTCACGGCCTTTCGATAATTTTTAGTGTAAATTGTCATTAAGAAACCACCTCCAAGACCCATACTTTGCATATTAACAATTCCATTGCAAAATAATGTTGCAATCGCGGCATCAACAGCGGAACCACTTTGTTCTAAAGTCTTTCTGAAAAAAATCAACATTCATTTCCTAATGAATTCATTTTTGTTCAAAACTAATAGCATATAGTGTTAATAATTCGTGATAAATTATAATATTTGGCATAAATTTGGTAAAAATTCTGTCTCTATTTTTTTCATTGATCTATACTTTTCTTCACTAATTTCCAAACAATTAATGAGAGTTGTATTTTTATAAATTACGTTCTGTTAGTAATCTAGCAAAAAAAAACACATAAGCATTATGGGCGTATGACCTTGAAGGTTGAGTCCAAGGCACGTGAAAACATTATACTTGTCAACTCTTGTTTATCAACAAATAAAACCAGTTTTTGATTTGCCAGCAAAATGTCAGAGCAGGTGTAGGATATAATAGAGAAAAGAATACTGCAAATTATAATATAAATTATATATTTTCATATTGACTTTATAGTACATTAATGCAGACATAAATATTACATTATCAGCATTTTTCAAAAACAATCATGTTTAAGAATCTTACATTAATAAAGGCATACATAATAATTTTCCCTACGAAAAAACATCACAAGTGTTGTAGTAAACACAATATAATAGTAATTAGACAAATAGAGAATCAGGTCGATGTCACCATTAGTATTGCTAAACCTTCATGTTACAAGGTGTTTTGTGTTGAGTAGCAGCAGTTGTTGTAGTAGTCACACGAACAAACATGGTGCATACGAAACTGTGGCAAAGCAGTTCAAATGAATAAACAGCATCGCTGCATCGCACGCACACTCATTCAGCTACAGATGATATAAGTCTTTTAGCAATTCAATATAACTCGTAGAACCATGAAACAGCGATAAATAAAACGTCCACCACAGAGAAACAAAAGAAAACCTCCGAAAGTAAAGTTCGTACTAGTTCTTTGATTTCACTTCAGTTTTCTTGTTATTTTCTGTATTCACTAGCTTGTTCATTATTTTCCTGGAATGTCCGCTCGGATCGAAGTGATTGGTGTGTTCACTAGATTCCCGCTTTGAACGTTGTTTACCACTGTTTCCAGAATAGAGGTGTTTATCGTGATCGAAGTTGTAATGTTCGTATGCATCGAAATGACTTTCGGACATCTTGGTTTTTGTATAACAAATTAACACTGAATTATCTATCTTCAACACTGTTCAGGACGATTTGTCTCGTTCAACTATAGTCACTGTGCACACGACGCGTCTATATAAAGAAACAGAGCTCGCGCATGCGCATTTGCAATAAAAACAAAACTGCTTAGATACAAGCTTCGACAAAAAACATTCGGTGTTTATAAATATTTTCAAGGATATCACATAATCGGTGTATGATTACACACATGAAATATCTTCAAGTGTTTTGAAACATTGTGTACACAAACTATTCTATCGCGAAATCCGTTAACTCTCGTAATTGGCTGTGCTGTACCTTATTATTTATTTTGTTTTTTTCTTCAATAACTACCAGATTAGTTTTATCTTATTTAAACAATATCCACGTCTCATATCCCCTAGCCCCATGGCCTTTTCGATAGACAAGTATTATATTTTCTTTTCTTTGTTTATTCACTGTATCAGTATCACATGATCCTTTAGAACAGTAGATATGGTAAAAAACGTTCAACTGATCAGGTGAAAGGCAGACACTGTAATTATTCTAGAAAATTCTAAGCACGTGCGATAGATTCTCTTGTTTCAACTACGCGTATACAAAGAAAAGGTTAAAAACTGTTAAAAACAACCCAAAGGACACGAAATATAACTACCTACGGAATATCTTCGTGTTCAGTTTTAAGTCGAAACTAGAACAGTTGTCTATTTTTAACATACTATTTTCAACAAGGAAACAATGAACGTTTCCTATTTCCGCGTAAATTAAGATTTAAAATTAAAATCTCCATATTTGGTTTACACCGTTTCACATAAAGTATACAATCTATATCATTTTCGTAAATGATGTAATGTTACTAAATATAGCGTAATTACAGTAATAAACAACAAATAATACGATTTAATTAGTTATGTTTGTTTCTGTAAACACTGATAAGACTCTCAAAATCCTCCATTGTAAATTATGCTATTTTGCATTTGCCATATCTTATCTGTGTCAGTGGCAGTTCCAACAGGATTTATCTACGGCCGTTCAATTATCAGAAGGAATAAAATGTATGCACTGCTTTGTTAAATACATTCAAAAAAACTTATATCAATAATTTTATACACGTAAGTATGGCGCAAATATGAGTCAACGAGTTTTCAAATTACTGGCATTTTGAGAAACAATATTTTGCTGATTAGTATGACATCAAATATACAGGTGTATGATAAGGTAACTAATTTATTTACATTGAATTTTTATCAATAGTTATCTTGACTGACTAATAAAGTAGTTCGTAGTTATTCATATGATACACCTACGAACTTGTGCTCTACAAACCGGTCATCAAATTATGTTGTTGTTTTTTCTACTGTTTTTCTTTTTCATTTTTGCATACATCGCCATAAGGTGTGTTCATAGTTAGTACACTTTACGCGTATAATGTTCCATTAAGGCTGATTCACAAGGGTATTTTGTTCGTTTTAAATACAGTTTTCGATGTCTTCTTTTTTACATGTGTTTTTCTTTATATATTTTCGTATAATTATAGATAAAAATATAACAGACGTCAATGTAAAACAAAACTACCTATTCAGCACATTTGAATAATCACGCGATGCTATGCAAAACAGATTTTTTCAACCAAACACGTGGTCAACACGATTAATATATGAAATACACCATCAGAGAAAAATAATAAACAAATAAATGTTATACTTCTAAATAGGTTATCTATAAGTACAAACTTCATAGATACTGTATCAGCTTCTTTTTTAAAATATAAATGCTTAGTTTAGTTATTTCGGCACTGTAGATAAATAAGATTAAAAAAAAACTAATTACAACGACAAGTAATTTAGAATTTGACGAAAATATAGATTAGAAATTTGTTTGTATACAATGTTCTAGAAAAATTATTTGCCAATGATAATACGGAAAAGGAAACGTATGGTAAAAATATTCTCTGAGACGGTCCTGATTATAAACGTTCTTAATTTTTTTCTACCGCAAACAAAATGAACAGATTTAGATGTTGCATAAAAAAAATCAGGTGAAGAACCTCTTTTTTTTACATTTGAGTAACGTACACAAAAGACTTGTTTAACTCATGTTACTAACCCTCTTAAATTTCTGTCACTAAAAATAACTTGAAAGAAGAATGACACAATGATCTGCAATGATCTTCTACGGTTTTCGCCAGAATATATTTTACCACGCGTACCGGAAAGTAGAACTGGTTGCATAACAATGCCGGGCAAGAATATACAGTTATGTGAATTGTAAACAGAAACGTGCTTTTCGGATCATTTGAAATCTTTCAAGTTTATAGAGCATACATGCAAAGTTTACATTAACTGTTGCTAGGTACGGTTCTTTATCAATATTGGACGTGAATTGGGCGTTTTTCAATTAAAACTAAATTTTATTTTAAATTGATTTCAGTGGTTTAATATCCATTCTATTCTTCGAAAGAATTTTATTATTATTGGATATTTGTTTAATAGGTTAACTTGCATGTAGTTTGTATTAAAGAATTGCTTACCTGCCAATGTTGGAACACGGCACTGCATCTGAACACACGGCTGCTCTGTTGAATTTGTGAATTGCAGAATGCGATGGTGGCAGCGTAACCTCAGGATTTGGTGGAATAAGCTCATCCTTCTCCTGTTCTTTGTATATGTATCCATTCAGAAATACGCATACGATACCCACACATATCACAAGCACTAGAATCCCTAGGAAGATACATTTCTTACTCAATTTTGACCTGAAACAATCAAAGAATAACACTATAATGTATAATGACAGTACACAGTTTGAAAACTTTTGATCAAAACATATGTAAGTTGACATTTACAAGTACAAGTTTTACATGTGACAAATCACTTACACTTCATAACGGGGTTGCAAAGGGATATTCGTTAGTGTTTTCTCTTGTTTCTTTTGTAATATTAGTTTATTTTTACGTTTACACCGTTTGAGCAAGCCGCCATTTGAGTAACATGGTTTCTGAGTACAGGTTGTTCTTAGGTCAACCATATCACAATTTGTTTCTAACTTATTTTAATTAAAATCCTAGGCAATTACATTATTTTAGTTGCGTTATAAAAAAAAATCAAACGACACGACACATACACGAGTAAAATATGTTTTGGTGAAAATCAATGAATAGTTTGACTGCCGTGCGCCAGACGGCAACCATGCGCACTGGTATGTTATGCTGGCTGTATACTAATCAGGCGCTTATATGATATCAACTGAATACGCAATGTATTTCAATAAAAAACTAATATTTTGTCAAATAAAAAAGATTAAACTCACCAAAACTGACACAACATAAGGTTCTAGTTCTAGTTAAACACGTTGAAAAGGTTGTCAAAGTGTTAAAAGTCTTACCTTCCACGTTGATGAAGACTAGAATTTTCAAGATTAAATGAAGTTATAGTCATTTCCTTTCACTGGAAAACGATGTACTGTATCTGCAACATAAATAAACATAGAACAAATAATGAAAATAACAACCGTAATTATTGTTTGTGCATTGAACATTTACTTTGTATCGACATGTAATTATGTTTGTAATAGGTTTTCAATTAAATGTATATGCAAGCAAGGATATAATCGATTTTGAATAATGAAATCATTATCTCACCTTGTGATAGGTAATGAAGTATATACTTTCAGGTTAATATTATTACAGAATGTTAACAAATCTTGCTAATTCGTTTATATACTGTCAGTAACCACCTTTCTTTGTACGTTTATTTCTCTGGGATTTTTTTGTACTATATTGAGGGGAGTGGGACAGTGTTTAGCGTAATAAGAAGTTAGCAAGAAATTAGCCAGCAACGGAATCTCCAAATTACAGAGTAACGAAGTGTGGTCAAAAGGATTACCCACTTGCTAGGAGTCACATACATACATACATACGTACATTGCAGAGATCATAATCATTCTTATTACGAGGCTAGTGCAAATCTGACTCAAGGCCACTATATGCACATACATACGAACACACACAGGCAAACAGACTTATGAAACACAGCGATTATAGGTCGTTGAAGCAACGAATACAATTAGTTCCAGTCAGGACCGTATCGTAGTATTATGCCGTCTGCGGAAGTTAGTTCTGAATATGATTGCATGTAAAAAAGCGCTGGAAAGATTTTCTAGAAGTGTCCATGTTCAAGCTTACTAACGTAAAATTGACTGTATAATAAAAAATAGAAATGCTGAAGTAATTAAGTAGTCCTTTAATATGATAATAATCGATATACTCCGGTAGGGAAATTGAAATTGCGAAACTGATGAATACAAGATGTGCAGACTCCAATTAATAATATTTATTTTAGTCAATAAATCTAAAACAAAATAATAAAGTTTCGACCATGGGATGCAGTCATCAGATCCTAAAAAAAATTAGGATCTGATGATGACCGCATCGTATATCGATTATTATAATAAAAGATAGAAATTACCTATAATACTTCTAATACATGTTGAATATGTAAAGAAATATAAACTAAATACCACCCTTATAAGTGGCGGTTGTGTCACACCTCACCCCACGCCAAGGCCGCGGTTCTAAATGAAATAATACACAAATGTTTTTTTTTATTTACAGAAAGTGTTTTTTCCCGTTTGTAAAAACTAGAGATTCTTAGAATCAAATTATATATAACAAAGTATTCATACAAGGGCAATTATTGTTTCCATTTAGCTAACCAAAAAAATACCATGTAAAATATTCAGTATTATTCCTGTTAATATTTATTGATTTAAACGCAACCATTTTTATATTATCACTAATATATATATATATATATATATATATATATATATATATATATATATATATATATATATATATATAATATACACACTTATCCTTGGTACTTTGTTAACGCTATTATTTAAAACTAACTGTCAAATTAACAAGTTACATTAATTAGCCATACTATTATAATCCATATTATATGTTATATAACATTACACTATAATTTGAATTTTCTAAATTGTATTTAAACCAAGGGGAGAAAATGATTATGTGGAACAAAATTTCTATTTCGATAAATTTCTAGTTCACATAATTGTGAGAAAAATGATGCTTAATAATTTTGTTTCATTGTTAAACTAATTATTAACAGCATGCAACGTTTTCCGTTATGCGCGAGTTAATCTGAAAATATGTTTATAATTTTCATTACTGTACACAAAGATACACACACACACACACGCGCGCAACATATATAAACAACAATGTAAATCCTTCAATATTACTTTAATATATATTTATTGTTTTGCTGATTTTAATTGTCAACTGTCAAACAAGACAGATATTGCAAATTGCAAAAGCTTAATACAATTAATATTTTTTCGACCCTACGATATTATGTAACTGGAGAGTTAACTAAGGATTATTATCTAGTTAAAATGTGTAATTACTTACTTGTAAATAAAACAATACTTTTGAGTGTAACTGTCAAAATTTCGATGGAAAAGTATGCGTGTAGTTGATGTAATTTCACCTAGCACTGTGATAAACTAATTGCAACAACCTGATCAATCGCGTACGTCTGTGCCTGACATTATTGCTGTACAGTGGTGTAACTAACTGTGCATTCAATTCAAAGAAACTGCGGTCGTGCAAACTTGCACAGCTTTATCAGATAGAACTCAAGTTCAGGTATAAATTTTACTGAACATTACTGCAAACATTAACTAGTAAATAGTCTCTACAATAACACTGTTTTCTGTACAATAAAATGAATAATTAATAATGTGAAAACAACCTCGTTTGATAGAACTAAAATGAACTTCCTGGATTGAACTGACGAACGCCACTGTTGTAAAAGTTCATTACTTGTTAGACCACAACTAACCAATTACGCCCTCAGTATTGCGAATATGACACAAATATTTACAGTACAAAGCTTGATAAGTCTGCAACTGGTCAACTTTAGTAATATGAAACCAAAATTGTGTGTATTGCTTACACTACATTCCGACACAGGTATCAAATTTATCTAATTCCTTATCAACTTTCATTTATTTTCTCACAGAACGATGAATGAAAACACGACAACACTTAAATAATAACTAAAATATCTTTTTTAAAAGTCATAATTTAATCAGCAATGTTCCAAAACAGAAATCTTTAATACAAAATATTATTAAATTGTTAGTTTTTTGTGATACATCTGTACTTAAAATTTAACACGAGACTTACCAGTAATCAGAACACTATCACTAAAAACAATATTTACAAAATTATGACTAATTATTCGAATGGAAATGATGAAACTTGATTAATTTAAACACCGATTACTACAAGACATTTGTTTTGTGGAACAAATATTTGAACAGTGATCATGACAAGTGTAAGTACCTCACCATATTGACAATGTGCCGTTGTGAAGATGGATGAATGGAGATCAGTAAAAACCTGTAATGGACCAGCTAATTGATATGTCCTTGGTTAGTGGAGGTAAATTCTACCACAGCCGAACGAAAAGTATATAACCGTCATGAACAAACTGTACACATACTTACATGCATACACACATCAACAATCTGTATATACGTATGTTTTACATTTTCATAAACATAAATTATGACTGTTATGTAATTACAATATAATATAATATGTGCACAAGGGAACGATCTGAATTATGTCAACTCAGCATATTTACTAAAATATTGTTGGTACATGAAAGAGTACGTTTTGTATTCAACTTCAATAATATATTACATTTCACAAATGTACTTTCTACTTTTAACCCTATAATTAAACTGTTATAAACGTATATGCTACTAAGCAAAGACAACGAAAGTTTAATCTAACATTAAAATTAACATTGACTCAATATTACATGTTAAGTAATTTAAAAAATAATTAACTTCGATATGGTACGCTTTAATATTCGATTATGTATAACAAAATTACATAAAAAAAACCTAGTACAAATATTGTGTGAAGTAGAGAAAGTGCAAAATTTAATCAGCAGACAGACGTTTTGTAATCCTACTTTTCAAAAATGATCGGTTTTGTTTCAAGAAGACATATGGATAAATATATGTAAATGTAGGATACAAGTAGGATATATATTTGATAAATTTCACAGTTTTAATAAATCCATTCATTCAATTTTATTTTCAAAAAAATGTCTAAACAAAGTTTACTGCAGTATTACAAGTAGAACAGTATGTAATAGTAGAGTGTATGTATATATATATATATATATATATATATATATATATATATATATATATATATATATATATATATATATATATGTGTGTGTGTGTGTATGTGTGTTTTAGAACTTAGAGGAAATGTACCATGTAGTTATATTGTACGAGTTAATCAGTTATCACTAGGAGAATAATATAATGCACAGTTCACAATATGTTACTACGGGAAACAACGAATGAAGTGTAAGATATCAGACACAGTATAACATACGAGTACACATCGATCAAATAAAAACAGTTAAATTCGTGTATTTCCGTTAATTTTTAATTGCACTTTCAATTGTTCATAAATTCTAGCAACCTAAGATACGCAGATTCAAAACATATAAAAAGAATGTACTACAATTTTTGTTTTTCAGCATCAAATTCAAAAACAAAAATTATTCATAGTAGATTTTGAGGCATCAAATTTCATAACAATATAATATATAAATACATACATCTAGTGTAATATTTTATAATACTTTCTTAATGTCCAAACAATGTTTTTGCAAATGACAGCATTGTATTGTCTTTTTCGTAAATCAAAAATGAATCGGTACTAAAACTATATGGAGAAGTAGCAGTTCCGAAACGGTCACGCTGTCAGACTTACATTTAGTAACGCTATAGTACGTAAATGCTACATGATAAAAGATACAAATACACTATATTGTTAACTTGTCAATGAATACGAACAACAACAAGCAAAAAATTATGTGCGCGAATAACTAGAATGAAACTCTTAAATAGCACATTCATGCGGACGTACACATCGGTGTATTAGCATATGTTTGTTTAACTTGTTCTTCTCGGTGAATCCCCTGTTACATATCGAACATTTATGCGCCTTCTCGCCAATGTGGATCAACATGTGCCGATTCAGTTTGTTCTTCTCGGTGAAACCACGATTGCATATCGTGCACTTGTGGTTCTTCTCACCAATGTGTATCAACATGTGTCTGTTCAGTTTGTTCTTTTCGGTGAAGCCGCGATTGCAAATGCTACATTTATGATTCTTCTCGCCGATATGGATCAACATATGACGATTTAGTTTGCTCTTCTCTGTGAAACCTCGACTACAAATCGTACACTTATGTGACCGGACACCACGATGTATCAGCATGTGACGATTCAGGTGACTCTTCTCAATGAAGCCGCGATCGCAGATGAAACATTTGTGCGACCGCACGCCCGTATGGATTAGCATGTGTCTATTTAGTTTACTCTTCTCTATGAAGCCTCGATCGCATATCGTACACTTGTGTGACTTGTCACCGATATGGATCAGCATGTGTCGATTCAGGTGACTCTTCTCGGTGAAACCACGACTACAAATGAAACATTTGTGTGATCGTATCCCATCATGGATCAACATGTGTCGTGTTAGTTTACTTTTCTCGGTGAAACCACGGTTGCATATCGCACACTTGTGATTCTTCTCGTCCATGTGGATCAGCATGTGTCGATTTAGTTTACTTTTCTCTATGAAGCCCCTGTTACAGATCAGACATTTGTGTGACTTTTCACCGATGTGTATGAGCATGTGTCGGTCGAGTTTACTTTTCTCGATGAAGCCTCGGTTGCAAATGCTGCACTTGTGTGACTTCTCACCCAAATGGATTAACATATGTCGATTTAGGTGACTCTTACTTGTGAACCCTTTATTGCAAATCGTACAACTATGGGGCTTTTTATCCGTGTGAATAAACATGTGATTGTTTATATAACGAAATGTCGAACTTTTATTGCAGACAAGACAACCATCTGACATTTCATTTTTATTTAGAGATTTTAAGTCTGTGTATGCAGTAGGAACGTCGACGTTGGTTACTTTCTTTATATTTCTATCGCCGTAATTTTGACAGGTATGATACACATACTGATCAGAAACAAATGGAATCTTTTTAATGTCTTCAGTCGCGATTTTTGTTTTATACGCAAAATATCTATTTGAGTCGCCCAGATACGTTAAATCTGATTTATCAACTTTTACACGAGATTCAGGGCTTGGAGTAAGCAGTACTTCATTCTTAACACTAGCAAATTGCATAAAAAGTTCACCATATACATTCATTGTAGAAAAGACATCATCTTGTAAGTATCTTACACGACTTTCATTAAAATAATATAATATATACGATTTTCATCAACAATAAATAGATATTGTATAAATCATAGAATCATGACAGCACACCCTGAAAACAACAAAAAAAAACAGTAATTTCTTCAGAGATATATTATGAAAACTTACAGACTGCTTTGTGGACAAAATATACTTGTAATAAATTTAAGTAGTGTTAGAGTATAACTTCATTTGAAAACTACAAATATAATTCACCAAAAAGTGATCAAACATAAATTTGTACATAGGTTACATCCACATGTCAACCTCGTAATATGCCTTTTCTACGATGTCAACATCAGACTCGCATGAAGTTAATGGGAAACACCTGCTCTTGCTATACCAGTGTTTCCACTACAGTAATAATTATACAACCAAACTACATTAGTTGGATTTTTTTAAATTCTAAAATACTGCCAGAGCATTTTTTCAAATTTTAAAAAACACTTCAATGTATATAATAATGTTTATTTACAAATTTGTCGTCTTGGAATATATTACAAAAATGCTCCTGAGGTGGTACACAATGCTGCCATAAGAGTAAACAGTAATATTTGTCTGAGGAACCATTTAGTTCCATGCATTTATCAGATTTGATCACTAAACGTAAAATTAAAGGTTAAGAAAATAAAAGTTTTTGACGAAAAATGCATTTTTACATTGAAGCCTATTTTTAAAAGTCCAAATTTGTTTGGTCTTTAATAAGAAATAGTATTACGTAAAAAGAAATTATGGAATTTTCCGCTGTCATCTGTGCAGATAAAATTATTTTGTGTATACAGATAATTTTGGTATATGCGTATTAGAAAATTATATTTTCGCGAATGTTAATATTGAAACTGGAAATAGTTACAATATAAAATAATTTGCGAAGTAATAAATGTAATTGTAAATGATTTACAACATACATTTTATTGTCGAGTAAATACTTTTGAATTCTTTACACGTAATACCGCGCTGGTCATCTGCAATCTGTAACCGTCTGTAACGAGCGACATGAAGATGTTATGTCATTAAGCGTAGTTCTACATATTTGACAGTTTCTAGTATTGAGAGTGTTATATTAAAATTCGTATTGAGAAAATGATAACTCTGTGCACATAAATTTATCGAAAACCTATCTGAAGTTATCTTTGATTGTTTGGTTTGCGTTTTTGTTATTTGATAATGGATTCTTCAGCAGTGCAATATGAATTCAAATTGAAGAAATTGTTAAACAAATTTTTAGAACCAGGTTACAGATTAGGAAATGATGTATACCTGAACATATTACTATCTCATATATCTGGAAAAGATAATCCAGGTAATTTGTATTTGTAGCATTTAACCTAAAAATTCTATAAATTAATTAACGCAGCTCTAATGCATTATAGCCGCATTTATTTATTTTCAATATGTTGTACAAATATCCGATTTTTTTATATTTCACAATATTGATACACTTAATTATAATGTCTTTACAAATGATATTATTGAATGATTCTAGCGCAAGCAGAGGAACTGAGGCAGTTGCCAATATTCGTGGAATGGTTACAGACAGCAGTTTTACAATGGGAGACAACAATGACGGCTCCAAGCCCGTCAATCGCAACATTTACCTTAAATCTAACCAACTTGATATCAGAGAACGAAGTGAATTTTATCCAACTAAACCACAACAACGTATACTTGAGGCTGTGCAAAGTGTTAAAATTACGTTCCAAAGAAATTACGCCATCTGTCAAACTTGGTTACTTACGAATGTTACATGCATTTCTAAGTCACAAAGCAGGCCTTGACTGGCTTGTTGCCACCGATCACTGGAATGATATTTTACAATATTCTATTGAAAATCAAACCATATACATCACTCGAGATGGATATAATTTCATGTTTGAATTACTGTCAAAGTTCGTGGACTTCAATCCAACGTTTTGTGAATTGATAGTGAAAAAAATGATCACATGCTTGAATGCTGATCAGTTCAATAGGAACGGTATTGTTCGAACCGAAATCGACGATGTACAGATCCAGAAAGATCTTATGCCAACACTCCGGCTAGTAACGTACATTTTGGAGAAAAGTTTCTTATCGGATTCCAAGAATGATCAAGAAAAAATTCCAAAAGTGTTTCTCGAAAAGTACAATTTGGAAACAATTTTGTGGAATTTGTTGATGATCGCTAGAGATAGTGAATTTCTCTTCAATATTAGCAAACCACTGTACATAAATTGTTTTCTCTCAATTGATACGGAGAAGGTTACGTGCAAAGAGACTTACATGCCTATCATACGCGAATTTGCTACAAAATTCTTCCAGCTGTTTAATACATTGATAGACAAACAAAGTTCCGTAAATATATTGAAACTATGCCATCTGGGACACATTTATTGGAAGAAACTAAGTATTATGACACCGTCATTCGATGGTAAAGAACCACTACTGTTTGAGAATCAGTTGATTATTTTCCAAGTGATGCCAATACTATTTATCGCATTTTGTGCAATTAAGAAACACGAATGTGAGAATGACGAGCTAACAGAAATGTTTGCACACAAACTGTTCAAGATATCGTGCGAGAGAACTATTCGGTGTGCGTACGCGTACCGAACATTACTTATGTCACATTGCACAATGACTGCATTCGACATTGGACAGAAGTCAATTTTCTACTTGATGAAAACTATACAATACTTGGACCGTGATCGTGCTGTCATTGTTTTCCAAGCTTTAGTGTACGCAATGAAGTACATGTCAAAAGCAATGATCGACAAAACACAAATGGCAATCGATTTACTCACATGTCAGACTGGATTTTTGTCCGCCATGTTGGATGGATTGTCAATGTTGATAAAAGACTTTAAAATTACATGGAGGGAGAGTGTTGAAACTATTTGTATCACGTCTTTGGCACTTGACTTTTTAAATTGTCCTAATCTACCAAATAAAGTGCGTTATTTTATATAGCTAATTTCCTTGATAATATGTACTTAAATGGTTTTTTTTTTAATCTTTAGCTGGCTGTCCAGGGTTTACAATTAATGCATTTAACCATAGCCAACTTTATGCCACCGAATCTGGCACTGCTTGTGGATGAAGTAGGTGACTCGTCTATAACTACAATCACGCCTATGCTCTACAAGAGACTGCACGATATAAACTGGGAAGTAAGGGATAGTGCCTTGGAAATACTACAAACTATTGTCGATATTGCCAATTTAAGTAAGTAGATGATGACAAATTTCGACCAGTATATAATAAACAAATTGTCTTGTAGAATTTCCCGCATTCCAAAAGATGGTTATAGATGAACATTTGTGTCAACTAGTTGTAGTCTTGTCTACGGATGACAGTGAGAGTTTCGTTCGAGCCTCTGCAATTAAAAGTATTACAACGATGATTAAAGTTCCAGCTTTTTGGGAAAATTGCCTTGAATACGAACAGTTGCCGGTAAGCTGTTTGCCTTCATAATAATCAACAATGAAATACGATTACCTAAACCTTAGATTCTGAGACTAACAAGTGTCATAAATAAAAATTGTATTTTCAGGAAAAAATGATGTCTATTTTGAAAAACGAAACGGAAGCCATTGTACGTTGCGAAGCAGCGAAATTAATATCGGAAATATATGAATACCATTACATATCGGCTGATAGTATGATGGCAGTGTATACAGCGATGGCGTTCACAGTGACACATGATTTGCACTGGGAGGTTAAGGTAAACGGACTGAACTTTTGGGACAAATTAATCAACAAAGAAATGTCTGATCAAGGTATGATCGATGGTGTTTTTCCTTCGGTGACATTTTCAAAAGCACATAAGAAAATCGTCACACTCACCGAACCGGAGATACAGAATCGTTTAAATACGGTGTTAGTGAATCTGTCGGAATGTGGTTGCTTGGGCGTGTTACTTGCAGGCATGCAAGATGAATGTGACCTGCAAGTATCGAAGAAAGCCGTCGAAATAACAAAGAAATTAACGGAACTATTGAGAAAGTATAATATTCTACATACAAGATCGGGAATAACAACAGACGTACATCGTGGCGTATGGGATACGTTTAATAATTTAAGTAAAACTGTATCACAGGAAACCGATACAAATATGTCCGATCAAGTTATCGATTCAATCATTAATTCGTCCGATATGAACTTGTTAGGCTCGGTTGTTACAAAGAGTAGTGATGTAGTGGAACAGGTAAATGGCGATGTGAAAAAATTGGAAATCATCGAGCCGGATGTTTTTAAAAGTTTCGTTTCGAAAGATTTAGATTCGTTGGTTGATGGCCGTAGCAAGTGGTTACAGAGTGTTGACGATCTAAACTCATTGCTGGATGATATTTTGCAGTCATATGAGGATAATGACACAAATAGTATGGATTGTTATTAAAATGCGAATTTTTGTATGTAATTGTACACTTACCTTCAATTGTTCACTTGCATTTGTTATATATATATATATATATATATATATATATATATATATATATATATATATATATATGTAGATATAATGCTACTGGAAATCATTCCAGTATATTATATCTACTACGCTTCCATCATTTTATAAAATTATTACTAATTCCAATGAAAATAACAATACATAGTTACCATTTTTGATAATGTTATCGAACATTTAGAAGATGTTATGATTAGTATAAATTAGAAATAAATTTGTGATAAAATCAAATAAGTATAATTGTTTTTAAGAAGTCTGCATATTTATAGTGATTCAATTTGTGCTATATCATGAATAACATTAGAACATGTAGAATTGTATTACATATATCCGAATTAGCAAAACTTTTATATTTAGAGATAGATTATTCCTTAAACTGTATATTATATAAAATGAACAAAGGTTTCTACTAATTTTTTAAGAAATATTGTATTCAAAAGTTAACTATCTATAAATCAATGTATGTATATGTAGTTGTTGGAAATAAAATTCTTTAGTTTCATATGAATGAATACTTTACTGTAATGATAGATAAATAATCAAATATACTAACATAGAACCATTTGTTTTATTAGCACTTATTCTTAACAAATATCACAGTACCAAAATACATACCATCATATCTGAATTATACATAACCAAATCTATACTCAATTATTCAGCCAAAATGTGTTTAAACAAAATTGTTTGTTATCGGGAAAGAATGTTTTCCTAGATGTTGCATTCTTCTTAACAATGCCACCATTTCGTTTTAGGAATGATTTGGAAGTATATTTCTTGTAAACTTTGTCATTTCGCTTACTAAGACTTAGATTTTCATAATAGGCTCTATTTAGTTTCACCGGGAATTCAATTTGTGGCAGCCTGGGTGCTTCGGGCAGTGCCCTACGGAGCAGTATTACAGCCCTTCGTGATACTGTATCTTGTGGTCTGATGCAATGTGTTATATTATTTGCAGCATACCCACTAAAATATAATACAATACATTTATTTTCATTATCTTATATGTAGGTCTTGAGTTCTAAACGTTTTTGGCAGACAGCAACACAAACACATCAAATGGAACACATTTTAAGAATAGAACATCAAGTGGAATAATTTATTTTGAACAGCCGGCTACATTATAAACGATTCAGAAACGGCTTTTGAGAAATAATAACCTCTACTTGGATTACCTTAAAAGGGTAACAACTCCACGCGATAACGGTAAACATAACACGGGTTCGCTAACTCTGATTGGTTTGAATGTAAATTTACATCCGAAACTTAATGCGCCGTCACTCATCAAACTGACAGACACTATTGGCCGATCAAATATATGCGGTGGATCGATATGAGAGACAATGCAACCGCCCGGTTGATAATCATTAATCACAACTGAATTGATGAATCCTTCTGGTATAATTTGTGCGTTCACCAATGGATTTATAACTAAATCATATAACCACATTGGTATTGGTTCTATTTCATCGTGCGCATATAATCGTTCCATACCGCGACCTTTTTTTATCAGTTGCGAACCATAAGTGTATCCTTCACCAAAGAAATATCTGCGAAAAAAGTTAAAAATGTTAGTTTTCTTATCATTTCAAGGTTGTAACATTGAATGACGAAAATCTTTCAAATAAGAACAAAATGAATAATGCAAAATTATTAGTTTTTCCTTTTTTAAAAAAAATCTTCGGAGCAATTGAAAAGATGACTAAAAGAATTAAGTAATAATAAATTTACATGCATATATTATTAATGTGAAATGTCAAATAATGTGATTAAAATATTCTTATAATTTGAGATAAATTACTATTGTATACGATTTCCTGTCAATTCTCAATGTGAATTAATGCTAAAGTTTTAGTATAACTTGCATTTATTCAAGTCATGATACTCTTATTATAAAAACTCGTTTATGAAGCAATAGCATTCAGACTCGTTTAAACAGACAATATATAGATTATATAGACTGTTGGACACAAGAAAACAGATGAAAACTAACTTGTTTCGAAGAGGTGCTTCATCCACGCTCTGTTTCCTAAGTCCGCCATGTTCTGCAAGAAACGCCACTTGATCCACATAATTTTCTATGAGTTTCAGTTCAAATTCACTGAACAACATTTTCTGAACTATTCCTTCATAAAGTTGCTTCAAATCATGGACGATCGGGTCCGCAGTTTGCGGTGACCATCTAAAAAAATTAAATAAAACAAAGAATAAAAATATATTTACTGATACGAAATTCAAATCATCAATTGTATTAGACAGACAACTGTACAACTCACAGAGAACATTGATTCGCATTTATTTTTTCATTTAATAATTCTAAACACTCTGCCATAATTAGTTCCACATGAAGGTTATTAAACTACTAAAAATTAATTGTGTTCTTTAATGAATGTTGCTGTATATCGATTTATCTAATTACTAATTTCATGTAGTTTTGAAAATGATCAAATTCAAAATTATTGGCAAAGTAAATATTATTGTATCATATTCAAAGATAGTATTTATAACATTAAAAGTTAACTGAAGTTAATGTACCTCTTCTCTCACTCCAATGGTAATATGTATTATTTAAACTTTGACAGTTTGTACTGTTGTAAACAATATGAATAATGTTTATTCATGAGATAAATGTTTTGTACCTAATCAAAAATAAATTATAATACTGGAATTATCTAGTTTACATATGTACATATGTTTGAAGAAATCATAAATTAAAATAAAGATTGAAGAAAAGGAAATTTAAAAAGGGACTAATTTTGATTAACAATTTATTATTTGACATTGTCATCATTACAATTTTTTTATTAAATCGCTATCACACAGTTTGATATTATCGTACAGTGAGAATTTCCTCATATTCTGGCGAATGATGTTATTCTTTTCATTTTCGTTAATCAATAGGGGACATATAATTTCCGTTCCCAATTTATTTCTGTGCCCGAATAATCGCTCCAGACTCTGTGACATGCTGTTACAGAATTGATAATCATCTACGTCTGTTATTTTCTTCAATTGATTTAAAATTCCTGGATTTACATTAAGAAATAAAAGCAATTGAGCTTTTTTATCAAATGTTTTTATAAGATTTTCTATTCCCTGCAAAAAAACAATTCATCAGTTTTATCAAAAATATTTGAAGGTCAGGAAGTTTTGTAAGTAGAAACTTTAATTGAAAGTTGAGGTTGTGTTATCTACCCTATGCGCTGTATAATCAATTCGCAAAATTCTCGAACAATCAATGACAATTGGTAGACGATCTTTGCCTTGTCTTGTCGCAATTTTACAAATAGTTTGACGTACTGCGTCCACAGCAGGGAAGAACAGCCCGACTTCCGGTTTGATTAGTATATATTCGTTGTTATCACTCTGCAATAATCAATATTAATACCATTCATATAGTAGAAGTATTATTATTAATACTAACAATACATGTTTCCATGTGTATGACAGGTCGTGCCCAAATCTTCAATAAAAATATTATATTTATAAGAGCTCCACACATCAGGCCTGTTTCAACTCCGAAACATAAACTTATGACAAATGTGATTGTAGTTAGGAACAGATCAAATTCTGCAACAGATATTGTATTAATATCAATGTGAGCAAATTATCTGGTAAACTTACTGTTCGATTTCCATAAAGGTTTAATTATTTGATAGTCAACCATAAACATCACTGCACAGATCAGAACAGCGGAGAGTGTTGCTTTTGGTATAAAATAGAAATATGGCGTTAAAAATGTTAGTGCCAATATAATAAGTGTGCCTGCAACGAAAATTACCATTACCACATATGCTATTTTAAGAATAAATCTGTCAGATGCCTAGTTGTTTTCTCTTAAAAATTTCTACCTGAATACAATCCAGCTAAAGGAGTTCTGACACCACTTGCATTGCTCACCGCAGACCGAGTGAATGCTCCGCAAGTTGGCATAGCTTGGACGAAAGATCCAAATATATTGCACAGGCCTAGCGTCATCATTTCCTGACTAGCATCTACAATACTGCCCGCAGCTGTTACAAAAGAGATGGTTCTTGTCAATATTATAATATAATTTACAAACATTTAAGACAGGACAATTACTACACAAACAAGATATTGAAATGTTTAATGTTAGATGAAAACTAACCAAAAGATTTGGCAATGGCAACATTGGCAAGCACGGCTACTAATGGAAGGAAAATGATACCGGATCCCAGTTTTTCGCACATCTCGATAAACGTGTAAGTCTCATTGCCAACAGTGGTTGTTGTGTTTGGGAAAGCGAAGTTTGGTAAACCTGATGGAACTTTGCCTGAACAAACATAATGCAAAGTGTGAATATAATGAATTCTCATGAGTGTATTGCCTTAATGAACGTTTATTTACATATTTGTATATATACCAGATAATTTAAAAGGAACTGATCCTGATTGATCGAAAACATATGCGATTACAGAACAGACAACAACAATCATAGCATTTCTTCCCGTAGACATGAACCATAAAGTTTTCTTTAAAGCTTTATTGGATACTGGAATATCTTTCAATTTCTAAAACACAAACATATTTATAGTTCTCCAATTAGAAGCAAGTTCACGTTTGTCTTACTCTAAAGAAAAGTAAGAAGATCACTGATGATATACCGACGGTCGCATCTGGTATCCTCATATCTTTTACATGTGTAAAAAAGTACCAGACTGTATCTAGAAAACCGTGACTTCTGAATGACAGACCTAGAAGTCCTTTCAGTTGCGTTACCATAATGATTACTGAGGTAGCAGACGTGAAACCAGATACTACTGGAGTCGATATAAAATCTACCAAAAATCCTGAAAGCAAAAAACAATATTCTCATTGACTGCTACAAGCCTTTCAATATTTATTATCTTACCTAGTTTTAATAGTCCCATAATGAATTCAACACATCCAGCTAAGAAAGCTAATAAAATCACAAAATCTACTGGTAGGTCACGTGTGTATGATAAAGCTAGTAATGCCATCAAACTTGTTGGTCCAATGGAGACTTCTTTGATAGTTCCAAAGACTACATATATTAGTGATCCCATGAAAGCTGAATACAAACCATACTGAGCGGTAAGTTCGGCCAAGGATGCATAAGCAATTGATTGTGGCATCATTGTGAGTCCTATTGTGATACCAGCAATCATATCTGATATTAAATCTACTCGGCTATATTTCGGGAGCCATTGCAGGATGTATATCCTTCGTAATAGTAGATCTTTTAGTTTCATTTTCAGAGTCTTTTTATCTGTAGCACCCACTGAAATAATTTGTAAAGTAATTTTGACATGATATAATAATGCCATGCTCACTTACTGTTGTTGTGCTATCTTGTAAGAACACAAGATGAAAGAGAAATGTACACAGAGACACTTGAAGTTATTATTTCTCTACTATTTGATTAAGTTTATTATCAGTTTCGTACACGTTTTAAATAATATATAACATTATTTTGCCATTTATAATCATTTAAAATAATACTTTAATGTCATAATATGTATATAATGGAATATTTCACTGTATCCAATGTGATATGTTTCAAAGATAAAATATAAATAACTATTTATATTCTCATTTTATATATATAAATGCAGTATAATTTACATAAAGATTTGCCTATCTCTTGTGATGTAGTTTAGGTAAATAATTTATATATTATCTTGTTGTTTTATGGTTTGTTTAAATGTTAAAAATAACTTGTAATTAATTTTTCATGACAATAATTCTTATGAATGAGGTACTGTTACATTTTCTATAAATTATCAGACTCGGCAGATTGACAGATATTGAAACATGTAATGACAAACATGATTTAGCACAGTTAATTATGTCCGTATGTAACTCAAATCAAAATTGCTACATGTTATTATGACATAATATGTTTATATGTTATATTGATAAACAAATGTGTTATTATTATTATGAAAGTTATCTTTAACAGAATATGTTTATTTGCACTAATTAATAGTTGCATGCTAACTAAACCATTAATGATTATTAAGAATGACGATTGTAAAAACACAAAGAAATGTTTGCGCATATGTATAGATGTTTTCCTCGTACGATACCTCGTCATTCTCGAAAATAATGCAAATACACTTAATCCTAATTTAAAACTTATTTATTTTGCAGAATCCGTTTTTACGTATATACTATTTAGTAAAAATGTATTTGTTTACTAATTTATTTTTAGACGACCACGATAATTAATGCCCTAAAATATATACACATAAGTAATCTGCGGAATTTACAGAATGAAAAAGTACAGATTAATAGATAAATCTTCTACAAGGAAAAACATTCTAAATGTTACTGGATAAATCTGCTCTTCTAACTGGATTTTATTTCTGTCAAATACCATGAAAACACGGATTGCTTGACTATTATTTGAGCTTGTCAAATATCAAGCATTTCATTGTGACAATAATAGTTATTTATGTACTAAGGGCCTCATGGACTGGTTATGACGATGAATATGCACGGAGGGTGACAATGTTCCAGCTCGTGGGACTTTGGCTCGAGGGAAGGACGTCGCCCGATAGCCATAATCATCTAGTAACACCCGTTCTGCATGCAAGCCTTTATATTACACTTTCCTATTATTTTTATCAAAAATAAATTGCCTATGACGGATTAAAATAATTACGACATATGCGTTGCCAAGGTTTATTTATTTAAATAAATAAATAAACAAAGTCTTTGGCAACGCATATGTCATAATTATTTTAAACTGCCATAGGCAATTTATTTTTGATAACATTTTAAGGAAAGTGTAAAAATGTCTTTATGCATCATGTTACTAGATAATTACACCCATCGGGCGACATCCTTTCTTTGGGCCAAAACTGGCCAAAGGTCCTCGAGCTGGAACGTCGTCATCCTCCTTGCATAAACATCGTCGTAACCTTGGTACATAATGGTACATAAATAACTATTTTGTTTTGCTCATATATCTTTACGTTTACATGCATTTGTTTGAAAAAGTTATATAATGAATTTGTAAATTTCTTTAATTTTTACCACAATGTAAACGATTCATTTTACCATAATATTTAAAAGGTATTATGGGTGTAATTAGTATATTAAAATTATGAATATCTTAAATTAATTTTCTACGCCACTCAGCCACCTAGTATCGAATACGTGTACTGTTCAGTGAACGTGACATCTTACAGCATCGCGTAGCTACCAGTAACTACATATGTAGGTTAAGTGCCAAAATAATTTAATTCATTTATATTAACAGTGCAGATTTTATGCAAAACACGTAAGAATGACTACGAAAACAAAAACTGTTGAAAAAAGTACAAGTTCAAAGAGTTCTGAACTCTGTTCTATGTGGACAAGGGCGTTAACAGCTAATTCATCCTGGCCTGATAAAGTAATTCTGTTCAATTAATGTACGAAATACATGAATTTATGTGTCTGAATTGCAGGAAGAATTCCTAGATGTTATATACTGGGCAAGACAAGCTATCGGTATCATAATTGGTGTTGTATGGGGTTTAATACCATTGAAAGGTTTCATTGCTCTACTTCTGTAAGTACAACTGTGATTGAGATGTTCATTTATTCTGTTATGTTTTCAGCGTGTTTGACAGAGTTATTTATATATTTACAGATTTGTACTGGTAAATGCCGGAGTGATATACTTCTATTTCAGTAGTTTCCAAAATGTTGATGAAGAGGAATTCGGCGGTGCATGGGAATTAACGAAAGAAGGTTTTATGACATCATTTGCAGGTTTTCTAGTTACGTGGATCATAATTTATTCAGGATTAAATTTCGATTAGACAACATGTTTATTTATCAAGAACAATTTTTATAACTTTGTTACTTTTATTTCGAGTATATTGTAATTTATAAAATGTACATTATATGAACTTAAGTTATTTCTGCAATATATCAAGACTTGTTAGAAATTTTACCGATTTTTTTCATAAAAAATGTAAGAAATAAATATACAGTGCTCTTTTACATTCTAAAGTATGCCTTTTTGATTTTCTATCAAGTGTAGAATATTTCGTAATATTCGAATATTTACGTATAACATATAGCATATAATCCTTTGAACAAATATGTTTTAATTACAATTTGAATTTTATTGCTGAAATGTTTGTTTAAAATTTACAATTAACATACAAAAGATATCTGTCATTACACACTACTTGTCGAAGTAACGTTTCTTTCTAGAAAGAAAACTATGCATTTTTAATTATTTCTCGATTTTAATACAAAAATGTTTCTAGCCAATAAACCTCATTTATTGACTACGGAATTTCAAAATTACAGTACATACGGGGGCAAGAACACATTGTTTATTTATTCATATTTTTTTTTCAAATTTGATTCTTTCGAAGTAAAATAGTCAGTGCTTTTGATTTTTTAAAAAATTTTTGTTTACATACTAATTAGAAAATATAATCGCTACACTTGCATAAATGCTTATCATAATGGTAATTCTAAATTCGTCATCAAATTGTTTGTTAATAATACGTATGAAGCAATAAATGTTCTGTTATGTTTAGTAACAGTAGTCAGTAATTGTTGTTGAATACGTTACGGCCTTAAATGGAAAGGCTCATCTTGGAAGCAATACGATGGCGAAATGTCACTTACGTGTCAATCAACTAACTATATATAATAGTTATATTACCATAACTATTCACAATTATGTACTGAAAAATATTTTACTTTTCACACGTCGCATAACAACTATAAAATAAAACAAACAATACGTACGTTTCAAATAATCTTTAAAATAATAAAATATGGCAATCTTTCAGATGCTAAAATAATATTCAATGTAAATATACAATCAATCATAATCAAAAGTAACAAAAATAAAACTTACATTATTACAAATATAGTAAAATTGTTTCATATATATATAATACACGAACTTGTATAATAATAATAATAACAAAATGGATACGTATTCATCATGATCAAGTGGTTTTTGTTTTACAGGAAGTCTTACGAATATATAAAAATTGCACACAGTCATTTGGGGGCTCAAATAAATGCATCATTCGATAATATGTAAACCATAATAATAATAATACTCGTACAGAATGAAGAGTTGGCCTGATACTACAACTCATCTTGGTGGGAACAATTACGTATTTTCAGTGGAATACTGTCAAATGTGACGTATAATTCAAATGTATATATATAAAAACAGGGCAGGGGAGGTGTATAGTTCAATCAATCCCATCAGCAACAGTTTGCAAACGTTACAAAACAAAACATTCACTAGAACCTTGACACAGAAACAGAAGAACACATACATAATACACAAACGTTAAGATACTTAAAAACTAATCAATTGTTGCTGACGCAACAGAGCTAAAATAAAAATTATATGTACACAGTCGATAATGAAGTTACCGGTATTGTTAAATAATTACGTTTAGATATGTTGTATGCATCAGAAAAATCAGTATTTTGATAGTGAACATATCTAAGTGTTGTTTTAACAATTAAAATATCTTTGGGAAATCAATCATACATCAATAACATCATCAAAATTAAAATTCCTATCTCGTGTAGAACGTTTCGCTGCAAGATACGCCGTTTTCCGTTTTTCATCCGTTATCACCTGTAGAAAAACAAACGTGAAATCAGTAAACAACGTTTTACAGTTTATGTCAATATTCTCTGTTCTATGATTGGTTGACGTTGACTCTGCCCTGACTACTTATCAACTGTGAAGCCACGCCCACAGTAATTTTACATACCGCTAGTTGATTGGTTATTTAAAGTTCACTGGATTGTTTACAATGTTCCTAAAACAAATTCAGGGACGTAAATCAACTGTCAAAACTATCACTAGAGGCACACTGAATGGCGAAGCTGTCACAATTACATCATAATACAAGGCGAACCATCAACATTAAATATATATATATATATATATATATATATATATATATATATATATATATATATATATATATATATACATATACATATACATATAACCACTGCCAAACTAAACTAAAACGTAATAATCAAATAAATAAAATACCTCTTGCCTTCTGGGAATGTATTTTCTGGGAGCAGCTACAGGCTTACTAAGATTTGTGTCAGATAAGCTGTTTTGCAAATCTAAATCAAATGAAAATCAAATAAAAATATTGCATAGTCAAACATAATCAAAAAGCACGTAAGTGATTTATGAAATAAATATATACACTTAAAGCGAACTAACATAACAACATAGACATATATAGTGATCTGTGTATTATTCATTTCGCACAATGCACGTACCTGTTTCTTTTTTATTTTCAACACTTGTAGTGCTTCCACCTTTATTAATACCGGCAGCCATATCACGTACTGAACGTCGATCACTGTGCGTTACCGATTCGTTATCATATAGTGCATCGGTCGAATCGGGTGTATTACCGGTCGATGTGACCGGTGATGAACCATCACTCAATAAACTGAATTCACCCGATTTCCTATCAGAACCTGCCATCGACCATGGGCGTGGCTTAGGTGCAGTAGGCGGGGCAGGTTTAACCTTCGAATTTGTTGCTATAATAATACGAGATATTAACGAGATATTTAGTTACTCTGCTTCATGTTCTCTTTGCAAGTGTACTCACTTCCATTATCTTTAATTGACTTCAAAATGGGTGACTTTGGTACGTCAGTGTTGGCACTCTTTGGAAAACCATTGGTCGGAGAACGCAATGAATCTGCCAATCCGGTTGATCGTAACTTAACTGATACTGGTTTGTCATCTTCAACAGAACTATTCGATATTCGTTTCTCCTTATTCTTCTTCGGATCCAGTGCGTCTGCGCAGATGCTGCTACTACTGTTGTCACGTGATATAATTGGACTATCCTCGGTTACACGCCTGGCCAATGGTGAGGCAGTAAGCGGTGAATCCCCTTGAGACCGTCGACCAATAAGAGGTGAGTATTTCTGTAGATTATCTGTTGAGCGAGATCTAGGCGCTGGTTCTATAAACGAAACTAAATCATTTCTAATATTAACAGAAGAAGAAGAGAGACAGGATAGATTATGGTATTTATAACATAACATAATAATTTGATAACACATTTAAATGATACGCTAATACACAAAATATAGAACAGTCGATTAGAGCCACTACAAACAAAGTAATAACAACATTAAAAATATCGAGTAGTAGTTGTGAAGTTATTGAAACATATATGAACTGATAAATATTCAGTCGCATACCTTTCAATAGTGGCGAACTTCTTCCAAACTTAACACTGTTGCCATTTCGTCTTTCCTCGCCAAGAACAGGAGTTGTTTCGCCTGATGTTGTACCGCCACCGTAACGAACAAACTCATGATTTGGACTTCCATCTGCTTGGAACGATAGTGAACTGCACTCGTCCGAGGTCGGTGATATCAACGGAGTTGTCGGGGTAACAGAGCCAGGTCTAAAGAATGTATCCAGACCTTCGCCCAGGTCATGGACCAAAGCGTCAGTCACGTCGCCCGGTCGAAGCATAGGTCGAGTTGGAGCTCGCGTTTTCGCACGTTTTGGACGACCTGAGATGTTACAAATTGAATGAATTATCATAGATAACTGCATTTGGTTGTTGTTGTGACAAACCTTTGACTAGATGTTGCAATTGCTGTGATGCATTCGGTAATTCTGAAACTGAATCCAATGATTCTTCAGCACTTTTTGGTAGTGTAGGCTGCGGAAATGGTAGTGTTGGTAGCAGACATGGTATATCATCGGCTGAAAGACCCTCAACACTGTCCACTACAGATTTCGGTCGAAGTTTCCGTCCGTGAAGACTTTTACGTTTCGAAGATAGATGCGGTGTTGCCTAATCATGAAATAATCAAATATCAACTTCAGTATAAAGCTGAATACTATTTAGTTATTCATCATATATATTTGTCACAAACCAATATGTTACCTAATGAAGAAAAACATTATGGATTCATGCATTTTTGTGATATGTCAATTCGTTAAGACATTTTTATTTTCAAACTTGCCATATTACGCAACAGATCAGCGTATTAACGGCCTAAAGCCTTATATGTTAATTTGATACCGCATTCCAAACATATCAATTCATTAAAAAAACAATTTAAATATCCATTATGTTAATTTTGTTTTCGTGCGCAAATTTACGTAACATGCCAATTCAATGTTTGCAGAATGCATAAAACTTTCCTGTCATACTTACAAGATTCAAATACTCCAACTTCTTGAATGTTTGCAGTGGACAAATAATATAAATAATCATTAACAATACAATTGGTATCTAAATAGCTACAACTTAAATACAAAAAAAAAATAAATAAACACCAAGTCATTTACCATCGGTGACTGATCGGATTGGTGACTAGCGTCGGTAATACTGAGGTCGCTCGCGTCGTGTCGTGAACTATCGGAACTATTCAGACGCGACCTTGAACCGGAACGTATTCCATCCGGTGACGATCCACTCTTGCTGCGCGTGACGTCACCGACTAGTGTCTTGTAGCTACGTGAAAGGGATTCTATTACTTCATCAGTAACACGATCGCTTACATGCGCGGCTGCCGCTAAATTTAATTCACTGTAACATATACGTAAGTATTAACATTCATATTGAACCATAAAATCATTTCACTGTCACATTATGATGATATTGTATGTTATATTGAGTAAAACGTACTTGACTCTGTTGATAATATCAGTACCGGCTTGTTGGACTACACACTGAACGATAAAGTCCAGCGGTACTCCACTCTTGTCTCTGCATCCCTGTCTGATCTCATGGACCACTGTGTTATCATACAGCACATGCGGACACTGTTCTTTAGCGCATCGAACCATATTCTCCACCGATTCCTGCAAACATATGCATTTACTTTAAAATATATAGAGAAAACTGTAATATATATATATATATATATATATATATATATATATATATATATATAAAATATAGCAAGTGTTAATTTTTATAGTAACTAACCTTTAAGAAATCAACTACAACTCCATGTATATCACTAGCAGCCTGTTGCAGCTTGACCTCGACCGGATTCGTCTCCTCTTTCCGATGCACAACATCCTGTAGTCTCAGTAGTAGATGTTTCGAGTTATCAGCATCCTGTATCAGGCCAGTTGCATGATTAATGTCATTGTTCGAATCACAAGATTCCGCTGCTAAACTCTTAATTGTGTCTTGTGTTTGAACAACCAACCGATCGACCATCTGTTGCGTTGAACTGAGTAGGAAGCCTTGTTGTAACCGGAACGCTTGGCTGTTACTGTATTTCTTCGGTGACACATTCCGATGAAGTAAATCTTGTATTTTCCGCATAACAGTGTCCGTTCTTTCCGAATTCGTTTTCATACAGGGCATCACATCGAAAATGGGAAAAGGCATATAGCGAACTGTATAATTACTGTCAAGAGCGTACGCAAGGTCACTGTAACCTTGTAATGTCACATTGTTACGATCATAAATAATCGTACGAAGTCGATTATTTATCTGTAACGCTTTGGCCAATAAACGTGCACCCGAGTCACCCATTAAATTACCACTGATATCGATCGTCTGTAGACAATTATTACTGCCTAAAGCATTGATCAGATTGTACAGATCCGACTTGAGTTTTGAGTCAGGAATGAGCAATGATTGTAGAACGCAGTCTTCTTCTTGTATCATCTGGACGACGGCATCCATCACAGTTGCTATGTGTTTGGCTTTCATATTGTTTAAATTACGACCCATGTTGAGATGTTTTAACGATTTATTTTTACTAACTGCTGTCACTACACTTGCTAGTTCTACGTCCATATCTGAAAGTAATTAATGTTATGGACATGTGATGATATCTGTTGGTGCAATTCCAGACTTACTATTATCGGAGATGTCTAAACTAGATATACATCGGACACCGTGAACACATGATTCAAGGACATGCGCCCCCTGTTGTCCTAACGAATTACTACTCAGATCTAATTCTATATCCGTCGTGGACTCGTTACATGCTAATCCTAATAGCAAATTTCTGTAAACAGATCCATCATTCAGCAGGTCAACAACAAGTCAGGTTCGAACAATAACAGATGCGTTTAACATACTTTAGAGCTTCAAGTGGAAGTTTACAGAAGGCCATATTCAAGTATTTCAAGTTCAGCGTACTCGTGAAGAACTGTTTAAAAGATGGCGGCACCTCCTTGCTCTTTTTGCTACTGAACGGATTCTTTGACACGTTTAAATGCACTAAATTTGTTGAGCAGCCTCGAAGTAAAGCACCAAATAACTAAAAATATCAAGTAAGTAAGTTTGACATGATGTAGTACATACAGGGTGTTAATTAAAAAAAACTAGCCTGGGGCTTTTAACATGTAAAATCAGTTAATACGAAAGCATTAATTATTTTAGACAAAAATATCTGTTATTGAACGACAATCACAAAACACAAATATTTTTGACAATTACGATGACATACAATTATTTGTAATTTTGTTTAAATTCCATGGCTATTCCTATAAATTATGTGTTTTCATGAAATTTTAATCTTGAATTTCTCAGTTATGTCATGTCAAAAATTAAATCTCATTTCTCACTTAGATGCAGAATTTAATTCTCTAAAACGTTTATTTGAAGTATTTTTGTCTAAAATAATTTGAGAACTTATGCAAGGGAAAAAACTATGGCCAGTTTTTTAATTAAATTAAATAAACACTTACACTTTCTAGCATTGTATCTGTCGAACTAATATCCAAATGACTAACTGCGTTTGGTTGAGCGAGAAAATTGTATAAATTCTAGAACAACGAATGAATTAGTGAAACAATGTGTTGTTCAATTAAACCCCGATCGGTATTGGGCTTACATTAATTTCATCCTTCAGATTGTTACCGCTAAGATTCAGATACGTAAGTGTCGTATGCATCGTTTTATTTTGCGATAACGCCTGGGCAATATTGTTAACTCCTTTTGACGTGAGACCACAATGAGCCAAGTTCAGGTGTACCAAGCCTTTAGGAACACGTGCCACTGGTTTGTTTAAGTGTATAGCACCTGGACAGCGAGCAATCATGTTAGAGAAAACAACATCCGACTCGCAGATGTTACAGAGAGTATATACGATGGTTGACATAACGTATGCTTCTATACTTAGAGAAATAAGTCATACGGTTCAAATAAACAAAACGCAACAAGTAAATACTTATTATTATCTGCAAAACAAATAGCAATGTTGAAATATATTCTTGAAGTGGCGACAGATTCAAACGTAATGGAATATAAGAACGAAATATAAAATACAGATATAATTAGTGACAAATATGTTACGACAGTATGCAGTATACACTATGTGTCAGTCTGACTTGAACATTTACTCGGGAGTGTTAATTCACATTGTCAATAAAAGGAATTTGAAATAGTTATTTTCAGATACGACAACATATTGTCATGTTGTTTGACACATTGTGTAGCGAAATGAGAGAATTATGCATTCAAAGAAGCCACAACAAAGCAATAATACATTAAAAAACAGCAAAATAAAATTGCACAGTGAACAGTTCACACCTTGCAATAGTTTTGTTAAAATTCCACACAAACTAGTAGCACCTACAAGAAAAAAACGTTACATATTACGATCACGAACACACCGCTAAACAACGATTATCAATTGTTAGAAATCTCCCTCCCATGTTCCCAAAGAACCAAAATGAAAATATGTACCGACAACAACAGTATGAGAAACAAAATATGAAACCTTTATCTTCAATCATATTATTGGACAAGTCCAATGTGTGTAGGGGTGTGGCTTCGTTGGACACCAAGGCCATTGACAGCCGATGCGCAAAGTCGGCTTTCAATCCTAGGTTATCCAAATAGAGTTCCTCGAGACTTAGCGACTTGCGCATCACGTGCAGCACCCTATCTATGGCTTCGTGCGGAAGTTTTATATGGCTGGCACGTAGTTTAGTGAACCACGTGTTATACTCGAGTGCACTTATGATCGGTACCAAATCTCTGTCAAACACAAAACTTTATTACACTTAACGTTCTTAATTATGTTTATTCATTACAGTACTTCTGATCCAGATGGTCAAAATCTTTCAAGCACAATTCCCGCGTGTCATGTGACAGATATATCGTATCGACGTCCCAAGCCACCTCTTCCCTGTATGGAACACTATGATAGTCGCACATGCACGCGTACTGCGTAGAAAATCCACCGCATGGCCCCACTCCACGTCCCCCGGCTGCAGACATTTCACCATCGCGTACCTGTTGTAATCTGGATGCCGGGATCACTTCCACCTTCAATTAAATGTAAATCATGTTTTATGAACATTCAGTTACAGCTTTGTCAACCACATACATACTATATAACGTTATGAACGAACCTTCTTAATGATATACTGTAGCGGTACTGTAGGGAATATGTTACGAATGGCGGTTGCAAGTGCACACACCATTGTGTCCACCTCGGTGCTGCAGGTCGAGTCTTCGCCGGTTAAAAACGAGTACACTTTATCGTTTACGGTTAAGCTTAACTGGTTACCACGTTTACTTTCCAGCGCCTGGATTTCCAGGTAGTGGAAGTGACAATCAATCTGTACATTTATCGTTTTTATTTAGATTTTATTTCATCAAATAGCGTAATTATATTTGGCTTACCCGTGTTGGCACTTTTGCTGTGAGCAGAAATAAGCGACATGGTGAGAATACCTACAATCAATTTAATTCAGTAACATACGGTATATTCACAATTAACATATCATTCATCAAGGTTTCACATTTATACTGTATATATAAACATAAATACACATATTTATATATTAGCTTTATTAATAAATTTATTTAAAATAAATATATACATTTAAATTTCAGGCTGTAATACAATACCATTTCATAATTGTACATTAACAAAGTCACGTGACAGAAGTATCCAAAATATGGTCAATTAACTATAAAATACATTTATGCCCCGTTCCTCAGACGAGGCAAACAATTTTTTTGTCAATTAGAATTTTAACTCATCACACAGAATCGATTGATCTTAGAAACGAATCCTGGTTTAATTTTAGAATCATTTATTACTCGAAACAAACTTCGTCTTAGCATTATCGAGCATTATGCACTGTCAGGAATCATTTAGATGTGAATTGTGGTACGTTATGTTCATCAATTTATGGTGTCCGGATAAAATCACACACGACAAAATAACACGCAAAAGTATATGGCGTCGAAAATATCACAGCGAAAAAATCACACTATACGAAAAAATTACACATTTAAAATCACACATGAAAAAATACAATTGTACGGAAGGGTAGGTCAGGTACGAAGGTGTATTTGTGGGTATGTAGGGTAGGACATAGTAGGGTATTTTTTTCCGCTGTAATATTGATATTTTTTTCGCGTGTAATTCTTTCATACACTGATATTTTTAACGTAATTTTCTTTGGCGTGTGATATTATCATGCAACCGAGATGTATACTAATTATCAAACTTAACAATGAATACAACGAATATTACTAAGCTATTCGTCCACATGCAATTTACTTATATCCTCGTATTGTATTTTTTCAAGTTTACGTCCCTTCAACGGTCCGTGGGCAATTTCGATGTTAACACAATATTTTTTCTCATTTAAGTTTAACAGAGTGGCAACACTGCCTCTATAAGCACCATTCACAACTTTGACTGATCTACCAACTGCTGGTATCACTGTTTCCAAGTGTGCTTGATCAAACTTTATTTTCCGACCCGAGTCCAACATTTTGACAGCCGCGGTATATTTGTCAAACACTTCCCGCACTACACCTTTCTTCTTAAAATAATCTTCGCCGAGACTTTTTGTCATAACTTTAACCACTATCCCATCGGTTAACCAGTAATCCTTACGATTTTGCCGTTCTCTTTTCATCTCTTCCTGCACCATGATTTCGTCCAAAGCGGACTTTTGAGCTTTGCCATCGTGTTTACTTCGTTTCTTCTCGTATTCATCGTTTCGTTCGTCCTCGGCTGTGCGTTTCACGAGTGCCTTTAGTGGAAGCACAGGTGCAGGAAGATTCTTCTTTGGTTTGGTAGCATCAATTTTCATTATTATTTTCTCATCGTCACTAGTTCGTTGTAAATCTGTGTAAACAGGTTCATCCACTTGGCCTTCATCTTCTTTCAATTTTTTACCCATTTGCACCTGTTTCTGTACAAATTCCATCATACGTTCTTCATCATCTTTGTCCATTTTTATCTTCTTGTTTTTACGCTCCTGTTTAGCTAACGTCTCTGGAGTTCTATCAATGTACGTGACGAACCAACCTTTTTCTGTCTCATCTACTATACATTTCCCTGTTCGTCCAAGCCATTTGACAAAGCCCGTCAATGATAACCATCGTGTTGCGTTCATGTGAAGATGATTTCGATCCGATATATATTCCTGGTAAACTCTATTAGCAAGTACACGTTTTGAACCGTATTGTCTGCTAAGAATTTCCAGGTAACCTTTCTGAAATTCGTATGAAAATTCATCCATATATTTTCTCTGATTGTCGGCAAACAACAATAATTGCCGTTGATGTGATTCAGACATCGTATGACATTTGAATCCGTTCTCATCTCGGCACTGCTTCTGACACATTTGACAGTACCACCGAAGTTTTTGTAAACCCTTGGCTTTCATTTTATTTGCAATGTATTTTGGAGTTCCTACTTCTGCACGTGGCATTTTGGTTTTGTTTTTCACACAACAAAATTTAAAAACTGTAACCGCGACTGGAAATATTTAAAAACACAACTTCTTGCACTGCTTGACGTTTATGTCAGTAAGAAAATGGCGACAAAATCAAACAGACCGGTGACTCGGTCGATAGTCGGTAATACAGTTTACGGAGTTTGGCGCGGCACTACATTTACAAATTCAAAATTATATTATAGGATTCTGCAGTTGCATATAAATTTGACAATAAGTCGTAATCGGAAAAGTAGCCGGTTAATCACTGATAGTAGTCGTACTACAATGTCACTTTGAATATTATTCGCAGTTGTGATTCGAACAACTTACACTCATATATTATCTTTATTTGCATTTTTATGCGTCAATAGATCAGTTAAAACGGATATGTCGACATAAGTGAATAATGTTCATTCCGTGGGTCGAATGAGGTTTGGGTTAACGAATGATTAATGAACATAATAATAAAATGTATGTAAAATAATGAGGGAATATTTTGTCTTACCAGCACCCTGTTTTCAGTCTTGTCCCCTTTCGTTTCGAGGCGGACGACATTTTTGAGCAGGATCTTGACATGTTTCCCAAGCAATGATTTCACACTCTCTGTAAATACAACAAACGGATGTGTGGTTAATTCAATTTCTAATCAGTACTGTCGAAAAAAAAACATACACACACAAAACTTTTACTTTGAACAAATACTTTCCATTTACATGACTACAGACCGGAACTGTTTTCATATTCGGTTCAGTACATTGTTTTAAGGGGGAGGGGTGTTTAACAGTCTGTAACATCACAAACTACGCTATATATTTTATTTATACATGTACATATGTGTACATTTAGAATTCACAGGTATGTAGTCACGACAGTAAATATTTTTCATTTTCACTGTTTGTTTCAATTGCTAATTATTTTGAATTATAATTCTTCTTATTTAATGAAACATATTTCCGTGAATTATAATTATATATTATGATTAATTTATTGAATTATTTCTACAAAAATTTTTCCAGTTTTATTTATAATTTTCTACCTTGGCAAATATGTGAAAAAAACAACTTGGTTGAATTGACAAATAAACATTATACTTCATATACTTGTTCATTAAACATAGATTAGAGTATAATAAGCGTAATGTAAGATTAGATAGAAGAGTTACAAAAATCCAACGATGACATTATTAATTTATTATGTAGTTCATTTAATGTGAATGACACATTGAAATGATGACTAATAAGTTGTGCACGCTATTCTGAGAAACTAACCACAGTATATCACATATACATACATATACTGTTTATCGAAACAGGCCATTCATTTAAATAAGTTCACCGAAGTGTTCAATTTTACGAAAAGCAAAAATCTAATTTGCAACCATTTTAGTTGCACAAAGAAAAAAAATATTTAACTAAAATTCTTAACATCTGAATGTTGGGTCGTTGACAGATTCATGACATATGAAATTGTTTTTTTACACGAAATCTATGCACATGCAATATTGATTTACAACTAATCCGGCGATTTAGAACGCAATGTTGTGTATCGATTACTAACAATTGCGAATTTCAGATTACAGTTGATGATAAACAATCACAGATACAAGTAGAATAATTATGACACATATGTTTTATCATATTTACATTGCGATAAATATTTATATTTCTATAAATTCATATATTTCTATTAGACAATAGAGCAAATGTATAAAAATGAGATTAAATATAAACAAAACTCTGCTTGCATTTTCTGTGTCTGTGAATTTAATATAAGCAACGTATATAATACTTGTTTGAGGGTTATCTAATTGGTAAACAAATCACGTTCTCTCTTCTATGTAATGGAATTCTTACATCACTACGTCAAAGTATAAATACTGTTGCATTTTGTTGTCAGTATCAAGACGACATGACAATTAATTCAAGGTCAGCCATAATTATCGCAGGCGGCGTCAGGTATACGACCTGTCAAAATTTCTAGGCCAAACCCGATCCTAGTTTTCAAAGTAATTTTACAAAATTATCGTAAATGTATTTATGTGCATACTTGTGTACTTTTTCATGGTGGGCGTTTCGTTATTTCTATTGAACAACGGCAATATAAGGACAAAAAGGTTTATGATGACAGTCAAGTGGATTACAGGTACAGTGCTTGAGGAGCATTTGCAAGCAGTGGAATTTACGAGCAATGATTTCCTGTGCACCTGCCTACCTATATTACCATTACAAGTACTAGAGAGGCCCGGATTTCTGTTCCAGTGTATTTATACAAAGCCAAACGGATGTATCAGCGACGGAATGCATCCAACATATAGTTAGCTAGTTATATGTACCATAATATACTACTACTATATTGCATGTTTGGGCTTGTTAACTCGCCTAATGACTAATGACAAATGTTGTAAGATTTAAAATAAAAAGATTTTTTGGACCGATCATTAATTTTCCGTTAGTCATAGCCATCTACCATTGTTGACTATTTAGGTCGCATTACACTTAACAGCTGATTATGTTGTTTTTTCATTCTTTTGGTATTCGATTTTAAAAAGTGAAAATAATCAATGTACCTTGAAAATGAACAAGTATTTCAAATAGCTGCATATAAATAAAGTGGAAAAGTAACATACATGTGTGTTTTGTGTTACAATAAAATCGTTATATGTAGAAATTGAAGGCGTCGTTAATTTCGATAGGCGAAACAATTTGCAAATCAAGTGTGTGAATGAAACGGCAAGGCTAAGATCAAGGAAACGGTAGAGACAGAGGGAAGTGTACGTGAGCCTGTAAATATTCAGGGGCGCTCCCCGCATGACAGAAAATGTAAACAGAGTGACCGGTATCGGTATTGTACAGTACTAACCATTCAAATCCTTAGTAAGTTGAGATCTTGTGGACATTTTACCAAAACGCACCGTGCACACATATAAAAATACACCTCACTCAACTGTTATAAAGTATCCACGCACATTTCACACACTCTAAACACTACGGTTACTTGTTTTTACGATGTATATGCGTGCATCACATGCAGTGCAGCCATTTCTTTCGACTCACAACCGAGTCTGCAGTTCTGCAAATCTTTCGCACGTCACTTCATGCTGTTATCGTGTTTGATAACAACTTACTTGAACTTACTCATCCAGCGCCCTCTAGTAAAATGCAATGGCGTTGACCGTTTGACAGTTCACTGCTGCACCACTGACGCCTGGTGTAAAAAATTACAAGTATAATTCTCGTTAGTGCCGTGAATGTAGCTATACACGGTGTAAACAAAATAATGACTAACTTCACTATTTTTCAAATGTCAAGTTAACATTGGCTGCCACTTTTTATACTCATGTCTTAAATATACGTAATTTTATATTATTTAAAAACAATTCTAAAATGGACAAATTGACACTTATCTCGGGTACGTTATTTATGGCAGCCGATGTTTTTGCTATTGTAAGTTTAGCAATGCCAGATTGGATTATCACAGATGTCGGAGGTAATACGATTGAAATGTTTCCAATTAACCATTACTAGAAGTCTAATTTTCTTTTAGGTGACACGAGATTGGGTTTAATGTGGACTTGCATGACACTTTATAACCGACCTCAAGTATGTTTCACACCTGACTTACAACCAGAATGGTTATTGGCACTAGTCTGTATCTTTGTTGGTTGTATCTGTATTACAACAACAATTATTTTATTAGCTTCATCACACTGGGATAGAAATGTTGTACCATATGCACGTTGGGTTGGTTTCACAGCAAGTAAGTGTACATATATTGAATTCTATACAGAAGTATCGTGAAGTGTCATATGTACATGCTGATCATTTTGTTTGTAGTGGTTCTATTCTGTCTCGCTGCAGTCATATTTCCGATGGGCTTTCATGTAGATGAGATTGGTGGACAACCATATCAGTTACCAAATAGTCATCAAGTAGGCATATCCTACATACTATTTGTGCTGGCTCTCTGGATTACTGTCATATCGGAATTATTTGCTGGTAAAGTGTGTTTACCACATTTCTAGACATAATATATTACGTCTATTTAATATGTTAAGTGTACATTTTCTAGTAATCATTGATATTAAGAAGTTATACGTAATATAATATTTATACGTAAATAGAAATGTTAGAACGTAAGTATGTTTGTCACAATGTACATAGAAAGAGTTTTATGTAATTACATAGAAGAAATTGACTGTGTTTTTAAGTGCAATTTTAAGTTAAAATTCGTTACGATGTATTTGAAGAAAAGATATCCAGTGTAAATCAGTATTATCTTAAAAACCTTTTTTTTTTGTTTTTTTCTAAGTCAGTGTTAATATGTAAACGGATTTGTGTGCATGCATATGTGTTATGTACTGCCGAATAAAGAAACAAAACGAATTTATAAATGAATTATTTGTATTTATCAACAACTACAATTATTTCTATTTTATCTTAAACCTTAGGAATGTGCATTCTGTCCAAATCTGTGTGTACGCATTGTATGTATAACGTTAAAACATCTTTTAACAGAATTCCACTTCAGTTGTATTTATATAATCTCTTTTCGTTCATATTTCACTTCGCGATATGTTACGAAATAAAGTCAAATCAAATATAATTATTATAGTAATTTTAATTACAAATAGATTTAACATAAATACAAAATTTCATGCCTATATTATAGGACCTACATACGATTTTTTTTTTTGCTTTTTTGTAGAATTATTATTGAATTTTACATTTTTTTTTATCTTTATATTATATATATAATTCTAAAATCCACGTACATCACACGTCTATATTTTCACTAAATCACCAATCCTTATCGAAAACAATTTTTTTTTTTTTTGTAAATGCTAAATTCAACGTAACTAGTATCAAATGATTCGAGGAGAAACGTGCAGTTTGACCAAGTCGGAGGAGAGCCCTAAGACTTAGGAGAAATACTGGTACAGACCGGGACCGGTCTGGTTAACAGATCTCTGACCAAGGTCACGCAATACCGCGAACGGATCGCCAATTTTCTCCTGTTCCTCCATTTGCTTTGTGTTGTTCGTTCTGAGAACACTCGCATATGTGGTGGCCGCATTATGTCTATTCAACATTTCCTCGATACTCTCATTCTCACAGTTCTTCATTGCAGCAAACTCAGCGTTAATCTGACGTTGCCAGTGTTGCTGTTGCAGCTGATTCAACTGTTGCTGAGTCAATCCTTGAATCTGTGGACTGCACACGGGCGGCTGTTGTTGTTCCCTGATACTAACAGCTGCACGCGCATATCCTGAGAACGCATTCGACGATACAGACGGTTTGTTTTCCATACCGGCTTCCATCATGTTACTGGGCGGCTGCGGTCCTTGTCTTCTGTACAATGGTACCGACTGTGACGGTGTATTCTGCCACGGTACTCTAACAGCATCCACCAAGCCCGTGTTCGCCATAGGGAACGCGTCCTCGCGCATCTGATTGTTCTGCAGATTCGCCAACAGTATATTGGTATCCATGTCGCGTAGATACATCGGTTTGTTAAAGTTCATTCGTTCCATTGGTTTGTCATTTCTTTGCCAGTTATTCTCGGGAAACAGATTCTGTGCCGGATGCATCATATTCTGATGTGCATGTCCATTTTGCATTGGCAATAGACCGTCCAAGATCTGATTCTTCTCCCCGAACAGATCTTCTTCCATGTTTCGAGTCGGTTCTGGCGGTAACGGTATGAATTCATTCTGTGCCCGTTTTGCACGAATCAACAATTCTCTAAATTTGTTCGCTGCCTCTGTGCCGTAACGTTCGTGCAGATGGCGACACCACTGTAACTGTTGTGCCTGCGTGGCCATCAACATTTCGGCGGGTGTAATATTCGGCGGCAACAAGTTTGTCCATTCCGAGTTAAACATTCTGTTGTCAGGCATGGGCGCTTCGATATGACGTTCGGGAAAATGTACATTGTGAAGAAACTGTATTTGTTCTTTGTCGGAAATTCGCGGTGTAGCATCAGGCATCTTGGGTATACCTTGCAGTGACATGAACTGTGGAGGTAGTGCCATCTCGCCGCTCACAATGCTATCAATCAGCATTCCGTTCGGATTTGCATTGACATTTGGTGGGGGTGCTGTCGGTGGCATTGGAATCAAACCCTTGACGGGTGGAGCTGATATACCACCTGGACTACGTTGCGACGGTGGCAACATTGAATGCATTCGATCATTGACATTCTGCTCCATTTGTTTCTTGGGCGGCAGGGCTTGTACTTTTGGTGGCCACGATACAGAAGGACCTCCCTCACCTGACGGTGATGCCAGTGGATAGTTCACGCCCCACGGGTTAATGTTTGTGTTATTGGGAGGACAGACAAATGGCGGTGGTCCCGGTGGTCTAATGGGGAATATCTGTGGTGGCGGCTGATTGGGCGGTATAAAGTGTTGAGGCGGAGTCTGTATGAAGTACATGGGTGGCATTGGATACACCGGAGCGGGAGGCGGCCCTGAGAATGATGGAACAGTTTGTGGGGGTGGATTAGCGAATCGGGGCTGGTTGATCTGGTTAATGGGTGCCGGTGCATTAGGACTACTATACTGCATCACAGGAGGCATCTTTATGTAAGATTCAGCTTGAAACTGACGCGGTATAAACTCTGGTGCTAATGGATTTAACACATACGTTTTCTTCAGTTCCACTCCATCCAACTGGCTACGTAACAGAGTCCAAGTAATACCGAACAAACTCTTATTCTGGTTACATATCTCTATAAAGCGTTCCCATACTTTACGGCAGCGGCCGATTGAGCACAAAGCCACTGGATCGCCGACCACCGCTACCAAACTTTGTGCACGTGTGATTGCAGTGTTTAACAACTTGGAATTCGACAAGAATCCATAATCTACTTCGTCGCCCGATTTCGAGCCAGTACAAGTTCGTCTAGTACGCACTGTTGATAAGAAAATCGCTCGGAATTGTTTGCCCTGTACATTCAGAACACGTTCAACGGATATACCGCCCATTCTACGTTTGCGCAGTTCCGATCGAATGCGAAATACTTGATCCGCATACGGTGTCATGATTCCTATAGACTGATCATCCATTTTACCCCAAGCGGCTGGCCATTTTTTCTTCAGCTCGCATACACGTTCAACCACTTCGTACACTTCGGAATTGTTGTAGAATGCCGTGGAGTTTTGATCTTGTACATCTTCACCGCGTGTTGTAAAGAATGTCAACGGATAGAACTTGTCGTGACGTGGTTGTTTACCGCTCGATATTAACTTCTGATCGTAGAACAACTCGGATGTGAAATGAATGATAGCTTCATGGGCACGATAATTCTCGCACAGGAGAATTTTACACGGGAACGTGCTTGGATAGTGATCGTATAAACGTTCTAACAGCGATACATGCAAGTTTCGTTCTTTCGCGAACTGTGAAAATAACTCGGGACTCAGTTGCATATGATCACCAGCAAGTACGATACGAGTATTTTGATCGGCCAACGCTAGAGGCATGATTGCCTCGCATTCCATGGCCTGAGCAGCTTCGTCCAGCAGTATGTGAGTGAAATGGCCCTTCGGCAGACCCATGGTGGACAAGTACATTGATATGGACAAGGTGACCACAACGATACGGTGTTTCATTATGTCCTCCAAGGTTGGAACACGGAAGTTGCGAACACCACCGTTCAAGTCAATCAGACAATACTAAAACAGACAAAATGACGGTGTTTTAAATGTATGAATTGTTATTTCAACGAAAGTTAGTGTTATCTTACGTCTTCATCACTGATCAGAGAGATTATCTAATGCTTCCTTTGTGCCAATCATGAAAACAAATATTTCATAGTCTGGACTTAGGTGAATAAGGAATTTTAGGTTTGCGGAACGGTTGACTGAAATGAATGAAACAGGTAAATGAGTATAACAGGATTAAGTATATTGGAATTCGGAAATTGTTTTTATACTTACTTGTAAATGACAGTTATATAGTATCTGAGAATATAACACGTATATATGTACTTACTTTCTGGACAATCTGATTAACGGTAGCAACCCATCTCTTGTGGTAGTAGACTCGAAGGGGTCGCGCCTCCTCGTGACCGGCCTCCACGTACGGATGCAGGTAGTCCTTTATGTAGAGATCAGCCGCGCTGTTAGAGTGTGTACAAATGAGGATCCGTGTATTCGGCTGTACCAACAACTGTTTGATGGCCTGCGCTAATGTGTAAGTTTTGCCCGTACCAAATGGTCCGATAATTAGAATCGGCGGCAATGGTACGTTTGTCGGTGTAGTGATGGCAACTACTGCTTCTTTCTGCTTCAGATTTAGTCTAACATCCAATATGTCTGACCACTGACGTTGCGGTGTCCAAGGTATATTCGGTTCCAGATATGTATCCGGAAAGATGATTCGGAAATCGGCGATCTTGTCTATCGCATAGTGCCACTCGCAGTATGGGATTCGATTCAACTGAAACTGTACTTCAGCTGAGAAATCTGTGTCCGGATTCAAGTTTAAATCTTGTACGCAAGACGCGGGTAAACGTAAATAGATCATATTCTTGCCTTTGTCCTCAATCAACGCTTCGTATACTGTCCGTTTCTGTTTCTGATCTAATTGCATTTTGGAACATTCGGCCGCAATGAACACCGTTGTACAGTTGTTCAATATCAGTCGGCCAGCAGACGTGTCTTCCGAGATATCTTTGCCTAACGTCATCAGAGCGAATAGTTCACCGGAATGTGAATATTTGGCAGTGCTGGTTGCTATTCCATTCGGCGCTAACAAGTAACTGTAGGTGACGCGTAATTTCGCTGTAAGATTGTACCGTGCCACTTGTTCATATCGAGCCATTTCCTCTACGCACAACAGTTCATGCATGCGGGCCCGGTAGTTGTTCCTGGTCAACCGTTTCTCCGCTACTGTTGAATGTGTAAGGGTAAATGTATCAGCTCGAGGGCACGGATACGCGTTCAACAAATCCCGTTCCCATTCGCCATCCTTGGCAATAGCAACAGGTGTTGCGATCATCGGTGGTACAGGCGATGAGAACGCAATAATCTCCGCGTTATCACAGTCCCATCGTTCGGCACTAGACACAACAATTTCTTTCTTAATTTCTTTAATTTTATCGGCATCGGTTACCGGTAGAACATCGACGCACAAATGTTTGACAAGCACTGGTTCAGTTCCTAAATCAAACACCACCGATTGCCGAAATGTTCCGTAGATGTCCGTCTGAAAAGACACGGTAACTTTGTGCTCGAATATGGTGCCCTCATCTTGGCAGATGCTCGCGTTAATTTCAGGTGTGGACAACCATTCCTGATCGTTTGTGAGTTCCGCCAGTGTGGATGTGTCCGTACCGGTACCAGGTACAACTTGCTTCAGTGCAAAATGATTCCTGTGGGCATCTTGTAGCAGGGCGACGGCATTCACTGGCCGCTGAGATCGAATTGCAAAGGTCCAATCACGTTTGCTGTGTTTGGAGGACATCGTAGTAACCAGATCGCCGGAGCAAGAATCATCAATACTGTCCAGTTTCTCCTTCATCACTCGCTCAGGACTGGGCGCTTGAACCCAACGTTCCAACAGTTGCTCGGTGTATGATTTACCGTACAGCTCCTTCTCGCATGCTCGCTGCAACTTCATACGACGATATTCGAAACGTTCCTTCCATTCGGCCAGTTCCTCGGGTCCATGTGCTTCGACACACTGTGCTCCATAACGACAGACGCCAGTCTCCGTCCAACTCTCGCATGCCGAGTACACGTCCGATGAGAAGCCTCTGGGCGGTGGACGCCAACGCCAGTCGCGTCCCTCGTCCGACATGATCATAGTCTGATGTGTTTCCGTCTGACAATGTGAACGCAACTCAATACGATCTCTGAATGTCAAGCTACAATATGTACACACAGCTGATGTATCAAGTGAACCAGTCGCATCAAACTGAAGTCCTCGCAGTTTGTCAATGGGATTAACACCGGTCCACGATTCAAAACGACGTTCTAAAGTCACTAATTCTTCTTCTAGTTTAGGTCCACCTTTCTGTAGCACTGAACGTAACTGATCTAGCATTTTCAGTGCCTCGGGGTTATTTGGTACGCCTCCATTGAGTGCTAACCATTCCCTTGTTGCCATCTCAGCCTCTGTCGAAATACACGTACATTTTTAGTATACGCGGATGTGCATGGTGACTCAATAATCACAAGCGCACACACACACACCCCCGAGTATCCACATTATACAGACCAATATAATCACACCAATAGTACATGGAGATCGCATAACAGTAGAACGAGAACACACACACACAATATAGGTATATTTAAAATTAACAGTGTATATGATATGCTGGCCAGCTTACATAAACAAAATATAAATAATTGGGAGAACTAACTAACAACAAAGAAATAAAACACCAGTGTTCGAATACGCGTCATCGGTAAACAAAACAAAACATTAACTATTTGCACAATAGTAGAACGAATAGTTTTGTAAATAACGTTTCATGATGGTTATATAACAAAATAATAACGTAACTTAACTTGTACCATGTTTATATACACATACGTATATTCTGGATTTGTTATAGTGAACCATCCAATCAACTGGCAAATAAATGAAAATAAATGCTAACCTGAGAATCTTCGTAGTGAGAAGAGTGCATGTACTAGCCTTCGTCTTGCTCTGGTACCTGTACTAGTTTCATTGCCATCAGCAAGTAACTTGATGATTTTGCGACAGTCAGAAACGACCAACTCGTGTCGCCCCAACTCCAAACAACATTCCGAACGTCCAAGTAAACACGCCACAACACGTTCTTTACTTATCTGTTTATTAAGTCCTGTTGCTAATAGTTGATCATATAACTCTAATGCTCGCAGCCAATCTTTCCTTCGCACTAATTCATGAGCTTGTGCTTCCGTTTCTGTCATTGTATGATGGAAGATTCAATAGTTTCTAACACACTCTGCAATATCAAACACAACATGAATCATATCAAATTTGGTGTTTGTAAACTGGCCACCACAACACAATAGAAATCTTATCTTTGATACAACGCGATACATTTTTATATTGACGCCTACGGCCGAGATAACTTCGCATAAACAATGGTATTTTAGGTCGTTACAGTATATATAAAAATGATTGCCAATAATATCAATTAGACATTTCATAAACATTACACACTGGAGTTACTATCAATGAAACGGGATACTTCTATATATTGGCAATTATCATATACCACGAAAAAAACAAAAAATGCAAACCTGAAAGATATTTCGCTTCATCACAAAAATTTTATTTCATACAAAATCTTCTATCTGATAGTCCAAATACTCATTCACCATTTTGACGTCCAGATTACAATATTTTAAAAACCTTCTCCTGTGCCATCTATTAAATAATTTTTAAACTAAATTTAAAACTGGATTTTAACAATATCGCTATGTATAAAATAATTTTAAATACAAAATAACGGAGTACACAAACCAAATTAAAGAAATTATTTAACTAATAATTATAACAATAGACAAATAAAAATATAATCACAATGTTAACTCTGAAGTTGGCATAAATTTATATTTAGAAAATATTAGTATAAATGTAACAGTACCATCACGATAATTGTTAGCCGATTCACATTGATATTAATTGATAATATTTATTTTTTATTGCATTTATTTAACACCATTAATAATTTTATGTAGCCATCTGTACACAAATTTGTGTACCATAAAACTATAAACTTTCCCAACCTTGTCGAATTTTGACGTTTTGGTTTGTAACCATTTATGACTCACACAGTGTTGTCAGATTACAGTTGTTTTAAGAGTTGTACATATTTGTTACACAGAAAAAACAAAATTTGCGGAATGCTAGATTAACAAACCATATGAAAAATTGTTTTATTGCCATTATTTTACATTACTAGTAGGCATAATTGTTTAAAACCACAGTATAGAAACTATTTAATACAATTTTATATTTGGGCATTCTAACATTGCCACGGGACAAATAGAGAGGCACTTTACTATCACTCGGAGATACTTTGCTGAACTTGATATGTCATGTTCCATTTTTTGGGTACAAAATAATCTTGCGCTACTTTTCTCTTCGCAATTTTGCATAGAACGTGACGTAATAATATAAGACTGCCAAAAACCTCAGTTACACTGGCAATGAGAAAATAGTAGTATGTATTAGTAAATTAATATTCCAAAATAGACTATTTATACATATGTTAGGTCATCTACTATATCAAAAATGATTCTGCTAGTAAAAACATTTGTACTTCTTAGTTTTGAAATTATAAAAAAAATATTTCTTTACAACTAATAGGTAGGTCATTAATATACCGGGTATCCTCTGAAATGTGGGACATAGGACATATCGAATTATATATATATATATATATATATATATATATATATATATATATATATATATATATATATATAATATATATATATATATATATATATATATATATATTATATATATATATAATATATATATATATATATATATAATTATATATATATATATTATATTATATATACAGGATGATTCACGAAGAGCGGAAAAAATTTTAACACGATGTTGGGGAAGGTCATTTTGGATAAAAAATGTCATATGAACATGGATCCTATTCCTTTTGGTTAAGTAACTACAGGAGATCAAAGTTTGGTGAATGTACTAATAAATTCAAATGCTAAACAGCATATTGACATTAAGAAATCTTAGAAACTATAAGAGATATGAAGCTGGTTAAATTAAACAAAAGTTGCGCATTTATAAGTTGAAACTAGTGATAATTTCGTATTTTGAAAATTTTGCATGGCTTACTAGTTGTGAGCAAAAAAAAACCCCCAGTGAATTTACTTAGGCACTTATAAAACCTTCATTTCTTATAGTTATGTAATTAAATGAGATAGGTCTTATATGACATTTTTTACTCAAAATGACCGCCCCAACATCGTGTTAAATTTTTTTCCGCTCTTCGTGAATCACTCTGTATATATATATATTACTTTTTTTCGATACATTTTACAGAGTGCGAAGTAAGAAGTAAGAATAAAATACAAAATAATAATGATAACAAAAACATGCTATATTTTATTATTTATTGTTCCGTTTAACGAAAAATATGCCATTTTCGTTCCATGATCTAATCTGTGATCAAAATGTAAAATTTTAGAATATATTTAATTGTGGTAATGTAATTTCAATATGATTAGTTTCATTTGCATTATGTAAATGGTTTATAATAGACTGTAAACAAAGGAATACACTAAACACAAATTATATATTATTAATGTAATAATTTGGCCCATTATGGACCATTACAGTAACCTTATTATTTCCAAATATTAGGTATTCATTTAATAAGATTTTCGAGTATTCACGAAAAAAAATTATATCACTTAACATATATAGGAAATACACAATACTGTTATATGTAGTATAATTATTGTTTATTTGTAAATTGTACAAAACATTGTTTATCCACTATGGCCATATTGGTTATCTGGAAGGTCACGTATTATGGAATGCCCAAATGCAAAATGGGCGCAGTATTAATTATTTTCATGATTTGTATAAATAGTAATTTAACAAACATGTACACAATACCTTTGAAAAAATTTACCTAATTTAATTAATATATTGTGTTGTTCTGAAGAAATAGCAAATTAGGTTTCCAGGAAAAATTCGTGTAGATCTGGCAACGCTGTGTTTAGTTGTGATGTGAAAATTTTATCAGAATGACTGGAAAATATTATGATGTTGGTTCGTGAGTAAATAATGATAAATACACTGATTCACACCTTCCGATAGTAAAGCAAGTAACGAGTTAGTCGTGTTTCGTGTCAATATGGATGCAAAGAACAATTTGAAAAATGGGCAAACTAAAGAAAGAAAATTAAGTTTTTCATATATAAGAAAATCGTTAGTTAAAAAATCATCAACGAATCAGTTAAATGAATCATCTTCGTCGATATCGGAAGATACATTGCCTTTATCCAACGGACAGGTGACAAATGCTGATTGTTTATGTCAACAACGTCCACAACATGAAAAGGGGCGTAAGAATATTCTGAAGAACTGGAAGAAGAAAATGCATCTGAAGGAGTCGCTACTCATATGCCGGTCGAAGCAGAAGGTGAAAGCGACAGAGACGTCAGATGAATCGACCAGCCGGAATTTTGCATCGAACATGTCCGTATCATTGTGCCCCTGTGCACGTTGTAACTGTGATAGATCACCGACATCGTTGGCATCTCGTGTACCAGACGTAACGTCTGTGTATCTACCATGTACGAATGAAACACCAGCGCCTGAAGTGCCGCCACGGAATCGTCGAAGTCGACCAGCCGACCTAGTGATATACCCGATGGAGGGTAGTATTGCACCAGATGACAGTCCACTGGAGTTCTCCAACTCGTCGCTACGTCTAGTGGAGCCGAATGGTGGTGGTGGTCGCGGGTTGATTCGTGAACTCGGTAGTTTAGCACACGAAGGCTGGTATTGGGGCCCGGTGTCACGACAGGAAGCCGAAGAGAAACTGCACGGTCAACCGGACGGTGCGTTTCTTGTTCGTGATTCATCGTCAGATAATTATTTGCTCAGTGTCAGTTTCCGGAGTTCGGGAAGAACATTACACACTCGGATCGAATATAATTACGGTATGTTTAGTTTCTATGCACAGGAGGGCTTCCCGAGTATATCGGAGCTGATACAACATTCGATGTCTTATTCACAAGCTGCCGTTTATTGTTATTCACGTCCGCGATCACCTACACAGCCTGCGTTTCCAGTCAGGCTTACGAAACCACTGTCCCGGTTCATGCAGGTTCGTTCGTTACAATATTTGTGTCGGTTCGTGATCCGTCAATATACACGAGTGGACAATATACAGAAACTGCCACTGCCGAAACCAATTAAAGGATACATAGAAGAGGGACACTACTGAGCCAATAACCATTCACTTATTATTAAAGTTTGTTTATTATTAGATTTGTACCGTACCAACTAAACAGTAATGATGATCATTCTTTAATAATAAGTTCCTGTCAAGTTTGTTTCATACAAGGTTTCTTTCAATTAATTGCAAATGAAATCGTTTATTGAGTAGAAATGTATTTATAATTGAGTGTTTAGGAAATGATCTCTTCATTCAGTGAGAAAATCATTTTGAGAAGTACATGTTTTGTTGTGCAATATTGCAAATTCCTATGTTAATCGATATATCTATATTTAATAAAATGGTCCTGTAATTTTCAAGTAAGTTTCATATGTATGTTAACTATACGTCAGAGTACTTTGATAATGTAACCTTACAAGTTTTGTACTCTAGTCCTGTCAGCTAAAACATTTACTTGTGTTCCAAATGGTGCGTCTATCGTACGCGTAATATTTAACTCGGATGAATCCTAACAAGTTGTCCAAGTATACTACTACTACTATTGTATGGTGGTGGTGCGACTAGTAAACAACAATATAATATATAGCATTATATTCCGCTGTAACAACATGCTCAAATTACTGGTATAGATAACACATTGATATAACTTTTGGAAACTTTTAATGGACAACTTTTTAGTATTGTTATAAGGCAAATAATTTAATATACATACATACACAGTGTGACATATTAGTGAGACTTATGTTATTTAGTTTATATACATACATATATAAACATACATACTAGGTGTATACATATGGTAGTGAGGAGTCAAGTTGCTAGCTGAGGAAATAACTTTGTTGATGTCCTAATACATACATATATATATATATATATATATATATATATATATATATATATATATATATATATATATATATATATCTCACGTTTTATTACCAATGTCCAATCAGAGACTGACTTCAATACTAATACTGTATCAGTCACATAACCATTATATCTTACCACAGAATACACAATTCTTTCCTCTGGTTTGCTACTAATTATTATTATTTTGTGAGAAACTTTATGTATATTATTATAAAATATATTAAAAATTATATTCGTTGAAATAAAGTAAAAATCTGATTTTGATATATGTATAACGATATTTTATTTATTTCAACATATGTATATTAATCAAGTGGTACACATATACAAACAATTTGTAATTGAAATTTTTATAAAATCACATTTATATAGCAATATTTAATTAAATTAAATATACCTACTGTTTGTATCGCTATCTGTTCCAGTTTATACCTAATATATTTCTCGCCTGCAAACAAAACAAATAAATTTGTTTACAAAATATATTAATGTTTCATTTTTATTTCATGTTGCCGTCAGTGAATTCTGTTTGTCTAATTTGATTTCAACATGACGTCCCATAAACAATGTCACACATGACAGTTTATATTTCATAGTTTTAAACAACACTGAGATGAGACAACGTTAAAACTATTTCATAACTATATACGATAAATAGAATTGAATGTACTTACTGTTGCAAATGCTGACGTTATTGTATCACTGGCAACATTTCCAATGTTTTCTGACTGATGTAACAGTGAATGGATTTGGAATAATTCTTCTAATCTTCTAGCCAAAAATTCCCAAGTTTGTTTGTGATCGTCTGAGTTATCTTGTAGCAAATACAATTCAGTGGCTTTGTAAACACTGCCCAGTGCTATTCGTCTGGCATACCAGGTGAACTGTAACGGTGCGCATATTATATAATACTGACAAGCCAGCCGACGAAAACTTACATCGACTGAACGATCGCCTGCGTAATAACAAATATCATCAACTAATGTCAACACGCTTGCAAGTGTATGCGGTGCATTCGGTGGTAATGACATAATAGCAACTGCTTGCGGCCATCTTGATAAGTATGGTACGATCATGCGCAGTCGTGTCTCTACTGCACCTTTCACAAACGCCTTTGGTACAATTTTATTGTTGCTGTCTTCTGTGTCCTGCAATAATATAACACAATAATTTATGCTATTGCCGCTGGAAGAAATCAGCAAATACCTGTTTTAACTTAGCAGCCAATTGTTGATTGCAATCGGTGTAGAAAAATTGTACTAACTCAGCGCCTCCACGTGGAAATAGACCGTGAGCTATGCCAGGATAACCCAATGATTCTGCACCCTTGACGAGAGCGTCTCGTGACCAGCCCAGCTCGATCACAAAAGGCAATGAAGCATTTAAGATATTCGCTCGCACATTTTTGTCATACTGTTCATCCGTGTGTTCTTCTTTAATACTGTTGGTTATTGATACTGTGTCACTTGTATGTCGATGCGATGTCACTGTCAGTTGTACGCCTAGAAAGCGAAAGTAAATTTCATATATGAATATTAATAGATACATGCGTACGTATATTGAGTAGAAAAATGCAAAGGTCTCTTACAGAATATATATATATATATATATATATATATATATATATATATATAATTAAAAATAAAACGAAAACCTAACTCAAGGATAAATTTAATACATATGTAATAATATATAACACATTTTATTGTTCTAAACACGAATACAAACACTTAACAATGGTTATGTCTGTTATAAATTATATGATTTAGTACCTAAGTAATAACATATTTTCTTTGAATGATGTAGATATTGATAAAGATTTATAACACGTTTGGATTTCCATCTTCTGTATGTTATGTTAATAAAACTAGTTGTTACAAAATGTGTATAAATGTTATATTTTACTATGCGTTATTAAGTGTATTTAATAATAAATTTATATTTTGTAACAACAAGAGCTGGTTTATTAAACATTGGTAAGCGGACCCTCATCTATCAGCTCTTGAATTCGAGCCAGCAACATTTGTTTTACATCGAAAGTATTCAATGCACTACGTAAGAACGCCAAATTTCGTTCTTTGTCTGGCAAATTCACACTTTCACCAGACACTGTCACTTCGATATCAGCATCGCCACCACCTCTTTCCTGATGCAGTTCCATCATTCGTAATTTATAGTGCGCTTTCGACAAATCAATTGCTTCTTTCAGGGGTATGAAGAAATATTTCTGCAATTTATTCAAATAATTCCAAACACCAGTTGCATTATATTTATCGCGAATTATCAAAAATATAATCAAATTCATACAATTGACGATTTTATCTGTTATTTCCACTAAATCCGTTTTTGCACCTTTTGGTAGACGACAGAATATATCGAGAAGATTAAACAAATTTGGTCCAGTGTAATATTCAGAGAGACGATTCTCATCCTCCGCAAAAGCCAGGCGAATCATTTCTTTGTACTGTGAGATGACATATCCCACTGTATTCATGTGCGTTAAACAATCCATTAAATATGTAATTAGTAAATAACGTCCCTTTGTATCAAACTTGAATAGGTATGTTTTAAATATTTTCATAGATAAAGTACGGTCATCTTTCACATTTGCATAAGTCATGATTTTAGTAATATTTTTACAAAATACCACGTTTGCAGTGCATTCCAAGAGTTGGCAGGGAAATTCCGGTAGAAGGTCTCCACAGATCAGGGCATAGCCAAGAAGCAATCCTTTCCTGACGATGAATTGTTCAGGCTGTTTCAACATCTCAGCTAGGACGTAGAACAGATTCTCGAACAAGTACATAGGAGAATAGATGCTTAACAGTGACGTTTCAGGTACGTTCTCCGCTAATACCAAATAGTAGTATACGCCTAATGAAACAGTCGGTATTCGCTCTACGGAAGCGAACCCGTCCAGAACCGAATCATCATAGTCAAATCTGTCAACCATTGGCCTCCTGTACCGGTCAGGTATGTACTGTAAGAATTTGTAACAATCTCCAACGAGTTGGCTTAAATACAACATGATTTTTTCAGCACAAAGACGCGCTCTACTCTTATTTTCAAGCGAGCACTCCAGGTTCAAATTAGCAAGTGGACGTCCCAGTAACTGGATCAAGTATGACGCAAGCAGATCACGTCTTTGGTTATACTCCGGAAACTGATGATTCGGTAAGGCAATTTCTTCTACTAATGGTGCGTAGAATGGTAACAAATCCGTATACAACATACTGATGTGATCAACAAATATGTCGTTATCTAACAGTAGCCGTTCATCCTCTTCTACACTATAGTCTCCGGGCACTTGTATTTCGCCGACATAAGTTTGAATCGCATCTAAACACCATTCAATAGACTGACCCCGTTTAGAAGCACACCGACGTAAGATTATTTCCAAAGCTTTCAATACGGCAAAGAACATAGCATCTTCTTTGGCTACTTCTATGAGTTCTATAAACTCCAGTAGTGCTTCTTCCGGTTTCGACTTGTTAGCAATAACTTGCAATAGCTGTTCACAACAATCTACTAGTTGTGGTGAATTCGTGTTGTTTTCATCGGTTATGTAGCTGGCAATGACCGGTATAAGGTCCCAAGCATTGTGGACAAGAAATGCATTGTACCTGTTATCATTTATTGCTAACAATGCACCAGCATACATCTGTTTATGAAGACATAACGATATCTGTTCCACTAGTTCCGTGGACAGCGGCGCCGGAGGTATTTCTGTTTCCATGTTTTTGTAGGATAGTAATTTATAATCTAAATCACTAAATTACAAACCACGGGATATTTACAGTTATAAAACGGATATTTATAATTAAAATTCTTGTGTGAACGTTAACGTCCGACCACTGGAACAAGTGACTAAGAATAAACAACCAACCAAATGAAGAATGTGTACAACATCCAATTGCCAATAATCTAATATAAAGTAAATAAATATATTCTTACGTTTTATTACACGCAGCTGTGACGATCTTGTAAACTTGGAGAAGATAGCTATTACATTCATTATTAAAATATTTTGTGCCAAAACGGTAAATAACCTAATTTATCTATAAATTTTTGTATATTCCATTACAGATTGTTATGTGTAAAGTTAGCAACACTATTTCTAACTACGTTCGAAAAAGGTAGATGGAATTGACAGTTGAATCATTTGACAATTTTGTTTTTCAAATTTCATCACGAGATGTCACTGCCAGTTCTTTAAATAGCGCGAAATTTAGCTCTTGCATACTGTTTGTATATGAAAGCGTATTAAAATCAAATAAATGAAAATAATTCCCAGATATGATATTCATATGTTGTTTCATCGAAGAGCTCTTCGATCAGTGTGCCCTAGATATTAGAAATTTTTCTGGGAAATAAATTATTGATTTAATTTTCAAGCACTTTTGATTTATTTTTCAAAATTTTAATTCTCTCTTCGAATATTTTTATTTTATAATTTATTTGCCGAAGGCTTACATATTAAAGCTACATTAAATTAAATATATGTACATACAACATGCTTAATCATTAGCATTACGATACTGACAGTTAAATCTTAAAAATATTTGGACTTATTAAACACTTAATAAAAACACTTAACTGGGATCGATTCTACATGATTATGAGACGTCATGATATTATATAAGTGAAATAATATCACAAAATGAAATATTAAATTGTATAAGTAGAAGTACAAGTCAGAATCGACCAGGCAGTTAGATAATACCGTTCATTATCACTGAATGTTTGGAAATACTCACGGAATTTCTTCACATTTGTCTTTCTTGCCCGCGGCAAAATGTTCCTCAATATCCTGCAAGGTTTTATTTCTTGTTTCTGGCATGAAAAAGTACAGAATTATCGTTCCAGCCAAAGCTATAGCACCATAAAAGAAGAATGTTCCACCTGTTCCCAGATCTCGGAACATGATCGGAGCAGTTTTTACAACGATGAAGAAAACCATGAATGCAAATGCTGATGTACAACCACTGGCTATTCCTCTAACCGCTAGAGGGAAAACTTCACCTGTCAGTGCCCAGGGCAGTGGTACCAAGCCAATACTTACAAAACTGATATATCCCACTAGTGCTGTCATTGCAAATAATACATGTTGTCCCGCTAAATGTGAGTTTGCAGCTAGTCCAATTAATGAAGCAGCCGTGCCTAAGCCACTGAGTAATGTTAATGGTCGTCTCCCATAATTACGTGTTAAAATACAGGCAACAACAGACATGAATACGCGTAACGTGTCAATGATAATTGTCGCTAGATATTCATTTATTTCACTGCCCATTGTGTCTTTCATGATTGTGACAGAATAAAATGCAACTGCATTCACACCGGAGAATTGTGTTGTGAAGAAATATAGGTTGATTATTAACAATGGTTTCCAAAATTCAGGCCGATTGATTTTCTCTCTGAATGTGACCGGACGTGCTGTACTATTTATAACAGTTTGTTCTTTGTATTTCCGTAACATGGCGCTGAATTCTTCAAGAGAATCTGCGTCGCATCCTCTTAGCCATCTAAAAACAACATTATATCATTATTTGTATATACTTGAAGAACTATTTATGAAAGAATAGAAGCAATAGAAACTTGACATACGTTTGTATTAAAGTATAACTGTACCTGAACGATAATTCAGCTTCTTTCAGTCGATTGTTGTTGATGAGCCAGGACGGAGTTTCCGGTACCATGAATATGAGAATATAACAAGCTAACGGAAACAGTGCGCAGAGTGAAGCTGTCAGTTGCCAGCTGAGAAATGTCCCGAGCAGATGTACTACGAACAAACCTACGGATATTGCCAACGACACTGCAGCCAATAAGATGCCACGATATTTTGGATGTGATATTTCACCTGTAATTATTATTACAATTTGTAAATAATATTTGACACTCGCACCATATACCTATACCTATATAAACAGTAGATGTTGGACCTAATAATCCTACACAGAATCCTGTTATGAATCGTCCGATCAATAACATTGATATACTGTTAGCGAAGCTGATCAAGACCCAGCCAGCAACGAAAGGTACTGATAGTATAAAATGTGTGGCACGTCGTCCATATTTTTCCACCATCCACCCAGCTACAAAACATCCTAAGGACATTGGCAATGCGGCTATTGATGCTAAAATCAAATGTTGTTCAATAAATAACTCAGCAATAGCGTTAAATACATTTTATAAAATATATGCAACCAGTTTGACAGAAATATAAGAGATTGCATAACATTCATTGATAAATATTATGCGTTAATTATGACTCAGAAAATATTTCCGTATCTATATTTTTAAATGATAAAGAATACAAACGATTTTTTGTTGTTGCTTATCGACGTTGATGAACTTCAGGAATGAGTAAATTGTGTTATATACCGGATATTCTATTACATATTTACATAACGGTATGTATTTCACAAGTAAACAAACTAGAATTAGCATTGGTTTCTGTTTAAAACATTTCTACCGTTACAAGAAAATTGCAGCTGGACATACAGTCGGTCTTCATATCAGTAAAAAATTGTAGAAATATTTTTAGAAACCATATTTATGATACAAATAATAATAACGATGATACAGGCATTGACAAGGATAACAGGAACATAATATATTTTGGGTTAAATAACCTTAAATATTTGCATTTCGTGCAGGTGATTACAATGAAGATTTTTTTTTACAATCTCACATGTGACCATGTAAATAGATAAATTGTTTAAATAATAATAAAAAATTCCTTTCTTGTAGTACATTTTTTGTGCAAACTAAGAAAAGTAAATATTAAAAAATATATATATCTTTTTCTACATAATTTGGCATATAAATGTCATTGACAACAAATTCATTTGAAATAGTTGACCTTTATCCCTACAATATTAATTGTATTTACTAATGCCGACCTTGAACATATTTAGTTTTCACTAGTGACTTATTGTAGATCAATTAAAGGTAAAAAAAATTGTAGGAAGTATTTATACATTCGTTTCCAGAAAAAAACATTGCAAAAAAAATATAAAAATTACAAAAATTATTTGTATTTATTTCAAATATTGGCACAAATTATTTGTTTACAATACACGTATAGTTACGTGTGTATAGAAAGTAAAATCTTACGTAAGAATTGTTATAGCCGTAGAAAAAATATATATGTATATAGAAAAACTAAAATTTTTCTTATAATAATAAACAGGGTTTCATCGAACGTCAAATATATACCGGGTGATCATTTAAAATCATAATTAGAGCGGGCTATGAATTTTAAATTAGATTGGCAACATGGACAGTTGATAGTATTATTTGAATTGTCAAAGTGACACTTCAAAATGTTTAATTTAAAACATAAAGCTTTTCTCACAGGGAATTATTTTAAAAACGCTGACCGGCAAGCAAATGGAGAATGGAAGTATTCCGTACACTATTGTGTAAATGATTTTCAAAATTATCACGTTCTAAATTTGAAGTATCACTTTGACAATTCGAATAATACTATCAACTGTCAATGTTGCCAATCTAATTTAAAAATCATAGCCCGCTCTAATTATGATTTTAAATGATCACCCGGTATATACATATATTGAAGAACATTATGATTTAAAAATCTGACATATTAATTTCCTCTATCATTAATTGCAGATATGACGGGAGTTATTAATATTAAATTAACGTATAATCAAAATTCTTTGAGATAAAGTTCATATTTATTAAACAACTTAACAGGTGACACATATTTTATTATGAAATACAACAATGTGAAGGTATTAAACAGCAAGGAAGACAAACAGAAAAACTAATTGCAAAATAATCAATTAATTTCAACAGTGGCTACCAAACTAGTTTGTGAAAGTTTTAACGGTGAAGCATGTTCAAATAAACTATAAATATCTTTTTCACGTTTTGCAAACGTCTGTTCGTCGGTGTGTGCAGAATATTAACCTCGGAACTAGTTTTATTTTTTGTGCAAAAGGGACAAAAAAATGCTATTGAAACACTGACTGGGTCAAAATACCGAACGAAATCGTAGTAGGTGTTGCTTGTCAATGAGTGTAGTGTTCATCAGACGTTGTATTCTGTTAGGAGGCTAAAGGCAATGTGAATGGACCGCACTTACCTATCCAACTACCAGAATCTTCGTCAATTGGTATTGTAGAGTTTTGCATTTTGAGTTGTGGCAGCAATGTTGCAGAGTATCCCGATGTCATACCGGCTGCGATAGTTGCTACAATAGGTCCAGCAGCAGCTAAACACTAAAACGTCACATGTAAATACTAATCCTAACGCTTATTTTATTATTTGTTTCTAAGGTTTTAATTTTAATATTACTTACTTGTCTAAATAGTGGTGAAAATTCTTGTTGAATAATCTTACTGTTCTGTATAAATTTATCGTCTAACTTTTCATTATTTACGTCCGTTTTTCCAAGCCTCCCGTCCAAATCCAAGCCTGAATCATGCAACGCTACCTGATCTTTCTTGGTTCCCATTCCCATAAGTGGGCACGAAAATTTTGTCAATTCCGACACTGGAAAAGAAGAAAGTTTTGACAACATGCAATAAGTTTTTACGTCCGTCATTACGAGTATAATGTTTTATAATAATAAATTAACATAGTATAATAAGTGATTTAAATAAAGTGCTAGATTTATTGTGAATTGTTCACGAGGAAAATGTGTTTTATATTACTTCCTTGTTCTCACAACAAAAAAAATGTGAAATTTGTGTAGCTATTATGAGACAATTGTTGAACTTGTAACTGCAACTCAATGCATATTGATTATCGTTAATATCAAAAAAAAAACTGGAATACTTTTAAATTTATTTGTACGCATAAATTAGATAATTAGCTTTGGTTTACAACATATCACATTTGTAGGAATAACTGTTATTGTTTAAAAATGTAATAAATTTATTAAATTATTATTAATTTTAAATAATACATTACTAAATGATAATTTTCAAATTTTTTGCGTAGATTTACAAATGGAATAAAAATACAGAAGACGATAATTGTCTTACTTTCACATAAAATACACTGTTATATTGTATGTACACTAAAAAGTAAAAGGTATCTTTGTCGATAAGCCAAATTATGTTTCTCATATTACAATGGTCAAGTAAGCTGTTTTATACAGTACCGTACTTATAATAATCATGTGTCAATAGATATAAAATAATTGTACAATTTTTATTTTACACAGCAATTATCTGATACTGTTAGATTCCGTACCTAAATACTGAAGAAATAAAATTGAATTAAGCAGTTGGAATGGCGCCCATGAGCTTCATTCAGATGTCAACAATGAGTGAAGAATTGTTAGTGCCCCTGATAGTTACGCCGAGTACTATATACGCAGTAAATACCGGTTTTGGTTGCTATTTTCTTCACGATATAATTAGTCTTGAAACAAACAGTTAAAATATTAGTTTTTACATACCGATTACATTATGTATATTTTTTTGAAAAATAATATTAATAATAGTAATTATTAAATTGCAAGTAGTTCAGTAGTACAATATTACAGAAAAATACCAAGACAAGTCTCTATTTCACAATAGTTTATACAAATGTAACCGTTAGTTATACAAATTGAAAACTTATCATGATAATTAATATTACCTAATACTGTAATATGTACTTAATTACAACGTAATTAAACGAGCAACAGTTCAATACAATGGAACAATCATAGAAAATAAAATATTTCTTTAAAAAAAATGTTGACTTTTCTATCCGGTATTTTTGCAAATTACCAATTAGAAAGTGTCCATATTAAATAATCTCACAGCCGACATCTCTGAAGAAAGTATTTTAAAAATAAAATCCAAAAATTTTGCAATTAACAATAAACTTCCGTAAATGAAATAGCACAAACGATAAAAGAAACTAATTTAAAATTTTATTAAATCGATTTCGTTTATTCAAGGTCAAATTTATAGTTTTCAGAAAATTCGGCGCAAATTTTCAGCATCGTTAATAGTAAACTATGTAATTTGTTAGGAAATTATAACATTGATTAAAATTTAATTGGAAATGGAAAATAAAATAATTATTTTATTACAATTTTATTTAGAATAATATTTTTTAAAATCATCTTACCTTTATAGAAAAATACTGAAAAAACAGCATACGACAATAATATAATAATAAAACATCTATTAACTTTCACAACAATCACATACGTGCAACAATAGAAATTGCAATTGTTCAGAACGGAATACAATGGTAGACAGGTAGGTCTAATGTTTGTTGATATTTGTCAATTATATGTTTGTGTTATTAGACGCTTGTTGTTGCACGTCTTACTACTAGTACGGCAAACGTAATACTGACCAGTAACTACGCGAACCAAAGCGCAATATCTAACTGTCTAGAAAATAAACGTGCGTGTAGAATATATTGTGACTTGTGAACGAATTTTTATCAAATGTGATGCATAATCTTCCCAGCGCGCGATACTTCAGGGAAACTAACAAACGTGTGATCAATTGCAGGTGGCATTGGAATACTTTAGATGCAAACAGACGAAATGTTATCGGTGTAATATATGTATTGAGATTGCCAGTGAACTGTGTCACCAGTATTGTTTAATGAAAGCAAATAATGTGTTTGATTTGCAATGGAATGATGACGTGAGATAATCGCTACAACATTATCCATTCATCAGATTGTGGGATAATCATATTATCAGTTTCATCTTCCAACTGGTTGGTTCCTGGTGTTGTGTCCAACATAACCAGTGACGGATCTATCATCAAGCTTACAAAATTCGTGGGGGTCGTTTCATTAATTTTATCTCTACATATACAAAAATTAAAGGCAAATTTGTTAATACAAATCCTTAATGCTGGCCTGTTTGACAGTATACATTTACTGTAATAATTATAATAAAACTAGACTAACCTTGAACATATTAAAGAACTTTTATTTTACACAAACCTATTATTGGCTTTTTTAACCTTGGATAGGAAATATGTGAACAAGCTCATTATGCCCGAGGGCATAATGAGCGGGCATTTTGAAGACTTTTTCACTAATTGCCTTAGATTTCGTGGATAATAAATCTTCAGTAGCTTTCTTCGCTCTGGTTAAAATATCTTTTGACAAATCATCAAAAACATAATGCAGTCGACGCGATTTAAAAAAAAATTGAATGGGTAAATAAATAAATAAATAAAAATCAAAGTCCTTGGCAAGGCACATGTCATAATTATTGTCATAGGCAATTTACTTTTGATAAAAATGATAAGAAAGTGTAATATAAAGTCGTGTATGCACCACGGGTGCTACTAGATGATTATGCCCATCGGGCGACATAATTCCCTCTGGCTAGAACATCGTCACTCTCCTTGTATATTCATCGTCGTTATGTACCAACACCCTTGGTACATAAATAACTATTAAATCTTGGTGCACTCTATAAAATAATTATAAAATATAAGAATCAGATATAAAGGCATGCGTAAAAAATGTTAATCGACATATTTATTTACCCACAAACAGCAAATAAAATTAAAATGGAAATTCTTATCTCGAGAAGGCCAACTTAAAAATGTAATTAAATACATAAAACTTGTTTAGAAGAAAATGTAAATGTAATTCTTATTATTCAGTAAACATTACTAAAAGTAAGGAAGGGAGTAGTACGATTTTGTAATTAATAGTGGGATTGAATAATTTTCAATATGTGCAGGTATAACTAGTAGCATCTTTGTGGCATCAAGGTCTTTGAAGATCCGTACTGTAGCTATGCTATTAAGGTACTGAAGACCCTGCACTTGAGCCCTATATGTGCCTATATATCTAGGTTTACAAGTACTAAAGTTTAGCACATGATGAAAAGAAAAGTAATATTTACTATATGTTTACATCATGCATCTGTATTGCAAAGATTAACGACGACTAGTTAACGTGTTGACAGATGTAGCTCGGATTCACGTGGTTTTCATTCGAGTGTCAGATTGTGACGTAAGTAAATACATTATAACCTTAATGTTGAATGACATTTGAATTTTGGAAAACAGAATGAGTATGTATATTGGATTTGTAGAAATGAGAGTTAAATTGAAAGCACAGGTACGGTCCGAGAAAATCCGAGCTAATTTAAAATTGCAAACAGCAATGTAGGATGACCGGCGCCACAGGTAACCGTATGCGTTGCATTCGCACCAGTATAAAATGCTAATCATAATTTACAAGAGAAAAGTGCGCACGGTACTTCTTCTCTTTTCGCACCGTGGTTAAAAAAGGAACAAAGAAAAAGTAAGTAATTGCCAGCCCCGCAACTAACCTAACAAGTTTTATACTTGACTATTTCTGTGCAGAAATGCACCGTTCATCGTTATCTATAAATAGCTTTAGCGTCTTTAAGTGACTCATAACTACCCTGCTCGGCAACTTCCAAGCACAAGAAATAACCATACACGTGTGTATGTCTGTGCGTACACGCACCAAACACTACCAAATATGGTTTTAATATATATGGTCATAAGTACGATATTCGCATGACAGCAGACATGTTTTTTTTTTTCGTTTCCGTTGAAGAATTCTACTTGCTTACCTTCAAGTGCATTGACTACTGTTGTACAAACAAGCGACTTTTTTTCTCTCTCTCGAAAGATTCATTTAATCATGCGTGCACTCGCAATAATAATGTTTGTTAATCGTCGCAGATTATTTGTAGAAAACAAGGAACTTTTTCAACAAAAACAGGATATTTACTATAACAAATGTTTTTCTGATGCCTTGTGCAAATAAATTCAAATTTTGTCACGAGACACAACATAATACACATATAGTATTTCTTCGAATTAGATTGTTTAAGCAAAGATAATAAATGCTTGTTATCTCTCTATTGGTTAGCATGATGCAAAGTTGTGAAAATTTGTCAAAATATTGAAAAAACCCACAGCCTAAAACAAAGTCACATGCATAACTAGACGACAATGTATATTTTATAAACAAGAATTAACTAAAAAAAAACAATATTTAAAACAATTCCAACGAGTGAATAAGCGAGCAAACTACAAACATACACTGTCATATAAATACACTTAGCTAACTTCCCTCGTCTACAGTACATGAATAACCTAAAAAATGTTGTATTAATTTAGAACACATTCATTTTCTAATATTCCATTGAATAAACAAATAAATAACATTTATAACTGAAGGCAAGTTTGAATCAGGTTATATGACCTAAAACATATACAACCAGCCGTTGAATATTGCGCATATTATTATTTTCTTGACGGAAAATGATTACGAATCTTTTTATTCAGCTTATAAATAAAAATAATTATCAATACTGTACCTTAACAACTGTTTTATTTCATATTGCAATCAAATTTGTGTGTCGAATCATAAAAATTTTATTTTGTCAAAAACAATGTCAAATATTTGTTTAAATCTTTATCAGTTTTATCTCGCATTACGTTTGAGATAAAATGCGTTCAAGTTTAAAACTTATTGTTTCTAAAAAGTAAATATTATTAGATGTGTCCTAAATAATGTGGAAAAATAACAGATACCAGGAAAAAATACATCACGCAGTCGTACTATTATCCTTGGCCTAATTACGCCTGTCGCGACAGGCAACACAGCTCACACTTGTGTATGTTAGAAGTGGAAGATTTTCTATAATGTACATGACTTATTTGTATTCCGAATGTAATTGAATTCAGGTAGTGTGTATGACCTGCTCCTTACTTTGTGGAATATAAAAGAGTACGTGATGATGGTGATAGTTTACTTCTGATGAGACTGGATGTCTGAGTTTCATACACCACGATGTTATTTAAAATGGATGAATATGTGCAGTGCATACAAGTTTAGTTATATTCTGCGCATGTTTTATATATTGGATTGTCTTTAACAGCTGATTTAACGTGAAACAGGAGCTATCAGTTCTATAACTTTACCAGCTCAGAGTTACCAATCAAAGTTGCCAAATATCCCTAGTCAACATACATGAAATATTATCAATTTTAAGTTTATCCTTTTGTTGTTATTTTATTAAAACACATGTTAAAATACAATATCATTTTACATAATTCGTTAGCACATATGGCAGTGAGAGTTCAGAGCATATTTCGTCTGCTTGACATTTTGGAATGTTCATATAGTTGCATTGGAAGACTGTGCTGAAAGCATCTATGAACATCGGTATCATCTCGTCTGTTGTTACATTTCTGGCGAGCTGTTTCGATAGACTAGTGACGCCCTTGCCCTCGATCCCGCAAGGTACGATGTGTTTGAACCAGTTCAAGTCAACGTTACAGTTCAGCGCTAAGCCGTGGGTGGTGATGTACCTGAATATGTGTTACTAATAACAAGAATGTACAAGCACCACGTTCCTCAAATACATACCTACTTGCGTGCAAACCAATAGCACAGATCTTCTCGTCACCAATCCATACACCCGTGTCAGATGTAGCAGCCGCCTCGATTCCCAGTTGCTTACATAACCTGATAATTGTTTTTTCAATATGACACACGTACCATTTTATGCTTGGATTGAAATTCTTCAAATTGATTATAGGATACACAACTAACTGACCAGGACCATGGAATGTTATCAGTCCACCACGGTTTGATTTATAAAACTCTGCACCTGATACACAGTCATACGTACGTAATGTGTTGTTGTTTTACAAATGTGTATTTACCTAAAGCTCGCAGACGTTTTTCATCTTCGTCAGTATAGTTTTTAGTTCGTATACCGATGGTATATACTGGTGGATGTTCTACAAACAGTAATGTGTCTTTAACCGTCTCAGTAGTCACTTTGTGGTGCAGGTCTGCTATATATTTCTGCAATCGCAGACCGTTACTGTATGACACTTGCCCTGCGCACCAAATATTCACTAGTCTATTCATTGTTCTTACACTAAAATCTTAACTAACACTTAAACTAAAAAACTGAGGAATGTTAAGGTTAAAGAAGAGCCAAGAGTGGATTTTCTTCTATTTGTGGTTTTTCTGCTTGATCTTTTAAATGTGTGTAAAGCTTCAATGATACCTACAAAGACAAATATATGTTGAACAATTCATATATTGTAAAGTTATTTACGAAATTTAACATACGTAAGCATCAGTAGCTGCATATAATAATTGCACTTCAGACAACGGCAGAATATGCCACTTGCTGTTTCGTACTTTCTTGTCTTTAGAAATAGACTTTCCAAACTAAAAATAAAATAAAATAAATATTCCACCGTTAACGTGTCTAATGTACAATGAATAATAAATATTGATGCTAAAGGCTATTAATTAGATCAAATTAAAATTAAATATACAGGGTGGCCCTAAAATGCGTGGACATCACTTAACCACAGATTCCTGGTTCGAAAATAAGACGATTTAACTAAACTTACTTATATGCAATTACGTTTCGTTTAGCTAGTATTCTGCGTCAAAGTTCTTTCAAGAAAAAGTTATTTTATCCATAACTACAGAACGCTTGGATCGATTTGGATAATATTCGGTACTGTACTTCTTACAGATGTAGGTCATCTTTTAAGGTGATATTAGTTAATTTCAGTGGACCATTAGTGTGCGAAACACGGGTAACCCGGCATAAACCAGTCAAAAACTTTTTAATGTTAAGGCCAATAACTTTCAAAAAAATAGTTTCAGAAAGAGACATTCATTAGTAATTTTTTTGTTATTGTTATCTGTACTGATATCTATTAAGGTTTAGACACAAAAAAATAAAATCTGAGGGACCGCGCACTGCATTTCATAAAAAAATGTAATATAGCAGTCTGATATTCTAAGAAATAAATGACGATATGATATTTATTAGTGCAATTATTTAGACTTCCTTATAAAAAATAAATAAATACCTTACCCGATTTGTTGGAACACTTGCCGTTAGATCTTATTGTTAGACGCGACATTTGGTTTCTACACGATGGAGCACCACCTTATTTTACATTGAAATAAATATCATATCGTCATTTATTTCTAGAATACCAGACTGCTAGATTACATTTTTAGCTCATCGACCTCCTGTCGAAGAGCTATAGTGTTCGGTACGATGTCTGTAGCATCTTCCGATTTCAAAAATTTTTGCACAGAAATCCCGGACAGACCCCCTTGGATCACGAAATGACTATTACAACATATGTCCGTATGTATGTCGCTAGTCCGCTCGCTCGCTCGTACGAGATTTTTTGTTCCACTCAGATCTCCTAAACTACCCAACGGATTTTTATGAAATTTTTTCTGCAGATACGTGCTATGGTCTAGTTGTGCAAGGTACATTTTATTTTTCAAAATTTTCCTTCGTACTTGAGAAAAAAAATATTTTCCAATTTTCTTTCAGTTTTTATTTTTTTTCTGCGTTATTTTTTATTCAATTGTATTCAAAATTTTCATGCATATGCAGGAAATGGAACAATATTTTTCCATATTTTTTATTTTGAAAAATTATGTAAGACCATTGAAGAAAAAAATATTTTTTAATTAAAAATTGAACAAAAGAAGATCAATGCATTTATAGTCGGCTTAGTTTGCTTTGCTTTTGTCAAGAGAAGAAAATGTATTCACACTTGTTTTAAATTTTTTGCTTTATTTGCGACCTAGGCACCTAGGATTTTAAAAGTGAATCTAGATAAATAATAATTTGTGATATATTCAGACTTGGACATACGTCGATGAGCTGCAGGCATGTATGTCTGTATACATTCCTAGTTTTTATGAAATGCAGTACGCGGTCCCTCAGATTTTATTTTTTTGTGTCTAAACCTTAACAAATATCAGTACAGATAACAATAACAAAAAAATTACTATTGAATGTCTCTTTCTGAAACTATTTTTTTGAAAGTTATTGGCATTAACATTAAAAATTTTTTGACTGGTTTATGCCGGGTTACCCGTGTACACTAATGGTCTACTGATAATAACTAATATCACCTTAAAAGATGACCTACACCTGTAAGAAGTACAGTACCGAATATTATCCAAATCGATCCAAGCGTTCTGTAGTTATGGATAAAATAACTTTTTCTTGAAAGAACTTTGAAGCAGAATACTAGCTAAACGAAACGTAATTGCATATAAGTAAGTTTAGTTAAATCGTCTTATTTTCGAACAAGGAATCTGTGGTTAAGTGATGTCCACGCATTTTAGGGACACCTGTATATATATATATATATATATATATATATATATATATATATATATATATACCGGGCGTCCCAAGAAATCTGGGACATAGGGAATTAACATGTAAAATTGAAAAAGTTGCGATTACTTCTGTATTATACATTTTAGAGCTCTGAAATTTGGTACAGGTGTAGGGATAAGTTATTCGCATTGATTGGTATTAATTAAAATGATATTAAGGCTCAGATTTTTAATAAAAATGCTTTTAAAAAGTAATAATTAAGAGATGTAGCTTATATAACATTTTTGCAAAATTTTATTTACGGCGTTGCTAGCACAACGGTAAGAAGCTTATTTGGTAATTTAAATAATTTATAAATGTTATGGTTCGAATCTCGAATATACTTTAGAGTTTTTTTTTTAATCTTAAAATAATTTACATAGAATTTCATTTATTTAAAATTTAGGAGTAATTATTTTAAAAATTAAAAAAAAAACTCTAAAGTATATTCGAGATTCGAACCATAACATTTATAAATTATTTAAATTACCAAATAAGCATCTTACCGTTGTGCTAGCAACGCCGTAAATAAATTTTTGCAAAAATGTTATATAAGCTACATCTCTTAATTATTACTTTTTAAAAGCATTTTTATTAGAAATGTGAGCCTTAATATCATTTTCATTAATACCAATCAATGCTAATAAGCTATCCCTACACCTATACCAAATTTCAGAGCTCTAAAATGTATAATACAGAAGTAATCGCAACTTTTTCAATTTTACATGTTAATTCCCTATGTCCCAGATTTCTTGGGACACCCGGTATATAAATATATATATATATATATATATATATATATATATATATATATATATATATATATATAATATACTTACAAAATGATTAACAAGTTTTTCCATACTCCATCCTGTGATTGATGTTAATTCTTTAGCTTGAGTTCTCGAGTCAACGCAGTTTGCTAATATGACTTCTTTCTCAGCAATAGAAAAATCTCTGCATAATTTATGCACGTCACTGTACAAAACGAAATGTCAGACGCTACGTACAAATATAAATTTTTATCGTTGTTATTTAAGTACCGTAACAAGATAGCAATACTAGAAATATCTATTATATAACTGTTTTTTTATCTTTTATCACTTGTATTACTTACTTTCTTATATTAACGCCAGCAATGCGAACCTTGGGATGTGACAGCAGTTTAACTAATACAGCTGGTAATTTAGTCAGTTTAGTAACATGTAGCATATACACCATTTGTTCATTTTTACTAGTACACATTTGAATCAGGGCTGTTTTACCAGGTCCAGTTTGAAAACTGAATGGCCATTCTAAGTCAAACCCAATCACGAACAAATCTTCCGTTTTCTCAGCTTGGTCCCTGCGCAAACACAACTGTCAGCGATTATTTTTTGAACAGGATAGAAATGTCATACTCACAATAATTCATCACTGATTGATGCACAACCTATAAAATCTGTCTCGTATTTGTACTTCCCTTTGAACTGTATTGGTAGTTTGGGTTTATTATTTTCCTTTAATTTATTCTCTTTAAGTTTCACCTACAAAAGTACACAGATAACATACAACTACAGAAACACATGGGGAAAATATCGATTGCATAATTTGTAAACATAACCTACACATTCATTAGGTTCTTATCAAGTAAACGTAACAATAATAATATTGAAAATCATGAATGGAACAATATAAATAAATGTCAACATGTTTCTTTGCAATCTTGATACTTGTAAAATTGTACCTGTTCTGCATATTCCGGTAGTTTTCTTTTTGCGGCTCGAGTTAAATACATTTTAATAAGAGTAAAACACCATGTACGTAAATTAATAATAATAAGTAAGAATAAAATAAAGTAATATCAGTATAAATAACTCATAAAATAATGAAAAAGTCGTTACAAACAATCCACATTTAAGAAAATATAGGATTAAACAGCTACGCAAAATTTTGCCGGGAAAACTTTTATATTCCTATCCGTAGTTAATGTGGTGCTACTGCTAAATTAAATACACTTCTTTTATGCGAGTTAAGTTGATCTTGCATGCAACAATATTTGTATAAGTGTATTGTGAAAAGCAATAGAATAATTAATTTTATGGTATTATTGAAATATGAAAATAAATCAATTCATTATGTAGTGAACGACTTCAACTAGCAGGTATTTTATTTTATGTTTCTATAGTTCCGACTACAGATTATAGATAGCACTACATACATATTCAAACAAAAATAAATAAAGGACCTATTAATTTTTGTTCAGTAATTTGTATAGCATCATTTTTATATTTAATTTCACAAAAAAAAATATCTATTAGATTTGTACATTTTCATTAATTTAAAAACATAATATTCAAATCAATTAATAAAATATACACTTTAGTATAATTTTTGAGCCAGTATAAATTATTTGTTACGTATAAGAGGAAAGAAAAACTGATAAAACTATTTTTGTGTTTCCGTAAGCATTGTATTTTCTTTTCGATACCATTTTTTTTCAGTCCAATGTCCCCCAATGTAACTAAATTTGAATATGTATAAATATCCTCTCACTTATTATACATAATATCCTACATTATAACCAGATAATAAAGTCAATGAAATTACCTATTTTGTAAGCGGTTCTCCCACGAAATAAAACTGTAAATATATCCTGTATGCATTTCAAATGTTTGCCTTCAACATATAATAAAAGAATAAAAAACTTGGGTGTGCCTACGATTTTTTTCAGAAAATAAAGACAGAGAAAGTTATTAGCAAAGTAAAACCTACACTGTTAACTAAAATACCAATTTATTCGTAATTAATGTACTACATAGTGTTCACATTATGTATTGGTTATAAGATTTTATACTAGGAAGTTTGTAATGGATCTGTGATATAATGTGATTATACCTGAGTGTAACAAATATTTCAATAAGTAACTACATATATAAAACGTCTCACTACAAGTAACAAATGATTTATGTATTGATGCGACTTTTTTATTGTAAATTCTATAATTCCTAATATAACGAGTTTATCTTGGAAAAAAATGTCAAATACACAATATACAATAGTAACAGTACGTTGCCGGATATATGTTTTTTGGGGGCCTAAAGTTAAGAATGTTTGAGAGCCCTTATTTTAAATAAAAGTTAAGAATTTTTAGTATTACAGTAAAGTCGCGATTTAGTGAACTCTCGATTAAATGAACAACCCGATAGAGTGAACACTTAAATTTTAGCATTGCGTCCCGATATAGTGAACAGCTGTAAACCCCGATACAGTAAACTATGGTATTTGCGATACTTCTCTGGGGGATCCCACTAAATATGAATCTAGATGGCACGTAAACGAAAATACTTCAATTCAAAACAAAAAAATGAAATACTTAATGTCTGGGTAAAGGAGAATGTGTGACCGTCTTTATTAGTAGAATATTGCAGTTTGTTCGTGTTACATGATTTGCGACAAAAATTAGTACAAATTAACCTGAAAAAAGCGTAAACAATCCAACATTACTTAATTTTTTTCGCTTCTGCAATAAATAACCTTTTATATGTACCTTCCCATTACATAATACACGTATACATAATATTATGTAATAGGTACATATATTTTTTTTTATTATTTTATTGCAGATTTTCTTTTGTCAATTGTAGATCTTGAGAAGAAGACATATTGAATCCAAAATGATTGGAATAAATGACTATAGTTGAAGATGATAACAGATATGTGATGTTTCGATCAGATGGTTTTTGGTCATTTTCAAGCAAATAACAAAATTCTAGTGGAAAGAAACATAACAAAAATATTCTCTAATATTTTTCAAAATAGTTTTGTACTTTTTCAGTGTAATTCTCAAGAGATTTTGTTTATGTTTGTTTGAACTAGAATTTTGTTTTTTGCTTGAAAATGACCAAAAACCATATGATCGAAACGTCGTATATCTGTTATCATCTTGAACTATAGTCATTTATTCCAATCATTTTGGATTCAATATTTCTCCTTTTCAAAATCTACAATTGACTAAAGAAAATCTACAATAAAATAATGAAAAATCATCTTTATGATTAAGTTTTGAAACGAACAGTTCACATTACCTTGAACTAACCATTTTGGATTCAATATTTTTCCTTCTCTTTTATTATTTTACATATACATACATAATTTTGTTGATTTAGGTACCTAGAATAAAAGTTGTTTCTCAAAATATCTGCGTGAGACCAGAACCCCGAAAATGTAAACACCCCTAAAGAGTGAACAGGCTTGGCCGGAATTAGTTCACTAAACCGCGACTCTACTGTATAAGCATTATTTAATTATAACAATAAACTAGGCGTACTCTTTGTATTCCCCGAGCCCCTCCTCTGAAGTTTACCAGTCATTCTAGATCCGGTACTGAAGAACTGTCAAATTTCTCACGAACAGTAGTTACTTGTTTTTGGAGCGACTTTCGCCAGAATTCACTGCAACTGTTTTTTTCTTCTGACAAGAACTCTTATTACTTAGTGAACTGTCACATATAGATGTACTTACATATATTCTCTAGTGTCTTTAAATGATATCTGTTTAAATTAGATCGTGATTTCTACTTGCCTATCTCCATGTGTATTATGGAAATGTCGAATTGTAATTGGTTGATGCTGGTGGTGTGTGCCATTGTTGAGAAAGTTGCAAACAGATAAGAAGCAACAAGGTACCGAACAGTTCTCCGGTCACAAATCTGTCCGTTTGACCGTGCATTTGTGCGAGAGTTCGCGGGACCGCAACCTTCAAGGATATGACGTCATCAGGTGTGTTTCTCCTTACGCCTCTCACCTGAGCTGTAGCAGCGCGGCTAGACCGCCGCTGTTGCATCGTAGACAACGCAGTACAGAATCTCTCGTCAAACATTCACATGTTGTCTACGACGTTTCAGTGTCTGTTGTGTTGTTTGTTCATTATTGTTAAACCATCCGTGTACCGCACAGATGTCAAAAGATGTACCTACGTGCTACAAATATAGTGTGATTTGGTAACGGGTAAACGCCGAAACGAAGAATGCACGACCGGCCAAGGTAAAAATCAAGAGATAGTTTTCTTATACACACGATTTGAAAGTGAGTTTGATATTCTAATGGCTGTTGCTGCGGTTGTTAGGATTGTCAATTAAAGTAATCATTCAGACTCTTCACGGGTCTGTTCGTTTATTCTGTGGAAACAACTAATTTCTGAGTGGAAATTTCGATAAAGCATTATATAAGGTACTCGATTCTATAAGGTAAAACATGAATCCCTTGCAGAAAAAAAATACATTGAGGTTTCGCGCAGTATTTTGTAGAATCTTGTCCGGATCTAAAGTAAATTTCTAACAACATTTTATTTGTTATTCTTTTATTATTATTCTTACAAAGTATTTATATTACTACTAAGAATGTAAAACATTATTTTAAAAATCTTCAAGATGGTGTATCAAAGGATTATTATTCTAGATAGATTATAGTTTTTACATTGTCAGGTATGAACTTTTCTACAACAAATTCGTACTGACTTGCGCAACAAAGCGCGTTTGGGTCCGGTGTTATACAAGACTGTTTTCGGCATTTCGCAATGAATAACTTGTTAAATATGCTAACCTGTGTTGCAACAATAGTCCTTGATGTGTCATCTGTTCACTGATTTGTTGTATCTCGTTGTACAAATATGTAAACAATTAGATGCAGAGATACGCAGGTCATGAATAAGAATTAACCAATGACACAGAAACGCAACAAATCATCTTCGGCCATCCTGGTTACAAATGTTTTAGCATTTTTATGGTGAAAACTATCTTGGCAGGAAGTCACAGTACACAATTTAAACATAATTAGCGGAAACAATTATACCATATAAGGGGTATTTGATGGGCAATCAAGAAATATATAGGAAGTATTTATGGTGTGTGTACGATTTACTGTATTTGATTCTGGATATACAACTTGTAGGAATTTATGGGATTTGTTTTTTTTTTTTTCATCTAAACATTTATTATATACCTTGGCTGAAGCAGATTAATAACTAGTAACCTTTAAATATGTTGAGAATGAGTAATGCTTGTTTGACTTTTAACTGCTTTGAAAGAAGACATTTTCCTTGTTACATCATTATCCAAAACCATGTGCTTCACAAACTGATTATATTAACGTTATTAATAACATATTATCCAAACTAATTATAAATGAATTACATATTTCATTGATAAAGTAATATAATTAAGTTTTATCTTCATTAATATAAAACAACGATAGTACACATATATTACGTAGTATTTATTGTTTTCATGAAAAATTCAGCATGTTTTGCGTTCATTGTCACGTGACAACAAAAAAAAGTGAAAACTGATGATTTGGGCGTTACAAGTTCAGTAACAACCATGCAAATTTCAGTGAAAGTGCTAAATGACCATGCATGGGCAGAGGTATATTTTTCTTTAAACTTCTGTGTTTTTGTGTTCTGGATTTCTTCAGATAACATTCTTTGCATGTGTTTTCACAATGTAAGTTGGGCTTGTCATTTTATTGTTATGTTTTTATCTTATCTCAAGTGTTAGTTTGTGTGTAGAAAGTGTCTTCAGTAATTAATTTGACAATTCGTTATACGGAATAATTGGTAAAAGCAAGTGTTAGTCGTATGCTAGCTGTTTTCGTTCTAATTCTAACAAATTATTATAACCTATTTCCGTACCAACTTAACAATACATATGAACATTGTAAGAAACTACGTGCAATTCAATTGCACGTAGTTTCTAAAAAACGAAAATTATTTTGTCGTTGCCTGATGTCCGTAAGACATCCGGTTTCAACAGAGGTGTACATATTTCGCTATATTAACCTGTCATCATTTATTTTTCAGTGAACATTTCGTAACTTTCATGAATTATTAGTATTACGCTGTACTGACCCAGGTGTAAGAAAGATTTTATGTATGTATATGCGCGTATATATCATGACAGCGTCACCGCTAATTGTACTCTTTCTGGAGCATGTCAACACTTATGACAGTTTTATTTTTGTTTGTTAAGTTGGTATTTGTTTTGCAGGCTTGACATACTAACTGAACTGTTTGTTTTTTCGATTGTCAAGAAACATTACAAGAGGAACAAAAGAAATTCCAGTTTGTGGTTACTTGGATTGGTGTTTAACGAAGGACAAAACAATAGTGTCCAATGTTGTTCAGTTAACTTAATTTTTAAAAGATATCCATACGTGTTTGGACTAGTTGGATGTATAGAAAAAGAAGCAAATTTAATCCGTATATAATGACCAACAAACTGGCTTCATAATTTTCCTTTGAATCACGCAGTTGTTTACAAAGAAATTACTGCGGTACTATTTCATACAAGTACAGCCTGCGGACGTAATGAAATCTCCAAGCGTCAGGTACACCACGTGTTAACGTGATGAATAAAACATTTGCCTGGCGAACGAACAATGCGAGAAAACGTGATCGCACACTCTTGGGTGGTGACTGTAACACTGTAGCCAAACGCCAGCGAGCAGGTCGCGCGTGCTATACGAATTCACTCTTCTTTTGCGTGCCCCCGACTGAATAGTTTACGAAATTACTACTCACAAGCGGTGTGTGATCGCTAATCGGAAACATTTGATTATGGATTGCGGTATGTAGGTGCAGTGTTACAAGATTGCCCGATGCTTGCCAGTTACTGTTTCTCTTGTTTCATACGAGATATCTATAGTTGAGATTCCTGTTATGACTAACGTCAATACAAGAGAAAATCTGTAGAACATCCAGCATATGTGCTTGGCGCACCACCAAATACGGCAGAACATGTATCCTAGCTACGTCACCAATATGTGTGTTGAGCACTGTACACAACAGTGTCACACAACCAACTCGAGGTCGCCGAAACTCTGTAACCGTGTTAGTCGACGTTGGTACGCGAAGGTCAACTCATTAGGGACATCGCTGTTGTCCTAGGTGACTTCGTACTGTGCAATTGTCGGTGCAGCAGGTGCGGCGTCCTTTGATCGTAGTCGGCAAATAAAAGTGCACGCCAGTTTAATAGCGAATTCGCGCGGTATGTGTTGTTGTTTATATCGACTGTTGCGGACGATGCAGGGGCGGTAAAGGGAGATACCGGTGCGTAGGTTATGTGCAAAGGAATGTAACGTGGATGTATACTTATATGTAATAATCATTGCTAGCCTTTGCACAAGCAAGCAAGTGAACATGCCACGCTGGAATTCCACCCTACCCTAGCCTACCTAAGATGATTCAAATTCCATTTATCGTATTAGCAAAGAGTTTAGAAATCAACAGGGCACTCAGTAAGGACGCCGAAATTCTTACAATATGAATAATGAGCAACCATATCGATGGAAATATATCTTTTACTATAAATCTCATAAGGCTGTCGGTCGTGAACACACAAATCTTCAACAGCCATCCATCACGGAACATGATCTGTAAGATGCACGTGCACGTACATTTGAGCAGTACGTAACAGCTTTCTCACGTGTGCTGTTTCGATTCCTTTAGGGATTCGTACGAATGAGAGAACAAATCTATGTATTCGTTTCAGCGTCAAACACCATTCATCGGACCATTATCGCTAGTTTCTATCATTTATGTTTGGTCGGAGTTTTGCGTACAGTTAGATATACCGCCGGCTTCCTTTACGCTACACGGACATAACGTTAACGGTAACGTATCAAACTGGAGCAAAATACTTCATATGAGATTAGCGGCAAATCGTGGTTAATGTTTGCTTTTATTTTGATCTGAAATCATTAGAAAGCAGTTGTTAACTAGCTATGTTCTTAAGCAACTAAAACAACCGTAACATTAATCCATAACTCCGTGGCATTAATGTAACATTAAATATTTTTTTAGTGAGAAACATGTTTACGCAAAACCGGAAATGAACTGTTCAAGAATATATGCGTTAAGATTTTAGTTGTAGAAGAAGAATACGTTTAAAAGAAAAACTTACCTTAAAAGCATTACGCGTAGCAAGAACAGGTACAGTAAATAAATTAATTTGATGTGCGTGCATGCATTTTAACGGTAGTTAAAAGGCTCCAAGTCACAAGAGACTCCTGGCATGGCACACTGCGGTATTTCAACGGGAGTTCCGTATTTTATTTTTGACGTTTCCGTTTCAAATTGTTGTTTCAACAACAGTTAGAAACGTCTCAATCTTGTATTAAAATTTGGTTTAACATCTGTTTCACACTAGCACACAGTCAACGTGCATCGTATTTCTAATTTTATGTGAATTAATTGATGGAAAGTGCACTGTGTAACTTTTAATTTCTCTTACGTTTAAATTCCCGTTAAACGTATTTGTTTTTTTTTTATACTTTTATTGTCTGGAAAGCTGATTAATTCATGTGAGGAATGTTGCACTTTCAGTTTTAAATGTTGAATAATCTGTTCTGTTTCAGATCAAGTAACAGAATGTTGACGAAAATATTTTAGTACTAATACTGATAAGAGTAAATAGTAACGATGGCTCGCCGAGTGCATAAGAACCATTATGTAGCGCCATCTCCCGTGAATACTGAGAGTCCAACTCCTGTCCACGTGTCCAGGGGTGGCATGGCTAACAGGGGCTACTCTACGGACGGTGAGGAGAGTCAACGGGCTCCCAGTGAACGAACAATGTCCGAATATACAACTGTGGTAAGACAACTATCACTACAATTCGGACTGGAACCACTGATAATTGTGTTCTGTCGTTATTCTTTCAAAGTTTGTCACAATGTAAGAATATTTTATTTTTAGCCTTACACGGTTGTGAACGAACGACTGGCTGTACCGGCCCGAAAACACAGATCTGGCACAAAACCATCGTCTGTCCTCAGTCGGAACAACGATTACGGAGACAATAGCTCGGATATATACGTAACAAGTGCCGCATACAAAGCACCTTCAGAAATTAGGTAAGCATAACGAATTAAAACTGGCATCTAAATGGAAAAAAAAAGAATACAATATCATTTGAACACAATGTAAATACAAATATTGTTGTGTCTACTTTTGTCACAACACTTTTATGCAAAATCGTTTCTAAACTTGTTGTATGTAAATAACTTTAAACATTTCTGGTCTATATACGCAAATGTATAAATTTGCATTTAGTAAACACAGTAAACCAAAACAATAACATCTATTTGGAAAGTATAAGAAAACTAAAAGTAATCTCTCACGCTAAAGTTGTTGAATTAATTGCATACAAATTATTACCGTGTTGTTCTTGTGGTAGTCTCTCTCGCTGTCAAAGGATGACGTGACCTTGAATATAAAATAAGACCTTATTGATAATAACAATGGTGATATCAATTCACATATTCTCACGACTGAGTTACAATTGTTTTTTTTTTTTGTTATAAATGTACCGTTGTTATACACGTATTTATCACAATTCTTAACAAATCTGTATTATTCTTTTGTCTGTTAAAATTTGGACATATGTCTTGCACCAAATTTAGGTTAATGTCAAAATATTTCCCTAGTTAACACATAACCTTATTGTTCAACTTTGTGCAAAGACATAGAGATGGCGGTGTGAAAATCTGTAGTTTTGTTAAATATTTTCAGTCGAGGCTCACGATATTCACGCGGAGCTCCCAGTCATTATTCGTACAGAAGTGGCGTTGCCCCATCAATGGCAAGTACGACGAAAACAAGAACATCTCGCAAAGGTGGAGTTACCGTGGAGACGATGACGGCACCGAATCCCTTCTGCCCGAATATTAAGGGCATGTGTTGTCTAATGTTGCTATTAAACCTGGGCTTGATTTTAGTGACGCTTGGAATAGTAATTGTTATACAGTTTATCGAACCGTTCTTCGTGTGGTTAGTATAAAATCCGTTTCCGAATTGTAACGAAGCACAGTTTTACGTTAAATGTTTGTGTTTCAGGGTGCTAGGTATAGTATTCCTTATCTTTGGTCTGCTTACTCTGGTTGGATCATTTGTCTACTGCATGTTGATCTGTCGTGATGTGAAACATCCGAAGGATGTACGTCCTGAAGATTTGTACTGGACACATCACTGGCAAAAGACCATTGGTTCACCGCCTGAGATCCATTACAGAGCTGAAGAAAAATATCCTGACACAGATCGATACAGTGATCGATTTTCTGTCAGTAAAATGTCTACGAAATATTCCGACAGAGGCAGTCAAAGATACTGACAATTACGAGAAAATATTAATAATAATAATGTTGTATTTCTATCAACTAATTTACTGCTAAGTGCTTTAATTACCCTTAATGACAAACGCGAATAATCATTAATTATAATCGAATACAAATATGTATATTTAACGATACTTTTTTTATTTATAACAAGAATAAAATCTTAAATCGTTTTATAAATTGTGATCATCTAATGTTCAATATTAATTTACTTTATTCTGTAAATAATTTATTTCTAATAATTTTACTAAAAGTGCAATATAGTCTTCAGTCTATACTTTTTTTATGATTGCTGTTTACTCGTAAGCTGATAAAATATTTTAAACTAGTTTAATCATGTTACCTTATTTAATACAATTAATAAAACCAACATAAACCAACTCAAATATTCGTTTCGTCACAGATGAGAATGTTCGTGTTTAGTAATACGATTTATCGAATGTCTAAATCCCATTTCAACGGACTGTTTTATTCCAGTTGAAAGTCGATGCTGTCGAAATGTATCAGTAACGTTAAAATACTATAAACACTTTGTAAAAATAATCGCAATTTACTTTGTGAGCTATACGTACATGCATATTATAAATTTTAATTAAGCAATGTGTTAGTGAGTTTGATTACGATCTAGATTCTAGAGAAATATAAAGTAAGTAAATTATAAATATTTTCATAATAAATTATTGGTGCTGTTCTGATATGTGTACCTATTAAGTGCATGTTAGTTGCTAAATATTAACCTCTTATGATATAAAGCAGAGAGTAGAAGCTCTCTTAGCCGATCTTAGATCAATCGCTCGTCGCTGTAACAGATTGCTTCCCGGCAGGCCTGTGCACAGAGCCCCACGCTCTTAGGGGCCCCGCGGCTCGCACAAAGTTTTATTCAATATTGCCAATATTTTGTATCTAATATTTAATCATTAATTGAATGGTTTAAAAATGAAAGAAGAAATTCTTAATCGTATTAAAAGCAGCAAATATTTTTCGGTGCGATTAAATTGCACTTCAGACATAAGTCACAAGGTACAGTTAACATTAATCATTCGTATTGTAAAAGTATCACCAATGTCTAAAGCAACAATAAATGAATAAACGGACGACTTAACATTCACGTTGCAACTACTACGGGCTTAAATTTAGCTAATGTACTAAAAACTAAAGGAACACTTAAATATTATGATACTGTCTCTGAATAACTGTCAGAGCGAATAGAATGACGGTGGTGCAAACATGGTGAGCAAAGCTCAAGGCGTGCAATCGAGAATACTATCTAGAAATCCTAGACCATTTTTGTTCCATGTTACTGTACACAGTTTAAACTTGCTCTTAGGAGACATGGCTAAATCTGTTCCGATGGCAATGGTATTATTCGGAATTCTTCAACGATTCTACACTATATTTGCTACTTCTAATGAACGATAATTACTACCCTTACTTACTCTTTGGGTTATTTTTTGTGAGTGGTGGGGCCCCGTTTCTGGACTTGCCCAGGATCCTGCGAGTGCTAGGGGTGGGCCTGCTTCCCGGAATGCTTTTCTTCCCAAAAACTTTGTATATGCATTAAAAAACTTTTAATATGTAATGTACATACATTAATTTTGACCGGTATTTGCCTATAGATATTATTATGACTTGATCACTTGATAATGAACGAGAGGTCGAAACGTGTCGTGATCTTAACAAAAATTGACGAGTACATGAAACGGACATATTACTTCTTATTAATAAGATATGATTATACTCGTAATTTACATATCAGTCTGATTAACCGGCCTACCAATAATAGCTATCCGGCCAGAGGTCTGGTCCCGTAGTGACCCTACGTTTCAAAATTTACTTACGTAAAAATGCAAATGGTGATAGGCAACTTACCAAACTTGCATGTTGAAATGGTAATCTAACAAAACATTATTACAATGCACTATTAGTTTGTAGTACTCGCATTTTAATAGAATGGAATTGTACGTGTAAATAACTAGAAGACAAATGCTATTGAATAACTGAAAGCACTTTGAATACCCGGTATAATTTGTACACAACATTAAGTACATTCTCTACTTATACATGTGTTAAGGCCCTTGCACAATCAAAAAAATAAGAAATAAGAAATAGGAATAAGAAATAAGAAATAAGAATAAGAATCCAACACATATAAACGCGTATATCAATGCACAACGGAGAAATAAGAAATAAGGAATAAGAAATAAAAATAAGATTTCCGACGCGTTGGAAATCTTATACTTATTTCTTATTCCCAACCAATCACAGCGTTCCTGGAATTCCCGCGTTTCTTGACAGTTCGTAATAGTTTACATTCACAATAGTTTACATCCGTCGTTTAGCAGAATATTTGAGAAAATGGAATCGCATAATTATGCAGTTGAATACGTATTGTCAAGTAAACAATAATTATACACTTACTTATTTTGACGTTTACTATTAATATCTCAGGTTATGCTTCCGAAACTGTCAAATATATTCTAGCACTCTGATTGGCCGATTCTTATTCCTATCGAGTCATTGTGCATTGCACTTATTTCTTATTCCTATTTCTTATTTCTTATTCCTATTTCTTATTTTTTTGATTGTGCAAGGGCCTTCAGTGTTCTGTAAATTGTTTAACTGCCATCTTAGTATTTCTGACATTGTAAAGTGCTACCAACTGGTGTCTAACTCGGGCACTAGATAGATTCACGTTCTTATCGTATGATGGCGACACGATATGAAAACGTATGCAAGTTGCAGTCGAACCTATTGGAGTGACTTCGAAATAAACAAATACCTTTGCTATAAATAAAACGGTGATTCAGCACACAAGACATTTATCCAGTTTTATTTACGGACGGTCGTTGCTCCCCCGGAGAGGAAATTGTCGCCTTATTCTTTATCCTTCACGCGCACCACGTTTAATTTAGCGTGTAGCCTCGCACCCTTCTCCACCCCCACGTCATCATGGGTGGTACGTACAGTGCCGTAGTTATGGGGCAGCTACAATTTCACCAGGTATAGTTTGTCATCAACACCATCAAACTTTAAATATTGTTTTTTGCTAATTCATTTATAAATTAAGATATTCGAAAAGTACGTAAATTAAAATATCAATAATGACTGATATAAATATAATAAAAAATAGAGTATTTTTATTAATGTAAGTATAATATTGAAGCGTGGTTTTTCAATCTTACAAATTTATTTTGTTGATTTAAATTCAATAATGTCTGTTTTATATTTAGAAATACATACCTTCTTACATATTTGAAACGCTGTTCCTAAATTGAATATACTATTAAAATTGTAAATAATACATTTAGAAATATCTTATTTTTATTGTTTGTCATGATTATTGCATTATTCTAACTAGTCCATGTTAAAATTGTTGGGTATCGCCGCCTATGGGAACATCTTGACAGATGACAGTTATGTAGCGTCGTTGCAGCGTCTTATTTGGACGCTAATAGCTTTGAAAAATATCCGTCTACTGCATCAGGCGCATGCATACAGAATACACCGGCGCACGTTTTAAACATTAATTTACACAATAAAATTCCTCGTAATGTTATTTTTCTCACAATTATTTTAGCAACATTTTTGTGATATCTAGATTCTTGGTGGGTTAATAATTTTTTAATTTTTATGACATTCCCTGCAGACAGAAGTAGCTGTAATGTTTGTTAAGTTATGTGAGTATACTTCAGGACAAGTTCTAATTCATACTCTAGGAGTTAAATCTTTGGACGACGAAGATTACGACCACATTGGTGATGATAGAGGGTTGGTGGGGTTAGTGTAAGAAGGTTTTAAGCGCCCACAAGTTCGGATAATTTAATAGTTTTACTAGAGTTTAGTTTTAATCGCGCTTTTGTCCTGTAATCCACGTTTTCACGGATGTTTAACAGTTTGAATGTTCTTTGCTTTTACTCTACCTTGTATACATGCTAGTTACAAACATTATTCACTACTGTTTCGAATGTTTTATAATCTACATAATTATTGTTAATTCGTAATAAACAAACTAGTTAGATTATGTTAAAATAAAAGCAAATTTGTTCCATAACAATGTTCATTGTCAAGTGGACAATTAGTAAATTAATTAAATGACTTGTTGCAGAATTCACTAGGCATCCTTTATAGTATATTTACATTCTAGAGTGAGTTAGTGACGTAAATATGTATTGTGGGAATTTATTGTTGTGACACGGAAATATAGAGAGAAGAGGGATATAAGTGCCCCGTTTGCCTACCCTGTTGTTGGGTGCGCCGATGATAATAAAGTAACATTATTAGCAGGTTCGCGCGCGTCCCAGTGATTTCAGGTTGTAACAAATAAACGAAACACCATGCGCTAGAGGCGCACTCTTGTAGGCTGATCGCCCACCACATGTACACCACGCTCAACGTGCACATTATAATTATCATTTCAAATCATTGCCTTTCCGTTATAATTCAGATTTCGCATTCTAAACACGCACTTGTATCAAAACGAAAAATAACAAGATTTACTGTTTGTTGCCTGTGTGCTAAAAGCAAGTGTACAATCAGATCGTAACTCTCTGCTCTGTAGTATATCCTGTTTAAATAAAGATTCCATTATAACAGAGTCCGTTGCCTACAATGTAAATACGTATACAATACTTGCGAACATTGGTATCGTTACAACATTTTGGGTAAATCCAAATTAATCATATCTCTACAAACGTGACCATGAGTATGACTATGTAAATATATTATTCATGCACCGGTAAGATCATACAGCAACTATAACAGTTAATTGACATACAAAAAGTATATGAAATGAATGTTAAACATGGCGCGTTTACTTTTACTTTCTCCTATTATGTCTAAAACAAAACAACAAGCTTAACCTCACAATCGAATAACAAATGAGGACTCTGGTGAAGACCGAGAGAAAAAAACAAACAAACAAAACAAAATGAAATAAAATGACTCCTAGTACGTACGGGATAGTGAATACGGGACAACTTGGAAGAAGACGTAAATGTGTATGTGTTGTGCGCATGCTCATTCGCACAGTTGCTGTTGCCTGTGACTCTACTCGAATACTTATTGGTGTGTATCTGGCTGGTTTTATTCTGTTTGGAATAGTAGCAATAAAGGCATCAAAACAGTCCATTCATGGACCGAAGCAGTACGGGAAAGGTAGCGTACAAGACAGAGACGGCGAGCACACACACATACACAAGACAAATAGAGCAAATGAAACAGGAACAACAACTCTACAACAACATTATGGCCGAAGTTATGAAACTCGAGCGAACTTCCAAATCAACCAAACAAACTAAACACCAGTGCTGCCCGATTTCGATCCACTTGCTTTACCAGTGATGATTCAACAATGTAATAATACTCTCATGTACATTTAAAACGATACACTATAGTTTCAATGATTTGTAACGTTGTCAAATCAAATTCATCTTTCAACAATAACAGCTAATACTGATTAGATAAAAAGATTTAATTGCGCAAGCAGATTATAATTTATTATAAATATTAATACTAAAAATTAATCATCTGCATATATTCTTTATAGTTAAAAGACATTCCTTTTGCAAAAAAAAATACAGACTTTATTTTTGTTTTCTGCTAACTAAGTATGCCTCGATCAATTTTTCGTCACACTTGCGACGGTTTGGAAAGCACTGGTCAACGAGACACTAGCGCAACACTGCGGGAATCCCCTAAACAACAGGTCGGTGTTCTGTGGGATGGACGGCAGGCTGAAGGGAATATGAGGACGAGTTGTTTTCTGTTCTAATGTAAGATCGTGGCTAACTCTTTATGTCAGATTGCTGATAGTACGGGATTATTTATACGTCGACATTGAAGTTTAATGTGCTAAACAAAGACAACAATACTGTAGACGTGTGTCGATGATTTGCTGCTAGTACATGTGCGTAGAACAAGTCAGATTTCCATCAGCGGCCCTTGAGGTAAACAATACCGAATTGTATATAGTATTTCGATCATTTCTTTTTTTAACTAATTCCACTGATTTCTAATTATTTAATTCTATTTTATTTCATGTTTAATTTCAAACTAAGTGTTTATATTTCTACAGTTCGTGATTAAGACATGTTACGCCAATGGGAACACTCAAACGTAGCCAATGACAATTTGTCAACGAGATAGCTAGTCTGTGCAATAAACCATCTCGAGCCGGAGACGTAGTGGTCCGTATTGAGCAATTACTCCCGGCTGAGGACATCAGTAGAGTTTTTGCCGACCCGTCACAACAACAAACTTGCAGTTAAGAAACATTCATTCTGATCTGTCATGTTGGTCGCGCAAGGGTTAAGACTTATGTGGTCTTGTTGCTACTGCTGTTGTTTAAAACTAGCCAGTAGTAGTCTCTACTCTCTAGCACACCATAAACATGTCCTTCCTACTGCAAGACTCAGTATCCTAGTGCACAACAGTGCATCTCCCCGTTACTATGGGAACGATAAGAGACTAACGATACGAAAAACTACGGCTTGAGCGAAGAAAGAAGAAGAAAAAAACATGCACACACACACACACAGAAGATGGAAAAACAAGTAATAAGAACAAGTGCAGAGAGAGGCTGCATCGTGGGGTCGATAAAGATGATGAGGCCCGCTTAAGTGGACGTTTTTATGGGTAAAATGAGCCGGTACGTTGATGCGGATGTGTCTAGGGTATTTTGTTTTATGCTAGTTGGTAGCGATAGATGCCGCCAGCGATGATGTTACCGATTACTTAACACTTCTACTGCTAATATAATAATTCAACTTGATCTGAGATGTGGAATTATTATTTTGTTCTACACTATTTTGTCGGCCAAATATTTCAGCAGATATTTACGCTTAAAATACCTAGAGTTTACGTGCTAGTTGTGTAATGGATTCAGTGTGTACTGAACTAGACTTTGCTAACCGAATGCAATGCAACACGCCTTGATCTAGTGCTAGTGTAAGTGTGTTATATTGCGGTCACCTAATCAACACTTTGACCAATGTCATGGCCACCCATGAAAGGACACTGGATAGCAACAGTCAGATGTCGCATGCGAAACCAATCACATCCAAACACATGTAACAAAACTTGTATGCACTGCATACAGACGTACACATACATACACGAGCACACATGCATATGAGATAGATTGTGTTGTGTTATATTGTCATATATATGTATGTATGTGTGTATGTAGGTAGTAAGCTGTGATGTTGATTGTGCAGGTCATGGAAACATTCCCCGCGACCTCCACCTGCTGACGGAGACGCAAGGTCAAGATCACACAGATAACTTCCAACATCCACATCTGACCTCTGACGCGACAACCGGAATTCTCAAAAATTCGTATCACGTCAAAATAATACCATTCGAATGTTGTTACGAAACACAAAAGATATTCCAGAGAAAAAAGAGAATTGCAGATATTTATATTATCTCATAATCAGCATGAATAAATATGTACGGAATTTATTTCAAAATGAATCCTGTTTGAAACCATGTTCTAAATAACAATGCAACTTCAGTATACTTCCAATGAGTGAACCATCGCACTTTATTTTTATAATAATAGAAAAAAAACCAGTCATTAAGTAATTAATATCTATCTCAAATATTTCAAACAAAAAAAAAAGAAACAATTTCAAAAAATCTACATATCATTAAATTGCTAATCAAGAAAGCGCCTCGTCAAGAAAACGGGGGACAAAAAAATGTTTAGTTAAAAACTAGACCAGCATCTGACAGACAGGTGTGCCAACCCAACATAATACATACACGTTCATCTATATACGATGTCGTATAAAGGTTAGTGGACATGATGTAGCAAATATGACGTTAGCGATGATTCATTAAGCACTGAAACAGTTTTTCCGAGATTTCAATTAAAAAATACCAAACCAAATACGACTTAATTAGATACGTGAAAACTGTTACCATCACGATACGATTTAATAACTGCACGTACGTCTCTCTGATCTCACAAATACACGCATGTATAGTGTATCCATAGATATAAGAATTTGACTAAACGCAGCATGCTATTAACAGAGGATTATCCCAGATTATACGACATAGTAAATGAATAAAAAGCAGAGATGTATTCAGAAATTTATAAATACATTTTGAAAAATAAAAACAACAAAAATGTGAATATGATATACATCTTAACAATAACAATACAAATTAACATAAATAAATGGAATATTCAATAAATTATTATTACGTCTTAATTATAAACAAAATGTCTCTTGTCTTTCCCGTTAAGAGCATTACAAATTTACCTGAATACCGCCACTACTAGTAGTTTATGGCCTCTCCTGCTGTGAAGGGTACTCCCCTACCTATTAAGGAATCATGTCAAATTCTTATATCTATGGACAGAGTATATCACTAAACTTAATATGATGCGATGGTGTGGGAACAGACATACGTTGCGTGTATGTGTGTGCGATGAAGTGTGTACGTACGTACGATGCAGAATGCAGATGACATGCAGCTGTAGAGTTTTGATGCATTTCACAGGACGCCGGGTAATTGACACTGAACTCGAACTTGCACATGTGTCTGTGTGTATACATTATGTATGTAGGTGTTGTGTGTGTGTGTGTAAGTGTAAAATATCAAGGACAAGATGTTGTGGTTATGCATATAAAGTTTATGTATGTACATAATATGTAATTCTGATATGGTATTATAAATCGAGAGACATTGCTATTTGTTTTCAAATATACACACAACCGTATAAACACTAACTTAACGTAAAAAAAGTAAAAACCATTCTCATATTCGATTGACTTAGAAATTTTTTAGTTATGTGCTGGTCCGAAACTGTAACTAGTATTTGTTCGTTGCTCATCCATGCTCGGTATATTTGCTGCCAATAAACATGACAGTGGTAACAAGAATAAGAAAGTACATTTCTGTGTCAACCTAACATGCTTTTTGGTCCATCATTGCGCTACGATTAAAAACTCATTTAGACAATGTCACACAACAAATGCACGTGACATAAAACAGAATTTTTATTTTCGTCGTCACTGTGTTTATATCAAGCTGCATTTATTTCGTTTTTATTTCGGTATATACATATATTTTTTTGTAGGGACATGTTATTTTTTGCTTTTTTCGTCAAGGTTAAAATGTAAGTGACCTCTCTGCGCACAGGAATTTGTGCAGACAATAATGGAAATTACAGTCGAAAACTCTTTTTTTGTCGTTGTAATTAAATTTATTGTACAAAAAAAAACATATTTGTTTAGCAGAGCTATTTAGCGAGGCTGCCGTAATTATACGTACATTTGTGTAGTTATCTGTAAAATGTGATATTGTCTGATATTTCATTCCAGGAATATGCCGTAGAAAGATGATGAGGTTATGTTCATTACAGGACATTCCTAACTTTGTTGCAATTGAATATTAGAAACTACCGGTCCACAGTTGCTTGCTAGAATAACACTAGAACTTAGACTGATTAGATGATCCGTTGCTTGCGTGTATACACGTTCAGACAACTATGTACGCATACATTCACACGCACACACACACAAGATGGATGAATGGTTGTGTGTATGTGTGCATGTTTATTACACATAGATTGCGTTACCTAATAATGGCACCTATATCCGGTTATTAGGATCACTCAGTACTCTATGTCAGACGCGCGCAAGCATCTTTCGTTTTGAGTTTCGAGTTTCTCGAAAACACAACATACGTTATAGCTTTGTGTGAGGTTTTTTATTTAATTTTTTAACGAAACGGGCAAGACATATATTCTTGACTAGTGTGTCTAGTTCTGTATGCATATACACCTGATTTGAATATGGCCCGGAGGGCCGTTCATTGTCATCATTAGGGCTGTTCTGTAGGGCCTCAGACTCGCTGGGGTGCTGGACCATCAATCACGTGAGCCGGCGGGTAAAGGGTTAGGCGGGAGATCAGGGGTGTCAACTGTGCACCTGCCACACTGTGAGTGAAGCCGTGAGAACCAACCAACCAACCAACCAACAATTCTTCCCCTACCTCTTCCTCCCGCACTTCTTCATCTTATTATACTACTTTCCTTGTTCATGCGCAATATCTATCTGTAGCTAATGAGCTGATCGAAGGGATGCTGTTGATAAAAAGGTCTAGAGCCTTTTTTTAAATACACATTTAAATACTTACATCTTGGTTGGAAATTAAAATCGTTTAGAAACAAATCGTTAGTATTGAACGTGCCATAACCGTAACCGAAGGTAACATTTGAGGTTAAAACATTTCATCTTCACCATGTTAGTTGATTACTACTTACATACATATAACAATTTCTAAACGCATTTATATTGTTAGAAGAAATCCATGTTTTGTTGTTGTTGTGTTGTTAATAATTAAAAAAATGTTTTTGTAGATCGGCGGTACCGGTGTTGTAAGTGGACCGGTAGCACGCACGCCTCTAGCGGTCATCACTCAAGTTACGCCTGTGTGGAGCAATTACTGCGCGCGCAACTCACCGGATGTAACTTATTATAGCGCATGCGTACCACAGCGGTCACCATTTAGAAACGGATGTTCACGCTATCTACTCGAACATTATTTATCGACGTTCGATTTTGTGCTATCGATTAATTGGTTACCGCTGTTATTAACAACGGGCAGAAACCGGACTAGTAAAATGACGCAGGTTTAAAAAAATTCCGTTTCTTAACTTTGCTATTTTCTAATAAATAAAATTCTTTGATTATTTCAATGAGAATTCTATCTTTATTAATCGTTGTTGCATGTACATTGTGCAACGTGCTAATATTATAATAAGAATTCCATTTCAGATGTAAAATTTTAATACAAATTCCTTACCTGGCATGTCGTACGAATTTTTATTATCATTATGTATTTTACATGAATATATTTTTGCAATCGATTGAAAACACAAATGCACGGGACACTGTATATATTCACGGAAATTTAAATCAAACAAATAGAGTATTCCATAAATGGCAGATATAATTTAATTCTTCGTAGGACGTTTGAAGACATTCCTCAACTGTAAAAGTACATGTGCTCATTTTTCTCGCTTGCAGCATAATATTTCAGCTCGTCAATCTTGCGCATGGTACTCCGACAAGCTATGATGGCATTGCAAGCAGCAAGCAAGCAAGTTGACGGATATGCAGCAGGCAGTGCTGGCCTGGTCCTTGGGGCAGGACAGGGATGCAGAGGGGAATGGCACGTTGTCGGATGCCTATCGTGCTTGCGTCATTAACCTCGGCCATCCTTTAATGTCAGAGGTAACGACCCAGATGTCTGGTGTGCGTCTACCCCAAATGCAACCCTACCCGGGTGCCGAGCCGCGCACGAGAACTTGTGCGCACCCTCACGTAACACATTCCACCACCCCACTCTCTATCTTGCTCGCTCGCTCTCCCAATACCATTACCACCACTGTAGACCATCCGTGCTTCTCTTTTCGAACTCTGCACTGTCCTTTTCCATTGCACCCTCTCTCTTTGGTGACGTCGCGTGGGAGACGTTACGTCACGCATAGTTTTGTTGCACTTGTTCTGCTCTCTCTCTCTCTCTTCTCTCCTGCTCGCCAGATTCGTCTCCTCTCTCCAAGACTCTCTTGCGCTTCGTTTTCTCGTTCGATATACTGTGGATTTTTCGTTCGACAATCTTTTTCTAGCGGATGAAGACTAAAAATATTTGGTGGGCTGAATTAGTCTGGCCTCATCTTCTGGATACATTGGTCGTGGTATGCGGAAAGGGTAAGGGGATAGTGCTGTCCGCTTCAGTGACGATGATGAATGTACGTACATCCCAGCAGGGTGCACTAGCGTCTCTTCAACTGTTGGTGACGCTTCCGAATACGATAGGCAAGATCACAGAGCAGTTTGATGTACTCGATTTACTAAACTTTTAAAATCTATGTACCTGACTTGTGTTCATATTGAAACATACGTGATTAGTCGATTCTGTACATTTCGTTACATTCCACATGAAGTGTTTGTAGGTTTGTGTTATCTGGTAATCAAGTATGATACACACGGATGTCGAAAACTTGAACTAGATACCGTGGCTCATTATAAGTGCGTGTTACCGTTGCTCGATTAACCACACGTCACCGTGGTAATATTGCCTCAAACACTAACTGCTAGTTATCTCCACATACCGTGTGTAATAATAACGAAATTTTTATATAAATCTGTACCCACTTTTCTCTCAGCAGTTGACTAGTTCATACTTCTTCTTTGCGTTTGAATGATCAAATAACGTAATTAATTCAAAACAACATAGTATCCCATTAAAAACTATCACTATTAGTATGTAAATGCATGTTCCTAATTGCAGTGCATAATTAGTATAATTCTTGAATTTCAAGACTCTTAAAATACTTGATATAGAAAAAACTGTATGGCAGTTTTTTTTCGCTACCAGCTTGTGTTGCACTAATTGCAAAATAATTGTTTGCTTATATTCGTTACAGTATAAATAGCACGTTCTGACATGTTAATATAATATTTTGTAATAGATTTTCTACACGATACGTTACATGAATCCGTAATATTTCGTAAATAATTGCGGGCCCAAATTCTTCCTATTTCAGGAAAGGTGTTCCTCATACAAATGTCAAAATAATTATTGGATACTAAGAATTGTCTGTGGCAATTTTTGTAAAGAGTTTGAATACCACTGTTCGTTCATTTCCGTCGTCCGGTCCAATATGGGCAGTCAGTACTTGAAGCAAAGTAACGAACATTTGACGGCTGGTATCCGTGTTGGATGTCTATAACTACTGCCGGGATAAAAATTAAGAAAATCTCTACAAAAAAACTGATTGGAGGCTTACGTTTCATTAGCGCGCGTAGCAGAACGGAGTGACGTTGCGTACAGATAAGCGACGAGTTGAGACAAGCGCACATACGGACGTATGGTTCTGAGAATCCGGACTGACCAGGCACGCCAACATGCAAGTCATACACTCAGTCCAGCCAGGACTCTTGTATCATCACCATTGGTTGTTCAACATTGGCTTGTAATTTATTTCCAGATAAACTTAACGTATCATCAATATGCTCCCGCAACAAATATCAACTAGAAATATCTATAGATTATTTTCAACAAACTGGTTGCTATTGTACATGAAATATTTGTTAAATTTACACTCAAATATTTGCTAATAATTACTGCCTGCGAAAACTATTCGAACGGAGGTAACTGTATATTCTACGTTTCAGTTGCAAAATATGCAGAATTTTCTGGTTTCCGTCTAAAAAAAAACTTAAAAATAAATATATAATTTACAGGTGAATTAGTTTGTATAAAATAGAAACAAAAATTCAATACATCATTGCAGTATGCACCCCATCAGACGTGATATATATATATATATATATATATATATATATATATATATATATATATATATATATATATATATATATAATATTGTAGTACAACCCCTGCAGATATTTCGCTTCGTTTCTCATTAGTAAACATGTGCATATTTTAATTGGTAAAACAAACCGCATTTTAATTTTACGCATGGAAGTTCAGATTTGCGCGTGTGTTTAAATTTTTCGTATTTTTTTTCTGCGCTCATTTTGGTTTTTTCGTTTTACTGCATTTGGTTTTTTTTTCTTTCGTTTTTCCATTCGTTTTTGTTTTCGGGCGTAATTTTTCCAGTTCGCCTCGGTGAGCACACTGAAATGAATAATTAAAAAAGAATACAATGCATTATCCGCGCGAATATAATATGCAATTGTTTTATTTTGTTGTTATTTTTTTTTTCCACTCGTCTGTTTCTGTTTCGTTGCTCTCTGTACAAATGTAAATGTGCATCCAGAGAGTAAAGGAAGCTTGTCTGAACAAATTTTCTATATCAAAATGAATTTTCTATAAAGAATAACACATGCTTACCCACAGATAATATTGATAGACAGAACTGGCTAGTAGGTACCGTATGTTATGTCTGTGGGATATACGTATGCATGATAAAGTGAAATAATATTATTTGAACCTGTTCCGAGTTCTGTTCTCGTTATTCGTTCAGTTTCCGCTGTATAACCTTCAGACAGATGTCTTCTCCTGTGTCGGCCGGATGTAGACGACTGACAAATCTAAAATTATAAACAACACGAGCCGGGAGGACAAGCCGGTGTTGCACTATCGTTACATCCCAGTCTCATTTCCTGTTTTTCAAATAATTCCCGCGTCCGAAGACAGAAATGCCATCACCGATCCTCTCGACTGATAGAGTGTTTTTTCTATTTTAAAATCAACGTGATATTTTTAAATGTTTTGTATAGTTGTACTTCTCTCCTTATACTTAGCGCTAACAAGTATTATAAAGCTCGTTTTACATTTGTGCAACGCAATGCAATACACCGTGCAAGCCGTGAATTGCGCATGTGCGCAATAAAAATTGATACAATGAAGTTTGCATTGCCGAATTAGAACATGCGGTATTTTCATTGCATTGTGCGTGCAAGCCTAGTTAATATTTGAATATTTTCATAGTACCAACATATTAGAATTATAACCAGAAAGTTTGACTTTTGGTCATAGATTATTATGCGTTATTTTAGAACATAATAATGCTGCATTTGATGTCACCATTTTAATGAAAGTATACAGTGTAATAATTTGGTTAGAATAGAACTGTCAAAATTGGTATTAAATCAAGGATTGGAGAAAAAATTATTGCATTGCATTGTATAAATGTAATACGGGCTTAATGAAGTTTACTAACAGTAATGAGTTTCAAAATGGTAGAAAGTGTATTGAAGACATGAATTAAATTGTAAATAACTAAAGCGAAGTTGTATCATGAAATTCCAATGTTACAAATCACAATTATTCACACATAGTATACTGGCCGCTAAACACCAAGCTGAACAAAAAACCACGTTCATAAAACAAGTAGCTATGTAACGAGTCTTGTAACTTACTGTTAAATATCTTCTTACTTCGCCATAATGCTCCGTTACGCGTTCGTACTACCGCGCTTATTGAAACAAAATTAAATCGAACAAATAAATGAATACACGCGAACGAATGTCGTAAATCCATTGGTGTGACTATTATCCTCTCTCTTATTCTCTCGCTCTCTAAAAACTAAATGGAAGAGAAACAAAATGGCATAAAGCAAAAGAAACGAAACTGCGACAATGAAAAAACAGCAACATACAATTGTAACGTGGTGACGAATACAGTCAATTTCGTTGCTGGTTGCTATTTGTGATGTTTGATTGCTTGCTTGCCGAGACGGTCTTTTATGGTTTAAATCAGTGTATTTGGTAGTGAGTGTACCAAATACACACATACATACACACAATACATACATATATGTATATGCACGAACACGCATGAGGCCAAGATCTGAAGCGAAATAACAAGTCTCACAATGGCCGGGCTGCCTGTTTCGAGAATCTACTCTCAATAACATCCCTCATCGTAACACTTTTAATTGCATAAGTTTGTATCGACGCTTAAATTATAAATCATATTCGAATATGTACAAGAAATAATAATTGTGCACGCAATATTGTATGGAAAATTAAATATTTTCTTCACTATTTGTAATGCTTTTTACAAGCTTTTATAGCTAAGAATTCAAGAGGTTTTTACTGAATTACGTAGCAATAGATGAATTTTATCCTTCCCGTATCAGAAGCAAATAAAAGTTAGGAGGTTCAATGTATATGTATGTGGTAAATGTTGTAATGTCTAATTTATAGAAACATTTGCGCCCCACGCTTTTATTTCTTTATTTATTACTTTTTAGTGCAATTTAATAAAAGCTTGTTTTTAAAAATTATTTTTTTAAATTTATTTTATTTCATGAAACCGCACTAGAAGAAATAATTTGTTTGATGGTGATATGCAATGACAGAGGTTTATTGAAATTACCAATTGTATTGCAGAGAGCAACATTTCTCTCCCACACACATATATACTCGTACTTATGTAGCGTTCGAAAATACGCTACCGTGCTCGCGAGTTCGTCTTAGCAAGCCAGAACCGATTGCCAGCCAGAGGAATTTCGAATCTGACTGGTCCAGTCATGGTCGTCCTTGGATCTCTCGGTCTTGGACCAGCAGACCCTGTGTATTTGTAGCTGTATATACGTACGTATACGCTCGTCTATGTATGCATGTGTGTGTGTGTATCAGTCAGTACGTCCCCCGCTCGCCGTACATAACCTCACTACCAATACTATTTCACCAAGCACATCACACACTAATGCAGCAACAGACAGTCCCATGCGAAGCCCCGCACTAACCCTTCCAACTGTTGTAGATCCCCTATACGCCTGCATATAATCAAACATTGCAAGTGCCCATCGGCAACATAGGCACACACTCACATGTACACACACGTACTGACATCCCACAATTCCCCTTGACCATCTCTGTTTGACAGCCGTATGTAACGAATAAATCTCTCCTTGTCCAGTTGTGCGTTGCGCGCGCGTTTTTCTCTGTGTGCATGTGTGTGCGTGTTGTTTTTTTTTTGCCACGTTTTTCCTTTGTGTCAAAATGATGTACGTATGTGTACGCATACTGGTGTTCGTTGCGCTAACGCGTGCGACGAAGAGTGCAAATAGAATGTGAATTCAATCGCGAAAAACTTGTGTAAATAAAACGGTACACGTTCTCTGTTTGGTCAAGTGCGTTTTTTATAACGCTTTTTACATACACGCCGTTTCTATCTGTGTTGCCAGGCCCCCGTTTGGCCGGGGATGCATCTCGCTTTCGGGTTCGAGATTAAACCGATTCGACGAATATGCATACAACATGGCGGCGGCGTACGAGTAATATCTGTGCTGTTTGGTTGTTGTTTTTTTTTCGTTCAATTCTTTTTCTATGTTCTCTTTATAGCCGGTCGGATGCATGTGATCGAGAAAGGATTTTAATTAATCGTATCTTCTATTTAAATAAATAAGGCTGGAGGGTTGGTGGCTTATATCAACCGGATATTAAATTATTCAGCTATAGTTTTGTGTTGGTTCTTGAAACATCATCATGAACATGTTATTACGTAATTATTAAACTTAATAAAACTATAACAAAAACTTTGCTGTATGCGAAAAATTGTAAAAACAAATAATGAAACTGTACGGTAACATAAATTATAATGTCATGTTAATTCCGAAACACGACAAGCAAACTAATAAATGTCACATTGCAATAGCGCGCTCCCGAGCAAAAACATTCCTTCGCGCAGTTTCTCTTGATAGAAACAACTGGAACAAAAACGGAACAGAATAAAAGAAGATCAGCACAAGTGAGCGGTGAAAAACAAAAGAGAACACAAGAGAAAGAGAGAGAGAGATGTAACGAAGGAACGAAAACAAACAAATGTAATAATAACAAAAAGGAGAAGAATAAGGAAGTAAAACATCGAACTGTCATTCATCAACCAAACTTATAACATTACCATCGGACAATAAATGAAAAGACACACTCTAGAACATTTATTATTAAGTTATAATATCTCGCCAAAAAGAAGAATATTGCAATAATGAAAAATGTCAGTATGCCTGCGATTTATCATTTATACGCAAACGTTTAAATAAAGCAATATAAATAAATACAACGTGACTGTCTGTACATCTGTGTGTGCCGCATACATACGTACTTACATTTCAAGAAGTTCATTTAATCAATTACATATCGAACATTGATCGCATCTCAGTTACCGTCGTTATTGATCGATCGATTTTCTTGTTACGACTTTTAGATCTACAACATTGATATCGCCATACCGCTGTACAACGCCAGGAATTTAAAAAGATATTTTGCTTCTTTTTTACTATCGTTGACCGTTGCTCATTGTTCTTTAGTAGAGAAAAATAATTGAGAATGTTTAAAACAATAATCTGTTATTGATAAACATATAATGTCAAGTAAGAATATAACGATTTTTCAATATTGAATGAAGAATTTGGATGGCATTGTGAGGTAAAAGAGTGAGGTATGCTTGATCAGCAGATCGCACAAGTACCAACGGTGCCACTTCGATTGAGTTCTCCACGGTGACTCATCATAAAACACATCGTCAGAGAATTGATTAGATTTTCACATTTTTTCGTCAGTTGATTGATCACCACCGACGACCTCACCAATGCTTGGTGCTTACAAGTAATATGAAGAATTATTAGATGAACGGATACGCTTTAACTAATTCTGGGAAATTCTCTTAAACACATTACAGCAACAACAACAACAACAACAAAAGTGTTAGTATTTTTACGTTGAATTGGAATTGCATTTATCAGCATTTCACATACGTAATATCCGTAGTTGAAAATTCTAGACTAACATTTCATTTCATTGGAGCCAACTGGAATCTTCCTGATTTATTTTGATTGGATATTATTCGTTTTAATGAAAGATTTTAATCGTAGTCGCTACGACAATCAAACGACAATTACATCTTCAGATGCCTGCGATCAAAACGCAACATGAAATGAAAACAAAAACATGTGATTTGCAACAGAAAAATATTTTATTCCTACAGTCACCATTCTCAATAAACCCATCCATCTTCCGAGCCGATGCCGAAGCCATTCTCATTACGTGCCCCTTCGCTTAAGACGACTATCACGTACGTGCACGATTCAAAAACGAAGTACAACGAACAAGCAAAAAGGAACGAGAAACAACGAAAAGAAGAAGAAAAAAACCACCCGAAGAAGCAAAACCAAAAACAACAAAAAACAAACGAAAAGAAAGAATGAAAGAAAAATAAAAGAAAAATGTTAGCTTGGAAAAAAAAGTCGAAAACGAGCTCCGTCTTGGTCGCAGATTACTTGGTCCTGGGCGCGAGTGAATACTAACACACACACACACACACACACACACACACACACACATGTACATACACATATATACATTTATTAATGTATATATGTGTATGGCCGTTAATGACGGAGCATCGAGCAATGGTGAAGACAGAGAATCATCTGCAGTCGCGTCACGCCAGTCCCTAACGACTCTTGCCCGCATATTATTGCTAATTATTGTTTAATTACGACAGCAGGATGACAAAAATCCTACAAGTTCTTCGGACAGTCAACACGTTAGTCGCATGATGTTTAAAGATGTGATTGAACTTTACCCACATACGTATCAGTAAATTTTCAAATCTAACTGTTGATGAAGATGTAACCGAACGGATTGCATGTTGTAATTCTCTAAGCTTCAACTTTAGTAAGTTGTGATGTATTGTACCTGCATGTTACAGGTATATGTACAATAATGTGAAGTGAATATTCGATAATATTGTATTAGATGTGTACAACATGTACACTGAATAGATGTAATTTTTCCATGTTTATGATCGGGCAACACAACATGTATAGAAATTGCAGTCGACCACCAAGAATGCTAATGGCATTGGTTGAGTCTTATTAATTCTCTTACGGGTGACCGTACATAGTGATTATAGGTAGCAAGTGGAGAATATCTTGTCGAGGAAGTGCCAGGTTCGATAATGCGTGTAATTATTGGTTGAAACGGCGCTAAAAAATCTGTCGAGAAGAAAAAAATCACACCGTTATGGTACGGAGAAGAAGAGAGGCGAAATAGGTTCGTTCCTTTCCTTTCTTTCTTTTTCATTTCATATACAATTCTCCTGCACCAAAGTAGTGTTCGTTTTTCATGTTTCAATTACATTTTGCCCTGCTTTTATGTTTCCTATTTGCAAATAACACGTTTGCACGTACTGGGAATCGCAGTAAGAAAGAACTAAGGCCAACCAAGGTCGTTGCTTCAGATTTCTCACAACTACATTAAACATATATATGCATGTATATAGTTATATTTTACTCCTGTCTTGAGTAGTAGCAGACTATAGTGCTCCTACTAGTACATGTTACTACTACTAGTACTACGACTACTACCTTCAGTAGAGTTTATGAGACGATGATTTTTCTGATGAGTAGAAGGAAGCTGATATTGCGGCGACGTTGAGGTAGGCAAATAGAAATTAAATTATATATTCTTGTTGCAAGTAACAGTAGATAATGACCACTCGACTCATATGTGTATATATATTTTGTGTTATATTTATTTGAAATATATTTATTCAGTTAATGAGTGCGTAACGATAGCGCCTTAGAGTTTTTAACACAACAAAATCTAAATTACTTCTTCTACGATTATCTACATACATTATAGTATAGAATGCATTTGAATTTTAAAACGAAATAACATTATTATTGAAAGATCCGTGATCCGTGACGAAACTTGAATCTACAAAAACAAACTGATCAAAATCGTATAAAAATATATTGCAACATAGTTAGTTACCTGCGTTTTTCAACATAACTCTACAAGAGGAAGGTCAGTTATGCTAATGACATTATACTACATTGCATTGTCAAAATTACGAACAACAAAAAACCTGTCTATGTTTGTATCAACAACAATATGCTTTTTGTTTGTAAACAAAATTGGTACAAAACACATGTGTCATTGTTGCAACTGTGATCATCAAACATCTAACTAAACATAGCAAGACTCTGCGTAGATGAAAAGTTTTTATGTTGTTTTGTTCAGATCACACAGTGTGACAGAGACAGAAGTATGATGACGTGAACCACTGCCGTCTGGAGGACACTACATGAAATTAACACTGACCTAGGACAACTCTTTTATTATTACAACGAGTTTTTTTTTGTTGCTTTGTTTTGTTTCGTTGTTTTCTCGTTTCAACATCGTCAAGTTTTGCAATGCAAGTGGAATTTGTGTCGATGTGTTCTTGAGATGAAAAGAGGCCCGATTCTATCTTACTATTTTTATTTCTTCAGATTAAAAACTTTCTGCTAAATCCATAGTTTACACATTGTATTATTATTTGTTAACGATACACACTATTTATACAAATGTCATGCACAGTTAAAATAATTATCTTTTATAAGCAGTAGTGTTGAAAGCACATATGTCTGCGTTTACATTAACATAACATTGACATATCTGTCATACGTCCTTCCCTTTGCCTCAAGCATGAGTAGCATGAGTATGGTGGCCAGTCTCCCCGCGTAGTCCCACTGATTCCAGCACATCCCGTCGCCGAGGTCGCTCCAGTAAACAATTGCAGCAACAGCAGACCGAGACTGCACTGCTCCGGGTCTGGGTCAGTATCCGTTCTCTTTACGGGGTCATACTGCACACGCCATCTACTACTTATACGCTCAGAACACATAAACGCATTTGTATTCATCAAGACATGCGTTTGTTATGCTTGTTATTGAAATCGATGTGTCGTTTACTGATTATTTACAATGTTTCTTCAATTACAATTATCTACAACACGTTCGGAGTTTGCTGAATTTTCTACATATAACATTTTATAGAATGTTATACGTATATAGAAACTGTTTGGATTTGAATGTAGCAACGTGAGACCCGGCACCGCAGGACAGACAGGTTTGTTTCGGCAATGCACGAGTCGCAGAACCTGTTCACCCGAAACCCTTCCCACGTGATTTCAAATCTGCGATCCGTTTCGGGGCCGGTTCCATGCGAAACCCGTCCTTCCAAGCTTATACCTGCATGCAGTACATTACAGTACCGTAACGATTGTAAATGTACAGTCAAAAATACTACCAATTCATTTGCGATTATCTATGTTACCGTTCTTGGGAATTATATTGTCTAAATGTATATATTAATTACATTTATGAAATAGTTATTGCAGTATCTTACTGGATTTATTTCTATGCAACATAACAAATAAATGCGACAATGAGAAGTACAGTCCTGTGTTCTGTCTGTATGTAAGTACGTATATCTGTTGAGGGTCCTCTTCGATGTTGTTGCGAATCGAGCTGTGCTCGAGGCGGTACAGGTTTTTAAAAATGCTCTGCACAACACATATGCATGCATGCATACATATATATGTATATATATATATATATATATATATATATATATATATATATATATATATATATATATATATATATATATATATATTACTGGACGCAGTCTCATTTGAAATAGAATATGTTCTGAGTTTACAATACATAAATATACCGATTTAAACAAGGATCACTATATAAAATACGTATGTTATTATAGATTACAGAAACGTTGCGTTGCATTTTACGGACGGATTCTGTCAAATGTCCATCAATGTTTTCTGTAGTGTAATTCCGTTCTAAATCTTGTTTGGAAAGTGCGGACTCGCGACGCCCAGGTGTTGCATGTCGTTAGAGAAATACAGAATGCCCTTAGCATAATGTCCTCTACTCCCTCCTCCTCTGCCGCTCACCCGCGCAATTCATCACTGTACTCCGTGTTGTCCAGCACTCAACCGACTGCCAGTCGCCTCTTGCTCCGATCTGTAGAGCTGTTCAGCGCATTGCGTTTATGATGAGTGATCGTTGCATAGAAAGTTCGTCAAGGTCCTTTCACTGTGCCTCGTCTCTTCATTGGTATGGTGCATGGTGTGTGCAAACATACACACACACACACACATACACACATGTATTTATGCTAACTAACATTGGCAGTGGCGTAGCATTATATTCAGTGCAGAATATGAAATTTAAAAACAGTTTCAGAGATTATCTCGTTAGACGTTCAATAAACAAATGACAGAAACATGTGTACAACATATTGTTGACATTAATTCAATTCTGAATCATTGCATTTCATAAATAACTAATCAACATACAAACTTATAAAAACAGTTATGACTAGATCTTATACAAAAAGTGTTCATGTTTAATTTAATAAATCTTCTACGTATTTATTATGCATACAACATTTATGATATCAAGTATACACTTATAAATATAAAAATTCTATCCAAATCATTCTGGATTAACCTATGAACCTGAAAAACTTGTTGCGATTTGTTTATCAGCAGTTATATTTTTTCTTATTTTTCGCTAATGTATTACTTATGTAATGCGGGCTTCTGAAATGTGTTTAATTATTTTTTTGTCTTATCGCTGATGATAAATGTGTTTGCTCTTATTTTGAAATAATTCCCGTTATCTATCAGGGTCAAGGAATACGCATAAACAATTAAAATAAAGCAAGAAAAAAAACAAGAGATATAAAATTATATTTTTCTTACAGCAACATTCTAAATATGAAACAATAATATTTTATGAAATTTACAAATACGATTTTATTTTGAATATAGTTAACAAAAAAAATATGGGAATTAATTTAATTTAAATTAGAATTATCTTGACAGCTAATTTAAAGATAACTGTTTTTTCCTGTATAGCAATTAATGATTTCTACAGTATTCAGAATTTTGATTAAATTTGAGAAGAATTTTCTGCGAAATTAACGGATCTTTTTAAATAATGTAGTTACTTTGAACACATTAGAAGATATGCAACTAATTTTATAGAAATTACAGTGAAAAATGTCTTGAATGCATTTATTCTTACTTGTGAGTTATATGACAGATTGTTCTAATACGTGCGTACACAATATTCTATTACTTGTTTAAACCTGTTTCCGACATACAAATCATTGATAAATACTAGCGTATGTACAATGTTAGATGTTTCATATAACATTCGTAGCAACAATAAAAAGAGAATTATTATTATTATTTTTATCAGCATGTTTTTCCATTTCATTGAGTCTTGATTCCATTAAACACTTTTAACTTCAATTGAATTATAGTTACAACGGCCGTTGCTCCTTCGTACAGAATTAAATTTTACAAAAACAAAACGTACAGACAAACGAATTGAAAAACGACGAAAACACACACACACAGAGAAAAAGAAACGACAAAAATAGAGTAGTGGAACGAGCGAGAATGAAGAGTGTCGATGCATTTACCGTAACGATCATGACCCCCGCTTCCCTGCTCGTTTGGAGAGGATAAAAAAATACAAGAGAAAAAGCTCCAACAAAATACAAAAGAAGATAGAGGAAAAACAAAAGGCAGCAAAGAGAGCCGAGAATAAAAGGGACACAAAATAACAAAAGCGAAACAAATGTGTTGTATTGGATGGAAAGAATGAAAATAAATATATCAAAATGACATGTCATTCTTATTGTATAGATATTACATATTTGTGTGGATGCATGCACTATATAAAATGTTAGGTTAGTTTTACATGATTCTCTCTATCTCCTCCGTACATGGTTAGTTCTTTTCTAAGAACCGTAGAACGGAAAATAATTATAAAATGCCGGTCGCCGATCGGTGTGCAAGTGTAACGCACGTAACAAATTGATTTTCATATATTAATTTACAGGTTCATTAAGCTACGTATTTAATTATTTCCTCTGCCATTCCAACTTGTCGCAAACCGTAATTATTTTGTTATGATTGGTGTTGTTAATAAAAATGATATACGTACAGAATTGTTAGTACTGTGAGACAAATGGGCACACTGTAAAAAAATCACAAAACAAAGCATAACTACACTACGGCTACCCTGTAATCCATAATGTTATATCAACAAGTAATATTTTAGTAAAATATTGAATTATTATTACTCCAACTAAAATTGCTCAATATTTGTTGTTATTTTTTTCTTGAACAGTTGAAAAATTTCAATATATACGCGGCAATTGCTTACCTTAATCGTAAAATAATAATTACTTGAGTTACATAAAAAATAAACAAAAATAAGAAGAAGAAAAGTGAGAGAGTATACACAGTATAACCAGTAGCATGATATCGTAGCGAGACTGGACTTCGGTGCAAACGGCCAATTAATTCCAAATTTTTAAATCTAATCATGCGATTATATACGTATATAAAACATATCAAAATGATCGTAAAACGTATACTATCATCCTTATGCGGTAATTAACTGCACATACACACACACATACATACATTCCTCCAGTACGCGCATATTCGTACGTGTTAGCAGTGGTTTTGCAAATAATCGTTATTTGGAAAACTGTTTTAATGCCAACGTTTTAGAGTCCACTAAGAATTAACCGTTACGTTAATCAGTGTGGGAAACTATGAAATAAACTTAAACATTTCACGCTTTTATTACTTGACACATGCGCACTACACTACAAAATGTAAGTACATATTCATATACATATATATATACAGTGTGTCCCAGCGACTACCATACATAGGGAAATTAACATTGGGAAATTATATAAGGATCAACTATTGCCTTGAGCTATATGTATATTCTTTCTGAGTGACAAAAACAAAAGATTTAAAATAAAGAAATTTACTTCTGTCAAATAATTTTATATTACATAATTATTTAAAGGAATTTTATTTAAAATAGGAAATTGGGTGCGTCAATTGCCTTCGCAAAAGTAATAGAAATGGAAAGCAGAATGTTAACAACGAAGTAGATATTTTGGCAGCTGTCGAAGTGTGAGGGAAACTACAAATAATCTCGGTGAATCACCGCACTCATAAAAAAACACAAATATTTTGCTTACAAATATTACACGCTGTTATTAGCAGCAGATAGTGAAAAACAAATCACTTTTTGTGAATTAATGTTTAATAAATGTCATTCTTTAGAAAATATTTGTTTCACTGACGAGCACACATTTACCTTAAATGTGGGACACAATTTTGTGACAGATTAAGCCACTGTCTGCTAGTCAATGGGAATACGTTTGAACATTTCATTGATTAGTACCTGCTAGTTGAATTTAGTGCTTAACTGTTGTGTTTTCTTCGTTTTTCCATTACAAAATGCAAACTCTTAAGCTTTCTGCTATAGGTGTGTATTACTGAAAATCATCCAAATTTGTTTCTACACAAACTTTATTATAAAATAATAAATATAACCATATAATTTATTTCTAAATATTGTTTATTTGCAAGAATCTTGATAATTCAATGGTAATAATTGTACTGTGTCAGCAAATTCTAAAAATAACAGCAATCTGACAGTTTTAAATTTGATTAATGCAATTACCTACTGTTTAATTTGTGCCAATCACATGTTTAGATACAGACACAGCAATACTGGATCCTTACATAATTTCCCAATGTTAATTTTCCTATGTATGGTAGTCGGTGGGACACACTGTATATATATATATATATATATATATATATATATATATATATATATATATATATATATATATATATATACCGGGTGTCCCAAAATATCTGGGACATAGGGAATTAACATGTAAAATTAAATAAGTTGCGATTACGTCTGTATTATACATTTTAGAGCTCTGAAATTTGGTACAAGTGTAGGGATAGGTTATTCGCATTGATTGGTATTAATTAAAATGATATTAATGCGCACATTTCTAATAAAAATGCTTTTAAAAAGTAATAATTAAAAGATGTATCTTAAATATCATTTTTGCAAAAAATTATTTGTAGCGTTGCTAGCACAACGGTAAGATGCTTATTTGGTAATTTAAATAATTTATAAATGTTATGGTTCAAATCTCCAATACACTTTAAAATAATTTACATAGAATTTCATTTATTTAAAAAATAGGAGTAATTATTTTAAAAATTAAAAAAAAACTAGGAATGTATACAGACATACATGCCTGCAGCTCATCGACGTATATCCAAGTCTGAATATATCACAAATTATTATTTATCTAGATTCACTTTTAAAATCCTAGGTGCCTAGGTCGCAAATAAAACAACAAATTTAAAACAAGTGTGAATACATTTTCTTTTCTTGACAAAAGCAAAGCAAACTAAGCCGACTATAAATGCATTGATCTTCTTTTGTTCAATTTTTAATTAAAAAACATTTTTTTCTTCAATAGTCTTACATAATTTTTCAAAAAAAAATATGGAAAAATATTGTTCCATTTCCTGTACATGCACGAAAATTTTGAATGCAGTTGTGTAGAAAATAACGCAGAAAAAAAAATAAAAACTGAAAAAAAATTGGAAAATCTTTTTTTTCTCAAGTACGAAGGAAAATTTTGAAAATTAAAACGTACCTTGCACAACTAGACCATAACACGTATCTGTAGAAAAAATTTCATAAAAATCCGTTGGGTACTTTAGGAGATCTGAGTGGAACAAAAAATCTCGTACGAGCGAGCGAGCGGACGAGCGACATACATACGGACATATGTTGTCATAGTCATTTCGTGATCCAGGGGGTCTGTCCGGGATTTCTGTGCAAAAATTTTTGAAATCGGAAGATGCTACAGACATCGTACCGAACACTATAGCTCTTCGACAGGAGGTCGATGAGCTAAAAACTAAAGTATATTGGAGATTTGAACCATAACATTTATAAATTATTTAAATTATCAAATAAGCATCTTACCGTTGTGCTAGCAACGCTATAAATAGTTTTTTGCAAAAAATGTTATTTGAGGTACATCTATTAATTATTACTTTTTAAAAGCATTTTTATCAGAAATGTGGGCATTAATATCATTTTAATTAATACCAATCAATGCGAATAAGCTATCCCTACCCCTGTACCAAATTTCAGAGCTCTAAAATGTATAATACAGAAGTAATCGCAACTTTTTCAATTTTACATGTTAATTCCCTATGTCCCAGATTTCTTGGGACACCCGGTATATATATATATATATATATATATATATATATATATATATATATATATATATATATATATACATATACACGCTTGTCTGCATGTGTACTTATAAACGTACAAGTTTACTGTACATTTCTTCTTATTTATATGGTACGATTGATTATATACAATCATGTCAACTCTACTGTCATCCACAGAGAGTAACAAGCATTTGGCATCTGATCGAAGTTAAGCTAAAGAAATAATTCGTAGATAAAATTAATACCACAAATCTGTCATTTGTAAGTATGCATAATATAAAAATGTTTAAATATTAAAAATTAGTGGTCATGGAATACAGCAATGATATGTAGGGTGTATTTATGTACAAAGAAAAGGGATAGAGTTTGCGTATATATACATACATACATACATATATATATATATATATATATATATATATATATATATATATATATATGTATGTATATATATATGTATGTATGTATGTGTGGGTCCATTGGCTGGATGATACATCTTGCATACAAAACATACACACGTACTTGGACATGCTGCTGTTTGGTACAGCCTGAACCATGGTTGAGTCCATTGGTGTTGGATGGTGTATACTCCTGCTTGTCTGCATGATCTCTCCATGTGTGCGCGTGTGTGTAGAGCCTCAGAGAGGGAGCCTGGAGACTAACGTGGCGCCTGGCTCTGATCGAATGATAAATTGCCTGTCGGGGCCAGTCACCGCGCGCGCACAGGTGGGCCCCACGACAGGACCGGTCTTACAGCACCCTCACACCAACGAGAGAATTATTATAAAGCAGCAGTCCAGCAATGGCCCTACCGATAGTAACGTCCAAGTTATTCCTACATTTATTCATATATCCAATGGATAAATGAATTATTTGTTCTATTTAAAATCGTATGTGAATTAAGTTAGATAATTAATTAATTTCTACAATACAGTCCTGTCGAGAGTAAATCTTATATCGTTACATGGACCGGTTGAAGGAGAACCTGCGGGACTCGTGCATAATTACCCCCGGATTACAATTATTAATTATTGATCAAACAGGAATACGTTCTGCGTGTTGCATGTTACTCACTCATGTGCACCAACTATCGTCTAACCATCATATATCATCAAGCCGCCGAGAGATGCAACTGGTCATCGTTCAAAACCTTCACGTGCACTGCAACAACTTTCGGAAGTAACTTTTGATCATTTCGTTCTTTCAATTTATTATCGTAGCACGTTCAAAAACATTGACACTGTTTTATATATATATATATATATATATATATATATATATATATATATATATATACGAGCAAAAACTCTTGAGTTTAGAAAATTTCTACAGAGCAAAAAAAAACTAAACTAGGCGTCTGAATTGATGAGAAAAAACAACGTGACGAACTAAAGATTCGAAGTTTACGTATGCACCATCGAATGCGTAGTAAAACATGTTTAAAGCGTACGTTTAGTTATCCAGATGGGAGACATTTAGATACCTGTACGACACTACTAATTGGCCGCATTAAACCAATGCGTCTCTCTGTATGTGTATGTATGTAACACAGTAGCAAAGCCAGCACAACCAGCAGCAAACTCCGTAAGACTTGTTGTAACATCGACAATTTTAAAAGACAACCGGTCATCTTCCAAGCTCTGGTAACATTAAGTGAGACTGAACATGCTTCCAATGTGACAGATACAGGATAGATTTGTCATCGAGAATCGATTCATTTACCGGGTTTGATTATTTATTGATTATATTTTATGGTATGCAATCGTAGATAAATGTAACGTAATGCATATTGGTTAGGTGCTAATGCTTGAAATGGTATCGTTTTTATACGAATTTATTACCGGCTATATTTTATACTTGTAATGGCTAAGTGTGAACAGGAAGAATAGTACAAGATTGTGATATATTGCACATACCTTGGCTTGTCGTCATATTTTACTTAACACAATGAATGGATGCTTTTTGTTTAAATTAATTCACCTACTACGATCATCTTGAATTTGAGGTTAAAGTCACCTCGGAGTTTGAAGTGTACGTGTTGTTAATGCATTAGTATTGTATAAATAATGGATTTGAGAGTTGATACACGTGCGTGGGTGAGTGCATTTCAGCGTGCGAATTATTGCGTTTGTTTATTTGCGTTTGTTCTGACCGCGAACTTGGTCGTGCATAGAGTGCACAGTGAAAGAGTAATCTCGTTTTTTTTTTTTTACAACAAAATGTCCGGCATTACCATGCACACTAGGTACACCTTTCACTAAACCCATAGCTATCATATTTTTCAACCTTTACCGCTAAATTTTTATCGCATTTCTTACGAGTTAGAAATCACTCACGTAACAAAATGACAAACTGGTCATGTTTGCCAACCGTTTATAAATAATTTCGCCACTGTTTACGAATACCTTTGCAAATTTAGTGACATTTAGTTTTACAAGTTACGACAAGTCATTTGAATGACTACATGTAGGTACATATTCGCGAGTTTATATATTGTATATACACCTTTTTATCGCTTGCGTTGTCACGTGGCGTACGTGGATATTGAAATCGCTTTTATTTATCAACTATTCGAGATTGTGCTGCCACCAACCCTCTTTCTCTTGGATAGAAGGATTTCTTTAATAACCGAATTTACGGAACAAAACAGATATACTATGAAATAAAACAAATATTGTAAACACGTGCGGATAAAAATAATATATATATTGTTACGAATCGAGTTGTTCCCTTTTACATAAAAGTTGAATAGATACACAATAAATACTAACAAAGATATAATACAAAGGTCTACTTACAGCCGTTCATCACTGAAGTTAATATATATTTTAATGCAGATCTTAAAGCAAAGAGAGATGTTTACTCGGACAAGTTTCAAATCAAAGAGAGTGATGTATTTATAATAGAATACAGACTTGGGGTTGACACCCCCACTCCAAGTGTTTAATGTTTGTCTTATTGGTCAGCATTCGCCCGACCAGGCAAAAAGATCTCCAAAATACTAACTCATAAAAAATAACTAAATTCCCGTTAGGGTCTTCTTGCCTGAGTCCAGAGAATGCTCACCAGCTAACCTTGGAATGTACCGAGATGTTTTAGCGACTGCTACAACTCCTCCCCCCTTTGGATGCAACTCATATTCCTCCCAAGGATTATGAGGCATTCTAAAATCCCAAAATGCTTCGCAAAGCCAACTTGTACTCACGACAAGAAGCACGCAGTCCGCCATTACCCTCGATCCTCCAGTCTTCCATCAGGATCCATCATGCTCGACGCCATCAGCGTGGAACGTCACTCACTAGCTGCCATGCAACGATGCGAAGCTCCTGGCTAGCCTAGCTGTGACTCGCCGTGCATACGTCCTGGTACTGGTTGAAAATAATGCGGCTGGACTTCTCGACTCGTGTTTCTTCATGGACTCATAGTTCGAAACGATGATGAGTTCAACCATCGAGAGTTAGCGTTGCGCAGTTCAACTAAAACACCCAGTACATCCCACAGTATTTTGTTCTAAAAACTTCAAAAATAATGGCAATACAATGAAACAAATTATTATAACGTCCAGTTTATCTACTGGTAACAATGAACTAATATACTTAACATAAACATAATATTACGATCCGCAAAGATTCAGCAAAGATTACACATAAAGAACTTAACTACTAATTGCTTAACTAGTCACTGAGGGTTTAGGTTACGTAAAATTTGAGACAAAAACTTACAAAACTAAATTAACTTTACATCACGTAACCTAAAACATCAGTTGGCTACCATCGGATAGGAGCGCCAACTTCCTAAGTCATACAACAATTACGACTCTGGCATCCGAATTGTACTACCGGTTCGTTATTATCCGTGAAACGTTCGTCGCTGTCGAGATCCGTATACGTCGCTGAAATTTTTGTGTTGGTCGGTGTTTTTACGATTCTCATTACTGGTATCTCGATCGCTTATGTTCTGATCAGGTGGTTCGATGTCGGTAGGTGGTAGGAATGCAAGTAACGGTTTTAAATCAAAATATTCGTTGTTTGGTCTGGGATTACATGGTACTGCTGGGATGGGGGTTGCTGGTCTTTCTTCTTGGACCTTTTCTATATCAGAAAGACATAGTTTCAGCCGGTTGGCGTGCATCACACTGTGCTTCCCTGTCTTCGGATCTGTAATAACAAAGTTCACCGGGGTTATCTGTTTCTTTATATGGTATGGTCCACCAATCCATGGGTTGATTAGTTTCTTGGTCATTCCAGGCGGTACTGTGAAATCACGAAGAAATACGCTATCTCCAATTTTGAAACAGACCTGAGCTGAAATGATATCAGAAGTTAATTTGCTTTTTGGCATTACATCTAATATATTCGACTCAGAATCAGATTTAATTAATAATTGCGAGGATGGAATTTCTGTTCCTTTTTCTGTATTAGTAACGATATGTAACTCTGATGCATCTTGAATTTCAGAAGATAATTTCGTGTCGGAAATTATGCTTGTATCGGATTTTTCTCTCGATTCTGTTGTGATATGTGACGTACTCGAAGCATGCGTTGGTTCTTCTATATCTGAAATATGCTTTTCAACTTTTTTGGTTAATTGATGAGTAGAATGTAAAACGTTTTCCTGAATATCACTGTTGATTCTCTCCGACAAAACTTTTGAATTCTGAATGTTAAATTCAGGTAGACTTTCTGAAACGTCTGTTCTTTCCGCGATAAAGCTAAGGTGTGATTGTAATTCAGATCTAGGACTAGTTTTCGGTTCAGAAGTGATGATTTTAGAATCAGAGTCTGATTTTTGCTTACTTAAATTCTCATTAAACTCCGAGAGAATATTTGTACTTTGCTCTTTTAATGCTTCTTCCGATTTTGAAGGTTCCTTAGTTAGAATATGATCAATTTCAAAAACAATTTGTGAATCAGGTATTTCTAAAGCGTTTTTATTGGAATGAAGTGACTGTTTGATGTCTGATGGTATCTGAGATTTGTCGGACACTGTTGTATGATCGGATTCTACAGTTTTCGATGATTCATTCTGCTGAATAATAATACGAGCGAGTCTTGCTGTGTCCTGCACATATTGTATTCGATCAGAGTTTAAATTCTGTCTTTTTACTTTACACTCCGCTAACCTATGTCCCTTGGTTTTGCAACGCGAACACGTGGGCACCGTTTCGTCACGTGGTCGTTGCTGGGCTTTGCAGAACCTTGCTATATGTCCGACATTTTCGCATTTAAAGCACATTCTAGTATCTTCTCTTGCTACAGTTGCTTTGGTTTTTACTGTAATATTGCTATCTTTCGTACCGTTACTGAATTCGCGCGTGCGTACCTGCGAGGTGCTTGGGTTCTGTACTACATGAAATGCAGTATCTCGTGTGTCCGAATAACGAACGAATTCTTGATGTTCGCTATCAAGGCTCCCTAACTGCCGTTCTATCCGTTCCGATTTTTTCGCAGTATTAATACCTTCTTCGAATGTTCGCGGATCAGCGTTTAATACTGGACGCCTAAGAACCGGTAACAGACCTTCTAAGAGTTGGTCCAATAATCTTTGGTCAAGCATTTTATTTTGAATTCTAAGTTCTTCTGCGTTATCCGATTTATCAAACAACTGCGAACCTATAGTACGCAACCGACTTACATAGGCGTCTACTGATTCTCCAGCCCTCTGCACGCAACGGTAAAATGAACGCGAAACCACGCTTGGAGCCTGCTTTGGTGCGAACCTTTCTATTAGCGCGGATCTAAATTCGCTCCACGATTCTGTTGCTTGAAGTAACGGACTATTACCAATAAATAAACGCGCTTCTCCGAGAGTACAAATTTTAGCGATAGCAATTGTTGTTACTGGCGTCCAGTTTCCGATTTTGCTTATTAATTCTACCTGCTCAATGAATTGCTTGACGGACAGATCATTTGTGTTACCGTTAAACATCGGTATCTTATTTACTAGACCCATAACGGAAGTTGCGGCAGTCATGGCTTCCATTTTGTAATTAATTCCTCGATTTTTTAAATTTAAAATATACACGCTATAAAAATATCGGCAAATTAAAAAACGAACTTGACTGTTACTAGTATAAGGTACAACTGGTTTGAAATGTTCTATCCCGCCGCTTGCCAACAGTTTGTCACGTGGCGTACGTGGATATTGAAATCGCTTTTATTTATCAACTATTCGAGATTGTGCTGCCACCAACCCTCTTTCTCTTGGATAGAAGGATTTCTTTAATAACCGAATTTACGGAACAAAACAGATATACTATGAAATAAAACAAATATTGTAAACACGTGCGGATAAAAATAATATATATATTGTTACGAATCGAGTTGTTCCCTTTTACATAAAAGTTGAATAGATACACAATAAATACTAACAAAGATATAATACAAAGGTCTACTTACAGCCGTTCATCACTGAAGTTAATATATATTTTAATGCAGATCTTAAAGCAAAGAGAGATGTTTACTCGGACAAGTTTCAAATCAAAGAGAGTGATGTATTTATAATAGAATACAGACTTGGGGTTGACACCCCCACTCCAAGTGTTTAATGTTTGTCTTATTGGTCAGCATTCGCCCGACCAGGCAAAAAGATCTCCAAAATACTAACTCATAAAAAATAACTAAATTCCCGTTAGGGTCTTCTTGCCTGAGTCCAGAGAATGCTCACCAGCTAACCTTGGAATGTACCGAGATGTTTTAGCGACTGCTACAGCGTAGCAATTAACATTGACCTTATTGCATGCAAGAAAAAACCCCTAGATCAAATGTGGGCAGTTATGTACTACACAAGGCTGTTGACCGCTACATCATACATACACACGCACACACACACACACACACACGCGCATATACGTGTATGTATGTCATATTATTATATATTATAGTTCTACTTGAAATTGAACACATTTGATCAGTTATTACATAGGTTTAAATTGAAATTCGTATCGTATTTGTTTCAGATACGTTTACGAATGCGTAATAATGAAATATAGAGAAAACCCAAGTGTAGTATTTATGGTTGAAGAGAGTATAGAAGAGAATCGGTGTTACTGATGGTTGTATGATAAATTCTTGAAGTATCATTAAAATCCCGTAGCTGTCATCATTACACCATGATATTATATGAAGTACTCATCCTTTTGTGGACGCTCGACCGGTCTGTGATTCAGCCAGGACAACAAGTTACTTAGCTGTCTAGCTACCGAGCTAGCTAGCTAGTGAACGAGGCAAGCTAGGTAGCGAGCCGGTATTACATACCATTGGTGTAGTGTTATTACTAGGATATAACCGACACCGGTCGGTATCTGCTGGTATCTTGTACACTAGCTGTGAACAAGTTATATATCTTGTGCAGTTCGAACTACTACCGCTGTTGCTGCTGCTGCTGCTGCTGCTGCTACGTACAAAATGCGTACGTGACTCACACTGGACACAGTAATGCTCACTTCAATGGGAGGATACTTGCCCCTGTTTCTGCAATGAGTTATGTGTTTGTAAACTGTAAACTTTCATGTCAGAAACATGTTTAGATATGCACAAGTTATTCTTAACACTTAGAAAACCTTTTGAATACATTAGATTATACAATATGACAATATTCCATAATTTTTAGCATAAAACTATTTATCGGTTATTAAATGATAGCTTCATTATGATGTGCCATACATTTTTTCGTATTCGTATAATTTTAACATCGTAATAAATTTTGCATCTACATTAAATGTAATGTACCGTTTTCGAAACGATTACAAACTTGTAACGTACAAAGTAGTCGCTTTGTTACAATCAGATTTAAGGTTGGTTTTGTTTTTTAAGTTAACTACCTGAGTGGCTGTGTACGTACAGATAGATACTATCCTTGTTCGGATCTAAAACAACATTGAACACTGTGTACAAGGAATAGTGTCTAATGCGTGGTCCAAACATAGAAGGAGAAATGTTCACGTTGCGTGTTTAGCCGTGAGGCTCTCAAACGCAGGCCAGTGGAAAACACCAACATCATCAGTAGCTTAGCGCGGGAGCAGGGACGCGCCAACAATCAGCTAATCTTTGCAAGGAGGAAACGCACTTTCTGCCTTCAACCGTTAACTGTAAAACCGCCAGGTTACCCCCTCAGGTCTTACAGATGCGACCCACACACACACACACACACACACACTTGCACTCTATACTTACACTGTATTCAGCCAAACACTCAATTCACGTCATCAACAAAATGTCACTAGAAATTATGACGTCATGTTCGATTACGTTTACACGAGCTTTAGCTTGGTTGCATTTTTTTGACGCCCTTTCCCATTGGTTCACGGCGAGTGCCCCATACGCCTCACCCTTGCCGCAGCACTGGTGTACACTATAATGACAGTTGCAAAGATTACGTTGTTCCAATTTCACCATACTGGTGACAAGGTTACCAACATATGAAAATTGTTAGTGAAATACGAGATTTACTTTCAATAAAATTGCCATAAATTATCAGGTCCAATTTCTCGGCGGTCACCGAAAACTTGTCCGGTGAAAAATAAACAAAATAAAAATAACCGTTACGCGACTATACAAGCTGCTTAACAGCCATGTTATAATTCAAACGGTGTCATTAATTGTTAATAAAGGCAATAAAGATCGATGGAGTCAAGACCAGAAGCTGCGGATACTGATAAATAATAAAGGAAAGAAGAAAACGAAAAAAAAAAGGCCAAGACACTCTCTTGTATGAGTGAGGAGGATGAAAAAAATTGTTTTTAATTGAGCATCGTGTTCGCATGATGCTGCTGTTGCTGCTGCTGCTGATCGTAAATTAGTTCGTATGCGGGCCGACAGAGGCGCTGACCGCGGGCGGATGTTCACGCTGCTTTTATATAAATTCATTCTTTCCCCTCGCACCGATGTTTATACATCTTTTTCGCCCTTGTATCCTCGTGGACAGACAACCGGAAACGGGTCAATGTACTGTTGTACTGTTGGGCGAAATTATTTGTACCAAACCGAAACCAAAATCCACTTTGGATGAACTGACATTAGTGTTAAGGGTTGATAATAAGCGAATGACTTGTGCAACGACAGTTTCATTCATCAATAACGACGATATAATAAGAAAATTCTCAAACATATGCAGGATATCTCGTGTAGTGTGTTAGTTTCAACGTATATAGTAGATGTCCGCATTGCTAGTGAGCACTTACCGTGCAAACGACATTAAAGATTTTATAGCTTATTCATTTCAGCTTTTCCTAACTAACTAATTCCTACATACCTATATATATATATATATATATATATATATATATATATATATATATATATATATATATATAATATATTAATAAAATATAACAACATTATGCGTCATACGCACGTACTTGGCCGTAGAACACTTCTCAGGAATATTCTAACATGAACTAGTAAATAAGATAATCACTCTGAAAGTACAGTGCCTTACAAGATGTCAGGATTGAAAATACACAATCATCTGTAGTTCAATTTACTCGTAAATAATCTTTCACAAGTACCAAATATAAATTATCCAGTACTTGTGTTGTTTTTACTTGTAAATACCAGGAGCAGGGCCGCCCTAACCACAGGGCTAAGTGGGCTATAGCCCAGGGGCACCAGCCATTTTGGGGCTGCAATTTTGCTTGCTAAAAAAACCTCAATCGAAGAATATTAAAAAAAATAATCTGGTGTAGGCACCACACTACTTTCTTATACTCAATTTAAATTGGCAGATATTTGACATTTAAAAAGCGCATTTCTGTAAATATTTTGTCTCCGTTTTGTTTTCATAGCATATATGATATTTTAAATACATGCCAATATATAAATACATTTTACTCAAAATTGGATAAAGATAGAACAAAAATGCATAGAACATTTTTTCTTAAGCTTATTGTTTCCTATAACTTTTATTTCCAAACTTTTTCCATATCACTTTTATTTTCTCCAATAATTCGCAATGTTCGATTTTGATGTTCAATAAACTTCCTCTTCCGGTTGTGCGATTATGCCTGAAATCTAATCAGCTCTTCATATAATCAATAAACTTTTAAATACGAAGTTTCATTGTCCTGTCTTCGTTCGTTTTGAAGATAATGAACATACAGACACACATCCACACACACAGACGTCATGGCGAAAATAGTCAAAACGTATTCAGGGTACCTCAAAATCTCGCAATCGAAATTTTTCATGATTCCTATACTTCCTTTATACTACGTATAAGAAAGTAAAAAACGTCTGCCGAATATATGTATGAGCTCTTTTCTTGTGAAAAGGGGTGTATTATTGTTAGTAGTTCATGGGCACCAAATATCTTAGGACGGTCCTGATCAGGAGGCAACTGTTGAAGTAATAATTAATTCGTAGACGGTAATTCTTGGTGACTGTTCGTAAGAAAGCCACACTAAATATAGTCTGAAGAAAACCAAACTGACTTCTACGTGCTAGTTCAGTCACTACTACCCCGCACCAAACTCATACGTGTGTGCATAATCATAACGAATTCCACCGTGCACCTAACGAAAATTCAGTGCCGTAACTAGGTTAGGAAGCGCCCGTGGCACGTGCCTAACGTGCGCCCCTCCCCCATCCAAAAAATGACAAAAATTTTAAAATAACAAATTAAATTTTTCTAAATGTTAAATACCCACTATTAACCCCTTCAACATATCTTGTGCATACAATTATGTGCATCGAATTATATACATATTTGCAAAGGTGTAGTCCAAAAAATGTAGTGCCGGGACGGATAATTTTTTTTATAGTATTTAATACAGCAGAAGTGTAAATGAAAAAGTTGTTAAAAATTCTGAATCATTTATATAATAAAACATTTTATTATCAAATATTTAATTATTACTTTTGGCTTTTTTTAAATGTGTCAGAATTTAGCCCAGCGTTCTTAAAAAGTATCCTGGCACAATTACACCCCTGTATATTTGTATAAATAAATAATCTATTAATCAAGAAAAATAAATTGTTATTCATATTCAGTGACTAATAAATTAAAGAAATACATGACATAGGTATAATTTAAAATAAAATGTTCAGCATAATAATTTTTCTAACTTTTTCATTTGCAAACACATCTATTAAACCCGATTTACATGATGAGTTTTCTTATGATTTAATGCAACTGAAATAATTTGATAATTCAAGTTTCGTGAGACAATTTACACAGCAACTTTATTTGATTGGTTTTTACCACGAAAAGAGAACACTACCAACTTGTTAATATCAAATAAATTAAGTTACTCTACCCGCTAAATAACTCAAACGTAAGAGTATATTTCAATGTAAGTAATTTCTTTACAATGAAAAACTTGACCAGAAAGCAAAAGGAATGTAGGTATACTAAGAGCAACGAAGAATTCGGTGATGGTGGGTTACAGGTTATAAACAATTTACATACATACATACATACATAACATCACGCCTTTCCCATTACTGGGGTAGCAGGCCCTTTATTCCCTACAATCACTCCAAAAAAAAATATATTATATATTATATATTATATAGAAAACTGCCTTTCATTCCTTATTTTCTAACAATAGCTCGCCAAATACTCCTATCCATACATAACTGTCTCGCCACGTTAATATCCATACACCTTGTCATACATGCTCTCCTATTATTTCTGCTTATAATTTTACGTTCACTCAAAACATTTTCTGTCATATTCATAAACAATTTATAGTAAAAAAATCTATATGCTAAACAATTTGTAATTAGGTGTTTTGAAACTTGTACAAAATCAGCCACATAAACATAAACCTCTACCAATTTAGAGACCTGAACCCGGTCCAACGAAACCGCCATCCAACATATTAAAATAATAGGCGTAAGTTTTATATAAATATCGATATTAATACGAACGCTTACTTCGAATCAGTAGATATAAATGTCAAAATGTTTAGAATTGTATATAACAAAGAACATGAAAGGTTGGTAACCACCATTAAAATATAAATATCACTAAATGTTACTATATTCAAGGTAATTTTCCTCAAGAATTAGAACACGTTCTAACTCGATAAACTGAAGTGAGAATTCAAGTGAATTTTCATTTGGTCAAAATATCGACATTTTACACGATGAAACGCCGACCTTAAATAAATTTATTTGAAAAGTCATGAGAAAATCCACCGTGTAAATCGGACTTTGCAACGTCGTAATTTAATGTTCTTGCAATATCATTCTCAATTGATATTTAACATGTTAACATTAACATGATATTAAACATGTTTGCCGAATGTGGATTTTTATATCTATTTACTTTTATTTCTTACATTTTGCGCCCCAAACTGATTGCGCCCGTGGCGGGGGCCTCTTTCGCCACGCCCTCGTTACGGCACTGCGAAAATTATCGAAGTTTAACTCGGTAGATTCGAGGTTCTGTATTAATACGCATGTGTGAGCTCTAGTGCAGGTAGACCTATGCACACTTGGGGCCCCTCTAAGGGGCGGGGATGCTGTGACCACTGTAATTACATATCACACACACACACACACACACACACACACACACACACACACACACACACACACACACACACACACACACACACACACACACACACACACACACACACACACACACACACACACACACACACACACACACACACACACACACACACACACACACACACACACACACACACACACACACACACACACACACACACACACACACACACACACACACACACACACACACACACACACACACACACACACACACACACACACACACACACACACACACACACACACACACACACACACACACACACACACACACACACACACACACACACACACACACACACACACACACACACACACACACACACACACACACACACACACACACACACACACACACACACACACACACACACACACACACACACACACACACACACACACACACACACACACACACACACACACACACACACACACACAGGTATATATATACCGGGTGTCCAAAGAAATCTGAGATATTGGGAATTAACAAGTAAATATAGAAAAATATTGATTACTTCTACACGATACATTTTAGAGCAATAATGTAAATAAAAAAGTTGTTCAGAATTAAAAACTGCATAATATAATACCATATTTAATGGTCAAATATGTTTACATACGAGTAAATCAATTTTAAAATACTACATTTTAATGAGAGAAGAGGAGGTCGTGAAACAAAAACGCTATGTTTTGATTACTTGTTGTTGTAATTAAATGTAATGTATTATATGTAATATATGTAATTTTTGTTCCATGACCTCCTGATCCGTCATCAAAATGCAATATTTCAAACTTGATTTACACGATATACACTTGAGCACTGTAGTCATATTATGTAGTTTTTAATTCTGAACCCTTTTTTCTTTGCTCTAAAATCTATTGTTCATTCTGAAGTAATCACAATACATATTTCTAAATTTACATGTTAATTCCCTATGTCCCTATATCTTGGGTCGAAATGAATCGAGTGGCAATAGCGTTTAGGGAGGAAATTACATGCAATTTTACTTTTATAACTCGAACTTCTATTAGTCGAATTTCTCCATAACTCGAATAACATGATCTTCACGTGCATTCCATAATTTCCCTTTTCGCTTGACACGAGATGTTGTGTTTCAATGCAAAAAAATTAGAGTGAGCGCGGAAGATCAAATACGCATAAAACCACAGTTCTGTTGTGATTTTTTCGAAAAGGTAGTACACTTTTTTGTGCAATAATGTATGTTATGAGCAAAATACCTGGTTTATAGCAACACACACTCTCACACAAAAACACGTCCTTACCTCAAACTGCCTTTTTTCGTATTGCATTTTTAGCTCATCGACCTCCTGTCGAAGAGCTATAGTGTTCGGTACGATGTCTGTAGCATTCTCCGATTTTAAAAATTTTTGCGCAGAAATCCCGGACAGACCCCTTGGATCACGAAATGACTATTACAACATGTGACCGTATGTATGTCGTTCGTCCGCTCGCTCGCTCGTACGGTTTTTGTTCCACTAACTCCTCCTAGACTATCCAACCGATCTTGATGAAATTTTTTTTACAAATGCGTATTATGGTCTAGTTGTGCACCTGATTTTTTGTTTTTCAAATTTTCCTTTAGTACTTGAAAAAAAAAAAATATTTTCCAAAAATTTTTCAGTTTTTATTTTTTTTCTCCTTTATTTTCCACTCTATTGTATTCAAAATATTCTTGCATATGCAGAAAATGGAACAATAATTTTCCATATTTTTTATTTTGAAAAATTATGTAAGACCATTGAAGAAAAAATTATTCTTTAATTAAAACATGAACAAAAGAAGATTAATGCATTTATAGTTGGCTTAGTCTGCTTTGCTTTTGTTAACAGAAGAAAATGGTTTCACACTTGTTTTAAATTTGTTGTTTTACTTCGACCTGGGCACCTACGATTCTAAAAGTGTATTTAGGTAAATAATTTGTGATAAATTCAGAATTGGACATACGTCGATGAGCTGCAGGCATGGGTGACTAACCCATTCTTTGAATACTAGTTAATTGTTCGGATTGTTTGCAAAACGAATACATACACATTTATCCCTTATAAGTTTGCTAAGCACGAACGGGAACGAGGCAAATTACTGAATATTTTAACCGAAATTAGTATGTACTCCTAGTACACGATTTGGATTCAATAAAATAGTGTGTAATTATACCACTGTAATGTTTATAAACAAAATCGCTAATTTTAATCAACATTTCTATAATTCGAAGTCTCCATAAGTCGAACTTTTTTTTGGTGGACAATAGTGATTCGAGTTATGGAAGTTTGACTGTATATATATATATATATATATATATATATATATATATATATCACATCGGGACTCGAGGTTTTTGATAACAATAACCGATTGATAACAATATCCGAAAAATTCATAAGCACAAAATTTTATTAATTAATTTAAAATAAATATGTAACAATAAATAATGAAATTAACTACAAAAATTAAAACATTTTTGCATTTAAATTTGAAAATATGTAGATATGTATGTATTACGTACATATATGTAATTATTGCAATATGTATGTGTGTTTATTAGAAAAGAATAATTCAAATTTAAAATGGACCTAATTATTAATAAAAATTTCATACGCGTGTTGCGTCTGAAAAATCAAATGACCTGTGCTGCCTACCTTGCCGCAAAACTTAGTTCAGTTAAGATAATACAAACGAATTGATAACATACCGATATCATGATTCCATGAAACGAAATTTTTTTGATGTAGTTGTATACATCCGGGTCGTTCTTCGTGAAAGTGATAACAATATCCGATTGATAACATTATCCGTGATTCCAATAAGCGGCGTGCACTGTATATATATATATATATATATATATATATATATATATATATATATATATATATATATACGATATATAATACATATGTATATAAGTGAAGATGAATATAAGTGTATGTGACGTGACATGTGTGTGTGTGCGTGTGAATTGATGCAAGCAAGGTATTCAAGCACACAGCATGACCGAGAATTGAACGGCGTTCCACGCGTTCTTTTATATACATATATATTCCCGTCTAGGTAATATGTGTTATTTAATGAAAATTGCAACGATCCAGAATGGCTTTCCATATTAGCGTTTTTTTCCTCTTTTTTATTATGCAAAGTATTTGATCATTTTACAATATTTAAAATTGTCTTATACATGTATACCTGTACTCCTAGACGCTAACAGTGATTGCATTCTTGACATTTTTAAACATATATTCAAAATTTCATTATAAGATAATTCATTGTAGATTTTCTTTAGCCAAAATATAATATTGAGAAGGAAAATATATGATCCGTAATAGTTGGAATAATTGACTTCGTTCAAGGTGTTGTGAACTGTTTATTTCGTGTATAAATATCATAAAGATGATCACAGATGATCAACAATATGCGACGTTTCGACCATAAGGATTTTGGTCATTCTGAAACCACAAAACAATAAGTACTGAACAACAGCGGTAATAAAATAAAATAAAAAACATTTTTTAGCAATATTTAGCTAAATCAAATCTGTTGTTCAGTACTTATTGTTTTGTGGTTTCAGAATGTTGTTTGCTTGATAATGACCAAAATCCTTATGGTCGAAACGTCGCATATTATTGATATATATTTTCCTTCTCAATATTATAATATAATGATACAATTCAAGCATATATATATATATATATATATATATATATATATATATATATATATATATATATATATATATATATATATATATATATATATATAGTTAGAAGTAACGCGTACGTTATCCTGGTGGCAATGCACACAGCATCCCTATGGATCACGCGATGGCTGTACGATGAAGATGGATCTGGCCGTCAGATGCACCAGGTAAATGGATGTGGAGCACAGATGCATCCCACTCAATCATCGCCGCTGCTGTGCATAGAACTCGACATATATGCACGAACCTTACACAGTACCGGGCTTCATACTATAAATATTCCTCGAAACATAATCCTTCCATTCATTCGGTATATTTAACAGGCAAATATTAAAATAGAATATACTTATACGATAACAGCAAGGTAAGATTAACACTGTATCCAACTATTATGTCAACTAATATTACATTGTAAATGAATATTCAGTAGCACTTTATTTGGACAGCTGTAAATCTAACCTTAAATGTCACAGTAGTGATTCATATGTGTATGGAAAGATTTACGACAGTTTGATTGGTAATATTTTCTAGTGAAGTCCAGTCCTGTACTAGTGCATTTCGTCTTGTACATAGCGAGACGTATGTATTTCACGTACCTACTTCATCCAGGTAGGAAATGAGAAATTTTTAATCTGACCGATATTAATTTTAATATTTAATACTACGCCTGAATTCGTTCTTTTCAAATTTTCTCATGTAATAGTTTGGTATTAGGTTCGGGATTAATACGTTTGAAAGGTACGGTGTACGATTTCAAATAAATACAGATTAAAAGGCAACGTTATCAATATTGGCCAGTCACAGAATAGGAGAGATTTAGTGTTTCATCAGGTTAGATGTTATGTTATATTGACAGGAGGGAATATGCATCTATATCTATTATGCCTGAGAATTGTTATTGTGCAGTTCCAATGATTGTAATTGTGTGTGTTTAGACTGTGTAATAGTTTGTGAATTGGCAAGTTCGACACCAGTTAATATGTAGAAATGTGTGGATAGCGTGTTCGGAACCACTAACTCAGTCACTGGTCGCAGACCAGCTCGCATCGAAGCTCAATAATTATTGTAGTACAGAGAGGATTATTGCGGTCGCTATTAATTGCAAATCTAATTAATGCAAATCAGAACCGTCCGTTGCACCGGCCACGCATGATTACTCATTAACGCGCCATTCGCAAACGAAAAGAAAACAGAAAATGCTGCCAATCGCGCGACATGCAACGAGGGCGCAATTAGTAAGAACGTACGTTCCGGTACTTGCACCTTTATATATATGTATATATATATATATATATATATATATATATATATATATATATATATATGTATGTATATATATATATATATATATATATATATATATATATATATATATATATATATATATATATATAAATAATGTGCGTACGTACACCTTAGCTATCTTACTGCACTGAGTAACAAACTACTTAGGTACCTTTCACATTCTACCACATCTACTATCCATCCATCCACTCATCTAACCTAGCATGTCAAACAGAATCACTTCAGAATCTATCTGTCAACGTTTCTTGCAAATCCGCCAACGTTATATTTGGATATAAATGTTGAAGTTGAATGTTAAGGAAGTATGCGGGGGCGGGGGTAGTTGACGTGATGTTAAGGTGGTTTGTGTTTTGTTTTGAAGTAAAGTTTCACGGACCGCTGGTGTTGCGCTCTGACCAGGCGTATGTGAACTCAACTGGAACACACGGGCTTGATGAAAAACAAAACCTCACAAATGACTAATGACGATCATTGCACGCAATTACGTGGCTACTGCGCGTTTTCCTGATGTACAACTTATGAACCTGGTCACTACCCACCGCCTTCTGCAAGATTACTTGATGTGTACATACGTACGTACGTACGTACGCAGGTAGGTACCAGTGGCAACCACCACACTCCTGACGTGGTCAATGTTGCGTGGAACTACTACTAGCTAAACCAACCAACTCACGCTGTTCTGCCTTCCGTCCAACAACATTCTGCATCTAATATCTAATGTCCCACTATATGTGATTGATGTGTTTCTGACGATAATTTTTGATTATACTTGACCAGTAAATATAAACTATGTATCGTTACTTCGATGGCTGCTAGTGTTCTAGACCTGATTATCAAAGAAAGGTTGCTTTAGAACTGACCGAATATGTCTGATTCGGTTCAGAAAATTCTCGAGTTTACGATTTAACCCGATTTGGTGAGTGCTTCACTGTTCTTACATACGACCTTCAACTCTTGAGCAAACTAGTGTTTACGTCTCAATAAACATATAGAGAAACTAACTTATTCTTTGTGCACAGATCGCATTGAAAATAGCAACAAACTACGTATATCTAACATACATGTATAATACACGTTATTTACATATAAGATTTGAATATGCTACACAGATTTATATATATACATATATATATATACAGGGTGTTAATTAAAAAACTGGCCATAGGCGTTTAACATGTAAAATCAGTTTTTCCTCCTGCATTAGTTACCAAATTATTTTAGAGAAAAATACTTTAAATAAAAGTTGTAGAGAATTAAATTCTGCATCTAAGTGAGCAATCAGATTTAATTTTTGACATTTCCTAACTGAGAAAATCAAGTTTAAAATTTCATGAAAACACTTAAGATATAGGAATAGCCATGGAATTTAAACAAAATTAAAAACAATTGTATGACATTGTAACTGTCAAAAAAATTTGTGTTTCGTAATTTTCGTTCAATAACAGATATTTCTAAAAGTATGGAGCAGTTTTCACATGAAGAAAAGCTTCAAGTAATAAAATGGTTCTATTCTGGATAAATTTATCTAAATATTCGTGATTTAATAATTTTTTTGACAGCAAATGTCATACAATTGTTTTTAATTTTGTTTAAATTCCATGGCTATTCCTATATCTTAAGTGTTTTCATGAAATTTTAAACTTGATTTTCTCAGTTAGGAAATGTCAAACATTAAATCTGATTGCTCACTTAGATGCAGAATTTAATTCTCTACAACTTTTATTTAAAGTATTTTTCTCTAAAGTAATTTGGTAACTAATGCAGGAGGAAAAACTGATTTTACATGTTAAACGCCTATGGCCAGTTTTTTAATTAACACCCGGTATATATATATATATATATATATATATATATATATATATATATATATATATATATATATATATATATATACAGTGAATTTCGCTTATAACGAACCCGCTTATTGCGAACTTTCGCTTATAACGAACCAATCTGTAAAGTACGAACTAAAGTATCATTAAACGTGTGTTATTTTTTTCGCATATAACGAACCCGTTTATAACGAACTTTCGGGTATAACGAACCTTAATTTTTGTTATAATGGCAAAAGTTTTCGGTTATAACGAACTTAAAACGGCATTTTACCAAATAATCAGGTGATTCCTCGAAATCTTTCAACTTCTCATATGTAAGGTCGCCGTAACAGTTTTTGCAGTTCTTGTGTATATGTGGTTAATTGTATGAAAAAAAAAATATCGGACCTTCCCGCGATTGGAACGGATCATGCGGAAATTTCAGCATGCTCCACATGTCCTGTCCGCCCCTGTTCACTGTATTTAATGTGTTAAAGAAGTACAATTATGAGTTACGCAATTTCGAAGAAAATACGTAAAGCTCTTACTTTAAATAAATAAAAATAATATAAAATAATAATAAGTATAAATAAAAGTAAAATAAACGATTTTTTCAAATAAGATTCATAAAAACTATTGTTAGTGTACAATGTATATGTATTACAAAACAATATCTAACTAAATTTTGAATAAATCTGGATTTGTTTAGTTTTGCAAAACAGTTCTTCATATTATGTACCTACTTGAAACATGTACCTATGCATTAATAAAAATAATGAATTTTTGATGTTTATCGTTTATTACGAACTTCGCTTATAGCGAACTATTTTCGTCGGTCCCTTGAGGTTCGTTATAAGCGAAGTTCACTGTATATATATATATATATATATATATATATATATATATATATATATATATATATATATATATGACAACTAAACAATTAAAAAAATTATGAAAATTGCGTTGGTTGTCACTTATCACTTGTTAATCATACAAAGGTAAACTGATTATTCCTTAAGTTTTACTTAAATACCTTAAATTAATACCTATTTTTCTTAAAAATTTGATTATGTAACTCATCAAAATTTTTATACTACCGGAAGTAAAAAGTCTTTCTGATTCTAAAAATTTAGTCAAAATGGTATGTTGCCATTTAAAAAATTAAAGTTGCACAGCGTAACGCATGCGCGTAATGGCTTAAGATAATTTCAAGGTCACAGAAATATAAAGTACTTTTTACCATGTAACTTTTGTCTGAAACATTTTTGACAAAATTCAATAATAACAAAAATATAGCCTTGTTGCATTACTTTCTCTACACCCTGTATATATATAAATAAAACATAACGAATATTTCGTTTTAATAACATAAAACAAACTCGCTCCAGTCATAATTCACTATACGATATGTTAATAAGTTCATTAAAATATTCAAATTAAATCACTTTTTAAATGCATAATAAAATCATCGTCTTTTATTTATTTTTTATGTTCAAATAAAAACGAGTGCACGACATATTGCAATTTTTTTGTACGCTTGCGGCTGAAACAATTATATATTTACATGTGAAATTTACCGAGGCGTTTTTCAGTTGGTTGCTTGCTTGCTGGGGATATATAATGTGCGGATGGAGAAGATTCGTGTAATTTATCACGCGAATATGTGTGGGTGTCAACGCAAATTACCGCGGTCGCTGTAAATAGCAAAGTTTATTAGTAATTTTATCCGAAACTAAACGTCAAATGTCAACAGACATCGCAACCAGCTTATCTAAATTCAAACCAATCATTTTACATTCGTATATTTTTTTTGTCTCGTGTAACTCATAAATTAAAAATGCCTTGATTAGAATTTAAAACTATTCTAAAAATTATTTATTATTTAGTAAGAAATAGTGTTTAATAAATGAATAATCATTAGTAATTTGTTGAGAAAGAATTACAAGGATGAAATACGAAAATAACGTGATTTCAAAACTGATTTAAAGCATTATAACCCGTATGTACATTGCTCTTATCTTTCGATAAATATAAAAATAATTAAATATCAGGTGTAACCGAGGCAGTTTAGATAGCCATAAAACAACAACAAAAACGTTGTAAAATGGTAGATAATTATAAAGTGTCTTGCATCCAATTACGACAGGCTACAAGTTCATTTGCACTGCAATCGTATAAATAAAAGTTGCCGTGGCCTACATGCAACCATAACACAACAAAATCAACGCAAAGTAACACGTCAAAAAGGACAGCATATATATATTGCTCACCCCGTTTCTATCCAGAACTTTAGAGCCCTTTGCAAGTTACTATGGTTCTTCTAGTAATCGTTTGTTTGCGAATATTTTAACAGCGAAAATGAGAAATCGAATACAGCTGCGGCCGAAGCTTTTTTTGTTGTGTTGTCGATAGTAGCACAGCCTACCGCGATTCACTCAAGCGTTACTTTATAGATATTAATTTGTTTCTGCCTGAACCCCCTCGCCCGCGCTAACGCGCGTAATACCCCATCATTGGTGAGCCCCCTTCCGCGCTGACGCTGCTCCTGGCATTACTACGGCAACATCTCGCCGTGACTGTATGCATGTAGTGTAACGCACTGACGTATCTCGTTCGCGAAGCAGTTTTACGATTACAACTCGTTCGGAACTATATATTGAGTATTTATTACTTTATTAGCGCAACCGATCGGTTTCGAGTTTTTACTGTGTCCGGGTTGCATTTCCCCCTCCCACTCTCGCACTCTCTCGTTCTCTCTCTCTCTTCCTAAATACACATCTGCACGCGTGGACGGTAATTACAAGTTAATAAGATTTCCTTGTTCTAATTTATGTGTAAGTGCAGATGGTGATTTTTAGATTTTTATACAGCTACCTGCATTGCCGACGAATTGCGCAAAGATTACGGGTTTGTACACATATACACATGTACATATGTGTGACAGCGGTTGTCAAAAGTTATAGTACGCAATTATTTACGTACGTATTTATGGCAACATTTAATGTCAACGGAATTCTATCAAAATTAACCGTCAAATATTTACATAACTATTATATTGTATATAACATACAGTCCAATTCACATACTTTCAATGCATTGGCATTTAGTTATAAAGTACGTGCAATTGAAGTCAGTTTTGACAAGACATCTCCACTGAAATCTAACCAGAGAACTAGAGTTGAGGTTATGTATAGAAAATGACGTGTTGTGAACAGTTTGAGACACACTCGGAGTGCTTGTATGAAAATGCGATGTAAATGTGCGGGGAATACGTGCAAAATAGAACGAAAGAAATGTATATAATGGCGATTCGGTCGGTACACTGTATTATTAGAATGACTTCCGTATTGTAAATGGGTTTGAATAATTTCTATGAAAAGTAAATGACGTACAATTACTTGTAACGTGTAAAAATATCAACGAATATTAGTACAATTATATGTAATAACAACATGCAAAGCGGACTACTACTGTTAACTCTTCTAACTAAATACGCACACGTATATAACTGGCTTGGTATGTAGATAACAGATCTACAATATATGTATGTATTAAATTAACATTGATTACTTCAACTTGAAGCTAAAAAAACAAAACAATAATCACATTACCTTAATAATACTGGCAACTCAATGTAAATAGTTAAAATAAATGAAATAAACAAAAAACCAAGAACATAATTGTTGGTAGAACTATTCAAATTATTAGTACATTAAGCTTTCACATCAGCAGTGTGCTTTTAAGATTAATTACCATCGTATTCGTCTTGCCTGGCGCTAATTCGGGCGCTAGTGCCTGGCGGGCCTGATCGTTGACGGTGACCTTGAATATGTCCGCCGGCTATAATCTAACGACTAACGGTTCCACCGTTTCTAGGAAGTCAATATATATAGTCGAGTCGAAAATTACACTTGAAATTTATTTGAACTTCATTCGTTTCTACTACCGTTCAACATTCTCAACAATTTTTCTAGCATATATATATATATATATATATATATATATATATATATATATATATATATATATATATATATATTTCAGTAAAATGATGCATTTCAAGTTGGAAAAAAAAGTAATAATTTACCATTATTATAAGGCATAGAATCGTATTCATCGATACTGAAATTCTCGCTGCGCGTAATTCATGCAAATTTATTCGTCATTTCGAATTTTATACCGGCTGATTAACTTAACTGCAAATGATTTTTTTGTTTTGTTTTCCAGAGAGCAAAAGACGAAGAAGAAGTATCTAGTCTACGAAAGTTATTCGTGCGTCCGGTGTCTGGTGGTTGGTAATATCTGGTTGGTTACGTACGGTATGGTGGTCAATGGCGACCGTGACCGCAGGCGTCCCGTGGTTGTGCAGTAGCAGCCCTCGAGCACGGCTGACACAATATTTCATAGATAATTTACGTGCTACTAAAACTGTACACCATAATTAAATCGATTGCCAAGAACCGGCTCTAATTATTGTATCTCTTCACACTGGGGAGCTCGGTACGTTTTGCGACCTTGAACTCGTCTTGTCGCCATATTTATTATCCATTCCTGCGTTCAACACAGGCAAACTTCACGTATAATCGCTGTGAATATTAACAGCAATCCAAGTGATGATGTTGATATTTATTTAAGTAAAGAAAGTAAAAAGAATGATAACCATGAAATGTCAAACCAACGAAAAAAAAAAAGAATAAATTGACGATCTGAAATCGTAGGGTGCCTTGACCTAAGACAACTTGATTGTGGATGCGCACGAACTACAATGCTACGCCTACTATTTCTACTGACTGCTGTTCGCGCGCCTAACCAACATCGAAAGGGGCAAACGACTAAAAAGAACAACAAATGATTTGGTTTTTATTTTGTTGTTTGTTTATTTTATGCTTCTGTGGCCTTTTTTATATAAAACCATCGATATCTTTATAGATGTATAATGTTTATACTCGTGTGTGTGTGTGCGTGTGTGTGTGTGTATTTGAAACTATGTGTTTCGACGTTTAACACTGAATATTCTAACCTAACATCTGTGTGCAAGTGTATATGTCCGGCCAGAAAATTGGTCACGTTCGGGAAACTGTTGGAAGTTGTTTGCAAAGTTAGCCGCAGGATAAGAACATTAGTGAGCGATGAGAGGGGCGGCGGTGGCATGAAGGGCAAGTGCGCACACGGTGGCAGATTAAAAACAAAGAGAAATAGACAACTGGAAACAAGTTGTAGTAGTAGCACTTGTGGCTGATGCCGACCAAGCACACCAAACGCCCGATTTAAGTGGTTACAACACATCTTGCACGCCCCAATCCAACGATCAACGTTACCAGTGAGTTGTTTGTCGTTTGTAGTTGTTTCGTCCTCTTGTTTCTGGGGACAGATAATCGAATCTTTATTACATTCACATTATTACGATATACGTACATCGTACACTTACATGTATAAAGTTTTGATAATACTGTACTGTTTCTGACAGCGTCGCATCCATGTCGAGACATATTTTAATTTAGTAAGTAATTAATTAGTGCACAGTTGCAAGCGACAAGTGTTTTAAACTAGAATTCCAGAGAAGATTTCATATTTATCTTTCGTTCCCACGTGGTTGTGGAATATGACAAGTGATTCTCTCTCTTCTAAAAACAACGAAATATAATAAGATGTTTACGTAAATTCTAATAGAGAGAGTAATATTCAGCGGCTACCAGTGTAATGTTTCAATTCGTGCAGACCGAACTAATGCTGGTAATTAACAAAAAAATCGAATCCAACAGCATGTCAAAACGTCACGTCGCACCACTTTCCGTCATCTAATCTATGAAATTAACTGTAAATTTGTAGCACATTTAAAAACTACAAGAGGAAAAACTAACAAAAACAACAACAAGAACAACGACGATGAAAAAACATCGTTGGTTCATTTAGAAAATATTGTGTCCTGAGCACATTGCATCATTCGGTAGCCTGGCACTCTCTGGACAGCAACAGGAACTGTTAAGTTGGTTAGGAATGACCGCATTTGAACCAAAGCAAGGCGACGTGAGGTTTAATAAGCGGACACCAGATGAACTTCATCAATCAGTAATTATGTTTGCATTTAGATTATAGCGGTGTTCAAGACTACGGCAGTGTCTTTCAAACTTCAACTAAGCTTTAACTTGTTTCAACTCATTTCTAAACATATACCGCATAGCTATGGAACTAGTAGTAGAAAAAAGAACGTATTTATATTGAAAAACATTCAACAAGAATGATTGGCAAGTAAAAATCTACCGTATTGAATGCCAGTGACAACAATGAAACAGTTTGACAACCACATACATACCTAGCACACTACAAGTGATCTATCTCTGTCTTTTACTCTTGTATGCATCCTCCTCTCTTCGCACTGTGCCCCTTGTCCACGTTTTAGTATCGCCGGCCATGATCTGATATGTCATGTAACGTTGGAACTTCTAACGTACCCTGATCGTATCTTACTGATTGCCATATTTGTTTTTATCAAATGCTTCGAAAAAAAATTACTGAACGCACACCAGCAGAGAGAAAAAGCCAAATGAGATAACTGGACAACGATGGAGATATTCGTTGAACAAATGTAACGCAAGCAAGCAAGCAAGCACTAGGCTTCAACTCGGCCGCGGGATATTGAACTGGCCGGCAGAAGCCACTTGGAGCCGTGGACTTCCGGTCGTAATATTGTTTTGTTGCTCTCTTATGCACACACGGAGAGAGCGCAACCAGTTAGTTAGTCCGTTTCCAGAGACATACATTATATTACATCAAAATGCAACACGATCTAGTTTGGCTGATAATTGCTTCATCGTTTATAATTATAATATCTATCGAAGTAAGCAAATGAAACAATACTATAGAAAATTGTAGATGAAATGCATCAGTGATTGTATGAATCTACTTCATCATTGACAAGAAGAACGTCAACGTACTGAAATCCTGGTAGAAAAACATCGAAATGTCGAACGATTTTTAATTTATTTTTCATCAAGTAGAGAGCCAATTGTTTCACTTCATTGGAAATGTGAAATGTCAAGTACAAATTGGAAAAAAAAATATCGTACACGTTTTCTAAGAATTTTGTCACTTTTCTACCTGATCACGCTGTTTCACTTCACTGCTTCTGAATTATTTCTTAGAATATCTGTACATTTTTCCGTAATAATTTATTACATGTTTGTAAGTACTAACTAAACCAAAATGGATTTGTACATAATTCAACTGGAAAGATATGAGTGAGTAGTTGGAACAGAAAACTGTAAACAAATATTGTGTTCGTTACCAGGAAAAAGAATTGAGATTCTACGCAAATGTACCAGAGTCTCTGTGTGTCCTGTTAACTGTTGTAACATGAAAATACAACGAGCACTTAATGTTTTACAACCGGAACATAAATGATTATCACGTTGAAATATCTTCTTATTCTGATAAGAATCTCTCAGTACAAAATAGGTGAGAATTTTTATCTAAACGACAAAAAATGGAAGCAAAAAGTCGTTAGAATTGGATTTCTGAAAGTGCGCTTGTTAACTAACTGTCGATTAAAATAAAAGAATGGTACTTAATGACTTAGTAGTGAACAAGATTGCATCGAGATCTCAGCAAGTGATAATTCTGTCACCTGACAATAATGTTGTTTTACAACCAGCGCCACGCAGTTTCTCTTCTTGTTCTTCTCGTACACACTTACAATGTTTCATACGTTACGTTACGTTGCGTTACTTGTCACTCTGTACTGTATAATTAGATTACTCTTCTGCTTATTTATTTTCTTTTATCCTTTCCTTATTTTCTAGTTTCAATGTTTACAAATACTTATATAGTATTTGAATAGTATATTCAATAATTAATACACACATTACAGTACAGTGCATTTATGTTAGAAAAGAAATGTAACATTATTTGTAGCTGAATGTTATATGAATCACTGGTGCATATTATATATGATTTATTTAGTAGGATATTATTAATCAGATCTGAAAATGCCGAATGTCGTCTGTCTAGCCAAAGGTACATTAGTAAATTTTTTTCTTCGTAAATAATAAATGACATGTCATTTGAAGTCTAAAATCAATAGTAAACTACCCGTATTACTTAGTGTACTGACCACGTCTCACCACTACCGAATTGTCCCAGGCAACTTTGCCATTAAAATAATGATTTTCAAATTATTTTTTAATTCTCCCGGTTCGCTCGCGAAGAAGAACATATTCAGATGCCGGTTATTGTTCGATAAAGCTATGATTAATTACTTTAGTTTTACTCCGGTTCTACAACAAAACACTATTCGATATAATATCTTGTATGTATATAAAATGTTAGTTATGCAGGGAAAAAATTCACTGTTACTTGTTCTTATTAATATTAACCAGATAATTAATATCAAACTAAGGAACCTCTGGTTGAGTGAGATTAATTTCTCCGTCCCTCTGCCTCTCTCTTTAGTTATCTTTTAACTTTTACGAACAAACTTGCCAATCTCATTTGCAATCTTAATTCGATTTTAAAAGTTGTTTGGATTCTCATTTTCAGATAAAACTTTTAAAACTAAATTTATCATATTTTCGACATCATCGGTTGATGTTCCTGTTCTGGGTTACTACATAACAAATGAAGCATTATTGTTGCATAAACATAAATATTAACAGATGCTAAAAGGATATAATAAAAATGCGTTGCATTCAAGTTGGCAATACAGTCGATTCGGATGTCAGAGGTGACTGTTTCTGATACGGTTCTGTACTGTACTAGGTGCCAAGCGAATACCAGTGCTAGGACAACCGTATCAGTGAGAGACCTGAGGGAAATCACCCGTCGGACCGAATTCGCATCCAACAGCATAACATGCATGCACGTCCGTCAGTGGCGGGCTGCATGCAAGCAAGCAAGCAACCATGGCGTGCTATAGTACGTGGTGGGGGTGGTGGTAGGTGAAGCGGTGAGGTGACGGGTTATATGTATGTGCTAGTAAATGTAACTTGTGGATCACAGTAGCAATAGTAGCAGCACTAGCACTGGGAGTTATTCGATGGTGCATATCTATCTCACGGCCACTCTGCCTCAGGACAAACTATGTATGGGCCCTCCTCGCATGTGTTATTGCCCGCACTCGACGCTTATGACGTCAACTTAACCGTCCGGTCATCGACACATCGGACCGGGTCCCGACTTGGCGGCCAGGGACAAGCGGGCGGTAAGGCTGTGTGCTTGCCTGCATTGCTATGAAGTTTTTGGAGGTTTCGCGCGCGCGAATTTAACTGCTTTTTCACCATGACACGCTATCTATACGTACTGCCACGCCTCACCATCGTGCTGTTGTTGGTGGTGCAGGTTCCTGGAAACACCACATCAGCCCGGCCCCAACGATGTTCCTCATCTCTTCCGTTCCATTCGTATGTACGTGCAAGCGTGTATCTGATGTTGTTGTTGTTGCTTGGGATTATTTGTGATAAATCAGCGAACCGAGTTTCGGATGCTTTCTGGTCACGATACACACGAAAACTTTGCAGTTTTACGCTTCTTGCTTCTTGATTTTGTTTTATTTACTTATTCCCAAAACATATACACAGATAAAGCCATATATAAGTACGTAGGTACAAATCTTACATTCCATCATAAGTATTTATATGCTGTTTGAATGATTCATAACATGTTTTGTACTGTTTTGAAAGTGTCATATATGTAACGATGAATATCTTTATCCCCTTGACCATTGTTTGACTATTATTCTGTATCATATGTCGTGTTTGTTTCTTCACGTAACATTCCCGAGTTGTTGTTTATTTAGTGTACCTACTACGTTGTACTGTATCTACACATCAGCGAATGTGAAGGCGACAGAGCTGATGTATACTTGTATGTGCCAATATCGTCATGTGTTGCGTTTGTTAACATGTCGGCCGCTGTTTGCGCGGTTTCTTGCTTGCACATTGAATTATTCACCCATTTCAATCAATTCCTCACGACTAGCCAGTCGTCTCGGTGGACAAGTTTTTCTGTTCATCCTTCACTTTAATTGGGTAACGTATTAATTGAAACGACCTGTCGAGATGACCGGAATGCAATCGTGTGTGCTCTTTGTATTAATTACTCGTTAGATTGTAAGAGGTTACTCGTTTAATTCGCGCTCGCCCGTTTCTTTTTCTTCTTCGTTGTTTTATTCTACATGTTCTAGATTGTTTTTTCAATATGGTATTCGTTGAGTTTTGCCGTTGTCCCTTTTTGTATGGTTAGTGTGACGATTTTGTTGCATCTTAATTGGATGTACCTAGATTTCTAATTTCAGATAATTACCTATGCACTGCTATATTTATCATGAAACTGTAGAAAATAAATGCATTTAGATCAAAGAGAACGTATAGCTACTTAAATCAATTACATTTTTTACATAATCAACAGATTAGCCCTTTGTTAAATGGATTAAAGCATTCAATCAATATTCATAAACACATAAATTCATCAAATACTGTGTACACACAATAAGTTTGTTGAACTGTACTTGTATTTGTTTCGAGTTTGTCAAACAAAACGACACTAATCTTATCGTGTAATTTTGTATGACATGGTGGTCGTTATAAATAAGTTTAAAAGGATGTATGTGTGTTAAGAGAAGTTTTGTAAAATCTTAGGCAGTGACAAAGTTAGCTCGTTGATCCAGACGAGATGCCCGTTGGTACACGATGCAGCCATGGCACACATTAGCTACACAACATTACTCCTCCTGAATGTTTGATGGGCGAACTCAGCTGCAGGTAACACGACCACCACCACTGTCACAATTGTTTTCTTCTTATTTTCCCTTATTTATAAACCGATATACTAGAAGCATTTTTGTTCTATGAACATTTTCAAACTTGTTTTAAACATACACTAAGTAATATGAAATCTTCACTGACTGCATTGAACAGGTATTTTTAATGAGATCCTTTAGTTTACATTAGCTTCATTTGGCAGTTGTACCAGCAGCAGTATCGAAATAGAAAGATGCATATCTTGCAGGATATGCTTATATTAAAGGGGAACTTTAATATACTAGGGTAGTGCGTCTTCAGCAACCCTTGATGAAGACCTTCATCTACCTCAAGAACCTTTAAGTTAGGCTCTTCAGTACCTTCCACGTGGATGTATCATGCACAACACAAACCAAAATGAACCTGTACTTCATTGCGAAACGAATGAAACTCAATATAACAAGGATGTTTCATTGTAGAAAAATAGTAGATTTAGCAGCGGGATGATCTCAACTATTTCGACTAACCATAATTGTTGTAAATTATTTACTAAGTAGTGTAAGAGATTTATTCATTCATTACTCATTATATATATATATATATATATATATATATATATATATATATATATATATATAAGTAAACTGGAATATTACGAAATTAGTGACAGTTTTTTATTTTTTTTAATGAAATCCACAAATGAGACGGCCTGGAATTTTGTATACAGTGCCGTACATGTGAGATTTTAGTTGTACTGGCATCCATCCCTTAGGTAAAATTTGAGTATTGGACGCCTCTGGGCGGTGTGCGGCTTCGGTCGATATATATACGGGGCTCTATAGTGACAGCGGGTTTTTTCTACACCCGTTCGTGTGCAAGATAATTTTTCATTCCGACGAGATGGGACGCTGCACTCGGCAGCGTTGCCGGAATATAGCAGGCAGGATCGATTTTTACTAGGGCAAGCGCGACTTCTGCAACGCTGCAGTCTCGGCGTCTGGCCCGGGTTGCACCGCGTCGCGACACTGCACTAGCTTCCACCTCTTTCCACCTCCGCGTCTACCATGCACAAGGCCTCAGGCTCCCCTCGCCCGGCGCACTCACTCCATGATGGATGCCGAACATCGGTTGGTAATTTATTTCTGATTGATTGCGCCCGCTCCTGTGACCCTTGTGAAACACCGTTTGTATATTTTCCAGGACCTACTACTCCAGGTCCACTGTCCCCTGATCTTTCGAAACATAAATGTAGAATATTTAAACATTAATTTTACTTTTACAAACAAAAAACACTACACTCAACAATCTAGAATTTCTATCTACAAAATGTATGTTTAGCAATTCGAATAATGTCTGACAAAATATTGTTGTTTATAATTGTTTAATTCGTTTTGATAATGACACCATTTCTATTCCACGTTATTATTTAATTCAGATGGAATGTTGAAAATTAGTGAATTAGTAAGAACTGCAGACTGTGATAATTGTATGGAAAGAAGGAATTCTTGTTGATACGGAGAAACACAGTCGCGTGGCACATATGTGTATGTGTGTGTGTGTGAGTTGGACGGCTGGACGATGGAGATGCAGCCGCGTGCCACGAGATCGACGCCCTTCACCGTCGCTGGCCGCGTCGTCACGGTGCGTGCGTGTTTATATTTAAACACGACGGGACGGGACGCGACGCGCCGAGGTCGACACACTGTAGCCACACACGCATCCAGCTAGTGTCACGCATACTTTGCTTCACTCTGCTTGATGCGTACAGCCAAGAAGAACCTCACCCAGCTGCTACTGCAACAGCATTCGGCGTCGGCGTCGGCGTCACTCATATCGGCCGACGGATAACTGAACGCATATATCTAATTAACACATACACAAGTTTGCCAGACAATGATTTATGTACAAACTGAATACGAACTTATTTTTTCCCCTCAAATAATTACACATCAAACTATGTCTTTAGTATTCAGATAACAGTGGTCTTCAAACAGTATAGAGTGAAATTATGTATCGTATGAGGCTAGAAGATGCGTATATTCCATAGTTATAGTAGACTGTCGTCATCACTAAGATGCACGATAAGTCTTGCCATATCGGTCTCGTGTCACAGGTCACCTAGTCCCGGACACGTTGGCCCGTCTGAGCCTCTCTTGTCGCGCGTTATACGAAACGAAGATTAACTATTAATATTCCTATATTTATTTATTCACCAAAAAATAAAACTCCGCTACTAGTGACGAGAACATATGTTTATATATATATATATATATATATATATATATATATATATATATATATAATATTATAAATGATAATTGTATATATGGAAAGTTCTGTAATGAAACAACGATACCATGTTTATATGCAAAGTATATGATACAAATATTTAATATATATACATATACAATAATTTTTGTTGAAGTAGTTAAAATTTGACGGTGGCCAATTCGCTTATATCATTAGACAACTGCAACCGATAAATGTTTCTTTTTTGTTAATTTTACAGTTATAAAACGGAGCATTCCTAACTGGATCCTGTAAAAATGTCTAGATAAAAACTCTTGCTCTGCTGTTTCGTTAGTGGAATAAACCAAGATTCGACAAACTCTTAATTAACAGTTTTAGAAAGAAACTCTTCTTTTCTTGTAACCGTATCAAATTCATTACTAATTGAAATATATTTGTATACGTATATATGGTAACAATCAACATTTTCGACAGTATGCATCACTAAGTATAAATTTATTATTAGAATAAATATGTTGTTGTTTTCAAATAAACAGTTTATTTTCCATAAAAGGTCATCGCGAATTGCTTTTTGCTATTTATTTTTGCAAAATTCTTGCAAAAAAAAAACAACATCAATTTGTATTATCAATTTAATTAGATTTGAAAATATGACCAATTTACAATGAAATGAAAATGGTACAATAAGCATTTAGTTAAATATTTGTGGTGTTGTCAGTATGCTTAGGATGAGCTTGAAACAAACAGTCTGCTTATTCATCTACCTCTAATCGTAATTGAATTGAAATCTAGTTATATTTTGCCGACGAACACAAGTGTTATTTATCAAGGCAGACGTCGTTTAATAACTGTTTAAACTCCTTTCAACTTGTTTTATTTCTGTAATAAAAAAAAACGAAAGACGCAACGAAAACGAAAGTAGTTCACATAAATATGTAAACAGTAATCAAATAACTCGACGAACTTCCATCAAACAAAACAAATGAAAATACTGAAAGAAACAACACGGAGAATGAAAGAAAAAACAACACACGAACAGGGAACTATAGCAGAAGAAAAACAAAATGAGAAAAACAAAATGAAAAAAACAAACTGAAAAGTATAATCGGTGACGTCATCGTTGTACAGTGTAGAATCAGGACATTCCCCTCCATATACATACATATATACTGTGTGTTGCTTTTTTTATTCTGTTCTTCTTCTCTCCACTACTATGAAGAGCCGAAAGGAACAAACAAACCTCGCACAATAATAATAAGATGAAACTGAAAGTAGACCATATATGAATGCATATATGTATGTACACGATGCTTAAACCTAACCAGCCAAACACAAGCACCAATGCCTGTATGTGTGTGTGTGACAGAGAAAGGTTACATATCACACATACACACTTACACTGTAACAATACCAAAACAAAAACGACGAAACAAAGGGGGAGAATGAGTAAAAAACAAAGAAAAGTCGCCGTTGTACCGAAAATAAGAAGGCCAAGAAAAGAAACACACGAAATGCGTGCACTGTAGTGACGTCATCACAGGGTACAGAAAAGAGTGAAGAGAACGTACGTCTACCCTAGACCCCCGCTCGTCTTGCCCCTGTGCCCGTAGTTGGGCCAACAATCTACACACCCGCTACCCGCCAACCATGCAAGTCGCCCATACAATCATCGTAGCAGCAGCAGCAGCAGCAGCAGCAACAGCAGCACCAGCACCAGCAGCATCGGCATTACCGTGGCGATGTGAGGTGCACGCTCTTCTCTCTCTCGCTCTCGCTCTCTCTCTCTCACACACACACACACACACTCTCTCAGAGCGAAAAGTTCGGTGCAGTGAAGAGAAGCTCTCGCGGACCCAACAATAACAAAAAAGTGCGCTCGACGTTGCCGGATCTACCGACGGCGTGCTGTGATTGGCTACTGGATATTCGTTCCCGTCTGGAACGAGAGATGCATAGTAGACGGGCCGCAGTCCGCGCACCCCCACGTTACCGACACTCGCCGCACCACTACCACTACTACCTCCGTCAACCATGCGCTCCTACCCATCACCCAGTAACGCTGTAACCCGTTCCTAAACACCCCCGCACCCGTAACATAAGCATCAGGCACCCGCACGCCACAGGCTGTACCCTTTCGTTCGTTCGTTCGTTCGCTCGGTGCATGCTCCTCGCTGGGACCGGCCCGAACCACCACCACCACCACCGCCACCGTCCCCATCTCTAATGGCTCACTGCAGGTTCGTACTGAGTACAGATTCAGAGCTCCACCACATATATATGACAATACAATAATTGTTTCTTTACATTCAGAAGCTAGACGCCCAAAGAAACAAACAGAATTGTTTACTATTACGAACGTTATAGAATAGCAGAAATAATAAACAATAATTGAACAATTCTAGAAAGTATAACTCATGGAAATCTACGAACTAATATTCCCTAAATGAATGGATATCTCAGCAAAATCCACTGTCTTATATAGACACTAAAATGAAGAGTGACGCGATTTTATTGACGATTAAATTTTATTGCCCATGTATGCGCTGAACGTGAATTCAACTAGGTATTTCTCATATCACGATTTGCTATTGAACTTTTAGTATTGGCAATGATGAAATCGAAATTGTTATAGATTGGTGTGCAAATACGACTATAATGGCACTTGTCTGATCAGCATTACTAATTTCGCTGCGAAAACTTGTCACGTATTTTTCTCAAGTGACAGTCCACATTTGTAATTGTCCAAACGATTTTCCAGTTAGTCCGAACCTGTTAACAACACAGAAGATAATTGGGCTCGGGGATTTTCTCTTGCTCTTGCGCTGCCCCCGCCAACGCCGCCACCGAGAGATGCAGCTCGCTTCGGAGAGTGGCTGTCAAAGACATGATTAATTAAACTCCTGTATTCTCCGTGAGAGGCCAGATAGATGGATCTCTGTGGAGTTCTCGTGTCTGCCCCCTCGCGTACTGCATCTATCACCTCCGTTCCATGCAATCTCCTCCACATCCCTGGCACAACCATCACTACCACCACTCCGTCACAGTTCTCCAACTGCATTTGTTCGTTTGCCACGACCTGCATCACCATACAGGTGCGAACTTGATGACCAAATGCGAAATAGAAAATAAAAACATTTCTACACACATACATACATTCAGCATTAATGCATACACCAAATGACAAACTCTGTTTATTCGAAGATGATGTTTATTAAGTAGAAAATATTAGTTCTTACAAAAACATCTTGATTCATTAAAGTTATAAGTAATAATATGATACAGCAATACATTTGTAAGCAGAGGATGTAAACAAATTATTTTCTTCAATGAAATCTATCTCAAGCAATAGCTAACGGTGCAGAAATTACATGATTACGAACTTGTTTTAATGTCTGACTTACCAAATTACTAATTAAACATTCAACAGCTCTTTTGCATGATTGAAATGCGTAATAAGGATTCATCTATATACATACATATATAAACTATCAACTTGTATAAATGAAGAAATAAAATGTCAAAATGTGTGTTTGTTTTTTAATTCGATTTTTAATTATGAATTTGACAAAGGAAAGAGTCGATTATTAATTCAAACGTATCGCATTTGGATGCTAATCAAAATAGCCACACCATTTCAACCAAATTTAGATACATGACTTCTTAAATTTTTTTTGTTCTTAATTTTCTAATGATGACTTGACAGTTTGGCCGGCACGGTTACATCCTGTCTTGGCTAGTCGAGCGTGTTAACATTGAGTTTTCAATGTGGTTATTTCGGTTTGGTAATTTCGTGAGACGATTATCTTGGTACACAATAGTAATATCATTGTTAAAACATTTAACCAGTACTGCAGTATAGGCATATATAATATGTATATAACTTGTGTTCGTGTGTTGTATAAATGTTCAGTATGTTTAAGTATGCTCGGGTCATTACGGACCTGACTGTGGCGGGCGCATTCGCGATCTGTCTGTCTGTCGGCCGCGACCTTCTCAAGGGTTTCGAGTTGCCTCCGCGGGATTGGAACTCGCGGTTCCCCCGTTCAAGTATCACGTGACCGGTTTTGACCGTAACCACCGCTGGCTAACACAGCAAGAGCAGCAGCAGCAGCAGCCACGGCCTTAACGTCAGTCCTTAACTTGCTCAGTGGCCCGCCAGCCGCTATCGCCTCCACCACCGCCACCACTGCCGCCACCGCCGTCAGCGGTGCAAGTTTTACGATCCAGCTCGAATGAATCTGTACCAAGTTCACGATATATTCAAGCCAAGGCTGAACTCACGCGTTCCTATATTTTTTACACGGCTAGTATTTTATCTGCCGATAAAGATGATGTTTTCAGCGATACTATTTACGTTTTGCTCATCGTATATTTGCAATTTTCTTGTACACTTACTTTAATAAGATTCATTGATTTATACAATTGTTATATTATATTTTATTTAACTTTAACTAGCAAATTTGCTAGTTTACATTCGTATAACTCTTTATATGCCTATAGGGAGTAACATTATTTAATTATGTATATTAACGTGTTGATATTATGTGGAATTATCTTTGAAAAGTGCAAGACATAGTTCACAGTAAGTATGCATGCGAATGCTTATGTGTACCGAGATAAAACATGTTAAATCTAGTACATTTTTTTCTTTTATCTTCTTCGTTAATTGTTCGTTTTGGAGAGAGAGAGAGAGAGAGAGAGAGACAGCAATGTAAGTCAAGGCTGCGACAGTACCGACTGTTTGATAACAGTTACGGATTGTTTTCATACTTGTTGATAATGTATATCACATCTAATTGCGATACAGGCTGCTGTTAGAAACAGCTTTGGGACTTTTCCAATCGTACTTTACTGAAATACCAATCATCTGAATAATAAGGAAACTATTATACCATTTTCAAACTGCCACTTTATGCTGTTGAATAAACAAGTTTTTGGAATTCCCAATTACACAGAACAAACAAAAAATACGACAGCACATGGATTATGGAAACCACCTAGTCGAATCTTTAAATAGAAATATTTTGGTTTGAAACAATTTCGTCTGTGCTATTTTTTTCCGGGCCGGACAGTTTTATAGATGTGTTTTGCGAGTTACATTGCATTTGTGTATTCGTTTATAAATGAATTATTCGTTGTGTTGAGACATTCACATCAGGAGCGGTATAAGTGGCGCTACACGGCACCAACAACGTCTGAGTGCAAGTAAGAGACGCAAGATTCGGCGGGACAGGAACAGCGGTGACGTCAAGGGAGAGACCTGGAACACCACCACCAATGTCCTGAAAGTTTCGGTAGAACCCGCGTGTCGTCTGGCCGTCAGCTGTTCGTCCGTCGGCCGGCCAGCCAGCAAGTAGGTTCTGGGACATGTCGATTGACGTACCGTCGCTATAAGAATATCGATGTCGACGACACGGTGGCTAGCTCGTTGTGTGTAATGAGCGCCTCCGTGTGTTTGGTCGTCGTCGGGGTTGAAATAGAAAGAAGAAAAAAAAAACACGCCGGCCCCGAACTTTTTTATGATGTGTGGTGCTATTGATTCGGCTAGCCGAGAGAACGGCGCGGCGCGAGGTGCATTCGGTACTAGCGCGCGCGCGGTGCAAGGAAGTGCAGCAGCAGCGCAGTGTCGGGGGCACACACACATGCATACAACCATATATATATATATATATATGTATATATATTGCGAGAGAGAGAGAAAGATGGACAATAGTAATGTGTGAGTGAGGTGACGAATGTGTAATAGCATGGTGCAAGAGTAAGATAACAAGCGTACACATACAGATGCAGATGTACACACGCAGTGAGAGGCAGACAGACACAGCCGAGGCACAAGCAACAGCAAAGTAAAGCTTGCGAGTGTAGTGGTGGTGGTGGCGTGGAATGGTAGACACAGAGTGTGGGATGGTAACGGGCTGATGGCGGGCAGGTGGGGGGAGGGCGGCACGCGGGTGGGCGGGCGTCCGGGGAGGGTATTGCGGGACGGTACACCCAATACAGTGTGTATGAATGTCTGCTGTCTGTGTGTATGTGTTGGGGCCCACCACTCTCAGCAACAACGCTCCTCATCTCGCGGGATAACGCGGTCGCAGGCGGCCCGAGACACACTCCGGCACTCGCACCAACATCCAACCCATCATCATCAAACATCCATCGGTCGGTCGGTCGGTCGGTCGGTCAGTACACACGGAGGCAGCATATACATACACGCGCGCTCGCGACGTTATAACAACTATCACTGCTGCTAACTACGACTACAACTACTACTACTTGGTGCTACTCTCTCTCTGCTTTAGAACATAATATACATACGTACGTACACACGGAGAAACGTACAGAGACCATCAACATTCAGTAGACATACGTTAAACGAACCGCCAATAATTCATAACCACTAGCAGCAGCAGCAGCAGCAGCACTGAAACAATTATTCAACGATACACAAACACGAACACAAGAAGATTCATTCCTACACATAACTTTACGGGCAGACAACAATCATTGCATCAAACACCTAACCTAACCTAACATGCGACCAGGAGCACCGGTGCTCCTTGCCGTAGTGTTCGCAACAACAATCACCAACGACAGCAACGAACCAGTAGCGTCCACCGTAACGACATCGACGTCACAGCAGCGATATTCAACGCAGCGAGTGTCAGTGTGGTCAGCATCATCTGCACTGTTGTCAACCAGCACGTCAGTGTCCAGCTGTAATCGCGTGTGTAACCAGTTGTGTGCGGCGTGGTCGCACGATGAGCTGGTGGACGGCGTGTCCGTCGGCAGCGACACCGTACACCACCGTTGTACGCGCATCACCCAGTGAGTGCATCGGAACCAGCTCTAGTTGCAGTGCTACTAGTAATACTACCGCCGCTGTTGTGCTACTACTACTACTAGAAGTGCGAGTGGTGCTCATACCGGACGCAAGTGTTAGTGGTGTTTCGTACAGGCTGTGATGACAATAATACGAAATGGCTATCAATTTCTCAGCATCATTTGCCGCCTGCTTGGCGGCGGGACTCAAAGTTCCACGACAGATAATGTACTGTATTTCACAAGGTAAGTCTAACTAACGTATATAAAAACACAATTCACAAGTGTACAAACAAAAGTTCGATTCAAAAGTTTTGTGGTTGCGCGCGAAGCGGACGAAACGCAGAAAAGTTGCGTAGTGCGTAACGTCTGTGCGTATATCCACGCGGTACGTCGCGACCAAAATAAACGCACGACACAACATACACAAAACAGCACGATGCGTATCTGCTCCCGCGCTTTTCAACAACATTGAAACTTCATGACGGAACATTTAACAAAACATGATCAACACTTAATCACATTTATAATCTACAATAATCCTTTCATAAACAATGAATTACTATTACCAAACATAATTATTTGCTACTGTAAAGTTTGTTCAGAAATTTATATATAGATTTCTTAAATATATATGGAAAACTAGCCCGATAAAATACTAACTTTTAACATTGTTTATTCAGCCAAATGTGCACGTCGAAAGTGTTATTTTATTATAACAGAACCAAAATCACTATTTTATTTTACATTTAAAGAAACCTAGGTTTGGTTATACAATATACCGATTGTTATATTAAATCTCGTTTAACTTCCAAATTGCTGTAATTTAATTAACAAAGTTATATATTTAATGTCAGATTAACGTAATTTGTATTATAAATGAATACTAATAGTAATATGAAAATATTTATGTAAAATCCCCAGATAATAACTGACTGTTTTTACTGTTTTTTTCATGTAGAATATTTTTGTTTGTTACTATTTTTGTACAGTCATATTATTTCTCGAAATATTTGTAATCTAAAAGTATGACTAGTACAAAATTTTGAGAATAGATCCTTCCAAATTTGTTAGTACTATTTTAAAATAGTAAAAGAAGAAATAAAAACAATTTGGACCAGGAAATTATATTTGATATAAAATGCGTACAAAGTACCGTGTTAATATGAACACCGGTTATTACCGGTTACAACCGACAATAACAATAACCGTTTGAATCATAAAACTGTCACGTATGTACACCTACCACCGCAGTCGTCATCTATTGATGTTTTTTTGAACAAACATTTTTGTTCGATGAATTCATTAAGCAGCAATAGTTCCGTTGAAGTTTGGCATAAAAACTCACCCACAAGGACATCGTGTTAGGTTCATTCGTTCTTTCAAAATGGCGACAGATAAAAATACGAATACTTAATTTACAACACTTGTTTTTTGTTTTTTTTTTTTTTCGTCTTTTCTTTTAGCCTTTCGTGATTATCGTGATCAGAGTTTGTTGGCCTCATACGTAGAAAAAAATTCTGGATTTTAAAAGTAAAGAATTTGCACGTCTCGATTTTGACGTTTGAAAAATTGAACCAAATTTGTAGTTACACACAAATGAATCACACATTTATGCTGTAATGTATTTGACTATAATATTGTTGTACCTGTAGTTGAACTCTTGCTATTGAAATTTCTGGCGTGTATGTGTGCGTGTGTGGTTTCTGGTGAGCCTTGTATATTAAATATTGGCCAAGGCCTCCCAGGACCCTTGTTAACTTGCATTGCATTGCTGCTTTCTCCCCTCTCTCACTGCCCACTTTCCTGTTGTTACTGTCTCTCTACTGCATGTTCTTCTATTTTTGGTTTTCGACAGGCCTGATTGATTTGTTTACGAGAAGAATTATCCATTAACACATACGTTACTGTCCTCTTTTTCTTCTGATTGTATTTCTTGCGCTTGCCTTCTGACTTGTGCATTTACGAAAAGTTCATTAAATGGCGTAGAAAATAAATCGATATCAAGTGCAATGGTAAAATAAAACGTGACCATATAAATATATTTGGTATAGAACTGAAAGAAACATTTACTCCAATATTGATTATACGAAAATGGTCTACCACTACTACTACATTGATTAACTACTCATTTAATGTTAACTATGGTACATTTGCATGTATAATGTAATGATTGATCTTATGATAGACAATTAAGATAACCTATAACTGCATTTATAAGAATATTCTCCTGTTCATATATGTACTTGTTTGTCAAGTACCTAATATCAGGCATTGATGTGCACGATTAAATGAATATTATAACGATATTCATAACAGTATAACGCATCTTAATTTAATAATTATGGTAAGATAATGAATTCGTTTACATTTACATGATGCATACTTACTAATTATATGTGTGTACATTTTTAACTTGATTATTATGACTGTTATTAAAATGGTGCTTGCATAAGATAACATTCTTGAATACATATATGTATATATATATATATATATATATATATATATATATATATATATATATATATATATATATACACATGTGTATATATATATATATGTATACATATGTATGTATAATAATGCTTCACCAAATCATAATAATACTGCAGTTCGAAACAATGTGGCTGACAAAACTTGTGTACATGCAGGTTATTTACGTGCTCACATTTAACAAGGTATTAACAAACAAAGAACAAACGGGTCACATGAGGGAGTGGTGGGGGTGGGTGAGATTTCTGAATTTCTCGAGACATTTTTCGCGAGCAAGAGTCCTTGGAGCGTTGCGTTGCAAGACTGCACTTGGCCATGCGTTCGCCCGCCACAGTCCGCCATCTAAACTATAGAAAAGAACAAAGACGACGATCGTAGGCATTGGCAGAACGCACAGTGCAGCAGCCAGACGGACCGCGGCAGGGTCCCCCAAGGGGGGGTATGCGGGCGGAGGCGGTGGCGACGGCGACCGCGACCCTTCGAACGAATTTGGAAACGTCTCGGTCGTAGCTCCAGCGGACCAACGCAGACTGCATGCAACGCTCACATACTATACCAGTACCGAACACAACGATTATTATTTTTATTTTCATTTCACAGTCTTACATATCGTTCACATTTTAGCTATTATTGATTTTTACGTGAATTGAACATTATAATCTACGCTAGTAATCCTGCAAACTATCTAAACACCAACTGAAAATGACGTATTGATATAAAACAAATGAATCATAAGAATATGCGAATGAAACGGATATACACGGTATCATCTGTTTGTCTGTATTGCGTATGAATATCATAACGAAGTTCGCGTAAAGTTCGGTTCGTGTGTCACAGTTTGTTCTAGCAGTTACATACAAACGTCTAATTCAATTTCTTACTGTATAGTTTTTCTTTGTGTTTAGTTTGCAACGGGATTAATTATAACTTGTTCAGCATGTGAATCAGTGTGTCGAGTCGAGGAGTGAGACTGTTTTAGCAAAAACTTTATAAGTTGCATACACATGCGTTATTGTGTCTAGCGTTGATAACCAATGTAATGGTGGTCTGTCAGTGTGATTCAGACTTAATTATGTATTCAGCATAATGTATGTACGTAGTACGTACGTGATGACGTTACCTTTAATATATTTTAAAGGATTTTATCAGTAGTTTAAAAAGAGACATGATATAGTATCCAAGGTCACGTTGTATTGTTTATTACAGCAAAAAATACGCTGATGATCAGATTGATTGCAACGTGAACAATTTAGTTGTACACTAAGAGTTTGCAATTATGGCAACATTGTATACGACCAAGAACATACGAGTGTTATTGTATGTATGGTGATGGTGACAGTAGTAGTGATCGTATAATGTAAATCCATTCATTCACATTTCCCCGTGGCAAGTATAATTCTGAAATATGTACGTGCAACACACATCCAGTCCACCGTTATACTAAATGCATTGCTGTTTTGTTTGGCTGAAACGCAAATGTATAAACATTTATTATTAGTTTAAATAAATAGCGATGCAGCGTGCATGGCTTGTAACCGTATGAAATATATATATATATATATATATATATATATATATATATATATATATATATATATATATATATATATATGCGTGTAGCTATTTGAAACGTTAGTTCAAGCACGAACTTCGATTTGTCATGTCTACATCCACATAAGTGTTTTACAAGTGTAACGCAATGGTGATTATAAATCTAAAGTTGATTAGAAATTTATTACAAATCAACACCCGTATATGCACGCACATAATATACGCACATTTGTATTCATACACGGCTGAGCTGTGTTGCCATTTGCAAAAACAGACAAAACAAAAACGTTAAATATAGTAGCAATGGTTGGAACAATAACAGCAATCATACTAGCTCATTATCCATATATCTTTCCATGGTAATTTCACAGATCACATCAGATTTCAACTGTGAATGACAGAACAACTGACATTTAATATGTTTTGTACGTGCGAATTAAGACTTGACAACAATGTCAACTGTAATGGAATACATAGTTAAAGTACCAATTGCATTTAATTGTGTATATGAATGATTTTAAACGGACAATTATTGGGAATACATTTATGGATAATAATGTTTCCATAAATTAAACACATTATAGTTGTAAATAAATATCGGTGCATATGTGACTAACAACACGAGATGTATGTATATGTCCCTATATTTAACCGGTTATACAACATTCTCGAATAAAATCTGTACAAATATACATTTACAATATAAAATCAGCATGAAATGGACTGGCAGTAATTATGTCTTTGTAGTAATTGTAAGGTCATAATTAATACAGTTAACGATCAGAAAACTTAAATATATTCCACCAAGGGTGGTGGTGGGGGTCGTATGGCTATGCACAAGTCATATATATATATATATATATATATATATATATATATATATATATATATATATATATTACTAATTACTGAAATTAAAAGTCGTTAAAGCGCTTAGTAAAATATTCCCGTTGTTTGACTTTTTCCATAATCGACCGAACCCGCCATATTGTAACGAGAATTGCAATGTTTTATGATCGGCATCATATGCCGTGCAAATTGATATGTTAACAGATCTTCACCGTACGTAATTTATGACTGAAACTGACGTTTACTGACCCAGTGTAAGCTTCAATACAAACAATTCATCATTTGGTTTATAGCTTTATTTGTTATTGTCTTATTTTCCTCCACATAACTGTAAATATTACTTATTATAGAAACAAATATCCAATTTACTTTCTTATTTTATTTGTACTCATAAATAAACTTATTATTTTATTGAACTGAATAAGTAATGCGTTGATCAGGTGTGATAATATTCATCATTTTAGACACAATTGATCACGGACACAATAAGATTGAAACCAGATCAACATATTTCAACAATATTTACATTGACAACAAACAAATTTTCGATTACGGTCATACAGATACTGTATGCTTAGCTTTGTAATTTGAATATAAATGAATTTAACGCCATTCTCACAAATCGTTTCATCAATTACGGTTTGCAGTAATACGAACGCCTTGCTGCGGGCAACCCGCATTGCAATACTGCTTAGGGGTCACGTCAGACGTTGAGCAGCGTAACATTCCGAACTGCATATAAAATTATATATAGATTATACGTTGGTACTGCTGTATATTAGAAAATTATAGAATACCAATATGTATTCAGTTGTTACAGTTTTTTACATTACTAAAGTGATTGTTATTAGTTGTGATATGCATAAATATGTTTTGCTATTTGTGTTACAGATACCGGCGCCCCATATGTTCTATATAAAGATGGCATGGAGCGCCCCCAGAGTCAGTGGGGAGCAGGCACTCCACAAGACACAATCAGCTACCCGCAGCAGCAACAACAGGCCCAACAACCTCCACCACCCGGTTCAACTAGTTCCGGAAGCCCGCAACAGCCACCTGGTGCATCATGCGGTGTCGATGGTGATGTAACATTACCGGCGACGGCACGCGGTGACCAAGGGAGTCTAGCGTCACCGGTGCCATCGCCATATCCTGCTGCCGTGGCTGAACCACCGCCACCCCCACAACAACCCCACGATGATGAGTTACAACAACCGTCCCCTGAACAACAGGCTGCCGTCGCGGCTGCACTCACCGAAGCGGCGGACAGAGCTAGTTCACAGTGTTTCAGCGCTCAACAACAACCTCCACCACAGCCGCAGGTGAATCATACTATGCAAATGCTTAACCTGTCAGTGTATCCCAATTCCAAGATGCTGTTTGATTAATCTCAGTGACAATGTAACAATATTCGGTATGTACAAATATAACTTAACTTTGGTTTTTTTTTTTAATGCTGTTACAGACCCCGTTGCTTCCTCAAGACATGCAACAACAACAACAACAAGCCGCGTACGCTGCTCAGCAACACTACTTCAAGGAGGCAGCTGCACGCGGCGGTCACCAACATGCCGGTATGCCACCGCACATGCTCGGACCGGGTGGATTCAGTGCCCTGCACTATCTCAAACAGCCAGGAGTCATGCTTACATCCCTCGGACCTGTAGACACGTCCGGTGGTCAACTCGGCGATCAGTACACTAACGGTGGTATGCAAGAACTTCGCTCAGCAGCGGCAGCACTACCGGATGTTATCCAGCAGCAACAGCAAGGCCAACTTGGTCCTGGCAAACAGAAATCCGGAGGCGGACTTGGTAAGTACTGTATTTATATACACACACACACACAAATATATATATATATATATATATATATATATATATATATATATATATATATATATCTTAGTTGTTGCATTTGAGAGTTCATTGCGTGTGCATGTTAATCATATTTGTCTTCATTGTTTATATCTTGATTGTAACTTTAATTGAATAATGTAGAGTGGTATTTGTTTTCCTAATTCAATGTTTGATGTGTGCTGTGTACGTTTTGTTCCGTAGGCACCGAGCTGCGCCTGTTCAAATGTCTGACGTGCGGTAAAGATTTCAAGCAGAAATCCACACTGTTACAACACGAGCGTATACACACGGACAGTCGACCGTACGGATGTCCCGAGTGTGGTAAGCGGTTCCGACAGCAGTCCCATCTGACGCAGCATCTACGAATCCACGCCAACGAGAAACCGTACGCTTGTGTGTACTGCGAGAGAACGTTTCGGCAGCGAGCAATTCTCAACCAGCATCTGAGGATTCACTCCGGTGAGAAGCCATATGAGTGCCCGGAGTGCGGGAAGCACTTCCGTCAGAAGGCCATCTTGAACCAGCACGTCCGAACACATCAAGGCGAGCGCCATGTTCCTCTGTTAAAAACACGCGCGCGGTTAAGGGGCTACGAATTGTCAAATCGTTCCTTGGTCCACTAATGCATTATACAGATATCAACCTAAATCTTTCTCACACTTCTAAATCAATATTGCATACAGTGGCCTTGGACTTAGTAACCAGTATAATATAGATCGAATCATTTTAATAATTTGTTTTAGTATTTTCATAAAAAGAACAACAATGCGTAACCCCTTCTCCAAAATGGCCGCTAAGCAACTATAATTATGAAACTTTGGTTTTATAGTTGCAAGGCGTCTGATGACAGAAATAAAGAGAATGCTGATTTTAAATGCCTCTGTGCCTTCACAAAAGGCAACAATCAATATTGGCCCGTATCTTTCATCAAATATAATCAATCAATCAATAGCTATAGGCAACAGAGAGCATGGCGTCGTTTTTGAGTATACTTTACCCAAAAATATGAAAACTCAACTAATTGTGGTCGAAAAAGTGTTATTCCAAATTTAGTTTTATATTTTTTTTGTAAATCACAGTACTTCTTATTGTTGTTAATTGCATTTAGTTTTTGTGTAATTCAATAATCAGTATTCTCTTTATTTATTCTGTCAATCCGAAACTTTCACAGCAGAGATACAATAAGGACTGTATTAGCCGCGTCATCCTGTCACATTTGACACAAAGTTATGTTTACAAAAAAACGCGAGATTACTGGAATATCTAATACAGCTCTTGTAAAAATAACTTACACATACCCAAATATCCGCAGAAGATTATTCAAATTGTAACCGACATTTGTTGTTATAGATGTGAGTCCACATCTGGTATTCAAGAATGGCATGACACCAACATTGTGGCCCCAAGACATGCCCTTCCCACCGGATGAAGGTAAAGAAGAAGTCGCATCAACATTCGGTGATGGTGACGCGAGTTCGCAACAACCCGGTGACCGGTCGTGTTTCTCGCCGAACAGCATGCAGTATCCAGCGTATTTCAAAGATGCCAAAGGTATGAACCATTCAGTGTTTGGCACTGGTACCAGTTTTGGAGCTCTACAATATCTGAAACAAGGCAGCGGCGGCGTTGGTAGCGGCAAAGGTTGCCTACCCGATGTTATACAACATGGCCGTTCGGCAGGTAAGAAAAACAAAACGAAAACTCACAATTCAAAACAGTCCAACCCTGTTCTCCGGACACTCCACTACACTGCACGTGCGACATCTTCTGAATTTTCCCGCAACATACGAATTTTGTTCCCACTTTTCTGTCTACGCTGCAAGCGGCCAGACCTTGTGCGAACGAACCAAAAAAAAATCAATAGGTTGTGTGATAGTTGGTGCACGTGTTTTGTTTTATTCTGCAGGCATGCCTCTCTACGTACGGTGTCCGATCTGTCAGAAGGAGTTCAAACAGAAATCCACATTGCTCCAGCACGGATGTATCCATATAGAATCACGTCCGTATCCGTGTCCGGAGTGCGGTAAACGATTCCGTCAACAGTCCCATCTCACGCAGCATTTGCGAATCCACACGAACGAGAAACCGTACGGGTGCGTGTACTGTGGCCGAAATTTCCGGCAGCGTACAATATTGAATCAACATTTACGCATCCATACTGGCGAGAAACCGTACAAATGCGGTCAGTGTGGGAAAGATTTCCGACAGAAGGCGATCTTGGACCAACATACACGTACGCATCAGGGCGATCGGCCATTCTGTTGTCCGATGCCGAATTGCCGACGTCGTTTCGCAACCGAACCGGAAGTAAAGAAACACATCGACAACCATATGAATCCGCACGCGGCTAAGGGGAGACGGAACAGTACGGATGGTAGTTCCAAAGGTTTACCGTCGCCAAGCAGTAATGGCATGCTGTCGAGAGGACTGACGCCGAGCGCTGTTGTGAAACCGGAATTGTACTTTCCGCAATGTTACGCGCCCAGTTTCAACTCGCAACCGGGCGTAACACCATTCGGCGCTGGCGGTGGTCCAGGCGGCGGTGCTCAAACTGCTCTGGGCGCAGGCGCAGTCTCCGAGTTCAAACCGCCCAATGCACTACCGGCCCAGTGACTAACAGCTGGCTGGCAGCTCGGCCATTGTATCGGCTAGCTACCCGCCACCTATGAGAGCAACAATAAACAACCACTAACACAACCGTCTCCGGCACCGTCGGTGTCGGCTCCACCGCCGTCTGCGCCGCCATTTCTGTACTACCAGAGTGACCGAACGGTAAGGACAACCAAGTTTGAACCCCGTTACGCGCATGCGTACATGTGTAGCGCGCGTAATTTATATCCAGACCAGTGAGGAACTGAATGGTATAATTTATATACAATTCAACACAGTCCCCGGACCACCTTTCTCCTTCTGGGCTCCACAATTACTGTCCCCCCACCACGCTCCATTACGTTATAGGGGGGGGGGACACTGGTGGCAATGCGAAATCCAGCCATAACCTTAACTCTTGCCCACATATATAACCCATATATCCCTGTACTTATCCCATACCTTACCTTGCCCAGACTACTCCCCCCAAACTGAAGTTAATAATAAATATATTGTTAATAGTGTTTAAGGTTTTAACCACTGTGTGATCTCTTTAATTAATGTGCAAAACTTAAGATGAAACAAACGACTGCTGGACGCCGCCGACTCCCTATGTCCTTTTCACATCGCGCATGCGCGGATAGACTCAACCGCCGCCGCTGCCACCGACTGTAGTGCCTCTGTTGGTCGCTGACTGCACTATTTTCGTTTATTATTTGACATTTCACAAACTAGCTCCCACCACCCTACCACCATCCTGTAATCCTGTGCCAGCCGAATCTTTGTTCTCGTTTGTTTGTATACGTTTGTTTCACTTCACGAACATGGAGTTCTCCAACATTTATCGGTACGTTTTTTTTTTCTTTTAATTATTATTGTTTTAAATATTTTAATAAAGCTCTGTATCTCCTCCTTGCGCAGCGTTCCAGGTCTCTCGGATACAAACGAAAAATGGGCGAAACACTAGAATGGTGTTACCATATTTATTCTTGATACAATTATTAGTTTGACGGTGGCAATTAGTATTTTTGAGTGGTGCTGCTGTTGTTGGTCAGTGTATGCACGACGCGATATGTATATATGTTTGTATCCTGTACATACATACATACGTAACTATATGCATTTATTGTTGATTGTCTAACATGAATGATCACGGAGCCAATATTCATGAAGATTACTTCCTATTAGATATGCATTTATAACGAGTTTTTCGTTTAACATTGTTACGGTACTTGTTTTTATATAATATAATATTACGTGAATATTGGTTAGTTGATAGTACATATATGTAAATGTAAGGGATAAGATCGGTAGTAAATGTTGCAACAGTGCATAACCAAACACAAATCACCGTCCATTTTGAGTTGAGAGATCGGCAACGCTGTATGCATATATCCCTCCAAACCGTACTATAACTGCGGCACAACGTGTCGGTTTTAAAACTTGCCAATTATTATGTTTATATATTATATATAAATATTTATAAGATTTTATTAAATAGTAGATATTTTAGACTGTATGACTGAATGGTTGGTTGTTAAGTAAGTTGGCGCTGGGCGTGTCGTGATCATTGTTCTCTTTATACTACTACTATTACTACTGTGTGTGCAATAACGCAGAAAATCAAAACTACAACAACAATAACAATAGTTAACGAACTCTTTCGTTTTACCAACAACTCGTACGCTATATGTTTTTATATATAAATGAAAAGGATTCCACGTAAAGAACAAATCTTGTTTTTTTTTCTGTTTGTTTACTCACAAATGTGGATTTTTGTATACGTCTAGTTTGTAATTTGGAGAGCGGCTCAACGGGAAGGGGCGTAGCCCGCATGTGCACGTTTTGCCGCATACGATCGCGACCTGTGTTTTCCCCCTATTTTTTCTAATTTTGTACTTTTGCTACACACACATATTTAATTATATTTTTAACGTATTGTTTGAAAATGACAGACGGCATTTATGTTTACATAATAAGGTTTTCTTTTTTTTTACAAATCTACATATATACGTATATAATTAGTATACCTCAAAGGTGATTTATTTGAGCAACAAGACTTAAACATCGTGATATAGCATTTTATCCTCGGTCATCATGTCCTTCTTCAATAAATAATGACGACGATCAGGACTGATCGGCCGGGTATCATTGCATTTCATCACTACTAACACATTATTAGTTTGATTTGTCACGTGCATATATGTGTGTGTGTGTGTCTGTGTATGAGTGTGCGTGTGCGTGTGGGTTAAAATCAGACGTCCCCAAACTTGTGACGCCTCAGACTGAGTGAGTGCTGTGATAAAGACGATCCCGCCTTTTTTATTGAAATCGCATAACAATATTTATACGAAAATGAAAGAAAGAAAGAAAGAAGCGAGACCCAATGTGTGAGATGATGATGTTGTGTTGAATACCGAATTCACTACGGTTCAATTATCTGTGATAAAACTTCCCGAATTTCTAGCTCGTCTACAATGAATGGAAATTCATGGTGAGCTTGTGTCACTGTTCGAGACTTACTCTGATAATCGGCTAAAAAACTGTCTTGTTTAAATTTTAAATGAAATAACGTTTCACAATATTTTATCTTTAGATTATCGACGAAAACGTAGACGTTTTACTTAAAAGTATATAAACAATAAATCGTAAAAACGAAACAATTTTTATCTACATTTTTACTACAATCGGCTTTAACGGAAATTTAGAATGAAATTTCGAAAAAATTAATAGTAATTATACTATTGATTGAAAATTATGCAAAAATAAAAGTCGTATGCAATACGCGATATAAATGTATTTTATAGAGAGTAAATTTTAAATATAAATAATCGGCAACTATGAGTTGTATCGTACGTTTTTAGAAAACCAAGATGCGATTCAGTTTGGGGACTTCTTGATTTTACATTGATGATCCAATAGTTTTGTGCTATAAGTGCCATGGTGTAAACAAACAAACGAAAAACGAAAATGCATACATACATACATTCATTCATTTTCAAGCTTCTTAAAAACAAACATTCGAAATTTAATTTCGCCTCGAACTTCATATATACATTTCTAAATTGTCGCTCTAATAAGTATAAATAAAATATTTGAATAGCCCAATATATTATATATATATAGCACACGACGCGAGTAGTTTGAATGACTCGTACGTAAATTCAGCAAGTGTGAACGAATTTTCTGAATCAATAATTATCTATAAACGTGTAAGGAAGATGACAAGGAATCGTTTGTTGATTTACGTTATGTTTTTCCACATCACTGTTCATATAAAATAGGTAAATAGTGAATTTAATAATGTAACGATTATACATATGAATATATATATATATATATATATATATATATATATATATATATATATATATATATATATATATATATATATATTCATATATACAGAGACACTGTACGATTGAAAGAATAACTACCCCTTTTATATTGTGAACTTCTCTTCCGTCACACACTGCCATGATCATTTACGTTTCGGAAATGCCCGAATAGTTGGAAATGGCTGCCGCGTGTGCAGAATGTGCCTTGTTGTGTATAGAAAATATAGTAAGTGATCATGGTTAGCGCTGACTGTAAATATACATAATATAACATTACATACATAGTACAGTGCAAACGTTTGTAAATGTTTCTTTTTCTTAAAAACAAACAAACAGTCAAAACTGTGACAGATATCACATTTCATAACGAAATACATTTCAGTGTGTTTTGTCTCGCAAAAAGACGTAGTGTTATCCATGGCAAATCTAAGAAGAAGATGATAATGATGATGATGATAATGATGATGAAGTAAATAATGAAGAAATGTAAACATGAAATCATGTAAATTGTATTCACTTTCACATTAAGAAAATGTTGACATTGTACTTGAAAGTTCCTCATACATCATTTTAAACGAAGAAAAAGTATATTAATTAACAATTTTAGCTTGTAATTGAAAGGATGGAAGAAAACAAATGTTGTAAATATAGTGTGAAGGTATTTGCATTTTCGTCTGTAAATGAAGAAGACTGGAAAGATGATGTATAAACAGGGTTATACGATTTCGCACGTTGCAACAAAAAATTCTTTTGTAATTTCGAAATTTCGAATTCAGAAATGTTTTAGATGTGTTTCTCTAGAATTATCTCATATAAAAAAAACGGTGTCATTTTACTTGTCCACACCCTAAAAACACATTGTGTATTTGTGACAATCTGTCTACAGAAACAAAATATTGAACTGCTTTATAAACCAAGTTGGTCTGATGTTGGGTGGTACTGTTCTTCTCTGTTAAACGTTACGTACAACAGTACATGCTGTAAACTTTGCTATATCATTGAAATAACCTGCCAAATGTAATGATATAATGCAAATGTCTACATATTATGTAATGTTAACGATACCACCACAATATCATACTGGAATTTTCGTTGTTGTAATAAATAAATAAATACCTTACGTTTCTGCCAAGAAGAGAATCAACTCAACAGGAAATGACATAACCTCAATACATTGCCATTAACAAATATAACAGTTACTAATGCTCAAACTCCATAACATATACCATAATGTACAATAGTTATTATTTTTCACAGAACACAATATTGCAATAGCAGCAGCAGCAGGTATTTGCTCCAGAGTACAAATACTAACTAACTAAGTAATAAATATCGCCGGATTTGTTTATATTTACTACAGATATTTAACTTTAACACAGAATAAATAGATACATACATACCGTACGTACGTACGTATGTACAATATATGATTTGATTCTCTCTTTTTCATTCTTAAAGAACGATAATATAAGTGTTTGTTTCACGATGATGAACAAAAGTTATTTCTTATCTTATTACATGTTGTTTATCAAAATAAATGATCTCACAGAGATTGAAAACAAGTAATACATGTTTGACATGTCCTCATATAGCACCGACATTTCAACATTACTTCACAATAATATTCATTCATTCATTCAATGACTCTCTAGTTGTCCTTTGCCACGAAATTCATCATTCACCATTATTATACTTGTTACCTACTATCTGTTTATCCTTATTTCCCCCTTCCCAATTAGTACGTAGTACTTGTCACTCCAACCACCATTCCTTACAATCACTTTAGCACAAACACACCATAATCGTTAATCACTGGTTACGTCATGTTTTGTCATAGAACAACAGCAGCAACATGTGAGAACTCAAGTGATACACCTGGGTAACTGAACTCTCTGCTGTTGTTGTTGAGATCATCACAATTGACTTATGTACTTGATGATGCGCACGTCATTTCTGTTTCTCTGTTCACCCTGTTACTTCTATCATCATGTCAGAACAATGCTCCTAAGTAAATAAATATTCAATTGTAGGTATGTACTATTGAGTGCCAATGATTTTAATGATGAAATAATTTTACGTCCAATCCTATTGAGTGAGTTTTATGTACATAATCTATCCACAGTTTTAAATATGATGTTTGTGATAGCACTTTGTATTCTGTTTTATTTTTAAAAAATATATATGCAAAAGATTATCCACCGTCCGCATCATTCATACCCATTACAAATATTTCTTTCAATCTAGTTTTTTTAATACTCATTCTCTTTTTAAACATTCCCTAATACGGAATAGTTTGACAGAATCAGTGTTACTAGCTGTGCAGGAGAATTGCATAAAGTAAGTATATTACATTTATTGTATCAGATATTCATACGTACAGACATTGTACGTATGCATGCGGCTTTGCTTGTATGTATTCCGTGTTGTTTATTTTGTTATACAGGTATAAAGTGTCAAAAGGAAAATTTAATTATATTTCCTATTACATTGATGTGCATGCCTGTCTTGATGGTATAGTAATGTACAATTCCAAATTAAATGATTATGAAATCATTAAAATAAATTTTAGTAGAAAGAAAGTTACCCATTTAGGTTAGAATTCAATTGCAGCAATTTTTCATATAATTATAAAATAGGTACATGAACTGTGTTCCTCGTCATTCTTCGTTTCTACTACAACCAAAGTTTATCCAGTATGTTATAAGCAAGGATGAAAGTAAGCCGGAAAACCGTGCCGGTAAAAGATTTGGAGTCGGAACGCCGTTTCGGTTTATGAAGAACCTGGTAACAAAGAAAATAGTAATTTATTTTTAGTTTATAACTAACACAGATATTTTTTCTACTTTCACCCCTGGTTATAAGCAGGCGATTCATGTTTCTTTTACATTCTGGTATTACAAGTTCAGTATTAGTACTTACCTCGTCAAAAAATAAAAACATATTGTGTATCTGCATTACATATTTGTTCAGTAAAGTCAAAATGAAACTTGTTGGAAGAAATCAAATTCAACAGATTCAGGATGTAGCAACAGGTTCAAGTTTGCATGTTAACTCTAGATTATGAATTTAAAATTAATAAAATTTATTCAGTAAAAACAAAATATAATTTATTAAAAATGGTTTATCGTATAAATTGTCTTTAATTATCAAAATATACAAAATAAAACGCTATTTATACAAACTATACAGACAGTATTTGTCAACTGATACAAAATAAATTAATATTCATTTACATAAAATTTTATTTACCCTAGTCACAACAGGAAAACATACGACATAATCAATTATATATTAAAAATAATTGTATAGCTTATCTGCTATTAGATGAGATTATTTTTAGACTAGCTGGATTCTGATAGACGCATACATCCATAAAGGCCATAGTTAATAATAACGCGTGTCCTAAAACTTCTTTAGTAATTGGTTGTTGCTTGTTGTACATGGAATGCAGTTCATCATTCACACTTAATGGACTATAAACCATTTTTTCTGGAACTTTATTGGTTAGAATATTTGATACAGTAGTAGCGGCAGACACTCTTTCTGTTCCAATAAGAGTACGAAATAATCTGCAATAAACTTTGACAATTGACATATCATGTTTTATAAGTTATAGTCAAGTGAATTTACCGTGCTGGTAGTCTATATCGTAAAAAGAATACTTTAGTACTCATTACAATAGATAAGCTTTCTTCATGACCGCGTTGCTTTACTTCTGTATCTTTTTCTGTAATTTCTTGTTTACGTGCATATGCAAGGTTATGTTTTGGACTTGTACTGAGTAATGTAATTAGCATGGAAAGTATTTGAACTCTCTGAGCATATGCAGACACAGAAATTGGTGATTGCTGTGCTGTTGGTGTTACAGAAATTGGAGCTTCGAAAATATATACATCACTGGTAGGAATTTCACTTGCTGCATTTATAACCTGAAACATTATTTACTCTGTATTCTTCCAGCTAACAATGCAAAGTTACTTTACCAGTTGTAATGCATCTGACGGTGACAGTTTCTTTGAACTTAAATCAAATTCGTACATGTCCCAATCGCTTAAATGATTGTTCTGTTTCTCTATTCTCGCCCAACTAATGCCTGTTGTATATAAATTAATTCCTAACGCTGATTTTAATTCCTAAAATCAATTGTAAAATTACCATTAGCAAACAACACAACGATCAACGTTACCTTAGCCTGATAAGTATTCAGTAAAGGTGTCAATAACTGCCCTCGAGTTTTGAGAGGGCTTTTCTTTGCTTCATTATGATCACTATCACAGTTGCCATGCAAAATACTTTTGCAAAGTTTGTCTAAAGATTTGATACCAAGACCATCAACATCTAATACGTCAACCAGTGTATTAAACTGCCCATTTTTCTTTCGCCAAGCATCTAATTTCTTAATTCGTTGTTTTGGTAAACTGAAACTGTTCAGACGAATTTCATTATGACAGAGATTGACAATTAAGTAATTTCCTAACCTCGCTAATTCTTCTGAATTGGCTTCGTTCAGTTTTTGTAAGATGTATTTTTGTTGGTCAGATGTGAATTCTAAACCATGTATAAATCCTGGTGGTTTATTGGTTTCCGAATTTGAATACCAACATTTACACATCTGAAATGAATCATGGATATATAGGTTATATTGTATGGAAAATTAACTTATTTTCTACCGCATATTTTTCGCTTGTAAATATCTGCCGAAACGAAGAATATCTTATATGTGACTTGAAAAATATAAACATAATAATTACAATTTATAACTGAAGTATTAGTAATGTATCAACAACGCATGTCACAAAGTCTTACTACAGGTTCAGAGAAGTACATTGGATGTTCATTCGTACATTACATAGTCGCACGTCCTAATACAAACTAGGGCACACAAATTATTTGTACGCGTACATCCCAAACAAATTTGTATTAATATTCTTCTGAAATATATTTCTGTTCTAATAATTAACTGAAAAATAATAAAAAAATAAACATTGTGGAAAATTTTAAATAAAAATATATTTATTCTGTTCAACTGATTTGATAAATTGTTATTTGGTACGATAATGTACGTATATTTCTACAATAAATATGCTATTAGGATACTTTTGTAAAATATTGGATCATACATTTGTTGTAATAATGTCGGTAGAGTACCGAATATTATGTTTTATTGTTATCTAGAGAGGTGTCTGTTAGTATGATTATATGTATCTATATTATTTATAACTAGTAATTATCGTTTAGTTAATTTCTATATGATTTAGTTCAGTAAAATGTTATTACTTAGCTAGTACCAGATAATATTATTATTTTTCGAAGTACTATCGTTCAATGCCCTCTACAAAACAGTTGGTTTGCACTCGCTGCGCATGCGTGATTATTTGTGGTGTACACAGTGGCTTGTACGTTCATCTGCGGTAAGAAATTCGTTATTTTACATAGATTTAAGCAATTTAATTAATGAAAAATAGTAAGATATACTACATAAAGTGTGGTGCATTGTTGGTCAATGTTATATTCTGTCATTTTCGATACATAAAAACGTAACAAGATTTCAGAGTTACGGACCTGTCAAACATGCGTGTGCGACTCCGTCGATAACATGTCCTCTAGTCTCACTAGATTTTACCGTATAAATTCTTTGTTATAGATCTTATATTTGTTTAATATTTAAACAGTTCTATATATGCAATGGTATCTTTATTTTTAAGTAATTTTAAAAACCCGGTGTACGAGTTATTCAAATATGTATTATTGGGTACTGGATAGTACTACTGTAATATACGGGACTCCACATGCATATTGGTACTATATCGGTACGTTCTCGCTGGTACTACCATTGTAGTTCCCAGTATTTCGTGTATCTATTACCAAGATTCATTTGTGTTTTTATATTTGAAGGTTATGATACTAATTACTTAACAATTTTTGAAGCAAGCCAATTTTGTTTTTTCATTTGTTTATATAATATAACAAGATGAACATCTACGTATTTTAGTATTGTTTTGTTTCCTCTAAAAGCATTTGACTCGGGTGCTTGCAGTTTTTAAACGTAAGTGAAATTATTCAGTTATTTTTTATAAAATAATAAAAATACTATTACGGTTTTGTTTTGTATAGCATTATTTTGTAAAATATTATTCAGAAAACTGAAGATCAATCTTGTTAGTCAAAATATTTGTCGATTAGAGCGGGGCAAGGGAACTGTCATACTACGTCGCGAAACGTGAACAAAATGGCCGCCGGAACACTCTTAACCATAAATTCTTTTTGTACAAAGTTTCTATCGATCGTAATTATTTTGTAATCAATATTTCTTGTATGAAATTTTAAAAAAGTTTTAAAAAATTTTCAGCCGTAAAATTTTGATCAAATAAAAAAAAATTCTTCAGATTTTATATTTTGTTTATTTTGAAAACAATTACAAGTTAGTATATTGTACTGGATGTAATAGCAATTTTGTTGTTGTTGCATTGTAATTTATTAAATTCCGTTCCACGCGTGCGCAGCTCTCACTGCGCAACAGTACAATACCACGCTTCTTTGTTGTATAGATTCGTATTTCACTGCTAATTCAATTCGTAACTTTTTAATAATAATTATGAATAATAATTTAAGAAATTCATTGCCAAATATAACGACCCGTCATCCACCATTTTAAAATATCGATAATGAAATTAATATTTCTGAAAATATTTTGTATCGTTTATAATTCATAGCTACTAAAACAATAATAAAATAAATAAAAAATATTATCCATCATTTTTTTTGGATAAATTTAACCAAATTTTTTTTTCATGTTTGTAAATTTGCCATAATGTATTAAATTAATTGGTGGGGGGTGAGGGGTCATTGTTGTGCATGTATTTGATAAATAAAGTAACCAAGGAAATTTGGATAATTTGTCAAATATCCAAAGAAATTCTGCTTTGGAAGCGATTTTCCTTTGCGCACGCAGTCTAATCTAGAAATATCATTCGTTCCTCTCTCTTGTCACCGTGTGGACATGCGCACAACGCGCAATGTTTGCAACGTTGACAAGTATCCATTCCTTCGGTACTAAGTACTAGTAAGCATGTCCCAGTAGTACCCAAAAAGTACTATACTGAATATGACAGTATGAATGGGAAAAACCAGAGTGGTAATAAGGAAAATTTCATGTGTTAACAGAACCATTGTAAGCTCATCGAATTGGCAACGTCGCGCATGACCTCAGACGGTATATCCAAGCGATCTGGCAGTTGAGGATTACATTCGTTAAGTGTAGCAGTTGTCGCTTCAGTTTTATAAACTACAAATTGTTTGCCGCATTTCGTAAGTTTTCATTTGATTTTGTGCTATTTATATAAAGCATGATAGTCTCTAATATTTTAACCATTTTTTATGTTTTTTTATACATGTATATATTTTGTTTTGTTCATTCGCTTTTAATTAAATGTTACATTGTAAGGACCAAAGATTGACACTATTTGTCACTGTATGACAGAAGTTTACGAACTGTCAGAATAAGTTGTAACGTTTTGAAAGTTCAAATGTTCGCCAAGATGGCGCCTGAAATGTGTACTACAACAGAACATTGACTTGCGGCACTGGTAGTGTTTATGGTTGGTCAGTAGTATTTTGGTTTGGCAGGGAAAATAATACATATACAACCGAGTGGAATATGGCTGGTAGAGCGCGGGGCCTTTTTCAACTGCAATATGCGTAGTTTACAATATGCCTGTTTGTGCCCGACCAATCCCGTACAGTTGCAGCATCAGCTGTTCTCGCGCTTCTCTCCATGTGCCCCCAAACAACACAAAACGAAAGTTGAGGCCGTATACTATGTTTAATAACTCACAAATCTATAATACCACCGTTAGTAACTTACCAAACACCTTATTTTTCTGGTACTGTTGTTTCATAATTTTCTTTTCATTTTCTTGATAAGTTCCTCGTATTTGATACTACATTCGAAAAGAACGACTTTTCTTTGTTTCTTTAAATAAATATTTTTATTTTCTAAATAAGAACATCGTCTTGGGATAATATACTATATTTTTTGTTGTTATAGCTTCTAAATAGTAAATAGATAATAGTATACAAATTTAGTAATCGGTTTTCTATTATATTGTATCCAAATATATGAAAACATATTTTGGTCGTTAACCCTGAGGAATTTTTATAGATCTATAGATGGTTTTCTCTACGAATCTAGATAAAATGTGGTACGGGCCACCCTATTTATAGGGACCATTTTTCAGTTTGTACCTTGTTGCAATGTAAACACTGAAATTTGTACGGTTATTGAACAGCAAGCCATTATGATGTGTAGGTGTTGCATCATACAAAATGGCCGCTTCCACAACTACGTTCGTAGTTTATCATTGGTTAATATAATGCTAAAATGATTTTACGGTATAAATCATATTAAAAAAGAAAAATTATGAAAAATAAAATATTACCATAGGTATAAGAAATAAATTTACGAAATCGTATTTACAAAAAAGGCGTAATTTTTTCTTCTAAATATTCATTTATTTGAACCATTTGTTAGATTCGGATCTTGTTATCAAAAGATTAAACATTGATTCAAGGTCAGCTCACTTTCAAAAGTCAATGTACACTAATAAATATCGCGCATGCGCAGCAATCGAGATCGGTCCTAGAGCGTAGTTAGCAAACAGTCTACATTTTAAATAGAATATTCATAATTTAAACAATTTCTTGCGCTATATTATAAGTTATAAGTTTGAAATTGCAATATTTACAAATAAGGAACATTTTTCAAATGGGAAGTTTTAACAAAACGCATATATATATATATATATATATATATATATATATATATATATATATATATATATATATATTGAGTCTGCATATGTGGCTAGATGATAAGTACACAGCTAGTAGGTCTAGTAATTGTCGTGACCGGCCTTCGGGAATGTTCGGCTCTTTTCGTGACACGCAATTTCATTATACGAAGCATAATGTGGGCAGGTCCATTTGAAAAATGAGAAAAAAACAATTTGAATGCCAAAGTAAATTCTCATTATTGATATTGACCATTAATCATTCAGAACGTATATATATAATCTGTGTGTGTGTGTTTATCTTTTCTTTGACCATTAGTATTGTTACTTTTTACTTAATATATAATGTTTTCTGCGATTTTGTTTTTACTAAATTAGAATACCCTTGCCCCCAAATAAACGATGTAAAATGTCAGATCAGATCACAAATATATTTCTGCGCATGATCAACGATCAGCTATGCGTCATTTTTTTACCGATTGGTTTTACAGTATGTATATAAACCGTAATAATTCTTTCATTTACATCTGTATATTGATGGTTATTATATTTGCAATATATTACTTTCATAATTATTCATTAACAAAATTTCAAAAAAAAGTACTAGGAATTAGGATCAGTGCTAATGGTTGAAAGTGAATACATATTGAATTTATACAAGGATTTAACATTTACGAAAATGGGATACCCAAGTATCAGACCCGATTCTAAAACCATTCCACTTCGGGGTTTTTGGGTAACCGAAAACTTACCGGCTTCCTACCCGTCTCTGACAAAAATCGATTTTTCAAACGTCCAAGGAGTGGGGGGGACTGTATGAAACATTGCTTGCGTCCACTAAAGCTCGGGGGGGGGGGGGGGGGTTGTACCTTTTGTTTATTGAGTTGGGTTTTGCACAATTTAACAAACTGTGATCATTAATGTATTGAATAGTGTTACTTTTTTCATTTGCATATTACGTGTTGTGAACCCCCTAGTACACAATAATAATTGTTTAATTAACAATTGCACTATGCTTGTACACCTAGTGTTTAATTATTAGATTTAAGAGAAAGTGCTACAGTGGAAGAACATTCAGGACCTTTCAAATGAAGAAATGGAAGTTTGGAAGAATGGCATTGAATTCAACAAGTATGATGAACGAATGACCGACATACATAATACATGTTCATAGCAGTTTCTCGATCGGAAGATGTATTCAATTCTGTTGACGAAGACGACAAGAACACAAGGTTATACCTGAATGAATAAAGAACCTGGAAGAGGACCAATACACACCTACTTATGGGACTTCTCTTTTTATTTATTTATTCCTGTTTTTAGTTTTATCCTGTGTTCATTTGTGTTTTTCCAAAATTACCGTTTCCTTTCCAAATTTCAGGGTACACACGGATTGTTGTGCGAGAATCATTTGCAGTGAAAAGAAACTTTATCGGATTACGTCACTAAACTCATCTGAAACTTATCAGACAGATCATTTGTCATCGACTATGGATCTTCAACGACATCATAATAAGTCTAATTGGTGGAAGATAGTGGTAGGTGTATTTGACAACATGGATATGGGTCTAAAGATCTAGACAACGGTCATACTATCTACGATTGGAAAAATATAGATCGTGAACGTGGGTGATCAAATATAACGTACAATTGGTTTTCACTGCAACTTTTGTCTTCCCTGTTTATCTAATTTGAACAGGTCTTATTAGTTACTTGCAATACACGTTTCTGAAATATGCATTTGTTACATGTTTACAATAGTTCAAATACAGTTTGGGATATTCATGTTTATTATTATGTATTACTAAACATCGAATTCGAAATCGGATCTGATGAATTTTCCAATGATGCTACATTGTTTGGTTTTCTCGTGCGCAAACATCGTTGACGCATCACAATTGCTGCGTTGCCAAACGTCAATAACTGGTATTTTCATAGTAATCAGTAACAGAGTTTAATCTGCTATGATGTTACATTTCTATTTAGCATTGTGGCACACATATATACACTTAAATATAATGTGCTAAGAAGAGAACACATATTTGAACAGGTACTTCTTGTTTATTCGGAAATACTTCTGTCTGATTTGGCAACGTTGTATTTCATCTCAGTTACTGGCGTTGGAATGGTCTCCAAACATGATAGGATATGTATTTAGTTTATGATAGGTTTGCTTGTGGAATTGTTGTGCGGTAACTATGTGCGGTTAGTTATTGGTACAACTGGTATGGTTTCCTCCAAAAGTAACGGTTAGTCTTTGGTAGATTAACTGTAATTCTTTCGGTGTTATCTCAGTGCTAGTTTTTGTCTGCAAAGACTGGCGATGTTATCACGGAAACATGTGCTATTTTTAATGAGGTTATAATAACAATAGTTTGTTATTAGGATTTCATTTTTTTTCAATACGATTCCGTAACGAACTACTTTGAAATATGTATATTGTTTCTTTGCTTCGATGACATTTGTGAACGCTAAAACATTGTTGCCAATTATTTAATATTGTGCAAACTGGTACCATTTTAGATGCAGACAATTTTCAGTCTAACAAGGCAAGCGCCTTGGACTCGTGTTCGTTGTATTGATTTTCGTTTTACTGTATTTTAACAATTTGTCTATTATCGCCACACTCCTTAATAGAGTGTGTATTGACCAATAAATCCCTGTTACATTCGTATTACCTAAACATTGCAGTTGGACTTGATATTAGGACCCCAAACTGGTAGGAATTGGTTCAAGGACGGTCTTTCTACCTGCATACAAACAGTAAGATACAAGGATGTTAAAAAAGAAATTGAATTCAGTGCGCGCCAGTAAATATGCAAATATTACACGAATTAATTGTGTATTAATTGTTTGATTACACAACATTTTAGATTTAAGTTACGGTTTGGACCAAATGCTTCGAAAACTTGATGAAAGCGCATGATACATACCGTGTGTCTCATGGCGATCTACACATAGGTACATTTGATTTTTTTAAATAAAAATATTAATCTGACGTTTTTTTTTTTTTGTAATTTTAATTATCAACTTGACGTTTGAATTCCTTTAAAATGTACTATTACATCGAATATGTTACAAAATTATACTGAAATATCGAAAGAAATTCAATAATAAGTATAAAATTAACAATTATACTGTCTAGATTGTAAAAAAACTAAAACGATCAAATTAATATTTTACGATCAAGAGCGTACGCAACTAACCTATGTGTAGGTCGTCATGAAACTCACGGTATTGCTTAATTGAAAGATTCTAGTAGATTATTATATTTCCAAAAATAACTAACCAAAAGTCAAATGCTAAATACGTCTTATCTTTACAGAATTTTCCAATTATTCATGAGATAGCAAGTTTCGTAATGAAACTAAAAAAAACCTCGATTCCGGACGGTGATCTTGCATCAGATCTTGATCTAAAAAGTGAAGGCAATGCTAAAGTCAATATTGACGTAAGTAACGTCGATAAGTGTAACGAATTAAAATTGGAAAATGATACAAATGTCCATGATAACTCCAAACATGAGTCCAAAAATTCAATTAACAGTGCTGACAGTTCCGAACACAATTCAGACACGGTGTCCAATGATTCAAATCTCAAGTCCGTACAGACAAATACGGAAACGAATGGAGAAGATGTTAAGAATTTTGACATAACAGTTAATAAACATCTGAGTTCGAACAGTACTACGGTAACCCTCTTGGGGCAGAGTGTTGAACGTTTACAATCGAATATTAACCATCAAACAAACAGTTACAAAGAGCTTGACGATCTGGACGACTCAAATCCAGGTAGTTTGCTGGTGGAGAATACAGCTGCAAGACGAAATGGAAGTAGTTATAGCTCATCGTACCTGCATCAGTTTAAAGACGATAAAGATTGTTCATCATCATCATGTTCCTCCTCAATTCATGGACCAGGAGAGTTGGAAGATGATTCAGCACAGATGGTCCTTAGGTTGTCGGAAGATGGTAAGTTCTTTCAGTTATTATTTATTTATATTTCACTTCATACATTTATTTAGAATTTCAATAATACGTAATATTAGTAGTTCAGTTTCGTAGCTTTCAAATACCGGGTGTGATGGAACAGATCTTGAACGCATCATATTAATAAAATCCGGCAATATACTAAACAAATATGGCCATCAATAGAAAGTAGAAACAAAATGTGAACTTTCTTTTAGGTGAATTGTTTGATCACATCTCGTAGTATTGTATTTCAGTACTGACAGCAAATTCACAGATATGGATCATGGATGGATGAACATATTATAGTTGAATTCTGACTGACTGCATCTAATCAACATTACCTTATCTCCTGTATTTGTATTCATGAATTGTTTCTTAAAAAAAAAAAATGGAGAATATCTAAATCGGAAAAACATTATATACCATTACATCAATCACTAACTTTCAATGAATGGTATTCTGCACCAAATATCATCTAACTTGACAGCATGTTTGCATGTAAACGTAGTATTGCACACATTTGTTGTTCGATAGTCGTTCCGTCTAAAGAGAACTATTACAATTCCAGAAAGTGGTAACTTTGCAACATCACCTATACCGACAGCCAGTGTTGATACGTTACTCAATCAACCTGACCAGGTACAAGGTGATTTGTGCAAAACGGGTGACGCGCATTTATTGAAAACTGACCAAGAAAAAACTAACAATCTCTCGCCAGTTCCACATGATTTGAATACTGTGGAAAATACAAACAGTTTCAGTAAAGTAGACGAAATCACAAATGCTACAGTATCTACCGCCGATACAGAATTGGCTACCGATAAATGCTCAGTCCACTCGGATGATAATTACGACGATTTGTTGTGCAACATGAGTTCGAAAGAGATTGAATTGACGAAGAAAAAGAATGATGGCGTAACGGTATCGGATTTACGAAAAGAAATAGAAGAAGTTCTGAACACTGAAAACTCCATTAGGTCTGAAGGCAATGAAAAACCGGATCGTAATACCGAAGTTTCCATCGAAAATGTACCGAAATCTGTTGATAATGCCAATAGTTCTCTTACAAGTAAAAATGACGAAACCGTCAGTACTATGAAATCGGATGAAATTAGCAAAAATGTACTACAGACGCCTGATACAGAAGTTACAAATGATCAAGCCGAAGATAACGGTGACGCAAAGGAGAACGACGAAGTATCATCGGATATTGAAAATGCATCTGGCTCAATTATTGTTATATCGTCGGTTAGTTCAGATACTGACCCGATTCTCAATGATGATGATGTTGATGATGATGATTATTCATTGTCAGTGCAAATAGATTCTACAAATGATGAGTTTAGTTCGGGCGAAATAATGACGGTGCTAGTTACGGGTGATGGGGTTATTCGAACTACCAAACCTGAAATACTTGTGTTGGATGAAGTTCATTCAAGTGACAAGCAGAGAAATGGTGAACAAAACACTTCGGAGATGGAAGATTCAGACGAATCAATTAAAATATTAACGATTATGGAAACCAGTGATTCAAATAGTTTAGATACAACTGCTACAGATGGTTGTGGGTTAAAATCAAAAGAGATACTAGTTGATAACGATAAGAATGAAATAGTTGAAGGTGCAGATCAAGTAAACAATTGTGCAGTAGTCAACGATATCAAAATCGATGAGGTCGAAGAAAATACAGAAGGTATAATATGGGAGCAGACGCTTTTTGTTTTTCTCCCAAATACCTGTTGTTGTGACGACTTACCTTCTATCTCCTCCCGATACCGCAAACTCCTGCTTTTTTTAATGTTGTATAACTTGGAATTATTTGATTTTATTCTAAATTTTCCATGTTTCAGGATCCGATTTACGATCATCATTGAAGCGATCCCATGAAAAAAGCGATGACGATATAGAGTTGAAAAAGCTAAAAACCTTAGACACCCGTGTAGAAATCGGACAGCCAGTCAAAAAAGAAGAGGTCAAAGAAGATAAAATGGAACCTATCGAAGTACAGAAAACAAATATGGCATCAGTGACTGAGCAAAGCGGCAAACGTACGTTGGCAAAACAAGAAAATGAGTCAAAAAGACTGAAACTTAATAACACACCACCTGTAAAGAATTTGGGACTTTTTCATCAATTTATGATGCGCAAAAGTGTCCGACGACTATCACGACGGGACTTAGAAGAATTCACTGTACAAAAATTATGTGAAACTTTTAACCAACACAGTGAGATAGCGGACTTATTACGCGAGATTCGAATCAAAGATAGAGCATTTGAATCTTTACGTATGAAATACACTGCCTTGCATAAGCAGATAACTGATTTAGACATTGTCCAGACAAGAATCTCGAACGAAATGCGTAAAGTTAAAGATCCTAGGGAAGTTGTACCAGTAAAAATCACTAGATCGGTAGGCTTGCAAGTCAGTTTGCAACCGTTAAAAACTAAAGTTAACTTACCCGCGCCAGTTCCTCATGTTCCGGATCCACTAGTCCCAAATACAACTAGCGGTCCGTTAAAGAAGAAGCCCCAACGTGCCTCAGCGGCCACTAATAGAGTTTCCATGCTTCCTCCTCCACCACCTGCTCTAACACCAGCACCGGCACACATTAGGCCGCCACCAGTTCCAACGGGCAAGGGAATCAAAACAATTTTACCTAAAGTTAATAGCAATGGGCAACCCAGAGACGAATCAAATTCGTTGCTGGGTAACATTCTTCAGAAATCCCCGATACCAAACAACAATGCCACTACAGCATCACTAAGGAGACCCTCAGGTGACAGCGTTAAAGTGATTGACTTGACTGATGAGGATGATACGAACCGAGCATCCACCAGTGCTGGTATTCAATCGGCGTCGGGTAACATTCGAGTTGTAGCTCCGCACCAACTGACAAATTCCAATTCAGAAACAGTAACATCACTGGTCCCATCAAATATGCCACGACTTACATATCTTGTCCAATCGCCCGGACAGCAAGGTCAGTCGGTTTTGTTAGCAACGACCAACGCGCCGACAAGACCAGGCCAAGCACGGCCAACTCTCATGTTCAAACCTGTCGTACCACAAGGTAAGATCATAATTCCGTGTCCTGTGTACAACTGAATAATCATTGATGTTATTGAATGATAGGTGCACAGAAACTGAACTTGGTTCGTCCTGCAGTACCTAGTACTATTGCTGTACTGCCGTCAACTCTAGGTAGTTCGGGAGTTTGTAAATATGTAACGACAACGTATGCGCCTGGACCACTGACACGTTCACCTGCACTTACCACCCGTGCTATTGCACCCGCTCCCAGACATCCAGCACCGTTACCCGGACCACCGGCCGTACAAGCTAGCCAACCCTCCTGGAAGTTGTTACCGCCCAAACCGGCGTTGAAGATCACATTGGTGGGCGATGGTATTGTGTTGTCGTGGCGTATATTAAATAAAGATTTGTCACTGTACGAAGAGATCGCCAGCTATCAGTTGTACGCTTACCAAGAGACGAGCGCACCACCGACTACAGAAATGTGGCGTAAAGTAGGTGACGTTAAGGCTCTAGCGTTACCGATGGCGTGTACGCTGACTCAGTTTACCGATGGTAACAAATATCATTTCGCCGTACGTGGTGTAGATGTTAAAACGCGTGTTGGACCATTCAGTACACCGGAGCAAATAACTTTACCAGCCCAGTGAAGCAATTGTGATATAACTATTTTAAACTCATCAAACGTTACATTATAAGTGTTTTTTTTTTGTTTTTTTTTTTGTTCTGTAAATTATAACATGCGAAGACATTAATTTAGAGTTATATTTATGTTAAGAACAAAGAAATATTAATTACTATACGGAGATGCGTTGCAGATATCCATGTAAAACTTACCTTTTTATTTTCTTGGCACATGATATCATTGCAAACACTGCGTTCTTAGAAACTGTTTTATTGAAACGTATCAAACGGATCATAATTTTGTGTTTGTAAATACACATTCGAAGTTCAGGTTTTCTTTTATGTCACAAACTTCGCATGACATTGGTGACAACATATGTTAACAAAAATGTTAGATGCCAATAATTAGGGCCTTTTTATTAGTTTTAGTAGTATTATTTTTGTGTTCATTACATCCGAATTTGTTACTTCATAAATTAAATTGTTGATCATCACATAATTACGAAATAAAAATATTTTTTTTCTATGATAAAATGTATATTCTTCATATATTTGCAACAATGTATTGGGACAAATTAATGAAGAATCGTTAGAATATTAGTAGGGAAAATATCTCGTGATATGTGGGACTATGTTTTACTAATATTTTTATGTTGAATTCTATTATGTATTCATGCTATGCATGTTATGTTTCCATGATATTCATGTTTAGGAGAACAATACATCACTACCAGAATATTCGGTAATAATTTGGGTAAGTTTTATAACAATAAGTATACTATTACATTTCCCGTAATGGTAAACGCTTATTGCTATTTTAGTATATATTACCTTAGACTTTATTAGACCATTCAAGCTACAATGAAATACGCAACAATCATAGTTTGATAATATGTACATCAGAGAGTGACTGTCATAATCAGTGATCAGAAAATTCTAATTTCAACAAGTCATTAAATAATCTTGTCACATTACATAAAATAATCGAAGTTATTAATTAACTAGTTCATTAAATTTTCATTTAAATATTGAAGTAACCGGTTGATTGAATATGATCACAGATTTGTTCGGTTATTTTAGACGAATAATCAAGTAGACAGTTAGTTTTCACCACAGATTAAAGTTTTGTAAGAACTGACGTGTACATTAAAAATAACCATATGCATGGCTGTCAATTTTTAAATTAAAATAAATTTCTGTACTGAGTTGTGGAGAATGACATCAGGACTTTATTATTCCAGTATCTAAGATGTAAATATGATTTCCTATAAAACAGGTGTTCCCAAACAAGTTCCTTTACATACCATTTCCAAGAGCGTCATTTTCGAAATAGATTTACAAACAGCAATAAATTAACCAGTATAGCCCTTGTCATGAATAAATAACAATAAGGATATTGAAAAATGAATATATCGACTTCATATTTTAGAATAAATAAAGTTTATAACTCTGTGTACAAAGAATGGCGGGTTTTTCCTAGATGTTTTGTGTTTTAGCAAACAATTTTTTCAACTCAAGTTTAATGTTTCTATGCGATTCTGTAATTGTAATGAATAATTATGTGTCCCAGCGACTACCAGACATAGGAAAATTGACATTGGGAAATTATATAAGAATCCATTATTGCCTTGAGCTATTTGTATATTCTTTCTGAATGGCCAAAACCAAAGATTTAAAACAAACAGAAATTTATTTCTGTCAAATAATTTTATATTACATAATTATTTAAAGGAAATTTATTTAAAATAAGAAATTGGGTGCGTCAATTGCCTTTGCAAAAGTAATAGAAACGGAAACCAGAATATTAACAACGAAGTAGATATTTTGGCAGCTGTCGAAGTGTGAGGAAAATTACAAATAATCTCGGTGTATCAGTGCACTCATAAAAAACACAAATATTTAGCTTACAAATATTCCACGCTGTAAGAGCTATTAGCAGTAGATAGCGAAAAACGAATCACCTTTTGTGAATTAATGTTTAATAAGTGTCATACTGATGAAAATTTTTTTGAGATGATGAACTCAATTGTCAAAATTATCGGTATTCGAGCCAAACTAATCATGTGTATGTGCAAACACATACACAATTTTATGACAGATTAGGCTACTGTCTGCTAGTCAATGAGAATACGTTTGAACATTTAATTAATTAGTACCTATTAGTGTTATTGAATTTAGTGCTTATCTGTTGTGTTTCTCTTCGTTTTTCCATTACAAAATGCAAACTCTTAAGCTTTCTGTTGTATGTATTACCGAAAATCATCCCAATTTGTTTCTACAAAAACTTTATTATAAAATAATAAATATAACCATATTATTTATCCCCCAATACTATTTATTTGCAACAATATTGCTAATTCAATGGTGATAGCTGTATTGTGTCAGCAAATTCTGAAAATAACAGCATTCTGACAGTTTTAAATTTGATTAATTAAACTACCTACTGTTTCATTTGTAACAATCACATGTTTAGATACAGACACAGCAATACTTGAGCCTTACATAATTTCTCAATGTGAAATTTCCTATGTCTGGTAGTCATTGGGACATACTGTATATAGAAAAGCCCTCGTCTGTCTGTCCGTCACGCATGAAGTTAGCTGCAATTGCGTAACCTAGGCAAAATAGTCAACATTAATGTAATAACAGCGCATGAAATGACAGCCTCCCTTAGCAACATAAAAATAAACAATAATAAGAACATTTTGACATCCTGCACGTGCGCACAAATAGTGTTTGTGAATGAATGTTTAAAATATCTAAAATACTTTCGAGGGTTAATTTTTTTGAAACGCCGGAAAATAGTAAATATTTGTTTTTTTTGCAATATAAGATCCGCCTGCTATAAAGATGGTTAGATGGATAAACAGACAAAATCAAGATATTTTAGAGAGTTTGCGAGAAGGAGACGCAAAGGAATATACATGCAACCCAGAAACAGAAATTTTTAAAATTAGTTTTTTATAGACATTACGAATGTGTGGGCACGTGGTGCCCACGGAAAGAGCAACATTATTTTATATCTTATGTAAAACTTTATTTAATCAATGTTTTATATTGAATTGCGCAAAGTCTGTTCCCAACGGATTACGGTAACACAAGAGGTTTACATAAGATTCGTCAGATGTAAATTTCTGATTAAATAATGGCTGAGGTTTAAACCGGCATAAAAAATGGCGTTTTGGGCAGCAGTAAAATGTATTCTGTCGGCAAATGTAGTCAGTTGAACCGCAACTTGTGGTCATCAAGTAGGGTTGCCAACTACTTCGCTGGATTACCCAAAAAAAAGGTCACAATATTTTATTTATTCAGCAATTATATTATCATCACTATAATTGTAATGCTTCTTATTTCTTAAAATTCTATTTTTTTTTCTGATTTTGCAGCTTGCAATAATTTTTTTTGGTGATGTTGAAATAAATAAGAATGAAAAGCTTCGCAGCTCATGTTGAAATTAATTCGAATGCTTAACTCTGCTTTAACAGAAAATTTTTTTTCCACAAATGCATTGCTTACAGGGAACCTATTCTGTAACTTAGAGCTAGCTCTATATTCTACTAATAAACTAATGACTACCCTCCAGTGATCTTAAAAATAAAACATCGAAAAATATGAAAATAAAATCCTACCCTACCCTACCTAATAATACACTCCCCTACCCTACCCGACCTAATAATACACTTCGCTACCCTACCGTACCTAATAATACACTCCCCTACCCTACCTAATAATACACTTCCCTTCCCTACCCTACGGTGACCGGAAAAAACTGCACATGAAAAAACCGCACATGAAAATTGCGCATAGTTATAAAACCAGACATAATAAAATCGTACACAGAAAAAACTGCACATGGAAAAAACCGCTCACTGAAAAACTGAAGCGAGAATGGGCGGGATCACTTTTAGCTTATTCTATGCTTTGAGCCGAGCGAAGCGAGCCATCCGGTCAGAATGTTTACTGATAAGGTTGCTTTGAGGTTAGGAACCTCAAATAAACTGATAAGAGATGCGGTCTTTATGAAATTTTTCCAAGAGCGGGTTTTTCCATGTGTGGTTTTTTCTGTGTGCGGTTTTTTCAGTGTGCAGTTTTTCCATGCGCGGTTTTTTCTATGTGCTGTTTTTTCAGTGTGCGGTTTCTTCCGTGTGCGGTTTTTTCCATGTGCGTTTTTATCTGTCTGCGGTTCTTTTATGTGTGGTTTTTTCGTGCGCGGTTTCATAACTTTGCTCAATTTTAGTGTGCGGTTCTTTCACCAAACCTTCCCTATCCTCCGTACATGAAATATAAGCCAAAGATCATTTGAAAAATGTAATAATCAATCATGAGTTTTAAATTTCATAATTTTGTTGCTGATCAGTTTGATAATTTTGCTGGCCAAGTAATCATTTTACTGACCAAATAATCATATTGCTGACCAAGTAATCATTTAGCTTACCAAGTAATCATTTAGCTTACCAAGTACTCATTTTGCTGACCAAAGATGTGTTTACTTGCCGATCAAGTTCAGTTTGTTTGCTAACAAGCGTAACAACGTATTGCATCCCGATATTATTTTACTGCCGACAGAAACATAGTATGCTGACCAAATGATTTAATAGAGGTTTTTTCTTAGTAACCAAATATCTAAATGGCGACGCATTGAAATACTTCCCTTAAATAATTGACTGTCAGTTTATTGTCAGCTAGTAGCTGTTGTACGTGTATTCCAGTAAATTCTAGAAATGTTCGTAGATATTTGTGCTGAATGTGAATGTGTAATAGGTTGTATTTTGGGCGGCAACTTCTTATTTGACAGTGAGCCTTATTTTGGGGAGTAATTTCGTAATGTACACACAGCCAACATAGTATAATTTTTAATCTAAAAGCAAAATAATTTGAATCGTGATATTGATGTTTAATTTCGGATTTTCGTTCATCCACTGATAGTAAAGTACAGTGGATATCGTTTATAACGACATCTGATATAACGACATATCGGTTTTTGCGACGAAATTTCAAAGTCCCGGCCAGAAACTAAACTCTTTATACGTGAGGCTTATCGCTTATAACGACATCGGATACTACGACGAAACTAATATAACGACGAAAAATGGCTTGAAATTTGGATAAAATTATCTTTTATAACGATGGATCGCATTGCGTAGTAGTACCTAATTGGCTTCGGGAATTGCCGAGTTGCGAAAAGGCAGGCCGAATCGCGACAGACGTATTCATTCAGGGTTTAATTACGAATTGAAGGTATGTCATCGATGTCGGTATGGCGAAACGAAAAGCAACGAAGTGGAAATGGACGAAACAACCAAGTTGCAAACACCTACTATAAAGGATGCATTTTCAGCAGTTGAAACAATTCAGCATTTTTTCATGTTTAATCAAAATTTAAAAGAATCTAAAACAGATTTTGCATTGCTACATTTGGAAAAGATTATTAAAAGAAACTTTTTAGAAAACAAAAAATCACAAAAACAAACCAAAATGACAGATTTTTTTGTTAAAATTTAAATACGTATGTATGTATACATACGTATGTAAAATTATGTGTAAAGTTGTTTGTAAAATAAGTCGGATTGTTTTTTTTTTGTTTTGTTACACTTGAATATTGTTTTTGTTGCTTAAGCTTCTTGCACTCATGTAAATGTACTCTTTTCTAGCATATATATAATGTACCAATAACATATGTCTGTATTTATGTTGTTTGAATATAGCGTCCTACTGTTATAGCGACCGAATTTCGTTGGTCCCTTCAACGTCGTTATAAACGATATTTACTGTATATGTTTGCTCAATGTAAATAAATACTGTTTGTTTTGGAAATGTCACAATATATGTACGTATATAACGTGATTGCCAAAGTAATTGAAGGTTAATGATGTAATGACGAATATACCGAAGTGTCTTACGGTTCTCATTCTCATTTGTTCCCCGTCTCACCGTTCCCATTCTCATTTGTTACCATGCACCTCCCACCACATTTTTATGTCACGGTTGTCTTAGTTGCTCTCAATCTCATTTGTTTCCAAGCTGAAAAAAGCACAGTGCTTGTCAAACAAACTCTTGAAACCGAATGGTGCGAGCCGCCGAAGGCAGGCGAGTCACTATATATGCGAGCCGCGGAGCGGGCGGGTCACGGCCGACAGGAGTGTGTATCTTTAGAACTGAGTGAAGCGAGCTATATAAAAGGGTTTACTTTATATAAACTACAATTCCTCCATCCCATTGTTTGGTGCACACTGCAAAATGCTATATATTACTGTGACCTTGCATGGGAACAAGTGAGACAAACGTAACATAGAAATGTGGTGGGAGGTGCTTGGGAACAAATGAGACGGGGAATAAATGAGAATGAGAACAGGTGAGACGGGGAACAAATGAAATTGGGAACAGTGAGACACACTCGAATATACGTCATCTCAGTACTGTGTGTTTCAAAAAAAATCTTTATGGTTAGAAAATAAATTTGTATAGGCTTACATAACTGTCAATAATTTTATGTATTTTTAGTCACTAGTTTTACATTACTTGATGCCAATCATAAGGTGATATACAAAGTTTAAGATTATCAATGCAACCAGTGGCGTAGCCAGGATTTTTTATAGGGGGGGGGGGTGTTATTTAATTTACAACAAAAATATATTATAAATACATATACATGAAACAACAAGGTTGATATACATTAATTATCTATATACATATATGCAGATCTAGGTCTATATATTTTTTAAAACACTTAAATTACAAAATAGTGTTTCTAACTTATGTAGATAATGGTCAAGTATTAAAAAGGTAAAAAATGTGAGATGTGTACCCCTCACCCTTGGGTTCGCCGCTGATCACGTTTATTAATACATATCACTAGCGGTATTGCCGCCACATTTTCAATCGTTCGTTTTAATGATTCAAATGGGGGGTGTGTACACACCCAAACACCCCCCTTAGCTACGCCACTTACAATGTAAAATCTATATAATTCATTTTCAAATTAAATAAATAAGAAGAGTCTTCAGAAACGCCTCTAAAGCGCTAAACGGGGTCTTACTGTATATTGTTTAAATATTTTGTATTACGCCATTTTACGTTATTTATAGAGCGAATTTCATTTTGTTTTAAGTTTGAAACTGTAAAATCTAATATGACAACAGGGCCAGGGATGGCAAACCTTTTTATGTACGCGTGCCAACTTAAAAAAAATGTGTTTTAAAATGCTGGCGTGTCAGGTAACAAAGAAAGAAAAATTTTTACTAAACAATTTTATTAATATACAATAAAGTCGCGATTTAGTGAGCTCTCGATTGAATGAACTACTCGATAGAGTGAACACTTAAATTTTATCATTGCGTCCCGATATAGTGAACAGCTGTAAACCCCGATACAGTAAACTATGGTATTTTGCGATACTTCTCTGGGGGATCCCACTAAATATGAATCTACATGGCACGTAAACGAAAATACTTGAATTTAAAACAAAAAAATTAAATACTTAATGTCTGGGTAAAGGACAATGTGTGACCGTGTTTGCTAATGGAAATATATTCTCTAATATTTTTCAAAATATTGAATCCAAAATGATTGGAATAAATGACTATAGTTCAAGATGATAACAGAAATGCGACGTTTCGACCATATGGTTTTTGGTCATTTTCAAGAAAATAACAAAATTCTAGTGGAAAGAAACATAAACAAAGTCTCTTGAGAATTTCACTCAAACGTAGAAAAATATTCTCTAATATTTTTCAAAATAATTTTGTACGTTTTGAGTGTAATTCTCAAGAGATTTTGTTTATGTTTGTTTGAACTAGAATTTTGTTCTTTGCTTGAAAATGACCAAAAACCATATGGTTGAAACGTTGCATATCTGTTATCATCTTTATGATTAAGTTTTGAAATAAACAGTTCACATCACCTTGAACTATAGTCATTTATTCCAACCATTTTGAATTCAATATTTTTCCTTCTCTTTTACTATTTTACATATACATACACAATTTTGTTGATTTAGGTACCTAGAATAAAAGCTGTTTCTCAAAATATCTGAGTGACACCAGAACCCCTAACACCCCTAAAGAGTGAAGAGGCTTGGCCGGAATTAGTTCACTAAATCGCGACTCTACTGTAATATGATTTTAAAAATTGTTACAATTTATTAAGGGTAATATAAATGTTTTAAAACATACACAAAAATTTGTTTCTTTATTTGATTTTTGTGATGTTGAGGGTTTTATATCTGGATTATACTTTGTTATTTTTAAAAGTACACATGCAAAGCTTGACTCGTCCGTCAACCTATTTCTAAACTTATTTTTTATAAAATTCATTTCAGAAAATAGCGACTAACATAACCACTTCGATGAAAATATTGATAAAATTGTTTTTGCTAATGTTTTTAAGCAATCGAAATTTGCCGCTTCTGGTTAATGCTCTGTGATCTCGATGTCGCTAGCAGTCGCTAGTATAAAGGTATACAATCGAAGCGTTGTTGACTGTTTTCATGGACTGTGACTTTGTCAAACTCTGAATCATAATATAATTCTGAGCTACTTATTTATTAAAAAAATTAAATTGTTTTTAAATTATGGATTATTGAATTTTAATTAATTTTTATAATTTATAAAATAAAATTTTGGTTATGAGTACTAAAAAAAACATATTTTTTATATGTGCCATCAAAATTTTCTTACGTGCCATCTATGGCATGCGTGCCATAGGTTTGCTATTCCTGGCCTAGGCCAACGAGGCCATGGTCTAGGGCCCGCTTATACAAGGGACCCGGTCGCTAGAGTCTCGGAAGCAGTTTTTTTTTTAAGCTACATTTAACTCGAAACAATGCTGATATTAAAAAATCTAAAACAAGTGTGAAAACATTTTCTTCTGTTGACAAAAGCAAGCAGACTAAGCCGACTATAAATGCATTAATATTCATTTGTTCAGTTAAAAAAAATATTTTTTTCTCCAATGCCCTTACATAATTTTTCAAAATAAAAACTATGAAAAAATATTGTTCCATTTCCTGCATATGCCTGAAAATTTTGAACACAATTGAGTGGAAAATAAACCTGCAATTTTTGTTTCATGATTTCTTAATCAAAATCATTTACTCGATATACAAAAATATTTGAACATAACATCATATGATGCAGTTTGTAATTTTTTAGCTCATCGATATATATATTTATTTCAGGTTGTTAGTACCGATACTATATTGTTATTAGCTCATCGACCTCCTGTCGAAGAACTATAGTGTTCGGTACGATGTCTATAGCATTTTCCGATTTGAAAAATGTTTGTGCTGAAATCCCGGACAAACCCCTGGATCACGAAATGACTATTACAACATATGACCGTATGTATGTCGTTCGTCCGCTCGCTTGGACGTTTTTTGTTCCACTAACTCCTCCTAGACTATCCAACTGATCTTGATGAATTTTTTTTTATAAACTCATATTATGGTTCAGTTGTGCATGTGACTTTTTGAGAAGGAAAATATGTAATCCGTAATGGTTGGAATAATTGACTTAGTTCAAGGTGTTGTGAACTGTTTATTTCGTATAAACATCATAACGATGATCACAGATGATTAACAATATGCGACGTTTCGACCATAAGAATTTTGGTCATTATCAAGCAAACAACATTCTAAATCACAACAGTCAAAGGAACATATCTCTTGAGAATTTCCGACATCATGTTTGTGCACATGATGTCGAAAAGTTTCTGTTACTATTTTTTTACGTTTTGAGTGAAATTCTTTTGTTTTTTGTTTTTCAAAATTTATTTTAGTACTTGAGAAAAAAATATTTTTCAAATTTTCCCCTTTCTTTTCCACTTAATTGTGTTTTCTTGCATATGCAGGAAATGAAACATTATTTAAGACCTTTGAAGAAAAAAAGATTAATGCATTTATAGTCGGCTTAGTCTGCTTTGCTTTTGTCAAGAGAAGAAAATGTTTTCACACTTGTTTTAATTTGTTGCTTTATTTGTGACCTAGGAACTTAGGATTTTAAAAGTGTATTTAGGTAAATAATAATTTGTGATATATACAGACTTGCACATACGTCAATGAGCTGCTGACATGGATGTCTGTATCCATTCCTAGTTTATTTACACCTTTGGTCTAAAATGTATCGTTCAGAAATAATCATAACTTATCTATATTTACATGTTAATTCCCGCGATTGAAATTTGCTATGATTATATAAAACGTAACTATAAACCGTTTACATTAATTTTAGATAAAATTAGCGTAACCCGGAGATTTTATAACATAACCCGGTGCCCGAAGAAACGGTGTTGAAACCCTGAGACTCCGGGTGAAATCCTGAGACCTGGTACCCCGCCTATGACAAGTAGATATGCATGTATGATACTTTCCAGCAGTGGTTTTATATTTTGTATTTTTAGCAGCAAAAAAACAATACCTTTTCTATCTTTAAGGAAAGTATTGTAAATAAGAATGTTTTTATTAAAATTACAGTATGTCTGCGTAATTAATATTTTAAAAGGGTTACGCCAATATCGTACGTTTGTTTTCACCAAAACAAACACTAAACATGGCCACTCAAATCAGAACAAATAAAATCTGCTGTAAAACAATGGAAATAGCGCTCTAGGGTCAACGAGTATTGTAACGATATGCAAGAGCGTCCCTTAACAGTTCCGTTATTCGCGCTGGAAGAAAATCCGACGAACAAAAAAACACAGTGGCAGAATAATAAAAATGAATAAATGGATTCCTATATAGCACGGAGCATTACTAGGCGACGTACCGTCTACCGATAGTATTGGATAATTCAGTTTGCGCGGTTCCGGCGCCCTAGGCTACTTGTGACGTCATACCGCTGCATGCCGCCGCCGAGACACACGTCATATCGATCCTTTACTTACGCGTCAGATACAAGCAACAACGTACGTTGCTTTAACTCTGTGTCACTCCAACGATCATAAGATCGTATTATTTACCAGATCATAATAATATAAAGTGCACACTTGAACTCAACAAAATTCAAAGTAACAATAGCAGTAAAGTAACCATTACTAGTTGCGAAATTCCCGTGAAGGAATAACAACACAAACGGTTATTTTTTATTAGTCTGACAGCTGTGTGTAAACAGTGAATACTGAACCAGCCTGTATGTAGCCTCTTGTAGTGCAGAAAGTGACAGCGAATGTAGAGTGTGTTGAATGTGTAATCGCCAGGCACCTGCAGGTGTTCTCCTTTCGAAGTCACCATCGAGACGTTAGCCAACCTAGTGCGCTTTATGCGTCATCATAGCTCACACTGTTTACAGTCCCTCTGTTATTGTTCTATTTGAGTGATTTTCCAATTCGGAGCTACATAGCTCTTGTGATATTCCATGTCTAGTGCCTCAGAAATATTCAGCGTTCTACTGCTGTTGTCAACTGTACAAGGTTTGTTTACTTATTACTTATTTCATGTTCTCTATTAGTCGAAATACATTGTAGACAAGCTTATGTCCTAATTCAATTGAATATTCTAACATTTACTGACATTTTTCTTCTAAATTTACGCTGACGCTGTCATGTTTTTTGTCATGTTTATCTACTATGAATATACTAATTACAGTTAATTAACTTCTCCTGTTAAAAATGGTACAGCTACAAATATAATTATAATGGTCCAAAAAATCCGGAACTACAATTGCTGACAGTTTCTTGAAAAAGATATGTTATGTATGTATTAAGAAACCATTCCTTTAAAACAAATAATTCTACCTGTCACGAAAGTTCGAATTGTTTGATAAATCAATAAAGAATAGAGCATGCTTACTTTGGAATTTGTATAGAATCGAAATTCTCATTGACTCTAATCACGAACCAAATATAACTTTGAAGTAATTGTTTATTGTGGACTCTCATTAAAATCTGTATCTGTTGTGAAATACGTGAATTGAAAACATTTTGAAAAATAAGTTTAATGTTCTTTACTGTAAAGTTTTTATAATGTTTCTGTCGTGGAATTGTTATTACATCATTGGCCGACGTTTTTTAGCTATCATTCGGCGTTATTTTTTTTACTTCATATCGAATATCGGAGCCCCACGACTCAGGGGCCTAGGTCATTTTACCCTCCTGACCCCACCCCCCTCTAATAGGGGCTGATTACGACTATCTGTTCAGAGTGGATTACTATTTTTGAAATGTTCTGTACAAGATGTCATACCTGAAATATCAGCCGGCATAACTATAATATTCAAATACGCTTTTCTAAATTCATATTTAACTTTGACTGCCAGAAATTGTATCTGAAATTTAGCGCCAAAATTATTTACATTTTATGCAAATATTGTCAAACATATTTACATTGTTTCATGAGAAACAGAAATTTGATATTTGGATGATACATAAATTCTTATTACAATTTTATAACTATTAAATCAGCGCATTGGCGGAGCCCCATTTTTTTCCTTATATAAAAAAGGCGTCATTAGCTAAATTATAATCATATTTTTATACGCAGAGAATGTTTCTAAAAATCGCCCCCTAATCGTTGTTACGCCACTGGATCACGTACACGCACTCGAAGAATGCGAACGTATTCCAGGTAGGGGTCCGTTCCTCGATGTAATACTCATAAAAACGTTCTGAATTTTTGCCTAAAATATTAAAACACGCATAGGTATACGTATCACGCATTGGTAAGCGAAATTTAATTCAGAAATATGTCCCCAGTTTCAATATAGATTACAATACATATAGTTAAACACAGTATTCATGTATATACGTATGTACTTACAGTATAACACATTAATATCAGTATTTAATTCATCACTTAATTGTCTGTGCAGTTGGTACCAACACGCAAACACATCTCTGATGCTATAATCATTCACCTCCGGCAGGAAATAGTGCTGGTCAACATGGAGGTAAGACTTGGAATTTTACTATTTATTGATTCAATAAAGGAACTCTGTTCTTTGTTATTCAAAAGTTTGTTTTATGTTTGTACAGCTGAAGCACGGATTGCCAGTTACAGTTGTAATATATGTGCAACAAATCTTTTTGTGAAATGTAAAACATCTCTGCAAATTGGCAGTATTCCAGACGCTATAAATGTTTCTGAAACTATTATTACATCAAATTCGATTTCAATCCGTATTTGTTTATTTGACGTCCGTTGAGGAATGTGCGGCAAACGTCTAATTGACGTGTAAATTTGGCAAACCTGTACCGCGTACAATTACTGCCAACGTACCGAAAAACAACAGTAAACTTTACATCTCAAATAGAAACGAAATATGTATCTCTAATAAATCTGTTTGAATGATTAGAAACATTCTTACATTGTCAATAAACAAATATCTTTGTGATTCAAGGACGGTATAAGATTATTTTAAAAGTTCAGCGAGTGAAATTGATTAAGATTCTTACTTTGGTTGTGCGTGCATTAGTTGCTAGCGATCGTACACGCAAACGTTATGCGTATTTACATGATTAACGTGCAATATCTTCATTACGTATTTTACTAACTAAATTCACTTTCCTCGTTGCAAAAATCTTTCAGTTGGAAATTAATTAACTAAAACTACAATCTGACAATTCACAATAGCAAATATAATTATATTTCTGAAATCTTTTCTTTACATAATTATTCAATGACATTTTTTTATATTTTATTTCAAGTGAGAATATTTGTATTTGACAGACAACCTTGCAGCAATAGCTACGTTAAATACAAGTAAATTTATTCTGTTGGTATGTCTGCAACTAGCATTGCGCCTAGGACTATAAAAACTTTGTGGTTGCATAGTACTCAAGGTACATAAGTGAAGTGCATTGCAGCATGCATTTCCAATGCTCACAATAAAATATTAAACAGCCTGAAACATTCCACTGAATGTTACATAAAATATATCCAGAGCATTATATAATAAACATGGATGTATGAGAGAAGTTGTCACGAAGATAATTTATTCCATATTGGTAATCTAATTACAATTGATTTAATAAAAGAACATTATTATAAAATAGTACATTATACATCAAGGGAGAGAAACCACTTATTTTTCCTGAGGTGTAGTTTGAAGCCCGAGGGCGAAGCCAGAGGGCTACAAATACATCGAGGGAAAAATGGTGGTCTCTCCCGAGGTGTATATACTATTTTTTCCACGTTCGGGAGTAGAAACACTTAATTTCATAAATAATAAATTATAATAAATCGGAATGAAATTGCAATATTTAGAAGCCTTTGGAAATGTTTCCATGCAACGCGTACCATGACAACACACATTTATTTACAAAAACCTTTGTTATAATAAAAACTCCCTTATGAAAAGTGTTTTCGTCCCTAGGGAGTAAATGCTTCATTTCTGTCCCGCGTTTGACGCCATAGAAACCGACTTCTAATCCCGGACGTGTAAAAATAATATTGCGTGTAGATGTTAGTTCCATCTGAGTATCTTGGCAGTGTTATTGAGATAGTTAAGGCCTACCACCTCGTCAAGGTCTCTCCATTTCGGTAGGAGAGCGCCCTCTAGCCCTTTTCGTCATGGTGTAGCTGCAACCAAAAAGAGAAAACATAGACAAATATATAACAATAATCAACATATTAATAAGAAATAAGTGCGCACTTGGATCTGGATCAAGGGAAAATAAAACATTGGGCAAACAACAACAAATACATCATAAAAACTAGTATTCAAAGAATGGGTTAGTCACCCATGCCTGCAGCTCATCGACGTATGTGCAAGTCTGAATATATCACAAATTATTATTTATCTAAATTCACTTTTAAAATCGTAGGTGCCTAGGTCGCAAATAAAACAACAAATTTAAAACAAGTGTGAATACATTTTCTTCTCTTGACAAAAGCAAAGCAAACTAAGCCGACTATAAATGCATTGATCTTCTTTTGTTCAATTTTTAATTAAAAAATATTTTTTTCTCCAATGGTCTTACATACTTTTTCAAAATAAAAAATATGGAAAAATATTGTTCCATTTCCTGCATATGCAAGAAAATTTTGAATACAATTGAGTGAAAAATAAAGGAGAAAAAAAATAAAAACTGAAAAAAAGTTGCAAAATATTTTTTTTCTCAAGTGCGAAGGAAAATTTTGAAAAATAAAATGTACCTTGCACAACTAGACCATAACAAGTATCTGCAGAAAAAATTTCATAAAAATCCGTTGGGTAGTTTAGGAGATCTGAGTGGAACAAAAAATCTCGTACGAGCGAGCGAGCGAGCGGACGAGCGACATACATACGGACATATGTTGTAATAGTCATTTCGTGGTCCAGGGGGTCTGTCCGGGATTTCTGTGCAAAAATTTTTGAAATCGGAAGATGCTACAGACATCGTACCGAACACTATAGCTCTTCGACAGGAGGTCGATGAGCTAACTAGGAATGTATACAGACATACATGGACATACATGCCTGCAGCTCATCGACGTATGTGCAAGTCTGAATATATCACAAATTATTATTTATCTAAATTCACTTTTAAAATCCTAGGTGCCTAGGTCGCAAATAAAACAACAAATTTAAAACAAGTGTGAATACATTTTCTTCTCTTGACAAAAGCAAAGCAAACTAAGCCGACTATAAATGCATTGATCTTCTTTTGTTCAATTTTTAATTAAAAAATATTTTTTTCTCCAATGGTCTTACATAATTTTTCAAAATAAAAAATATGGAAAAATATTGTTCCATTTCCTGCATATGCATGAAAATTTTGAATACAATTGAACAAAAAATAACGCACAAAAAAAAATAAAAACTGAAAAAAATTGGAAAATATTTTTTTTTCTCAAGTACGAAGGAAAAATTTGAAATAGAAAATGTACCTTGCACAACTAGACCATAACACGTATCTGCAGAAAAAATTTCATAAAAATCCGTTGGGTAGTTTAGGAGATCTGAGTGGAACAAAAAATCTCGTACGAGCGAGCGGACGAGCGACATACATACGGACATATGTTGTAATAGTCATTTCGTGATTCAGCGAGTCTGTCCGGGATTTCTGTGCAAAAATTTTTGAAATCGGAATATGCTACAGACATCGTACCGAACACTATAGCTCTTCGACAGGAGGTCGATGAGCTAATAACAATATAGTATCGGTACTAACAACCTGAAATAAATATATATATATATATATATATATATATATATATATATATATATATATATATATATATATATATATATATATATGATTAGTAATAACTTAAAAGAAATATGATGATCAGCACCAACCTGAAAAACAACATTACAGTAAAGTCGCGATTTAGTGAACTCTCGATTAAATGAACAACCCGATAGAGTGAACACTTAAATTTTATCATTGCGTCCCGATATAGTGAACAACTGTAAACCCCGATACAGTAAACTATGGTATTTGCGATATTTCTCTGGGGGATTCCACTAAATATGAATCTAGATGGAGCGTAAACGAAAATACTTGAATTTAAAACAATCAAAAATTAAATACTTAATGTCTGGGTAAAGGAGAATGTGTGACCGTGTTTGCTAGTAGAATATTGCAGTTTGCTCGTGTTACATGATTTGCGACAAAAATTAGTACAAATTATCCTGAAAAAAAGCGTAAACAATCCAATATTACTTAATTTTTTTTGCTTCTGAAATAAATAACTTTTTATATGTACCTTCCCATTACATAATACACGTATACATAATATTATGTAATAGGTACATTTATTTTTTAAAATTATTTTATTGTAGATTTTCTTTTGTCAATTGTAGATCTTGAGAAGAAGAAATATTGAATCCAAAATGAATGGAATAAATGACTATAGTTCAAGATGATAACAGATATGCGACGTTTCGACCAGATGTTTTTTGGTCATTTTCAAGCAAATAACAAAATTCTAGAGGAAAGAAACATAAACAAAAATATTCTGTAATATTTTTCAAAATATTTTTGTACTTTTGGAGTGTAATCCTCAAGAGATTTTGTTTATGTTTGTTTGAACTAGAATTTTGATTTTTGCTTGAAAATGACCAAAAACCATATGGTCGAAACGTCGTATATCTGTTATCATCTTGAACTATAGTCATTTATTCCAATCATTTTGCATTCAATATTTCTCCTTCTCAAAATCTACAATTGACTAAAGAAAATCTACAATAAAATAATAAAAAATCATCTTTACGATTAAGTTTTGAAACAAACAGTTCACATTACCTTGAACTAACCATTTTGGATTCAATATTTTTCCTTCTCTTTTATTATTTTACATATACATACATAATTCTGTTGATTTAGATAACTAGAATATAAGTTGTTTCTCAAAATATCTGAGTGAGACCAGAACCCCGAAAATGTAAACACCCCTAAAAAGTGAACAGGCTTGGCCGGAATTAGTTCACTAAATCGCGACTCTACTGTATTAGTAATAACCCGACAAAAAAAGATTATTATAAATGGAAAGAAATCTATGATTAGTAATACAATATACAATTTCGAAAGAGAGACATTGGATATCATAAAGAAACTTTCTGTAACCATTTCTTACGTTTTGAGTGAAATTCTCAAGAGATATGTTCTTTTGACTGTTATGATTTATAATGTTGTTTGCTTGATAACGACCAAAATCCTTATGGTCGAAACGTCGCATATTGTTGATCATCTGTGATCATCTTTATGAAATTTATACGAAATAAGCAGTTCACAACACCTTTAACGAAGTCAATTATTCCAACCATTACGGATCATATATTTTCCTTCATAATATGTTATTAATATAATTTCCTATCGTAATAATATGATTTTTTTTCAAATGCATTTTTATTTTATTTTTTATGACTTCATATATACAAGAAATAAGGATTCTTACTTGGATGTTGTTTATTTATTTTCTTTGTTATATTTTTCATTAAATATAAAAATAATTTAACAACGTAAATATATTTCACTACTTGTGTTATTAAATTAGTAATCCATATCCCACGTGAAATGATAGGATTTTGCTTGCATTTTAGATAAAGAATTTTTTTTGTATATTTATGCCTTTATGCACGAGTTTATATGTATTTTCTTAATATTCGATCATACGACAATGAATCATTGACCTTTGAAGAATTATTCACTTTTATATTTATTAAAATAATCATATTTTATAAAAAATATTACTGTAAATGCTATATATTTTCCCTAACTGTAATGTGTGTTTCTGAGCCTCGTACTGTGACGTCACAGACTTACATATTTCAAATAATACATAATATGAAAAAAAAAAATTTTAATGCCATCAATTAGCAGAAATCTCGATTTTAAAATAGCAGTTTTTCAATAAAAAATGAAGTCTTCTAAAAGGGAAGTCGAGCGAAGTGACGTCATAATTCTTAGAAAGCCATGCGCAGACTGAAAAGAAACGGCTGACGTCAACTGACAGATGCACACTACTGAGTTATGTGGCTATGTGTGTACGTGGGTGTATGCGCCCGGCAGTGCCTATGCAGTTCTGACGTCACAAAATTTCAATAATTTATTTCTCCAAAAGTATAGCGAATTGTGAAAAAAAAAATAGGAAATTTGTTTTAACATATACAGATTCATGGTTGGAAGGTGATTCGTCACAATTTAGTAAAGTTGTAAAATATTGTCAACTTTGACACGATATACATTATTTTAACTTACTGACTAAATCTGTGATATATTGTGGTGATTTTATAATGTTATACGCTTAATCATGTTACGTAATTTGAGCTGTGACATGTATTTTTTACCTTTTTACGATAACTTTTGTTACAACTTTACGATACGTGTGAAACAGAGGATTTTGTATGTCCTGATGATGGCCATAAACCAAGTGGCCGAAACGTTGACACTAATGAAAACATCAAAATTATAGATGGTTTTAATCTGTCACTTATCCGATTAAAGTTCTGCTGACACCTTGAACAAGTACTTCTCGTCATTTACTCCTACCCCTTAAAGGGAACTAATATTTTACAAATATACAGATTCAGAAAAAAAAATAGAAAAAAGGCCCTATTCGATGTCCAAGATCGTCGAAACAAAAAACCGCCAAAATAACATAAAAATCTATTTGATAATATAATTTACCATATGTATTATCAGTTATAATTCAATTTAATATATTTATGCATACATACATACATACATACATAGCATCACGCCTTTTCCATTACTGGGTCTGCAGACCCTTTATTTTCCTATTTCTTGGGACACCCGGTATATATATATATATATATATATATATATATATATATATATATATATATATATATATATATATTAGTTAAAAATTTTTATTTCGTATTTGAATTGTTTCTAATCCTTGAAATTTATATTTATTGATACAACAAACACAAAGTGTTAATTTTTTGTTTCTTCCGTTAAAAATTAACATGTGCGAGAGACAAGGTCCACACACTGTTTTGATATTTAATTTTCGCATTTGTGTTTGCAGAGTTCATTGGAACAAAAAAGGCGTTATATTTACTCAAAATAAAATATTTTTCACAAACACGTATGATTATATATTGTGCCGAATGGTACAACACATCTGTTTCAAATTTTGTGTGAAATATTTTCAGTTTAAAAAAAAAATTCCTATTGTGTTGGATCATTATTTTTCCATTAGCAACGTTGCAATTTATATTTCTATATTTAAATTTGTTATTTAAATGTTTAAAATCAAGGTGGGACATATTTTGTTTGTGTGGTTTAATTACTTTATAAAATATAATTATTAAACACACATTGTATTTGCTTAGAAAGTTTGATTTTTTTCATAGCAAAAACATCAATTCACTTATAGCACGCAATTAGGGCCGTGCTAACCACAGGGCTAAATGAACTGTAACCCCAGGGCGCCAGCCATTTTGAGGCGGCAAAAAAAAACGTCGGTCGAATATATGTATGGGCCCTTTTTCTTATGAAGAGGGGCGCAGTATTGTTAGCCTACGGGCGTCACATGTCTTAAGACGGTCCTGCAAGCAATTACTAGTAAAATTAAACATTCCTAGTACATGGGCGCCCGCAGCATAGGGCAAGGGGGGGGGCGTTTGCCCCCCCCCTGGAGTCGTAAATTTTGAATTTTTTATGTTAAAACCTTACGCTTTTTATATATTTTTATGTTTTGCCCCCCCTTGAAAAAAATCTGCCCTATGTTTTGCCCCCCCCCCCCTGGAAAAAATTCTACGGGCGCCCATGTCCTAGTATGGTTGGTTATTGAAGGAGAGGTAAGAGGTATGGTACGATGTTGTAAAGATGGTAAATGTATGCATTTACCAAGCTTCAAGCTTATGTGTATGGACTAGTGTAATTCTTGTATTATTGTCAGCTGTATTAATTATTCTATATGCTATATACGATCAGCATTTTTGTCTACTCACATTTAGGTCACGTTCACAACTTGAACTAAATGTATTGACTAACCGGTGTTAAATATTCAGTACCACTGTGCCCTGAGTCGCTTTGTTTGTGAACTCTGGTATTCTAGTCTTGTATCATGACTATTATATACAGCGTGTCCTATTTAAACGGATCACTACAGGGATCTCGGAAACTATAAGAGATACAAGGTCGGTTAAATTAGACAAAAGTTGCGAATTTATGGGCCAATGTTAATAGTGATTTCATATTTTGAAAATATTGCATGGCTCACTAGATAATGCCAAATTGTGATTTTCTCGAATTTAAATTTTCCATTATATAGGCTGTATATATATACAGATTAGTCAAAATTATCATCCTATATGGAACATCCTATATTTTTTTACTTTTTTCAATTCTAAGATTAATTCTTAGTATTTTTTGTGGGACTTATTTTTTTATAAAATGCATCATTTTTTAGTTATAAGCAATTAATCTATCGTTTAAATGTCAATTGAATGACAATGTTTTCATGAAGTTGTGGAGCATTATCAAGCAGGCAGATGTACTTTAATTTACATTTACTTTAATTTTTTTATTTAATTTGTTATTTTTTTTATTTTGCAATTTTTTTTTATACCTTTGGTTAAAATAAATGTTATGTATGTATGAAAATACTCTTAATTTGAAGTTTAGGAGTTTGGATTAATTGCTTATAACTCAAAATTTATACATTTTATAAAAAAATTATTCCTACAAAAAATACTTAGAATTAATCTCGGAATTAAAAAATGTAAAAATATATAGGTGTTCCATTTGAAAAAAGAAAGTTCACCTAATTTCCACAATAAAATGAATACCCCTGTATGTTAAAACTAGGAATGTATACAGACATACATGCCTGCAGCTCATCGACGTATGTACAAGTCTGAATATATCACAAATGATTATTTATCAAGATTCACTTTTAAAATCCTAGGTGCCTAGGTCGCAAACAAAACAACAAATTTAAAACAAGTGTAAATAAATTTTCTTCTGTTGACAAAAGCAAAGCAAACTAAGCCGACTATAAATGCATTGATCTTCTTTTGTTCAATTTTTAATTAAAAAATATTTTTTTCTCCAATGGCCTTACATAATTTTTCAAAATAAAAAATATGGAAAAATATTGTTCCATTTCCTGCATATGCATGAAAATTTTGAATACAATTGAATAAAAAATAACGCAGAAAAAAAATAAAAACTGAATAAAAATTGGAAAATATTTTTTTTCTCAAATACGAAGAAAAATTTTGAAAAATAAAGTGTACCTTGCACAACTAGACCATAACACGTATCTGCAGAAAAAATTTCATAAAAATCCGTTGGGTAGTTTAGGAGATCTAGGTGGAGCGAGCGAGCGAGCGAGCGGACGAGCGACATACATACGGACATATGTTGTAATAGTCATTTCGTGGTCCAGGGGGTCTGTCCGGGATTTCTGTGCAAAAATTTTTGAAATCGGAAGATGCTACAGACATCGTACCGAACACTATAGCTCTTCGACAGGAGGTCGATGAGCTAAAAATAAGTATACGATAGCTTGTTTACAACCAAAGAACTTTTGTACGAAACATTTTTTTTAATTCTTTACCGTAGGAGAATTATTTAGGTGTTCCGGTAATATATATATATATACACAGTAAACTTCGCTTATAACGAACCCGCTTATAACGAATTTTCGGTTATAACGAACCAATCTATAAGGTACGAACTAAAGTATCATTAAACGTGTGTTATTTTTTTCGCAAATAACGAACCCGTTTATAACGAACTTTCGGGTATAACGAACCTTAATTTTTATTATAATCGCAAAAGTTTTCGGTTATAACGAACTTAAAACGGCATTTTAATAAATAGTTCTTGCGGTACTTGTGTATATGTGATTAATTGTATGAAAAAAAATTATCGGACCTTCCCGCGATTTGAGCGGCCCATGTAGAAATTTCAGCATGCCCCACATGGCCTGTCCGCCCCTGTTCACTGTATTTAATGTGTTAAAGAAGTACAATTATGAATTACGCAATTTTGAAGAAAACACGTAAAGTTCTTACTTTAAATAAATAAAAATCATATAAAATAATAACAAATATAAACAAAAGTAAAATAAACGATTTTTTTAGTAAGATTCATAAAAATTATTGTTAGTGTACATATGTATATGTATTACAAACCAATATCTAACTCAATTTTGAACAAATCTGGGTTTGTCTAGTTTTGCAAAAGAGTTCTTCATATTATATATCTACTTGAAACATGTACCTATGCATTAACAAAAATAATGAATTTGTTATGTTTATCGTTTATTACGAACTTCGCTTATAGCGAACTATTTTCGTCGGTCCCTTGAGGTTCGTTATAAGCGAAGTTTACTGTATATATAATATATATATATATATATATATATATATATATATATATATATATACATATATATATATAGCCGGGGTAGAGGTATATTCACCTGAGGCAGGGAAATTAAATTATGTTTATCGTTTATTACGAACTTCGCTTATAGCGAACTATTTTCGTCGGTCCCTTGAGGTTCGTTATAAGCGAAGTTTACTGTATATATAATATATATATATATATATATATATATATATATATATATATATATATATATATATATATATATAGCCGGGGTAGAGGTATATTCACCTGAGGCAGGGAAATAAATTTTCGCTCCTATGTTCGCCGTTCGGCTGACGTTTACATATGTATGTGTGCAGGGCTGTCCTAACATATTTGGCGCCCGTGGACTACTAACAATAATGCGCTCCTTTTCATAAGAAAAAGAGCCTATACATATTCGGCGGACTTTTTTGTTGTTATATTCATTCGTCCCAGGGCTAAAGTCCAGTTGGCCCTGTGGCAAGGGCGGCCCTGTATGTGCGCGCGTGTGTGTGAGTGTACAAATAATACATAAGGGAAAAGAAAAGAATTATTATTTTCACAAATGACAAGCATAGAAGCCATCAAGTAACGCAGTGGCGTATCATCTGTTGATGTATTTGAATTTATTAGAACAACATTATTAGTTTAATAACATAATACTAAAATATAGTAAGAATGATCATTAAAATAGTTTTTAGTATCAAAATTTAACATCTAGAAATAAAATATTTCATACCATCATTAGTAATCCTTAAAATCTAATTACATATTTTTATTTCTAAATAAAAATATATTTTTTCCAAAAAATGTTTAATTCATGACTTTATCTTCAATTTAAAACTTGTAAAAACGCTAATTAAAAACATAATTAAAAGTGATGTTTTGCTTCCGAGTTTTGTATTGCAAAATAATTCGTTTCAATACAATATAAACAGCATATTTTTCCTTTTGAAATTTTCGTTGGAATTGTTATGATAAAACTGGTGAAAATATCAAAAGAACATGAATAATAATTTAATTATACCGCAAACAATGAATAATATGTGAGAATTAAATTCAAATTCTACTTGGGAAATGACCCTTCAATGAATGTAATTTTTTTTCAATGCTAATAACACAAAACTGAATGAAGTGCTTGAATAATTCGTTTGTCAGTAACAGTAAAATATTATCTGAAAATAATTAATCGTATGTATCTTATCAAAAAATAAGAACGGTTGTCTGATTAAAAAAAAAACACAAATCAGAAATTGATGCATAGTTTAGATTATAAGAATAAAAATCTTTAACAATATAACCTTACATTTTCACGTCACTGGCAAATAAATATCATACCAGTGTTAACTGGTATGTAAATAATTTGTCATCATTTTTTTTGCACAATTGAATTTGCCGTTTAATCATACTGTACTTACATTTTGTGATGACAGTGTTGTCTGTTATATTCAGGTCATTCCTGATGAACTACAATCACATATCTTAAAATTGCCCAATTGCGCTTGTTAATAACTTTTTATTCTTTTTTTTGTAAAAATATTATTAAATAAAAAATGTTTTTGATATACATTTTGCGTCACCAATTATCATACTAGTTAATATTTATTTAAAGATTTATATTTCTCTTATCATATTTGAAAAGTATAAATTTTTTACGATGTGTTGAAGGTATACAAATATTTTAACACTTAAAGTGACTGTAGTTTTGTGTAGAAAATATAACTGAAAGTTCAACATAGATAAATATGTTGTTGATCTGGTGTTTTCTGTTGAAACTTTAAACTTAATTTTTTTTCAATTATCAAAAGTCAAAAAATTTTCTTTATTTATTTGAAGCATTTTTATCTAAAATAATTTAGGAACTTGTGCGTAAGGAAAAACTAATGTTACATGCCGCTGGTCAGTTTTTTAATTAACACCCGGTATATATATATATATATATATATATATATATATATATATATATATATATATATATATATATATATATATATATATACAGTGGATATCGTTTATTATAACGACATCGGATATAACGACATATCGGTTTTTGCGACGACATTTCAAAGTCCCGGCCAGAAACTATACTCTTTTATCGCTTATAACGACATCGGATATTACGACGAAACTAATATAACGACGAAAAATGGCTTGAAATTTGGATAAAATTATCTTTTATAACGACGGATCGCATTGCGCAGTAGTACTGAATTGACGCGAAAAGGCAGGGCGAATCGCAACAGACGTATTCATTCAGTGGTTAACTACGAATTGAAGGTATGTCATCGATGTCGATATGGCGAAACGAAAAGCAACGAAGTGGAAATGGACGAAACAACCGAGTTGCAAACACCTACTATAAAGGATGCATTTTCAGCAGTTGTTGAAACAATTCAGCATTTTTTCATGTTTAATCAAAATTTAAAAGGAGCTAAAACAGATTTTGCATTGCTACATTTGGAAAAGATTATTCAAAGAAACTTTTCAGAAAACAAAAAATCACAAAAACAAACCAAAATGACAGATTTTTTTGTTAAAATTTAAATACTTATGTATGTATACATACGTACGTAAAATTATGTGTAAAGTTGTTTGTAAAATAAGTTGGATTGTTTTTTTTTTTTGTTTTGTAACACTTGAATATTGTTTTTGTTGCTTAAGCTTCTTGCACTCATGAAAATGTACTCTTTTCTAGTATATATATATATATATATATATATATATATATATATATATATATATATATATATATATATATATATATATATATATATATATATATATATATATATATATATATATATATATATATATATATATATATATATATATATATATATATATATATATATATATATATATATATATATATATATATATATATATATATATATATATATATATATATATATATATATATATATATATATATATATATATATATATATATATATATATATATATATATATATATATATATATATATATATATATATATATATATATATATATATATATATATATATATATATATATATATATATATATATATATATATATATATATATATATATATATATATATATATATATATATATATATATATATATATATATATATATATATATATATATATATATATATATATATATATATATATATAATGTATTTTTTAACATATGTCTGTATTTATGTTGTTTGGATATAGCGACCTACTGTTATAGCGACCGAATTTCGTTGGTCCCTTCAACGTCGTTATAAACGATATCTACTGTATATATAAATAAATAAATAAATAAATTGAAACTCGAGTGTACATGTTGCAACATTTAACTTGGCTTGCGTAAAATTGTACGTTAATTTGTTGTGCTTGTTTTAATTGTAATGTAATTACCGTTTTGCTTAATTTCCAAATTGTGTTACGCTTGCTTAATGAAATGTTATTTAGGTTAGAAAAGTGACGTTTGAATTTAGATGCTGTAAATTTTGCTAGTGTGAAACAGTGTTGTAGAATAGTTGGCCATATAACTACAATACATATTACAATTATTAATATATATATATATATATATATATATATATATATATATATATTTACTACAACTATTTATTTGTATAATTAAAATATAATTGAATACAACTCTGTGTTGCGCGCACGCAGCATCCTACTCACTATACAGAACCCCCGCCCCACATCCAACGTCCCACTACCGCCCCTTGTTCCATGGCATTCTACTCCACTGGTTACAATCGCTGTGAAGTTGAATACGAAAGTGTAGTGTACTCAGTCGCTTCGTGGACATTTATCTGGTAGTACTCGTCAAACGAGTTTGTTGTTTTTGAAGTTTTTAAAAAACAAACGTGGCAAAAACAGCTGTTGCAGTGTTCGAAATGGTTTGCCAAATAATGACGTAGCATTTAAAATGATTCCACATGTTTTAATGAGCGAAATTAGTGTAAATATCTATAAGCAATAACCCCCAAATGTGACGTGAGATAGTGGTTAGTTGTGCAGTGTGTCTTCTACTTTATGTATATATCAACAGTGGTTGTGATATTTTCTTCTAAACAGGCAGTTTAGGTATGCTGAAACTTCTAGACATTTTTATTTGCAAGTAAGTCTTATCATTAATCAACATTTATGTTATAAACAACAGAAGAATACAGACAGAATGGTATATTGTGTAAAATAGAAATAAACATTGTAATTATTAGTGAGAATGTAGGTAGTTGTAGTTTGGTTTTATCATATGTTGACATTTACATTATAAGTTTGTATATTCTGTTATTGTGAAATATTTATTTATTTATCTTTGTTCTCAAACTAAATGAATAATCGTAAGTGATAAGTTGTAAGAAGTAACAGACTAACCTACTTAATTTCCTCATTTACACGATTTCAAGTAGTGGTATATTTTTGTGTTTAGAAAGACTAGGACAGAGTTGGAGTTGGGTGAAATGTAACACAGATACATGAAATAGTGCGTATATTATGTATTATATATAGCATAGTAAGTCTGACATTATTTCTAATATTAGCTTATCGAATCAATGTGACAATATGACATTGAGCTTATCGGTATGAACATAGTTAAAAGCAAAACTATTTTATTTTTTTGCTCATTTGCATTTGAAAATATGCAGCACTTACAACTAATGTAATAATCATTCCATGACGCACGAAAACATTTTAATATACATATCACATAAGCTTTATTTACAGTTTGCTATTTGTATGTATATATCGAAATATACATTGTCATTCATAACATGATGGGGCTTCCCCCTTCCATTGTAAATTGTTCAATAATTCAATATAAAAAATCTATACATATTGTGCAGAATCATATAGAATATATATTTCCTTAAACTTTCGTAATAGTATTCCTAAATAATATAAAATGTAACTACTATAAAAAGGTTATTGTCAAATCATATTTATTGTACACTTTGTAAGTACTGAACAAACTTTAAATTGTCAATTATATTTTAATTATAATTTTGTATTCAAAACACTGATTATATATATGCGGTTAGTCACAAAATTAAGCGTACACTTACCAATACAATATATTTATTTATTTATCAACCTATACATAACCGAATATATACGTGTTTACCACAGATGTTTATATGAATTATAGCAATTAATTTTTTCTAATTTTTTTGAATATAATCTTCAATTAGCACATATAGAGAAGAAGGGCACTTTTCAGCAATACAAAATTGAGCTTACAGTACAAAATAAAGATGAAAATTAGCATATTAAAACCCAATTAATATTTAGTGGCGTATCCTTTGGCATCAATAACTGCTTGAAGACGAAGTGGCATAGATTCTATTAATTTATTAGTTACAGATGCATAAATATTTTCCCAAATATCTTTATCTTTTTTTTACAATCATTCTTATTTGAAGAATAACAATTTTTCATTCGAAACTTAAGTTCTGTCCGCAAATTCTCAATTGGATTAAGATCTGGTGATTGTGGAGGTGTTTTCAGCAATTTTGGTGGATTGTACAACAACCATTCTTTAACAACGAGCGCAGTATGTTTTGGATCGTTGTGTTGTTGGAAATAATATACTGGTGGTCTTCTAAGTTTCTCTGCAGATGACTGTAAATTATATCCATTGGTGTATCTGTTGATGTGATGATAATGATATAATGAAATAGTAGTATCTATGAATTCTAAATTTCCAGTACCACTGGCAGTCATGCAGCCCCAAACTATAATAGATCCTCTGCCGTGTTTAACTGTATTTTTGTTTAATCCCGTTCTTGGGTTTCTCGCAAATAATTTGGCTACCGTTAGATTCACATAAATTATATATATATATATATATATATATATATATATATATATATATATATATATATATAATGTATCAAATCTATAATTTTATAGACGTATTAAACTTACGCAATGTTAATTTCATAATATGTTAAAAGCTATCTCGCTTTTCTTATATGGAGGAATTTATATAATTATTCAGAAATATACACCTTTATTTGAATAAAGTGATCTAATAGTTTAGGATATTTTGGAATATCACAAGGCCTTTACAATATCTGCAATATTATCATAGTTTTTTTTCTTGGCAAGTATTTGTAGAAATTTTTATACTTTTGCTCGACAAATACACGCGTACAAGATAGATACAGGACCGTACTAGCGACTTGTACAGCCCTGGAAATTTTACATCGACTCTAGTCCAGTTGGTACAAGTTTGCTTGGAACATTGTTCTACTAAAAAGTTTCATATCTGTGCTACAGTTTTTCTAGTTAATGTACCCCGTTGATAAAAAAAAATTACACTACACCACTGGTATACATGTATGTTGGTATAAAAATATATTATTATTAACTATCACTATGTATGTATATTATGTTAGATTTTAATGGTTTCGATAAAAATAACTTTACAGATAACAAACTTGCATGTCTCATCGTGCCATAATTCATAGATAATTATCATATTTCTCCATATTTATTTGATGACATATTATTCCTGTATATATGTTTGTGTAGATTAAATTGTGAACGTATTCCTATTTTACAAGTTGCTTACTGGTCAAACCGTACAAGGTTGGCTATTAATTGTAACTTATAAACTTAAAACCAGGTAAAACCGGTTACACCTCCTTAACAAAACAGAAAGAGATGAAAAAAGACACAGTTTACAGAACAAGTCGCAATAAACACTATACGTAACTCTCCTAATGCAATAGAACATTTTTGGTTCGAATTCAAATCCTTCAATCATCATTTAATTATTTGCAATCTCGAATTTGGTGAGAATATTTTATTTTATTGCTTCATAGTTGCAATGTATAATGAAAAAATAAAATCTTGATACTATCAATGTGTGTATGATTTGCAATGATTAACAGCTATGATTCACTGGTAAACATTAGGTTAGCACGTGAGAAATTATGCAGTCTCTCTGAGTACCGGTACGTGACTGACAATGGCGACTCGTGTAAACAGAGCTGTCAGTTTACCATTTTAGACGTTGCAGCACTCGATTTAGAACACACATTTCAATGTTTGTTATGAATACAGTTCAAGTACAACGGAAGTACATACTTCTATAAATATTAGTATAACTTTCATTACAAATGTTTGCTGTGGAATGACCCGAGAGCTGGAATGACAAAGATGTTGTTTCCTGTTGTATATCTGACGTTATGCGGGAAAAAAACATTCGTGACTGCGCATGCGCTTACCCACATTGTAACAATAACAAACACAGACTTACATAGTTTCACCTTAGCCTCTGTTAAGCTTTTGTTCGCCATGCTAATTTTACTTTCAAATAATATTGTATGCAAACATTGAAATAGATTTGCAGGACACAACATTTTCTAGAAACTAACATACGTGAATTGCAAACATGACCTACAATGGAACACAATACCTTACCTTCAATAACTCTTATCACTGTTACAAATCTTTATATGCAAAGATTCTGAAGAAAAAAGTAACAGATAGAAAAGATTTTCAAATAATATATATATATATATATATATATATATATATATATATATATATATATATATATATATATATATATATATATGGAGTAAAAAAAAACTGTTTTAATCGTCATGTTTCAAGGTACATGGATCTTTGGATAGACCAGTCTGTATTTTGACCTTTTATATGACGTATCCTTGACCTGATCGCAGGTCATCTGTTCGTAAATGCAAGATATAAACTACATATTCACCATCGGTTATACAGTTTAATACAGTCACAATCAACTGAAGAAAGTAGGGAAATTTAACAATGCAAGTTATTAAATCATTATGTTTATAGGAAAATAATGAATGATTTCACTTTCGTTTAATTAATAATACATCGCCGCATCGCAATAGATTATTTGCAAAGCATAAGTTGACATTTGATCGGGATTATCATGAATTATTTTGTTACTCTGTCGCGATGATAGGACTGACGTAAGGACGATTAAGATATGGTTTAAGCACGTTGATTTTTATGTACTGCACTGCGCGGCCATATGGTTGCCTCGTGTATATGTGTGTGTGGGGAGGGGGGGAGGTTTAACCAATCACATCCCGCCGAGAAACACCCGCAGAATTTAAATCACATATTTGCACAAGGAATAGAACAACCTGTCATTTGCGCCATCCTGCTTTACAAACGGAAAACATTTGACAATTTGCAGACGTGAAATGGACAGTAATGGTCTAGTATTTTGGCAATTTACAATCATCCATACATCCTTTCATTCGTGATATACACTAAGGTCTTCTTCTAATATCCATGTCTTCGTAAACTGTATATAGTAACTAGGCAGCTTAATATAGCCCAAGGTAAAAATGTTTTATCGCTTGCAATCATCTTTCGCCTTCATATCTGTTTACTGACGTATGTGTATTCTTATGTAATATGATTTTTTTATATACAGTCATAAAGTAAAGCGAATTCACTGCATTGCCAGTAATTTTTTACGATCAATAAATTCAAGTAAATTGTATTGAGAAAAACAAAATAATCTGACATATAAAACAAGTAACAACGTACTTATTGTTTGCACCTGAAAAATATTCTCGATAACAAAACGACCTGTGTTTGAATACTTTAAATCGAAATTGTAGTCATAAATTAGAGAAAGTCGATACAACTAATGTATTTGATCGTTTATTTGTCAGTGTACATACATACACTGTTCGGTGTTCCTGTAAATGTTTTGACATCTTCATTTGTTTAGCGGACAAGGGTAGTATTATATTCTGTCAGACAGAAGTAACATAGTCACAATCGCAATGATAAACTGAAGATATCTGTGTGCGTTCTGCAATGCACGACGTGCATTATGGCATTCGTAACTGTACATCAAATTTTGTACCTGAATTCTACAGGAAAATCTCAACGAGACTATAGGTTCGTCATTTATTTGTTTAAATTTGTCGTGTTTAATTGTGGAGTGCTCACTATAAATGTATATGAGCTAAAAAAAAGGTCAACCAAATGATTGTTAGCTAAAACTATATAAATAAGGGCCCCCAACACCATAACTGACCTGGGCCTGTATATATGTATAGTTTAAAAAAAATATCTACATCATCTAGTCATGCATCTATTGAAACTACTACGACTACTATTAGAAAATGATGTACAAAATTCTGCATCGACACAAACCTAATTGACTAATAAAAATATCGTACACTTACTATTTTTTTTTTTATCTCTAATATTTTTCAATTTCATTTTGTCTTTTTCCTTTCTGTAATTACAAAGTGTGAAAATTCCATGTTACGCCACTGATTGAAAGCATGATAAACATGCAGAAAAAAAACTAGGATACTGCTATTAACCTCCGTTTTAATGGTTATTTGATTTTTTTTATCTAAACAAGTTCATTTTCGTAGAATGATATCATTTAAAGAGTAAGGCTTTGTAAAAGTGTGTTAAATACGGTAATGAATTGCTAATGAATCTGGTTGACACAAACAATGGAATATTCCATTCACTTTGTTTGGACAATATATATATATATATATATATATATATATATATATATATATATATATATATATATATATGTGTGTGTGTGTGTGTGTGTGTATGTATGAATGAATATGTATCTGTGTTAAAAATGTTTCAAACGCCAATCAATATACTCGCTAGCCTGCTATATTTATTTGTTAATGTTCAGATTTACTAGTAAATGTATAATATATCGTATTGTGTAAGAAAATATCTAGTTGGTTTTATATTATTTGTTTTCTTATCTTCACAGGTTGATAACAGGCATGTTCGACAGTATATTATCTTTGGCTTATTTTACGTCGCAAAAATATCAGCTAGTCAGGTAAACTCCTACGTATTTAGTGATAATTGTACGTTTTTCTTTTAGTCATCAAGGTTAAACTTTAACTATTTAAGTAACAAATACCGGCACAAAAGCACGGAATTGTTATATTTACCGACGAATTCACATTATTGTTGTTATTATGAATGAGAGGAAATATACGTAGAAATATTTAATTTTAGACTACTGATTCTCAGAACACTATATGAATTCATGAATCACATATGTCCGTTTTCACATGTTGATACATAAAATATGATATGAATCACACGTACAAATACCACGTTTCATTTCTCGATTTTACAGTGAAATAAACAATAAAATCTAAGTCAAACACAAAAGCAATAAACTATTGAGCTTATACAAGAATGATTAAATTAATACGACGTAAAATCATTACTCAATCATTTTCATTGCTCAGTTTTATGCGACAAAATCAAATGTGTTTTAATCAAAAACAATATGAATAAACTTCACTTGCTGGCTCATTGTAGGTATAAATTCGTCATAATAAATTCACACTTGAGTTACGTAGAAGGTTATTAATAATTTACATAAATTATCTAGCAATTAATTCACTGATTGCAACTAACGAAAGACGTGAAGCATAGTAACAACAAAAGAAATCATTTCAATGATTTCATTTTCAACTATGCTTTCAATAATATAAGAATAAAAACGTTTGTAAATATTGCAGCTAAATTTACAGACACTAAGAATAAGTAGGCCATGTTTTTACCGAATTCTAACGAAGCATAACGAACGAAACAGTACAAAGAATAGCGAATGAATTATTTAACTAAATCAATTTACCCGACGATGAAGATGAAATTATTTTATTCGAATTGTTCAATGTATGATTCACCGTGTTCTTTGTTTAGTGCTGCGCACTATCAAATGCAATAAAAACATTTTTATTTCTATTTGAGTACCGGAAACAGCCTCAAGTATTGACACTTTGTGTGTTATGGATTTTGAACGGAAAATGAACTCGGTAATTATCTTACGGTGACCTCGTCAGCAGTACTGGTGAACAATACATGCTGTCAGACGTAGTTTCCAAACGTCATTCCAATTATTAATCATTGAACACCAAGTCATTGAAGACTACGCTGCCGATACCATTTAACCGTGTTGAAGTACCTGAATGGATAGGTTTCATTATGGAAATCTTTTGTTCTAGGTGACATCATCATCCTTGGTTCATTACCAAAAAATACAATCAATATGGTAAGTTGTTGTGAATTTGTTTTTTCGTTTCTTGAATTACTTGGAAAAACTTGTCCAGAATGGGGGTTTTAATCTTTTTTGATTTTTTTTATCTGTTTATATGTAAAACAAAAATATTCGTATCTTTTTTATTGTTAAATTCCATCGGGTATGGCAGAAAAAAATTGTGAAAGTGTCATTTTTCTTCTCGCGTCCAAGACGCGCAATGCATGTGACGTAGTGAAACCCCTTGGCCCTTAGTACCGCGTAAGTCCGATAGTAGCTCTGCGTAAAATAAAGTGAGCGAGAAATTGACAGCTCAGAATAATAAATCAGCCATTTTGTATCTGAACGCGTCAGTAAATGCACATTCCGTTATTTCAATTCTGTTTGAAAACAATACAACCTATTTCATTTTAAGTACAGCTACAAACCTGACTGAACTGACAGATCATGACAGCTAGAACAACATGGCGGTATGTTTTAAGTAAATTTTGTATGCAGCGCCTCTAGCGTAATATATTGAACACATTATGTTTATAAGGGGTTTCGCTACGTCATACAATGTGGTGGGATTTTAGTGCTTTTGAAACTTATGCAACATCGTTTAGCTTTTTCTATGTAAAATATGGAATTATCGATAGTGTTATGCATATTAGTAACACTTATACGTCCTATACTAGTTATTTTTTATATTTTTTATACTTATTTTATATATATATAGATATAGATGTATATGTATGTATGCATGTATGTTTGTTCTTGATTGAAGGCGGTTTACGTACAGTGCGAGTATCTCTCGCACGTCTGCCAGTCGTTGATCACCAGGTCCACGAACGTCTCTAATCCCATCACCCGCGATGACACGGCCGGCCAACGTTCCGTGTCCTGGTAGTCCGCTGTTAGCTGTTGCGCCAGTTCCCCAGCTGCGGCCACACCCAGGACGCCGTCGGCCCTGTCTGTCGGCAGTGTGGGGTGCTGAACCAGCACTACGTCGCGCCCAACGGCGCGCCGTACACTCCTGGTCCGGCTACGGTACCCTGGTGGAAAGCGAGGAGGTGCACACGTTCGAACCGCGTCGCTCAATTGTCGAGGAACATCATCATCACCACCACCAGCAGGAATTGGTTGTTGGACCGTCGACACCGGTACACGAGGAAGAGCCTGGCGACGAGACGGTGGCTGACAGCGCTGCCCTGTTACAGCCGCGGGCCCGCCGACTAGGTACGCCTCTGGTCTCTGCACATGGCCCGCGGCAACAACACAGAAACAGTACTTCGTCCCTGTTCAGCACCATGCCTGGTAAGAATCTACCGACTCACCTACAAATGCTACCAAAACAACTAATATTCTATCCGCTAATTTCGTGATGAAATTCATCGAGCAAAAACGCTCACACCAACATGCAAATCTTCTATTTAGATTTAGAGAGATGAAAGTGAAACAACTTTCCAAAATTATTAGGAACCAAGAGAACAACTTTCATTTCAAAACCTTTCTTTTTTTTTTTCGCTGCGTTCGTGATCAATAATAGCACATCAGTAAATGAGAAACATATTTCTTCAATATTATCGAATGAAACAACCTTTGTTTCCTTGACGGTACCTCTAGGCACCTTATATTTTACTAATTATTTTTGAAGGTCTCAAGAATTTTGTAAGTCGTCGTCGCGAGACTACGACGGCAGCAACATCCAAGCCTTTGATGCGGAAAGATAGTTCCAGTTTGGCACGATTATCATCGGATCCAACTGGAGCAGTTCAGACTGCTTCCAATGGATCCTTAGGTGGTATCCGAAAATGCGAAACTGTCCTGGCACTAACAGGACTGGGAGCTGTTCTACGTTCAGCCTCATCTACAGGTAGTACACTGCATGTGGAACCTGTACAACCAGTGAACAGATTACGAGTGTCTCCTGGTTCGCTGAAAGGCAGCTCGTCCCGAGTATGTTCCAGGTGTTCCAGTCTGTTATCCCTGGCGTCTGGCTCAAGGTTCGTTTATTTTGTACATGTAATTCGAAAACTAAATGTGAAAATTATACCAACTTGTTATTGCCGAAAGTAACTATTACATTTTACTATTGTTCCTTTTAACTGAAGGTTAACTGTGACCAGTGTTTATTTAATTACATATTATTATCGATGTTAACACCAGTATTTAAATGATGATTGGATCGAAAGAATTTTACGTGGTAATAAATAACATGATTTTCTATTGCAAATGCCGGTTAGTATAGTGTATATTTCGTTTCTGGATAGATACTCTTTAAATACTGCTGGAGCTGGCTTTGTGCAAGTCCCTAACGAGTCGCCACTGCTGTGCAAGTTGTGCCTGTCCGAGGTGCCCGTCTCGGACACTTTTCCCATTCAGCACTGTTCCTGCTCGTTTTGTACTGAGGTAAGCGTTATTTTTAATCATACATATATAAACACATTAACATTAAATGATAACCTTAAAAACAATATTTTTTTTTACTTGGTTATCAAATGACTTGTGCGTGTAACCGAGAGTACAATCATACATTATTTGATATAATGTAGCTATTTAGTTGAAGCGGTGAATTATTTTACAGCGAGAACGAACTGTAGAGCTCTGAAACCAAAAGTTGCTATCTGACAGTTGATATGCAGTGAAAGTGTTCCACGCCTTTGTGACATGCGCTTTGTCTGTCACGACTCTGCCACGTGGTACTCCGGCACATAAACCAGCCAGCCAATACCCGCCTCACTTTACCACTTTACTGGTGTAATTACGATATCTTCAGACAGACATCTGTCAATTATTACATGCAAGAGTACACATAAACATACTAAAGATGAATTCTAACCTAAGATTGTTGCACGTCATTTAACTTTCAAACATAACTGTATATGTATTTATATCATACAATATTTGACTAAAACAAACCTTATGTACTGTGTACATAAATGCTGTATCGTCTTTGCTCTTGGCGTAGGTATCGTTTCTTGTTGCTTGTTTTAGGCGCCGCAGGTGGTGCAGCAGGGGAAGCGAATGAATAACAGTTACTAACACTTCCGGTTACACACACTCTCTCTATCTCACTCTCTGTTATATGTATGTACAGATGAATGACCCTGGTTGAATATAAAAAGCAAGTTCCGTACCGCCTGACAGTGCATGTTTTGTTATTTTTTCTTTTCTTTACGGAGTTTCGGATATTTTGATAGTAGTAGTAGTGCTTTGCGTTTCGTGACAGGATTGGCCTTTATAAGTGTATAGGTAATTACCGAATAATATTATATAGTTTATCGAGCCCAATTCTCTGTGTTCGGCTATAATGTTACATACGTATCAGATATCACACTCAAACTTTGTTAATTAAGCACTTGTCCACTGTCGCCGGTTAGTTAATGTCATTGCAGTGCAATTAGCTAGTAATTACGATCGACAAGTGCGATTTTAATTAGCTATTTGGCAAGTTCCGACGTGACGGCGGCCTACACAATCATAACACAGAAATAGATCATATTTACAACTAATTTGAAACTAGTCACTGGTTTATTTATAAACATACACGAGCTACCAAGTGTAACATCCGTTATATATATATATATATATATTTATATATATATATATAACTATGTATTTATTTATTTTTGAACCTTACATAATTTCCCATTCAAATATAAAATATTCGATAATGTAAAACAAGGGGTCCGGTCCTGGCTTGTTACATGTCGTCACACAATAATACACTAATTTGATAATGCTTTTTTAAGTAATTATAGCCTTTGATTAATTATTTTCTCTCCGCTACATAACGCGATATTAAACCGACATATAACTGTATAAATCAAATTAAAAAATGATGATTATAATTAATATCAAGATTTCGTGTAGTTAATTCAAAATTTGAAATTCAAATGAATTAACATACTACGTAATTTATAAATCGTCCTGCTGTCAAGTGAAAACGTTACCTCTATTTTCATATAAATCAAGAGAAAAAAACCATGTTTTTTGCCTGCCCACTACTTTCTATTTGCTATTTTCAAGGTTTCATTTTGATTTTTTTGTTTCTTTTCTTTATTTTTTTTTCGCTTGACATTCGTTAGTTTGCAATTAAACTAATTAACACACATGTATAGAACGTCTATTTTAAATTTATAATTAAATGTGTATGTTATTAGCAAGATTTCACTCCACTGTATCTCGTTGTGAATTTGTTTGTCATATTAGAATTTCAATTATGAACTGTTTATATTATATACGAACTGTGCTTAAACTTACCCGAAATGGATTTGGTATTATAGCCTACCTAAAACTTACCACTCTTCGTCATTCAAACTCAAATATCCGAGCTAACGTGTTTACAAAAACATTTGCAAGTTGTAAACGTTTTTATCTTGTAAATATCAAAGTGCAAAGTGATTTTTTTTTTGTTTTTTTTTTATATATAAATAACTAGTTTGCTGTCGGCGTTATTACTGTTTTAGCATTTCGGACCTGGTTTTTCAATTTATAAAGGTATTTTCTGCACTATGAAATTAAAACGAATTGTAAAACGTTACTCGACAAAGTTCGTATTTATAAACTACGTACATAAAAAAATTGTATTCAATAAAAAGGTGATGATTGTGTAACGTAGTTAATTATGCACGTATGTTTATGTCTAATTTTTGCTGCTTCAAGGCATTGACTTTAATTTTAACTTGGCGAGGTTAACAGGAAATAATAAACAATATGAATAAAAACTAAAACGTTAAAATTTCATTATCAACGGTGAATTTGTCTATTATAGTCGGAAGCTGGATGTGTAACTAGAATTACTTGCTAATTCGTTATTACATTTCAAATATAGGACGTCCAGTCAGTTTTCTATTCAATATCCACACCAAACAACGTTATCCGTTAATATGCTTTAACCGTAAGTGTACTGTAAAAATACTCGGCTTTGTTTTTAAGTTATTTTTACCCCTGGAAAACCCATTACCGACGCCTCTGCTAGATTAAAAATAATGTTGACACGTATGCTTGGCGCAAATCGATGCCGTATTTTTCCGTTTCCTTTCGTAATGGATTTTCTGGAATCTCTTTTCGTACTCATTCATATAAATATGCCGGTTACGATTTCTACTAGAATTTCGCCTCGCACCCACACTCACACACAATTGAAAAACTGAACGGTAGTAAATGTGAGGTTATTTATTATCTGTCAAAAATACCATCGACTAAAGTAGAATTTGTAAACAGAATTGATCATCAACACTTCCTTGGTATAAAAAAGCAAGATGATATTTTATACGTTGGCCGTGAGCGTGTGTGTGTAAAATATATAAGTAAAAGAAACAAGCGTATATTTAAGACAAATCAGTTGACCCACTTTCCAAACTGTTGCTTACTTGACTCGCAAACATTTATTAAGGGGTGATGGATTTAGTATCGTGTAATTTATACTTTTCTCCACTTTGTACTGAGCTTGTGTAATGCCATTGTGTTAACAGATTTATCTACGAAGGATGCTGGGTGACAAACATATATATTTTACAATAGTTCTCTTTAGTATAACATTGTTTTGTTTTCAATTCATGTACAAGTTACAACTGGCCCCGACCAACTCTGCAACTGACAGCAAAGTTCGCAGTGTTAATAATAATAAGCATGGACACAGGCCGACTGTTTATAAAGTTAAATCGCGCACTGAAGCAAATGCTGTTTAGCCCGTTGTGTACTATGCCGGCGAGCACTACAAGTGCAACGAACTGAGATAACCTAAAACGGACAAACACTTCATCCTAGAGAGACACACCGATCGGAAACGACTTAAATATCCAACCGCATATTAAACAAGCGTTTAACCAGAATTCTCAAGTTACTCATATTAATGCAATGTTCCAAACCAAATGCAATACTTGCGAATGGTGTCACAGATCTTGCTACAAACAAATAAATAATGATTATCGCGTGTATATATTCATTGGTGGTTTTTATTTTATTCTGCTCATTTGCATACATCACTTACGGCTGTCAAATAACTAGGTTAAGCGAAACAGTTCATTTGCAACAAAACAATTCGTGTCGCGTTTATTATTATTGTGACAATCAACTCTTCACTCATTTACATCTTGCTTTACACGACGTACTTTGCTTCGTCCAATTTAAAATCATATTCCATGTCCCGCTGAAGCTGTTTTTTTCCGGACTTGATATGTAATTTGCAAAACTACAAGCTTGGATCATGTAAAAAGGAAACAAATGATCCTCGCCAGCTCGCTTTGATTCATCAGTGATTTTATTGTTCGCTATATCACAAGTACCTAGTGATTTTAAAAATATAATTTAATTGAATGCTCTTTGACAGCTATAAGTGTAGATATATGTATGATTATTTTTCATTACAGTGTATGAAAGCTTACGTGGAGTTCGAGATTGCCGAAGGAGCTTACGATATTTCGTGTCCTGATGCTCAATGCCCGACACAGGGCGTACTACTTATGACTGAAGTGGAACGATTGGTTGGCCCCAAATTAGTTGAAAAACATCGAAAATATCGACTTAATAGAGGTGAGTTAACAAAAAAATTCGTATCAAATGATTTGCCCGTTAAAAAGGTGTGTTAATTAATTTTCTCATTGGTGGTAATTAGTTTTAAACTGTTAGCAATATCGACCACGAAGCATAAGATCGTTAATTACTATAGCACCCACGTGCGCATGTTCCCGAATTGCAATCAAGCCAAAATGTCATGAACCGAACTGAGTTATTCGAAATTTCACATCGTTACACTCCGCTTACTACATTATCGGCGCCAGTCCCCTGTCGCATTCTAATGGATTAACCCTTGGTACATCACTAACTACGTACTATATGCAACTGCTGTCACTTACTAAATAGCGTAAGCAAAGTATAGCATCATTTTTCGCCTCATAAAGATTTTAATTATGTTTGCATCATTTAGCAAATGTTCCAAAGAACTTTTTGTATATTAGTGGCCATATATTGACGGGAGCAGCACTGTGTTAATTGTGTTACAGGAAAATGTTTGAAATGCGAGTGTATTTTTTTTCCTATTGTATATACATGTTTATTATTGAAATAGTTACATGCGCCGCGACCTTGAAGTGTTCTCTCACCAATCAGCAGCCTATTATGTACACATACGTAAATAGTATTATAGTCTGGTAAATGTTTTAATCAGAACTTATCTTCATCGGCTTTTATTATGTTTTTGCATGTGTTTTCATCCAAAATTTCCCCGTTAACTGTTAGCATTAAGTTGATTATTTGAAATCCATATGAAAATGTTTAACAATATAATATAATTGTATATGTTATAGAGGTGGATTTAGATGCAAATCGTACTTGGTGTCCACGTGCCGGTTGCGAAACTGTATGTAGACTGTGTCCTGCCGAACGGTGTTCCCCACAAAGTGTACACTGTCCTACTTGCACTTCAGACTTCTGCAGTAACTGTAAACTTGGCTGGCATGCAGGACTAACATGCGAAGCAAATGCAAAGAAATTGACGAAAGAAGGAAAAGTATGTTCAACATTATAACTCCTCTTGATTATACCAGGGTGTGTATGATTTTAAATCATGATTTAAATCACATGATTTTTAAAATTAAAATTGCGATTTAAATCAACATTTTCATTTCATTAAATTTCGTTGATTATAATTTGTTCAGCGCAAATTTAATAAATAAATTTAATTCTGTGCAGTGATGTTTAACTATTAATAGATTGGGAGTGTGTAACAGACGAGGAAATAAAACTAATTCGCGTTTTTTTCATCATACAATTTAGCACATTCTAAATTAAGGAACCAACTGGGCACAGTGAAGGCTATTAAACTAGTTTTTTTTAAAGAATAAATAATCAATTTTTTATGGTTTTTATTAATATCAAAATAATAATTTAATTTGTTGTATATCTATTTTTTTAAATCTATTTTTGTCAAAAAAGGAAAATTTGTTGTGTTTATAATTTTACTATTACTTTACAAATGAAATATTTAATAAGAAATATTTTTTTTTTTACAAAAAAATCTATTTGCCAAACTACTGAAAATATTGAACTAACGTACTAGATGTTAGATAACTTGGATTAAATAAATACACATCCTGTATTATATTATAAAATATTTTAATTATTTTGTGTAATTGACAGGGTGAAGAACCTGGTATTCCTTTCGATTCAGATCTCATCAAATGTTGTCCTATGTGTAACGTTCCCATCGAAAAGGACGAGGGCTGTGCACAAATGATGTGTAAACGATGCAAACATGTCTTCTGTTGGTATTGTCTAGCCAGTCTTGATGTACGTTCATGTTCCGAACATGTTACTGGTATCAATGTTTACGAGTTGTTCCATATTTTGCAGGACGATTTCTTACTGCGACATTACGACAAGGGCCCGTGCAAGAATAAACTGGGCCATTCTAGAGCGTCCGTGATTTGGCATCGGACACAAGTGATTGGTATCTTTGCAGGATTCGGTATTCTGTTGTTAGTAGCGTCACCGTTACTTCTGCTGGCAGCACCATGTATCGTCTGCTGTAAATGTCGCGTGTGTAATGCAACGCCGAAACTCGAGAACGAGGAGGACCTACACGATGAATCGGCATCATGAGATTGTGTATACCTTTGACACTGTAGTGTATCTCTTTGTGGTTTACTGTTCATCCCTCCCGAAATTGTGGACCTATCCCATTTCTACGGGGTGGGGAGAACATTCAGAAGGAGCACAAAAAGAATTTTAGGTTTTTTCAATAATCACTATTGTTATTACTATAAAAAAATCTCTTCTCTTTTTAAGGCGTCCTATTTGAAAGGACAATAATGATTTTACCGTAGTAAATATTACTATTCTCATTACTATAATTACAACTATTATCTAGAGAGAAATGAAAGCAAGAAGAGGACATAACCTATAACTAACAATACGTTCTGTCTGTCGATAACCAATGTAATACATGCGGAACGCAAATGGTAATATGTTTTGTCCTGCATTGTCTTGTGAATTGAAAGAAGTACACATCATGTAGTGATTTAGAGTATTGCTATGCACTGTAGATGGCAATATAGTCGTACAATTATCAGTAAGAAGCAGAAATAATGATGCTGATGATGAAATATGTATTGCAGTTTGAAAGGGGACCAGTGCGCATGCGCATATTGTAAGAATGATTTTTGGATTTAGATGGTCAAGTATTGTCAGGGAAACCCTTATATAGCATTCGTGCTTATCTCACATACACATAATTATTATGTATAATTACCTGAATAGAAACATACAAGAGCGTTATTTAGATACGATTATCGTTTTTGTTGTTATGTGTTGAAAATGTGGAAAAATAACTTTATATGTTAATTATATGATAGTATAGTATAGGTTAGATAGATATTATACAACGTGACATTATAGTAATGGACACGGAACCGAAATATAAATATCTGTTAACAATGCAATGCAATGATTCGCAACTGTAAATAATTGCGCATGCGTATTCAATAATAGGTGGAGCAACGAACATAGGTTTGTAGAGAAGAAGAGGCAAATGATGAATGCTGTTGTCCTCTCTTTGATAGTGTATTTTATCTTCGACTTAAAACTACAAATACACAAACGAAGACGTGATTTTCATTAATTTCTCGTCAGGTAGAAGGCTGTGAAATGTGATTTGAAGAACTTTTTTAAGTTAACATTCTAAAGAAAATGAATAAATAATACAAAAGAACAATTGTATACACAAAACACGTAAAGTTAGACAATTCATTTGAATTATAATTATTCTACACATGTATAATATAATATATATATATATATATATATATATATATATATATATATATATATATAAATGTATAAATAAATAATAATTATCTGTGAGATTTGCAATTATCAAATTATTCGTTTTTATATATCTATATAAATATAATAATGATTTTATGTTGTTTGTTATGTTGTATTTGATGTAGCTGCGGTTTCGTTAATTTGTATATAGTTAGATGTGAAAGCTATTTATGATAAATAGTATTTTTGTAATTACATCGAAACAAAAACAAAAAAGTATACATACATACCATACAAAGTTATTTTGTACTTATTATCGCCTTGTTTGTAAATCTCACTGCTTCCAAAATATGTAAAATATTACGGCAAGAATGTGATGTGATATATTATTATAATTAAACTATTAACACAGTGCAATATCTATTTATAATTATTAATCAAACACATCTGTTCCCACGTTGCCTTGCTACCTAGCCTAGATCATGTGTTCAGTAGTTTCCAATTCACAACGTGCTACATCCATGAATTGTTCGCTGGTAGATAGATAGATAGATAAACTTTTTATTCTTGCCATGGGCTTTGAATCTACATTTTGTTTATACAATAATTTGTTATCCCATGATATGCGTAATTAACTTAACACTACTATTGAATCATATACTAATAATAATTTATATACATTTAAATGAACCTCACTATCCTATCTAATTTCCTATGTTCTGTCTATTTTTTAATACTTCCATCATCTATCTGAGTCCCGATCCATCATCGACCATCAGCACTTCTTCCTCGCGATCTTCTCTCTTCATTTCTCGGCAGTTCTTCCTTAAGTGCGTTAAGGTGTCTAATTCTCTTCCGCACAGTCTGCAGCTTCTTCCGGCTTCTTCCGGTTTCCTGAATTGATTTGCTACTTCTTCATTTCCACATCGGAATCTGGCTATAATTTTAACATTTACATTCTTTTTATTTTGTAGTAAATATCTGGGTATTGTCCACGTTTTTATCCTCTTGTAATTTATGTAATATATATTATGTCTCTTGTTGTTACAGATTGTATTACTTCCATGCCTAAATTTCGTCTTCTTTTTATCTCAAACGTTGAAAACCCGTTTTTTTGTAATACCTCTTCCTCTTTCGTCCCCAATCTGTTAGCCTTCTTGTTTCTTCATCATTTTTTTGTATTTCTTTCCAACATTCCACCATTAACCAAAATTTAATTTTCCTTTATATTTCATCGCTCTTTTTCCGGCTTTAAATTTCATCTTCCTGCGCTTAGTCTCCTCTAGCACAATGTAACTAGGGGTTGTTTTGTCTAGCCCCAGTAGCCATTTAAGATATTTTAATTGTTCGCTGGTATCAATCAGCTACGTACATACGTATTTTTTTTCTATCACGAATTCTTTCAACAACAATACACATCCGTAAAATTGTAGGTCGCTAATTATGAAATGCTACTGACAAATATCGGGTATGATGTCTATATTTAATAAAGATATTTCAATTCGTATAAAATAAATTTCGAGCCTACCCAGTATGGCTAGTACGGGCCTGGCAATTATTATGTTCTACTCTAGAATAATAATAGAATTCTACAATTTTTTCCTGAAAATATCTATTAAAATTAAAATCACTGATTAAAATGTGCAATGTTTAATATGATGCAACATTATGCTAGTGACACACAGACGGCTCACTCATGAAAACTTCAAAATTCACGGATGACTTATGAAAAGGATGACACACTTGTAAGTGCGCCACACTGTAAGTTTGTCTCTTCTTATATTTCTCCTGTACATTTTGACAATAGGGAAGTTGCACATTTTTTTTTCTATTTTTTTTCTGAATCTGTATACATTAAAATAAATTCATTAGTTTTGTAAAAAATACTTTTTATAAATAAATACAAATACAACTACAATAAATAGTTGACCATTTAATGATACACAGTGCAAAATTGCTGCTCTGCTAATTTATATTTCTTACATACCACTGAACTATCTGAGAAAAATAAAAAATCTTGTTCTTTTTACATACAGTCAAGTGAGCTTAGCCTGGCTTAGCTTAGTTCTTAACTCACTCAGCCAAATTGTAAAAAGAATACACCTATTATCTTGGCGCGAAAACGCTATGTGACGTCAGGACTGCATGCGCACAGCCGGGCGCACACACACAATACGAAAGGTTTCTTCAAACAAATAGCCACATGGCTCAGTAGTGTGCATCTTCAGCTTCAGAAGAAGAAATAATAATTAACAACATAACAATTGAAATTATTTACAAAACATCATTCTGAATCAGGTACACTCATCAAACTCACGAGTCTGACGGACAGAAATAGCGGCGCTTCTATTTTTTTACAGCTGACGGACGAAACTTGTCAGTTAGCCGTCAGTGTGTCACTAGCATTAGTAATCGTATTATGAATTTTGTACGAAAATTTTGTAGTGTAACTCATCTCACACTAGTCCGTACACATGTTGACAGATCTGTCAAATTAAAAATCTCATAAACCCAGAATGGGTTCGGACACGCCAAATCGGTCTACGGCTGAAAGATTTATCGAACAAATAAATGCGGACAACGCAAAACGTCTTGCGTTACTTCTAGTTCTTGGTTTTGCGGCATACCATGGAATGTTACATTTAAGATATGGTAAATATTTGTAGGTTAATCAACAAACAAATAGTTATTTTGTAATTCTTGCAGGCACTGATTCTTGCAAGTGGTTGTTGTCAAATGGTAGGTACAAAGGTGATCAGGAATGGCAACCATATGGATGCATGATACATCATTATTCACAAACGTAAGTTTGTTAGTATTTCACTAGTTGCAAGTATGATTAATCAACGTTGTTGTTACAGCGACACGCGAAGATGTCTACGCTTACTTGCATTTTGGGGCACTCAGAGTCATTTTGTTTTCATCGGCGATTCAAGAATTCATGAACTTTATTCCGGGTTTATTAAACATTTGCAACTTCGTTCTGACGAAGTTTCCACTGAATTGCCTGGCAAACATCATTCTGACAATCTGACATTCGTCGATGCCAAATTAAAAATCAAAGTAGAATATTTATGGAATCCGACGTTAAACTCCAAAATGGTTGAAACTTTTCGTAAATGGCAGAATGAGAATAAACCACCTTCGGTGATTATTATTGGATGTGCAATGTCTACAATTCGTGCTTTTAATGCATCGTCTTCAGCTTTAAATGAATACAGTATGAATTTGACTAGATTAGTTCAACCAATTGATTCGTTAAAAGAGAAGAAAAGTAGAGTATTGTGGGCTCTGCAGGGACCAGTGTATAAGGAAAAATTGAAACCCGGTTACAAAATGGTTACCAATGAGCAAATAGATTTGTACAATAAGGCAGCAGTAGAGGTATAATAATTACATTTTATTTACATTATTTATGAATGAATAATATTCGATTAGGTATTGACTTATTCACAAGCGGATTTGTGGAGAAGTGAACGATTAGTTGCTCAAGGAATGTTGACTGAGAGTCCAGATGGAATTCATTTGGCTCAAAGACCTTTAAGGCATAATATACAAATATTATTAAACATGTACTGTAATGATTATATGAATTTCAACGATGGTACTTGTTGTAGTTCTGCGGAAAGTTACACAACATTACAAATAGTCACATTTGCTATTCTAGGAGTTTGGTAAGTAGCTATACGTATTTCACACATTCAACTACTGCTCTCACATATGACGTGATTAAAATGTTAATATGATTATGTTTCAGTGTTATCATAGCTATTGTGATGGTATTACATCGTTGTGTATTGAAGTTACGTGGCATACCACATCGTGGTTATGCACTTCTGACAGACCCGAGTAAACCGGACACCGTAACTAGTCCACAGGGAGATATGTACGCTCTGTTTATATCGCTCGCCAAAATGGCACTAATAATGGGTTATTTTTTCGTCTGTGACCGTACGAATTTCTTCATGAAGGAGAATAAATACTATTCGGAGTTTAGTTTCTGGCTGCCAGTCGGTTATATGTGCGCATTAGGTTTGTTCTTTACGGAAGATAGTCGATTCACGAAAGTATTACACCGTGACCAGACGGAAGAGTGGAAAGGTTGGATGCAGTTAGTGATACTCATATACCATATGACCGGTGCTAGTCGTGTGTTACCGATCTACATGCATATCCGTGTACTTATATCCGCATACATATTCTTATCCGGTTACGGACATTTTTGTTACGCTTGGCAAATCGGTAACTTTACTTTGGTACGATTCTTTCAGGTACTGTTTCGATTGAACTTCATGACTGTCACACTGTGTCTCTGCATGAATCGTCCGTATCAGTTTTATTATTTCGTACCTTTATTATCATTCTGGTTTATGATGATCTATATTGTGCTGTCACTTCCGCCGCACATCACGTCACAATGTGCAGATAGTAATCCGTTACAGTATTTGTATCTGGTACTTAAGTTCGTATCGTTATTCAGCGTGATTACCATCCTGTACATGTCGGAAGTGTTCTTCGAGAAAGTGTTTGTGACGCGACCGTGGAAAGCACTGTTCGTTACGACTGACGATGACATCCATGAATGGTGGTCCAGATGGAAACTGGATCGGTATTCTATACTGTTCGGTATGGTATTTGCCGTCGCTTATATGCTAGCCCAGAAATATAGTTTTCTAGACGATAACAATCACAGTAATTTGTTCTCACGTGGTATCGCACTGTCTGCAACGTTGGCAGCGTTGATAGGAATGGGTTCATATACTACATTCACGTTTCTCTGTCGCAACCAATTGGAATGTAGCGAAATACATTCGTACATAGTGTTTATACCGATTATAAGCTATATAGTGTTACGGAATATATCAGGTATTTTGCGCACGCGATATTCTAGCTTTTTCGCCTGGTTCGGACGGATATCGCTGGAGTTATTCATCAGTCAGTACCATATTTGGCTCGCTGCTGATACGCATGGTGTTTTAGTCTTGATACCGAGTTATCCAGTGCTGAACGTGATGATCACCTCGTTCATTTTCGTATGTGCTTCTCACGAGGTTAACCGATTGACTCACGTATTACTTCCGTATGCGGTACCATCTGACTGGAAATTAGTACTTCGAAATTTCTTACTTTTTTTGGCTGTGTTAGTACCCATTGGTATAAATGACGGTATGTTTTAGACTGTGATTATTATTATTATTATTTTTGAATTTTATTTATTAATTAAACAATACGTACTACAAAGGCTGTTTTGTAGCAGCAATTGATCAATTTCATTTATTTAGTTTTGCGTTTCACGAAAATTGATTCTGTTATATTAATGGAATATACATTTTGATAAATGAACGCTGAAATCTTTCAAGTGACATATTCGCTGTCCAAAGAATATTTATTAGATATATTTTTTTAATGATTATGTAACACGTATTTTGCATTGATAATATTTACCTGAATTCATAGACTGCGACGTTGCACAAGAAACTGAATATTCACACTTGGATTTATCCGTATTGTTAGGCAGACAAATGTGAAATTGTAATGGGAGAATCAGATTAGAAATAAATAATAAACAGTTTATGTCTATGAATTTGTTATTTCATCATATTCAAAATGCTTAATTGCATATATATATATATACCGGGTGTCCTAAAAAATTTGGGATATGTAAATATATATGTTAAAAAAAAGGGTAAATAAATTTCATGGTATATACATACATTTCGATGTGCTGATTTACAATCAAAAATAATTTTATATATATATATATATATATATATATATATATATATATAATATATATATATATATATATATATATATATATATATATATATATACAGTGTGTCCCAGCGACTACCATACATAGGAAAATTAACATTGGGAAATTATGTAAGGATCAAGTATTGCTGTGTCTGTATCTAAACATGTGATTGTCACAAATTAAACAGTAGGTAGTTGAATTAATCAAATTTAAAACTGTCAGATTGCTGTTATTTTTTAAATTTGCTGAAACAATACAACTATTACCATTGAATTATCAATATTCTTGCAATATAATATGGATATATTTATTATTTTATAATAAAGTTTGTGTAGAAACAAATTTGGATGATTTTCAGTAATACATACCACCAACACAAAGCTTAAGAGATTGTATTTTGTAATGGAAAAACGAAGAAAAACACAACAGTTAAGCACTAAATTCAATATCACTAGCAGGTACTAATCAATGAAATGTTAAACGTATTCCCATCTGTCATAAAATTCTGTTCCCCATTTAATGTAAATGTGTACTCGTCAGTGAAACAAATATTTTCTAAAGCATGACATTTATTAAACATTAATTCATAAAAAGTGATTAGTTTTTCACTATCTGCTGCTAATAGCAGCGTGTAATATTTTGAAGCAAAGTATTTGTATTTTTTATGAGTGCGGTGATTCACCGAGATTATTTGTAATTTCCCTCATACTTCGACAGCTGGCAAAATATCTACTTCGTTAACATTCTGGGTTCCGTTTCTATTACTTTTGCGAAGGCAATTGACGCACCCAATTTCCTATTTAAAATAAAATTTCTTTAAATAATTATGTAATGTAAAATTATTTGACAGAAGTAAATTTCTTTGTTTTAAATCTTTTGTTTTTGTCACTCAGAAAGAATATGCATATAGCTCAAGGCAATAGTTGATCCTTATATAATTTCCCAATGTTAATTTCCCTATGTATGGTAGTCGCTGGGACACACTGTATATTGTAATTACTTCTGAACAATAAATTTTTTTTGAGCAAAAGTGTAAATAAATAAGTTGTTCAGAATTAACATCTGCATAATATGATTTGTTCCGTGCTTGAATTATTGCATTTTGATGACAGATCAGGAGATCATGAAACAAAAAATGCATGTATTTTTGTTAATTATAACAACAAATAATCAAAACATAGCGTTTTTGTTTCACGACCTCCTAATGTGTTTCAAAATTGATTTACTCGTTATAGAAACATATCTGAGCATTCAGTATGGTATCATGTTATGCAGTTTTTAATTCTGAACAACTTTTTTATTTACACCTTTGCTCCAAAATGTTTTGTTCAGAAGTAATTACTATATATCTATGTTTATGCCATATATCCCACATTTCTTAGGACACCAGAATATATAATGTATAAATAAATGTAGAGGTACTAAAAATACGTGAAAATGTCAGCTATTTTTACTGAGAAGAGACTTATATTGTGATTGTGCTCATCTAATTATTGTCCAGTTACACCAAAGATACATTTGAAATGTCATTCCATAATGACAACTTCCATGCAAGAGAATAACCAAGTATATGTGTATCTTGGACGAATATAACATATTCGAACTAATTGTATTTAATCTATTTGGCTAGATATTTTATGTTGATGCACATCATTATAAGAAATAAAGGAATACTGACGTAAATAATACAGCATTCATATTGAGTTTTCAAATAAATCATGTTTGAACATGATTAGAACATTGAACCGTTCAGTATATTGAAATAATATTTATAGTTATTATTATTATCCTCATCATGATGTATTATCTAATATATCAATTTTTCTTTATTTTGATTCTGCATAAAACGTTATTATAGGATATGAAATTCCACTGTTTCATATTGAAATCATCTTGCCGCACTGTTCATTACCATAATTTGAACGCCAGATTGCGCGGTTGAAAGCAAAACATCGCACACATTTATTTGACATTATATTTAATTTATTTACATCACTTTGTAACTTACATTTTGTATAAATGTTAGTAAACATATGTAATGAAATATAAAAATATTTAATATTTCCTAAGTCTTTAAGTAGTATGTTGTCTCATTTACCTGGCCAGCAGATAATATGTATTTTGCAAAGAAAATAAGTTAAAAAAATGCATAAATATTGAACTACGTACACAATGATTGTGTATTTAACTTTGATCATGTTTGACATACGATGTGTACACATCGTAACCTAATGATATGGTATTATCATATAAAACTCTGTATCGTGTGGGTAAAATATAGAAATTAATCACTTGAGCTGGAGGCCATATAATCCATTCAGCTACATACAATCGCCATGCTTTTTTCTTTACTTCTTCCACAAACTCTTCAACAGAGGTCCTTTCTAGTAAAGCCAAAGTCAAAAAGAACACGGATATCGTAATTGGCGAACACAAAAACTGATCCAAAATCACTTTCTTCGCTACAGTTTTCAAAGACCGACCAGGAAACTTTCGATCCAAAGCATGATACCAATAGTGACACAGTACCCCAACTGTACAACCTGATATTGCCATGTTTGTCGTTCGTATTGGCTGCCAACAATCGATTTCTTTCTTCATAATCTCGTAATTCTGTTCCAATATATCTCCAAGACCCGACAATGATATTGATATGCCCACATTTGTGTAAAGCAAATATTTTGTACTAAATACTTTCTTAGATATTTTTCTACCCCTTGTTCTCACGTATCCTTGGAGATATCTCGCGATATTAACGAACCCCACATGCATTTTATAGTTTCACGTGTTAACACACAATTTGACATTTAACTATAAGGTTATGAATCCCGATTAATTTATGTCACTAATTATTTAAATGTCAATTTACTTCATATTTATAATGCACCCTTAGTATTTATTTCTATAAATCTAAAATTCTTGTCATAATTCCCCATTAAGAAAATTTCTGTGCCCAACAAAGACTGGATGCCTCATTTTAGGAATTTGAATATGTTTGAACCACGACCATCTCGATCACCTCGACAATTCTCGATTACTCTACCGTCGGAACATAGCAGTACATAGGCCTAGTTTCAGCGTGACGCCGCTGTCGCTGCCTCCCGAACCAAGCAATTGAACGAAATACGATTTTGACATTTGTCAATAAACAAACAACGGTTTCATTCTGATTTCGAATATTGAGAGATTTTGCGTATAAGTGATATATAAACTGTGGTTTTTGTGTTATTTGGGTTTAGTTAAGTCTGTGCTATAAGTTTTTATGATTATAATTCAGTTGACATTATTATTATTATGTATTTGACATTTTAATATTAATTATTCCGTGTCTGATTATAATAATTGCTAGGTGTAGTGTAATAGTTCGGTGTGTACTGTGCTAATTGTAAATAATGGTAAATAATTATGGGTAGAAAGTGTTGTTGACCAAGTTGTGGCAACGAGGAAAATTTCTTGTCTTAAATTCCCGTCAAATATTCATTTGAAACGAAATTAGTTATGAGATTATCAAGCAAGAATAATGTTAATTTTTTTTTCTTTACACCTTCCGTGTCCTGTAATTTGCATTCAAATCTGTCGAATTCTATAGCTGATCATTTCAGTTAAATAGTGCTGATGCTGAATCATATTACTACATATTTTTTTTTTCGGAAATTTTAACACTTCTTTATCTTATTAATATCATCTTTTAAAGCAATATTTATTTTGACAGTCGTAATAAATAATTTTTTCTGATAAAAACATTTCTTAATTTTACCTGTCATTTTTGATATTCAGTCCAGAACGTATGCTTTCAGGTTAACCAATCAGCGTGTAGCGTAAAGTACGTTCGGCAGGCAGCGCCATTTGGCAGCTGTCATTACAAAAAATTGATTGTTCTTTCGTCCTATGCACCGGCCGTAGAGTCATTCAATCGAGAAAGTCGTGGTTTGAACATACGTAAATATATGTATAAAAAAAAAAATAGCACTAAAAAAAATCGCTTGAAAAAATAAGAAAAATTACGCTCAAAATACAATATGTGTTTCTTTTATAATATAAAACTATGTCAATAATTTTTTATATACTATCCATATAAAACTAGCAAGTTAACTAATACATATTATTATTATTTTACATTCAAAGTTTATATTTTTGTATATATATTTATTTCAACGTGTAATTTAAATGTAGGGATCATTCTGACATCTATTTGAGTATTATAGTTATACAAATAAATTATTATATAATTTTAAATATCTGTTAATTGTATAGTTAATTGCTTTACATTTTATTGAAATGTGTTTTTATATCGTATATTATTCTAGTAGTTACACAAACGACTGTGATATATTAGTTATCTGAACTCATCCTCCGGTATTTCCCGCTTAGTACAGACCAGTACAGACATTGTTTTGTACTGCGATGTGATGGTATTCCATGTTAGGCTCTGACAGATATTGCGTATAATCAAACGAATAAACATCTCCGATCAGCATGGAAGTAGAAGATCTCCCATTTCGGGCGGAATACGCTAAAAGTGGCAGAGCGTCATGTCGTAGCTGCAAATCTGGAATTGGCAAAGATACCCTGAGACTTGCAGTGATGGTGCAGGTATAATAACATGATTTCTACTATAATCAACTAGAATGTTCATTGTTAATTGATAATCAATTCTCTTTACAATAGTCGCCCGCGTTTGACGGAAAAGTTCCGCACTGGTATCACATGATGTGCTTCTTTGGAAAACAACGACCCAAGACAATTGGAGACATTGCACATTTTGAATCTTTGCGTTATGAAGACCAGCAAGAGATTAAAGAAAAAATAGGTATTAAACTAATTTTACTCATTGTTATTGTTACTGTTTCCGGGAAATTTAGTTGACGTAATTATTGCGTAATTTAACCCTGACTTTTTGTTAATTACATGTGAATTTTGTGTTTTATAATAATTAGTAAATCCTAATTGACCGTAAAATCATACTTTTGTTTACGTTAAGCAATGCCCGTGAAAATATTGAAAGCAATTATTTACAATGTGGCAAGTAAATGTACTATTCGTAGGTTCGTTGGAATCTGTCGTATTACCGCAGAAAAAAGGTAAAAAGAGAGCGGAACCTGGTGGTGCTGGCACATCAGGTAATGCTGCACTGAAGGATTATACTATTGAGTATGCAAAATCAGGCAGAGCCGCTTGCAGGGGTTGTGAGCAAAAGATACTCAAAGATGAAGTACGTCTTACACGGCTTGTCACAATCGTTCAATAAAATGTTAATAATTTCATTACATTTCATTTTAGGTTCGTGTTTCGAAAAAAGATTTCGAAACTGACGTTGGCAAACGTTATGGTGGCCAACAAATGTGGCATCATTTAGAATGCTTTGCAAAACTACGCAGTGAATTGAAATACTTTGAAACTGGTGAGAAATTGCCCGGATTCAAATCGTTGAAAGTTGAAGATCAGAAAAATGTCAAAGGGCAGCTACCGTAAGTTCTGTATTATTTTTTAATCATTCAAAATACCATTCGTTGTTTACTTTGATTGTAGTGCAATCAAACAAGAAGAAATTCCCATAAAGAAACCAAAGTTAGAAGATGAAACAACAAACAAGGCAGATGAAGCGTTGGAGACTGAAATTAAAGATCAGTCAAAGATAATATTCAAATATCGCGATCAATTGAAAGATCAGTTAAACAAAAACGAATTGCAATCATTGTTAGAGTATAATATGCAAGAAGTTCCATCTGGCATTGAAAGGGTATTTATTTATTTTCGTTCATTTGTGACAAGTGAGTTGTACAATTCGATAAGTTTGACTAAGTGTACATTTCATTACAGATGCTTGATCGACTTAGTGATATAATGACATTCGGTGCACTGGAGCCGTGCGCCGTGTGTAAAAAAGGGCAACTAGTGTTTAATAAAGAAGGATACATCTGTCAAGGCGATCTGACAGAATGGACTAAATGTCAAGAGCTAACCAAAGAACCAAAACGTAAACCATTTAAAGTTCCCAATGAACTGAAAGAGTATGCATTCCTAAAAAAATACAAATATACTCCCCGTACCCGGGCTATTCGTCTAGTACCCTCGTCAGGAGCGAACGTTAAAGTTAAGAAAGAAGATGAAGTCGATTCAAAGTATGATAGTACACAATATTATATGTTGTGAATTGTGAGAATTTTGCATTGAATATTTCAGACCCAAAGTTGAGAGAGCGCGTCCAGCGCTATCGGACATGTTATTCCTGTTGACGGGTTTTAAAAAAAACCAAAAAAGTACTTTAACAAAAGAGATCATGAAGTTAGGTGGCAAAGTAGCGAAGGGATTCAATGAAGGAAAACTGATGGCAGTAATTACACCACCGGATCAGATAGATAATAAAAGTTATCACCTTCAACAAGCAAAGACCCACGAAATACAAGTCGTCTCCGAGGATTTCGTTGCCGAAGCCAGTGACCATGTTGGGAAAATACCAGAATTGATTATAAAGAAAAACTTGAGCAGTTGGGGTTCAGATGTAAGTTGACTTGTGTTATAATACGATATATTTATCACGTTTCTCTATCATTCTAAACCAGTGATACACTACCTTTTATACATAGTATAAAGAAAGTATAAGAACAATGAAAAATTTCGATTGCGTGATTTTGATGGAAATACATGTTTTGAGGTCCCCTGAATATGTTTTGACAATTTTTGCAATGATGTGTGTGGGGGGGGGGGGGATGGATGGATGTGTGTCTGCATATTCAATATTTCAAAAAACGAGTACAGATAGAGTAATGAAACTGCATATTTAGTTTCTTGAATAAGAGTTGATTCGATTTTGAATATAATTGCAAAACCGGAAGAGGAAATTTACTGAACATCAAAATCAAACATTTCGAATTATTCGAGAAACCAAAGGAGATATGGAAAAAGTTTTCAAATAAAAGTTTTAGAAAACAATATTCTAAAGAAAAAATGTTCTATACATTTTTGTTCTGTTTCTATTCAATTTTGATTTAATTTGAAATGATTTCCTTAACCGCTTTATGCACAGCTCCGTGACATACAGATCGTCGTTTACTTGCAAAATTGTGCTGCTCCGTGAACGTCATGGACACCACATATTTTGTTCATTCAAATATTACAGCTCCGTATATGTCACGTTTAATATGAAATGGTCTTTATAAGATACCACTATACATATGTATAAAAAAGTCGTGTGGTGACTATATCATATTCGTATTCGGCATGCGGGCCGCAAAAATTTGAAACAGCCGCGAATTGTGCCTCTAAACTAACATTCAAATGTATTCCCCTGGACAGCATTTAACTAAACAACGATACATTTGAATGATGTGTTTGTGAACATGACGATAATGTTTTAGATTTGTTATAATTATAATATATAGCGTACAATACTGCAACTACCTGGACAGAAGTTACAGCGTTATAAGATGTTCTACAGTGTACAAATAATAACAAACACCACACAATGAACATACAACATTAATATAAATACTGTTATACTGATATATAAAAGATTCAATGATATTTATAGCCTGCTGCACGAATGCCAGCTGTACCGTCAATCTCCAAATCCAAGTCGAAGAGTATATTCACATCGTCCGTACCAAGCAAAGTGACGATGCGTGTCAAAGGCAGTGGGCCACCCGTAGATTCCGAGTCCGGTTTGGGTGATGTAGCGCATGTGTATCAGGAGGACAAAGACAAATATAACGCAATACTCAGTTTGACTGATTTACAAAAGCAGAAAAATTCCTACTACAAAATACAATTATTGGAGGCGGACAATAAGAAAAAGTAATGTGTAGTTATCGATTGTTCATTTTATTTTATTTTATTTTTCTAAAGTACTTCTGCTTTTGTTCAATTACATCTATGGTATTTGAAATTCTATTAGATTCAGATTGAATAATCTACACCAGCAAATTAAAAACATTTCATTACATTGTAATACTTTATATTAAGTATTATGTAATTGTTATATTATAGTTTATCAACGCACATGCTTCATTCTCGTTTTGAATTAATAACAATGAACGATAAGTTTTGACAAAACATTAAGTATATTTTATATACAGATACTGGGTGTACCGGTCCTGGGGTCGTATTTCAACAACTATCGGTGGAATCAAAGTTGAAGAAATGAATACACTGAAACAAGCTAAAGACCACTTCAAGGTGTGAACATTTCTAAACTTAGAATATGTCCGAATAGAAACTTACTTACGTGCCATTCTGATTTGTAAGGCTCTTTATGAAGAGAAAACCGGCAACATGTGGACCAATCGGCACAATTTCGTAAAGATTCCCGATCGTTTTTATCCCGTTGAAGTCGATTATGATCAGGAAGAAGAGGAAACGCTTAAAATTGACGTTAACGATGTGTCTAGTGATTTAGAACAGCCTGTTCAGGATCTTATCAAGTTAATATTTGATGTGGATTCGATGAAGAAAGTCATGAAGGAGTTTGAGGTTATATATATATATATATAACCATTATGAATTTCATCGTATATTATAATCGTTTAATTTGTTTTCTAGTTGGATTTGGAGAAAATGCCATTAGGAAAGTTGAGTAAAAAACAAATCCAGTCTGCCTTTGGCGTATTGTCGGAACTGCAAACTCTAGTGAATAGTGATGGCTCGGATCGCAGTTTCATAGATGCATCGAATAGATTTTACACATTCATACCGCATTCATTCGGGATAGAGAATCCACCCATTCTAAATACAGCTGAAATGATTAAGGTAACACACCGGAGTGTAATACCGGCATGAATCTATAGATACTTAAACTGTTGTCTTTGTGCAGGAAAAACTTGATATGCTTGACAGCTTAATGGAACTGGAGATTGCCTATAACTTGATGAAAGGTTCACATACAGCCGGCGGCGGTAACACAATTGACGGTCATTACAAACAACTGAAAACTGACTTGGAAGTACTGCCAAAGGACAGTGAACAATTTAACTTTATTAAAGAATACGTAAAGAATACGCATGCGTCAACTCATAGCCACTACGAATTAGAGGTTGAAGAGGTAACTATTCACACACACATACATATACATATATATATATATATATATATATATATATATATATATATATATATATATATATATACAGGGTGTTAAAAAAAAGGGTAAATAAATTTCATGGTATATACATTTCGATGTGCTGATTTACAATCAAAAAGAATTATATATATATATATATATATATATATATATATATATATATATAATACGACCGATAGTAATAAATATATGTCAAATAATTTACAGGTGTTTACTGTGAAACGTCATGGTGAAGAAAAACGTTATAAACCATTCCGAAAACTGCATAATCGTAAACTGCTTTGGCACGGTTCTCGTGCAACAAATTTCGCAGGAATATTGTCCCAAGGTTTGCGCATTGCACCACCAGAGGCGCCCGTTACCGGTTACATGTTCGGTAAAGGTATCTACTTTGCCGATATGGTGTCCAAATCTGCTAATTACTGTTTCACTAACAGTTTAGATAATACTGGTCTTATGTTGTTGTGTGAAGTTGCACTGGGTGAAATGTAAGTCTGTGTGTATGTTTATTTTTAACTCTGAAACAAATGTTACTAATTATCTTTGTGACAGGTACGAACGTACCGGTGCGGATTATATTGAGAAATTGCCGAAAGGCAAGCACAGCTGTAAAGGTATTGGTATGACACATCCTGATCCCGATAAGTCCGTAATGAAAGATGGTGTTGAAATTCCGCTTGGTACCGGTGTCGAGTGCAAAGTGAAATCATCTTTATTATACAATGAGTATCCTTTTCGAATTCAACTCTGGATTCTATTTAGAATGTACTATTTATACTACAAAGCTGTTGTTTTTATTGTACACGGCTGTGTGTTTTCATATAGTTTTTCCTTAACTTCCGATCCTTTCAGATACATCGTATACGACATCGCCCAAGTAAACGTGAAATATTTACTCAAGATGAACTTCAACTACAAGTATTAATTTTGTAATATCTTCACATATTATATACTGTTGAATACTGTTTATTATATAATACTTTACAAAAAGAAAACAAATTCAGTTAGAGAATAGTTATTTTTGCACAAATTTGTATGTGTTACCAATAGTTACAAAGATTGTTGCTTCTATCGTATATAATTATAGCTACATGAATTGTATACCACATAAGTACTTACAAATAAACGTTATATATTTCTGAAAAAATAAAATAAATTCAACCCATGTGGTTCATCGATGTACGTCCATGTCTGGATAAATTCCAATAAACTATAACACAACCAGTGATTTCATACTATTAGTATAAAATAACTGAGCACAAGTCTGGTTGTGGCTCAGTTATTTTAAAGCTGGTATCCCATTGTCAAAATTTCCGTATTTATTTTTATAAAAAAGTACCGTCATAAAAAAGATACCTACCAAATAGCGATATATCACACCGTAATTTTTTTTTTAAATAAAGAAAATTGCAGTATAGGTGTATTAAAATGGAGGCTGTGACGTCACAGTGACGTAGAGCATTCCGAAGGAATTTGCAGCATACACCAAACAGTGGGACGAGTATATGAATCAATAACGGCATTTTTAGTTAATGCCTTGAGTTAAAAACGCATTTTGGTATTGCCAGAGACAAAGAAAAATGCTATATTGTGCAAATTCTTTATGACATGTACAAGGATGACCGTAATTACGCTTATTTATGTTTTTTAAAACCAATTCTTGCTGACGCGCAAAGAGTTAATAAAAGTCAAATAATACCGATTCTACAAAGCAAAATAATATGACCACGTTCGTAGAAAAAAAAACAATCAAGATTTCCATGCTTCATAGGTACCCTGGAGCGGCTTTCCTAGAACTTCGTGCAGGACCTTCGTTGAAGCCTCTTTTACATTATCCACACGTTCAAAATGTCATCCTTTGAGCACATTTTTGATTCGGAGAAACAAAAAGAAGTTGATAGGACACGAGTCAGGACTATACGGGGGTTGAGAAAGCGTTGAAACGTTGTTTTTGCCGAGATTGGTGCATCAAAAGGCAAGTGTAGCTGGTCGCGTTGTCGTGGTGAAGAACCCAGTTGATGACAATCTATTTTCTTACGCGGTTGACCCTTTATTTTAATATGTTGAGCACTTCGACGTAAAAAGAACTGTTGATGGCCTGCCCCGCTGTTAGGAAATTTTGGTGGACCAACCCTTTGCTGGCAGGAAACACATTGAGCATGGTTTTCGTTCTTGACTTGCTCATGCGTGTCTTTTTGGGGCGAGGATAAGCAGACGTATGGCATTTCATAGTTTGGCGTTTTTTATTTGAATCGTACTCAAAAAACCAGCTCTTATCACCCGTAATTACATTGTCCAAAAGAATGCCATTTTCAAAATGTAGATAATATAAAAGAGGTTTCGACGAAGGTCCTACGTGGAGTTCTAGGAAAAGCCTTCCAGAATGCTTACCAAGCAGGAAAATATGTTGACGCCCAAGGGTCACTTCAAGGAATTATCTCGTTTAGTAGTCGCTGGAAGGTGTCGCATGCAGTCCAAACGGCATGACTCTGAACAGATACCAACCTCGACCTGGTATTGTGAAGGCAGTCAGTGGACGACTTTCTTGTGACAGTGGAACTTGCCAGTACCCTTGTTTCAAGTCGATTGTAGAAAAGTATCGAGCTTGCCTCAGGCGGTCCAAGATTGCGGTTATGTGGGGTAGTGGATAGGCGTCTTTTTTCAGTTACTGCGTTGAGCCGTCTGAAGTCAACGCAGAATCGCGGCTTACCGTCACAAGAGTCTAGTTTGCAGACTTCCGCAAGTACGAAGATACACGATGTCTGTTTACGAAATGATACGACATGTTACGAACATGCCTGTTCTTAGTTCGTAACGTTGTGCTAAACTTGTATGCAATACATTTGCTGTTATTGCAATTTATAGATTTGGCTACTTTACCCTACCCCACCAGCATTTTGCCGACAATAGTACTTAAATTAAAATTAATCTACTAACTGATTTGTTATATTTAAGAGTTCTTACCTATTTTTAGCTCATCGACCTCCTGTCGAAGAGCTATAGTGTTCGGTACGATGTCTGTAGCATCTTCCGATTTCAAAAATTTTTGCACAGAAATCCCGGACAGACCCCCTGGATCACGAAATGACTATTACAACATATGTCCGTATGTATGTCGCTCGTCCGCTCACTCGCTCGCTCGCTCGTACGAGATTTTTTGTTCCACCCAGATCTCCTAAACTACCCAACGGATTTTTATGAAATTTTTTCTGCAGATACGTGTTATGGTCTAGTTGTGCAAGGTACATTTTATTTTTCAAAATTATTTTCCAATATTTTTTCAGTTTTTATTTTTGTTCTGCGTTATTTTTTATTCAATTGTATTCAAAATTTTCATGCATATGCAGGAAATGGAACAATATTTTTCCATATTTTTTATTTTGAAAAATTATGTAAAACCATTGGAGAAAAAAATATTTTTTAATTAAAAATTGAACAAAAGAAGATCAATGCATTTATAGTCGGCTTAGTTTGCTTTGCTTTTGTCAAGAGAAGAAAATGTATTCACACTTGTTTTAAATTTGTTGTTTTGTTTGCGACCTAGGCACCTAGGATTTTAAAAGTGAATCTAAATAAATAATAATTTGTGATATATTCAGACTTGCACATACGTCGATGAGCTGCAAGCATGTATGTCTGTATACATTCCTAGTTGTAGTGTGCAATATACAGTGCAATATACAGGTGTAGAGAAAGTAATGCAACATGGCTATATTTTTGTTATTATTGAATTTAGACAAAAATGTTTCAGACAAAAGTTACATGGTAAAAAGTACTTTATATTTTTGTGACTTTGAAATTCTCTTAAGCCATTGCGCGTATATATGTGTTACACTGTGTAACTTTAATTTGTTAAATAGCAACATAGCATTTAGTTTAAATTTTTGGAATCAGAAAGACTTTTTACTTCCTGTAGCATAAAAATTTTGATGGGTTACATAATTAGATTTTTAAGAAAAATAGGTATTAAATACCATAAGTATTTAAATAAAACTTAAGGAATAATCAGTTTACCTTTGTTTGATTGACAAGCGGTAAGTGACAACCAACGCAATTTTCATAATTTTTTTAATTGTTTAGTTATCACATCACTTGTGTTTGTATTATAAGAAACTTGGTTTCTTGTAAAGCATGTAAATTCAATAATTTTATATTGATTCAAATATCTATATACTCTTGTTAATATTATAAAAAAAACTAGACTCTTGTCTTACCGTCCTTCTTGCGTACAATTACCACGGGTGAACTCCACGCGCTGTGGGAGCGTTCGATGACGCCATCTTCCAACATCCTCATCAGTCACTGTTTCCATTTTCGGATTGCGGAGCTGATAGCGTTGTTTGATGGGTGTTGGGTCGCCTAGTCGTATGTTTTGATCTACTAGCTGCGTGCCCCCTTTCATTTGCTGAAAGTTAGCGAGTTCACTAGCTAGAAAGTCCGTCAGCTGTAATTCTGTGGCTACTGGGCTTGGTGGTGATGGATGTACACTGTACAGTATGCGTGGGCGTGACTGCTGTTGATGACAAGTGACTTGATAATCTCTGGCGTTGATTGTCATTCCATACGCACAAATGGCGTCCATGCCCTGGAGTACGCGGTTGTTGAGCGTGAGTAGGCACATGAAAGTCATCATCGGCTATGCCAATGTCCCTCTTGCTCACATGGCCAGCGCTGGTCTTAACTACTCGACAACGCTGCACCAACTGTCAGTGCGCATTTTAAACAGCAGTATAAACACTGCTATATTTTTAAAGCCCTTTTTCTCGAAAAGGACAAAACGTTGCGCGTTATTACTTTACCACAAATAACTACTAGTGTCCACCTACTACTAAAAAAAATTTCAGCCAAATCCGTGTTCCGGTCGTGACAATGTCCCCTTGTAAGTCTTTTGTTGGGAAAAAGAACTATTGTTCACAGAGCAAGGACCATTAATGCACCAATAACCGTTGTCCGTCCTCACGCTCCGGAAGAATAAAATCTCGACTCAGTCGAATTGACTAGTCGAATACAGGGTTGAAACATGCACGTATGTCCGAGGTATAAATAGCCGCCCTAAAATCATGATAGTCAGTTAGTGTTCTGCTCTCCGACTGCCGCTACATCCGAACCGTTTGGTAAGAAAGTTTTTCCGTATCGTAATTTATTGTACCGCCTTGTGCGACAGTGTATATTGTGTGATAATGAGTGTTACTTCTGCACAGTTGCAGAAGTAACTATATTGCGTTCTGTTATCGCCACACTACGCAATAGTTCTGTTGTGGTCTCCCCCAGTTGTTGCTTGACACTGCGCAAGAGTCCTGTTGTCAAGTTACCAGTAACCGGCCTGGTACCGCCACATTGCGCAAAAGTCCTGCTGTGGTCTCTGCCATCTATTGCTTAACACTGCGCAAGAGTCCTGTTGTCAAGTTATCAGCATCCGTCCCGTTACGAATTCCCCGTCACCATACCGCTTGTCACTTCTGCAATAGCCGGAGAGTGAGCATTTTATTTCATGTTCGATGTATGATAAATACGGGTTTAATAATTAATTTTATTTCATGTTCAAGTGTCACGTGTATGAGGAACACTTGTATAATAATTGATTGTATTGCAATAAGGTGTATTGTTTACATGAGTGATTATTAAAATCACTGACTACGATAACTACGTTACGTAGTGCACGTCATTACCTTCTTATTTATTTATTTATTTCCGTTACCCTGATCTCCATTGAACTATCGCTGTATAAAACCGATTGGCGCACGAGCAACCCGACACCCGCGATACATAGGAGCGTCAACAATTGACGCCCGAACAGGGACTTTAAAGAATAAGCAATATGCCAGGCAGTCTTCCGGATAACACGCAGACACCAGCGACACCACCGTCGTTGGCAACCGCAACTTTCCGCACCCCACAAATACCAGCCAGGACCGACTGGGCGTACGAGTTACCGCGACCGGCGCTTGAACGAAGCAGAACATACAATCCGAGAAAGGCGTGCTGGCCAGTTAAGACCGAGTTTAAGATGCTTATGCCCGTGACACACCTATCATACACCGTCGTACAGATTATGATGAAAAAAAAGAACGCACCCGTCTATGATGAAAAAATAGCGGCTCCTCTATTTTCATCATACTGTAATATGATAAAACGAAGGTGTCTCATTTCACACGTATCTTTTGTGTCTCATTTTACGTTAGTTTGGGTTTATATTTGTCATTTTAGTTGGAAAAACGGATGCGTTCTGTTTTTTTCATCATAGTTTCTATGACGGTGTATGATGCTGTATGATAGGTGTGTCACGGGCATTATATACCACGCGCTCGGCCGGGGTTTGATTCCCGCCTAAGTTGTTTTTATTTTTATATTTAAATTATGAATAATAAATGAAAAACAGTTTATATTAATAATAAACTTATTTTTTAACCTTTATCAGTCTCGTCGTTCTGCGGAGTGTTTTTAGTAGCTTTTAGACTTTAACCTTCGCCGGACCAAAATAATTTCAAAACTAGGGTGCCCGAAATAGGATCAAAATTGACCCGCAATTAAAACGATAATTTCGATATGATTTTTATCTATAAATTTTTTTATTCATTAATTTCATATTAAATAACTTTATTTTAATATAAAAATTCGAGGCTGATAATTATAAATAAACATTTATTTTAAAAAAAGGTGACAGTATTTTATCATACAATTACTTATAATAATGAAACTATATATGTATATGTGTATATTGATATATATATATATATATATATATATATATATATATATATATATATATATATATATATATATATATATATATATATATACCGGGTGTTAATTAAAAAACTGGCCATAGGCGTTTAACATGTAAAATCAGTTTTTCCTCCTGCATTAGTTACCAAATTACTTTAGAGAAAAATACTTTAAATAAAAGTTGTAGAGAATTAAATTCTGCATCTAAGTAAGCAATCAGATTTAATTTTTGACATTTCCTAACTGAGAAAATCAAGTTTAAAATTTCATGAAAACACATAATATATAGGAATAGCCATGGAATTTAAACAAAATTAAAAACAATTATATGACATTTGCTGTCAAAAAAATTATTCAATCACGAATATTTAGATAAATTTGTCCAGAATAGAACCATTTTATTACTTGAAGCTTTTCTTGATGTGAAAACTGTTCCATACTTTTAGAAATATCTGTTATAGAACGAAAATTACGAAACACAAATTTTTTTGACAGTTACAATGTCATACAATTGTTTTTAATTTTGTTTAAATTCCATGGCTATTCCTATATATTGTGTTTTCATGAAATTTTAAACTTGATTTTCTCAGTTAGGAAATGTCAAAAATTAAATCTGATTGCTCACTTAGATGCAGAATTTAATTCTCTACAACTTTTATTTAAAGCATTTTTCTCTAAAGTAATTTGGTAACTAATGCAGGAGGAAAAACTGATTTTACATGTTAAACGCCTATGGCCAGAGTTTTAATTAACACCCGGTATATATATATATATATATATATATATATATATATATATATATATATATATATATATATATATATATACAGTGCGAATAACGTAAGACTATACATTGGCGACTTTATTTTAGCTTTAATCAATTTGCCCATGTCAGTAACAACTGAAATTACAATGACGTTTGTTTTGGTAAATGTCACTATTTTCAATATTGTGTTACTGATATCTCACGAGTTTGCGTAATAATTAGTGCAAAAAATGTACATCACAGAAGAAAAGTTTAAGATGTATTCCTGGTATTTAGAAGGGGCGTCTTTGCGAGAAATTTCTGATTATTTCAGCTTTGAATTCCCGGGCAGGGCCCATCACATGTCATCAAACGATGACAAATTTAGTTATCACCCCCAAGTGATTTTGGAAATGTACTGATACCAATTACAATTTCAGTACTTGAAGTGTACTTTTAATTCAATAACATGTAATAGATTTAATAAAATATTGGAATGAATTCTGTAAATGATTTAAATAAATATAGTAGTCTGTGGACTAGTGTCTAATTTTACATTATTCAACCATAATAAATTGGAGTTTTTGTATGTAATCACCATGGTAACATTAAGTAAATGCCCTATGTCTAATTTTAAATTATTCAACGAGTTAATACTAGCATGGGCAAATTGATTAACGCTAAAATAAAGTTGCCAATGTATAGCCTTACATTATTCGCACTGTATATATATATCACAAGGTATATAGCTATATATTATATTTATAATTATATAATTTAGAAAATTTCTCAGTCATCGTCAGCAATGAGCCACGTAAAAAATTAATGTAAATCTGGAATAATACTTCGTTGTGCATATATTATATATTCTTATAATTTATTACTACATTATAGGCAAATTCACGGAAGGAAAAAAAATTAAAAAAATCTACGCGAAAGTTATTTAAAAAAAACCGAAAGTTGGGTCAGTAGAGACCCCTATTCAGGTCGGCGAAGGTTAACATGTAAAATCATATTTTTATAATTAGCTGTTTCCTTTATTATTTTATAGAAAAAAGCTTCAAATAAATATTGTATAGCATAAAATTCTACATTAAAAGTAATGAACAGAATTTATTTTGCATGCTTCACAACGGCAGAAATTTATTTCAAAATGTTGGAAATTACGTTAAAAATACCTAGGGGTAGCCTTGGATATGAGAGAAAATTGTCAGAAGAAAATTAATCTCTCACTTGTCTTTTACAACTTTTTTCTCTAAAATAATAAGGGAAGAAGGAAATTATAAAAATATGATTTTACAAGTTAAAGTCCTATGTTCCGATGTCGCGGTCACCACTCGGTATATGTATTTCTTCTATATTTTCAATAAACATTAAAAATGTATTCTGAAGCATAAATACTATTATATTCTTTACTAAATTATACTCTTTAAAATCCCTGATGTTTCTTTTTATCTTTTTTAAATGCATTGTTTTAGATATCTAAAGTAAATAAAAGTTATTAAATACCTATTTCAAATTTTCCCACTTGTGCGCGGCTAGTTCTTATTTTCACCGCTAGAGAGACGATCGAATTCGAGTTGCCTGACAGCAACAAATAATTTGATTAATTTGTTTGTTTTTGTTTTTGATACAAAGCACATTTAACTACCTTAAATTATTAAAATATGGAACAATTCACAAATCATTCTCAAGTTGTTGTACAACAGTTACACGAATTTATATATGTTCTAGTTAATATTATCCGAAATATCACTAATCAAATTATGGCATTGTTTTCATGGTGAGGCATGTTTCTCGTTAAGACTTGTTATGTTTGTTATGTTTTTTTAAATGGGAAATCATGAGACGAGCGTATTAGCAAGTAATACTTGTAATTTTCACAGGTCTAAGCCAACACGCATAGAAATTGTTTTTCTGGATCACTCTGTCAGTGCGCACCGAAGTACTCTATCACGCCGCAAAGGTTCTAAGAAGGGTTATAGACGTTCAAACAGTTTGAGCATTGATCTACCATCGGACATTTATCTAAATATCCATGAACACATCGAGGAAGTTGAGCAGCCAGAACAACAAATACAAATATTGGCACCGGCACCAGCAGAAATTCGCCAAGATGAGCTGAAAGATGATGGGACAGTGTTGGACAGGGCAGCTGCGATAACAGAGGGAAACAAGAATCTAGTGCAGAAGGAAACGGCGAAAGAACTACTGATAGCTAATGAGCTGGATGCTAAGGTATCAATAATGGTGCCTGAAGTGTTAAATACTCCACCTGCCATAATGCAGCATCAAGAGCCGCCATTACCAATCATTCAGCAGGATGCAAACCAGCTAAAGGTAATACCACTATCATTACCTAATACAGAAGTACTACCAGAGAAGAACAAGAAGCCACTTCCGGGCCAAACCAGGAAACCTATCGTACAGCCATGCAAAATAAGCAATAAACAAAATGCTGCGAAGAATCAACCTGCTGTTAAAGCGAAACCAAGATGGCGTTAAGTGTAGTTAATACTATCATTCATATCTTTATCACCAAATTATAAGTAAAAATTGTCACAGCAGTAGGAATTTTGGCTAAGGATCTATTAAAAATCCAAGACTTGTCTAGCTGTTAAAACTGTAGTATATTCTAAACAGATCGTGTTCAGTTAATAAACAAATTTTAGTTCATATTAATAGGTTTTATTTATATATACTTCAGGGTTACCCAAACCACAGGGGCTAAATCCCATTTAGCCCCGGGGCGCCAACCATTTTGAGGCGGCAATTTTGTTTGCTATTAGCTAAAAAAAAACAACCTAGGCCGAATGAATTTTAGCAAAAATTCAGCCAAATATATGTATGGGCCCTTTTTCTTATGAAGATGGTGCATTATTTTTAGTGGCTCACGGGTGCCAAATATCTTAGGACGGCCCTACCAGTATTGCTACACTTGCATTATAAATTCATATGATGGTTTATATTGATAATCTATTTATTGATCGAGAGCCAACAGTTACCCAATTAATGGCTCACACCAATTACATTTTACAAAGGAACAAATTAACAATTAACAGGATATTGCTCAGATACAATGGTTCACTATAATCATTAGTTGATATTTGTTTTATTCGGTTTTGATTTTAATCCGTATACGGACGTATCTAATAAGTGTAGAAATTTATGGTTATATACTGTGATATACTGACATGATCCGTTGGATTAATGAATTATTTTATAAACATTTGAATGAAATTGTGGCAAAAAGAATTTATTAGTCCTTGTCGCAATCTGATGGGTATTAAATACGCGAAGGTCCATGTCTATGATGTTATTCAATACTTTGTATAGAAACAGTAAATCGTGTGTAACTCTTCTGTGTTCAAGGGTGTGTAATCTTAGTGTTTTAAGTAATTCGATGTAGGTTGTATACATCAAGTTAAATTTGTAGCAGAGTACAGTGACAAATTTTCCACATGAATGTTAAAGGACATCTTAGAATCAAAGGTAACACCGAGATTGCGGATAACATCCTTCCTAGATAATAATGAATTGTCTACCATGTAGTCATAATTAAATTTAATAGTGTTTCTAGTAAAATTACCTACGCTACATTTGTCTAAATTTATGCAGTTTTATCAAATAATTTTGCAATTTATTCCAGTCTCTTGGGACTTCTAATTGTTTTATAAAATTTTAAATCATAAACCCGTGTAAACTGATGCAAAATAAATAGTGTAGGGTAGGGCATTTGGTATGTTATTGTTCGTTTTCAATGAGTTAACATATTTCCAGAATTATTTACGCTTGCATCTACGTAGCGAATATGATTCAGGTGATCATTTTTTTAAATTAACCTAATTCGTTGATGTAATTGAGAAAATAAATTGTAGACTGCAAAATTGCCACAAAAGGATGTGCAATAATCTCAATTACTTAAAATTGTACATAGGATACTTCTACACCAACTGAGCCAGTTGTAATTAACAAAGAAAGCATGCAATTTTTGTTGCATGACTGATCTGCCACCAAAATGCAATTTTCATGATGGATTAAACAGAAACTAATACTTTTATTAAAAAAAAAAATGGTACGTGAATTATATTTATGTTTATTGGTAAAATATGAAATACAATTTGATGCATATAAAATAGCGATGTACCGACTATCGACTCCCCGGTCACTTTTCTAGTCAACGATTAATCGGCGACTAGTCGGCAAAAAGACCGATTAATCGACTTTATATTTTGATAAACTATAATAACAATAATCAATTTAGAACTTTACCGCGACTTTTAGTGATGTTTGAAATTAGTCGGCCGAAACCGACTAATCGGCTTTTAAAATGGCCGAATAGTCGGTAGTCGGCCAATACTGTAGTCGGTACATCTCTAATATAAACATTTTACAGAAAGAATAATGTATTATATAGTCGCGGATGTGAGTTTATGTGCACATTGACATGGTGCAGGCACGCGTATTGTATATGATCCGGAAAAAACCCTAAGCTATCATATATGACATTATAGCTTGTAGGTGACACTATTCCTTGACGTACGCTTTGGTTTGCAATAAAAAAATCATATCAAAAAAAAAGAAAAGAACTAAGTTAGCTTTACCGATTTGCTGCATTAATTATTGTCATTGCAATGGCGATCTTTCAGCATTAACAGTACCTTTGGGGAAATGTTATTACATCGTCCACCATAGTACCGGCGGGTGGATTATGAAGTTGTGCAAATATTCCCGTATTGCTTCGTTTCGTTACAACAATAAATGCAAATTTTATTCCTTTTCCTTTATTGTATTTATCAAGAGCTTGACGGATTCCTTCTACTTCATGCTTGAGTACATATGTCAATTGACCGTCTCCTACGCCATCCCGATAGAATATAATACGGTCTGGTATTCGTCCTCCATTTACTTTTTGATATTTTATAATTGATTCTAATAATAATAATAATAATAATAATAAAACTACATGCGTACGATTGTAATTCTAGGTATATTTTAATAAATAATAAGTCTTATATTTCTTAATTTCATTATAATTATACGTACTAATAATATTTCGGGAAACATTGTTGGATAATTCCTCTCCATTGGTATGTGCAGAGACTACGCTGAAATATCTTGTCACCTGCTTGTCTAATGAAGCGACCATCGCTCCGTAAGATTTGCTTTTATCAGTAGCATCGTGACTCACGTCAAACCCAATCACCATTAGATTCTAAAAAAATATATAATATATATATATATATATATATATATATATATATATATACCGGGTGTCCCAAGAAATCTGGGACATAGGTAATGAACATGTAAAATTGAAAAAGTTGCGATTACTTCTGTATTATATATTTTAGAGCTCTGAAATTTGGTACAGGTGTAGGGATAGGTTATTCGCATTGATTGGTATTAATTAAAATGATATTAATGCTCACGTTTCTAATAAAAATGTTTTTAAAAAGTATTAATTAAAAAATGTACCTTATATAACATTTTTGCAAAGGGTTATTTACGGCGTTGCTAGCCGTAATGTAATGGTTCGAGTCTCCAATACATTTTAGAGTTTTTTTTTAAACTTTAAAATAATTAAATAGAATTTCATTTATTTAAAAAATAATTATTTTATTTATACACATAAAATGCCTATAATAAATATTCAAATAAGCTCCCATTTTCTGGGAGACAATAACCTAGTCTATCATAAATATTAATTCTTACATTTTTAAACTAATATTTATTTTACACATTCCCCTTAGGCATTTTTATGTGCATAAATAAAATAATAAATATAATAAAATAAAATTATTTTAAAATTTAAAAAAAAGTATACAGGAGATTCGAACCATAACATTTATAAATTATTTAAATTACCAAATAAGCATCTTACCGTTGTGCTAGCAACACTATAAGTAGTCTTTTGCAAAAATGATATTTAAGGTACATTTTTTAATTATTACTTTTTAAAAGCATTTTTATTAGAAATGTGAGCATTAATATCCTTTTAATTAATACCAATCAATGCGAATAACCTATCCCTACACCTGTACCAAATTTTAGAGCTCTAACATGTATAATTTTGTGTTGTAATGTGTCAATTTTACATGTTAATTACCTATGTCCCAGATTTCTTGGGACACCCGGTATATAAATATAAATATATATATATATATATATATATATATATATATATTTAATTAGATTCTCAACGAAACAAAACATATATCTATAATAATAACAACGGCAAAAAGTAATTGGTGTATAACGAAAACATATATCTTACTGAAATTGGTATTTCCACTGTCCACGGGGCACCATCCAATTTACAATTAATTTGAATTGCTACTTTAGTAGCAACTGACATGGCTGCTCTACTAACAATGTTCTTCCTTACTATCACTTGTGAAGGGACGCCCCGGTCAACACAACACTTCTTTTTAATGGCGTTGTACCTACAATTATAACACGGCACACGACCTGCCAATGCATAACCATGTAAATACTACATTACTCCTCATTGATCAATAATACAATAGTTTACACAATTTAACGCATTAGGTAAATGTTGAGTTTGAAATGGTCAGAATAAATGAAGGGTAACTGCGGTAGGAATACAATTTGGTATGAGGTGCAACAAGAAGAGACCATATTTATTATTAAAATGGAGTATGAATAATATGCAGTTCGTAATAATGCACGTACAATGTATAGTATCGTCAAGTGAATTTCAACGGTTTAGAGACAACTGGACTGAATGTCAAATGAAGGAGTAATTAAAATGATATATTTGGTGTGGTTTGAAGGTATACGAATGCGAGTGTGCCAAAGAATAAACGGATGAATATTATCAGTGTTTAAACCGGAGGACCGAAAAAAAAAAACACTGAATATTTTAAATGCATACATTATGAAAAGATGTCGGTTCGCACATTGGAATATATCTGTACAAAGTACGAGTAATGCAGCATACTAATTAATAAATATGTCATATTACCTGTCCGATTTATTGTTGCTAACTACACAAACAATCAAATTTGGATTAAACTTTCCAATAGAATACTCTAAACCATCTATATATGTAGCTGGCCTATCGTCAATAATTTCCTGGCTGAAATCCAATAACAATTTGTATATTTTTAACAATGAAATTATTGATTGACAATGATACAAAATAATACTAATTCAAGGCGTAATTATGGTACTATTATATAACTTACACAGTTGGCTGTGGCAAATCCAAAACCATATTACCGGCAACTTTTCGCAAGTTTTGCACGAATTGTATTACATCCGGTTTTAAATGCCTGGGATACATTACAACCCAGGTATTGACTATTCCTAGTAAAATCATGCAATTTGAAGAAAATTTACGTGTCCAGTCACTGTCGCGTCCAGCCGTATATCTGGATTGGAATAATTGTTATATATATATATATATATATATATATATATATATATATATATATATATATATGTATATATATGCATTTGCATATTTATTTACCTCACTTTGTCCGTTTTGCTTTGAATAATTGTTTCAGATGGTAAGATTCGATCCGTCAATTCAACAAGTATACGATCCAGGTTCATGTCCCATTTATTCAGCTCGCTTACAACTTCCGGTACATTATGCATTCTATTCTGTTATGATTTTAAACGGCGCGCCGCGGCGTATACGTTCATCGGGAGCCAAGGTTCGCATCATTTGCATATTTGATTTTTCGTTATCTAAATATAATAATTACTATAGAAGTATGTATAATTATATCAGCAGGATAACAATAATTATTACCTTCAAACTAAATGATTCTAAAACAATATTCATTTTTAATAAAAAAAAGAAGAAAAACTGTATTTGAAATTTCGAAAATACCAACAATTTGTTTTTACTTTCTTATACATAGTACCTATAAAGAAAGTATAGGAATCATGAAAAATGTCGATTGCAAGATATATTAACGTAAATACCTCATCACATTTTGACTATTTTTGCAATGATGTCTGTGTGTTCATTATCTTAAAAACGAGCAAAGATAGGACAATTATACTTCATATTTAAAAGTTTCTTGATTATACGCAGAGCTGATTAGATTTCTGGCATAATTGCACAACTGGAAGAGAAACTTTACCAAACAACAAAATCGAATATTTCGAATTATTTGAGAAAATCAAAGAGATACGGAAGAAGTTTTCAAATAAAAGTTATAGAAAGTAATATTTTAAAGAAAAAAATATTCTATGAATTTTTGTTCTATCTTCATTTAAATTTGAAAAAAATATATTTATATGTTGGCAGGCACGTTTTCAAAATATCATATATCCTATGAAAACAAAACAAAAACAAAATATTAACAGAAATGCGCATTTGAAATGTCAAATATGTGTCAATTTGAATTGAATTTCAATATACATGTGTATAAGAAAGCCGTGTGGTGATCACACCAGAATATTTTATTATAAAATAGTGTTGCCTAGGAAAATTTATATATTACCGCTTAATCCAGTTATTCGACACAGTTCTAGAACTAAGTATTTTAGTTCGGGCATACCAGCTCTTAGTTCTCGAGCTTTCACACGAAAAACCAACAGAGGTTGAGAAGTTAATGAAATATTGAGTTGATATTTCTGAAAATATGAAAAAAAAATTACATTGACGTAAGCTGTTTTCTTACATTCTATATACCTGCATATAGTAGTCCTTATAGGAAACAGACGTTCCATCACGTTTTGAAAACGTTGATTTAATCGTTTTGTCCCAATCTATATCGTCAATGCGATAAGTTCGATTATTATAATCGGTCAGTATTGAAAAGTGAACTAGATGAAGAAAGTCTTTTGTCTTCTTACGCGCTTCTTAAGGATACTCCACAGGTTAACTATGGGGTTTAAACCTGGTGATTGTGCCGGCTAATCAAGTACTGCATTTTTTTGTATCATTCAGCCACTTCTTTACGTACTTATAATTATGCTTTGGGTTGTTATCATGTTGAAAGACCTATGACAGACGCATTTCTTCTTCGGCATACAGCAGCATTGTCGTTTCGAAAATGTCTATGGATTTTAATCAATCGACAATTCCTTTAATTTGATAGAGAGGACTGCAGTCTTGTCCAAATAAGCGAATTTGAGGGCTTACAGGACTTTAAAAAAGCCCCTATTGTTTAAAGTGATCATGATATTTTGCTTATGCAACTGAGAGCCAGACTTGCGGCGAACATGAGTTATCCCATCCGACCCAAGAGATTAAATTTGCTCTCATCACTAAACAAAACTGCTTTCCATTTCACAACAGACCAATTTTCATATGTACGGGCAAAGTTCAACCTTCAAATCGGATTCGAGGCTGCAGTATAATTTTCTTACCTTTTTTGGCGACGTTTCGAAGACAATAGGGGCTTTTTTAAAGCTCTGTAAGCTTCTCAAATTTGCTTATTTGGATAAGGCTACAGTCCTCTCTATCAAATTAAAGGAATTGTCGATTGATTCAAATAGAAAGACATTTTGGAGACCACAATGCTGCTGTATGCCGAAGAAGAAATGCTTCTGTCATAGGCCTTTCAACATGATAACAACCCAAAGCATAATTATAAGTACGTAAAGAAGTGGCTGAATGATACAAAAAAATGCAGTACTTGATTAGCCGGCACAATCACCAGGTTTAAACCCCATAGTTAACCTGTGGAGTATCCTTAAGAAGCGCGTAAGAAGACAAAAGACTTTCTTCATCTAGTTCACTTTTCAATACTTTAAAACTTGAATAGGAAAACATTCCTATGAGCATAATTAAAAATCTAGTAAGCTATATGCCTAAGAGATGTGACGAAGTGATCAAACGCAATGGTTATTGGACAAAATATTAAAATCAAGACTCTTCTGATGAATAGTTATGGTTAGTTGCATATGTTTTGCACAGCTTAATATAAGCATTCCTTCAATATCAAAGATTTTTTTTCTAAATGTTCTCAATATAACCACATTTTTTGTGCGCTTTATGTTTAAAAATACTACATTAATGAAATGAATATAAAAATAACTAAATAAAACTCTTTTGTTGTCAGAAAATCTTACAAAATAGCAGTTTCGTTTCCAGTTGCATATGTTTTGCACAATACTGTATACCGGGTGTCCCAAGAAATCTGGGACATAGGGAATTAACATGTAAATATTGAAATATTGTGATTACTTCTGAACAATACATTTTAGAGCAAAAGTGTAAATTAAAAAGTTGTTCAGAATTAAAAACTGCATAATATGATGACATATTCAGTGCTCAAATACATTTGTATATCGTGTAAATCAAGTTTGAAATATTGCATTTCGATGACAGATCAGGAGGTCATGGAACAAAAATGGCATGTATTTTTGTTAGTTACAACAACAAATAATCAAACCATACCATTTTTGTTTCACGACCTCCTAATCTGTCATTACAATGCGTAATTTCAACATTGATTTACGCATTATTGAAACATATCTGAGCATTAAATATGGCATCTTATTATGCAGTTTTTAATTCGGAACAATTTTTTTATTTACACTTTTGCTCTAAAATGCATTGTTCAGAAGTAATCACAATATTTCTATATTTACATGTTAAGTCCCTATGTCCCAGATTTCTTGGGACTCCCGGTATATAATTGTGAATAATTATCCACCATTTTTGCTTATAATTCACTACTAGCAATAAATTCATGAAGCAAGAAATATTTTCTGCTGACAGATAAAACATCAATCATTTGTTGAATTTTGTTTGAATTCCAAGGCTACCCTTAAGTATTTTTAAGGTATTTTTCAACATTTTAAATTTAATTTCTGCCGGTATAAAGCATGGAAAATTAATTGTGTTTATTGATTTGAATGTAGAATTTTATGCTCTACAACATTTATTTGAAGCATTTTTCTCTAAAATAATTAGGGAAGCAGGAAATTATAAAAATAAAAGCGTTGAAACGTTGTTTTTGGTGAAATACTCGCGGATAACAGGCAAGTGTGGCTGGGCGCGTTGTCGTGGTGAAGCAACCAGTTGACGATAATTTCTTTTCTGATGCGGTTAACCCTTTATTTAAGTCTTTTGAACACTTCCACGTAAGAAGAACATTTGGCGGACTGCCCCGCGGGTAGATACTCTTGACGAATCAACCCCTGGCATAAAACTCTTGACTTGCTCATATGTGCCTTTTTGGAGCTAGGAAAAGCCGGCGTGTGCTATTCTGAACTCCGACGTTTTTTACCTGGATCATACTCAAAAACTCAGCCCTACTAATAGCAGATAATTACATTGTTTGAAGGAATGCCAGTCTGAAAATGTGGATACGTAAAAAAGGCTTCGACGAGGGTACCACGTGAAGTTCCAGAAAAGGTCTTCCAGGGTGCTTACCAAGCATGAAAATTGCGCAAAAAAAAATAATGTTGACGCCCAAGGGTCCTACTTTTTTATACGAACTAGTCGCATACTTTCCGGACAGACCATGTATATATAAACTTTGTTTACCCTGATAGTTTATCTTTATAAACTTGTGCCAAGATTTTCTTACGAACTTGTGTTCGATCTTCGTCTGGTACAAAATCGACTCGGTATGGATACAGCCGCCAATGTGTATTTGTTGTCAACTGAAAGTAGTTCGCTTGTAAGTTAATAAAGGTTCCACATGTACCCATTTTTGAGTTTAGATATGCTGGACGTGTCGAAAGGCTTACATCATAAGAAAATTGTTCTTTACTGCCATTATCTGGAACTAATTGTTTCACCAAAAAGAAAATCAATTAATATTTAATTCAGTATATTATATTAAAAAGTAAAATAAATTCATTACTACCCAGTTTACTGGGCTAATAAATAATTGACGGTTGTGATGAAAATTACAAGTACAAGAATCTGAATTAAATATATGTATACTAAAACATTCACGTGACTTACCTATGAATACATCTTTAATTTTCTTTGTTGTATCACATAAATCATCTTGTTGACTAGCAGTACGATCAATCTAAATTTGATTAAATTTATTTATTGATACAATGAATAAATAAACAATTGAAGTTCAATTATACAGGAATCTACAAAAACTATAACGCTAAATTATATTCGAGATTTTACTCTAGGCCTAGGCTAATGGATTTTAATTTCAATGAATTGATTAAATGTTATTTGGAATACTGGAAAGATCATAAAATGTATAATTAAAAACTATAGTTTAAAATTGATTATCGGAAATATTTGCAGAAATACTAATAGATTCCTATACTGACATGGATACATATATATTTCGTCACCTGGCTTTGAAGCGAATGTTCACCTGCTGGTCTGACACACAAAGCACTTCCAGATGGCTGAACATTACTTGATACGGTACCTCCTGGTCTTAAACCCCGCTGTTCACATGAACGAGCGCGCCCCCGAGCTCGAACTTCCATGGTATCTGCAATAGTAACCTAAATGTGATACAATATTACGATATAACTATATGCAGCATTATTCAGTAGAATGCCATAAGAAAAACGTAAATTTAATTATTTTAATAAAAATTAAAAGTTACATATTATTTAAATACATCAACACATAAAATCATCATTTCATTATCTGGTTTTGATGCGAAACATTCTGTACTAGTGACCGGCCGCACCCCCGAGCCCTACCATATATATTATTTGCTTCTGCCATCGTTATCTTAACCTAAAACAATATGCAGGATCGTTATTGCAATGGGCACTGGGGAGATGGTTTCAGTAGTATTCAATTTATTTTGTCGATTCTTTTTCATAATGGGCATGTACATTTCATATTATGTATAACATGGAGCAAATAGTTTTACTTTTATTATGTGCCTGATTTTGAAGTTAAGTGTTCTCAGTTCACACTCTGCCTACTAGTCTAATTCGCGAAACACTGGAATTACTGAACTGAAATAATCAATTCACCATTGGTCTTATAACAAGCTGTATGTACTAAAGCGTGCATTACACGATGAAGTTTTTCTTTTCAAGTAACTTTAAAAGTGTCTTTATAAGCGACCTCACAAGTTTATTTACACGATCAAGTTTTACGTGAATTAAAATATCCAAGTGTCAAACAAGCAGCCATACCAACATAAATTAAATATTTTCTTAATTTAATAAATTAACTTAATTAAATTTCAATATATTCTCTACTCCAATATGCCATTTTACAGTTTAAACATAACAATATAAACAAATAACAAAACAAACTGACAGATGAAAATAAATGGAAGCTACTTTTAAACACACTTTAAGTTGGTAATGCAGTATAAGCAGTAATGCGCATGCCCACGGGCAGAACTTGAAGGAACTTTTAAGAAAAAGTAGTGCATGTTGCAGTTTTACGTTATAAGTTTTTCGTTATAAGTCGACTTTACTATCTCTCTTACACTTACGTAATTGTGCGAGAGAGAAAACTTTTAAGGTTACTTGAAAAGAAAAACTTCATCGTGTAATGCACGCTTAATGAACGGGCGCATCTATCGAAATAGAAAATATAAGATATATAAACAAATATTCTGTCTATTAATTGAACCTACACGAAACCACTTTCACTGGTCTGAATATACTTGTGTCTTGGCAATAAATATATCTTTGCAATATGCAAATAACAAACAAGTATAACATAGAATTTACTCACAATAATTTGCAAAGCTTGACACTTTCCAGCGCACCAACAGAGAGAAATTTGAATTAGAAAATACTCTATTGTCAAGTTGCACCGACCGTTGTTAACTAATTATTGTTTACTAATTCGTTGTTAAGTACAAAAAGCGTTGCACCGACCGTTGTTAGCACTAATTCTGATTAGCTAATCATAATTAACTAATTCGCCGATATTCCGTAATTAAATCGCTAATCATGATTAAGTTGACTGTTCATATCTCTTCGTTTTTGAGCAAATATGCATTTATTAATTAATTTGACAGCTATTTTCAGTGTGAAACGTATAAAACACGTAAGTACGAATATTTTAATATGCATATATTATTGTTTATGTCATAAAATAACTTAATTTTTAGATAAATGTGTATTGACCAAACTGCTGTGGAATGTCAATTATTGTCTTTGGCAATTTCCTCACATTTTCTAAACATGAAGTGGTTGATTTAAATTTAAATTACCGCTTGATTCTTTCTACTAGTTGGAATATAGCAGGTAGCGTACAAAAAGGCTGTTTATAACCTACACAAGGTTCATTGTGTCTTACAATTTGACATATTTCATCATACTAAAGCATTTGTGTTTGAATTGTTCGTTAATGAATAAACTTGCAATTATTAATCAATTTGCTTTGTAGGTATACATGTGTGAAACCGTGAGTCTCATTAAAATATTCTGATTGTGATAATTTATCTGAAAATGGCTACTGAACAAAATTCGCCTAGTTCTAGGTTATTTTTTCATCATCAGATGAAGATTTGTGTATTATCGTTCGTGTGTTACTACATCCGATCTGTATAGAACAAGAAACAACCTATTTGAATTATATGATGAGGTACAATTTCTCTAAAGAAACGATTGCAGAATTGATGAAAAAATATAGAATATACAAGTATTTTTAATATGATGTGATTGTCAACAATTTAATACTATTTGTAATAATTAAAGTGAATAAATCGTCCGTGGCATTCTGTGTTGCATTCAGTTGCATTAATATGATATCGTTGGTTTTTTGTTATTCACACAGAACTTGTACAAGATGTGTTTATAATAACTGTGTTAATATTGTTGGTTACATATAAAGATATCAATGTATATTGTATTCTGAATTATGAAAAATACAAAGTACAAATTTTTCTTGCCAATATATGTATGTTATATTTATATTACATGGAATTATTTTCAGAAAAATGTACATAACCGAGTGAATTGTATCTGTTTTTCAAGGGCTTCAAATGTGGTTTGAATTCACTGAAGAGTTTAATTTATACAAGTTCATGTTCCTTTTTTGAATTTACGAAAAAGTTTTATATGCCTTTTACAGTTGTATGTTTGACATGATGATTTCCGACACTACAATACACTTTTATCTTTCGTCGTATAGTTAACTGATTTTTTATTTTCTAATATGCATACACATTAAAATAATTTGTTGATACATGTGGTATTAAATATTAATATTGATTTTCAATTATTTAAAATGAAACTGATTCAACCAATCACAGCGTTAATATTTATGACGTCAGAGCACTAATTCTTGTTTACTAATCAACGATTAAAAAATGTCGGTGCAACTAGTTGCATTTTAATTCGAATTAACTTTTTAACATGAATTAGCTAATCACAATTAACTAATTTAATTACAGATGTTGGTGCAACTGGGCATATTGTTTAGTATAATGTGTCGCGCGAATTTTCAAATTTCCAGTCTGACGTTAATTGAAATCAATCAATGATGTGATAAAGTATACTAATTGAAGTTACCAAATTTATGCGTTATCAATATGTTCTTGTGTGGGGTATATATTATATTTTCCCACATGCATAGACATTTATTTTAACCAAACGGATAAAAAATAAATTAAAAAATTAAATCAACTAAATAGAATTAAAATAAATGTTCAAACTACATTTCTTGAGCGGTTTCACAAAAAAATGTAATAATATGCAAAGTGTTCTAGTTGAAGAAGGAAATGTTACCAAATTTCCATAATAAAATGAAATATTTGAACGATAGCTTGTTTAGATCCAAAAAATTGTTGTACGAATTTTTTTACCTTTTGGCTGTTGGAGATTTATTTAGGTGTTCCGGTAATTTTGTTTCATCTTGTACTCGTATGTTTTCATTGTCACATGTACATATGAGGAGGAATGTATGTTATATATCTTGAAATTGGTAAAAATTAAAATAATGATACTCTATATTTATGTTTGTCAATAATAGCATATCTTGACTAAATTTATGTCCAACTTGTCCTACTTGGTCTTACTTTAATATATAAGTATATATATATATACATACAGGGTGTCGGTGACCGCGACATCGGAACATAGGATTTTCACATGTAAAATCATATTTTTATAATTTCCTGCTTCCCTAATTATTTTAGAGAAAAAAGCTTCAAATAAATGTTGTAGAGCATAAAATTCTACATACAAATCAATAAACACAATTAATTTTCCATGCTTTATACCGGCAGAAATTAAATTTAAAATGTTGAAAATTAGCTTCAAAATACCTAGGGGTAGCCTTGGAAATGGAACAAAATTAAACAAATGATTCTCGTTTTATCTGTCAGCAGAAAATATTTCTTGCTTCATGAATTTATTGCTAGTAGTGAATTATAAGAAAAAGTGGTGGATAATTATTTAATTAGTGAAAGAAATTCATTTCTTAAGTTCTATTACAGTTTGCATGCTTTTATAACGGCAGAAATAAAATTGAAAATTAGCTTCAAATAGAGAGATGAAACAAAATTGTCAGAAGAAAAAATAATTTTGAATTCTCTTTGTAAGAATGTTGGTGGTCCTGAAAAGAACCGTTGTTTATCAATAACATGTTTTTAATGTATTTAATTCAGAATTATTTTAACTTAAGTGCTCAAATAAATCTCCATTATTTGCCGAACAAAATCCAAGTCTATGATAAAAATTGCGTTGCATATTGAAGGAATTGGTCTGTGTGGGTGCGAACACGCAAATAAATCTCTCACTTTTCTTAAACTTAAACTTAATATAATTTAAGAAATTCATTTCTTTCACTAATTGAATAATTATCTACCATTTTTACTTTCTTATACATAGTATAAGGAAAGTATAGGAATCATGAAAAATTTCGAGTGCAAGATTTTGATGGAAATACACGTTTTGAGGTCCCCTGAATACGTTTTTAATATTTTCTCAATGATGTCTGTATGTATGTATGTGTGGCCGTATGTTAATTATCTCAAAAACGAATAAAGCTAGAGTAATGAAACTTCATATTTAAAAGTTTTTGGGATTGGCGAAGAGCTGATTAGATTTTGGGTATAATTAGAAAATCGGAAGAGGAAGTTTATTGAACACAGAAATTGTAAATTTCAAATTATTTTAAAAACAAAAAACGATATGCAAAAATGTTTCAAATAAAAATTATAGCGAATATTATTGTTAAGAAAAAATGTTCTATACATTTTTCGTCTATCTTTATCCAATTTTGAGTAAAATGTATTTATATATTGGCATGTATTTAAAATATCATATATACTATGAAAAAAAAAACAAAGACAAAATATTTACAGAAATACGCATTTTAAATGTCAAATATGTGCCAATTTAAATTGAGTATAAGAAAGTAGTGTGGTGACCACGCCAGATTTTTTCTTATAATTCACTACTAGTGGTATTGTATATATAGTAACATATTATGAATAATAAATGATCTTTTAGAATAGAAAATGAAATTTGTATGCAGTGGAACTCCAATATTCGCCCACGCTAATATTCGTCTTTTTGGATATTCGTCCTGTTTTTTCGTTGAAATTTTTGTTCGATATTTGTCCGAAAAGCAATATTCGTCTCATCTTGACGTGGCTGGTGAGTCAGTTGATCATCAGTTGGTTCAGGTTTCGAGTGGTGATTAAAAATGCCACGCATTTTTTTGTTCTACATATATATATATATATATATATATATATATATATATATATATATATATATATGAATCGTGCGATGACGAGAAATATTAAAAATAATACCTACTATTCATTGTAACCGTCTGATACATTTGAAAGGAATAATTCTTTCAGAGCTTCACAGTTACATTTAACAAGAGTGTCTAAGCTAAAATTAAAAATGATGGACACTGTACTTGATAGCAATGGTACATTATGCACCAAGGGATAGAAATCTCTTATTTTTCCAGAGGCGTAATTTGAAGCCAGGGGGCTACAAATACACCGAGGGAAAAACGATGATCTCTCCCGAGGTGTATATACTATTTTTCCACGTTCTAGAGTAGAAACACTTAATTCCAAAAATAATGAATTATAATAAATCGGACCGAAATTGCAAGCAATATTTAGAAGTCTTTGGAAATGTTTCCATGAAACGCGTACCATGACAACAATCATTTATTTACAAAAACCGAACGTGGAAAAAATAGTATATCCACCTCGGGAGAGACCACCATTTTCCCTCGATGTACAATTTGTAGCCATCTGGCTTCGCCCTCGGGCTTCAAAAGACACCTCAGGAAAAATAAGAGGTTTCTCTTCCTTGGTGTATAATGTACTATTATGTACCAAGGGTGTTATGGCGATGATTATACAAGGAGGGTGACGATGTTCCAGCCCGAGGGCTCTTGGCCCGAGGGAAAGATGTCGCCCGATGGGCATAATCATCTAGTAACACCCGTGGTGCATACAAGACTTTATATTACACTTTCCTATTATTTTGATCAAAAAAATTCCCAGTGACAGTTCAAAATGAATACGACATGTACGTTGCCAAGGCTTTGATTTTTATTTATTTATTTATTTACCCATTGAATTTATTCTTGTAAATAACGTCGACTGCATATTTGGAGTCTGAAAGTTGTAAAATAAAGTGAATGATTAGCGGACGTAAAAGTCATTATTCCCGCCCATTATGCTCTAAGGCATAATGATCTTGTTTACATATTTCGTATCCAAGGTAAAAAAGCTAATAATAGGCAAGTGTAATATAAAATAAATAAAATGCTTTTCCAACTCATTCTTAAAATTTTGTATCTCTCCTTTCGTATATTTAATCGAAGTTACGTTGCAATAATTGCTGCTAAGATTGGTTTTATATTCTAAAGCTGCTCTCAAATTTTCGCAAATCATTCTAATTGTATAGCTGTTTTTCGGATTGATTTACAATCAAAGCATCAGAAAGATGCATTATAATTGTATTATATCTTGATTAATGAATAACATATGATGAATAAATTAACACGAACCAGTGTAATTAACAAGAAATAGAAATTAATTTACTTATCATTGTAACGTTCAGACAATTTCAATTTTAATATAGCAGTGAGTGAATTACAATGACAATTTATAGTAATCAGGATATCGGTTTATGTTATCAATTTTTTCTTAGGATTGTTTTCGTCCCAAACAATTTTAACAGTACAATAAAGTAGTTTTTACAAAGAACCTTATAGAAATTTTATTGTCTAGTTTATTGTATTATGCCGGGCTGGTTGGCAGTAAATACAAATAAACTCGGAAAATGCGTTTGTATAATCTTAAGGCCACGGGATCACCCGTTTAATTTGTTTCTGGCACGTTAGAGGTCGTCGTGATCGTAATAAAACTTGCTTTGCTAAGTGTACTTAGGATTTACAACATCTCAGCTAGGGGTAATAACTAGGACAATTGAACTATGGGTATGAATTCGTGTATGTCGAAGTAGGCAATAGAAACGTATCCGTTTACTAAAGCGTACTCATTGTTAATTCTAAAAAATAAATATATACTGGATGTATTTAGTAATACTACAGCCTCAATTCTCAAAAATCCTAAATTTTGAATCAGCTAACATATAATGCGACATTCTCAAAACTAAATAGTATTTAGTTTTGCGTATTTAGCAAATACGCAAAACTTTTTTTGACACAACGTTTTACAGTTTGTAATTTTGTTTCAATTCCATAGCACAACTTGCGGCCCGCGGGCTGCATACGGACCTTTTTCAAATTTTTGCGGCCCGCTTGGGCTTTTTTTACAATAGAATAAGCTAAAAAAAAGGACAATCTCATCCAAAAATGAAAAAAATAGGGTAAAAAAAATCTTGCGGCCCCCGACCCAAAAACGGAGTCATATGCGGCCCCCGACTCAAAATCGATGTTATATGCGGCCCTTTACTATCGGTTGATTTGGTTCCTGGAATCAAACTAACCCTTCGATCCGTTCCAGTGTGGTTCACGAAAACATGATTCTACTACGGATCTTCACGTATTTCTTACAAATGCAATCAATTGCTCTTGGCTCGCAACCATCTAGTTGCTGTATTTTTCGACATAGAAAAGGCGTTTGATTTGACGTAGAGGCACGGGATTCTCAAGTAATTACATGTCTGAGGACTACGTGGTAACTTATGAATCTTCATTCCAAATATCCTTTGTAATCGCTCTTGCAAGGTTCACATTAATGGTGCATATTCCTCAACGCGACTATTCAACCATCAGTGTGACACTGCTTATGGTTGCCATTAACAGCATTACGAACAAATTACCTGTATCTGTTGATCATTGTTTGTACGTCGATGACCAGTTCTGAACGTACCATTGAAGAATGCGAAGTTCGATTGCAGTAAGTCATTGAAACTGTATCTGACACTGCAACTGCATGTGGCTTTCGTTTCTCCGCGGAGAAAACGAAATGTATTGACTTTTGTCGTCTTCGATTACCGCATAATGATCCAGTCCTTCATTTGTACGATACAGCAATTCAACGTGTGACAGAAGTGAAATTTCTCGGCCTTACATACGATGCATATCTTACCTGGAAACCACAGATATTTAACCTTACTGCACAATGTCGGAAAACACTAAATGCCGTCAAGTGTTTAGGCAGCGTCGACTGGGGCTCTGATCCAGAGTGCCTACATTACCTTTATGCAACTCTAGTATTATCGAAGGTAGATTACGGAACAAGTGTCACTAGCACCGCCAAGAAGAACCATTTAAAGCAATTAGACGGTGTCCAGAATGCCTACATGGTGTTAGCCCCCTATATCATGTAACTTAAGTTTAGCAGTGTACAAAAAGAATCCACTCCACATTCAATATTTGTCCAAGAGTTCAAGCGCCTACTCCAAAACTACACTGAATCACTACACTTATTTACAGACGGGTCAAAAACAGGCAGAAATACTGGTTGTACCATCTACTATTTGCATACACGAAATATACAAGTAACATTTATGTGAATACCTAGTCATGTAGGGATCCAAGAAAACCATAACGCTCATGAAGCTGCATGTGAAGCGGCGAGTCGTGCATACACAGATAGTTACGCTGTTCGACCAGACGATATGTTGGTGACTATATTGCAGTATTGCTATTCCTCGTGGCAAGGCGAGTAGGTGGCCCCGATCCAATGAAAAACTAAACCAAATCAAGATGTTTGTTGAGAAATGGAAGAGTTCTATTCCGCTCACTCGGAGAGAACAGGTAGCGATCAAAATTTTACTAACTTCGTAATTCTTATAGTTTCCAAGATCCCCTTAAGTGGCCCGTTTAAAACAGACACGGTATATATCGAAAGATAGAAAATCTTTACTACTAAAATCCCACGCCGAAGAGGATCTGTTAATCTATTGTAACGTTTTGATTTTTGGCGGACTAAATAAGAATGTCTGAGACAGTCACGAAAGAGGTAATTCGTAGGTTGTTCGGGTTATGTTCGTGTATGTCGCGTAGCGCGAGTAGTTTCACGCTACAGCGAAGTTTTTTTGCTCTCTCGGCGTGCGGCATTCGGACTGAACGGGTGTGTTGTGTTTAATAAATGTTTTTACGACGTGTAAAAACCACGTGACAACGTTCCAATAGTTTCTGTTCTGGTAAGAAAAACGTATACTAAGTTTACTGTTTTTTTATTTCAATTTTCGGTGTTGCAAAGTCACCCGTACGTTATATACGTAGTTTTCCACACCGTTCAGCCCGAGTGTTTCGCGACGTGAGCAGCCGCTCGTCGGCAATATTTTTGTCATAATCGTGAGTATTTTGTGAAATACAATAGTGTGCTTGCACGATTGGTTTAGCGTTTTAGCTAGTTTTCGCGGTATAGCCGTGTTTTGCTTTTGTAAGTGGTTTCTCTTGTGAGAGAACCACGTATGCGGTAGCCGGTGTGCTATCCGCCATTTTGTTTAAAAATTTGACCTGAGTGTCAAAAGGTTGGTTTTGATCGCTCCCCGTAGAGGGAGTAGAACTTCCGTTACCGGGAAGTTTGGCTTTGTTTTGAATAATATTTCAATTTTGGTATAAATATAAAATCACGGTAATTCTGTATAAAATTGTATGTTGAATTTTCAAGTCAGAGACTGGGTGTCTAGAACTTGATTTGTATTGTTTTTGCGAACACGAACTGTGTTTCAGCCTTGAGATAGATGCACACCTGCATGACGGGAACAATTAAAACCGGTACGAGAATTATCCTTCTCCCCTAACATCCTATCCTTGCGTACGAGATACTTTTGTTTTTGTTCAGTAAGTAAGCGACCCTGTGTCATTTTTGGAATAGAGCACGTGTCTCTGTTAAGTTTATTTTGCTAAGTAGCGCCATTTTGGGTGCTGGGCATTTTGATTTCACGTGCTCTCAATACTGCTGCTCATTGGACTGCAGAGTCCTTGGTGTCTCCACGAGCAAGATGTAGCTGGTAATTTTTCTTTAGTGTAAGAATTTTCTCTTTGTTGTAACTTCGTTTTGCGCGTGTGCGCAGTCATTCTGTATTTCTGTTTTTGCTTACGCGCGTGTGCGCAGTTAACTGTTAAGGTAGTTTAAAAATACTAGGTTTGTACAGGCAATTATTGTCTATCTTGCACTAGTGCTCTGGTACTGGGTATTTATGATTTACACTGTTTCTTTTGTTGTGCTGCACGAGTCGTAGAAGACGGTCGACGGTGTGAGTATTGTGTGACAGGCTTGTCCTGAGTAGGGAATCAGGCACTGGTAGTCTCCTCCGGTGACCGCCTGCCGAGTTCCCAAACCACCAATCCGAGGACCCAATTAGAGCACAGAAGGATCTACCCCTGTGGAGCAGCCCAAAGACTTTGGGAATCAGCCCACAGCGGGGGACGCTGGCTCAATCAGACACCGTAGGACGTCCGGCTGAGTCGGTGACCGAGGGGGAGTCTGCCAGTGCAGAAGAGGAATAGCTAACCTCCACCTGACGCTGTCTTTCACCTTTACGTTTGCCTATTATAACATCGTGCTGCTGAAGCACCTGTCGGCTTCTGTAGCCACGAGAGCTCAATTGACAGGTGGCGCCCAACACGGTGTAAATCTCAGTGTTTCTGCTTTGTTTCCCAGTAAGGGTAAATATGTTTTTGTTATCTTTTTTTTAAAGTACAATCTTTAATATAAATTATTAAGTTTTAACTTTGAAAACTGTGGTGTATTTTTTTGTTCTAACTTTCCTTTGCCTACCGACGAACCTTCGACTGCTCTCCTCAACAAGCAACGGCGAGACAGGGCTGTGTAGGGCGTCGTAAACGTCTTACTGTCGTGATTACAACACAACCTACCAGACTTGGATTGAATTCCTAAAGGCAATGCATTTTCTCACATATATAAAAGAAGACTTGATACAAGCTTCGAAGTCAAGAACACCATGTCTCTCTGTCAATTTAATGGTATAAGGAAGAACATCGACTCACAAAATATTAGATTTAACACTTAGCACGTTACCTTTGCAAGTCACAGCCTGTTCATTTCCAATTAGCACCATAGATCATTATCATCATTCGCTTGAATTCTTCATAGCATTAAACAAGGTTACAGTACCATCTGCATGTACAGTAAGATCATAAAACTTCGCCAAGTGCAATTACGAGGAGCTAATTTATAAATTATCTGCCGTCAATTGGAAATTAACGCTAAACTATTTAGATGTAAATAAAAAAGTAGATAACTTTACAGTATATTATACTGCTTATTAGATACTTATGTACTACTTAAAACTCCAGTAGCTGGCAAATATGTAGAATGGTTTTCAACTTTCAAGTTCCATAAGAAATGGGAAATTTGTGACAATTTTGCAGTCTACAATTCATTTTCTCAATTACATCAACGAATTAAGTTAATTTAAAAAAAGATCATCTGAATCATATTCGCTACGTAGAGGCAAGAGTAAACCTGGATGTGAAATAATTCTGGAAATATGTTAACTCATTGAAAACGAATAATAACATACCAAATGTCCTACCCTACACTATTTATTTTGCATCAGTTTACACGGGTTTATGATTTAAAATTTTATAAAACAATTAGGGGTCCCAAGAGTCTGGAATAAATTGCAAAATGTTTTAATAAAACTGCATACATTTAGACAAGTGTAGCGTAGTTAGTTTTACTAGAAACACTATTAAATTTAATTATGACTACATGGTAGACAATTCATTATTATCTGGCAACGATGTTATCCGCGATACCGGTGTTACCTTTGATTCTAAGATGTCCTGTAACATTCATGTGGAAAATTTGTCAATGTATTCTGCTACAAATTTAATTTGATGTATACAACCTACACCGAATTACTTAACACACTAAGATTACACACCCTTGAACACAGAAGAGTTACTCACGATTTACTGTTTCTATACAAAATATTGAATAACATCATAAACACGAACCTTCTCGTATTTAATACCCCTCAGATTACGACCAGGACTAATAAATTCTTCTTTTTGCCACAATTTCATTCAAATGTTTATAAAAAATTCAACAATCCAACGCATCATGTCAGTATATAACCATAAATTTCATAAAATAGCTAGTAATAGCTACATCCGTATACGGATTAAAATCAAAACTGAATGAAACAAATAGCAACTAATGATTCTAGTAAACCATTGTATCTGAGCAATATCCTGTTAATTGTTAATTTGTTCCTTTGTAAAATGTAATTAGTGCGAGCCTTTAATTGAGTAACTGTTGGCTTTCCCTGTACAAACGATAAATAAATAGATTATCAATATAAACCATCGTATGAATTTATAATGCAAGTGTAGCAATACTGGTAGAGCCGTCCTACGATATTTGGCACCCGTGCGCCACTAAAAATAATGCACCATCTTCATAAGAAAAAGGACCCATACATATATTTGGCTGATTTTTTGCTAAAATTCATTCGGCCTAGGTTATTTTTTTTAGCTAATAGCAAACAAAATTGCCGCCTCAAAATGGCTGGCGCCCCGGGGCTAAATCCCATTTAGCCCTGTGGTTTGGGTGACCTTGAAGTATATATAAATAAAACCTATTAATATGAACTAAAATTTGTTTATTAGCTTACATTAGCTACATTAAAAATCTTCATGATAGTTTATATTGATAATCTATATGCCAGTATTGCTACTATTGACATTAAAAATCCTGATGATGTTTTATAAATTTTATCCATATGCCAGTATTGCTACACTATACATTATAAATCCTCATGATTGTTTATATTGATAATCTATGTGCCAGTATTGCTACACTTTACATTATAAATCCTCATGATAGTTTATATTGATAATTTATATGCCAGCATTGCTACACTTTACATTATAAATCCTCATGATAGTTTATATTGATAATCTATATGCTAGTATTGCTACACTTTACATTATAAATCTTTATGATGGTTGATATTGATAATCTATATGCCGGTATTGCTATACTGTACATTATAAATTTCGTGATGTTTTATATTGATTATCTACATGCCAGTATTGCTTCACTTAACATTATAAATCATCATGATAGTTTGTATTGATAATCTATATGGCAGTATTGCTACACTTGACATTATAAATCTTTACGATAGTTTATATTGATAATATATATGCCAGTATTGCTACAATTGACATTAAAAATCCTCATGATGTTTTATATAGATTATCCATATGCCAGTATTGCTCCACTATACATTATAAAACCTCATGATTGTTTATATTGATAATCTATATGCCAGTATTGCTACACTTTACATTTTAAATCCCCATGATAGTTTATATTAATAATCTATTTGCCAGTATTGCTACACATTACATTATAAATCCTTATGAAGTTTGATATTGATAATCTATATGCCGGTTTTGCTATACTGTACATTATAAATTCTCGTGATGTTTTTTATTGATAATCTGCATACCAGTATTGCTTCACTTTACTTTATAAATCATCATGATAGTTTTTATTGATAATCTACATGCCAGTATCGTTACACTTTACAATATAAATCGCTGTGATGTTTTCATTGATAATCTATATGCCAGTATTGCTACACTTTACATTATAAATCCACAAGATAGTTTATATTGATAATGTATATCCCAGTATTGCTACACTTCACATTATAACTCCTTATGATGGTTGATATTGATAATGAATATGTCGGTTTTGCTATATTGTACATGATAAATTCTTGTGATGTTTTTTATTGATAATCTACATGGCAGTATTGCTTCTCTTTACATTATAAACCATCATGATAGTCTATATTGATAATCTACATGCCAGTATTGCTACGCTTTACATTATAAATCCCTGTGATGTTTTAATTGATAATCTATATGCCAGTATTGCTACACTTGACATTATAAATCCTTATGATAGTTTCTTTTGTTAATCTATATGGCAGTATTGCTACACATTCCTTTATAAAACATCATGATTGTTTATATTGATAATCTATATGCCAGCATTGCTACACTTTACATTATAAATTCTCATGATAGTTTATATTGATAATCTATATAACAGTATTGCTACACTTTTCATTATAAATCTTTACTGTGATTGACATTGATAATCTATATGCCGGTATTGCTATACTGTACATTATAAATTCTCATGATAGTTTATATTGATAATCTATATGCCAGTATTGCTACACTTTACATTATAAATCCCTGTGATGTTTTCATTGATAATCTATATGCCAGTATTGCTACAATTAAATCCCTATGATAGTTTATATTGTTAATCTGTTTGGCAGTATTGCTACACTATACATTATAAATCCTCATGATGTATTATATTGATAATCTACGTGCCAGTATTGCTACACGTTACATTATAAAACCTCATGATTGTTTATATTGATAATCTATATGCCAGTAGTGCTACACTTTACATTATAAATCCTCATGATAGTTTATATTGACAATCTATATGACAGTATTGCTACACTTTACATTATAAATCCTCATGATAGTTTATATTGACAATCTATATGGCAGTATTGCTACAGTTGACATTATAAATCCTTATGATAGTTTATATTGTTAATCTATATGGTTGTATTGCTACACTTTACATTATAAAACCTCATGATTATTTATATTGATTATCTATATGCCAGTATTGCTACACTTTACTTTATAAATCCTTATGATGGTTGATATTGATAACCTATATGCCGGTTTTGCTATACTTTACATTATAAATTCTTGTGATGTTTTTTATTGATAATCTACATGGCAGTATTGCTTCTCTTTACATTAAAAATCCCGTGATATATAATATTCATAATCTATATGCCAGTATTGCTACACTTTACATTATAAATCCTCATGATAGTTTATATTGATTATCTATATGACTGTATTGCTACACTTTGCATTATAAATCCTAATGATGTCTTATATCGATAATCTATATGCTAGTATTGCTACACTTTACATTATAAATCCACAAGATAGTTTATATTGATAATATATATCCGAGTATTGCTACACTTCACATTATAATTCCTTATGATGGTTGATATTGATAATGTATATGCTGGTTTTGCTATATTGTACATGATAAATTCTTGTGATGTTTTTTATTGATAATCTACATGGCAGTATTGCTTCTCATTACATTATAAACCATCATGATAGTCTATATTGATAATCTACATGCCAGTATTGCTACACTTTACATTATAAATCCCTGTGATGTTTTAATTTATAATCTATATGCCAGTATTGCTACACTTGACATAATAAATCCTTATGATAGTTTCTGTTGTTAATCTATATGGCAGTATTGTTACACATTACTTTATAAAACATCATGATTGTTTATATTGATAATCTATATGAAAGTATTGCCACACTTTACATTATAAATCCTTATGATTGTTTAAATTTATAATCCATATGCAGGTATTGCTACACTTTACATTATAAATCCTCATGATAGTTTATATTGACAATCTATATGACAGTATTGCTACACTTTACATTATAAATCCACGTGATAATTTATATTGACAATCTATATGGCAGTATTGCTACATTTGACATTATAAATCCTTGTGATAGTTTATATTGTTAATCTATATGCCAGTATTGCTACACTTTACATTATAAAACCTCATGATTGTTTATATTGATAATCTATATGCCAGTATTGCTACACTTAACATTATAAATCCTTATGATGGTTGATATTGATAATCTATATGCCGGTTTTGCTATACTGTACATTATAAATTCCCGTGATGTTTTTTATTGATAATCTACATGCCAGTATTGCTTCACTTTACATTATAAATCATCATGATAGTTTATAATTATAATCTACATGCCAGTATTGCTACACTTTACATTATAATTCCCTGTGATGTTTTCATTGATAATATATATGCCAGTATTGCTACACTTGACAATATAACTCCTTATGATAGTTTATATTGTTAATCTATATGGCAGTATTGCTACACTTTACATTATAAAACATCATGATTGTTTATATTGATAATCTATATGAAAGTATTGCCACACTTTACATTATAAATCCTCATGATAGTTTATATTAATAATCTATATGCCAGTATTGATGGTTGTTATTGATAATCTATATGCTGGTTTTGCTATACTGTACATTATAAATTCTCGTGATGTTCTTACTGATATTCTACATGCCAGTATTGCCTCATTTTACATTATAAATCATCATGATAGTTTATATTGATAATCAATATGCAAGTATTGCTATGCTTTACATTGTAAATCCCCGTGATATTTTTTATTGATTATCTATATGCATGTATTGCTACACTTGACATTATAAATCCTTATAATAGTTTATATTGTTAATCTATATGGCAGTATTGGTACACTTTACATAATAAATCCTCATGATAGTTTATATTGATAATCTATATGCCAGTATTGCTACACTTTACATTATACATCCTTATGATGGTTGATATTGATAATCTATATGCCGGTTTTCCTATACTGTACATTATAAATTCTTGTGATGTTTTTTATTGATAATCTACATGGCAGTATTGCTTCTCTTTTCATTATAAATCCCGTGATATTTTATATTCATAATCTATATGCCAGTATTGCTACACTTTACATTATAAATCCTCATTATAGTTTATATTGATTATCTATATGACTGTATTGCTACACTTTACATTATAAATCCTAATGATGTCTTATATCGATAATCTATATGCCAGTATTGCTACACTTTACATTATAAATCCTCATGATAGTTTATATTGATAATCTATATACCAGTGTTGCTACACTTTACATTATAAATCCTTATGATGGTTGATATTGATAATCTATATGCCGGTATTGCTATACTTGACATTATAAATCCTTATAATAGTTTATATTGTTAATCTATATGGCAGTATTGCTACACTTTGCATAGTAAATCTTCATGATAGTTTATACTGATAATCTACATGCCATTATTGCGACACTTTACATTATAATTCCCTGTGATGTTTCATTGATAATATATATGCCAGTATTGCTACAGTTGACATTATAAATCCTTATGATAGTTTATATTGTTAATCTATATGGCAGTATTGCTACACTTTAAATTATAAAACATCATGATTGTTTATATTGACAATCTATATGAAAGTATTGCCACACTTTACTTTATAAATCCTTATGATTGTTTAAATTTATAATCCATATGCAGGTATTGCTACACTTTACATTATAAATCCTCATGATAGTTTATATTGACCATCCATATGACAGTATTGCTACACTTTACATTATAAATCCACGTGATAGTTTATATTGACAATCTATATGGCAGTATTGCTACATTTGACATTATAAATCCTTGTGATAGTTTATATTGTTAATCTATATGCCAGTATTGTTACACTTTACATTATAAAACCTCATGATTGTTTATATTGATAATCTATATGCCAGTATTGCTACACTTATCATTATAAATCCTTATGATGGTTGATATTGATAATCTATATGCCGGTTTTGCTATACTGTACATTATAAATTCTCGTGATGTTTTTTTTATTGATAATCTACATGCCAGTATTGCTTCACTTTACATTATAAATCATCATGATAGTTTATAATTATAATCTACACACCAGTATTGCTACACTTTACGATATAAATCCCTGTGATATTTTCATTGATAATCTATATGCCAGTATTGCTACACTTTACATTATAAATCCTTATGATGGTTGATATTGATAATCTATATGCCGGTTTTGCTATACTATACATTATAACTTCTCATGATAGTTTCTATTGATAATCTATCTGCCAGTATTTCTGCACTTTACATTATAAATCTCCGTGATGTTTTTGATTGATTATCTACAAGCCAGTATTGCTACACTTTACATTATAAATCCCTGTGATGTGTTCATTGATAATCTATATGCCAGTATTGCTACACTTTACATTATAAATCCTCATGATAGTTTATATTGATAATCTATATGCCAGTATTGCTACACTTTACTTTATAAATCCTTATGATGGTTGATATTGATAATTTTAATGCCGGTTTTGCTATACTGTACATTATAAATTCTCGTGATGTTTTTTATTGATAATCTACATGCCAGTATTGCTTCACTTTACTTTATAAATCATCATGATAGTTTTTATTTCTTCATAGTAATTTTATTTAAGTCAAATATTGATGATAAAAGGTTGATCCCCAAAGGGTTGGAATGATGACTTGAAACTTCAGAAGTAAGGAAGTTTATTCAAAAGTTCATACAAAAACTTATGCCGACGTTTCGACCTTAAGGTACGAGGTCATTTTCAAGGCTGTGAAAAACCATGTTCAATACAATTGAATTGTATTGAACATGGTTTTCCACAATTTTTGATTTATACTACCATGTAAATTCCACGTGGAAATATTGTTCTTCGTTGTCTTCCATTAAGGTAATTCAAGCTCGTATTGTTATTACTATTTTATTGTTATATTTAACTTTGTTGTTTATCAAATTGTGGTAGCCTTGAAAATGACCTCATACCTTAAGGTCGGAACGTCGGCATAAGTTTTTGTATGAATCTTTGAATAAACTTCCTTACTTCTGAAGTTTCAAGTCATCATTCCAACCCTTTGGGGATCAACCTTTTATCATGGATAGTTTTTATTGATAATCTACATGCCAGTATTGCTACACTTTACAATATAAATCGCTGTGATGTTTTCATTGATAATCTATATGCCAGTATTGCTACACTTTACATTATAAATCCACATGATAGTTTATATTGATAATTTATATGCCAGTATTGCTACACTTTACATTATAAATCCTTATGATGGTTGATATCGATAATCTATATGCCGGTTTTGCTATACTGTACTTTATAAATTCTTGTGATGTTTTTTATTGATAATCTGCATGGCAGTATTGCTTCTCTTTACATTATAAATCATCATGATAGTTTATATTGATAATCTACATGCCAGTATTGCTACACTTTACATTATAAATCCCTGTGATGTTTTCATTGATAATCTATATGCCAGTAATGTTACACTTGACATTATAAATCCTTATGATAGTTTCTTTTGTTAATCTATATGGCAGTATTGCTACACATTACTTTATAAAACATCGTGATTGTTTATATTGATAATCTATATGCCAGCATTGCTACACTTTACATTATAAATTCTCATGATAGTTTATAATGATAATCTATATGCCAGTATTGCTACACTTTTCATTATAAATCTTTACTGTGATTGACATTGATAATCTATATGCCGGTATTGCTATACTGTACATTATAAATTCTCATGATAGTTTATATTGATAATCTATATGCCAGTATTGCTGCACTTTACATTATAAATCCCCGTGATGTTTTTTATTGATAATCTACTTACCAGTATTGCTACACTTTACATTATAAATCCCTGTGATGTTTTCATTGATAATCTATATGCCAGTATTGCTACACTTGACATAATAAATCCCTATGATAGTTTATATTGTTAATCTGTTTGGCAGTATTGCTACACTATACATTATAAATCCTCATGATGTATTATATTGATAATCTACGTGCCAGTATTGCTACACGTTACATTATAAAACCTCATGATTGTTTATATTGATAATCTATATGCCAGTAGTGCTACACTTTACATTATAAATCCTCATGATAGTTTATATTGATAATCATATGCCAGTATTGCTACACTTTACATTATAAATCCTTATGATGGTTGACATTATAATCTATATGCCGTTTTAGCAATACTGTACATTATAAATTCTCGTGATGTTTTTTTATTGGTAAACTACATGCCAGTATTGCTTTACTTTACATTATAAATCATCATGATTGTTTATATTGAAAATCTACATGCCAGTATTGCTACACTTTACATTATAAATCCTTACGATGATTGATATTGATAATCTACATGCCAGTATTGCTTCAGTTTACATTATAAATCATCATGATAGTTTATATTGATAATCAATATGCCAGTATTGCTATACTTTACATTGAAAATTCCCGTGATATATTTTATTGATTATCTATATGCCAGTATTGCTACACTTGACATTATAAATCCTTATAATAGTTTATATTGTTAATCTATATGGCAGTATTGCTACACTTTGCATAATAAATCCTCATGATAGTTTATACTGATAATCTACATGCCATTATTGCGACACTTTACATTATAATTCCCTGTGATGTTTTCATTGATAATATATGGACAGTTTATTTTGAAAGTGGTGTAAGTCCATTTTCTCTTGTTTCGAGAAAATTAAAGGTTAGCATATCTGTTAATTAAAAAATTTAGGCAAATTATATGAAGTCTGGCAATGTTTCTACTGTTTTATCTATATTGAATTTGATTATATAAATTTGTTTTAGGCGAATTAGCCTATAATAATATGTATTTATAGGCTATAAATGGACTTACACCACTTTCAAAATTAGACAATTATAAAAATCGTTTAATTTCAATTTTGAAAAATGAAATATCACTTAAAATATACTTCATTTTAATACCAATTTTGTTTATAAATACGCATGACATGACATAAAATAGTAGTATTTTTAATTTTAGACGATAATTACATCTTCAAAATTACAAGATCTTGATAGTATTTACTTATGCTCTGCATGTGGCAGTGTTTCGAAATATGCATGATGCACCGGAGGTATATAAGGTAATAACTGCTTGATATCTTTATATTTTTCATAAGTAATGGGCCTGGCATATTGGTACAAAGGCGTCAGGGCGATTTTATCAAATGTTAGCGGTCTTCCAGGACGTGTAGGTAATAAATTTACAGTTTTAAATTCTTTGCCCTTCATCGATGTTTTATATAAAATAGTGTATGGTGCACTTCTAAGAAACCTCATCCAACATATTTGCAACCAATTTACCTGTTCTCCATTAGTATTTTTTCTTATCTGTTTTTTAACCGCATTTTGAAGATTTTTTATTGAAACGAAATTCTCTCGTTTCATTTCATGTAAAATGAATTTGTCATGTTTTCTACATTGTGTTATTACATCATAATAATCTTGTGGTGTATACAGAAAATTCTTTTTTCGCAATGCCATTTCTATAATTCCAAAATCTGCATCGTTCGGAAGGTATGAATGCCCCGAGAGTAAAAATTTGTGATCAATTGTATTAATGTTGTTTTCCGATGACTGGACAACCTTCGACCACATTAATGCCATTTGTATATTTCGATTTTGCCCAGTACACATGTCACTGTAGGCAATAACATGGCATTGGGTCGTTACATTTTCTAAATGCCTCAAACAGCAAGAAGCTACTTCTTGCGATCCCCTGGAAGCAATAGTTTCGTCCCACACATACATATTAACTTTATTATCGTAGAAATTGTGAAAACCCTCGTTTAAAACATACATGTTTCGCTTATAATATGCGATTGAGACAGATAATTTCGGATAAGGTAAGGCTTTTTGTAAGTCAAAAGAGAATACAAAGTATTTATCAGGATTTTTTGATGCCAGAATTTTGTCTTCTTGTAATTCTTTTCTTGCTAATTCAGCATCTTGCAAGTGAACATCATGTCTTTCTATAAGAATTTTTTTTTCTTCGTCATCAGTAGTTGTCTTACTTCTCATGTTTAAGAAATCGCATTTCGCACAGGTATCTTTACGTGGCAAATGGAAGTGTAACTTGAAATCTTGTTTAAAGATTTTCCTGTATGTCCATTCATTAACAACCGAACTTAAGTTATTTTCCTTGCATTTTTCAAAGTATAAATTATACATTTTTTTTATGTTTAATTCAGGATTTAAGAACATTCGTTCTGGATTTTGGGATCGAGTATAGTGACTTTCAAATGCCGGAAAGCTTTTTATGTGGTCAATCACTGTATTCGTCAGTAGCTCACTAGTTCGCCTACAAGAGCCATCCATTTTTCCACGCATGTCTTTTGGAATATTCCTATGCGTTTTTAGGATACGATCAATTCGTCCAATAGATATTTGGAAAGTATCAATGAAAAACTTCTTACATACTAAAATGTTTCCACCAAAAGTGACCAGATAAAATTTGTAAGCATATGCCCTCTTAGTACCCGAATTATTTCTGGGCCTTCTTCTATAGACAGATTCTCGTTGAACATTACAATAGAGAAATACATTTTGCTTATTAAAATTACCTATATTCCAGAACTTATCAAAAATTTCTCTACGTTGTGTTTCATTAATACGTTCTATACATTTCTTCGAGCAATTACAATTTTTAGATTCAAATTTTTTTGCTGGAATGAATTTTCCTCTTTTTGTGTAGTACTTTTGTCCATTATTACGCTTAATTTTGTTTATTTGTTGCAAATATTTTCCTTCATTTTGTTCTGCAGGATCTAAGTTCTCAGTAACAATATCCTCATCTGATGAAGATTCTACCTCTATTACTCTTCTTCTCTTTTTACGATTCGTTAATTTGTTGTTCATAGGGGAATTATTTTCATCCTCTGAATCTAAGCTTATTCTTCTGTTTATATTCATGGGCTTTATGTCTGTGTGAATTTATTTATAATTAAATAAAACAAGTGCTTTCAATTGTTATAAAATAATATTGATTTACCATTTGTTCTTACCTGTATCACTATCTGATGTTAATAATATGAAGTTATCCATTTTAAGAAAAAAATAGAATAAGTAACTTAAATTAGCAACTCTTAATACGTAATATGACACGTAATATAAAACAATTGAAAAATAACAGACTACTGATCGGCAACCATCTGCGAAGCCACCTACGTCTGTTAATTGGACTTACACCACTTTCATAATCGATGATAATGCAATTTCATTTACCGACCAATTTTAAGTTGTACAAAACATGGGAATATTTTAAGAAATTCAACACGGACTAGTTATACATAAAAAATTTACATTAAATTAAGCATGAATTACGTGATATCTCATTTTTTTCAAAAATGGACTTACACCACTTTCAAAATAAACGGTCCATATATGCCAGTATTGCTACACTTGACATTATAACTCCTTATGATAGTTTATATTGTTAATCTATATGGCAGTATTGCTACACTTTACAATATAAAACATCATGATTGTTTATATTGATAATATATATGAAAGTATTGCCACACTTTACATTATAAATCCTCATGATAGTTTATATTAATAATCTATATGCCAGTATTGATGGTTGATATTGATAATCTATATGCTGGTTTTGCTATACTGTACATAATAAATTCTCGTGATGTTTTTACTGATATTCTACATGCCAGTATTGCTTCATTTTACATTATAAATCATCATGATAGTTTATATTGATAAGCAATATGCAAGTATTGCTATGCTTTACATTGTAAATCCCCGTGATATTTTTTATTGATTATCTATATGCCAGTATTGCTACACTTGACATTATAAATACTTATAATAGTTTATATTGTTAATCTATATGGCAGTATTGGTACACTTTACATAATAAATCCTCATGATAGTTTACACTGATAATCTACATGCCAGTATTGCAATACTTTACAAAATAAATCAATGTGATGTTTTCATTGATAATGTATATGCCAGTATTGATTCATTTCACATTATGATAGTTGATATTAATATTCTATATGACAGAATTGCTACACTTTACATTATAAATCCTTATGATGGTTGATATTGATAAACTATATGCCGGTTTTGCTATAATATACATTATAACTTCTCATGATAGTTTATATTGATAATCTATCTGCCAGTATTTTTGCAATTTACATTATAAATCTCCGTGATGTTTTTTATTGATTATCTACAAGCCAGTATTGCTACACTTTACATTATAAATCCCTGTGATGTGTTCATTGATAATATATATGCCAGTATTGCTACACTTTACATTATAAATCCTCATGATAGTTTATATTGATAATCTATATGCCAGTATTGCTACACTTTACATTATAAATCCTTATGATGGTTGATATTGATAATCTATATGCTGGTTTTGCTATACTGTACATTATAATTTCTTGTGTTGTTTTTTATTGATAATCTACATGGCAGTATTGCTTCTCTTTACATTATAAATCCCGTGATATTTTATATTCATAATCTATATGCCAGTATTGCTACACTTTACATTATAAATAAACATGATAGTTTATATTGATTATCTATATGACTGTATTGCTACACTTTACATTATAAATCCTAATGATGTCTTATAACGATAATCTATATGCCAGTATTGCTACACTTTACATTATAAATCCTCATGATAGTTTATATTGATAATCTATATGCCAGTGTTGCTACACTTTACATTATAAATCCTTATGATGGTTGATATTGATAATCTATATGCCGGTATTGCTATACTGTACATTATAAATTCTCGTGATGTTTTTTATTGACAATCCACATGCCAGTATTGCTTCACTTTACTTTATAAATCATGATGATAGTTTTTATTGATAATCTACATGCCAGTATTGTTACACTTTACAATATAAATCGCTGTGATGTTTTCATTGATAATCTATATGCCAGTATTGCTACACTTTACATTATAAATCCACAAGATAGTTTATATTGATAATATATATCCCAGTATTGCTACACTTCACATTATAACTCCTTATGATGGTTGATATTGATAATGTAAATGCCGGTTTTGCTATATTGTACATGATAAATTCTTGTGATGTTTTTTATTGATAATCTACATGGCAGTATTGCTTCTCTTTACATTATAAACCATCATTATAGTCTATATTGATAATCTACATGCCAGTATTGCTACACTTTACATTATAAATCCCTGTGATGTTTTAATTGATAATCTATATGCCAGTATTGCTACACTTGACATTATAAATCCCTGTGATGTTTTAATTGATAATCTATATGCCAGTATTGCTACACTTGACATTATAAATCCTTATGATAGTTTATTTTGTTAATCTATATGGCAGTATTGCTACACATTACTTTATAAAACATCATGATTATTTATATTGATAATCTTTATGCCAGCATTGCTACACTTTACATTATAAATTCTCATGATAGTTTATATTGATAATCTATATAACAGTATTGCTACACTTTTCATTATAAATCTTTACTGTGATTGACATTGATAATCTATATGCCGGTATTGCTATACTGTACATTATAAATTCTCATGATAGTTTATATTGATAATCTATATGCCAGTATTGCTGCACTTTACATTATAAATCCCCGTGATGTTTTTTATTGATAATCTACATACCAGTATTGCTACACTTTACATTTTAAATCCCTGTGATGTTTTCATTGATAATCTATATGCCAGTATTGCTACACTTGACATAATAAATCCCTATGATAGTTTATATTGTTAATGTGTTTGGCAGTATTGCTACACTATACATTATAAATCCTCATGATGTATTATATTGATAATCTACTTGCCAGTATTGATACACGTTACATTATAAAACCTCATGATTGTTTATATTGATAATCTATATGCCAGTAGTGCTACACTTTACATTATAAATCCTCATGACAGTTTATATTGATAATCATATGCCAGTATTGCTACACTTTACATTATAAATCCTTATGATGGTTGATATTGATAATCTATATGCCGGTTTAGCAATACTGTACATTATAAATTCTCGTGATGTTTTTTTATTGGTAATCTACATGCCAGTATTGCTTCACTTTACATTATAAATCATCATGATAGTTTATATTGAAAATCTACATGCCAGTATTGCTACACTTTACATTATAAATTCTTACGATGATTGATATTGATAATCTACATGCCAGTATTGCTTCAGTTTACATTATAAATCATCATGATAGTTTATATTGATAATCAATATGCCAGTATTGCTATACTTTACATTGTAAATTCCCGTGATATTTTTTATTGATTATCTATATGCCAGTATTGCTACACTTGACATTATAAATCCTTATAACAGTTTATATTGTTAATCTATATGGCAGTATTGCTACACTATACATTATAAATCCTCATGATGTATTATATTGATAATCTACTTGCCAGTATTGATACACGTTACATTATAAAACCTCATGATTGTTTATATTGATAATCTATATGCCAGTATTGCTACACTTTACATTATAATTCCTTATGATGGTTGATATCGATAATCTATATGCCGGTTTTGCTCTACTGTACTTTATAAATTCTTGTGATGTTTTTTATTGATAATCTACATGGCAGTATTGCTTCTCTTTACATTATAAATCATCATGATAGTTTATATTGATAATCTACATGCCAGTATTGCTACACTTTACATTATAAATCCCTGTGATGTTTTCATTTATAATCTATATGCCAGTAATGTTACACTTGACTTTATAAATCCTTATGATAGTTTCTTTTGTTAATCTATATGGCAGTATTGCTACACATTACTTTATAAAACATCGTGATTGTTTATATTGATAATCTATATGCCAGCATTGCTACACTTTACATTATAAATTCTCATGATAGTTTATAATGATAATCTATATGCCAGTATTGCTACACTTTTCATTATAAATCTTTACTGTGATTGACATTGATAATCTATATGCCGGTATTGCTATACTGTACATTATAAATTCTCATGATAGTTTATATTGATAATCTATATGCCAGTATTGCTGCACTTTACATTATAAATCCCCGTGATGTTTTTATTGATAATCTACTTACCAGTATTGCTACACTTTACATTATAAATCCCTGTGATGTTTTCATTGATAATCTATATGCCACTATTGCTACACTTGACATAATAAATCCCTATGATAGTTTATATTGTTAATCTGTTTGGCAGTATTGCTACACTATACATTATAAATCCTCATGATGTATTATATTGATAATCTACGTGCCAGTATTGCTACACGTTACATTATAAAACCTCATGAAAGTTTATATTGATAATCTATATGCCAGTAGTGCTACACTTTACATTATAAATCCTCATGATAGTTTATATTGATAATCATATGCCACTATTGCTACACTTTACATTATAAATCCTTATGATGGTTGACATTATAATCTATATGCCGTTTTAGCAATACTGTACATTATAAATTCTCGTGATGTTTTTTTATTGGTAAACTACATGCCAGTATTGCTTTACTTTACATTATAAATCATCATGATTGTTTATATTGAAAATCTACATGCCAGTATTGCTACACTTTACATTATAAATCCTTACGATGATTGATATTGATAATCTACATGCCAGTATTGCTTCAGTTTACATTATAAATCATCATGATAGTTTATATTGATAATCAATATGCCAGTATTGCTATACTTTACATTGAAAATTCCCGTGATATATTTTATTGATTATCTATATGCCAGTATTGCTACACTTGACATTATAAATCCTTATAATAGTTTATATTGTTAATCTATATGGCAGTACTGCTACACTTTGCATAATAAATCCTCATGATAGTTTATACTGATAATCTACATGCCATTATTGCGACACTTTACATTATAATTCCCTGTGATGTTTTCATTGATAATATATGGACCGTTTATTTTGAAAGTGGTGTAAGTCCATTTTCTCTTGTTTCGAGAAAATTAAAGGTTAGCATATCTGTTAATTAAAAAATTTAGGCAAATTATATGAAGTCTGGCAATGTTTCTACTGTTTTATCTATATTGAATTTGATTATATAAATTTGTTTTAGGCGAATTAGCCTATAATAATATGTATTTATAGGCTATAAATGGACTTACACCACTTTCAAAATTAGACAATTGTAAAAATCGTTTAATTTCAATTTTGAAAAATGAAATATCACTTAAAATATACTTCATTTTAATACCAATTTTGTTTATAAATACGCATGACATGACATAAAATAGTAGTATTTTTAATTTTAGACGATAATTACATCTTCAAAATTACAAGATCTTGATAGTATTTACTTATGCTCTGCATGTGGCAGTGTTTCGAAATATGCATGATGCACCGGAGGTATATAAGGTAATAACTGCTTGATATCTTTATATTTTTCATAAGTAATGTGCCTGGCATATTGGTACAAAGGCGTCAGGGCGATTTTATCAAATGTTAGCGGTCTTCCAGGACGTGTAGGTAATAAATTTACAGTTTTAAATTCTTTGTCCTTCATCGATGTTTTATATAAAATAGTGTATGGTGCACTTCTAAAAAACCTCATCCAACATATTTGCAACCAATTTACCTGTTCTCCATTAGTATTTTTTCTTATCTGTTTTTTAACCGCATTTTGAAGATTTTTTATTGAAACGAAATTCTCTCGTTTCATTTCATGTAAAATGAATTTGTCATGTTTTCTACATTGTGTTATTACATCATAATAATCTTGTGGTGTATACAGAAAATTCTTTTTTCGCAATGCCATTTCTATAATTCCAAAATCTGCATCGTTCGGAAGGTATGAATGCCCCGAGAGTAAAAATTTGTGATCAATTGTATTAATGTTGTTTTCCGATGACTGGACAACCTTCGACCACATTAATGCCATTTGTATATTTCGATTTTGCCCAGTACACATGTCACTGTAGGCAATAACATGGCATTGGGTCGTTACATTTTCTAAATGCCTCAAACAGCAAGAAGCTACTTCTTGCGATCCCCTGGAAGCAATAGTTTCGTCCCACACATACATATTAACTTTATTATCGTAGAAATTGTGAAAACCCTCGTTTAAAACATACATGTTTCGCTTATAATATGCGATTGAGACAGATAATTTCGGATAAGGTAAGGCTTTTTGTAAGTCAAAAGAGAATACAAAGTATTTATCAGGATTTTTTGATGCCAGAATTTTGTCTTCTTGTAATTCTTTTCTTGCTAATTCAGCATCTTGCAAGTGAACATCATGTCTTTCTATAAGAATTTTTTTTTCTTCGTCATCAGTAGTTGTCTTACTTCTCATGTTTAAGAAATCGCATTTCGCACAGGTATCTTTACGTGGCAAATGGAAGTGTAACTTGAAATCTCGTTTAAAGATTTTCCTGTATGTCCATTCATTAACAACCGAACTTAAGTTATTTTCCTTGCATTTTTCAAAGTATAAATTATACATTTTTTTTATGTTTAATTCAGGATTTAAGAACATTCGTTCTGGATTTTGGGATCGAGTATAGTGACTTTCAAATGCCGGAAAGCTTTTTATGTGGTCAATCACTGTATTCGTCAGTAGCTCACTAGTTCGCCTACAAGAGCCATCCATTTTTCCACGCATGTCTTTTGGAATATTCCTATGCGTTTTTAGGATACGATCAATTCGTCCAATAGATATTTGGAAAGTATCAATGAAAAACTTCTTACATACTAAAATGTTTCCACCAAAAGTGACCAGATAAAATTTGTAAGCATATGCCCTCTTAGTACCCGAATTATTTCTGGGCCTTCTTCTATAGACAGATTCTCGTTGAACATTACAATAGAGAAATACATTTTGCTTATTAAAATTACCTATATTCCAGAACTTATCAAAAATTTCTCTACGTTGTGTTTCATTAATACGTTCTATACATTTCTTCGAGCAATTACAATTTTTAGATTCAAATTTTTTTGCTGGAATGAATTTTCCTCTTTTTGTGTAGTACTTTTGTCCATTATTACGCTTAATTTTGTTTATTTGTTGCAAATATTTTCCTTCATTTTGTTCTGCAGGATCTAAGTTCTCAGTAACAATATCCTCATCTGATGAAGATTCTACCTCTATTACTCTTCTTCTCTTTTTACGATTCGTTAATTTGTTGTTCATAGGGGAATTATTTTCATCCTCTGAATCTAAGCTTATTCTTCTGTTTATATTCATGGGCTTTATGTCTGTGTGAATTTATTTATAATTAAATAAAACAAGTGCTTTCAATTGTTATAAAATAATATTGATTTACCATTTGTTCTTACCTGTATCACTATCTGATGTTAATAATATGAAGTTATCCATTTTAAGAAAAAAATAGAATAAGTAACTTAAATTAGCAACTCTTAATACGTAATATGACACGTAATATAAAACAATTGAAAAATAACAGACTACTGATCGGCAACCATCTGCGAAGCCACCTACGTCTGTTAATTGGACTTACACCACTTTCATAATCGATGATAATGCAATTTCATTTACCGACCAATTTTAAGTTGTACAAAACATGGGAATATTTTAAGAAATTCAACACGGACTAGTTATACATAAAAAATTTACATTAAATTAAGCATGAATTACGTGATATCTCATTTTTTTCAAAAATGGACTTACACCACTTTCAAAATAAACGGTCCATATATGCCAGTATTGCTACACTTGACATTATAACTCCTTATGATAGTTTATATTGTTAATCTATATGGCAGTATTGCTACACTTTACAATATAAAACATCATGATTGTTTATATTGATAATATATATGAAAGTATTGCCACACTTTACATTATAAATCCTCATGATAGTTTATATTAATAATCTATATGCCAGTATTGATAGTTGATATTGATAATCTATATGCTGGTTTTGCTATACTGTACATAATAAATTCTCGTGATGTTTTTACTGATATTCTACATGCCAGTATTGCTTCATTTTACATTATAAATCATCATGATAGTTTATATTGATAAGCAATATGCAAGTATTGCTATGCTTTACATTGTAAATCCCCGTGATATTTTTTTTTTATTATCTATATGCCAGTATTGCTACACTTGACATTATAAATCCTTATAATAGTTTATATTGTTAATCTATATGGCAGTATTGGTACACTTTACATAATAAATGCTCATGATAGTTTACACTGATAATCTACATGCCAGTATTGCTATACTTTACAAAATAAATCAATGTGATGTTTTCATTGATAATGTATATGCCAGTATTGATTCATTTCACGTTATGATAGTTGATATTAATATTCTACATGCCAGTATTGCTACACTTTACATTATAAATCCTTACGATGATTGATATTGATAATCTACATGCCAGTATTGCTTCAGTTTACATTATAAATCATCATGATAGTTTATATTGATAATCAATATGCCAGTATTGCTATACTTTACATTGAAAATTCACGTGATATATTTTATTGATTATCTATATGCCAGTATTGCTACACTTGACATTATAAATCCTTATAATAGTTTATATTGTTAATCTATATGGCAGTATTGCTACACTTTGCATAATAAATCCTCATGATAGTTTATACTGATAATCTACATGCCATTATTGCGACACTTTACATTATAATTCCCTGTGATGTTTTCATTGATAATATATGGACCGTTTATTTTGAAAGTGGTGTAAGTCCATTTTCTCTTGTTTCGAGAAAATTAAAGGTTAGCATATCTGTTAATTAAAAAATTTAGGCAAATTATATGAAGTCTGGCAATGTTTCTACTGTTTTATCTATATTGAATTTGATTATATAAATTTGTTTTAGGCGAATTAGCCTATAATAATATGTATTTATAGGCTATAAATGGACTTACACCACTTTCAAAATTAGACAATTGTAAAAATCGTTTAATTTCAATTTTGAAAAATGAAATATCACTTAAAATATACTTCATTTTAATACCAATTTTGTTTATAAATACGCATGACATGACATAAAATAGTAGTATTTTTAATTTTAGACGATAATTACATCTTCAAAATTACAAGATCTTGATAGTATTTACTTATGCTCTGCATGTGGCAGTGTTTCGAAATATGCATGATGCACCGGAGGTATATAAGGTAATAACTGCTTGATATCTTTATATTTTTCATAAGTAATGGGCCTGGCATATTGGTACAAAGGCGTCAGGGCGATTTTATCAAATGTTAGCGGTCTTCCAGGACGTGTAGGTAATAAATTTACAGTTTTAAATTCTTTGTCCTTCATCGATGTTTTATATAAAATAGTGTATGGTGCACTTCTAAAAAACCTCATCCAACATATTTGCAACCAATTTACCTGTTCTCCATTAGTATTTTTTCTTATCTGTTTTTTAACCGCATTTTGAAGATTTTTTATTGAAACGAAATTCTCTCGTTTCATTTCATGTAAAATGAATTTGTCATGTTTTCTACATTGTGTTATTACATCATAATAATCTTGTGGTGTATACAGAAAATTCTTTTTTCGCAATGCCATTTCTATAATTCCAAAATCTGCATCGTTCGGAAGGTATGAATGCCCCGAGAGTAAAAATTTGTGATCAATTGTATTAATGTTGTTTTCCGATGACTGGACAACCTTCGACCACATTAATGCCATTTGTATATTTCGATTTTGCCCAGTACACATGTCACTGTAGGCAATAACATGGCATTGGGTCGTTACATTTTCTAAATGCCTCAAACAGCAAGAAGCTACTTCTTGCGATCCCCTGGAAGCAATAGTTTCGTCCCACACATACATATTAACTTTATTATCGTAGAAATTGTGAAAACCCTCGTTTAAAACATACATGTTTCGCTTATAATATGCGATTGAGACAGATAATTTCGGATAAGGTAAGGCTTTTTGTAAGTCAAAAGAGAATACAAAGTATTTATCAGGATTTTTTGATGCCAGAATTTTGTCTTCTTGTAATTCTTTTCTTGCTAATTCAGCATCTTGCAAGTGAACATCATGTCTTTCTATAAGAATTTTTTTTTCTTCGTCATCAGTAGTTGTCTTACTTCTCATGTTTAAGAAATCGCATTTCGCACAGGTATCTTTACGTGGCAAATGGAAGTGTAACTTGAAATCTCGTTTAAAGATTTTCCTGTATGTCCATTCATTAACAACCGAACTTAAGTTATTTTCCTTGCATTTTTCAAAGTATAAATTATACATTTTTTTTATGTTTAATTCAGGATTTAAGAACATTCGTTCTGGATTTTGGGATCGAGTATAGTGACTTTCAAATGCCGGAAAGCTTTTTATGTGGTCAATCACTGTATTCGTCAGTAGCTCACTAGTTCGCCTACAAGAGCCATCCATTTTTCCACGCATGTCTTTTGGAATATTCCTATGCGTTTTTAGGATACGATCAATTCGTCCAATAGATATTTGGAAAGTATCAATGAAAAACTTCTTACATACTAAAATGTTTCCACCAAAAGTGACCAGATAAAATTTGTAAGCATATGCCCTCTTAGTACCCGAATTATTTCTGGGCCTTCTTCTATAGACAGATTCTCGTTGAACATTACAATAGAGAAATACATTTTGCTTATTAAAATTACCTATATTCCAGAACTTATCAAAAATTTCTCTACGTTGTGTTTCATTAATACGTTCTATACATTTCTTCGAGCAATTACAATTTTTAGATTCAAATTTTTTTGCTGGAATGAATTTTCCTCTTTTTGTGTAGTACTTTTGTCCATTATTACGCTTAATTTTGTTTATTTGTTGCAAATATTTTCCTTCATTTTGTTCTGCAGGATCTAAGTTCTCAGTAACAATATCCTCATCTGATGAAGATTCTACCTCTATTACTCTTCTTCTCTTTTTACGATTCGTTAATTTGTTGTTCATAGGGGAATTATTTTCATCCTCTGAATCTAAGCTTATTCTTCTGTTTATATTCATGGGCTTTATGTCTGTGTGAATTTATTTATAATTAAATAAAACAAGTGCTTTCAATTGTTATAAAATAATATTGATTTACCATTTGTTCTTACCTGTATCACTATCTGATGTTAATAATATGAAGTTATCCATTTTAAGAAAAAAATAGAATAAGTAACTTAAATTAGCAACTCTTAATACGTAATATGACACGTAATATAAAACAATTGAAAAATAACAGACTACTGATCGGCAACCATCTGCGAAGCCACCTACGTCTGTTAATTGGACTTACACCACTTTCATAATCGATGATAATGCAATTTCATTTACCGACCAATTTTAAGTTGTACAAAACATGGGAATATTTTAAGAAATTCAACACGGACTAGTTATACATAAAAAATTTACATTAAATTAAGCATGAATTACGTGATATCTCATTTTTTTCAAAAATGGACTTACACCACTTTCAAAATAAACGGTCCATATATGCCAGTATTGCTACACTTGACATTATAACTCCTTATGATAGTTTATATTGTTAATCTATATGGCAGTATTGCTACACTTTACAATATAAAACATCATGATTGTTTATATTGATAATATATATGAAAGTATTGCCACACTTTACATTATAAATCCTCATGATAGTTTATATTAATAATCTATATGCCAGTATTGATAGTTGATATTGATAATCTATATGCTGGTTTTGCTATACTGTACATAATAAATTCTCGTGATGTTTTTACTGATATTCTACATGCCAGTATTGCTTCATTTTACATTATAAATCATCATGATAGTTTATATTGATAAGCAATATGCAAGTATTGCTATGCTTTACATTGTAAATCCCCGTGATATTTTTTTTTTATTATCTATATGCCAGTATTGCTACACTTGACATTATAAATCCTTATAATAGTTTATATTGTTAATCTATATGGCAGTATTGGTACACTTTACATAATAAATGCTCATGATAGTTTACACTGATAATCTACATGCCAGTATTGCTATACTTTACAAAATAAATCAATGTGATGTTTTCATTGATAATGTATATGCCAGTATTGATTCATTTCACGTTATGATAGTTGATATTAATATTCTATATGACAGAATTGCTACACTTTACATTATAAATCCTTATGATGGTTGATATTGATAATCTATATGCCGGTTTTGCTATAATATACATTATAACTTCTCATGATAGTTTCTATTGATAATCTATCTGCCAGTATTTCTGCAATTTACATTATAAATCTCCGTGATGTTTTTTATTGATTATCTACAAGCCAGTATTGCTACACTTTACATTATAAATCCCTGTGATGTGTTCATTGATAATATATATGCCAGTATTGCTTCACTTTACATTATAAATCCTCATGATAGTTTATATTGATAATCTATATGCCAGTATTGCTACACTTTACATTATAAATCCTTATGATGGTTGATATTGATAATCTATATGCCGGTTTTGCTATACTGTACATTATAATTTCTTGTGATGTTTTTTATTGATAATCTACATGGCAGTATTGCTTCTCTTTACATTATAAATCCCGTGATATTTTATATTCATAATCTATATGCCAGTATTGCTACACTTTACATTATAAATCAACATGATAGTTTATATTGATTATCTATATGACTGTATTGCTACACTTTACATTATAAATCCTAATGATGTCTTATATCGATAATCTATATGTCAGTATTGCTACACTTTACATTATAAATCCTCATGATAGTTTATATTGATAATCTATATGCCAGTGTTGCTACACTTTACATTATAAATCCTTATGATGGTTGATATTGATAATCTATATGCCGGTATTGCTATACTGTACATTATAAATTCTCGTGATGTTTTTTATTGACAATCCACATGCCAGTATTGCTTCACTTTACTTTATAAATCATCATGATAGTTTTTATTGATAATCTACATGCCAGTATTGTAACACTTTACAATATAAATCGCTGTGATGTTTTCATTGATAATCTATATGCCAGTATTGCTACACTTTACATTATAAATCCACAAGATAGTTTATATTGATAATATATATCCCAGTATTGCTACACTTCACATTATAACTCCTTATGATGGTTGATATTGATAATGTAAATGCCGGTTTTGCTATATTGTACATGATAAATTCTTGTGATGTTTTTTATTGATAATCTACATGGCAGTATTGCTTCTCTTTACATTATAAACCATCATTATAGTCTATATTGATAATCTACATGCCAGTATTGCTACACTTTACATTATAAATCCCTGTGATGTTTTAATTGAAAATCTATATGCCAGTATTGCTACACTTGACATTATAAATCCCTGTGATGTTTTAATTGATAATCTATATGCCAGTATTGCTACACTTGACATTATAAATCCTTATGATAGTTTATTTTGTTAATCTATATGGCAGTATTGCTACACATTACTTTATAAAACATCATGATTATTTATATTGATAATCTTTATGCCAGCATTGCTACACTTTACATTATAAATTCTCATGATAGTTTATATTGATAATCTATATAACAGTATCGCTACACTTTTCATTATAAATCTTTACTGTGATTGACATTGATAATCTATATGCCGGTATTGCTATACTGTACATTATAAATTCTCATGATAGTTTATATTGATAATCTATATGCCAGTATTGCTGCACTTTACATTATAAATCCCCGTGATGTTTTTTATTGATAATCTACATACCAGTATTGCTACACTTTACATTTTAAATCCCTGTGATGTTTTCATTGATAATCTATATGCCAGTATTGCTACACTTGACATAATAAATCCCTATGATAGTTTATATTGTTAATCTGTTTGGCAGTATTGCTACACTATACATTATAAATTCTCATGATGTATTATATTGATAATCTACTTGCCAGTATTGATACACGTTACATTATAAAACCTCATGATTGTTTATATTGATAATCTATATGCCAGTAGTGCTTCACTTTACATTATAAATCATCATGATAGTTTATATTGAAAATCTACATGCCAGTATTACTACACTTTACATTATAAATTCTTACGATGATTGATATTGATAATCTACATGCCAGTATTGCTTCAGTTTACATTATAAATCATCATGATAGTTCATATTGATAATCAATATGCCAGTATTGCTATACTTTACATTGTAAATTCCCGTGATATTTTTTATTGATTATCTATATGCCAGTATTGCTACACTTGACATTATAAATCCTTATAATAGTTTATATTGTTAATCTATATGGCAGTATTGCTACACTTTACATAATAAATCCTCATGATAGTTTATACTGATAATCTACATGCCATTATTGCGACACTTTACATTATAATTCCCTGTGATGTTTTCATAGATAATATATATGCCTGTATTGCTACAGTTGACATTATAAATTCTCATGATAGTTTATATTGATAATATATATGCCAGTATTGCTGCACTTTACATTATAAATAAACGTGATGTTTTTTATTGATAATCTACACACCAGTATTACTACACTTTACATTATAAATCCCTGTGATGTTTTCATTGATAATCTATATGCTAGTATTGCTACACTTGACATAATAAATCCCTATGATAGTTTATATTGTTAATCTGTTTGGCAGTATTGCTAAACTATACATTATAAATCCTCATGATTTATTATATTGATAATCTACGTGCCAGTATTGCTACACGTTACATTATAAAACCTCATGATTGTTTATATTGATAATGTATATGCCAGTAGTGCTACACTTTACATTATAAATCCTCGTGATAGTTTTTATTGATAATCATATGCCAGTATTGCTACACTTTACATTATAAATCCACGTGATAGTTTATATTGACAATCTATATGGCAGTATTGCTACATTTGACATTATAAATCCTTATGATAGTTTATATTGTTAATCTATATGCCAGTATTGCTACACTTTACATTATAAAACCTCATGATTGTTTATATTGATAATCTATATGCCAGTATTGCTACACTTAACATTATAATTCCTTATGATGGTTGATATTGATAATCTATATGCCGGCTTTGCTATACTGTACATTATAAATTATCATGATAGTTTCTTTTGATAATCTATCTGCCAGTATTTCTGCAGTTTACATTATAAATCTCCGTGATGTTTTTTATTGAATATCTACAAGCCAGTACTGCTACACTTTACATTATAAATCCCTGCGATGTGTTCATTGATAATCTATATGCCAGTATTGCTACACGTTACATTATAAATCCTCATGATAGTTTATATTGATAATCTATATGCCAGTATTGCTACACTTTACATTATAAATCCTTATGATGGTTGATATTGATAATCTATATGCCGGTTTTGCTATACTGTACATTATAAATTCTTGTGATGTATTTTATTGATAATCTACATGGCAGTATTGCTTCTCTTTACATTATAAATCCCGTGATATTTTATATTCATAATCTATATGCCAGTATTGCTACACTTTACATTATAAATCCTCATGATAGTTTATATTGATTATCTATATGACTGTATTGCTACACTTTACATTATAAATCCTAATGATGTCTTATATCGATAATCTATATGCCAGTATTGCTACACTTTACATTATAAATCCTCATGATAGTTTATATTGATAATCTATATGCCAGTGTTGCTACACTTTACATTATAAATCCTTATGATGGTTGATATTGATAATCTATATGCCGGTATTGCTATACTGTAAATTATAAATTCTCGTGATGTTTTTTATTGACAATCCACATGCCAGTATTGCTTCACTTTACTTTATAAATCATCATGATAGTTTTTATTGATAATCTACATACCAATATTGTTACACTTTACAATATAAATCGCTGTGACGTTTTCATTGATAATCTATATGCCAGTATTGCTACACTTCACAATATAAAACCACAAGATAGTTTATATTGATAATATATATCCCAGTATTGCTACACTTCACATTATAACTCCTTATGATGGTTGATATTGATAATGTATATGCCGGTTTTCCTATATTGTACATGATAAATTCTTGTGATGTTTTTTATTGATAATCTACATGGCAGTATTGCTTCCCTTTACATTATAAACCATCATGATAGTCTATATTGATAATCTACATGCCAGTATTGCTACACTTTACATTATAAATCCCTGTGATGTTTTAATTGATAATCTATATGCCAGTATTGCTACACTTGGCATTATAATTCCTTATGATAGTTTCTTGTGTTAATCTATATGGCAGTATTGCTACACATTACTTTATAAAACATCATGATTGTTTATATTGATAATCTATATGCCAGCATTGCTACACTTTACATTATAAATTCTCATGATAGTTTATATTGATAATCTATATAACAGTATTGCTACACTTTTTAGCTCATCGACCTCCTGTCGAAGAGCTATAGTGTTCGGTACGATGTCTGTAGCATTCTCCGATTTTAAAAATTTTTGCGCAGAAATCCCGGACAGACCCCTTGGATCACGAAATGACTATTACAACATGTGACCGTATGTATGTCGTTCGTCCGCTCGCTCGCTCGTACGGTTTTTGTTCCACTAACTCCTCCTAGACTATCCAACCGATCTTGATGAAATTTTTTTTACAAATGCGTATTATGGTCTAGTTGTGCACCTGATTTTTTGTTTTTCAAATTTTCCGTTAGTACTTGAAAAAAAAAAATTTTCCAAAAATTTTTCAGTTTTTATTTTTTTTCTCCTTTATTTTCCACTCTATTGTATTCGAAATATTCTTGCATATGCAGAAAATGGAACAATAATTTTCCATATTTTTTATTTTGAAAAATTATGTAAGACCATTGAAGAAAAAATTATTCTTTTATTAAAACATGAACAAAAGAAGATTAATGCATTTATAGTTGGCTTAGTCTGCTTTGCTTTTGTTAACAGAAGAAAATGGTTTCACACTTGTTTTAAATTTGTTGTTTTACTTCGACCTGGGCACCTACGATTCTAAAAGTGTATTTAGGTAAATAATTTGTGATAAATTCAGAATTGGACATACGTCGATGAGCTGCAGGCATGGGTGACTAACCCATTCTTTGAATACTAGTCATTATAAATCTTTACTGTGATTGACAGTGATAATCTATATGCCGGTATTGCTATATTGTACATTATAAATTCTCATGATAGTTTATATTGATAATCTATATGCCAGTATTGCTGCACTTTACATTATAAATCCCCGTGATGTTTTTATTGATAATCTACATACTAGTATTGCTACACTTTACATTATAAATCCCTGTGATGTTTTCATTGATAATCTATATGCCAGTATTGCTACACTTGACATAATAAATCCCTATGATAGTTTATATTGTTAATCTGTTTGGCAGTATTGCTACACTATACATTATAAATCCTCATGATGTATTATATTGATAATCTACGTGCCAGTATTGCTACACGTTACATTATAAAACCTCATGATTGTTTATATTGATAATCTATATGCCAGTAGTGCTACACTTTACATTATAAATCCTCATGATAGTTTATATTGATAAGCATATGCCAGTATTGCTACACTTTACATTATAAATCCTTATGATGGTTGATATTGATAATCTATATGCCGGTTTAGCAATACTGTACATTATAAATTCTCGTGATGTTTTTTTATTGGTAATCTACATGCCAGTATTGCTACACTTTACATTATAAATAATTACGATGATTGATATAGATAATCTACATGCCAGTATTGCTTCAGTTTACATTATAAATCTTCATGATAGTTTATATTGACAACCAATATGCCAGTATTGCTATACTTTACATTGTAAATTCCCGTGATATTTTTTATTGATTATCTATATGCCAGTATTGCTACACTTGACATTATAAATCCTTATAATAATTTATATTGTTAATCTATATGGCAGTATTGCTACACTTTGCATAATAAATCCTCATGATAGTTTATACTGATAATCTACATGCCATTATTGCGACAATTTACATTATAATACCCTGTGATGTTTTCATTGATAATATATATGCCAGTATTGCTACACTTGACATTAAAACTCCTTATGATAGTTTATATTGTTAATCTATATGGCAGTATTGCTACACTTTACATTATAAAACATCATGATTGTTTATATTGATAATCTATATGAAAGTATTGCCACACTTTACATTATAAATCCTTATGATTGTTTAAATTTATAATCCATATGCAGGTATTGCTACACTTTACATTATAAATCCTCATGATAGTTTATATTGACCATCTATATGACAGTATTGCTACACTTTACATTATAAATCCACGTGATAGTTTATATTGACAATCTATATGGCAGTATTGCTACACTTTACATTATAAAACCTCATGATTGTTTATATTGATAATCTATATGCCAGTATTGCTACACTTAACATTATAAATCCTTATGATGGTTGATATTGATAATCTATATGCCGGTTTTGCTATACTGTACAATATAAATTCTCATGATAGTTTCTATTGATAATCTATCTGCCAGTATTTCTGCACTTTACATTATAAATCTCCGTGATGTTTTTTATTGATTATCTACAAGCCAGTATTGCTACACTTTACATTATAAATCCCTGTGATGTGTTCATTGATAATCTATATGCCAGTATTGCTACACTTTACATTATAAATCCTCATGATAGTTTATATTGATAATCTATATGCCAGTATTGCTACACTTTACATTGTAATTCCTTATGATGGTTGATATTGATAATCGATATGCCGGTTTTGCTATACTGTACATTATAAATTCTTGTGATGTTTTTTATTGATAATCTACATGGCAGTATTGCTTCTCTTTACATTATAAATCCCGTGATATTTTATATTCATAATCTATATGCCAGTATTGCTACACTTTACATTATAAATCCTCATGATAGTTTATATTGATTATCTATATGACTGTATTGCTACACTTTACATTATAAATCCTAATGATGTCTTATATCGATAATCTATATGCCAGTATTGCTACACTTTACATTATAAATCCTCATGATAGTTTATATTGATAATCTATATGCCAGTGTTGCTACACTTTACATTATAAATCCTTATGATGGTTGATATTAATAATCTATATGCCGGTATTGCTATACTGTACATTATAAATTCCCGTGATGTTTTTTATTGACAATCCACAAGCCAGTATTGCTTCACTTTACTTTATAAATCATCATGATAGTTTTTATTGATAATCTACATGCCAATATTGTTACACTTTACAATATAAATCGCTGTGACGTTTTCATTGATAATCTATATGCCAGTATTGCTACACTTCACATTATAAATCCACAAGATAGTTTATATTGATAATATATATCCCAGTATTGCTACACTTCACATTATAACTCCTTATGATGGTTGATATTGATAATGTATATGCCGGTTTTGCTATATTGTACATGATAAATTCTTGTGATGTTTTTTATTGATAATCTACATGGCAGTATTGCTTCCCTTTACATTATAAACCATCATGATAGTCTATATTGATAATCTACATGCCAGTATTGCTACACTTTACATTATAAATCCCTGTGATGTTTTAATTGATAATCTATATGCCAGTATTGCTACACTTGACATTATAAATCCTTATGAGAGTTTATATTGTTAATCTATATGCCAGTATTGCTACACTTTACATTATAAAACCTCATGATTGTTTATATTGATAATCTATATGCCAGCATTGCTACACTTAACATTATAAATCCTTATGATGGTTGATATTGATAATCTATAAGCCGGTTTTGCTATACTGTACATTAAAAATTCTCGTGATGTTTTTTATTGATAATCTACATGCCAGTATTGCTTCACTTTACATTATAAATCATCATGACAGTTTATTTTTATAATCTACATGCTAGTATTGCTACACTACACAATATAAATCCCTGTGATATTTTCGTTGATAATCTATATGCCAGTATTGCTACACTTTACATTATAAATCCTTATGATGGTTGATATTGATAGTCTATATGCCGGTTTTGCTATACTGTACATTATAAATTCTCATGATAGTTTCTATTGATAATCTATCTGCCAGTATTTCTGCACTTCACATTATAAATCTCCGTGATGTTTTTTATTGAATATCTACAAGCCAGTATTGCTACACTTTACATTATAAATCCCTGTGATGTTTTAATTGATAATCTATATGCCAGTATTGCTACACTTGACATTATAAATCCTTATGATAGTTTCTTCTGTTAATCTATATGGCAGTATTGCTACACATTACTTTATAAAACATCATGATTGTTTATATTGATAATCTATATGCCAGCATTGCTACACTTTACATTATAAATTCTCATGATAGTTTATATTGATAATCTATATAACAGTATTGCTACACTTTTCATTATAAATCTTTACTGTGATTGACAGTGATAATCTATATGCCGGTATTGCTATACTGTACATTATAAATTCTCATGATAGTTTATATTGATAATCTATATGCCAGTATTGCTGCACTTTACATTATAAATCCCCGTGATGTTTTTTATTGATAATCTACATACCAGTATTGCTACACTTTACATTATAAATCCCTGTTATGTTTTCATTGATAATCTATATGCCAGTATTGCTACACTTGACATAATAAATCCCTATGATAGTTTATATTGTTAATCTGTTTGGCAGTATTGCTACACTATACATTATAAATCCTCATGATGTATTATATTGATAATCTACGTGCCAGTATTGCTACACGTTACATTATAAAATCTCATGATTGTTTATATTGATAATCTATATGCCAGTAGTGCTACACTTTACATTATAAATCCTCATGATAGTTTATATTGATAATCATATGCCAGTATTGCTACACTTTACATTATAAATCCTTATGACGGTTGATATTGATAATCTATATGCCGGTTTAGCAATACTGTACATTATAAATTCTTGTGATGTTTTTTATTGATAATCTACATGGCAGTATTGCTTCTCTTTACATTATAGATCCCGTGATATTTTATATTCATGATCTATATGCTAGTATTGCTACACTTTACATTATAAATCCTCATGATAGTTTATATTGATAATCTATATGCCAGTGTTGCTACACTTTACATTATAAATCCTTATGATGGTTGATATTGATAATCTATATGCCGGTATTGCTATACTGTACATTATAAATTCTCGTGATGTTTTTTATTGACAATCCACATGCCAGTATTGCTTCACTTTACTTTATAAATCATCATGATAATTTTTATTGATAACCTACATGCCAATATTGTTACACTTTACAATATAAATCGCTGTGACGTTTTCATTGATAATCTATTTGCCAGTATTGCTACATTTTACATTATAAATCCACAAGATAGTTTATATTGATAATATATATCCCAGTATTGCTACACTTCACATTATAACTCCTTATGATGGTTGATATTGATAATGTATATGCCGGTTTTGCTATATTGTACATGATAAATTCTTGTGATGTTTTTTATTGATAATCTACATGGCAGTATTGCTTCCCTTTACATTATAAACCATCATGATAGTCTATATTGATAATCTACATGCCAGTATTGCTACACTTTACATTATAAATCCCTGTGATGTTTTAATTGATAATCTATATGCCAGTATTGCTACACTTGACATTATAAATCCTTATGATAGTTTCTTTTGTTAATCTATATGGCAGTATTGCTACACATTACTTTATAAAACATCATGATTTTTTTATATTGATAATCTATATGCCAGCATTGCTACACTTTACATTATAAATTCTCATGATAGTTTATATTGATAATCTATATAACAGTATTGCTACACTTTTCATTATAAATCTTTACTGTGATTGACAGTGATAATCTATATGCCGGTATTGCTATACTGTACATTATAAAATCTCATGATAGTTTATATTGATAATCTATATGCCAGTATTGCTGAACTTTACATTATAAATTCCCGTGATGTTTTTTATTGATAATCTACATACCAGTATTGCTACACTTTACATTATAAATCCCCGTGATGTGTTTATTGATAATCTACATACTAGTATTGCTACACTTTACATTATAAATCCCTGTGATGTTTTCATTGATAATCTATATGCCAGTATTGCTACACTTGACATAATAAATCCCTATGATAGTTTATATTGTTAATCTGTTTGGCAGTATTGCTACACTATACATTATAAATCCTCATGATGTATTATATTGATAATCTACGTGCCAGTATTGCTACACGTTACATTATAAAACCTCATGATTGTTTATATTGATAATCTATATGCCAGTAGTGCTACACTTTACATTATAAATCCTCATGATAGTTTATATTGATAAGCATATGCCAGTATTGCTACACTTTACATTATAAATCCTTATGATGGTTGATATTGATAATCTATATGCCGGTTTAGCAATACTGTACATTATAAATTCTCGTGATGTTTTTTTATTGGTAATCTACATGCCAGTATTGCTACACTTTACATTATAAATAATTACGATGATTGATATAGATAATCTACATGCCAGTATTGCTTCAGTTTACATTATAAATCTTCATGATAGTTTATATTGACAACCAATATGCCAGTATTGCTATACTTTACATTGTAAATTCCCGTGATATTTTTTATTGATTATCTATATGCCAGTATTGCTACACTTGACATTATAAATCCTTATAATAATTTATATTGTTAATCTATATGGCAGTATTGCTACACTTTGCATAATAAATCCTCATGATAGTTTATACTGATAATCTACATGCCATTATTGCGACAATTTACATTATAATACCCTGTGATGTTTTCATTGATAATATATATGCCAGTATTGCTACACTTGACATTATAACTCCTTATGATAGTTTATATTGTTAATCTGTATGGCAGTATTGCTAAACTTTACATTATAAAACATCATGATTGTTTATATTGATAATCTATATGAAAGTATTGCCACACTTTACATTATAAATCCTTATGATTGTTTAAATTTATAATCCATATGCAGGTATTGCTACACTTTACATTATAAATCCTCGTGATAGTTTATATTGACCATCTATATGACAGTATTGCTACACTTTACATTATAAATCCACGTGATAGTTTATATTGACAATCTATATGGCAGTATTGCTACACTTTACATTATAAAACCTCATGATTGTTTATATTGATAATCTATATGCCAGTATTGCTACACTTAACATTATAAATCCTTATGATGGTTGATATTGATAATCTATATGCCGGTTTTGCTATACTGTACAATATAAATTCTCATGATAGTTTCTATTGATAATCTATCTGCCAGTATTTCTGCACTTTACATTATAAATCTCCGTGATGTTTTTTATTGATTATCTACAAGCCAGTATTGCTACACTTTACATTATAAATCCCTGTGATGTGTTCATTGATAATCTATATGCCAGTATTGCTACACTTTACATTATAAATCCTCATGATAGTTTATATTGATAATCTATATGCCAGTATTGCTACACTTTACATTGTAATTCCTTATGATGGTTGATATTGATAATCGATATGCCGGTTTTGCTATACTGTACATTATAAATTCTTGTGATGTTTTTTATTGATAATCTACATGGCAGTATTGCTTCTCTTTACATTATAAATCCCGTGATATTTTATATTCATAATCTATATGCCAGTATTGCTACACTTTACATTATAAATCCTCATGATAGTTTATATTGATTATCTATATGACTGTATTGCTACACTTTACATTATAAATCCTAATGATGTCTTATATCGATAATCTATATGCCAGTATTGCTACACTTTACATTATAAATCCTCATGATAGTTTATATTGATAATCTATATGCCAGTGTTGCTACACTTTACATTATAAATCCTTATGATGGTTGATATTAATAATCTATATGCCGGTATTGCTATACTGTACATTATAAATTCCCGTGATGTTTTTTATTGACAATCCACATGCCAGTATTGCTTCACTTTACTTTATAAATCATCATGATAGTTTTTATTGATAATCTACATGCCAATATTGTTACACTTTACAATATAAATCGCTGTGACGTTTTCATTGATAATCTATATGCCAGTATTGCTACACTTCACATTATAAATCCACAAGATAGTTTATATTGATAATATATATCCCAGTATTGCTACACTTCACATTATAACTCCTTATGATGGTTGATATTGATAATGTATATGCCGGTTTTGCTATATTGTACATGATAAATTCTTGTGATGTTTTTTATTGATAATCTACATGGCAGTATTGCTTCCCTTTACATTATAAACCATCATGATAGTCTATATTGATAATCTACATGCCAGTATTGCTACACTTTACATTATAAATCCCTGTGATGTTTTAATTGATAATCTATATGCCAGTATTGCTACACTTGACATTATAAATCCTTATGAGAGTTTATATTGTTAATCTATATGCCAGTATTGCTACACTTTACATTATAAAACCTCATGATTGTTTATATTGATAATCTATATGCCAGCATTGCTACACTTAACATTATAAATCCTTATGATGGTTGATATTGATAATCTATATGCCGGTTTTGCTATACTGTACATTAAAAATTCTCGTGATGTTTTTTATTGATAATCTACATGCCAGTATTGCTTCACTTTACATTATAAATCATCATGACAGTTTATTTTTATAATCTACATGCCAGTATTGCTACACTACACAATATAAATCCCTGTGATATTTTCGTTGATAATCTATATGCCAGTATTGCTACACTTTACATTATAAATCCTTATGATGGTTGATATTGATAGTCTATATGCCGGTTTTGCTATACTGTACATTATAAATTCTCATGATAGTTTCTATTGATAATCTATCTGCCAGTATTTCTGCACTTCACATTATAAATCTCCGTGATGTTTTTTATTGAATATCTACAAGCCAGTATTGCTACACTTTACATTATAAATCCCTGTGATGTTTTAATTGATAATCTATATGCCAGTATTGCTACACTTGACATTATAAATCCTTATGATAGTTTCTTCTGTTAATCTATATGGCAGTATTGCTACACATTACTTTATAAAACATCATGATTGTTTATATTGATAATCTATATGCCAGCATTGCTACACTTTACATTATAAATTCTCATGATAGTTTATATTGATAATCTATATAACAGTATTGCTACACTTTTCATTATAAATCTTTACTGTGATTGACAGTGATAATCTATATGCCGGTATTGCTATACTGTACATTATAAATTCTCATGATAGTTTATATTGATAATCTATATGCCAGTATTGCTGCACTTTACATTATAAATCCCCGTGATGTTTTTTATTGATAATCTACATACCAGTATTGCTACACTTTACATTATAAATCCCTGTTATGTTTTCATTGATAATCTATATGCCAGTATTGCTACACTTGACATAATAAATCCCTATGATAGTTTATATTGTTAATCTGTTTGGCAGTATTGCTACACTATACATTATAAATCCTCATGATGTATTATATTGATAATCTACGTGCCAGTATTGCTACACGTTACATTATAAAATCTCATGATTGTTTATATTGATAATCTATATGCCAGTAGTGCTACACTTTACATTATAAATCCTCATGATAGTTTATATTGATAATCATATGCCAGTATTGCTACACTTTACATTATAAATCCTTATGACGGTTGATATTGATCATCTATATGCCGGTTTAGCAATACTGTACATTATAAATTCTTGTGATGTTTTTTATTGATAATCTACATGGCAGTATTGCTTCTCTTTACATTATAGATCCCGTGATATTTTATATTCATGATCTATATGCCAGTATTGCTACACTTTACATTATAAATCCTCATGATAGTTTATATTGATAATCTATATGCCAGTGTTGCTACACTTTACATTATAAATCCTTATGATGGTTGATATTGATAATCTATATGCCGGTATTGCTATACTGTACATTATAAATTCTCGTGATGTTTTTTATTGACAATCCACATGCCAGTATTGCTTCACTTTACTTTATAAATCATCATGATAATTTTTATTGATAACCTACATGCCAATATTGTTACACTTTACAATATAAATCGCTGTGACGTTTTCATTGATAATCTATATGCCAGTATTGCTACATTTTACATTATAAATCCACAAGATAGTTTATATTGATAATATATATCCCAGTATTGCTACACTTCACATTATAACTCCTTATGATGGTTGATATTGATAATGTATATGCCGGTTTTGCTATATTGTACATGATAAATTCTTGTGATGTTTTTTATTGATAATCTACATGGCAGTATTGCTTCCCTTTACATTATAAACCATCATGATAGTCTATATTGATAATCTACATGCCAGTATTGCTACACTTTACATTATAAATCCCTGTGATGTTTTAATTGATAATCTATATGCCAGTATTGCTACACTTGACATTATAAATCCTTATGATAGTTTCTTTTGTTAATCTATATGGCAGTATTGCTACACATTACTTTATAAAACATCATGATTTTTTTATATTGATAATCTATATGCCAGCATTGCTACACTTTACATTATAAATTCTCATGATAGTTTATATTGATAATCTATATAACAGTATTGCTACACTTTTCATTATAAATCTTTACTGTGATTGACAGTGATAATCTATATGCCGGTATTGCTATACTGTACATTATAAAATCTCATGATAGTTTATATTGATAATCTATATGCCAGTATTGCTGAACTTTACATTATAAATTCCCGTGATGTTTTTTATTGATAATCTACATACCAGTATTGCTACACTTTACATTATAAATCCCCGTGATGTTTTTATTGATAATCTACATACTAGTATTGCTACACTTTACATTATAAATCCCTGTGATGTTTTCATTGATAATCTATATGCCAGTATTGCTACACTTGACATAATAAATCCCTATGATAGTTTATATTGTTAATCTGTTTGGCAGTATTGCTACACTATACATTATAAATCCTCATGATGTATTATATTGATAATCTACGTGCCAGTATTGCTACACGTTACATTATAAAACCTCATGATTGTTTATATTGATAATCTATATGCCAGTAGTGCTACACTTTACATTATAAATCCTCATGATAGTTTATATTGATAAGCATATGCCAGTATTGCTACACTTTACATTATAAATCCTTATGATGGTTGATATTGATAATCTATATGCCGGTTTAGCAATACTGTACATTATAAATTCTCGTGATGTTTTTTTATTGGTAATCTACATGCCAGTATTGCTACACTTTACATTATAAATAATTACGATGATTGATATAGATAATCTACATGCCAGTATTGCTTCAGTTTACATTATAAATCTTCATGATAGTTTATATTGACAACCAATATGCCAGTATTGCTATACTTTACATTGTAAATTCCCGTGATATTTTTTATTGATTATCTATATGCCAGTATTGCTACACTTGACATTATAAATCCTTATAATAATTTATATTGTTAATCTATATGGCAGTATTGCTACACTTTGCATAATAAATCCTCATGATAGTTTATACTGATAATCTACATGCCATTATTGCGACAATTTACATTATAATACCCTGTGATGTTTTCATTGATAATATATATGCCAGTATTGCTACACTTGACATTATAACTCCTTATGATAGTTTATATTGTTAATCTATATGGCAGTATTGCTACACTTTACATTATAAAACATCATGATTGTTTATATTGATAATCTATATGAAAGTATTGCCACACTTTACATTATAAATCCTTATGATTGTTTAAATTTATAATCCATATGCAGGTATTGCTACACTTTACATTATAAATCCTCATGATAGTTTATATTGACCATCTATATGACAGTATTGCTACACTTTACATTATAAATCCACGTGATAGTTTATATTGACAATCTATATGGCAGTATTGCTACACTTTACATTATAAAACCTCATGATTGTTTATATTGATAATCTATATGCCAGCATTGCTACACTTAACATTATAAATCCTTATGATGGTTGATATTGATAATCTATAAGCCGGTTTTGCTATACTGTACATTAAAAATTCTCGTGATGTTTTTTATTGATAATCTACATGCCAGTATTGCTTCACTTTACATTATAAATCATCATGACAGTTTATTTTTATAATCTACATGCCAGTATTGCTACACTACACAATATAAATCCCTGTGATATTTTCGTTGATAATCTATATGCCAGTATTGCTACACTTTACATTATAAATCCTTATGATGGTTGATATTGATAGTCTATATGCCGGTTTTGCTATACTGTACATTATAAATTCTCATGATAGTTTCTATTGATAATCTATCTGCCAGTATTTCTGCACTTCACATTATAAATCTCCGTGATGTTTTTTATTGAATATCTACAAGCCAGTATTGCTACACTTTACATTATAAATCCTTGTGATGTTTTAATTGATAATCTATATGCCAGTATTGCTACACTTGACATTATAAATCCTTATGATAGTTTCTTCTGTTAATCTATATGGCAGTATTGCTACACATTACTTTATAAAACATCATGATTGTTTATATTGATAATCTATATGCCAGCATTGCTACACTTTACATTATAAATTCTCATGATAGTTTATATTGATAATCTATATAACAGTATTGCTACACTTTTCATTATAAATCTTTACTGTGATTGACAGTGATAATCTATATGCCGGTATTGCTATACTGTACATTATAAATTCTCATGATAGTTTATATTGATAATCTATATGCCAGTATTGCTGCACTTTACATTATAAATCCCCGTGATGTTTTTTATTGATAATCTACATACCAGTATTGCTACACTTTACATTATAAATCCCTGTTATGTTTTCATTGATAATCTATATGCCAGTATTGCTACACTTGACATAATAAATCCCTATGATAGTTTATATTGTTAATCTGTTTGGCAGTATTGCTACACTATACATTATAAATCCTCATGATGTATTATATTGATAATCTACGTGCCAGTATTGCTACACGTTACATTATAAAATCTCATGATTGTTTATATTGATAATCTATATGCCAGTAGTGCTACACTTTACATTATAAATCCTCATGATAGTTTATATTGATAATCATATGCCAGTATTGCTACACTTTACATTATAAATCCTTATGACGGTTGATATTGATAATCTATATGCCGGTTTAGCAATACTGTACATTATAAATTCTTGTGATGTTTTTTATTGATAATCTACATGGCAGTATTGCTTCTCTTTACATTATAGATCCCGTGATATTTTATATTCATGATCTATATGCCAGTATTGCTACACTTTACATTATAAATCCTCATGATAGTTTATATTGATAATCTATATGCCAGTGTTGCTACACTTTACATTATAAATCCTTATGATGGTTGATATTGATAATCTATATGCCGGTATTGCTATACTGTACATTATAAATTCTCGTGATGTTTTTTATTGACAATCCACATGCCAGTATTGCTTCACTTTACTTTATAAATCATCATGATAATTTTTATTGATAACCTACATGCCAATATTGTTACACTTTACAATATAAATCGCTGTGACGTTTTCATTGATAATCTATATGCCAGTATTGCTACATTTTACATTATAAATCCACAAGATAGTTTATATTGATAATATATATCCCAGTATTGCTACACTTCACATTATAACTCCTTATGATGGTTGATATTGATAATGTATATGCCGGTTTTGCTATATTGTACATGATAAATTCTTGTGATGTTTTTTATTGATAATCTACATGGCAGTATTGCTTCCCTTTACATTATAAACCATCATGATAGTCTATATTGATAATCTACATGCCAGTATTGCTACACTTTACATTATAAATCCCTGTGATGTTTTAATTGATAATCTATATGCCAGTATTGCTACACTTGACATTATAAATCCTTATGATAGTTTCTTTTGTTAATCTATATGGCAGTATTGCTACACATTACTTTATAAAACATCATGATTTTTTTATATTGATAATCTATATGCCAGCATTGCTACACTTTACATTATAAATTCTCATGATAGTTTATATTGATAATCTATATAACAGTATTGCTACACTTTTTATTATAAATCTTTACTGTGATTGACAGTGATAATCTATATGCCGGTATTGCTATACTGTACATTATAAAATCTCATGATAGTTTATATTGATAATCTATATGCCAGTATTGCTGAACTTTACATTATAAATTCCCGTGATGTTTTTTATTGATAATCTACATACCAGTATTGCTACACTTTACATTATAAATCCCTGTGATGTTTTCATTGATAATCTATATGCCAGTATTGCTACACTTGACATAATAAATCCCTATGATAGTTTATATTGTTAATCTGTTTGGCAGTATTGCTACACTATACATTATAAATCCTCATGATGTATTATATTGATAATCTACGTGCCAGTATTGCTACATGTTACATTATAAACCCTCATGATTGTTTATATTAATAATCTATATGCCAGTAGTGCTACACTTTACATTATAAATCCTCATGATAGTTTATATTGATAATCATATGCCAGTATTTCTACACTTTACATTATAAATCCTTATGAAGGTTGATATTGATAATCTATATGCCGGTTTAGCTATACTGTACATTATAAATTCTCGTGATGTTTTTTTATTGATAATCTATATGCCAGTATTGCTTTACTTTACATTATAAATCATCATGATAGTTTATTTTGATAATCTACATGCCAGTATTGCTACACTTTACATTATAAATCCTTACGATGATTGATATTGATAATCTACATGACAGTATTGCTTCAGTTTACATTAAAAATCATCATGATAGTTTATATTGATAATCAATATGCCAGTATTGCTATACTTTACATTGTAAATTTCCGTGATATTTTTTATTGATTATCTATATGCCAGTATTGCTACACTTGACATTATAAATCCTTATAATAGTTTATATTGTTAATCTATATGGCAGTATTGCTACACTTTGCATAATAAATCCTCATGATAGTTTATACTGATAATCTACATGCCATTATTGCGACACTTTACATTATAATTCCCTGTGATGTTTTCATTGATAATATATATGCCAGTATTGCTACACTTGACATTATAACTACTTATGATAGTTTATATTGTTAATCTATATGGCAGTATTGCTACACTTTACATTATAAAACATCATGATTGTTTATATTGATAATCTATATGAAAGTATTGCCACACTTTACATTATAAATCCTTATGATTGTTTAAATTTATAATCCATATGTAGGTATTGCTACACTTTACATTATAAATCCTCATGATAGTTTATATTGACCATCTATATGACAGTATTGCTACACTTTACATAATAAATCCACGTGATAGTTTATATTGACAATCTATATGGCAGTATTGCTACATTTGACATTATAAATCCTTATGATAGTTTATATTGTTAATCTATATGCCAGTATTGCTACACTTTACATTATAAAACCTCATGATTGTTTATATTGATAATCTATATGCCAGTATTGCTACACTTAACATTATAAATCCTTATGATGGTTGATATTGATAATCTATATGCCGGTTTTGCTATACTGTACATTATAAATTCTCGTGATGTTTCATATTGATAATCTACATGCCAGTATTTCTTCGCTTTACATTATAAAAACTCATAATAGTTTATATTGATAATCTATATGCCAGTATTGCTACAATTGACATTAAAAATCCTCATAATGTTTTATATAGATTTTCCATATTATAGTATTGCTACACTATACATTATAAATCCTCATGATGTATTATATTGATAATCTACGTGCCAGTATTGCTAAACTTTACATTATAAAACCTCATGATTGTTTATATTGATAATCTATATGCCAGTATTCCTACACTTTACATTATAAATCCTCATGATAGTTTATATTAATAATCTATATGCCAGTATTGATGGTTGATATTGATAATCTATATGCTGGTTTTGCTATACTATACATTATAACTTCTCATGATAGTTTCTATTGAAAATCTATCTGCCAGTATTTCTGCTCTTTACATTATAAATCTCCGTGATGTTTTTTATTGAATATCTACAAGCCAGTATTGCTACACTTTACATTATAAATCCCTGTGATGTTTTCATTGATAATCTATATGCCAGTAATGTTACACTTGACATTATAAATCCTTATGATAGTTTCTTTTGTTAATCTATATGGCAGTATTGCTACACATTACTTTATAAAACATCGTGATTGTTTATATTGATAATCTATATGCCAGCATTGCTACACTTTACATTATAAATTCTCATGATAGTTTATAATGATAATCTATATGCCAGTATTGCTACACTTTTCATTATAAATCTTTACTGTGATTGGCATTGATAATCTATATGCCGGTATTGCTATACTGTACATTATAAATTCTCATGATAGTTTATATTGATAATCTATATGCCAGTATTGCTGCACTTTACATTATAAATCCCCGTGATGTTTTTTATTGATAATCTACTTACCAGTATTGCTACACTTTACATTATAAATCCCTGTGATGTTTTCATTGATAATCTATATGCCAGTATTGCTACACTTGACATAATAAATCCCTATGATAGTTTATATTGTTAATCTGTTTGGCAGTATTGCTACACTATACATTATAAATCCTCATGATGTATTATATTGATAATCTACGTGCCAGTATTGCTACACGTTACATTATAAAACCTCATGATTGTTTATATTGATAATCTATATGCCAGTAGTGCTACACTTTACATTATAAATCCTCATGATAGTTTATATTGATAATCATATGCCACTATTGCTACACTTTACATTATAAATCCTTATGATGGTTGACATTATAATCTATATGCCGTTTTAGCAATACTGTACATTATAAATTCTCGTGATGTTTTTTTATTGGTAAACTACATGCCAGTATTGCTTTACTTTACATTATAAATCATCATGATTGTTTATATTGAAAATCTACATGCCAGTATTGCTACACTTTACATTATAAATCCTTACGATGATTGATATTGATAATCTACATGCCAGTATTGCTTCAGTTTACATTATAAATCATCATGATAGTTTATATTGATAATCAATATGCCAGTATTGCTATACTTTACATTGAAAATTCCCGTGATATATTTTATTGATTATCTATATGCCAGTATTGCTACACTTGACATTATAAATCCTTATAATAGTTTATATTGTTAATCTATATGGCAGTATTGCTACACTTTGCATAATAAATCCTCATGATAGTTTATACTGATAATCTACATGCCATTATTGCGACACTTTACATTATAATTCCCTGTGATGTTTTCATTGATAATATATGGACCGTTTATTTTGAAAGTGGTGTAAGTCCATTTTCTCTTGTTTCGAGAAAATTAAAGGTTAGCATATCTGTTAATTAAAAAATTTAGGCAAATTATATGAAGTCTGGCAATGTTTCTACTGTTTTATCTATATTGAATTTGATTATATAAATTTGTTTTAGGCGAATTAGCCTATAATAATATGTATTTATAGGCTATAAATGGACTTACACCACTTTCAAAATTAGACAATTGTAAAAATCGTTTAATTTCAATTTTGAAAAATGAAATATCACTTAAAATATACTTCATTTTAATACCAATTTTGTTTATAAATACGCATGACATGACATAAAATAGTAGTATTTTTAATTTTAGACGATAATTACATCTTCAAAATTACAAGATCTTGATAGTATTTACTTATGCTCTGCATGTGGCAGTGTTTCGAAATATGCATGATGCACCGGAGGTATATAAGGTAATAACTGCTTGATATCTTTATATTTTTCATAAGTAATGGGCCTGGCATATTGGTACAAAGGCGTCAGGGCGATTTTATCAAATGTTAGCGGTCTTCCAGGACGTGTAGGTAATAAATTTACAGTTTTAAATTCTTTGTCCTTCATCGATGTTTTATATAAAATAGTGTATGGTGCACTTCTAAAAAACCTCATCCAACATATTTGCAACCAATTTACCTGTTCTCCATTAGTATTTTTTCTTATCTGTTTTTTAACCGCATTTTGAAGATTTTTTATTGAAACGAAATTCTCTCGTTTCATTTCATGTAAAATGAATTTGTCATGTTTTCTACATTGTGTTATTACATCATAATAATCTTGTGGTGTATACAGAAAATTCTTTTTTCGCAATGCCATTTCTATAATTCCAAAATCTGCATCGTTCGGAAGGTATGAATGCCCCGAGAGTAAAAATTTGTGATCAATTGTATTAATGTTGTTTTCCGATGACTGGACAACCTTCGACCACATTAATGTCATTTGTATATTTCGATTTTGCCCAGTACACATGTCACTGTAGGCAATAACATGGCATTGGGTCGTTACATTTTCTAAATGCCTCAAACAGCAAGAAGCTGTTTCTTGCGATCCCCTGGAAGCAATAGTTTCGTCCCACACATACATATTAACTTTATTATCGTAGAAATTGTGAAAACCCTCGTTTAAAACATACATGTTTCGCTTATAATATGCGATTGAGACAGATAATTTCGGATAAGGTAAGGCTTTTTGTAAGTCAAAAGAGAATACAAAGTATTTATCAGGATTTTTTGATGCCAGAATTTTGTCTTCTTGTAATTCTTTTCTTGCTAATTCAGCATCTTGCAAGTGAACATCATGTCTTTCTATAAGAATTTTTTTTTCTTCGTCATCAGTAGTTGTCTTACTTCTCATGTTTAAGAAATCGCATTTCGCACAGGTATCTTTACGTGGCAAATGGAAGTGTAACTTGAAATCTTGTTTAAAGATTTTCCTGTATGTCCATTCATTAACAACCGAACTTAAGTTATTTTCCTTGCATTTTTCAAAGTATAAATTATACATTTTTTTTATGTTTAATTCAGGATTTAAGAACATTCGTTCTGGATTTTGGGATCGAGTATAGTGACTTTCAAATGCCGGAAAGCTTTTTATGTGGTCAATCACTGTATTCGTCAGTAGCTCACTAGTTCGCCTACAAGAGCCATCCATTTTTCCACGCATGTCTTTTGGAATATTCCTATGCGTTTTTAGGATACGATCAATTCGTCCAATAGATATTTGGAAAGTATCAATGAAAAACTTCTTACATACTAAAATGTTTCCACCAAAAGTGACCAGATAAAATTTGTAAGCATATGCCCTCTTAGTACCCGAATTATTTCTGGGCCTTCTTCTATAGACAGATTCTCGTTGAACATTACAATAGAGAAATACATTTTGCTTATTAAAATTACCTATATTCCAGAACTTATCAAAAATTTCTCTACGTTGTGTTTCATTAATACGTTCTATACATTTCTTCGAGCAATTACAATTTTTAGATTCAAATTTTTTTGCTGGAATGAATTTTCCTCTTTTTGTGTAGTACTTTTGTCCATTATTACGCTTAATTTTGTTTATTTGTTGCAAATATTTTCCTTCATTTTGTTCTGCAGGATCTAAGTTCTCAGTAACAATATCCTCATCTGATGAAGATTCTACCTCTATTACTCTTCTTCTCTTTTTACGATTCGTTAATTTGTTGTTCATAGGGGAATTATTTTCATCCTCTGAATCTAAGCTTATTCTTCTGTTTATATTCATGGGCTTTATGTCTGTGTGAATTTATTTATAATTAAATAAAACAAGTGCTTTCAATTGTTATAAAATAATATTGATTTACCATTTGTTCTTACCTGTATCACTATCTGATGTTAATAATATGAAGTTATCCATTTTAAGAAAAAAATAGAATAAGTAACTTAAATTAGCAAATCTTAATACGTAATATGACACGTAATATAAAACAATTGAAAAATAACAGACTACTGATCGGCAACCATCTGCGAAGCCACCTACGTCTGTTAATTGGACTTACACCACTTTCATAATCGATGATAATGCAATTTCATTTACCGACCAATTTTAAGTTGTACAAAACATGGGAATATTTTAAGAAATTCAACACGGACTAGTTATACATAAAAAATTTACATTAAATTAAGCATGAATTACGTGATATCTCATTTTTTTCAAAAATGGACTTACACCACTTTCAAAATAAACGGTCCATATATGCCAGTATTGCTACACTTGACATTATAACTCCTTATGATAGTTTATATTGTTAATCTATATGGCAGTATTGCTACACTTTACAATATAAAACATCATGATTGTTTATATTGATAATATATATGAAAGTATTGCCACACTTTACATTATAAATCCTCATGATAGTTTATATTAATAATCTATATGCCAGTATTGATGGTTGATATTGATAATCTATATGCTGGTTTTGCTATACTGTACATAATAAATTCTCGTGATGTTTTTACTGATATTCTACATGCCAGTATTGCTTCATTTTACATTATAAATCATCATGATAGTTTATATTGATAAGCAATATGCAAGTATTGCTATGCTTTACATTGTAAATCCCCGTGATATTTTTTATTGATTATCTATATGCCAGTATTGCTACACTTGACATTATAAATACTTATAACAGTTTATATTGTTAATCTATATGGCAGTATTGGTACACTTTACATAATAAATCCTCATGATAGTTTACACTGATAATCTACATGCCAGTATTGCTATACTTTACAAAATAAATCAATGTGATGTTTTCATTGATAATGTATATGCCAGTATTGATTCATTTCACATTATGATAGTTGATATTAATATTCTATATGACAGAATTGCTACACTTTACATTATAAATCCTTATGATGGTTGATATTGATAAACTATATGCCGGTTTTACTATAATATACATTATAACTTCTCATGATAGTTTCTATTGATAATCTATCTGCCAGTATTTTTGCAATTTACATTATAAATCTCCGTGATGTTTTTTATTGATTATCTACAAGCCAGTATTGCTACACTTTACATTATAAATCCCTGTGATGTGTTCATTGATAATATATATGCCAGTATTGCTACACTTTACATTATAAATCCTCATGATAGTTTATATTGATAATCTATATGCCAGTATTGCTACACTTTACATTATAAATCCTTATGATGGTTGATATTGATAATCTATATGCCGGTTTTGCTATACTGTACATTATAATTTCTTGTGATGTTTTTTATTGATAATCTACATGGCAGTATTGCTTCTCTTTACATTATAAATCCCGTGATATTTTATATTCATAATCTATATGCCAGTATTGCTACACTTTACATTATAAATAAACATGATAGTTTATATTGATTATCTATATGACTGTATTGCTACACTTTACATTATAAATCCTAATGATGTCTTATAACGATAATCTATATGCCAGTATTGCTACACTTTACATTATAAATCCTCATGATAGTTTATATTGATAATCTATATGCCAGTGTTGCTACACTTTACATTATAAATCCTTATGATGGTTGATATTGATAATCTATATGCCGGTATTGCTATACTGTACATTATAAATTCTCGTGATGTTTTTTATTGACAATCCACATGCCAGTATTGCTTCACTTTACTTTATAAATCATGATGATAGTTTTTATTGATAATCTACATGCCAGTATTGTTACACTTTACAATATAAATCGCTGTGATGTTTTCATTGATAATCTATATGCCAGTATTGCTACACTTTACATTATAAATCCACAAGATAGTTTATATTGATAATATATATCCCAGTATTGCTACACTTCACATTATAACTCCTTATGATGGTTGATATTGATAATGTAAATGCCGGTTTTGCTATATTGTACATGATAAATTCTTGTGATGTTTTTTATTGATAATCTACATGGCAGTATTGCTTCTCTTTACATTATAAACCATCATTATAGTCTATATTGATAATCTACATGCCAGTATTGCTACACTTTACATTATAAATCCCTGTGATGTTTTAATTGATAATCTATATGCCAGTATTGCTACACTTGACATTATAAATCCCTGTGATGTTTTAATTGATAATCTATATGCCAGTATTGCTACACTTGACATTATAAATCCTTTTGATAGTTTATTTTGTTAATCTATATGGCAGTATTGCTACACATTACTTTATAAAACATCATGATTATTTATATTGATAATCTTTATGCCAGCATTGCTACACTATACATTATAAATTCTCATGATAGTTTATATTGATAATCTATATAACAGTATTGCTACACTTTTCATTATAAATCTTTACTGTGATTGACATTGATAATCTATATGCCGGTATTGCTATACTGTACATTATAAATTCTCATGATAGTTTATATTGATAATCTATATGCCAGTATTGCTGCACTTTACATTATAAATCCCCGTGATGTTTTTTATTGATAATCTACATACCAGTATTGCTACACTTTACATTTTAAATCCCTGTGATGTTTTCATTGATAATCTATATGCCAGTATTGCTACACTTGACATAATAAATCCCTATGATAGTTTATATTGTTAATGTGTTTGGCAGTATTGCTACACTATACATTATAAATCCTCATGATGTATTATATTGATAATCTACTTGCCAGTATTGATACACGTTACATAATAAAACCTCATGATTGTTTATATTGATAATCTATATGCCAGTAGTGCTACACTTTACATTATAAATCCTCATGACAGTTTATATTGATAATCATATGCCAGTATTGCTACACTTTACATTATAAATCCTTATGATGGTTGATATTGATAATCTATATGCCGGTTTAGCAATACTGTACATTATAAATTCTCGTGATGTTTTTTTATTGGTAATCTACATGCCAGTATTGCTTCACTTTACATTATAAATCATCATGATAGTTTATATTGAAAATCTACATGCCAGTATTGCTACACTTTACATTATAAATTCTTACGATGATTGATATTGATAATCTACATGCCAGTATTGCTTCAGTTTACATTATAAATCATCATGATAGTTTATATTGATAATCAATATGCCAGTATTGCTATACTTTACATTGTAAATTCCCGTGATATTTTTTATTGATTATCTATATGCCAGTATTGCTACACTTGACATTATAAATCCTTATAATAGTTTATATTGTTAATCTATATGGCAGTATTGCTACACTATACATTATAAATCCTCATGATGTATTATATTGATAATCTACTTGCCAGTATTGATACACGTTACATTATAAAACCTCATGATTGTTTATATTGATAATCTATATGCCAGTATTGCTACACTTTACATTATAATTCCTTATGATGGTTGATATCGATAATCTATATGCCGGTTTTGCTATACTGTACTTTATAAATTCTTGTGATGTTTTTTATTGATAATCTACATGGCAGTATTGCTTCTCTTTACATTATAAATCATCATGATAGTTTATATTGATAATCTACATGCCAGTATTGCTACACTTTACATTATAAATCCCTGTGATGTTTTCATTGATAATCTATATGCCAGTAATGTTACACTTGACTTTATAAATCCTTATGATAGTTTCTTTTGTTAATCTATATGGCAGTATTGCTACACATTACTTTATAAAACATCGTGATTGTTTATATTGATAATCTATATGCCAGCATTGCTACACTTTACATTATAAATTCTCATGATAGTTTATAATGATAATCTATATGCCAGTATTGCTACACTTTTCATTATAAATCTTTACTGTGATTGACATTGATAATCTATATGCCGGTATTGCTATACTGTACATTATAAATTCTCATGATAGTTTATATTGATAATCTATATGCCAGTATTGCTGCACTTTACATTATAAATCCCCGTGATGTTTTTTATTGATAATCTACTTACCAGTATTGCTACACTTTACATTATAAATCCCTGTGATGTTTTCATTGATAATCTATATGCCAGTATTGCTACACTTGACATAATAAATCCCTATGATAGTTTATATTGTTAATCTGTTTGGCAGTATTGCTACACTATACATTATAAATCCTCATGATGTATTATATTGATAATCTACGTGCCAGTATTGCTACACGTTACATTATAAAACCTCATGAAAGTTTATATTGATAATCTATATGCCAGTAGTGCTACACTTTACATTATAAATCCTCATGATAGTTTATATTGATAATCATATGCCACTATTGCTACACTTTACATTATAAATCCTTATGATGGTTGACATTATAATCTATATGCCGTTTTAGCAATACTGTACATTATAAATTCTCGTGATGTTTTTTTATTGGTAAACTACATGCCAGTATTGCTTTACTTTACATTATAAATCATCATGATTGTTTATATTGAAAATCTACATGCCAGTATTGCTACACTTTACATTATAAATCCTTACGATGATTGATATTGATAATCTACATGCCAGTATTGCTTCAGTTTACATTATAAATCATCATGATAGTTTATATTGATAATCAATATGCCAGTATTGCTATACTTTACATTGAAAATTCACGTGATATATTTTATTGATTATCTATATGCCAGTATTGCTACACTTGACATTATAAATCCTTATAATAGTTTATATTGTTAATCTATATGGCAGTATTGCTACACTTTGCATAATAAATCCTCATGATAGTTTATACTGATAATCTACATGCCATTATTGCGACACTTTACATTATAATTCCCTGTGATGTTTTCATTGATAATATATGGACCGTTTATTTTGAAAGTGGTGTAAGTCCATTTTCTCTTGTTTCGAGAAAATTAAAGGTTAGCATATCTGTTAATTAAAAAATTTAGGCAAATTATATGAAGTCTGGCAATGTTTCTACTGTTTTATCTATATTGAATTTGATTATATAAATTTGTTTTAGGCGAATTAGCCTATAATAATATGTATTTATAGGCTATAAATGGACTTACACCACTTTCAAAATTAGACAATTGTAAAAATCGTTTAATTTCAATTTTGAAAAATGAAATATCACTTAAAATATACTTCATTTTAATACCAATTTTGTTTATAAATACGCATGACATGACATAAAATAGTAGTATTTTTAATTTTAGACGATAATTACATCTTCAAAATTACAAGATCTTGATAGTATTTACTTATGCTCTGCATGTGGCAGTGTTTCGAAATATGCATGATGCACCGGAGGTATATAAGGTAATAACTGCTTGATATCTTTATATTTTTCATAAGTAATGGGCCTGGCATATTGGTACAAAGGCGTCAGGGCGATTTTATCAAATGTTAGCGGTCTTCCAGGACGTGTAGGTAATAAATTTACAGTTTTAAATTCTTTGTCCTTCATCGATGTTTTATATAAAATAGTGTATGGTGCACTTCTAAAAAACCTCATCCAACATATTTGCAACCAATTTACCTGTTCTCCATTAGTATTTTTTCTTATCTGTTTTTTAACCGCATTTTGAAGATTTTTTATTGAAACGAAATTCTCTCGTTTCATTTCATGTAAAATGAATTTGTCATGTTTTCTACATTGTGTTATTACATCATAATAATCTTGTGGTGTATACAGAAAATTCTTTTTTCGCAATGCCATTTCTATAATTCCAAAATCTGCATCGTTCGGAAGGTATGAATGCCCCGAGAGTAAAAATTTGTGATCAATTGTATTAATGTTGTTTTCCGATGACTGGACAACCTTCGACCACATTAATGCCATTTGTATATTTCGATTTTGCCCAGTACACATGTCACTGTAGGCAATAACATGGCATTGGGTCGTTACATTTTCTAAATGCCTCAAACAGCAAGAAGCTACTTCTTGCGATCCCCTGGAAGTAATAGTTTCGTCCCACACATACATATTAACTTTATTATCGTAGAAATTGTGAAAACCCTCGTTTAAAACATACATGTTTCGCTTATAATATGCGATTGAGACAGATAATTTCGGATAAGGTAAGGCTTTTTGTAAGTCAAAAGAGAATACAAAGTATTTATCAGGATTTTTTGATGCCAGAATTTTGTCTTCTTGTAATTCTTTTCTTGCTAATTCAGCATCTTGCAAGTGAACATCATGTCTTTCTATAAGAATTTTTTTTTCTTCGTCATCAGTAGTTGTCTTACTTCTCATGTTTAAGAAATCGCATTTCGCACAGGTATCTTTACGTGGCAAATGGAAGTGTAACTTGAAATCTCGTTTAAAGATTTTCCTGTATGTCCATTCATTAACAACCGAACTTAAGTTATTTTCCTTGCATTTTTCAAAGTATAAATTATACATTTTTTTTATGTTTAATTCAGGATTTAAGAACATTCGTTCTGGATTTTGGGATCGAGTATAGTGACTTTCAAATGCCGGAAAGCTTTTTATGTGGTCAATCACTGTATTCGTCAGTAGCTCACTAGTTCGCCTACAAGAGCCATCCATTTTTCCACGCATGTCTTTTGGAATATTCCTATGCGTTTTTAGGATACGATCAATTCGTCCAATAGATATTTGGAAAGTATCAATGAAAAACTTCTTACATACTAAAATGTTTCCACCAAAAGTGACCAGATAAAATTTGTAAGCATATGCCCTCTTAGTACCCGAATTATTTCTGGGCCTTCTTCTATAGACAGATTCTCGTTGAACATTACAATAGAGAAATACATTTTGCTTATTAAAATTACCTATATTCCAGAACTTATCAAAAATTTCTCTACGTTGTGTTTCATTAATACGTTCTATACATTTCTTCGAGCAATTACAATTTTTAGATTCAAATTTTTTTGCTGGAATGAATTTTCCTCTTTTTGTGTAGTACTTTTGTCCATTATTACGCTTAATTTTGTTTATTTGTTGCAAATATTTTCCTTCATTTTGTTCTGCAGGATCTAAGTTCTCAGTAACAATATCCTCATCTGATGAAGATTCTACCTCTATTACTCTTCTTCTCTTTTTACGATTCGTTAATTTGTTGTTCATAGGGGAATTATTTTCATCCTCTGAATCTAAGCTTATTCTTCTGTTTATATTCATGGGCTTTATGTCTGTGTGAATTTATTTATAATTAAATAAAACAAGTGCTTTCAATTGTTATAAAATAATATTGATTTACCATTTGTTCTTACCTGTATCACTATCTGATGTTAATAATATGAAGTTATCCATTTTAAGAAAAAAATAGAATAAGTAACTTAAATTAGCAACTCTTAACACGTAATATGACACGTAATATAAAACAATTGAAAAATAACAGACTACTGATCGGCAACCATCTGCGAAGCCACCTACGTCTGTTAATTGGACTTACACCACTTTCATAATCGATGATAATGCAATTTCATTTACCGACCAATTTTAAGTTGTACAAAACATGGGAATATTTTAAGAAATTCTACACGGACTAGTTATACATAAAAAATTTACATTAAATTAAGCATGAATTACGTGATATCTCATTTTTTTCAAAAATGGACTTACACCACTTTCAAAATAAACGGTCCATATATGCCAGTATTGCTACACTTGACATTATAACTCCTTATGATAGTTTATATTGTTAATCTATATGGCAGTATTGCTACACTTTACAATATAAAACATCATGATTGTTTATATTGATAATCTATATGAAAGTATTGCCACACTTTACATTATAAATCCTCATGATAGTTTATATTAATAATCTATATGCCAGTATTGATGGTTGATATTGATAATCTATATGCTGGTTTTGCTATACTGTACATAATAAATTCTCGTGATGTTTTTACTGATATTCTACATGCCAGTATTGCTTCATTTTACATTATAAATCATCATGATAGTTTATATTGATAATCAATATGCAAGTATTGCTATGCTTTACATTGTAAATCCCCGTGATATTTTTTTTTGATTATCTATATGCCAGTATTGCTACACTTGACATTATAAATCCTTATAATAGTTTATATTGTTAATCTATATGGCAGTATTGGTACACTTTACATAATAAATGCTCATGATAGTTTACACTAAAAATCTACATGCCAGTATTGCTATACTTTACAAAATAAATCAATGTGATGTTTTCATTGATAATGTATATGCCAGTATTGCTTCACTTTACATTATAAATCCTTATGATGGTTGATATTGATAATCTATATGCCGGTTTAGCAATACTGTACATTATAAATTCTCGTGATGTTTTTTTATTGGTAATCTACATGCCAGTATTGCTTCACTTTACATTATAAATCATCATGATAGTTTATATTGAAAATCTACATGCCAGTATTATTACACTTTACATTATAAATTCTTACGATGATTGATATTGATAATCTACATGCCAGTATTGCTTCAGTTTACATTATAAATCATCATGATAGTTCATATTGATAATCAATATGCCAGTATTGCCAAACTTTACATTGTAAATTCCCGTGATATTTTTTATTGATTATCTATATGCCAGTATTGCTACACTTGACATTATAAATCCTTATAATAGTTTATATTGTTAATCTACATGGCAGTATTGCTACACTTTACATAATAAATCCTCATGATAGTTTATACTGATAATCTACATGCCATTATTGCGACACTTTACATTATAATTCCCTGTGATGTTTTCATAGATAATATATATGCCTGTATAGCTACAGTTGACATTATAAATTCTCATGATAGTTTATATTGATAATATATATGCCAGTATTGCTGCACTTTACATTATAAATCAACGTGATGTTTTTTATTGATAATCTACACACCAGTATTACTACACTTTACATTATAAATCCCTGTGATGTTTTCATTGATAATCTATATGCTAGTATTGCTACACTTGACATAATAAATCCCTATGATAGTTTATATTGTTAATCTGTTTGGCAGTATTGCTAAACTATACATTATAAATCCTCATGATGTATTATATTGATAATCTACGTGCCAGTATTGCTACACGTTACATTATAAAACCTCATGATTGTTTATATTGATAATGTATATGCCAGTAGTGCTACACTTTACATTATAAATCCTCGTGATAGTTTATATTGATAATCATATGCCAGTATTGCTACACTTTACATTATAAATCCACGTGATAGTTTATATTGACAATCTATATGGCAGTATTGCTACATTTGACATTATAAATCCTTATGATAGTTTATATTGTTAATCTATATGCCAGTATTGCTACACTTTACATTATAAAACCTCATGATTGTTTATATTGATAATCTATATGCCAGTATTGCTACACTTAACATTATAATTCCTTATGATGGTTGATATTGATAATCTATATGCCGGCTTTGCTATACTGTACATTATAAATTATCATGATAGTTTCTATTGATAATCTATCTGCCAGTATTTCTGCAGTTTACATTATAAATCTCCGTGATGTTTTTTATTGAATATCTACAAGCCAGTACTGCTACACTTTACATTATAAATCCCTGCGATGTGTTCATTGATAATCTATATGCCAGTATTGCTACACGTTACATTATAAATCCTCATGATAGTTTATATTGATAATCTATATGCCAGTATTGCTACACTTTACATTATAAATCTTTATGATGGTTGATATTGATAATCTATATGCCGGTTTTGCTATACTGTACATTATAAATTCTTGTGATGTATTTTATTGATAATCTACATGGCAGTATTGCTTCTCTTTACATTATAAATCCCGTGATATTTTATATTCATAATCTATATGCCAGTATTGCTACACTTTACATTATAAATCCTCATGATAGTTTATATTGATTATCTATATGACTGTATTGCTACACTTTACATTATAAATCCTAATGATGTCTTATATCGATAATCTATATGCCAGTATTGCTACACTTTACATTATAAATCCTCATGATAGTTTATATTGATAATCTATATGCCAGTGTTGCTACACTTTACATTATAAATCCTTATGATGGTTGATATTGATAATCTATATGCCGGTATTGCTATACTGTACATTATAAATTCTCGTGATGTTTTTTATTGACAATCCACATGCCAGTATTGCTTCACTTTACTTTATAAATCATCATGATAGTTTTTATTGATAATCTACATACCAATATTGTTACACTTTACAATATAAATCGCTGTGACGTTTTCATTGATAATCTATATGCCAGTATTGCTACACTTCACATTATAAAACCACAAGATAGTTTATATTGATAATATATATCCCAGTATTGCTACACTTCACATTATAACTCCTTATGATGGTTGATATTGATAATGTATATGCCGGTTTTCCTATATTGTACATGATAAATTCTTGTGATGTTTTTTATTGATAATCTACATGGCAGTATTGCTTCCCTTTACATTATAAACCATCATGATAGTCTATATTGATAATCTACATGCCAGTATTGCTACACTTTACATTATAAATCCCTGTGATGTTTTAATTGATAATCTATATGCCAGTATTGCTACACTTGGCATTATAAATCCTTATGATAGTTTCTTGTGTTAATCTATATGGCAGTATTGCTACACATTACTTTATAAAACATCATGATTGTTTATATTGATAATCTATATGCCAGCATTGCTACACTTTACATTATAAATTCTCATGATAGTTTATATTGATAATCTATATAACAGTATTGCTACACTTTTTAGCTCATCGACCTCCTGTCGAAGAGCTATAGTGTTCGGTACGATGTCTGTAGCATTCTCCGATTTTAAAAATTTTTGCGCAGAAATCCCGGACAGACCCCTTAGATCACGAAATGACTATTACAACATGTGACCGTATGTATGTCGTTCGTCCGCTCGCTCGCTCGCTCGCTCGCTCACTCGCTCGTACGGTTTTTGTTCCACTAACTCCTCCTAGACTATCCAACCGATCTTGATGAATTTTTTTTTATAAATGCGTATTATGGTCTAGTTGTGCACCTGATTTTTTGTTTTTCAAATTTTCCTTTAGTACTTGAAAAAAAAAAATTTTCCAAAAATTTTTCAGTTTTTATTTTTTTTCTCCTTTATTTTCCACTCTATTGTATTCAAAATATTCTTGCATATGCAGAAAATGGAACAATAATTTTCCATATTTTTTATTTTGAAAAATTATGTAAGACCATTGAAGAAAAAATTATTCTTTAATTAAAACATGAACAAAAGAAGATTAATGCATTTATAGTTGGCTTAGTCTGCTTTGCTTTTGTTAACAAAAGAAAATGGTTTCACACTTGTTTTAAATTTGTTGTTTTACTTCGACCTGGGCACCTACGATTCTAAAAGTGTATTTAGGTAAATAATTTGTGATAAATTCAGAATTGGACATACGTCGATGAGCTGCAGGCATGGGTGACTAACCCATTCTTTGAATACTAGTCATTATAAATCTTTACTGTGATTGACAGTGATAATCTATATGCCGGTATTGCTATATTGTACATTATAAATTCTCATGATAGTTTATATTGATAATCTATATGCCAGTATTGCTGCACTTTACATTATAAATCCCCGTGATGTTTTTATTGATAATCTACATACTAGTATTGCTACACTTTACATTATAAATCCCTGTGATGTTTTCATTGATAATCTATATGCCAGTATTGCTACACTTGACATAATAAATCCCTATGATAGTTTATATTGTTAATCTGTTTGGCAGTATTGCTACACTATACATTATAAATCCTCATGATGTATTATATTGATAATCTACGTGCCAGTATTGCTACACGTTACATTAAAAAACCTCATGATTGTTTATATTGATAATCTATATGCCAGTAGTGCTACACTTTACATTATAAATCCTCATGATAGTTTATATTGATAAGCATATGCCAGTATTGCTACACTTTACATTATAAATCCTTATGATGGTTGATATTGATAATCTATATGCCGGTTTAGCAATACTGTACATTATAAATTCTCGTGATGTTTTTTTATTGGTAATCTACATGCCAGTATTGCTACACTTTACATTATAAATAATTACGATGATTGATATAGATAATCTACATGCCAGTATTGCTTCAGTTTACATTATAAATCTTCATGATAGTTTATATTGACAACCAATATGCCAGTATTGCTATACTTTACATTGTAAATTCCCGTGATATTTTTTATTGATTATCTATATGCCAGTATTGCTACACTTGACATTATAAATCCTTATAATAATTTATATTGTTAATCTATATGGCAGTATTGCTACACTTTGCATAATAAATCCTCATGATAGTTTATACTGATAATCTACATGCCATTATTGCGACAATTTACATTATAATACCTTGTGATGTTTTCATTGATAATATATATGCCAGTATTGCTACACTTGACATTATAACTTCTTATGATAGTTTATATTGTTAATCTATATGGCAGTATTGCTACACTTTACATTATAAAACATCATGATTGTTTATATTGATAATCTATATGAAAGTATTGCCACACTTTACATTATAAATCCTTATGATTGTTTAAATTTATAATCCATATGCAGGTATTGCTACACTTTACATTATAAATCCTCATGATAGTTTATATTGACCATCTATATGACAGTATTGCTACACTTTACATTATAAATCCACGTGATAGTTTATATTGACAATCTATATGGCAGTATTGCTACACTTTACATTATAAAACCTCATGATTGTTTATATTGATAATCTATATGCCAGTATTGCTACACTTAACATTATAAATCCTTATGATGGTTGATATTGATAATCTATATGCCGGTTTTGCTATACTGTACAATATAAATTCTCATGATAGTTTCTATTGATAATCTATCTGCCAGTATTTCTGCACTTTACATTATAAATCTCCGTGATGTTTTTTATTGATTATCTACAAGCCAGTATTGCTACACTTTACATTATAAATCCCTGTGATGTGTTCATTGATAATCTATATGCCAGTATTGCTACACTTTACATTATAAATCCTCATGATAGTTTATATTGATAATCTATATGCCAGTATTGCTACACTTTACATTGTAATTCCTTATGATGGTTGATATTGATAATCGATATGCCGGTTTTGCTATACTGTACATTATAAATTCTTGTGATGTTTTTTATTGATAATCTACATGGCAGTATTGCTTCTCTTTACATTATAAATCCCGTGATATTTTATATTCATAATCTATATGCCAGTATTGCTACACTTTACATTATAAATCCTCATGATAGTTTATATTGATTATCTATATGACTGTATTGCTACACTTTACATTATAAATCCTAATGATGTCTTATATCGATAATCTATATGCCAGTATTGCTACACTTTACATTATAAATCCTCATGATAGTTTATATTGATAATCTATATGCCAGTGTTGCTACACTTTACATTATAAATCCTTATGATGGTTGATATTAATAATCTATATGCCGGTATTGCTATACTGTACATTATAAATTCCCGTGATGTTTTTTATTGACAATCCACATGCCAGTATTGCTTCACTTTACTTTATAAATCATCATGATAGTTTTTATTGATAATCTACATGCCAATATTGTTACACTTTACAATATAAATCGCTGTCACGTTTTCATTGATAATCTGTATGCCAGTATTGCTACACTTCACATTATAAATCCACAAGATAGTTTATATTGATAATATATATCCCAGTATTGCTACACTTCACATTATAACTCCTTATGATGGTTGATATTGATAATGTATATGCCGGTTTTGCTATATTGTACATGATAAATTCTTGTGATGTTTTTTATTGATAATCTACATGGCAGTATTGCTTTCCTTTACATTATAAACCATCATGATAGTCTATATTGATAATCTACATGCCAGTATTGCTACACTTTACATTATAAATCCCTGTGATGTTTTAATTGATAATCTATATGCCAGTATTGCTACACTTGACATTATAAATCCTTATGAGAGTTTATATTGTTAATCTATATGCCAGTATTGCTACACTTTACATTATAAAACCTCATGATAGTTTATATTGATAATCTATATGCCAGCATTGCTACACTTAACATTATAAATCCTTATGATGGTTGATATTGATAATCTATAAGCCGGTTTTGCTATACTGTACATTAAAAATTCTCGTGATGTTTTTTATTGATAATCTACATGCCAGTATTGCTTCACTTTACATTATAAATCATCATGACAGTTTATTTTTATAATCTACATGCCAGTATTGCTACACTACACAATATAAATCCCTGTGATATTTTCGTTGATAATCTATATGCCAGTATTGCTACACTTTACATTATAAATCCTTATGATGGTTGATATTGATAGTCTATATGCCGGTTTTGCTATACTGTACATTATAAATTCTCATGATAGTTTCTATTGATAATCTATCTGCCAGTATTTCTGCACTTCACATTATAAATCTCCGTGATGTTTTTTATTGAATATCTACAAGCCAGTATTGCTACACTTTACATTATAAATCCCTGTGATGTTTTAATTGATAATCTATATGCCAGTATTGCTACACTTGACATTATAAATCCTTATGATAGTTTCTTCTGTTAATCTATATGGCAGTATTGCTACACATTACTTTATAAAACATCATGATTGTTTATATTGATAATCTATATGCCAGCATTGCTACACTTTACATTATAAATTCTCATGATAGTTTATATTGATAATCTATATAACAATATTGCTACACTTTTCATTATAAATCTTTACTGTGATTGACAGTGATAATCTATATGCCGGTATTGCTATACTGTACATTATAAATTCTCATGATAGTTTATATTGATAATCTATATGCCAGTATTGCTGCATTTTACATTATAAATCCCCGTGATGTTTTTTATTGATAATCTACATACCAGTATTGCTACACTTTACATTATAAATCCCTGTTATGTTTTCATTGATAATCTATATGCCAGTATTGCTACACTTGACATAATAAATCCCTATGATAGTTTATATTGTTAATCTGTTTGGCAGTATTGCTACACTATACATTATAAATCCTCATGATGTATTATATTGATAATCTACGTGCCAGTATTGCTACACGTTACATTATAAAATCTCATGATTGTTTATATTGATAATCTATATGCCAGTAGTGCTACACTTTACATTATAAATCCTCATGATAGTTTATATTGATAATCATATGCCAGTATTGCTACACTTTACATTATAAATCCTTATGACGGTTGATATTGATAATCTATATGCCGGTTTAGCAATACTGTACATTATAAATTCTTGTGATGTTTTTTATTGATAATCTACATGGCAGTATTGCTTCTCTTTACATTATAGATCCCGTGATATTTTATATTCATGATCTATATGCCAGTATTGCTACACTTTACATTATAAATCCTCATGATAGTTTATATTGATAATCTATATGCCAGTGTTGCTACACTTTACATTATAAATCCTTATGATGGTTGATATTGATAATCTATATGCCGGTATTGCTATACTGTACATTATAAATTCTCGTGATGTTTTTTATTGACAATCCACATGCCAGTATTGCTTCACTTTACTTTATAAATCATCATGATAATTTTTATTGATAACCTACATGCCAATATTGTTACACTTTACAATATAAATCGCTGTGACGTTTTCATTGATAATCTATATGCCAGTATTGCTACATTTTACATTATAAATCCACAAGATAGTTTATATTGATAATATATATCCCAGTATTGCTACACTTCACATTATAACTCCTTATGATGGTTGATATTGATAATGTATATGCCGGTTTTGCTATATTGTACATGATAAATTCTTGTGATGTTTTTTATTGATAATCTACATGGCAGTATTGCTTCCCTTTACATTATAAACCATCATGATAGTCTATATTGATAATCTACATGCCAGTATTGCTACACTTTACATTATAAATCCCTGTGATGTTTTAATTGATAATCTATATGCCAGTATTGCTACACTTGACATTATAAATCCTTATGATAGTTTCTTTTGTTAATCTATATGGCAGTATTGCTACACATTACTTTATAAAACATCATGATTTTTTTATATTGATAATCTATATGCCAGCATTGCTACACTATACATTATAAATTCTCATGATAGTTTATATTGATAATCTATATAACAGTATTGCTACACTTTTCATTATAAATCTTTACTGTGATTGACAGTGATAATCTATATGCCGGTATTGCTATACTGTACATTATAAAATCTCATGATAGTTTATATTGATAATCTATATGCCAGTATTGCTGAACTTTACATTATAAATTCCCGTGATGTTTTTTATTGATAATCTACATACCAGTATTGCTACACTTTACATTATAAATCCCTGTGATGTTTTCATTGATAATCTATATGCCAGTATTGCTACACTTGACATAATAAATCCCTATGATAGTTTATATTGTTAATCTGTTTGGCAGTATTGCTACACTATACATTATAAATCCTCATGATGTATTATATTGATAATCTACGTGCCAGTATTGCTACATGTTACATTATAAACCCTCATGATTGTTTATATTGATAATCTATATGCCAGTAGTGCTACACTTTACATTATAAATCCTCATGATAGTTTATATTAATAATCATATGCCAGTATTTCTACACTTTACATTATAAATCCTTATGAAGGTTGATATTGATAATCTATATGCCGGTTTAGCTATACTGTACATTATAAATTCTCGTGATGTTTTTTTTATTGATAATCTATATGCCAGTATTGCTTTACTTTACATTATAAATCATCATGATAGTTTATTTTGATAATCTACATGCCAGTATTGCTACACTTTACATTATAAATCCTTACGATGATTGATATTGATAATCTACATGGCAGTATTGCTTCAGTTTACATTAAAAATCATCATGATAGCTTATATTGATAATCAATATGCCAGTATTGCTATACTTTACATTGTAAATTTCCGTGATATTTTTTATTGATTATCTATATGCCAGTATTGCTACACTTGACATTATAAATCCTTATAATAGTTTATATTGTTAATCTATATGGCAGTATTGCTACACTTTGCATAATAAATCCTCATGATAGTTTATACTGATAATATACATGCCATTATTGCGACACTTTACATTATAATTCCCTGTGATGTTTTCATTGATAATATATATGCCAGTATTGCTACACTTGACATTATAACTACTTATGATAGTTTATATTGTTAATCTATATGGCAGTATTGCTACACTTTACATTATAAAACATCATGATTGTTTATATTGATAATCTATATGAAAGTATTGCCACACTTTACATTATAAATCTTTACGATAGTTTATATTGATAATCTATATGCCAGCATTATTAAATTGACATTAAAAATCCTTATGATGTTTTATATAGATTATCCATATGTCAGTATTGCTACACTATGCATTATAAATCCTCATGATGTATTATATTGATAATCTACGTGCCAGTATTGCTAAACTTTACATTATAAAACCTCATGATTGTTTATATTGATAATCTATATGCCAGTATTCCTACACTTTACATTATAAATCCTCATGATAGTTTATATTAATAATCTATATGCCAGTATTGATGGTTGATATTGATAATCTATATGCTGGTTTTGCTATACTGTACATTATAAATTCTCGTGATGTTTTTATTGATATTCTGCATGCCAGTATTGCTTCATTTTACATTATAAATCATCATGATTGTTTATATTGATAATCAATATGCAAGTATTGCTATGCTTTACATTGTAAATCCCCATGATATTTTTTATTGATTATCTATATGCCAGTATTGCTATACTGTACATTATAAATTCTCGTGATGTTTTTTATTGACAATCCACATGCCAGTATTGCTTCACTTTACTTTATAAATCATCATGATAGTTTTTATTGATAACCTACATGCCAATATTGTTACACTTTACAATATAAATCGCTGTGACCTTTTCATTGATAATCTATATGTGACGATACGTTCATGACGCGTGACGTGTGGCGAATCGTCAGTGTAAAAGCAAGCTAAGTGATAAAATAAGGGAGTAAGAAATATAGAAGACAGTGTAGGGGTGTAAAGTGGAAAGAAAGGGAAGTGTGAAAAGTAGGTGCAACGGAAGAGACCCGTGTTAGTGACAATAGAAGTGGAAAGAGAAACAACAAAGCGAACAATAAGGGCGAAAGTCGCGCGCATAACGAACAGTAAAGGCGAAAGTCGCTTGTGCGGACGCGAACGGCCAGAGTCTCTAAGTAGACGAGCTCAAACGGCGAAACCCGGCATATCAGTGTTGCCAAAAGTAGTAAAAATAAATAAATAAATTGTATAAATCTAGGTACAAATAAACAAAAAGATTAACAAAGACAATAAAAATAGTAGTGTAAACAGTAAAGAGAAGATAAAAACACCAAAATAAATAAAAAAGGGGAAGACAAGAAAATAAATTTAGGGAATAGGAGAGAATGAGTAAGAGACAAAGGGGAATAGAAGAAACAAATAACGAGCAAGCATTCAATAAAAGCAAGAAGGTACTGAGATCACCTGAACAAAAGAAAAGAGAGGAAAAAAGTAAAACTAGAGTTGTAATTGAGGAAAACGGAAACGAAGAACAAAATAAAAAGCAAAAAATGGACGAATTAAAGAAAATGATGCAATCAATGATGGAGAAAATGGAAGAAAATACACAGGAACTAAAACAAGAGATAAGAGAGATGAAAAACGAAATGGAAAAGAAAGAAGCTAACTGGCAAAAAGAAAAGAAAATATTACTAGAGAGAATAGAGACACTAGAATGGAAAGCCGAAAGAGAAGAAAAAAACAAGAAGAAGAATAACATAGTAATAAAAGGACTAAAGAGCACCCAAAACATGGAAGACGACGTGAAAAAAATATTAGAGGAAAAATTAAGGGTCAAAACAAGTATTAAAAAGATAAACGTACTAAATAAAGACAAAAAAACAGAGATCATAATAGCAGAGATGACAAACTGGGAAGAAAAACAAAAGATTATGACAGCAAAACACAAACTAATAAACACAAATATTTACATAGAGAACGATCTAACATGGGAGGAGAGAAAAATACAACGTGAAATCAGAAACATAGCAAAAGAAGAGAAGTTAAAGGGGAAAACGGTTAAAATAGGATACCAGAAACTCATAATAGACAAACAAGTGTATAGATGGGATACACAAGAAAATGGGGTCAGCAGAGAGAACACCAATAAAGAAAGCACAAAGTCAAAAAACTACTAAAGAACGGAAAAGGAGAGACGAACAAAACCGAGACGGACAGGATAATGAAGAGGACATTACAAAAGAAAGCAGGGAATATAAAAAGACAGAACGGAAAAAACAATATTACCAGAATAGGCACATGGAACATAAGAAGTATAAAGGGAAAGGAGGTAGAAATAGTGGAGGAAATGATAAAACATAACGTGGAAATATTAGGAGTCACAGAGACAAAACTCAAGGGAAACGGAATGAAGAAAATACATAAAGGATACTGGCTGTACTGGTCAGGCATAGAAGAGAAAGAGAGGGCGAGAGCAGGAATAGGAATAATAATCGCACCGGACAAACAAAAAGCCATAATAAGAGAACGATTTATAAACGAAAGAATTATGACGGTAGAAATGAAACTGAATGAAGATGAAAAATGGACAATGATAATCACATATGGAGAAAACGAAGATGCAAGAAAAGGAGAGAAAGATACATTCTTCGAAAATCTTCAGAGAGAGGTGGATGTAGGGCTAGAAAATATTATAATCATGGGAGACCTCAACGGACGAGTGGGAAACAGCAATGAAGGAATAGAAGACATTATGGGAAAAGAAGGGGAAGAAACCAGAAACGACAATGGAGAAAGAATAATAGATATATGCAGGGAAAATGACTTAATAATAACTAATACTAAATTTAAACACAAAGACATACACAAATATACGAGGGCGGAACCGTCGAGAAACGAAAAATCAATAATAGATTACTTCATAATAAACAAAAATAAATGGAAAATAGTCAAAAATGTAAAAGTATCAAGAGAAGCAGAAATAGGAAGCGACCATTTTCTGGTGAAGATGGATATAATGAACAAGAAAGAAAAGCAAATACAAGACAAAAGAAGAAAGAAGACAAAAGAAAAAATAAAAAGCTACAAACTCAAAGAGGAAGAATGCCAAGAGAGGTACAAAAAGATTGTAACACAAAAATGTAATGAACAAAAATATAAAAGAGGAATAGAAGAGAAATGGGAAATTTTTAAAAAAATCATACTAGAAGCAGCTACAGAAAGCTGCGGAACTACAAAGATAGTAAACAAGGATATAAAAAGAACAGCATGGTGGACAAAAGAACTGAAAGACAAGATCCAAGAAAAGAAAGAGAAATGGAAAAAATACATAAGTTCAAATAAAGAATGCGATTATGAAGAATACAAGAAAAAAAGAAGGGAAGTAAAAACCGAAGTAAAGAAAGCAAAAAATGAATCATGGGCAAAATTTGGAGAAAAGATGACGAGGAATTACAAAGAAAACCAAAAACTATTCTTTAGAACAATGAAACAACTGAGAGCGAAGAAAGAATATACCATGATGAACATGAAAGACAAAGAAGGAAATATAATAATGGAAGAAGACAGAATAATGGAAAGGTGGAAGCAATACTTTGAGGAATTGACCGAGGACCAGAGACAAGAAACAGAAGAGCAAAATGAAGCTGTAGAAACACAAGAAATACAGGTAATACTGGAAAAGGAAGTAAGGGAAGCCATAAAAAAGCTGAAGGTAGGAAAATCTCCAGGCATAGACAACATAACACCAGAAATGATAAAATTCATGGGAGAAGAAGGAACATCACAATTTACGAAACTACTCAATGAGGTAGCAAAAGAAAAGAAAATACCAAAAGAATGGAACAAAGGAATAATAATACCGATTTATAAAAAAGGAGATAAGAGAAATTGCTGCAACTACAGAGGAATAACACTAAATAGCGTACCGGGGAAAATACTAGCAAGAATACTAGAAAAAAGAGTAAGAGACAAGATCGAAGAAACCATAGAAGAAACACAATGCGGATTCAGGAGAGGAAAAAGCACACAAGATCTAATCTTCACAATTAGACAAATAAGTGAGAAAATGCTGAACAAAAATAGAGATATCCATATATGCTTTATAGACTTAGAAAAAGCATTCGACAGGGTAAAAAGAGATATGATATGGAAAACTTTAGAAAAAAGAGGAATAGATAAGCAAACAACCGAACTCATTAAAGCAATGTATAAAGAGAACAAGAGCGTCGTGAGAATAAATAACGAAGAATCACGAGAATTTGAAACAAAGATCGGAGTAAAACAAGGATGCATTATAAGCCCATTACTTTTTATACTAGTGCTAGATGAAGCGATGAAACGAACAAACGAGAAAATAAAACCACTGAAGCTGGGATACTGGAAAATGAAGGAGACCCAGGTGGGAATACTGATGTTCGCGGATGATATGGCAATAGTGGCGGAGACCGAAGAAGACCTACAACACAATATTACATTAATAGACAGGGAACTCACGAAAATAAATATGAAAATTAATATAGAAAAAACAAAATCAATGATAATAACAAGAGGAAATAGAACACACAAGATAACCATACAGGGAAATCAGATAGAACAGGTTAAACAATACAAATACTTAGGAAGTGTAATAGAAAGCAATGGGAAACTAGACAAAGAAATAAACGAAAGAGTAGGCAAAACAGGAAAAATATTTAATATGATGAAAAACACATTTTTTGGAAGAAAAGAAATACCTAAGGAGATAAAAACAGACATTGTGAAGAAAGTAGTCCGACCCACAATGATGTATGCCAGCGAAACATGGACATTAACGGAAAAACACAAAACAAAAATAAACGCAACAGACATGAGATTCCTGAGAAAAATTGAAGATAAGACACGATTAGACAGAATAAGAAATGAAACACATAGACAAAACCTGAAAATAGAGCCAATTAACGCGAAAATAAGGGAAAATCAAATGAGATGGTTAGGACACGTATACAGAATGGAGGAGGGAAGGACCACAAGAAAAGTCTATGAAACAAAAACATCAGGGAAAAACTACCAAGGAAGACCAAGGAAGACATGGGAAGAAGGAATGAAGGAGGAAGTAGAGGAAAAGGGAATCAGATGGAAGGATATAAGAAAACTGACACAGGACAGAAAACTATGGAGACAGCTATACACTTAAAAGTAAAATAGCTTAAGACTAAATAAAAATATATGCCAGTATTGCTACACTTGACATTATAAATCCTTATAATAGTTTATATTGTTAATCTATATGGCAGTATTGGTACACTTTACATAATAAATCCTCATGATAGTTTACACTGATAATCTACATGCCAGTATTGCGACACTTTACATTATAATTCCCTGTGATGTTTTCATTGATAATGTATATGCCAGTATTGCTACACTTAACATTATAAATCCTTATGATGGTTGATATTGATAATCTATATGCCGGTTTTGCTATACTGTACATTATAAATTCTTGTGATGTTTTTATTGATAATCTACATGCCAGTATTGCTTTACTTTACATTATAAATCATCATCATAGTTTATATTGAAAATCTACATGCCAGTATTGCTACACTTTACATTATAAATCCTTACGATGATTGATATTGATAATCTACATGCCAGTATTGCTTCAGTTTACATTATAAATCATCATGATAGTTTATATTGATAATCAATATGCCAGTATTGCTATACTTTACATTGAAAATTCCCGTGATATTTTTTATTGATTATCTATATGCCAGTATTGCTACACTTGACATTATAAATCCTTATAATAGTTTATATTCATAGTTGAAGTGTTTCGTCAATATGGTAACTTGTAGATAAACTTAATTCCCTCAATGGGTAGGAATGAATGACGATAGTAGGCTTCGTTCAAGGTGTCCGTAGAACATGGAGGTTAGAAGAAAAGAAACGCAACAAAAAATTGCTGATGGTTTTATTGTTAAACAAGTCGACGTTTCGGCCATCCAGTTGAGGCCATCATCAGGACAAACAACATCCGAAAGTCTATAATATAAGACATCTTAAAAGACTAAGAAACATATACACGTAAGCTGCATTACAAGTTAGAAAAATTGTATAAATACCTGAATTTACAGCGTGTCTGAAGTTAAAAAGTTAAACATATGTAACTCAAAAAACGTAAGTGAACATTGCATAAGGCAATGTTCGTGAAAAACCCATGGTGAGGTTGTAAATTTGTAAAAAGAAACAGAGAAATTATGGTATGACCATGTTAAACAAAATGGTGGTGCAAACACATGTGCAACAAGTTGGCAAGGTGAAGCCTCAAGTTAGAACAATACAAACGAAATGTAACGGTGAGAAACGAGTTTACTCGAACGCAATCAATTTAAAGAAGCAATTCTTTTACAGATAACCGCGTATTTTGAAGCTAAATGACAAAAATCTGTTTTGTGGTTAACTGAGTTACTTTCAAGGTTGATATACATACTTTCCAAAAACAAACGTTTAAATTTATTGTCTTCAACGTGTAAAATGGTAGGTTGTTCAAGATTTAATTTATGTTTAAGGTTGAAACCATGTTCCACAATGGCGCTGTGATTGGGGTTGTTATTAAGTAGATGATATTTATGTTGGTACATTCTTTTATGAAGATATTGACAAGTTTCGCCAATGTAAGTGGCAGGGCAATCTTTGCAATTAATTTTATAAACTACGTTACTATTTTTTTCTGTAGGTGTACGGGATTTAAGAGGAGTGAATAAAACTTTTAATGAGTTGGGGCTGATGAAAATCAATTTAATGGGTAAATCTCTAAATATATGACGTACGGAGTGAATAATGTTGTGATAAAACGGTAGAACTAAATATTGTGGGATGTCTAAAGTCATAGTGCTGATTTGATTGTCAGGTAAAGGAATGTTACTGTCAATAACCAAATCTAAGTTGTTATAAGAACGCTCATAAAACTTCCTAATCCTATTGTTGATGACATTAGTGATTAACTTTTCAGGATAACCATTGGAAACTAAGGTGCTGAAGATATAAGTGAAATTCTTACTATGATAAATCGGATCCGAAAGACGCAGAACTCGGTCTGCTAAACTAATAATAACAGAGATTTTGTATTGTTTAGGAGAGTAATCTAAGAAGTTTAAATACCGTCCAGATGCAGTGGGTTTTCTGTACCAATCTAGTATGAATCTTGTGGGAGAACGTCTAATAGATATATCTAGAAATGTAATAGTATTATTGATTTCTGTCTCGAGTGTGAATTGAATGTTACAGTTAAATTTATTGAAAGTATTAAATATAGGTTGGATTTGATTTTCAGGGAGACAAACTAGTATGTCATCTACATAACGGAAATAAAATAAAATATCAAAATTATCGGAGTTGAAAATGGAAGATTCTAGATGCTGTAAAACAAGTTCTGCTAGTATAGGACTTAATTGTGATCCCATGGGAACACCTGATATCTGTAAGTAAAATGAAGAGTCAAATTGTAAACATGAAGATTTCAGAATGAAATCTATGCATTGTAGGAAATCAGAAGCAGTGAAAACAGTACGTTTGGAAATATCTGGCCATTTATCTTTAAGGGTGGAACTAATCAATTCGTGTGGAATACTGGTGAACAATTAAATAACATCAAGTGAAATCAATTTATAGTTTGTCGATGGGTGTAACGATTTAATTTTGTCTGCAAGTTGAAAGGAGTTTTCTAAGAAAAACGGGGAGGAATATTTTAAGGGGCCTAAAATGTTAGCTAAATATTTAAATATTTTACAGTTAGGTGTGTTGATGTTAGTAATGATGGGACGCAGGGGTATATTATCTTTATGAATCTTAGGTAAGGCATATAATTTAGGGCTAACCGCATTATTGATTTTAAGAGAATATTTGCATCTGGATGGTATTGACTTATTGTTAATTAAATCATCGATTAAAGTATTGTTTGAATTTTGGAAATTGCCAGTGGGATCTTTGGTTAATGGTTTATAAGTATTGGTGTCAGCAAGAAGTTCGGAAGTCTTATTTAAGTAGTCTGTCTTGTAAAGTATTACAGTAACATTACCTATATCTGCCCTAGTAATTATTAATTCAGGATGAGATTTTATAAATTGTTTAGTGGATTTTATGTTGTTAAGTAAGATGACTTCAGAGCAGTGTAGTGAATTATTTAATTTTTTATATTGTATGTTAGTGATGTGTGAATTAAACACTTTTAAAATGTTTGTACGTATGTTGGATAAGATCTTTTGGTCTAAATGCTGAAGGCTGAATTCAATATTCTTAAGTGTGTCCAGTAAACTCGTTCTCATAACATTGTTATTATAAAAATTATTATAGTGGAACTTACTACCTAATGATAAAATGCAAGCCAGCGTTTCTTTTCTTCTAACCTCCATGTTCTACGGACACCTTGAACGAAGCCTACTATCGTCATTCATTCCTACCCATTGAGGGAATTAAGTTTATCTACAATAGTTTATATTGTTAATCTATATGGCAGTATTGCTACACTTTGCATAATAAATCCTCATGATAGTTTATACTGATAATCTACATGCCATTATTGCGACACTTTACATTATAATTCCCTGTGATGTTTTCATTGATAATATATATGCCAGTATTGCTACACTTGACATTATAACTCCTTATGATAGTTTATATTGTTAATCTATATGGCAGTATTGCTACACTTTACATTATAAAACATCATGATTGTTTATATTGATAATCTTTATGAAAGTATTGCCACACTTTACATTATAAATCCTCATGATAGTTTATATTAATAATCTATATGCCAGTATTGATGGTTGATATTGATAATCTATATGCTGGTTTTGCTATACTGTACATTATAAATTCTCGTGATGTTTTTACTGATATTCTACATGCCAGTATTGCTTCATTTTACATTATAAATCATCATGATGGTTTATATTGATAATCAATATGCAAGTATTGCTATGCTTTACATTGTAAATCCCCGTGAAATTTTTTATTGATTATCTATATGCCAGTATTGCTACACTTGACATTATAAATCCTTATAATAGTTTATATTGTTAATCTATATGGCAGTATTGGTACACTTTACATAATAAATCCTCATGATAGTTTACACTGATAATCTACATGCCAGTATTGCTATACTTTACAATATAAATCAATGTGATGTTTTCATTGATAATGTATATGCCAGTATTGATTCATTTCACATTGTAAATCATCATGATAGTTGATATTAATATTCTATATGCCAGAATTGCTACACTTTACATTATAAATCCTTATGATGGTTGATATTGATAATCTATATGCCGGTTTTGCTATACTATACATTATAACTTCTCATGATAGTTTCTATTGATAATCTATCTGCCAGTATTTCTGCACTTTACATTATAAATCTCCGTGATGTTTTTTATTGATTATCTACAAGCTAGTATTGCTACACTTTACATTATAAATCCCTGTGATGTGTTCATTGATAATCTATATGCCAGTATTGCTACACTTTACATTATAAATCCTCATGATAGTTTATATTGATAATCTATATGCCAGAATTGCTACACTTTACATTATAAATCCTTATGATGGTTGATATTGATAATCTATATGCCGGTTTTGCTATACTGTACATTATAAGTTCTTGTGATGTTTTTTATTGATAATATACATGGCAGTATTGCTTCTCTTTACATTGTAAATCCCGTGATATTTTATATTTATAATCTATATGCCAGTATTGCTACACTTTACATTATAAATCCTCATGATAGTTTATATTGATTATCTATATGACTGTATTGCTACACTTTACATTATAAATCCTCATGATAGTTTATATTGATAATCTATATGCCAGTGTTGCTACACTTTACATTATAATTCCTTATGATGGTTGATATTGATAATCTATTTGCCGGTATTGCTATACTGTACATTATAAATTCTCGTGATGTTTGTTATTGACAATTCACATGCCAGTATGGCTTCACTTTACTTTATAAATCATCATGATAGTTTTTATTGATAATCTACATGCCAGTATTGTTACACTTTACAATTTAAATCGCTGTGATGTTTTCATTGATAATCTATATGCCAGTATTGCTACACTTTACATTATAAACCACAAGATAGTTTATATTGATAATATATATCCCAGTATTGCTACACTTCACATTATAACTCCTTATGATGGTTGATATTGATAATGAATATGCCGGTTTTGCTATATTGTACATGATAAATTCTTGTGATGTTTTTTATTGATAATCTACATGGCAGTATTGCTTCTCTTTACATTATAAACCATCATGATAGTCGATATTGATAATCTACATGCCAGTATTGCTACACTTTACATTATAAATCCCTGTGATGTTTTAATTGATAATCTATATGCCAGTATTGCTACACTTGACATTATAAATCCTTATGATAGTTTCTTTTGTTAATCTATATGGCAGTATTGCTACACATTACTTTATAAAACATCATGATTGTTTATATTGATAATCTATATGCTAACATTGCTACACTTTACATTATAAATTCTCATGATAGTTTATATTGATAATCTATATAACAGTATTGCTACACTTTTCATTATAAATCTTTACTGTGATTGACATTGATAATCTATATGCCGGTATTGCTATACTGTACATTATAAATTCTCATGATAGTTTATATTGATAATCTATATGCCAGTATTGCTGCACTTTACATTATAAATCCCCGTGATGTTTTTTATTGATAATCTACATACCAGTATTGCTACACTTTACATTATAAATCCCTGTGATGTTTTCGTTGATAATCTATATGCCAGTATTGCTACACTTGACATAATAAATCCCTATGATAGTTTATATTTTTAATCTGTTTGGCAGTATTGCTACACTATACATTATAAATCCTCATGATGTATTATATTGATAATCTACGTGCCAGTATTGCTACACGTTACATTATAAAACCTCATGATTGTTTATATTGATAATCTATATGCCAGTAGTGCTACACTTTACATTATAAATCCTCATGATAGTTTATACTGATATCCTACATGCCATTATTGCGACACTTTACATTATAATTCCCTGTGATGTTTCATTGATACTGTGATTGACAGTGATAATCTATATGCCGGTATTGCTATACTGTACATTATAAATTCTCATGATAGTTTATATTGTTAATCTATATGGCAGTATTGCTACACTTTACATTATAAAACATCATCATTGTTTATATTGATAATCCATATGAAAGTATTGCCACACTTTACATTATAAATCCTTATGATTGTTTAAATTTATAATCCATATGCAGGTATTGCTACACTTTACATTATAAATCCTCATGATAGTTTATATTGACCATCTATATGACAGTATTGCTACACTTTACATTATAAATCCACGTGATAGTTTATATTGACAATCTATATGGCAGTATTGCTACATTTGACATTATAAATCCTTGTGATAGTTTATATTGTTAATCTTTATGCCAGTATTGCTACACTTTACATTATAAAACCTCATGATTGTTTATATTAATAATATATATGCTAGTATTGCTACACTTATCATTATAAATACTTATGATGGTTGATATTGATAATCTATATGCCGGTTTTGCTATACTGTACATTATAAATTATCATGATAGTTTCTATTGATAATCTATCTGCCAGTATTTCTGCACTTTACATTATAAATCTCCGTGATGTTTTTTATTGAATATCTACAAGCCAGTATTGCTACACTTTACATTATAAATCCCTGCGATGTGTTCATTGATAATCTATATGCCAGTATTGCTACACGTTACATTATAAATCCTCATGATAGTTTATATTGATAATCTATATGCCAGTATTGCTACACTTTACATTATAAATCCTTATGATGGTTGATATTGATAATCTATATGCCGGTTTTGCTATACTGTACATTATAAATTCTTGTGATGTTTTTTATTGATAATCTACATGGCAGTATTGCTTCTCTTTACATTATAAATCCCGTGATATTTTATATTCATAATCTATATGCCAGTATTGCTACACTTTACATTATAAATCCTCATGATAGTTTATATTGATTATCTATATGACTGTATTGCTACACTTTACATTATAAATCCTAATGATGTCTTATATCGATAATCTATATGCCAGTATTGCTATACTTTACATTGTAAATTCCCGTGATATTTTTTATTGATTATCTATATGCCAGTATTGCTACACTTGACATTATAAATCCTTATAATAGTTTATATTGTTAATCTATATGGCAGTATTGCTACACTTTGCATAATAAATCCTCATGATAGTTTATACTGATAATCTACATGCCATCATTGCGACACTTTACATTATAATACCCTGTGATGTTTTCATTGATAATATATATGCCAGTATTGCTACACTTGACATTATAACTCCTTATGATAGTTTATATTGTTAATCTATATGGCAGTATTGCTACACTTTACATTATAAAACATCATGATTGTTTATATTGATAATCTATATGAAAGTATTGCCACACTTTACATTATAAATCCTTATGATTGTTTAAATTTATAATCCATATGCAGGTATTGCTACACTTTACATTATAAATCCTCATGATAGTTTATATTGACCATCTATATGACAGTATTGCTACACTTTACATTATAAATCCACGTGATAGTTTATATTGACAATCTATATGGCAGAATTGCTACATTTGACATTATAAATCCTTATGATAGTTTATATTGGTAATCTATATGCCAGTATTGCTACACTTTACATTATAAATCCCTGTGATGTGTTCATTGATAATCTATATGCCAGTATTGCTACACTTCACATTATAAATCCTCATGATAGTTTATATTGATAATCTATATGCCAGTATTGCTACACTTTACATTATAAATCCTTACGATGGTTGATATCGATAATCTATATGCCGGTATTGCTATACTGTACATTATAAATTCTCGTGATGTTTCATATTGATAATCTACATGCCAGTATTTCTTCGCTTTACATTATAAAAACTCATAATAGTTTATATTGATAATCTATATGCCAGTATTGCTACAATCGACATTAAAAATCCTCATAATGTTTTATATAGATTTTCCATATTATAGTATTGCTACACTATACATTATAAATCCTCATGATGTATTATATTGATAATCTACGTGCCAGTATTGCTAAACTTTACATTATAAAACCTCATGATTGTTTATATTGATAATCTATATGCCAGTATTCCTACACTTTACATTATAAATCCTCATGATAGTTTATATTAATAATCTATATGCCAGTATTGATGGTTGATATTGATAATCTATATGCTGGTTTTGCTATACTATACATTATAACTTCTCATGATAGTTTCTATTGAAAATCTATCTGCCAGTATTTCTGCACTTTACATTATAAATCTCCGTGATGTTTTTTATTGATTATCTACAAGCCAGTATTGCTACACTTTACATTTAAAACCCCTGTGATGTGTTCATTGATAATCTATATACCAGTATTGCTACACTTTACATTATAATTCCTTATGATGGTTGATATTGATAATCTATATGCCGGTTTTGCTATACTGTACATTATAAATTCTTGTGATGTTTTTTATTGATAATCTACATGGCACTATTGCTTCTCTTTACATTATAAATCCCGTGATATTTTATATTCATAATCTATATGCCAGTATTGCTACACTTTACATTATAAATCCTCATGATAGTTTATATTGATAATCTATATGCCAGTATTGCTAAACTTTACATTATAAATCCTTATGATGGTTGATATTGATAATCTATATGCCGGTTTTGCTATAATGTACATTATAAATTCTCGTGATGTTTTTTATTGACAATCCACATGCCAGTATTGCTTCACTTTACTTTATAAATCATCATGATAGTTTTTATTGATAATCTACATGCCAGTATTGTTACACTTTACAATATAAATCGCTGTGATGTTTTCATTGATAATTTATATGCCAGTATTGCTACACTTTACATTATAAATCCACAAGATAGTTTATATTGATAATATAATTCGCAGTATTGCTACACTTCACATTTTAACTCCTTATGATGGTTGATATTGATAGTGTATATGCCGGTTTTGCTATATAGTACATGATAAATTCTTGTGATGTTTTTTATTGATAATCTAAATGGCAGTATTGCTTCTCTTTACATTATAAACCATCATGATAGTCTATAATGATAATCTACATGCCAGTATTGCTACACTTTACATTATAAATCTCTGTGATGTTTTAATTGATAATCTATATGCCAGTATTGCCACACTTGACATTATAAATCCTTATGATAGTCTCTTTTGTTAATCTATATGGCAGTATTGCTACACATTACATTATAAAACATCATGATTGTTTATATTGATAATCTATATGCCAGCATTGCTACACTTTACATTATAAATTCTCATGATAGTTTATATTGATAATCTATATAACAGTATTGCTACACTTTTCATTATAAATCTTTACTGTGATTGACATTGATAATCTATATGCCGGTATTGCTATACTGTACATTATAAATTCTCATGATAGTTTCTATTGATAATCTATATGCCAGTATTGCTGCACTTTACATTATAAATCCCCGTGATGTTTTTTATTGATAATCTACATACCAGTATTGCTACACTTTACATTATAAATCCCTGTGATGTTTTCATTGATAATCTATATGCCAGTATTGCTACACTTGACACAATAAATCCCTATGATAGTTTATATTGTTAATCTGTTTGGCAGTATTGCTACACTATACATTATAAATCCTCATGATGTATTATATTGATAATCTACGTTCCAGTATTGCTACACGTTACATTATAAAACCTCATGAAAGTTTATATTGATAATCTATATGCCAGTAGTGCTACACTTTACATTATAAATCCTCATGATAGTTTATATTGATAATCATGTGCCAGTATTGCTACACTTTACATTATAAATCCTTATGATGGTTGATATTGATAGTCTATATGCCGGTTTTGCTATACTGTACATTATAAATTCTCATGATAGTTTCTATTGATAATCTATCTGCCAGTATTTCTGCACTTTACATTATAAATCTCCGTGATGTTTTTTATTGATTATCTACAAGCCAGTATTGCTACACTTTACATTATAAATCGCTGTGATGTGTTCATTGATAATCTATATGCCAGTATTGCTACACTTTACATTATAAATCCTTATGATAGTTTATATTGATAATCTATATGCCAGTATTGCTACACTTTACATTATAAATCCTTATGATGGTTGATATTGATAATCTATATGCCGGTATTGCTATACTGTACATTATAAATTCTCATGATAGTTTATATTGATAATCTATATGCCAGTACTGCTGCACTTTACATTATAAATCCCCGTGATGTTTTTTATTGATAATCTACATACCAGTATTGCTACACTTTACATTATAAATCCCTGTGATGTTTTCATTGATAATCTATATGCCAGTTTTGCTACACTTGACATAATAAATCCCTATGATAGTTTATATTGTTAATCTGTTTGGCAGTATTGCTACACTATACATTATAAATCCTCATGATGTATTATATTGATAATCTACGTGCCAGTATTGCTACATGTTACATTATAAAACCTAATGATTGTTTATATTGATAATCTATATGCCAGTAGTGCTACACTTTACATTATAAATCCTCATGATAGTTTATATTGATAATCATATGCCACTATTGCTACACTTTACATTATAAATCCTTATGATGGTTGATATTGATAATCTATATGCCGGTTTAGCAATACTGTACATTATAAATTCTCGTGATGTTTTTATTGGTAATCTACATGCCAGTATTGCTTCACCTTACATTATAAATCATCATGATAGTTTATATTGAAAATCTACATGCCAGTATTGCTACACTTTACATTATAAATCATTACGATGATTGATATTGATTATTTACATGCCAGTATTGCATCAGTTTACATTATAAATCATCATGATAGTTTATATTGATAATCAAAATACCAGTATTGCTATACTTTACATTGTAAATCCCCGTGATATTTTTTATTGATTATCTATATGCCAGTATTGCTACACTTGACATTATAAATCCTAATAATAGTTTTTATTGTTAATCTATATGGCAGTATCGCTACACTTTGCATAATAAATCCTCATGATATTTTATACTGATAATCTACATGCCATTATTGCGACACTTTACATTATAATTTAGTGTGATGTTTCATTGATAATATATGTGCCAGTATTGCTACACTTGACATTATAACTCCTTATGATAGTTTATATTGTTAATCTATATGGCAGTATTGCTACACTTTACATTATAAAACATCATGATTGTTTATATTGATAATCTTTATGAAAGTATTGCCACACTTTACATTATAAATCCTCATGATAGTTTATATTAATAATCTATATGCCAGTATTGATGGTTGATATTGATAATCTATATGCTGGTTTTGCTATACTGTACATTATAAATTCTCGTGATGTTTTTACTGATATTCTACATGCCAGTATTGCTTCATTTTACATTATAAATCATCATGATGGTTTATATTGATAATCAATATGCAAGTATTGCTATGCTTTACATTGTAAATCCCCGTGAAATTTTTTATTGATTATCTATATGCCAGTATTGCTACACTTGACATTATAAATCCTTATATAAGTTTATATTGTTAATCTATATGGCAGTATTGGTACACTTTACATAATAAATCCTCATGATAGTTTACACTGATAATCTACATGCCAGTATTGCTATACTTTACAATAAAAATCAATGTGATGTTTTCATTGATAATGTATATGCCAGTATTGATTCATTTCACATTGTAAATCATCATGATAGTTGATATTAATATTCTATATGCCAGAATTGCTACACTTTACATTATAAATCCTTATGATGGTTGATATTGATAATCTATATGCCGGTTTTGCTATACTATACATTATAACTTCTCATGATAGTTTCTATTGATAATCTATCTGCCAGTATTTCTGCACTTTACATTATAAATCTCCGTGATGTTTTTTATTGATTATCTACAAGCTAGTATTGCTACACTTTACATTATAAATCCCTGTGATGTGTTCATTGATAATCTATATGCCAGTATTGCTACACTTTACATTATAAATCCTCATGATAGTTTATATTGATAATCTATATGCCAGAATTGCTACACTTTACATTATAAATCCTTATGATGGTTGATATTGATAATCTATATGCCGGTTTTGCTATACTGTACATTATAAGTTCTTGTGATGTTTTTTATTGATAATATACATGGCAGTATTGCTTCTCTTTACATTGTAAATCCCGTGATATTTTATATTGATAATCTATATGCCAGTATTGCTACACTTTACATTATAAATCCTCATGATAGTTTATATTGATTATCTATATGACTGTATTGCTACACTTTACATTTTAAATCCTCATGATAGTTTATATTGATAATCTATATGCCAGTGTTGCTACACTTTACATTATAATTCCTTATGATGGTTGATATTGATAATCTATTTGCCGGTATTGCTATACTGTACATTATAAATTCTCGTGATGTTTTTTATTGACAATTCACATGCCAGTATGGCTTCACTTTACTTTATAAATCATCATGATAGTTTTTATTGATAATCTACATGCCAGTATTGTTACACTTTACAATTTAAATCGCTGTGATGTTTTCATTGATAATCTATATGCCAGTATTGCTACACTTTACATTATAAACCACAAGATAGTTTATATTGATAATATATATCCCAGTATTGCTACACTTCACATTATAACTCCTTATGATGGTTGATATTGATAATGAATATGCCGGTTTTGCTATATTGTACATGATAAATTCTTGTGATGTTTTTTATTGATAATCTACATAGCAGTATTGCTTCTCTTTACATTATAAACCATCATGATAGTCGATATTGATAATCTACATGCCAGTATTGCTACACTTTACATTATAAATCCCTGTGATGTTTTAATTGATAATCTATATGCCAGTATTGCTACACTTGACATTATAAATCCTTATGATAGTTTCTTTTGTTAATCTATATGGCAGTATTGCTACACATTACTTTATAAAACATCATGATTGTTTATATTGATAATCTATATGCTAACATTGCTACACTTTACATTATAAATTCTCATGATAGTTTATATTGATAATCTATATAACAGTATTGCTACACTTTTCATTATAAATCTTTACTGTGATTGACATTGATAATCTATATGCCGGTATTGCTATACTGTACATTATAAATTCTCATGATAGTTTATATTGATAATCTATATGCCAGTATTGCTGCACTTTACATTATAAATCCCCGTAATGTTTTTTATTGATAATCTACATACCAGTATTGCTACACTTTACATTATAAATCCCTGTGATGTTTTCGTTGATAATCTATATGCCAGTATTGCTACACTTGACATAATAAATCCCTATGATAGTTTATATTTTTAATCTGTTTGGCAGTATTGCTACACTATACATTATAAATCCTCATGATGTATTATATTGATAATCTACGTGCCAGTATTGCTACACGTTACATTATAAAACCTCATGATTGTTTATATTGATAATCTATATGCCAGTAGTGCTACACTTTACATTATAAATCCTCATGATAGTTTATACTGATATCCTACATGCCATTATTGCGACACTTTACATTATAATTCCCTGTGATGTTTCATTGATACTGTGATTGACAGTGATAATCTATATGCCGGTATTGCTATACTGTACATTATAAATTCTCATGATAGTTTATATTGTTAATCTATATGGCAGTATTGCTACACTTTACATTATAAAACATCATCATTGTTTATATTGATAATCTATATGAAAGTATTGCCACACTTTACATTATAAATCCTTATGATTGTTTAAATTTATAATCCATATGCAGGTATTGCTACACTTTACATTATAAATCCTCATGATAGTTTATATTGACCATCTATGTGACAGTATTGCTACACTTTACATTATAAATCCACGTGATAGTTTATATTGACAATCTATATGGCAGTATTGCTACATTTGACATTATAAATCCTTGTGATAGTTTATATTGTTAATCTTTATGCCAGTATTGCTACACTTTACATTATAAAACCTCATGATTGTTTATATTAATAATATATATGCTAGTATTGCTACACTTATCATTATAAATACTTATGATGGTTGATATTGATAATCTATATGCCGGTTTTGCTATACTGTACATTATAAATTATCATGATAGTTTCTATTGATAATCTATCTGCCAGTATTTCTGCACTTTACATTATAAATCTCCGTGATGTTTTTTATTGAATATCTACAAGCCAGTATTGCTACACTTTACATTATAAATCCCTGCGATGTGTTCATTGATAATCTATATGCCAGTATTGCTACACGTTACATTATGAATCCTCATGATAGTTTATATTGATAATCTATATGCCAGTATTGCTACACTTTACATTATAAATCCTTATGATGGTTGATATTGATAATCTATATGCCGGTTTTGCTATACTGTACATTATAAATTCTTGTGATGTTTTTTATTGATAATCTACATGGCAGTATTGCTTCTCTTTACATTATAAATCCCGTGATATTTTATATTCATAATCTATATGCCAGTATTGCTACACTTTACATTATAAATCCTCATGATAGTTTATATTGATTATCTATATGACTGTATTGCTACACTTTACATTATAAATCCTAATGATGTCTTATATCGATAATCTATATGCCAGTATTGCTATACTTTACATTGTAAATTCCCGTGATATTTTTTATTGATTATCTATATGCCAGTATTGCTACACTTGACATTATAAATCCTTATAATAGTTTATATTGTTAATCTATATGGCAGTATTGCTACACTTTGCATAATAAATCCTCATGATAGTTTATACTGATAATCTACATGCCATCATTGCGACACTTTACATTATAATACCCTGTGATGTTTTCATTGATAATATATATGCCAGTATGGCTACACTTGACATTATAACTCCTTATGATAGTTTATATTGTTAATCTATATGGCAGTATTGCTACACTTTACATTATAAAACATCATGATTGTTTATATTGATAATCTATATGAAAGTATTGCCACACTTTACATTATAAATCCTTATGATTGTTTAAATTTATAATCCATATGCAGGTATTGCTACACTTTACATTATAAATCCTCATGAGAGTTTATATTGACCATCTATATGACAGTATTGCTACACTTTACATTATAAATCCACGTGATAGTTTATATTGACAATCTATATGGCAGAATTGCTACATTTGACATTATAAATCCTTATGATAGTTTATATTGGTAATCTATATGCCAGTATTGCTACACTTTACATTATAAATCCCTGTGATGTGTTCATTGATAATCTATATGCCAGTATTGCTACACTTTACATTATAAATCCTCATGATAGTTTATATTGATAATCTATATGACAGTATTGCTACACTTTACATTATAAATCCTTATGATGGTTGATATTGATAATCTATATGCCGGTTTTGCTATACTGTACAATATAAATTCTTGTGATGTTTTTTATTGATAATCTACATGGCAGTATCGCTTCTCTTTACATTATAAATCCCGTGATATTTTATATTCATAATCTATATGCCAGTATTGCTACACTTTACATTATAAATCCTCATGATAGTTTATATTGATTATCTATATGACTGTATTGTTACACTTTACATTATAAATCCTAATGATGTCTTATATCGATAATCTATATGCCAGTATTGCTCCACTTTACATTATAAATCCTCATGATGGTTTATATTGATAATCTATATGCCAGTGTTGCTACACTTTACATTATAAATCCTTATGATGGTTGATATTGATAATCTATATGCCGGTATTGCTATACTGTACATTATAAATTCTCGTGATGTTTTTTATTGACAATCCACATGCCAGTATTGCTTCACTTTACTTTATAAATCATCATGATAGTTTTTATTGATAACCTACATGCCAATATTGTTACACTTTACAATATAAATCGCTGTGACCTTTTCATTGATAATCTATATGCCAGTATTGCTACACTTTACATTATAAATCCACAAGATACTTTTTATTGATAATATATATCCCAGTATTGCTACACTTCACATTATAACTCCTTATGATGGTTGATATCGATAATGTATATGCCAGTTTTGCTATATTGTACATGATAAATTCTTGTGATGTTTTAATTGATAATCTACATGGCAGTATTGCTTCCCTTTACATTATAAACCATCATGATAGTCTATATTGATAATCTACATGCCAGTATTGCTACACTTTACGTTATAAATCCCTGTGATGTTTTAATTGATAATCTATATGCCAGTATTGCTACACTTGACATTATAAATCCTTATGATAGTTTATATGGTTAATCTATATGGCAGTATTGCTACACATTACTTTATAAAACATCATGATTGTTTATATTGAAAATCTATATGCCAGCATTGCTACACTTTACATTATAAATTCTCATGATAGTTTATATTGATAATCTATATAACAGTATTGCTACACTTTTCATTATAAATCTTTACTGTGATTGACAGTGATAATCTATATGCCGGTATTGCTATACTGTACATTATAAATTCTCATGATAGTTTATATTGATAATCCATATGCCAGTATTGCTGCACTTTACATTATAAATCCCCGTGATGTCTTTTATTGATAATCTACTTACCAGTATTGCTACACTTTACATTATAAATCCCTGTGGTGTTTTAATTGATAATCTATATGCCAGTATTGCTACACTTGACATAATAAATCCCTATGATAGTTTATATTGTTAATCTGTTTGGCAGTATTGCTACACTATACATTATAAATCCTCATGATGTATTATATTGATAATCTACGTGCCATTATTGCTACACGTTACATTATAAAACCTCATGATTGTTTATATTGATAATCTATATGCCAGTAGTGCTACACTTTACATTATAAATCCTCATGATAGTTTATATTGATAATCATATGCCAGTATTGCTACACTTTACATTATAAATCCTTATGAAGGTTGATATCAATAATCTATATGCCGGTTTAGCTATACTGTACATTATAAATTCTCGTGATGTTTTTTTATTGATAATCTACATGCCAGTATTGCTTTACTTTACATTATAAATCATCATGATAGTTTATATTGATAATCTACATGCCAGTATTGCTACACTTTTCATTATAAATCCTTACGATGGTTGATATTGATAATCTACATGCCAGTATTGCTACACTTTACATTATAAATCCTTATAATGGTTGATATTGATAGTCTATATGCCGGTTTTGCTATACTGTACATTATAAATTCTCATGATAGTTTCTATTGATAATCTTTCTGCCAGTATTTCGGCACTTTATATTATAAATCTCCGTGATGATTTTTATTGAATATCTACAAGCCAGTATTGCTACACTTTACATTATAAATCCCTGTGATGTGTTCATTGATAATCTATATGCCAGTATTGCTACACTTTACATTATAAATCCTCATGATAGTTTATATTGATAATCTATATGCCAGTGTTGCTACACTTTACATTATAAATCCTCATGATTGTTAATATTGATAATCTATATGAAAGTATTGCCACACTTTACATTATAAATCCTTATGATTGTTTAAATTTATAATCCATATGTAGGTATTGCTACACTTTACATTATAAATCCTCATGATAGTTTATATTGACCATCTATATGACAGTATTGCTACACTTTACATTATAAATCCACGTGATAGTTTATATTGACAATCTATATGGCAGTATTGCTACATTTGACATTATAAATCCTTATGATAATTTATATTGTTAATCTATATGCCAGTATTGCTACACTTTACATTATAAAACCTCATGATTGTTATATTGATAATCTATATGCCAGTATTGCTACACTTAACATTATAAATCCTTATGATGGTTGATATTAATAATCTATATGCCGGTTTTGCTATACTGTACATTAAAAATTCTCGTGATGTTTTTTATTGATAATCTACATGCCAGTAATGCTTCACTTTACATTATAAATCATCATGATAGTTTATATTTATAATCTACATGCCAGTATTGCTACACTACACAATATAAATCCCAGTGATATATTCATTGATAATCTATATGTCAGTATTGCTACACTTTACATTATAAATCCTTATGATGGTTGATATTGATAGTCTATATGCCGGTTTTGCTATACTGTACATTATAAATTCTCATGATAGTTTCTATTGATAATCTATCTGCCAGTATTTCTGCACTTTACATTATAAATCTCCGTGAATTTTTTTATTGCATATCTACAAGCCAGTATTGCTACACTTTACTTTATAAATCCCTGTGATGTGTTCATTGATAATCTATATGCCAGTATTGCTACACTTTACATTATAAATCCTCATGATAGTTTATATTGATAATCTATATGCCAGTATTGCTACACTTTACATTATAAATCCTTACGATGGTTGATATTGATAATCTATATGCCGGTATTGCTATACTGTACATTATAAATTCTCGTGATGTTTCGTATTGATAATCTACATGCCAGTATTTCTTCGCTTTACATTATAAAAACTCATAATAGTTTATATTGATAATCTATATGCCAGTATTGCTACAATTGACATTAAAAATCCTCATAATGTTTTATAGAGATTTTCCATATTATAGTATTGCTACACTATACATTATAAATCCTCATGATGTATTATATTGATAATCTACGTGCCAGTATTGCTAAACTTTACATTATAAAACCTCATGATTGTTTATATTGATAATCTATATGCCAGTATTCCTACACTTTACATTATAAATCCTCATGATAGTTTATATTAATAATCTATATGCCAGTATTGATGGTTGATGTTGATAATCTATATGCTGGTTTTGCTATACTATACATTATGACTTCTCATGATAGTTTCTATTGATAATCTATCTGCCAGTATTTCTGCACTTTACATTATAAATCTCCGTGATGTTTTTTATTGATTATCTACAAGCCAGTATTGCTACACTTTACATTTAAAACCCCTGTGATGTGTTCATTGATAATCTATATGCCAGTATTGCTACACTTTACATTATAATTCCTTATGATGGTTGATATTGATAATCTATATGCCGGTTTTGCTATACTGTACATTATAAATTCTTGTGATGTTTTTTATTGATAATCTACATGGCAGTATTGCTTCTCTTTACATTATAAATCCCGTGATATTTTATATTCATAATCTATATGGCAGTATTGCTACACTTTACATTATAAATCCTCAAGATAGTTTATATTGATTATCTATATGACTGTATTGCTACACTTTACATTATAAATCCTAATGATGTCTTATATCGATAATCTAAATACCAGTATTGCTACACTTTACATTATAAATCCTCATGATAGTTTATATTGATAATCTATATGCCAGTATTGCTAAACTTTACATTATAAATCCTTATGATGGTTGATATTGATAATCTATATGCCGGTTTTGCTATAATGTACATTATAAATTCTCGTGATGTTTTTTATTGACAATCCACATGCCAGTATTGCTTCACTTTACTTTATAAATCATCATGATAGTTTTCATTGATAATCTACATGCCAGTATTGTTACACTTTACAATATAAATCGCTGTGATGTTTTCATTGATAATTTATATGCCAGTATTGCTACACTTTACATTATAAATCCACAAGATAGTTTATATTGATAATATATATCGCAGTATTGCTACACTTCACATTATAACTCCTTATGATGGTTGATATTGATAATGTATATGCCGGTTTTGCTATATAGTACATGATAAATTCTTGTGATGTTTTTTATTGATAATCTAAATGGCAGTATTGCTTCTCTTTACATTATAAACCATCATGATAGTCTATAATGATAATCTACATGCCAGTATTGCTACACTTTACATTATAAATCCCTGTGATGTTTTAATTGATAATCTATATGCCAGTATTGCCACATTTGACATTATAAATCCTTATGATAGTTTCTTTTGTTAATCTATATGGCAGTATTGCTACACATTACATTATAAAACATCATGATTGTTTATATTGATAATCTATATGCCAGCATTGCTACACTTTACATTATAAATTCTCATGATAGTTTATATTGATAATCTATATAACAGTATTGCTACACTTTTCATTATAAATCTTTACTGTGATTGACATTGATAATCTATATGCCGGTATTGCTATACTGTACATTATAAATTCTCATGATAGTTTATATTGATAATCTATATGCCAGTATTGCTGCACTTTACATTATAAATCCCCGTGATGTTTTTTATTGATAATCTACATACCAGTATTGCTACACTTTACATTATAATTCCCTGTGATGTTTTCATTGATAATCTATATGCCAGTATTGCTACACTTGACATAATAAATCCCTATGATAGTTTATATTGTTAATCTGTTTGGCAGTATTGCTACACTATACATTATAAATCCTCATGATGTATTATATTGATAATCTACGTGCCAGTATTGCTACACGTTACATTATAAATCCACAAGATACTTTTTATTGATAATATATATCCCAGTATTGCTACACTTCACATTATAACTCCTTATGATGGTTGATATTGATAATGTATATGCCGGTTTTGCTATATTGTACATGATAAATTCTTGTGATGTTTTAATTGATAATCTACATGGCAGTATTGCTTCCCTTTACATTATAAACCATCATGATAGTCTATATTGATAATCTACATGCCAGTATTGCTACACTTTACGTTATAAATCCCTGTGATGTTTTAATTGATAATCTATATGCCAGTATTGCTACACTTGACATTATAAATCCTTATGATAGTTTATATTGTTAATCTATATGGCAGTATTGCTACACATTACTTTATAAAACATCATGATTGTTTATATTGAAAATCTATATGCCAGCATTGCTACACTTTACATTATAAATTCTCATGATAGTTTATATTGATAATCTATATAACAGTATTGCTACACTTTTCATTATAAATCTTTACTGTGATTGACAGTGATAATCTATATGCCGGTATTGCTATACTGTACATTATAAAATCTCATGATAGTTTATATTGATAATCTATATGCCAGTATTGCTGCACTTTACATTATAAATCCCCGTGATGTCTTTTATTGATAATCTACTTACCAGTATTGCTACACTTTACATTATAAATCCCTGTGATGTTTTCATTGATAATCTATATGCCAGTATTGCTACACTTGACATAATAAATCCCTATGATAATTTATATTGTTAATCTGTTTGGCAGTATTGCTACACTATACATTATAAATCCTCATGATGTATTATATTGATAATCTACGTGCCATTATTGCTACACGTTACATTATAAAACCTCATGATTGTTTATATTGATAATCTATATGCCAGTAGTGCTACACTTTACATTATAAATCCTCATGATAGTTTATATTGATAATCATATGCCAGTATTGCTACACTTTACATTATAAATCCTTATAAAGGTTGATATCAATAATCTATATGCCGGTTTAGCTATACTGTACATTATAAATTGTCGTGATGTTTTTTTATTGATAATCTACATGCCAGTATTGCTTTACTTTACATTATAAATCATCATGATAGTTTATATTGATAATCTACATGCCAGTATTGCTACACTTTACATTATAAATCCCTGTGATGTGTTTATTGATAATCTATATGCCAGTATTGCTACACTTTACATTATAAATCCTCATGATAGTTTATATTGATAATCTATATGCCAGTATTGCTACACTTTACATTATAAATCCTTATGATGGTTGATATTGATAATCTATATGCCGGTTTTGCTATACTGTACATTATAAATTCTTGTGATGTTTTTTATTGATAATCTACATGGCAGTATTGCTTCTCTTTACATTATAAATCCCGTGATATTTTATATTCATACTCTATATGTCAGTATTGCTACACTTTTCATTATAAATCCTCATGATAGTTTATATTGATTATCTATATGACTGTATTGCTACACTTTACATTATAAATCCTAATGATGTCTTATATCGATAATCTATATGCCAGTATTGCTACACTTTACATTATAAATCCTCATGATAGTTTATATTGATTATCTATATGACTGTATTGCTACACTTTACATTATAAATCCTAAGGATGTCTTATATCGATAATCTATATGCCAGTATTGCTACACTTTACATTATAAATCCTCATGATAGTTTATATTGATAATCTATATGCCAGTGTTGCTACACTTTACATTATAAATCCTTATGATGGTTGATATTGATAATCTATATGCCGGTATTGCTATACTTGACATTATAAATCCTTATAATAGTTTATATTGTTAATCTATATGGCATTATTGCTACACTTTGCATAATAAATCCTCATGATAGTTTATACTGATAATCTACATGCCATTATTGCGACACTTTACATTATAATTCCCTGTGATGTTTCATTGATAATATATATGCCAGTATTGCTACAGTTGACATTATAAATCCTTATGATAGTTTATATTGTTAATCTATATGGCAGTATTGCTACACTTTACATTATAAAACATCATGATTGTTTATATTGATAATCTATATGAAAGTATTGCCACACTTTACATTATAAATCCTTATGATTGTTTAAATTTATAATCCATATGCAGGTATTGCTACACTTTACATTATAAATCCTCATAATAGTTTATATTGACCATCTATATGACAGTATTGCTACACTTTACATTATAAATCCACGTGATAGTTTATATTGGCAATCTATATGGCAGTATTGCTACATTTGACATTATAAATCCTTGTGATAGTTTATATTGTTAATCTATATGCCAGTATTGCTACACTTTACATTATAAAACCTCATGATTGTTTATATTGATAATCTATATGCCAGTATTGCTACACTTATCATTATAAATCCTTATGATGGTTGATATTGATAATCTATATGCCGGTTTTGCTATACTGTACATTATAAATTCTCGTGATGTTTTTTTATTGATAATCTATATGCCAGTATTGCTACACTTTACATTATAAATCCACAAGATACTTTTTATTGATAATATATATCCCAGTATTGCTACACTTCACATTATAACTCCTTATGATGGTTGATATTGATAATGTATATGCCGGTTTTGCTATATTGTACATGATAAATTCTTGTGATGTTTTAATTGATAATCTACATGGCAGTATTGCTTCCCTTTACATTATAAACCATCATGATAGTCTATATTGATAATCTACATGCCAGTATTGCTACACTTTACGTTATAAATCCCTGTGATGTTTTAATTGAAAATCTATATGCCAGTATTGCTACACTTGACATTATAAATCCTTATGATAGTTTATATTGTTAATCTATATGGCAGTATTGCTACACATTACTTTATAAAACATCATGATTGTTTATATTGAAAATCTATATGCCAGCATTGCTACACTTTACATTATAAATTCTCATGATAGTTTATATTGATAATCTATATAACAGTATTGCTACACTTTTCATTATAAATCTTTACTGTGATTGACAGTGATAATCTATATGCCGGTATTGCTATACTGTACATTATAAAATCTCATGATAGTTTATATTGATAATCTATATGCCAGTATTGCTGCACTTTACATTATAAATCCCCGTGATGTCTTTTATTGATAATCTACTTACCAGTATTGCTACACTTTACATTATAAATCCCTGTGATGTTTTCATTGATAATCTATATGCCAGTATTGCTACACTTGACATAATAAATCCCTATGATAGTTTATATTGTTAATCTGTTTGGCAGTATTGCTACACTATACATTATAAATCCTCATGATGTATTATATTGATAATCTACGTGCCATTATTGCTACACGTTACATTATAAAACCTCATGATTGTTTATATTGATAATCTATATGCCAGTAGTGCTACACTTTACATTATAAATCCTCATGATAGTTTATATTGATAATCATATGCCAGTATTGCTACACTTTACATTATAAATCCTTATAAAGGTTGATATCAATAATCTATATGCCGGTTTAGCTATACTGTACATTATAAATTCTCGTGATGTTTTTTTATTGATAATCTACATGCCAGTATTGCTTTACTTTACATTATAAATCATCATGTTAGTTTATATTGATAATCTACATGCCAGTATTGCTACACTTTTCATTATAAATCCTTACGATGGTTGATATTGATAATCTACATGCCAGTATTGCTACACTTTACATTATAAATCCTTATAATGGTTGATATTGATAGTCTATATGCCGGTTTTGCTATACTGTACATTATAAATTCTCATGATAGTTTCTATTGATAATCTATCTGCCAGTATTTCGGCACTTTATATTATAAATCTCCGTGATGATTTTTATTGAATATCTACAAGCCAGTATTGCTACACTTTACATTATAAATCCCTGTGATGTGTTCATTGATAATCTATATGCCAGTATTGCTACACTTTACATTATAAATCCTCATGATAGTTTATATTGATAATCTATATGCCAGTATTGCTACACTTTACATTATAAATCCTTATGATGGTTGATATTGATAATCTATATGCCGGTTTTGCTATACTGTACATTATAAATTCTTGTGATGTTTTTTATTGATAATTTACATGGCAGTATTGCTTCTCTTTACATTATAAATCCCGTGATATTTTATATTCATACTCTATATGCCAGTATTGCTACACTTTACATTATAAATCCTCATGATAGTTTATATTGATTATCTATATGACTGTATTGCTACACTTTACATTATAAATCCTAATGATGTCTTATATCGATAATCTATATGCCAGTATTGCTACACTTTACATTATAAATCCTCATGATAGTTTATATTGATAATCTATATGTCAGTGTTGCTACACTTTACATTATAAATCCTCATGATTGTTTATATTGATAATATATATGAAAGTATTGCCACACTTTACATTATAAATCCTTATGATTGTTTAAATTTATAATCCATATGTAGGTATTTCTACACTTTACATTATAAATCCTCACGATAGTTTATATTGACCATCTATATGACAGTATTGCTACACTTTACATTATAAATCCACGTGATAGTTTATATTGACAATCTATATGGCAGTATTGCTACATTTGACATTATAAATCCTTATGATAGTTTATATTGTTAATCTATATGCCAGTATTGCTACACTTTACATTATAAAACCTCATGATTGTTTATATTGATAATCTATATGCCAGTATTGCTACACTTAACATTATAAATCCTTATGATGGTTGATATTGATAATCTGTATGCCGGTTTTGCTATACTGTACATTAAAAATTCTCGTGATGTTTTTTATTGATAATCTACATGCCAGTAATGCTTCACTTTACATTATAAATCATCATGATAGTTTATATTTATAATCTACATGCCAGTATTGCTACACTACACAATATAAATCCCTGTGATATATTCATTGATAATCTATATGTCAGTATTGCTACACTTTACATTATAAATCCTTATGATGGTTGATATTGATAGTCTATATGCCGGTTTTGCTATACTGTACATTATAAATTCTCATGATAGTTTCTATTGATAATCTATCTGCCAGTATTTCTGCACTTTACATTATAAATCTCCGTGATTTTCTTTATTGCATATCTACAAGCCAGTATTGCTACACTTTACTTTATAAATCCCTGTGATGTGTTCATTGATAATCTATATGCCAGTATTGCTACACTTTACATTATAAATCCTCATGATAGTTTATATTGATAATCTATATGCCAGTATTGCTACACTTTACATTATAAATCCTTACGATGGTTGATATTGATAATCTATATGCCGGTATTGCTATACTGTACATTATAAATTCTCGTGATGTTTCATATTGATAATCTACATGCCAGTATTTCTTCGCTTTACATTATAAAAACTCATAATAGTTTATATTGATAATCTATATGCCAGTATTGCTACAATTGACATTAAAAATCCTCATAATGTTTTATATAGATTTTCCATATTATAGTATTGCTACACTATACATTATAAATCCTCATGATGTATTTTATTGATAATCTACGTGCCAGTATTGCTAAACTTTACATTATAAAACCTCATGATTGTTTATATTGATAATCTATATGCCAGTATTCCTACACTTTACATTATAAATCCTCATGATAGTTTATATTAATAATCTATATGCCAGTATTGATGGTTGATGTTGATAATCTATATGCTGGTTTTGCTATACTATACATTATGACTTCTCATGATAGTTTCTATTGATAATCTATCTGCCAGTATTTCTGCACTTTACATTATAAATCTCCGTGATGTTTTTTATTGATTATCTACAAGCCAGTATTGATACACTTTACATTTAAAACCCCTGTGATGTGTTCATTGATAATCTATATGCCAGTATTGCTACACTTTACATTATAATTCCTTATGATGGTTGATATTGATAATCTATATGCCGGTTTTGCTATACTGTACATTATAAATTCTTGTGATGTTTTTTATTGATATTCTACATGGCAGTATTGCTTCTCTTTACATTATAAATCCCGTGATATTTTATATTCATAATCTATATGCCAGTATTGCTACACTTTACATTATAAATCCTCATGATAGTTTATATTGATTATCTATATGACTGTATTGCTACACTTTACATTATAAATCCTAATGATGTCTTATATCGATAATCTAAATGCCAGTATTGCTACACTTTACATTATAAATCCTCATGATAGTTTATATTGATAATCTATATGCCAGTATTGCTAAACTTTACATTATAAACCCTTATGATGGTTGATATTGATAATCTATATGCCGGTTTTGCTATAATGTACATTATAAATTCTCGTGATTTTTTTTATTGACAATCCACATGCCAGTATTGCTTCACTTTACTTTATAAATCATCATGATAGTTTTCATTGATAATCTACATGCCAGTATTGTTACACTTTACAATATAAATCGCTGTGATGTTTTCATTGATAATTTATATGCCAGTATTGCTACACTTTACATTATAAATCCACAAGATAGTTTATATTGATAATATATATCGCAGTATTGCTACACTTCACATTATAACTCCTTATGATGGTTGATATTGATAATGTACATGCCGGTTTTGCTATATAGTACATGATAAATTCTTGTGATGTTTTTTATTGATAATCTAAATGGCAGTATTGCTTCTCTTTACATTTTAAACCATCATGATAGTCTATAATGATAATCTACATGCCAGTATTGCTACACTTTACATTATAAATCCCTGTGATGTTTTAATTGATAATCTATATGCCAGTATTGCCACATTAGATATTATAAATCCTTATGATAGTTTCTTTTGTTAATCTATATGGCAGTATTGCTACACATTACATTATAAAACATCATGATTGTTTATATTGATAATTTATATGCCAGCATTGCTACACTTTACATTATAAATTCTCATGATAGTTTATATTGATAATCTATATAACAGTATTGCTACACTTTTCATTATAAATCTTTACTGTGATTGACATTGATAATCTATATGCCGGTATTGCTATACTGTACATTATAAATTCTCATGATAGTTTATATTGATAATCTATATGCCAGTATTGCTGCACTTTACATTATAAATCCCCGTGATGTTTTTTATTGATAATCTACATACCAGTATTGCTACACTTTACATTATAATTCCCTGTGATGTTTTCATTGATAATCTATATGCCAGTATTGCTACACTTGACATAATAAATCCCTATGATAGTTTATATTGTTAATCTGTTTGGCAGTATTGCTACACTATACATTATAAATCCTCATGATGTATTATATTGATAATCTACGTTCCAGTATTGCTACACGTTACATTATAAATCCTCATGATAGTTTATATTGATAATCATGTGCCAGTATTGCTACACTTTACATTATAAATCCTTATGATGGTTGATATTGATAGTCTATATGCCGGTTTTGCTATACTGTACATTATAAATTCTCATGATAGTTTCTATTGATAATCTATCTGCCAGTATTTCTGCACCTTACATTATAAATCTCCGTGATGTTTTTTATTAAATATCTACAAGCCAGTATTGCTACACTTTACATTATAAATCGCTGTGATGTGTTCATTGATAATCTATATGCCAGTATTGCTACACTTTACATTATAAATCCTCATGATAGTTTATATTGATAATCTATATGCCAGTATTGCTACACTTTACATTATAAATCCTTATGATGGTTGATATTGATAATCTATATGCCGGTATTGCTATACTGTACATTATAAATTCTCATGATAGTTTATATTGATAATCTATATGCCAGTACTGCTGCACTTTACATTATAAATCTCCGTGATGTTTTTTATTGATAATATACATACCAGTATTGCTACACTTTACATTATAAATCCCTGTGATGATTTCATTGATAATCTATGTGCCAGTATTGCTACACTTGACATAATAAATCCCTATGATAGTTTATATTGTTAATCTGTTTGGCAGTATTGCTACACTATACATTATAAATCCTCATGATGTATTATATTGATATTCTACGTGCCAGTATTGCTACACGTTACATTATAAAACCTCATGATTGTTTATATTGATAATCTATATGCCAGTAGTGCTACACTTTACATTATAAATCCTCATGATAGTTTATATTGATAATCAAATGCCAGCATTGCTACACTTTACATTATAAATCCTTATGATGGTTGATATTGATAATCTATATGCCGGTTTAGCAATACTGTACATTATAAATTCTCGTGATGTTTTTTTATTGGTAATCTAAATGCCAGTATTGCTTCACTTTACATTATAAATCCTAATGATGTCTTATATCGATAATCTATATGCCAGTATTGCTACACTTTACATTATAAATCCTCATGATAGTTTATATTGATAATCTATATGCCAGAATTGCTACACTTTACATTATAAATCCTTATGATGGTTGATATTGATAATCTATATGCCGGTTTTGCTATACTGTACATTATAAGTTCTTGTGATGTTTTTATTGATGATCTACATGGCAGTATTGCTTCTCTTTACATTGTAAATCCCGTGATATTTTATATTCATACTCTATATGCCAGTATTGCTACACTTTACATTATAAATCCTCATGATAGTTTATATTGATTATCTATATGACTGTATTGCTACACTTTACATTATAAATCCTAATGATGTCTTATATCGATAATCTATATGCCAGTATTGCTACACTTTACATTATAAATCCTCATGATAGTTTATATTGATAATCTATATGCCAGTGTTGCTACACTTTACATTATAAATCCTCATGATTGTTAATATTGATAATCTATATGAAAGTATTGCCACACTTTACATTATAAATCCTTATGATTGTTTAAATTTATAATCCATATGTAGGTATTGCTACACTTTACATTATAAATCCTCATGATAGTTTATATTGACCATCTATATGACAGTATTGCTACACTTTACATTATAAATCCACGTGATAGTTTATATTGACAATCTATATGGCAGTATTGCTACATTTGACATTATAAATCCTTATGATAATTTATATTGTTAATCTATATGCCAGTATTGCTACACTTTACATTATAAAACCTCATGATTGTTATATTGATAATCTATATGCCAGTATTGCTACACTTAACATTATAAATCCTTATGATGGTTGATATTAATAATCTATATGCCGGTTTTGCTATACTGTACATTAAAAATTCTCGTGATGTTTTTTATTGATAATCTACATGCCAGTAATGCTTCACTTTACATTATAAATCATCATGATAGTTTATATTTATAATCTACATGCCAGTATTGCTACACTACACAATATAAATCCCAGTGATATATTCATTGATAATCTATATGTCAGTATTGCTACACTTTACATTATAAATCCTTATGATGGTTGATATTGATAGTCTATATGCCGGTTTTGCTATACTGTACATTATAAATTCTCATGATAGTTTCTATTGATAATCTATCTGCCAGTATTTCTGCACTTTACATTATAAATCTCCGTGATTTTTTTTATTGCATATCTACAAGCCAGTATTGCTACACTTTACTTTATAAATCCCTGTGATGTGTTCATTGATAATCTATATGCCAGTATTGCTACACTTTACATTATAAATCCTCATGATAGTTTATATTGATAATCTATATGCCAGTATTGCTACACTTTACATTATAAATCCTTACGATGGTTGATATTGATAATCTATATGCCGGTATTGCTATACTGTACATTATAAATTCTCGTGATGTTTCGTATTGATAATCTACATGCCAGTATTTCTTCGCTTTACATTATAAAAACTCATAATAGTTTATATTGATAATCTATATGCCAGTATTGCTACAATTGACATTAAAAATCCTCATAATGTTTTATAGAGATTTTCCATATTATAGTATTGCTACACTATACATTATAAATCCTCATGATGTATTATATTGATAATCTACGTGCCAGTATTGCTAAACTTTACATTAAAAAACCTCATGATTGTTTATATTGATAATCTATATGCCAGTATTCCTACACTTTACATTATAAATCCTCATGATAGTTTATATTAATAATCTATATGCCAGTATTGATGGTTGATGTTGATAATCTATATGCTGGTTTTGCTATACTATACATTATGACTTCTCATGATAGTTTCTATTGATAATCTATCTGCCAGTATTTCTGCACTTTACATTATAAATCTCCGTGATGTTTTTTATTGATTATCTACAAGCCAGTATTGCTACACTTTACATTTAAAACCCCTGTGATGTGTTCATTGATAATCTATATGCCAGTATTGCTACACTTTACATTATAATTCCTTATGATGGTTGATATTGATAATCTATATGCCGGTTTTGCTATACTGTACATTATAAATTCTTGTGATGTTTTTTATTGATAATCTACATGGCAGTATTGCTTCTCTTTACATTATAAATCCCGTGATATTTTATATTCATAATCTATATGGCAGTATTGCTACACTTTACATTATAAATCCTCATGATAGTTTATATTGATTATCTATATGACTGTATTGCTACACTTTACATTATAAATCCTAATGATGTCTTATATCGATAATCTAAATACCAGTATTGCTACACTTTACATTATAAATCCTCATGATAGTTTATATTGATAATCTATATGCCAGTATTGCTAGACTTTACATTATAAATCCTTATGATGGTTGATATTGATAATCTATATGCCGGTTTTGCTATAATGTACATTATAAATTCTCGTGATGTTTTTTATTGACAATCCACATGCCAGTATTGCTTCACTTTACTTTATAAATCATCATGATAGTTTTCATTGATAATCTACATGCCAGTATTGTTACACTTTACAATATAAATCGCTGTGATGTTTTCATTGATAATTTATATGCCAGTATTGCTACACTTTACATTATAAATCCACAAGATAGTTTATATTGATAATATATATCGCAGTATTGCTACACTTCACATTATAACTCCTTATGATGGTTGATATTGATAATGTATATGCCGGTTTTGCTATATAGTACATGATAAATTCTTGTGATGTTTTTTATTGATAATCTAAATGGCAGTATTGCTTCTCTTTACATTATAAACCATCATGATAGTCTATAATGATAATCTACATGCCAGTATTGCTACACTTTACATTATAAATCCCTGTGATGTTTTAATTGATAATCTATATGCCAGTATTGCCACATTTGACATTATAAATCCTTATGATAGTTTCTTTTGTTAATCTATATGGCAGTATTGCTACACATTACATTATAAAACATCATGATTGTTTATATTGATAATCTATATGCCAGCATTGCTACACTTTACATTATAAATTCTCATGATAGTTTATATTGATAATCTATATAACAGTATTGCTACACTTTTCATTATAAATCTTTACTGTGATTGACATTGATAATCTATATGCCGGTATTGCTATACTGTACATTATAAATTCTCATGATAGTTTATATTGATAATATATATGCCAGTATTGCTGCACTTTACATTATAAATCCCCGTGATGTTTTTTATTGATAATCTACATACCAGTATTGCTACACTTTACATTATAATTCCCTGTGAAGTTTTCATTGATAATCTATATGCCAGTATTGCTACACTTGACATAATAAATCCCTATGATAGTTTATATTGTTAATCTGTTTGGCAGTATTGCTACACTATACATTATAAATCCTCTTGATGTTTTATATTGATAATCTACGTTCCAGTATTGCTACACGTTACATTATAAATCCTCATGATAGTTTATATTGATAATCATGTGCCAGTATTGCTACACTTTACATTATAAATCCTTATGATGGTTGATATTGATAGTCTATATGCCGGTTTTGCTATACTGTACATTATAAATTCTCATGATAGTTTATATTGATAATCTATATGCCAGTACTGCTGCACTTTACATTATAAATCTCCGTGATGTTTTTTATTGATAATCTACATACCAGTATTGCTACACTTTACATTATAAATCGCTGTGATGTGTTCATTGATAATCTATATGCCAGTAGTGCTACACTTTACATTATAAAACCTCATGATAGTTTATATTGATAATCATATGCCAGCATTGCTACACTTTACATTATAAATCCTTATGATGGTTGATATTGATAATCTATATGCCGGTTTAGCAATACTGTACATTATAAATTCTCGTGATGTTTTTTTATTGGTAATCTAAATGCCAGTATTGCTTCACTTTACATTATAAATCCTAATGATGTCTTATATCGATAATCTATATGCCAGTATTGCTACACTCTACATTATAAATCCTCATGATAGTTTATATTGATAATCTATATGCCAGAATTGCTACACTTTACATTATAAATCCTTATGATGGTTGATATTGATAATCTATATGCCAGTTTTGCTATACTGTACATTACAAGTTCTTGTGATGTTTTTATTGATGATCTACATGGCAGTATTGCTTCTCTTTACATTGTAAATCCCGTGATATTTTATATTCATAATCTATATACCAGTATTGCTACACTTTATATTATAAATCCTCATGATAGTTTATATTGATTATCTATATGACTGTATTGCTACACTTTACATTATAAATCCTAAGGATGTCTTATATCGATAATCTATATGCCAGTATTGCTACACTTTACATTATAAATCCTCATGATAGTTTATATTGATAATCTATATGCCAGTGTTGCTACACTTTACATTATAAATCCTTATGATGGTTGATATTGATAATCTATATGCCGGTATTGCTATACTTGACATTATAAATCCTTATAATAGTTTATATTGTTAATATATATGGCAGTATTGCTACACTTTGCATAATAAATCCTCATGATAGTTTATACTGATACTCTACATGCCATTATTGCGACACTTTACATTATAATTCCCTGTGATGTTTCATTGATAATATATATGCCAGTATTGCTACAGTTGACATTATAAATCCTTATGATAGTTTATATTGTTAATCTATATGGCAGTATTGCTACACTTTACATTATAAAACATCATGATTGTTTATATTGATAATCTATATGAAAGTATTGCCACACTTTACATTATAAATCCTTATGATTGTTTAAATTTATAATCCATATGCAGGTATTGCTACACTTTACATTATAAATCCTCATAATAGTTTATATTGACCATCTATATGACAGTATTGCTACACTTTACATTATAAATCCACGTGATAGTTTATATTGGCAATCTATATGGCAGTATTGCTACATTTGACATTATAAATCCTTGTGATAGTTTATATTGTTAATCTATATGCCAGTATTGCTACACTTTACATTATAAAACCTCATGATTTTTTATATTGATAATCTATATGCCAGTATTGCTACACTTATCATTATAAATCCTTATGATGGTTGATATTGATAATCTATATGCCGGTTTTGCTATACTGTACATTATAAATTCTCGTGATGTTTTTTTATTGAAAATCTACATGCCAGTATTGCTACACTTTACATTATAAATCCTCATGATAGTTTATATTGATAATCTATATGACAGTATTGCTACACTTTACATTATAAATCCTTATGATGGTTGATATTAATAATCTATATGCCGGTTTTGCTATACTGTACATTATAAATTCTTGTGATGTTTTTTATTGATAATCTACATGGCAGTATCGCTTCTCTTTACATTATAAATCCCGTGATATTTTATATTCATAATCTATATGCCAGTATTGCTACACTTTACATTATAAATCCTCATGATAGTTTATATTGATTATCTATATGACTGTATTGTTACACTTTACATTATAAATCCTAATGATGTCTTATATCGATAATCTATATGCCAGTATTGCTCCACTTTACATTATAAATCCTCATGATGGTTTATATTGATAATCTATATGCCAGTGTTGCTACACTTTACATTATAAATCCTTATGATGGTTGATATTGATAATCTATATGCCGGTATTGCTATACTGTACATTATAAATTCTCGTGATGTTTTTTATTGACAATCCACATGCCAGTATTGCTTCACTTTACTTTATAAATCATCATGATAGTTTTTATTGATAACCTACATGCCAATATTGTTACACTTTACAATATAAATCGCTGTGACCTTTTCATTGATAATCTATATGCCAGTATTGCTACACTTTACATTATAAATCCACAAGATACTTTTTATTGATAATATATATCCCAGTATTGCTACACTTCACAATATAACTCCTTATGATGGTTGATATTGATAATGTATATGCCGGTTTTGCTATATTGTACATGATAAATTTTTGTGATGTTTTAATTGATAATCTACATGGCAGTATTGCTTCCCTTTACATTATAAACCATCATGATAGTCTATATTGATAATCTACATGCCAGTATTGCTACACTTTACGTTATAAATCCCTGTGATGTTTTAATTGATAATCTATATGCCAGTATTGCTACACTTGACATTATAAATCCTTATGATAGTTTATATTGTTAATCTATATGGCAGTATTGCTACACATTACTTTATAAAACATCATGATTGTTTATATTGAAAATCTATATGCCAGCATTGCTACACTTTACATTATAAATTCTCATGATAGATTATATTGATAATCTATATAACAGTATTGCTACACTTTTCATTATAAATCTTTACTGTGATTGACAGTGATAATCTATATGGCGGTATTGCTATACTGTACATTATAAAATCTCATGATAGTTTATATTGATAATGTATATGCCAGTATTGCTGCACTTTACATTATAAATCCCCGTGATGTCTTTTATTGATAATCTACTTACCAGTATTGCTACACTTTACATTATAAATCCCTGTGATGTTTTCATTGATAATCTATATGCCAGTATTGCTACACTTGACATAATAAATCCCTATGATAATTTATATTGTTAATCTGTTTGGCAGTATTGCTACACTATACATTATAAATCCTTATGATGTATTATATTGATAATCTACGTGCCATTATTGCTACACGTTACATTATAAAACCTCATGATTGTTTATATTGATAATCTATATGCCAGTAGTGCTACACTTTACATTATAAATCCTCATAATAGTTTATATTGACCATCTATATGACAGTATTGCTACACTTTACATTATAAATCCACGTGATAGTTTATATTGGCAATCTATATGGCAGTATTGCTACATTTGACATTATAAATCCTTGTGATAGTTTATATTGTTAATCTATATGCCAGTATTGCTACACTTTACATTATAAATCCACAAGATACTTTTTATTGATAATATATATCCCAGTATTGCTACACTTCACATTATAACTCCTTATGATGGTTGATATTGATAATGTATATGCCGGTTTTGCTATATAGTACATGATAAATTCTTGTGATGTTTTTTATTGATAATCTAAATGGCAGTATTGCTTCTCTTTACATTATAAACCATCATGATAGTCTATAATGATAATCTACATGCCAGTATTGCTACACTTTACATTATAAATCCCTGTGATGTTTTAATTGATAATCTATATGCCAGTATTGCCACATTTGACATTATAAATCCTTATGATAGTTTCTTTTGTTAATCTATATGGCAGTATTGCTACACATTACATTATAAAACATCATGATTGTTTATATTGATAATCTATATGCCAGCATTGCTACACTTTACATTATAAATTCTCATGATAGTTTATATTGATAATCTATATAACAGTATTGCTACACTTTTCATTATAAATCTTTACTGTGATTGACATTGATAATCTATATGCCGGTATTGCTATACTGTACATTATAAATTCTCATGATAGTTTATATTGATAATATATATGCCAGTATTGCTGCACTTTACATTATAAATCCCCGTGATGTTTTTTATTGATAATCTACATACCAGTATTGCTACACTTTACATTATAATTCCCTGTGAAGTTTTCATTGATAATCTATATGCCAGTATTGCTACACTTGACATAATAAATCCCTATGATAGTTTATATTGTTAATCTGTTTGGCAGTATTGCTACACTATACATTATAAATCCTCTTGATGTTTTATATTGATAATCTACGTTCCAGTATTGCTACACGTTACATTATAAATCCTCATGATAGTTTATATTGATAATCATGTGCCAGTATTGCTACACTTTACATTATAAATCCTTATGATGGTTGATATTGATAGTCTATATGCCGGTTTTGCTATACTGTACATTATAAATTCTCATGATAGTTTCTATTGATAATCTATCTGCCAGTATTTCTGCACTTTACATTATAAATCTCCGTGATGCTTTTTATTGATTATCTACAAGCCAGTATTGCTACACTTTACATTATAAATCGCTGTGATGTGTTCATTGATAATCTATATGCCAGTATTGCTACACTTTACATTATAAATCCTCATGATAGTTTATATTGATAATCTATATGCCAGTATTGCTACACTTTACATTATAAATCCTTATAATGGTTGATATTGATAATATATATGCCGGTATTGCTATACTGTACATTATAAATTCTCATGATAGTTTATATTGATAATCTATATGCCAGTACTGCTGCACTTTACATTATAAATCTCCGTGATGTTTTTTATTGATAATCTACATACCAGTATTGCTACACTTTACATTATAAATCGCTGTGATGTGTTCATTGATAATCTATATGCCAGTAGTGCTACACTTTACATTATAAAACCTCATGATAGTTTATATTGATAATCATATGCCAGCATTGCTACACTTTACATTATAAATCCTTATGATGGTTGATATTGATAATCTATATGCCGGTTTAGCAATACTGTACATTATAAATTCTCGTGATGTTTTTTTATTGGTAATCTAAATGCCAGTATTGCTTCACTTTACATTATAAATCCTAATGATGTCTTATATCGATAATCTATATGCCAGTATTGCTACACTCTACATTATAAATCCTCATGATAGTTTATATTGATAATCTATATGCCAGAATTGCTACACTTTACATTATAAATCCTTATGATGGTTGATATTGATAATCTATATGCCAGTTTTGCTATACTGTACATTACAAGTTCTTGTGATGTTTTTATTGATGATCTACATGGCAGTATTGCTTCTCTTTACATTGTAAATCCCGTGATATTTTATATTCATAATCTATATACCAGTATTGCTACACTTTATATTATAAATCCTCATGATAGTTTATATTGATTATCTATATGACTGTATTGCTACACTTTACATTATAAATCCTAAGGATGTCTTATATCGATAATCTATATGCCAGTATTGCTACACTTTACATTATAAATCCTCATGATAGTTTATATTGATAATCTATATGCCAGTGTTGCTACACTTTACATTATAAATCCTTATGATGGTTGATATTGATAATCTATATGCCGGTATTGCTATACTTGACATTATAAATCCTTATAATAGTTTATATTGTTAATCTATATGGCAGTATTGCTACACTTTGCATAATAAATCCTCATGATAGTTTATACTGATACTCTACATGCCATTATTGCGACACTTTACATTATAATTCCCTGTGATGTTTCATTGATAATATATATGCCAGTATTGCTACAGTTGACATTATAAATCCTTATGATAGTTTATATTGTTAATCTATATGGCAGTATTGCTACACTTTACATTATAAAACATCATGATTGTTTATATTGATAATCTATATGAAAGTATTGCCACACTTTACATTATAAATCCTTATGATTGTTTAAATTTATAATCCATATGCAGGTATTGCTACACTTTACATTATAAATCCTCATAATAGTTTATATTGACCATCTATATGACAGTATTGCTACACTTTACATTATAAATCCACGTGATAGTTTATATTGGCAATCTATATGGCAGTATTGCTACATTTGACATTATAAATCCTTGTGATAGTTTATATTGTTAATCTATATGCCAGTATTGCTACACTTTACATTATAAAACCTCATGATTGTTTATATTGATAATCTATATGCCAGTATTGCTACACTTATCATTATAAATCCTTATGATGGTTGATATTGATAATCTATATGCCGGTTTTGCTATACTGTACATTATAAATTCTCGTGATGTTTTTTTATTGAAAATCTACATGCCAGTATTGCTACACTTTACATTATAAATCCTCATGATAGTTTATATTGATAATCTATATGACAGTATTGCTACACTTTACATTATAAATCCTTATGATGGTTGATATTAATAATCTATATGCCGGTTTTGCTATACTGTACATTATAAATTCTTGTGATGTTTTTTATTGATAATCTACATGGCAGTATCGCTTCTCTTTACATTATAAATCCCGTGATATTTTATATTCATAATCTATATGCCAGTATTGCTACACTTTACATTATAAATCCTCATGATAGTTTATATTGATTATCTATATGACTGTATTGTTACACTTTACATTATAAATCCTAATGATGTCTTATATCGATAATCTATATGCCAGTATTGCTCCACTTTACATTATAAATCCTCATGATGGTTTATATTGATAATCTATATGCCAGTGTTGCTACACTTTACATTATAAATCCTTATGATGGTTGATATTGATAATCTATATGCCGGTATTGCTATACTGTACATTATAAATTCTCGTGATGTTTTTTATTGACAATCCACATGCCAGTATTGCTTCACTTTACTTTATAAATCATCATGATAGTTTTTATTGATAACCTACATGCCAATATTGTTACACTTTACAATATAAATCGCTGTGACCTTTTCATTGATAATCTATATGCCAGTATTGCTACACTTTACATTATAAATCCACAAGATACTTTTTATTGATAATATATATCCCAGTATTGCTACACTTCACATTATAACTCCTTATGATGGTTGATATTGATAATGTATATGCCGGTTTTGCTATATTGTACATGATAAATTTTTGTGATGTTTTAATTGATAATCTACATGGCAGTATTGCTTCCCTTTACATTATAAACCATCATGATAGTCTATATTGATAATCTACATGCCAGTATTGCTACACTTTACGTTATAAATCCCTGTGATGTTTTAATTGATAATCTATATGCCAGTATTGCTACACTTGACATTATAAATCCTTATGATAGTTTATATTGTTAATCTATATGGCAGTATTGCTACACATTACTTTATAAAACATCATGATTGTTTATATTGAAAATCTATATGCCAGCATTGCTACACTTTACATTATAAATTCTCATGATAGATTATATTGATAATCTATATAACAGTATTGCTACACTTTTCATTATAAATCTTTACTGTGATTGACAGTGATAATCTGTATGCCGGTATTGCTATACTGTACATTATAAAATCTCATGATAGTTTATATTGATAATGTATATGCCAGTATTGCTGCACTTTACATTATAAATCCCCGTGATGTCTTTTATTGATAATCTACTTACCAGTATTGCTACACTTTACATTATAAATCCCTGTGATGTTTTCATTGATAATCTATATGCCAGTATTGCTACACTTGACATAATAAATCCCTATGATAATTTATATTGTTAATCTGTTTGGCAGTATTGCTACACTATACATTATAAATCCTCATGATGTATTATATTGATAATCTACGTGCCATTATTGCTACACGTTACATTATAAAACCTCATGATTGTTTATATTGATAATCTATATGCCAGTAGTGCTACACTTTACATTATAAATCCTCATGATAGTCTATATTGATAATCATATGCCAGTATTGCTACACTTTACATTATAAATCCTTATAAAGGTTGATATCAATAATCTATATGCCGGTTTAGCTATACTGTACATTATAAATTCTCGTGATGTTTTTTTATTGATAATCTACATGCCAGTATTGCTTTACTTTACATTATAAATCATCATGATAGGTTATATTGATAATCTACATGCCAGTATTGCTACACTTTACATTATAAATCCCTGTGATGTGTTCATTGATAATCTATATGCCAGTATTGCTACACTTTACATTATAAATCCTCATGATAGTTTATATTGATAATCTATATGCCAGTATTGCTACACTTTACATTATAAATCCTTATGATGGTTGATATTGATAATCTATATGCCGGTTTTGCTATACTGTACATTATAAATTCTTGTGATGTTTTTTATTGATAATCTACATGGCAGTATTGCTTCTCTTTACATTATAAATCCCGTGATATTTTATATTCATACTCTATATGTCAGTATTGCTACACTTTACATTATAAATCCTCATGATAGTTTATATTGATTATCTATATGACTGTATTGCTACACTTTACATTATAAATCCTAATGATGTCTTATATCGATATTCTATATGCCAGTATTGCTACACTTTACATTATAAATCCTCATGATAGTTTATATTGATTATCTATATGACTGTATTGCTACACTTTACATTATAAATCCTAAGGATGTCTTATATCGATAATCTATATGCCAGTATTGCTACACTTTACATTATAAATCCTCATGATAGTTTATATTGATAATCTATATGCCAGTGTTGCTACACTTTACATTATAAATCCTTATGATGGTTGATATTGATAATCTATATGCCGGTATTGCTATACTTGACATTATAAATCCTTATAATAGTTTATATTGTTAATCTATATGGCAGTATTGCTACACTTTGCATAATAAATCCTCATGATAGTTTATACTGATAATCTACATGCCATTATTGCGACACTTTACATTATAATTCCCTGTGATGTTTCATTGATAATATATATGCCAGTATTGCTACAGTTGACATTATAAATCCTTATGATAGTTTATATTGTTAATCTATATGGCAGTATTGCTACACTTTACATTATAAAACATCATGATTGTTTATATTGATAATCTATATGAAAGTATTGCCACACTTTACATTATAAATCCTTATGATTGTTTAAATTTATAATCCATATGCAGGTATTGCTACACTTTACATTATAAATCCTCATAATAGTTTATATTGACCATCTATATGACAGTATTGCTACTCTTTACATTATAAATCCACGTGATAGTTTATATTGGCAATCTATATGCCAGTATTGCTACACTTTACATTATAAAACCTCATGATTGTTTATATTGATAATCTATATGCCAGTATTGCTACACTTATCATTATAAATCCTTATGATGGTTGATATTGATAATCTATATGCCGGTTTTGCTATACTGTACATTATAAATTCTCGTGATGTTTTTTTATTGATAATCTACATGCCAGTATTGCTACACTTTACATTATAAATCCTCATGATAGTTTATATTGATAATCTATATGACAGTATTGCTACACTTTACATTATAAATCCTTATGATGGTTGATATTGATAATCTATATGCCGGTTTTGCCATACTGTACATTATAAATTCTTGTGATGTTTTTTATTGATAATCTACATGGCAGTATCGCTTCTCTTTACATTATAAATCCCGTGATATTTTATATTCATAATCTATATGCCAGTATTGCTACACTTTACATTATAAATCCTCATGATAGTTTATATTGATTATCTATATGACTGTATTGTTACACTTTACATTATAAATCCTAATGATGTCTTATATCGATAATCTATATGCCAGTATTGCTCCACTTTACATTATAAATCCTCATGATGGTTTATATTGATAATCTATATGCCAGTGTTGCTACACTTTACATTATAAATCCTTATGATGGTTGATATTGATAATCTATATGACGGTATTGCTATACTGTACATTATAAATTCTCGTGATGTTTTTTATTGACAATCCACATGCCAGTATTGCTTCACTTTACTTTATAAATCATCATGATAGTTTTTATTGATAACCTACATGCCAATATTGTTACACTTTACAATATAAATCGCTGTGACCTTTTCATTGATAATCTATATGCCAGTATTGCTACACTTTACATTATAAATCCTTACGATGGTTGATATTGATAATCTATATGCCGGTATTGCTATACTGTACATTATAAATTCTCGTGATGTTTCGTATTGATAATCTACATGCCAGTATTTCTTCGCTTTACATTATAAAAACTCATAATAGTTTATATTGATAATCTATATGCCAGTATTGCTACAATTGACATTAAAAATCCTCATAATGTTTTATAGAGATTTTCCATATTATAGTATTGCTACACTATACATTATAAATCCTCATGATGTATTATATTGATAATCTACGTGCCAGTATTGCTAAACTTTACATTAAAAAACCTCATGATTGTTTATATTGATAATCTATATGCCAGTATTCCTACACTTTACATTATAAATCCTCATGATAGTTTATATTAATAATCTATATGCCAGTATTGATGGTTGATGTTGATAATCTAGATGCTGGTTTTGCTATACTATACATTATGACTTCTCATGATAGTTTCTATTGATAATCTATCTGCCAGTATTTCTGCACTTTACATTATAAATCTCCGTGATGTTTTTTATTGATTATCTACAAGCCAGTATTGCTACACTTTACATTTAAAACCCCTGTGATGTGTTCATTGATAATCTATATGCCAGTATTGCTACACTTTACATTATAATTCCTTATGATGGTTGATATTGATAATCTATATGCCGGTTTTGCTATACTGTACATTATAAATTCTTGTGATGTTTTTTATTGATAATCTACATGGCAGTATTGCTTCTCTTTACATTATAAATCCCGTGATATTTTATATTCATAATCTATATGGCAGTATTGCTACACTTTACATTATAAATCCTCATGATAGTTTATATTGATTATCTATATGACTGTATTGCTACACTTTACATTATAAATCCTAATGATGTCTTATATCGATAATCTAAATACCAGTATTGCTACACTTTACATTATAAATCCTCATGATAGTTTATATTGATAATCTATATGCCAGTATTGCTAAACTTTACATTATAAATCCTTATGATGGTTGATATTGATAATCTATATGCCGGTTTTGCTATAATGTACATTATAAATTCTCGTGATGTTTTTTATTGACAATCCACATGCCAGTATTGCTTCACTTTACTTTATAAATCATCATGATAGTTTTCATTGATAATCTACATGCCAGTATTGTTACACTTTACAATATAAATCGCTGTGATGTTTTCATTGATAATTTATATGCCAGTATTGCTACACTTTACATTATAAATCCACAAGATAGTTTATATTGATAATATATATCGCAGTATTGCTACACTTCACATTATAACTCCTTATGATGGTTGATATTGATAATGTATATGCCGGTTTTGCTATATAGTACATGATAAATTCTTGTGATGTTTTTTATTGATAATCTAAATGGCAGTATTGCTTCTCTTTACATTATAAACCATCATGATAGTCTATAATGATAATCTACATGCCAGTATTGCTACACTTTACATTATAAATCCCTGTGATGTTTTAATTGATAATCTATATGCCAGTATTGCCACATTTGACATTATAAATCCGTATGATAGTTTCTTTTGTTAATCTATATGGCAGTATTGCTACACATTACATTATAAAACATCATGATTGTTTATATTGATAATCTATATGCCAGCATTGCTACACTTTACATTATAAATTCTCATGATAGTTTATATTGATAATCTATATAACAGTATTGCTACACTTTTCATTATAAATCTTTACTGTGATTGACATTGATAATCTATATGCCGGTATTGCTATACTGTACATTATAAATTCTCATGATAGTTTATATTGATAATATATATGCCAGTATTGCTGCACTTTACATTATAAATCCCCGTGATGTTTTTTATTGATAATCTACATACCAGTATTGCTACACTTTACATTATAATTCCCTGTGAAGTTTTCATTGATAATCTATATGCCAGTATTGCTACACTTGACATAATAAATCCCTATGATAGTTTATATTGTTAATCTGTTTGGCAGTATTGCTACACTATACATTATAAATCCTCTTGATGTTTTATATTGATAATCTACGTTCCAGTATTGCTACACGTTACATTATAAATCCTCATGATAGTTTATATTGATAATCATGTGCCAGTATTGCTACACTTTACATTATAAATCCTTATGATGGTTGATATTGATAGTCTATATGCCGGTTTTGCTATACTGTACATTATAAATTCTCATGATAGTTTCTATTGATAATCTATCTGCCAGTATTTCTGCACTTTACATTATAAATCTCCGTGATGCTTTTTATTGATTATCTACAAGCCAGTATTGCTACACTTTACATTATAAATCGCTGTGATGTGTTCATTGATAATCTATATGCCAGTATTGCTACACTTTACATTATAAATCCTCATGATAGTTTATATTGATAATCTATATGCCAGTATTGCTACACTTTACATTATAAATCCTTATAATGGTTGATATTGATAATATATATGCCGGTATTGCTATACTGTACATTATAAATTCTCATGATAGTTTATATTGATAATCTATATGCCAGTACTGCTGCACTTTACATTATAAATCTCCGTGATGTTTTTTATTGATAATCTACATACCAGTATTGCTACACTTTACATTATAAATCGCTGTGATGTGTTCATTGATAATCTATATGCCAGTAGTGCTACACTTTACATTATAAAACCTCATGATAGTTTATATTGATAATCATATGCCAGCATTGCTACACTTTACATTATAAATCCTTATGATGGTTGATATTGATAATCTATATGCCGGTTTAGCAATACTGTACATTATAAATTCTCGTGATGTTTTTTTATTGGTAATCTAAATGCCAGTATTGCTTCACTTTACATTATAAATCCTAATGATGTCTTATATCGATAATCTATATGCCAGTATTGCTACACTCTACATTATAAATCCTCATGATAGTTTATATTGATAATCTATATGCCAGAATTGCTACACTTTACATTATAAATCCTTATGATGGTTGATATTGATAATCTATATGCCGGTTTTGCTATACTGTACATTACAAGTTCTTGTGATGTTTTTATTGATGATCTACATGGCAGTATTGCTTCTCTTTACATTGTAAATCCCGTGATATTTTATATTCATAATCTATATACCAGTATTGCTACACTTTATATTATAAATCCTCATGATAGTTTATATTGATTATCTATATGACTGTATTGCTACACTTTACATTATAAATCCTAAGGATGTCTTATATCGATAATCTATATGCCAGTATTGCTACACTTTACATTATAAATCCTCATGATAGTTTATATTGATAATCTATATGCCAGTGTTGCTACACTTTACATTATAAATCCTTATGATGGTTGATATTGATAATCTATATGCCGGTATTGCTATACTTGACATTATAAATCCTTATAATAGTTTATATTGTTAATCTATATGGCAGTATTGCTACACTTTGCATAATAAATCCTCATGATAGTTTATACTGATACTCTACATGCCATTATTGCGACACTTTACATTATAATTCCCTGTGATGTTTCATTGATAATATATATGCCAGTATTGCTACAGTTGACATTATAAATCCTTATGATAGTTTATATTGTTAATCTATATGGCAGTATTGCTACACTTTACATTATAAAACATCATGATTGTTTATATTGATAATCTATATGAAAGTATTGCCACACTTTACATTATAAATCCTTATGATTGTTTAAATTTATAATCCATATGCAGGTATTGCTACACTTTACATTATAAATCCTCATAATAGTTTATATTGACCATCTATATGACAGTATTGCTACACTTTACATTATAAATCCACGTGATAGTTTATATTGGCAATCTATATGGCAGTATTGCTACATTTGACATTATAAATCCTTGTGATAGTTTATATTGTTAATCTATATGCCAGTATTGCTACACTTTACATTATAAAACCTCATGATTGTTTATATTGATAATCTATATGCCAGTATTGCTACACTTATCATTATAAATCCTTATGATGGTTGATATTGATAATCTATATGCCGGTTTTGCTATACTGTACATTATAAATTCTCGTGATGTTTTTTTATTGAAAATCTACATGCCAGTATTGCTACACTTTACATTATAAATCCTCATGATAGTTTATATTGATAATCTATATGACAGTATTGCTACACTTTACATTATAAATCCTTATGATGGTTGATATTAATAATCTATATGCCGGTTTTGCTATACTGTACATTATAAATTCTTGTGATGTTTTTTATTGATAATCTACATGGCAGTATCGCTTCTCTTTACATTATAAATCCCGTGATATTTTATATTCATAATCTATATGCCAGTATTGCTACACTTTACATTATAAATCCTCATGATAGTTTATATTGATTATCTATATGACTGTATTGTTACACTTTACATTATAAATCCTAATGATGTCTTATATCGATAATCTATATGCCAGTATTGCTCCACTTTACATTATAAATCCTCATGATGGTTTATATTGATAATCTATATGCCAGTGTTGCTACACTTTACATTATAAATCCTTATGATGGTTGATATTGATAATCTATATGCCGGTATTGCTATACTGTACATTATAAATTCTCGTGATGTTTTTTATTGACAATCCACATGCCAGTATTGCTTCACTTTACTTTATAAATCATCATGATAGTTTTTATTGATAACCTACATGCCAATATTGTTACACTTTACAATATAAATCGCTGTGACCTTTTCATTGATAATCTATATGCCAGTATTGCTACACTTTACATTATAAATCCACAAGATACTTTTTATTGATAATATATATCCCAGTATTGCTACACTTCACATTATAACTCCTTATGATGGTTGATATTGATAATGTATATGCCGGTTTTGCTATATTGTACATGATAAATTCTTGTGATGTTTTAATTGATAATCTACATGGCAGTATTGCTTCCCTTTACATTATAAACCATCATGATAGTCTATATTGATAATCTACATGCCAGTATTGCTTCACTTTACGTTATAAATCCCTGTGATGTTTTAATTGATAATCTATATGCCAGTATTGCTACACTTGACATTATAAATCCTTATGATAGTTTATATTGTTAATCTATATGGCAGTATTGCTACACATTACTTTATAAAACATCATGATTGTTTATATTGAAAATCTATATGCCAGCATTGCTACACTTTACATTATAAATTCTCATGATAGTTTATATTGATAATCTATATAACAGTATTGCTACACTTTTCATTATAAATCTTTACTGTGATTGACAGTGATAATCTATATGCCGGTATTGCTATACTGTACATTATAAAATCTCATGATAGTTTATATTGATAATCTATATGCCAGTATTGCTGCACTTTACATTATAAATCCCCGTGATGTCTTTTATTGATAATCTACTTACCAGTATTGCTACACTTTACATTATAAATCCCTGTGATGTTTTCATTGATAATCTATATGCCAGTATTGCTACACTTGACATAATAAATCCCTATGATAATTTATATTGTTAATCTGTTTGGCAGTATTGCTACACTATACATTATAAATCCTCATGATGTATTATATTGATAATCTACGTGCCATTATTGCTACACGTTACATTATAAAACCTCATGATTGTTTATATTGATAATCTATATGCCAGTAGTGCTACACTTTACATTATAAATCCTCATGATAGTTTATATTGATAATCATATGCCAGTATTGCTACACTTTACATTATAAATCCTTATAAAGGTTGATATCAATAATCTATATGCCGGTTTAGCTATACTGTACATTATAAATTCTCGTGATGTTTTTTTATTGATAATCTACATGCCAGTATTGCTTTACTTTACATTATAAATCATCATGATAGTTTATATTGATAATCTACATGCCAGTATTGCTACACTTTACATTATAAATCCCTGTGATGTGTTCATTGATAATCTATATGCCAGTATTGCTACACTTTACATTATAAATCCTCATGATAGTTTATATTGATAATCTATATGCCAGTATTGCTACACTTTACATTATAAATCCTTATGATGGTTGATATTGATAATCTATATGCCGGTTTTGCTATACTGTACATTATAAATTCTTGTGATGTTTTTTATTGATAATCTACATGGCAGTATTGCTTCTCTTTACATTATAAATCCCGTGATATTTTATATTCATACTCTATATGTCAGTATTGCTACACTTTACATTATAAATCCTCATGATAGTTTATATTGATTATCTATATGACTGTATTGCTACACTTTACATTATAAATTCTAATGATGTCTTATATCGATAATCTATATGCCAGTATTGCTACACTTTACATTATAAATCCTCATGATAGTTTATATTGATAATCTATATGCCAGAATTGCTACACTTTACATTATAAATCCTTATGATGGTTGATATTGATAATCTATATGCCGGTTTTGCTATACTGTACATTATAAGTTCTTGTGATGTTTTTATTGATGATCTACATGGCAGTATTGCTTCTCTTTACATTGTAAATCCCGTGATATTTTATATTCATAATCTATATACCAGTATTGCTACACTTTACATTATAAATCCTCATGATAGTTTATATTGATTATCTATATGACTGTATTGCTACACTTTACATTATAAATCCTAAGGATGTCTTATATCGATAATCTATATGCCAGTATTGCTACACTTTACATTATAAATCCTCATGATAGTTTATATTGATAATCTATATGCCAGTGTTGCTACACTTTACATTATAAATCCTTATGATGGTTGATATTGATAATCTATATGCCGGTATTGCTATACTTGACATTATAAATCCTTATAATAGTTTATATTGTTAATCTATATGGCAGTATTGCTACACTTTGCATAATAAATCCTCATGATAGTTTATACTGATAATCTACATGCCATTATTGCGACACTTTACATTATAATTCCCTGTGATGTTTCATTGATAATATATATGCCAGTATTGCTACAGTTGACATTATAAATCCTTATGATAGTTTATATTGTTAATCTATATGGCAGTATTGCTACACTTTACATTATAAAACATCATGATTGTTTATATTGATAATCTATATGAAAGTATTGCCACACTTTACATTATAAATCCTTATGATTGTTTAAATTTATAATCCATATGCAGGTATTGCTACACTTTACATTATAAATCCTCATAATAGTTTATATTGACCATCTATATGACAGTATTGCTACACTTTACATTATAAATCCACGTGATAGTTTATATTGGCAATCTATATGGCAGTATTGCTACATTTGACATTATAAATCCTTGTGATAGTTTATATTGTTAATCTATATGCCAGTATTGCTACACTTTACATTATAAAACCTCATGATTGTTTATATTGATAATCTATATGCCAGTATTGCTACACTTATCATTATAAATCCTTATGATGGTTGATATTGATAATCTATATGCCGGTTTTGCTATACTGTACATTATAAATTCTCGTGATGTTTTTTTATTGATAATCTATATGCCAGTATTGCTACACTTTACATTATAAATCCACAAGATACTTTTTATTGATAATATATATCCCAGTATTGCTACACTTCACATTATAACTCCTTATGATGGTTGATATTGATAATGTATATGCCGGTTTTGCTATATTGTACATGATAAATTCTTGTGATGTTTTAATTGATAATCTACATGGCAGTATTGCTTCCCTTTACATTATAAACCATCATGATAGTCTATATTGATAATCTACATGCCAGTATTGCTACACTTCACGTTATAAATCCCTGTGATGTTTTAATTGAAAATCTATATGCCAGTATTGCTACACTTGACATTATAAATCCTTATGATAGTTTATATTGTTAATCTATATGGCAGTATTGCTACACATTACTTTATAAAACATCATGATTGTTTATATTGACAATCTATATGCCAGCATTGCTACACTTTACATTATAAATTCTCATGATAGTTTATATTGATAATCTATATAACAGTATTGCTACACTTTTCATTATAAATCTTTACTGTGATTGACAGTGATAATCTATATGCCGGTATTGCTATACTGTACATTATAAAATCTCATGATAGTTTATATTGATAATCTATATGCCAGTATTGCTGCACTTTACATTATAAATCCCCGTGATGTCTTTTATTGATAATCTACTTACCAGTATTGCTACACTTTACATTATAAATCCCTGTGATGTTTTCATTGATAATCTATATGCCAGTATTGCTACACTTGACATAATAAATCCCTATGATAGTTTATATTGTTAATCTGTTTGGCAGTATTGCTACACTATACATTATAAATCCTCATGATGTATTATATTGATAATCTACGTGCCATTATTGCTACACGTTACATTATAAAACCTCATGATTGTTTATATTGATAATCTATATGCCAGTAGTGCTACACTTTACATTATAAATCCTCATGATAGTTTATATTGATAATCATATGCCAGTATTGCTACACTTTACATTATAAATCCTTATAAAGGTTGATATCAATAATCTATATGCCGGTTTAGCTATACTGTACATTATAAATTCTCGTGATGTTTTTTTATTGATAATCTACATGCCAGTATTGCTTTACTTTACATTATAAATCATCATGTTAGTTTATATTGATAATCTACATGCCAGTATTGCTACACTTTTCATTATAAATCCTTACGATGGTTGATATTGATAATCTACATGCCAGTATTGCTACACTTTACATTATAAATCCTTATAATGGTTGATATTGATAGTCTATATGCCGGTTTTGCTATACTGTACATTATAAATTCTCATGATAGTTTCTATTGATAATCTATCTGCCAGTATTTCGGCACTTTATATTATAAATCTCCGTGATGATTTTTATTGAATATCTACAAGCCAGTATTGCTACACTTTACATTATAAATCCCTGTGATGTGTTCATTGATAATCTATATGCCAGTATTGCTACACTTTACATTATAAATCCTCATGATAGTTTATATTGATAATCTATATGCCAGTATTGCTACACTTTACATTATAAATCCTTATGATGGTTGATATTGATAATCTATATGCCGGTTTTGCTATACTGTACATTATAAATTCTTGTGATGTTTTTTATTGATAATTTACATGGCAGTATTGCTTCTCTTTACATTATAAATCCCGTGATATTTTATATTCATACTCTATATGCCAGTATTGCTACACTTTACATTATAAATCCTCATGATAGTTTATATTGATTATCTATATGACTGTATTGCTACACTTTACATTATAAATCCTAATGATGTCTTATATCGATAATCTATATGCCAGTATTGCTACACTTTACATTATAAATCCTCATGATAGTTTATATTGATAATCTATATGCCAGTGTTGCTACACTTTACATTATAAATCCTCATGATTGTTTATATTGATAATCTATATGAAAGTATTGCCACACTTTACATTATAAATCCTTATGATTGTTTAAATTTATAATCCATATGTAGGTATTTCTACACTTTACATTATAAATCCTCACGATAGTTTATATTGACCATCTATATGACAGTATTGCTACACTTTACATTATAAATCCACGTGATAGTTTATATTGACAATCTATATGGCAGTATTGCTACATTTGACATTATAAATCCTTATGATAGTTTATATTGTTATTCTATATGCCAGTATTGCTACACTTTACATTATAAAACCTCATGATTGTTTATATTGATAATCTATATGCCAGTATTGCTACACTTAACATTATAAATCCTTATGATGGTTGATATTGATAATCTATATGCCGGTTTTGCTATACTGTACATTAAAAATTCTCGTGATGTTTTTTATTGATAATCTACATGCCAGTAATGCTTCACTTTACATTATAAATCATCATGATAGTTTATATTTATAATCTACATGCCAGTATTGCTACACTACACAATATAAATCCCTGTGATATATTCATTGATAATCTATATGTCAGTATTGCTACACTTTACATTATAAATCCTTATGATGGTTGATATTGATAGTCTATATGCCGGTTTTGCTATACTGTACATTATAAATTCTCATGATAGTTTCTATTGATAATCTATCTGCCAGTATTTCTGCACTTTACATTATAAATCTCCGTGATTTTTTTTATTGCATATCTACAAGCCAGTATTGCTACACTTTACTTTATAAATCCCTGTGATGTGTTCATTGATAATCTATATGCCAGTATTGCTACACTTTACATTATAAATCCTCATGATAGTTTATATTGATAATCTATATGCCAGTATTGCTACACTTTACATTATAAATCCTTACGATGGTTGATATTGATAATCTATATGCCGGTATTGCTATACTGTACATTATAAATTCTCGTGATGTTTCATATTGATAATCTACATGCCAGTATTTCTTCGCTTTACATTATAAAAACTCATAATAGTTTATATTGATAATCTATATGCCAGTATTGCTACAATTGACATTAAAAATCCTCATAATGTTTTATATAGATTTTCCATATTATAGTATTGCTACACTATACATTATAAATCCTCATGATGTATTATATTGATAATCTACGTGCCAGTATTGCTAAACTTTACATTATAAAACCTCATGATTGTTTATATTGATAATCTATATGCCAGTATTCCTACACTTTACATTATAAATCCTCATGATAGTTTATATTAATAATCTATATGCCAGTATTGATGGTTGATGTTGATAATCTATATGCTGGTTTTGCTATACTATACATTATGACTTCTCATGATAGTTTCTATTGATAATCTATCTGCCAGTATTTCTGCACTTTACATTATAAATCTCCGTGATGTTTTTTATTGATTATCTACAAGCCAGTATTGATACACTTTACATTTAAAACCCCTGTGATGTGTTCATTGATAATCTATATGCCAGTATTGCTACACTTTACATTATAATTCCTTATGATGGTTGATATTAATAATCTATATGCCGGTTTTGCTATACTGTACATTATAAATTCTTGTGATGTTTTTTATTGATATTCTACATGGCAGTATTGCTTCTCTTTACATTATAAATCCCGTGATATTTTATATTCATAATCTATATGCCAGTATTGCTACACTTTACATTATAAATCCTCATGATAGTTTATATTGATTATCTATATGACTGTATTGCTACACTTTACATTATAAATCCTAATGATGTCTTATATCGATAATCTAAATGCCAGTATTGCTACACTTTACATTATAATTCCTCATGATAGTTTATATTGATAATCTATATGCCAGTATTGCTAAACTTTACATTATAAACCCTTATGATGGTTGATATTGATAATCTATATGCCGGTTTTGCTATAATGTACATTATAAATTCTCGTGATGTTTTTTATTGACAATCCACATGCCAGTATTGCTTCACTTTACTTTATAAATCATCATGATAGTTTTCATTGATAATCTACATGCCAGTATTGTTACACTTTACAATATAAATCGCTGTGATGTTTTCATTGATAATTTATATGCCAGTATTGCTACACTTTACATTATAAATCCACAAGATAGTTTATATTGATAATATATATCGCAGTATTGCTACACTTCACATTATAACTCCTTATGATGGTTGATATTGATAATGTATATGCCGGTTTTGCTATATAGTACATGATAAATTCTTGTGATGTTTTTTATTGATAATCTAAATGGCAGTATTGCTTCTCTTTACATTTTAAACCATCATGATAGTCTATAATGATAATCTACATGCCAGTATTGCTACACTTTACATTATAAATCCCTGTGATGTTTTAATTGATAATCTATATGCCAGTATTGCCACATTTGATATTATAAATCCTTATGATAGTTTCTTTTGTTAATCTATATGGCAGTATTGCTACACATTACATTATAAAACATCATGATTGTTTATATTGATAATCTATATGCCAGCATTGCTACACTTTACATTATAAATTCTCATGATAGTTTATATTGATAATCTATATAACAGTATTGCTACACTTTTCATTATAAATCTTTACTGTGATTGACATTGATAATCTATATGCCGGTATTGCTTTACTGTACATTATAAATTCACATGATAGTTTATATTGATAATCTATATGCCAGTATTGCTGCACTTTACATTATAAATCCCCGTGATGTTTTTTATTGATAATCTACATACCAGTATTGCTACACTTTACATTATAATTCCCTGTGATGTTTTCATTGATAATCTATATGCCAGTATTGCTACACTTGACATAATAAATCCCTATGATAGTTTATATTGTTAATCTGTTTGGCAGTATTGCTACACTATACATTATAAATCCTCATGATGTATTATATTGATAATCTACGTGCCAGTATTGCTACACGTTACATTATAAATCCACAAGATACTTTTTATTGATAATATATATCCCAGTATTGCTACACTTCACATTATAACTCCTTATGATGGTTGATATTGATAATGTATATGCCGGTTTTGCTATATTGTACATGATAAATTCTTGTGATGTTTTAATTGATAATCTACATGGCAGTATTGCTTCCCTTTACATTATAAACCATCATGATAGTCTATATTGATAATCTACATGCCAGTATTGCTACACTTTACGTTATAAATCCCTGTGATGTTTTAATTGATAATCTATATGCCAGTATTGCTACACTTGACATTATAAATCCTTATGATAGTTTATATTGTTAATCTATATGGCAGTATTGCTACACATTACTTTATAAAACATCATGATTGTTTATATTGAAAATCTATATGCCAGCATTGCTACACTTTACATTATAAATTCTCATGATAGTTTATATTGATAATCTATATAACAGTATTGCTACACTTTTCATTATAAATCTTTACTGTGATTGACAGTGATAATCTATATGCCGGTATTGCTATACTGTACATTATAAAATCTCATGATAGTTTATATTGATAATCTATATGCCAGTATTGCTGCACTTTACATTATAAATCCCCGTCATGTCTTTTATTGATAATCTACTTACCAGTATTGCTACACTTTACATTATAAATCCCTGTGATGTTTTCATTGATAATCTATATGCCAGTATTGCTACACTTGACATAATAAATCCCTATGATAATTTATATTGTTAATCTGTTTGGCAGTATTGCTACACTATACATTATAAATCCTCATGATGTATTATATTAATAATCTACGTGCCATTATTGCTACACGTTACATTATAAAACCTCATGATTGTTTATATTGATAATCTATATGCCAGTAGTGCTACACTTTACATTATAAATCCTCATGATAGTTTATATTGATAATCATATGCCAGTATTGCTACACTTTACATTATAAATCCTTATAAAGGTTGATATCAATAATCTATATGCCGGTTTAGCTATACTGTACATTATAAATTCTCGTGATGTTTTTTTATTGATAATCTACATGCCAGTATTGCTTTACTTTACATTATAAATCATCATGATAGTTTATATTGATATTCTACATGCCAGTATTGCTACACTTTACATTATAAATCCCTGTGATGTGTTCATTGATAATCTATATGCCAGTATTGCTACACTTTACATTATAAATCCTCATGATAGTTTATATTGATAATCTATATGCCAGTATTGCTACACTTTACATTATAAATCCTTATGATGGTTGATATTGATAATCTATATGCCGGTTTTGCTATACTGTACATTATAAATTCTTGTGATGTTTTTTATTGATAATCTACATGGCAGTATTGCTTCTCTTTACATTATAAATCCCGTGATATTTTATATTCATACTCTATATGTCAGTATTGCTACACTTTACATTATAAATCCTCATGATAGTTTATATTGATTATCTATATGACTGTATTGCTACACTTTACATTATAAATCCTAATGATGTCTTATATCGATAATCTATATGCCAGTATTGCTACACTTTACATTATAAATCCTCATGATAGTTTATATTGATTATCTATATGACTGTATTGCTACACTTTACATTATAAATCCTAAGGATGTCTTATATCGATAATCTATATGCCAGTATTGCTACACTTTACATTATAAATCCTCATGATAGTTTATATTGATAATCTATATGCCAGTGTTGCTACACTTTACATTATAAATCCTTATGATGGTTGATATTGATAATCTATATGCCGGTATTGCTATACTTGACATTATAAATCCTTATAATAGTTTATATTGTTAATCTATATGGCAGTATTGCTACACTTTGCATAATAAATCCTCATGATAGTTTATACTGATAATCTACATGCCATTATTGCGACACTTTACATTATAATTCCCTGTGATGTTTCATTGTTAATATATATGCCAGTATTGCTACAGTTGACATTATAAATCCTTATGATAGTTTATATTGTTAATCTATATGGCAGTATTGCTACACTTTACATTATAAAACATCATGATTGTTTATATTGATAATCTATATGAAAGTATTGCCACACTTTACATTATAAATCCTTATGATTGTTTAAATTTATAATCCATATGCAGGTATTGCTACACTTTACATTATAAATCCTCATAATAGTTTATATTGACCATCTATATGACAGTATTGCTACACTTTACATTATAAATCCACGTGATAGTTTATATTGGCAATCTATATGGCAGTATTGCTACATTTGACATTATAAATCCTTGTGATAGTTTATATTGTTAATCTATATGCCAGTATTGCTACACTTCACATTATAAAACCTCATGATTGTTTATATTGATAATCTATATGCCAGTATTGCTACACTTATCATTATAAATCCTTATGATGGTTGATATTGATAATCTATATGCCGGTTTTGCTATACTGTACATTATAAATTCTCGTGATGTTTTTTTATTGATAATATACATGCCAGTATTGCTTCACTTTACATTATAAATCATCATGATAGTTTATAATTATAAACTACATGCCAGTATTGCTACACTTTACAATATAAATCCCTGTGATATTTTCATTGATAATCTATATGCCAGTATTGCTACACTTTACATTATAAATCCTTATGATGGTTGATATTGATAGTCTATATGCCGGTTTTGCTATACTGTACGTTATAAATTCTCATGATACTTTGTATTGATAATCTATATGCCAGTATTTCTGCACCTTACATTATAAATCTCCGTGATGTTTTTTATTGATAATCTACATGCCAGTATTGATTCATTTCACATTAAAAATCATCATGATAGTTGATATTAATAATCAACAGGCCAGAATTGCTGCACTTTACATTACAAATCCTCATGGTATTTTATATTGATAATCTATATGGCAGTATTGCTACACTTGACATTATGAATGTTAACGATAGTTTATATTGATAATCTTTATGCCAGCATTGCTACAATTGACATTAAAAATCCTTACGATGTTTTATATAGATTATCCATATGTCAGTATTGCTACACTATACATTATAAATCCTCATGATGTATTATATTGATAATCTACGTGCTAGTATTGCTACCCTTTACATTATAAAACCTCATGATTGTTTATATTTATAAGCTATATGCCAGTATTGCTGCTCTTTACATTATAAATCCTCATGAGAGTTTATATTGATAATCTGTGTGCCAGTATTGCTACACTTTACATTATAAATCCTTACGATGGTTGATATTGATAATCTATATGCCGGTATTGCTATACTGTTCATTATAAATTCTCGTGATGTTTCATATTGATAATCTACAAGCCAGTATTTCTTCGCTTTACATTATAAAAACTCATGATAGATTATATTGATTATCTATATGCCAGTATTGCTACAATTGACATTAAAAATCCTCATAATGTTTTATATCGATTATCCATATTAAAGTATTGCTACACTATACATTATAAATCCTCATGATGTATTATATTGATAATTAACGTGCTAGTATTGCTAAACTTTACATTATAAAACCTCATGATTGTTTATATTGATAATCTATATGCCAGTATTCCTACACTTTACATTATAAATCCTCATGATAGTTTATATTAATAATCTATATGCCAGTATTGATGGTTGATATTGATAATCTATATGCTGGTTTTGCCATACTGTACATTATAAATTCTCGTGAAGTTTTTTTACTGATATTCTACATGCCAGTATTGCTTCATTTTACATTATAAATCATCATGATAGTTTATATTGATAATCAATATGCAAGTATTGCTATGCTTTACATTGTAAATCCCCGTGATATTTTTTATTGATTATCTATATGCCAGTATTGCTACACTTGACATTATAAATCCTTATAGTAGTTTATATTGTTAATCTATATGGCAGTATTGGTACACTTTACATAATAAATCCTCATGATAGTTTACACTGATAATCTACATGCCAGTATTGCTATACTTTACAATATAAATCAATGTGATGTTTTCATTGATAATGTATATGCCAGTATTGATTCATTTCACATTATAAATCATCATGATAGTTGAAATTAATATTCTATATGCCAGAATTGCTACATTTTACATTATAAATCCTTATGATGGTTGATATTGATAATCTATATGCCGGTTTTGCTATACTATACATTATAACTTCTCATGATAGTTTCTATTGATAATCTATCTGGCAGTATTTCTGCACTTTACATTATAAATCTCCGTGATGTTTTTTATTGATTATCTACAAGCTAGTATTGCTACACTTTACATTATAAATCCCTGTGATGTGTTCATTGATAATCTATATGCCAGTATTGCTACACTTTACATTATAAATCCTCATGATAGTTTATATTGATAATCTATATGCCAGAATTGCTACACTTTACATTATAAATCCTTATGATGGTTGATATTGATAATCTATATGCCGGTTTTGCTATACTGTACATTATAAGTTCTTGTGATGTTTTTTATTGATAATCTACATGGCAGTATTGCTTCTCTTTACATTGTAAATCCCGTGATATTTTATATTCATAATCTATATGCCAGTATTGCTACACTTTACATTATAAATCCTCATGATAGTTTATATTGATTATCTATATGACTGTATTGCTACACTTTACATTATAAATCCTAATGATGTCTTATATCGATAATCTATATGCCAGTATTGCTACACTTTACATTATAAATCCTCATGATAGTTTATATTGATAATCTATATGCCAGTGTTGCTACACTTTACATTATAATTCCTTATGATGGTTGATATTGATAATCTATTTGCCGGTATTGCTATACTGTACATTATAAATTCTCGTGATGTTTTTTATTGACAATTCACATGCCAGTATTGCTTCACTTTATTTTATAAATCATCATGATAGTTTTTATTGATAATCTACATGCCAGTATTGTTACACTTTACAATTTAAATCGTTGTGATGTTTTCATTGATAATCTATATGCCAGTATTGCTACACTTTACATTATAAATCCACAAGATAGTTTATATTGATAATATATATCCCAGTATTGCTACACTTCACATTATAACTCCTTATGATGGTTGATATTGATAATGAATATGCCGGTTTTGCTATATTGTACATGATAAATTCTTGTGATGTTTTTTATTGATAATCTACATGGCAGTATTGCTTCTCTTTACATTATAAACCATCATGATAGTCGATATTGATAATCTACATGCCAGTATTGCTACACTTTACATTATAAATCCCTGTGATGTTTTAATTGATAATCTATATGCCAGTATTGCTACACTGGACATTATAAATCCTTATGATAGTTTCTTTTGTTAATCTATATAGCAGTATTGCTACACATTACTTTATAAAACATCATGATTGTTTATATTGATAATCTATATGCCAGCATTGCTACACTTTACATTATAAATTCTCATGATAGTTTATATTGATAATCTATATAACAGTATTGCTACACTTTTCATTATAAATCTTTACTGTGATTGACAGTGATAATCTATATGCCGGTATTGCTATACTGTACATTATAAATTCTCATGATAGTTTATATTGATAATCTATATGCCAGTATTGCTGCACTTTACATTATAAATCCCCGTGATGTTTTTTATTGATAATCTACATACCAGTATTGCTACACTTTACATTATAAATCCCTGTGATGTTTTCATTGATAATCTATATGCCAGTATTGCTACACTTGACATAATAAATCCCTATGATAGTTTATATTGTTAATCTGTTTGGCAGTATTGCTACACTATACATTATAAATCCTCATGATGTATTATATTGATAATCTACGTGCCAGTATTGCTACACGTTACATTATAAAACCTCATGATTGTTTATATTGATAATCTATATGCCAGTAGTGCTACACTTTACATTATAAATCCTCATGATAGTTTATATTGATAATCATATGCCAGTATTGCTACACTTTACATTATAAATCCTTATGATGGTTGATATTGATAATCTATATGCCGGTTTAGCAATACTGTACATTATAAATTCTCGTGATGTTTTTTTATTGGTAATCTACATGCCAGTATTGCTACACTTTACATTATAAATCCTTACGATGAGTGATATAGCTAATCTACATGACAGTATTGCTTAAGTTTACATTATAAATCATCATGATAGTTTATATTGATAATCAATATGCCAGTATTGCTATACTTTACATTGAAAATTTCCGTGATATTTTTTATTGATTATCTATATGCCAGTATTGCTACACTTGACATTATAAATCCTTATAATAGTTTATATTGTTAATCTATATGGCAGTATTGCTACACTTTGCATAATCAATCTTCATGATAGTTTATACTGATAATCTACATGCCATTATTGCGACACTTTACATTATAATTCCCTGTGATGTTTTCATTGATAATATATATGCCAGTATTGCTACACTTAACATTATAACTACTTATGATAGTTTATATTGTTAATCTATATGGCAGTATTGCTACACTCTACATTATAAAACATCATGATTGTTTATATTAATAATCTATATGAAAGTATTGCCACACTTTACATTATAAATCCTTATGATTGTTTAAATTTATAATCCATATGTAGGTATTGCTACACTTTACATTATAAATCCTCATGATAGTTTATATTGACCATCTATATGACAGTATTGCTACACTTTACATTATAAATCCACGTGATAGTATATATTGACAATCTATATGGCCGTATTGCTACATTTGACATTATAAATCCTTATGATAGTTTATATTGTTAATCTATATGCCAGTATTGCTACACTTTACATTATAAATCCTCATGATAGTTTATATTAATAATCTATATGCCAGTATTGATGCTTGACATTGATAATCTATATGCTGGTTTTGCTATACTGTACATTATAAATTCTCGTGATGTTTTTACTGATATTCTACATGCCAGTATTGCTTCATTTTACATTATAAATCATCATGATGGTTTATATTGATAATCAATATGCAAGTATTGCTATGCTTTACATTGTAAATCCCCGTGAAACTTTTTATTGATTATCTATATGCCAGTATTGATACACTTGACATTATAAATACTTATAATAGTTTATATTGTTAATCTATATGGCAATATTGGTACACTTTACATAATAAATCCTCATGATAGTTTACACTGTTAATCTACATGCCAGTATTGCTATACTTTACAATATAAATCAATGTGATGTTTTCATTGATAATGTATATGCCAGTATTGATTCATTTCACATTGTAAATCATCATGATAGTTGATATTAATATTCTATATGCCAGAATTGCTACACTTTACATTATAAATCCTTATGATGGTTGATATTGATAATCTATATGCCGGTTTTGCTATACTATACATTATAACTTCTCATGATAGTTTCTATTGATAATCTATCTGCCAGTATTTCTGCACTTTACATTATAAATCTCCGTGATGTTTTTTATTGATTATCTACAAGCTAGTATTGCTACACTTTACATTATAAATCCCTGTGATGTGTTCATTGATAATCTATATGCCAGTATTGCTACACTTTACATTATAAATCCTCATGATAGTTTATATTGATAATCTATATGCCAGAATTGCTACACTTTACATTATAAATCCTTATGATGGTTGATATTGATAATCTATATGCCGGTTTTGCTATACTGTACATTATAAGTTCTTGTGATGTTTTTTATTGATAATCTACATGGCAGTATTGCTTCTCTTTACATTGTAAATCCCGTGATATTTTATATTCATAATCTATATGCCAGTATTGCTACACTTTACATTATAAATCCTCATGATAGTTTATATTGATTATCTATATGACTGTATTGCTACACTTTACATTATAAATCCTAATGATGTCTTATATCAATAATCTATATGCCAGTATTGCTACACTTTACATTATAAATCCTCATGATAGTTTATATTGATAATCTATATGCCAGTGTTGCTACACTTTACATTATAATTCCTTATGATGGTTGATATTGATAATCTATTTGCCGGTATTGCTATACTGTACATTATAAATTCTCATGATAGTTTATATTGATAATCTATATGCCAGTATTGCTGCACTTTACATTATAAATCCTCATGATAGTTTATACTGATATCCTACATGCCATTATTGCGACACTTTACATTATAATTCCCTGTGATGTTTCATTGATAATATATATGTCAGTATTGCTACAGTTGACATTATAAATCCTTATGATAGTTTATATTGTTAATCTATATGGCAGTATTGCTACACTTTACATTATAAAACATCATGATTGTTTATATTGATAATCTATATGAAAGTATTGCCACACTTTACATTATAAATCCTTATGATTGTTTAAATTTATAATCCATATGCAGGTATTGCTACACTTTACATTATAAATCCTCATGATAGTTTATATTGACCATCTATATGACAGTATTGCTACACTTTACATTATAAATCCACGTGATAGTTTATATTGACAATCTATATGGCAGTATTGCTACATTTGACATTATAAATCCTTGTGATAGTTTATATTGTTAATCTATATGCCAGTATTGCTACACTTTACATTATAAAACCTCATGATTGTTTATATTAATAATATATATGCTAGTATTGCTACACTTATCATTATAAATCCTTATGATGGTTGATATTGATAATCTATATGCCGGTTTTGCTATACTGTACATTATAAATTATCATGATAGTTTCTATTGATAATCTATCTGCCAGTATTTCTGCACTTTACATTATAAATCTCCGTGATGTTTTTTATTGAATATCTACAAGCCAGTATTGCTACACTTTACATTATAAATACCTGCGATGTGTTCATTGATAATCTATATGCCAGTATTGCTACACGTTACATTATAAATCCTCATGATAGTTTATATTGATAATCTATATGCCAGTATTGCTACACTTTACATTATAAATCCTAATGATGGTTGATATTGATAATCTATATGCCGGTTTTGCTATACTGTACATTATAAATTCTTGTGATGTTTTTTATTGATAATCTACATGGCAGTATTGCTTCTCTTTACATTATAAATCCCGTGATATTTTATATTCATAATCTATGTGCCAGTATTGCTACACTTTACATTATAAATCCTCATGATAGTTTATATTGATTATCTATATGACTGTATTGCTACACTTTACATTATAAATCCTAATGATGTCTTATATCGATAATCTATATGCCAGTATTGCTATACTTTACATTGTAAATTCCCGTGATATTTTTTATTGATTATCTATATGCCAGTATTGCTACACTTGACATTATAAATCCTTATAATAGTTTATATTGTTAATCTATATGGCAGTATTGCTACACTTTGCATAATAAATCCTCATGATAGTTTATACTGATAATCTACATGCCATTATTGCGACACTTTACATTATAATACCCTGTGATGTTTTCATTGATAATATATATGCCAGTATTGCTACACTTGACATTATAACTCCTTATGATAGTTTATATTGTTAATCTATATGGCAGTATTGCTACACTTTACATTATAAAACATCATGATTGTTTATATTGATAATCTATATGAAAGTATTGCCACACTTTACATTATAAATCCTTATGATTGTTTAAATTTATAATCCATATGCAGGTATTGCTACACTTTACATTATAAATCCTCATGATTGTTTATATTGACCATCTATATGACAGTATTGCTACACTTTACATTATAAATCCACGTGATAGTTTATATTGACAATCTATATGGCAGTATTGCTACATTTGACATTATAAATTCTTATGATAGTTTATATTGGTAATATATATGCCAGTATTGCTACACTTTACATTATAAAACATCATGATTGTTTATATTGATAATCTATATGCCAGTATTGCTACACTTTACATTATAAATCCTCATGATAGTTTATATTGATAATCTATATGCCAGTATTGCTACACTTTACATTATAATTCCTTATGATGGTTGATATTGATAATTGATATGCCGGTTTTGCTATACTGTACATTATAAATTCTTGTGATGTTTTTTATTGATAATCTACATGGCAGTATTGCTTCTCTTTACATTATAAATCCCGTGATATTTTATATTCATAATCTATATGCCAGTATTGCTACACTTTACATTATAAATCCTCATGATAGTTTATATTGATTATCTATATGACTGTATTGCTACACTTTACATTATAAATCCTAATGATGTCTTATATCGATAATCTATATGCCAGTATTGCTACACTTTACATTATAAATCCTCATGATAGTTGTGACGCTTCCTGGTAGTGCGGGTGTCGGGTTGCTCGGGCGCCAATCGGATTCGTGCCAGGATAGTTCAAGGGAGATCAGGGTAACAGAAATAACTTAGCTTGCACAGAAAGTTTGGTGTTTTATTGACGTCGTGCTGTTGTACTGTAGTACAAACTGTAAAATAAACTGACTTGCGCCACGCGACGTGGTGCAACAAAATAACAACAGTGATTCACTAATCACTCAGATGAACAATACACGTTATTCCAATAGATATTCCATAAATCATAGCCATACATAGAAATGCACAATGGTCGTTATAACAGGATACTTTAGTAACGGGACGGAGACTGAACTTGGCAACAGGTCGGGTCGCAGTGCCAAGTAACAGGGGAGGACAGCCGCCCAGGTCGGGTCGCAGTGCGGCTGGTACGGGGGTAGGAACTGATATCTTGACAACAGGTCGGGTCGCAGTGTCAAGCAACAGTGTAGGACAGCCGCCCAGGTCGGGTCGCAGTGCGGCTGATACGGAACAGAAACTAATGACTTGACAACAGGTCGGGTCGCAGTGCCAAGTCACAGTTGGAAAGTACAAGTCAAAAATGCGGCTACTTCTGCAACAGTGCAGAGCAACACTCAACAATACAAAGAATATACACTGCCGCACAAGGCGGGACAATAAATCGGAATACGGAAACTTTCTTACGGTTCGGTTGTAGCTGGAGTCACCTCGGAGAGCGGAACACTAACTGACTATCATGAAATTTGCTGGGCTATTTATACCCCCGAGATACACACATGTTTGAACCCCGAATTAAACCAGTCAGTTCAACGAATACTGTTTCAATCCGTCCGGAGCTCGAGCGTAGACCGCGCTAATTGGTTCGCTAACGGTCAATGCTCTGTGCAAAAGTAATTTTTCACACAAAAAAAATACACTTTGTCACATCCCCTCCTTACTTGGGGGGGGGGGGGGGGTGAAATACAAAAACCAGACTTAGAACTACAGAAATTAAGCAAACTTAGAACTACCAAAGTAAACAAAGAAATTATAGTACAACCCTACTTAAAGCTACTTAACTAACTTAACACTAGCACTAGCACTGTTCACTCAGGGGAAATTGTCACGAACACTGTCGTCTTTTCGGCGGTGAACGGCAAGGGGGGGTAACACTGTCTCAAGGGGGAAGGTGGCTGGCCCGGAGGGCCGGAACTCCGGTTCCGGTGCTGGATGGTCCGTGGCTCCTCGGTCCGTGGCGTGCTGTTCCCTGGCAGCTTGGTCCTGGACTGGTCGGCGCGCGGCCAGCGCGGACTAGCTGACAGAAATCCTCCCTTGGCGGTACCGGGGAGTCCGTAGGGACTGCCACGGGGTGGTTGTCCGGTGTTGGCGGCTGGCTGCATCCAAAATCTATGGGAACACCTAATAGTTAGTGGGCTGGTTTGAGGTCTTTGACGTGGATCCGATAAAGACGTCGGCCGCGCTCGTTCCTCAAGTCGTATACCAGTCGAGACACACGGTTCTCGACTGTCCACGGTCCTGAATACTTGGGAGCGAGTTTGGCCGCGTATCCCCTGACGGCTACTGATAGCGGATGCTCCCGTCGCATCACGAGATCCCCCTCATGGCACTCCCAGTCGCGTCGGTGTCGATTAAAGTACTCGCTCTGGCGGGTGGCTGCGTGGCTGAGGTTGATCCGCGCGAGCTCTCGGGCCTCTTGCAGCTTCTGCAGGCGGTCCAGGTGATCCGGTGGCAAGACGTGGGGCTCGGGTTGCCCCTCGTCTTCTCCCTGCGTGGCTTGGTGGTACTCTCCCGGAAGCACGAGTTCATGTCCATAATTGAGATACGCCGGTGTGTACCCCGTCGACTCATGACGGCTGGTGTTGATGGCGGTCATCAATTCCGGCAGGTATCGGTCCCACGCTCGTTGATCCTCTTCGCAGTACTGTGCCAGCATGGGCTTTAGTACTCGGTTTACGCGCTCAACGAAGTTTGCCTGCGGCGTGTACGGTGGTATCAGTTGGTGACGGATTCCCAGCGACGTCAAGGTCTGCTTGAATACCTGGTTGTTGAATTCCGTGCCGTTGTCGGTGATAACCACCCGAGGGCATCCGTAACGGGCCACGATGAGTTCTCGGAACGCTGTCGTGATAGTTTGTCCAGTCGCCTTCTTTAACGGACGGCATTCAACCCACTTGGTTAAGCGGTCTTGGAAAGCGAGCAAATAAGCGTGTCCTTGGTGAGATCGCGGTAAAGGTCCTACTATGTCTGTGGCCACTGTGTCCCACGGACCGGCTATTGCTGGTGGTCGCATTAACCCCGGTGCTGCTTGTTGTGCTGGCTTGAATCGCTGACACAGCTGGCATTGGCGCACGTACTGGCTGATATCCTTGGCCATCCCCGGCCAGTGATATCGTAGTGCGATCCGGGATACGGTTTTAGCGATCCCCAGGTGCCCAGCATCCGGGCGATCATGGTTCTCCTGTAGAATCTGGCGGCGTTGCGGCAGTGGAACACAGAGCTTCCATTCGGTATCTTCAGCTGGTTCATTGAGGTCTGCGGGGTCCCAGAAGCGACGAAACAGGCGTCCATTAGTTATACGGTAGTCCGGATGATCCAGCGGTCGTTCCTGTACCTCGGTGAACTTACTTTCGTACCACGGGAGCGGATTTCCAGCCACGTTGAGTTCCGGACAGTCTGCCTCGGCTGTATACGGTAGTGGTTGTCGTGATAGCGCGTCCGCGACTTTGTTCAAGGATCCTTTCCTATACTGTATGGTACAGCTGAACTGCTGTAAGAACAGTGCCCAACGTGCTAGTCGACCAGACGGGTTTTAGATAGAGTGTAGCCAGCGTAGTGCTTCATGGTCGGTCACAATTGTGAAATGGTAACCCTCCAGGTACGGTCGCATCTTCTGCACAGCCCAGACGACGGCTAAACACTCTTTCTCGGTAACGGAGTAGTTTCGTTCTGCATCCGAGAGTGCGCGACTTGCATACGCTACTACACATTCCTTGGATTCGGTTCTCTGTACGAGGGCGGCTCCCAAGCCGTAGTTGGAAGCGTCGGTCTGTAGCTCAAACGGTTGACTAAAATCCGGACAGGTGAGCACTGGTGCACTAGTTAGTGCCGCTTTCAACTGATCGAAGGCTTGTTGTTGAGCGTCCTCCCACTTCCACGGTTGTGCTTTCCTCAGCAGCTTCGTAAGCGGGGCCACAAGTTTAGCAAAGTCGGCCACGAAGCGTCTGTACCACGAAGCAGCTCCCAGAAACTGTCGTAGTTCACGTATCCTTTTCGGTGCCGGAATATCAACGATGGCCGCTACCTTTGCGGGATCCGTTTTTATCCCTTCTGCGGTGATTACGTGTCCTAGGATGGAGCTCTGCGCGAACTGAGACTTCTCGGCATTGATTTGCAGGTTGGCCTGTCTCAATCGACGGAATACCTCCTTCAGGTGTTCCATGTGCTCGGAGAGGGTAGAACTTAGCACGACGATGTCATCCAGGTACGCAAATGCGTGTGGCTCCATCTCGGGTCCGATAACGGTGTTCAGTAAACGTTGGAAAGTGGCGGGGGCTGCGTGCAGTCCAAACGGCATGACTTTGAACTGGTACAGACCTCGGCCGGGTACGGTGAAGGCAGTTAGTGGACGACTCTCTGGTGTTAACGGTACCTGCCAGTATCCTTGCTTTAAGTCGATCGTGGAGAAGTATCGCGCTTGTCGCAGGCGGTCCAAGATGGCGGTTATGTACGGTAAAGGGTACGCGTCTTTCTCGGTTACGGCGTTGAGTCGTCTAAAGTCCACACAGAATCGCGGCTTGCCATCTTTCTTACGTACGATAACCACAGGTGAGCTCCACGCACTGTGTGAGCGTTCAACGATACCTTCCTTCAACATACGTTCGACTTCCTCGTCAATAACAGCTTGCATTTTCGGATTACGGGGCTGGTATCGTTGTTTGATAGGTGTCTGATCGCGTAGCCGGATGTGGTGGTTCACTAGCTGCGTGCCGCCTTTCATACTCTGAAACTTCGCGAGCTCACTAGCTAGGAAGTCTGTCAGTCGCGGTTCCGTGGTTACCGGTGCTGGTGGAGGCGGGAGTACACTGCAGGTGCTCGCGAGTATGGCAGTCGGATAGCAGGTGACTTGGTTATCTCTGGCGTTTATTACCATTCCATACGCCCGAATGGCGTCCATGCCTAGTAACACGCGGTTGTTGAGTGTAGGTAGGCACATGAAGGTCATCCTTCGCCAGATGTCTCCGATCCTACACCCCACCGTGCATTCTTCTTCAATGTCGGTGGTGACGCCGTTTGCCATTCTCGCCTGTGTGAAGCGGGCGGGTCGGTACTCGGCACGATGGTGACGTAGTGCTGTAAATAGACTTTCATCTACATACGAGCACATGGCACCGGTGTCGACGAGAGCAGGCCCAGTCCAGTCGCCAATGGTGGCATTCACGAATATCCGTCCGTCCGGGATCGGCTCTGCGTTCAGTGTGGAGATTGTGTTGCGGAGGGTCGGGGTGTTGCTGGTGCGGTTCGGCTGGCCCCCCTCCTTTACTGACCAGTCGTGCACGCGTTTCCCGACTTCGCAGCGCATGCGCAGTCCCGGGACATCACTCCATGAGTGCCACAACGCGAGCAGAACTTCCTCGGTGTCGCGGTACATTGGTTTCGCCAATGGCCCTCTTGTCCACACCGCCAGCATGTTCTCTTCGGATCATACCCTTGGCTTGATGATTTCTGTGGCTCCGGTCTCACACTGGCTAGGCGGACTGGGCTCGGTTTAGCCATGTCTTTCTGCAATTGTTCGTACTCTGCCATTTCTTGGTTTAGTGTACGAATGTCGGTGACATCCTTGCGTCGGATACGCTGTCGGTATTCCGGGAGCATGTTTGTGTATAATCTGAACAGAGCTTGTTCAGTGGACATACTGCCGTGCATGCGGATTAACGTTTGCAGATCCACCAGGTAGTCGCGGCCTTTTTCTCCCGGTTTCTGTTTCCGACGGCTGATGTCTTCTTCCAAGCGTAGTTGGTAGTCAGGTGGTAAGAAGAACAGACGGAAGTCTGTCACAAAATCTTCCCAGCTTTCCCAGAAGCTGCAGTTGTTGCGGTACCATAGCAGAGTGGTACCCCGTAGCAGCTCGGGCACGGCTAGCAGCAACTGCTCTCCAGTCAGTCGGTAACTCGTCTTCAATTCTTCAAGCCGTTCCAGGAAGGCGACCGGGTAGGACTTACCGTCAAAATGGACGTTCCACTTCCTTACTGTCTCGCAGACGTGTACCGGGGTGCGCAGTGTCGGGGTTGCATAATAATACGCAGCTGATGGTGGGGCGAACGGTAATTCTGGCTCAGCCTGTGAGCTGGCATCGAAGGTCTCGTTTACCGCGTGGTTCTCCATGACTTGTTGTGTCAATCCTACTAGTCGTCTGCGGAGTTCTTGCACGCCTCCTGTCGTGCTCAGCCCGAATCTACTGAGCTCTCTCTCTAGTGCCGGTCGCTGCAGTTCGTAAATCCGGCCGGTCTGAGCTGGTGTATGCGGAGTTCGGAAGGTCGCGGTCGGTGGGGTCGGTAACGGCGGTGGTGACGGTGGTGTGCACGTGTTGTCAGGAAGACTTCCAGGCATGCTAGTAGTTATTACGGTCCCTGCTCGGGCGCCAATTTGTGACGCTACCTGGTAGTGCGGGTGTCGGGTTGCTCGGGCGCCAATCGGATTCGTGCCAGGATAGTTCAAGGGAGATCAGGGTAACAGAAATAACTTAGCTTGCACAGAAAGTTTGGTGTTTTATTGACGTCGTGCTGTTGTACTGTAGTACAAACTGTAAAATAAACTGACTTGCGCCACGCGACGTGGTGCAACAAAATAACAACAGTGATTCACTAATCACTCAGATGAACAATACACGTTATTCCAATAGATATTCCATAAATCATAGCCATACATAGAAATGCACAATGGTCGTTATAACAGGATACTTTAGTAACGGGACGGAGACTGAACTTGGCAACAGGTCGGGTCGCAGTGCCAAGTAACAGGGGAGGACAGCCGCCCAGGTCGGGTCGCAGTGCGGCTGGTACGGGGGTAGGAACTGATATCTTGACAACAGGTCGGGTCGCAGTGTCAAGCAACAGTGTAGGACAGCCGCCCAGGTCGGGTCGCAGTGCGGCTGATACGGAACAGAAACTAATGACTTGACAACAGGTCGGGTCGCAGTGCCAAGTCACAGTTGGAAAGTACAAGTCAAAAATGCGGCTACTTCTGCAACAGTGCAGAGCAACACTCAACAATACAAAGAATATACACTGCCGCACAAGGCGGGACAATAAATCGGAATACGGAAACTTTCTTACGGTTCGGTTGTAGCTGGAGTCACCTCGGAGAGCGGAACACTAACTGACTATCATGAAATTTGCTGGGCTATTTATACCCCCGAGATACACACATGTTTGAACCCCGAATTAAACCAGTCAGTTCAACGAATACTGTTTCAATCCGTCCGGAGCTCGAGCGTAGACCGCGCTAATTGGTTCGCTAACGGTCAATGCTCTGTGCAAAAGTAATTTTTCACACAAAAAAAATACACTTTGTCACATAGTTTATATTGATAATCTATATGCCAGTGTTGCTACACCTTACATTATAAATCCTTATGATGGTTGATATTGATAATCTATATGCCGGTATTGCTATACTGTACATTATAAATTCCCGTGAAGTTTTTTATTGACAATCCACATGCCAGTATTGCTTCACTTTATTTTATAAATCATCATGATAGTTTTTATTGATAATCTACATGCCAATATTGTTACACTTTACAATATAAATCGCTGTGACGTTTTCATTGATAATCTATATGCCAGTATTGCTACACTTCACATTATAAATCCACAAGATAGTTTATATTGATGATATATATCCCAGTATTGCTACACTTCACATTATAACTTCTTATGATGGTTGATATTGATAATGTATATGCCGGTTTTGCTATATTGTACATGATAAATTCTTGTGATGTTTTTTATTGATAATCTACATGGCAGTATTGCTTCCCTTTACATTATAAACCATCATGATAGTCTATATTGATAATCTACATGCCAGTATTGCTACACTTTACATTATAAATCCCTGTGATGTTTTAATTGATAATCTATATGCCAGTATTGCTACACTTGACATTATAAATCCTTATGATAGTTTATATTGTTAATCTATATGCCAGTATTGCTACACTTTACATTATAAAACCTCATGATTGTTTATATTGATAATCTATATGCCAGTATTGCTACACTTAACATTATAAATCCTTATGATGGTTGATATTGATAATCTATAAGCCGGTTTTGCTATACTGTACATTAAAAATTCTCGTGATGTTTTTTATTGATAATCTACATGCTAGTATTGCTTCACTTTACATTATAAATCATCATGATAGTTTATTTTTATAATCTACATGCCAGTATTGCTACACTACACAATATAAATCCCTGTGATATTTTCGTTGATAATCTATATGCCAGGATTGCTACACTTTACATTATAAATCGTTATGATGGTTGATATTGATAGTCTATATGCCGGTTTTGCTATACTGTACATTATAAATTCTCATGATAGTTTCTATTGATAATCTATCTGCCAGTATTTCTGCACTTTACATTATAAATCTCCGTGATGTTTTTTATTGAATATCTACAAGCCAGTATTGCTACACTTTACATTATAAATCTATGTGATGTTTTAATTGATAATCTATATGCCAGTATTGCTACACTTGACATTATAAATCCTTATGATAGTTTCTTCTGTTAATCTATATGGCAGTATTGTTACACATTACTTTATAAAACATCATGATTGTTTATATTGATAATCTATATGCCAGCATTGCTACACTTTACATTATAAATTCTCATGATAGTTTATATTGATAATCTATATAACAGTATTGCTACACTTTTCATTATAAATCTTTACTGTGATTGACAGTGATAATCTATATGCCGGTATTGCTATACTGTACATTATAAATTCTCATGATAGTTTATATTGATAATCCATATGCCAGTATTGCTGCACTTTACATTATAAATCCCCGTGATGTTTTTTATTGATAATCTACATACCAGTATTGCTACACTTTACATTATAAATCCCTGTGATGATTTCATTGATAATCTATATGCCAGTATTGCTACACTTGACATAATAAATCCCTATGATAGTTTATATTGTTAATCTGTTTGGCAGTATTGCTACACTATACATTATAAATCCTCATGATGTATTATATTGATAATCTACGTGCCAGTATTGCTACACGTTACATTATAAAACCTCATGATTGTTTATATTGATAATCTATATGCCAGTAGTGCTACACTTTACATTATAAATCCTCATGATAGTTTATATTGATAATCATATGCCAGTATTGCTACACTTTACATTATAAATCCTTATGATGGTTGATATTGATAATCTATATGCCGGTTTAGCAATACTGTACATTAGAAATTCTTGTGATGTTTTTTATTGATAATCTACATGGCAGTATTGCTTCTCTTTACATTATAAATCCCGTGATATTTTATATTCATAAAGTATTGCTACACTTGATATTTTATATTCATAATCTATATGCCAGTATTGCTACACTTTACATTATAAATCCTTATGATAGTTTATATTGATTATCTATATGCCGGTTTTGCTATACTGTACATTATAAATTCTCGTGATGTTTTTTTATTGATAATCTACATGCCAGTATTGCTTCACTTTACATTATAAATCATCATGATAGTTTATAATTATAAACTACATGCCAGTATTGCTACACTTTACAATATAAATCCCTGTGATATTTTCATTGATAATCTATATGCCAGTATTGCTACACTTTACATTATAAATCCTTATGATGGTTGATATTGATAGTCTATATGCCGGTTTTGCTATACTGTACGTTATAAATTCTCATGATACTTTGTATTGATAATCTATATGCCAGTATTTCTGCACCTTACATTATAAATCTTCGTGATGTTTTTTATTGATAATCTACATGCCAGTATTGATTCATTTCACATTAAAAATCATCATGATAGTTGATATTAATAATCAACAGGCCAGAATTGCTGCACTTTACATTACAAATCCTCATGGTATTTTATATTGATAATCTATATGGCAGTATTGCTACACTTGACATTATGAATCTTAACGATAGTTTATATTGATAATCTATATGCCAGCATTGCTACAATTGACATTAAAAATCCTTACGATGTTTTATATAGATTATCCATATGTCAGTATTGCTACACTATACATTATAAATCCTCATGATGTATTATATTGATAATCTACGTGCTAGTATTGCTACCCTTTACATTATAAAACCTCATGATTGTTTATATTTATAATCTATATGCCAGTATTGCTGCTCTTTACATTATAAATCCTCATGAGAGTTTATATCGATAATCTGTGTGCCAGTATTGCTACACTTTACATTATAAATCCTTACGATGGTTGATATTGATAATCTATATGCCGGTATTGCTATACTGTACATTATAAATTCTCGTGATGTTTCATATTGATAATCTACAAGCCAGTATTTCTTCGCTGTACATTATAAAAACTCATGATAGATTATATTGATTATCTATATGCCAGTATTGCTACAATTGACATTAAAAATCTTCATAATGTTTTATATAGATTATCCATATTAAAGTATTGCTACACTATACATTATAAATCCTCGTGATGTATTATATTGATAATTAACGTGCTAGTATTGCTAAACTTTACATTATAAAACCTCATGATTGTTTATATTGATAATCTATATGCCAGTATTCCTACACTTTACATTATAAATCCTCATGATAGTTTATATTAATAATCTATATGCCAGTATTGATGGTTGATATTGATAATCTATATGCTGGTTTTGCTATACTGTACATTATAAATTCTGTTCTAAGAAGGTAGTTTTGACTCTGAAAGATGTATTTAGGATTGTTTTGGACATATAGAGTCAGGGTAAGAAAGGAATTCAGCTATTTAAATATTATATTTCACTGGTATTTTTCCAGCCTCATCAGATCTAAAAATGTATACAAAAAATGGACATGTAATGGGCATAGATACTATATAAACAATAATACAATAATATATAACAATATATGGTGAATATAACTTACATAAAATACAACTAACACAATCACGGCGTCATGTCAAAACGAAAAAGGAGTGGCGGAGAAAATGGCGGTATGATTAGTGTGAGATTGCTGAACATGTGCGTTGGCGGGAGATATGAATTATGTGAGTCTGTGTTCAGTTTGGTTTATTTTGGATAAAAGATTTTTATATAGTGTGGATAAAAATTGTGTGTCAGTATGGTAATTGATACTGTTATTGTCAGTTTGGATGTGTGTCGCTTCAAGGAAGGTGCGTTTGTGGTAATTGTGTTCTTTTTCAAGTATGGAGACATTGTTAAAGTTAAATGAATGTTTCATACTGACAGCATGTTGTGTAAGGGCAGTTTGATGTTTTAGTGTAGGATCATTAGGGTTACGGTTGTATTTGTTGCAAGAGTATTTATGTTGTTGTGTGCGTGAGTGTAAATATTGTTTAGTTTGTCCAATGTATGTGGCAGGGCAATCGTTGCATTGGATTTTATATACTACATTTGATGTAAAGTATGGATCAGGTTTTGTTCTATGCTTCGTGTATATGTGCTCTGTTAGATTGTCTGGTTTGTGGGCAATGGTGATATTGTTGGGTCTGAATATTGTTGATAGTGTCTCTGAAAGTCTATTTGTGTAAGGGATCGAGGTGAAGGTCTGTGCAGGTGGTGGTTGTATCTGCGTTTGTGGGTGTTGGGGTTGGTTGCTGTAGAGAAGCCGGTTAAGAAGCCTGGTAGGGTAGTCGTTATTACGTAGTTCTGTGAATATAAGGTCTAGGTTCTTTTGATGGAATTGTGGGTGACTGAGGGTCAATGCTCTGTGCTTAAGATTCCGTACGAGATTAATTTTATGAATTTTCGGGTGATTTGATTTGAAATGTAGATACCGATTGGTGTGTGTGGGTTTGTGGTACCAGTCAGTTATAATACTACCGTCATCTTGCTTGATCAAAAGTATGTCAAGAAAGCTAATTTGATTATTTGATTCTAATTCGTGTGTGAATTGTATCTTGGGGTGGAAACTATTAAAAACGTCAAGAGTTGCTTGTATTTTGTTGCAGGGTATTGCCATTATGATATCATCAACATATCTTTTAAAAAATGTTATGTCAAAGTTGAGGGAAGGAAGGATTACTGATTCTAGATGTTCCATCACCAGGTCCGCCAGAGGAGCAGACAGGGGAGACCCCATTGGGGTGCCGTCGATTTGTAGATAGAATTTGTCATTATACTGTACAAAGGAAGTGTGCAAGCAAAGGTTGATTGCAACTTGAAAGTTATTAAGATCTAGTGGCGTGTGTTCTTTGATATTTTCCCATTGGTCAACTATTATTGTTTCAATTAGATCGTGTGGAATGTTTGTGTACAAGGAAGTGACATCCAGGGATATTAAGCAGTGTGTATTGGGGATTGTTATGTTGGTAATGAATTCTTTGAATGCAAACGAGTTAGGTACATGATCATCTGTTTGGCCGGTGGTCTGTGATAGCGATTGAGAGATGAACTTTGATAGATGGTAGTTTGGAGATTGTATGGTCGTTGTGACAGGTCTCAGTGGTAAGTGGGGTTTATGCGTTTTGGGTAAACCGTATATGCGTGGAGGAATTGGGTTGTGTATTTTAATGTACTCAGAAGTTTGCTTGTCAATTATGTGGTTGTCTTGGAGATGCTGTGCAAATTTATTAATGATTGTCTGGAAAGTGAGAGTTGGATTAGAGTTTAATGATCTGTAAGTGTCATGGTTTTGTAGGAGGTTGGTTATTTTCAAGTCGTAGTCAGTGCTGGTCATGATAACTGTTGTGTTGGCTTTATCAGCCGTAGTGATAACTAGCTCAGGGTGGGCTCTGAGGTATTTCCGGGTGTCGGTATAGGCCTGTGTAATGTATTGTGTGAAATCGTTATGTACGTTAGTGTTATGGGCAGTGTTCTGTGGATTGTAGTGATTAGTTATAATGTTAACTGCCTGGCATCTGGATTCATTTTGTATGTGTGGGGGTAGGAGGGAAATAGCATTTTCTGTGTTTGCTAGAAGCTTGCGGTATTGGGTGTTGTTGAACTTATTTGGAAGGTTAAAATTAGGGCCGAGGCTGAGAGCTGTTTGTACGTTGTTGGGGATATTGTGTGAGGTTAGATTTGTGAGCCATTTACTATTGGTTCGTATAGGTACGTGTGATGGGTTAGTGCGTTGTGCGCGGATAATAGTTTTAAGTTTAGCTACGTGTTTGGTTTTAGTGTATGCGAATGTCTTGTTGTAATATGCTGTTTGGTGTATGACAAACTGTGATAAAGTGTTGTGCGGAAGTATATTGGATGTCTTAGTTAATGTAAGGGTGATGGAGTGGTTACATATTGTGATGTTTTTGTGTACGATATCTATTTCTATGTTTAATAGTATTACCATGCTACGGTGGATGTGTCGTGTCAAAGCTGGGTGGTGTAACGCTCTTTCTTCAGTTTGTATGTTGTGTATGATGTTGTAGAATGGTGCATAAATGTGGTGTGGAAATATTTTCTGTCTTCTACATGCTAGTAAGAATATGCGTTGGTTTTGTAGTTTGGCCAGCCTGCGGTAGTTATTGGCTATAGACTTCAGGTTGTTAGTGGCCAACCGACCATAACGGTGTGTGATTGTTCTGAAGAAATTGTTCGTTTTCATGTTGTTTGATCGATGTTAAAGTTGTCTTGTGTGTAATGTTGTATGCTGCGGGATGGTGTGTGGTTCGGGTTTGCACCATATGTGCGGTGTGTGAATAAATATGATGGTTGTGGTTATGTGTATGAATGCGTCTAGATAGGGGGTGCTCGTGTTGGCTGTTTTTATGTGAGGAATATTGGAATGAGACTATGCATGTAACGTGGGCGTGCGAAAGTGGGGTTAGGACAATGTTAAACTGTATGTAGTCCGAGGTTAAATATGTTCTAAGAAGGTAGTTTTGACTCTGAAAGATGTATTTAGGATTGTTTTGGACATATAGAGTCAGGGTAAGAAAGGAATTCAGCTATTTAAATATTATATTTCACTGGTATTTTTCCAGCCTCATCAGATCTAAAAATGTATACAAAAAATGGACATGTAATGGGCATAGATACTATATAAACAATAATACAATAATATATAACAATATATGGTGAATATAACTTACATAAAATACAACTAACACAATCACGGCGTCATGTCAAAACGAAAAAGGAGTGGCGGAGAAAATGGCGGTATGATTAGTGTGAGATTGCTGAACATGTGCGTTGGCGCCAACGCACATGTTCAGCAATCTCACACTAATCATACCGCCATTTTCTCCGCCACTCCTTTTTCGTTTTGACATGACGCCGTGATTGTGTTAGTTGTATTTTATGTAAGTTATATTCACCATATATTGTTATATATTATTGTATTATTGTTTATATAGTATCTATGCCCATTACATGTCCATTTTTTGTATACATTTTTAGATCTGATGAGGCTGGAAAAATACCAGTGAAATATAATATTTAAATAGCTGAATTCCTTTCTTACCCTGACTCTATATGTCCAAAACAATCCTAAATACATCTTTCAGAGTCAAAACTACCTTCTTAGAACATATTTAACCTCGGACTACATACAGTTTAACATTGTCCTAACCCCACTTTCGCACGCCCACGTTACATGCATAGTCTCATTCCAATATTCCTCACATAAAAACAGCCAACACGAGCACCCCCTATCTAGACGCATTCATACACATAACCACAACCATCATATTTATTCACACACCGCACATATGGTGCAAACCCGAACCACACACCATCCCGCAGCATACAACATTACACACAAGACAACTTTAACATCGATCAAACAACATGAAAACGAACAATTTCTTCAGAACAATCACACACCGTTATGGTCGGTTGGCCACTAACAACCTGAAGTCTATAGCCAATAACTACCGCAGGCTGGCCAAACTACAAAACCAACGCATATTCTTACTAGCATGTAGAAGACAGAAAATATTTCCACACCACATTTATGCACCATTCTACAACATCATACACAACATACAAACTGAAGAAAGAGCGTTACACCACCCAGCTTTGACACGACACATCCACCGTAGCATGGTAATACTATTAAACATAGAAATAGATATCGTACACAAAAACATCACAATATGTAACCACTCCATCACCCTTACATTAACTAAGACATCCAATATACTTCCGCACAACACTTTATCACAGTTTGTCATACACCAAACAGCATATTACAACAAGACATTCGCATACACTAAAACCAAACACGTAGCTAAACTTAAAACTATTATCCGCGCACAACGCACTAACCCATCACACGTACCTATACGAACCAATAGTAAATGGCTCACAAATCTAACCTCACACAATATCCCCAACAACGTACAAACAGCTCTCAGCCTCGGCCCTAATTTTAACCTTCCAAATAAGTTCAACAACACCCAATACCGCAAGCTTCTAGCAAACACAGAAAATGCTATTTCCCTCCTACCCCCACACATACAAAATGAATCCAGATGCCAGGCAGTTAACATTATAACTAATCACTACAATCAACAGAACACTGCCCATAACACTAACGTACATAACGATTTCACACAATACATTACACAGGCCTATACCGACACCCGGAAATACCTCAGAGCCCACCCTGAGCTAGTTATCACTACGGCTGATAAAGCCAACACAACAGTTATCATGACCAGCACTGACTACGACTTGAAAATAACCAACCTCCTACAAAACCATGACACTTACAGATCATTAAACTCTAATCCAACTCTCACTTTCCAGACAATCATTAATAAATTTGCACAGCATCTCCAAGACAACCACATAATTGACAAGCAAACTTCTGAGTACATTAAAATACACAACCCAATTCCTCCACGCATATACGGTTTACCCAAAACGCATAAACCCCACTTACCACTGAGACCTGTCACAACGACCATACAATCTCCAAACTACCATCTATCAAAGTTCATCTCTCAATCGCTATCACAGACCACCGGCCAAACAGATGATCATGTACCTAACTCGTTTGCATTCAAAGAATTCATTACCAACATAACAATCCCCAATACACACTGCTTAATATCCCTGGATGTCACTTCCTTGTACACAAACATTCCACACGATCTAATTGAAACAATAATAGTTGACCAATGGGAAAATATCAAAGAACACACGCCACTAGATCTTAATAACTTTCAAGTTGCAATCAACCTTTGCTTGCACACTTCCTTTGTACAGTATAATGACAAATTCTATCTACAAATCGACGGCACCCCAATGGGGTCTCCCCTGTCTGCTCCTCTGGCGGACCTGGTGATGGAACATCTAGAATCAGTAATCCTTCCTTCCCTCAACTTTGACATAACATTTTTTAAAAGATATGTTGATGATATCATAATGGCAATACCCTGCAACAAAATACAAGCAACTCTTGACGTTTTTAATAGTTTCCACCCCAAGATACAATTCACACACGAATTAGAATCAAATAATCAAATTAGCTTTCTTGACATACTTTTGATCAAGCAAGATGACGGTAGTATTATAACTGACTGGTACCACAAACCCACACACACCAATCGGTATCTACATTTCAAATCAAATCACCCGAAAATTCATAAAATTAATCTCGTACGGAATCTTAAGCACAGAGCATTGACCCTCAGTCACCCACAATTCCATCAAAAGAACCTAGACCTTATATTCACAGAACTACGTAATAACGACTACCCTACCAGGCTTCTTAACCGGCTTCTCTACAGCAACCAACCCCAACACCCACAAACGCAGATACAACCACCACCTGCACAGACCTTCACCTCGATCCCTTACACAAATAGACTTTCAGAGACACTATCAACAATATTCAGACCCAACAATATCACCATTGCCCACAAACCAGACAATCTAACAGAGCACATATACACGAAGCATAGAACAAAACCTGATCCATACTTTACATCAAATGTAGTATATAAAATCCAATGCAACGATTGCCCTGCCACATACATTGGACAAACTAAACAATATTTACACTCACGCACACAACAACATAAATACTCTTGCAACAAATACAACCGTAACCCTAATGATCCTACACTAAAACATCAAACTGCCCTTACACAACATGCTGTCAGTATGAAACATTCATTTAACTTTAACAATGTCTCCATACTTGAAAAAGAACACAATTACCACAAACGTACCTTCCTTGAAGCGACACACATCCAAACTGACAATAACAGTATCAATTACCATACTGACACACAATTTTTATCCACACTATATAAAAATCTTTTATCCAAAATAAACCAAACTGAACACAGACTCACATAATTCATATCTCCCGCCAACGCACATGTTCAGCAATCTCACACTAATCATACCGCCATTTTCTCCGCCACTCCTTTTTCGTTTTGACATGACGCCGTGATTGTGTTAGTTGTATTTTATGTAAGTTATATTCACCATATATTGTTATATATTATTGTATTATTGTTTATTTAGTATCTATGCCCATTACATGTCCATTTTTTGTATACATTTTTAGATCTGATGAGGCTGGAAAAATACCAGTGAAATATAATATTTAAATAGCTGAATTCCTTTCTTACCCTGACTCTATATGTCCAAAACAATCCTAAATACATCTTTCAGAGTCAAAACTACCTTCTTAGAACATATTTAACCTCGGACTACATACAGTTTAACATTGTCCTAACCCCACTTTCGCACGCCCACGTTACATGCATAGTCTCATTCCAATATTCCTCACATAAAAACAGCCAACACGAGCACCCCCTATCTAGACGCATTCATACACATAACCACAACCATCATATTTATTCACACACCGCACATATGGTGCAAACCCGAACCACACACCATCCCGCAGCATACAACATTACACACAAGACAACTTTAACATCGATCAAACAACATGAAAACGAACAATTTCTTCAGAACAATCACACACCGTTATGGTCGGTTGGCCACTAACAACCTGAAGTCTATAGCCAATAACTACCGCAGGCTGGCCAAACTACAAAACCAACGCATATTCTTACTAGCATGTAGAAGACAGAAAATATTTCCACACCACATTTATGCACCATTCTACAACATCATACACAACATACAAACTGAAGAAAGAGCGTTACACCACCCAGCTTTGACACGACACATCCACCGTAGCATGGTAATACTATTAAACATAGAAATAGATATCGTACACAAAAACATCACAATATGTAACCACTCCATCACCCTTACATTAACTAAGACATCCAATATACTTCCGCACAACACTTTATCACAGTTTGTCATACACCAAACAGCATATTACAACAAGACATTCGCATACACTAAAACCAAACACGTAGCTAAACTTAAAACTATTATCCGCGCACAACGCACTAACCCATCACACGTACCTATACGAACCAATAGTAAATGGCTCACAAATCTAACCTCACACAATATCCCCAACAACGTACAAACAGCTCTCAGCCTCGGCCCTAATTTTAACCTTCCAAATAAGTTCAACAACACCCAATACCGCAAGCTTCTAGCAAACACAGAAAATGCTATTTCCCTCCTACCCCCACACATACAAAATGAATCCAGATGCCAGGCAGTTAACATTATAACTAATCACTACAATCAACAGAACACTGCCCATAACACTAACGTACATAACGATTTCACACAATACATTACACAGGCCTATACCGACACCCGGAAATACCTCAGAGCCCACCCTGAGCTAGTTATCACTACGGCTGATAAAGCCAACACAACAGTTATCATGACCAGCACTGACTACGACTTGAAAATAACCAACCTCCTACAAAACCATGACACTTACAGATCATTAAACTCTAATCCAACTCTCACTTTCCAGACAATCATTAATAAATTTGCACAGCATCTCCAAGACAACCACATAATTGACAAGCAAACTTCTGAGTACATTAAAATACACAACCCAATTCCTCCACGCATATACGGTTTACCCAAAACGCATAAACCCCACTTACCACTGAGACCTGTCACAACGACCATACAATCTCCAAACTACCATCTATCAAAGTTCATCTCTCAATCGCTATCACAGACCACCGGCCAAACAGATGATCATGTACCTAACTCGTTTGCATTCAAAGAATTCATTACCAACATAACAATCCCCAATACACACTGCTTAATATCCCTGGATGTCACTTCCTTGTACACAAACATTCCACACGATCTAATTGAAACAATAATAGTTGACCAATGGGAAAATATCAAAGAACACACGCCACTAGATCTTAATAACTTTCAAGTTGCAATCAACCTTTGCTTGCACACTTCCTTTGTACAGTATAATGACAAATTCTATCTACAAATCGACGGCACCCCAATGGGGTCTCCCCTGTCTGCTCCTCTGGCGGACCTGGTGATGGAACATCTAGAATCAGTAATCCTTCCTTCCCTCAACTTTGACATAACATTTTTTAAAAGATATGTTGATGATATCATAATGGCAATACCCTGCAACAAAATACAAGCAACTCTTGACGTTTTTAATAGTTTCCACCCCAAGATACAATTCACACACGAATTAGAATCAAATAATCAAATTAGCTTTCTTGACATACTTTTGATCAAGCAAGATGACGGTAGTATTATAACTGACTGGTACCACAAACCCACACACACCAATCGGTATCTACATTTCAAATCAAATCACCCGAAAATTCATAAAATTAATCTCGTACGGAATCTTAAGCACAGAGCATTGACCCTCAGTCACCCACAATTCCATCAAAAGAACCTAGACCTTATATTCACAGAACTACGTAATAACGACTACCCTACCAGGCTTCTTAACCGGCTTCTCTACAGCAACCAACCCCAACACCCACAAACGCAGATACAACCACCACCTGCACAGACCTTCACCTCGATCCCTTACACAAATAGACTTTCAGAGACACTATCAACAATATTCAGACCCAACAATATCACCATTGCCCACAAACCAGACAATCTAACAGAGCACATATACACGAAGCATAGAACAAAACCTGATCCATACTTTACATCAAATGTAGTATATAAAATCCAATGCAACGATTGCCCTGCCACATACATTGGACAAACTAAACAATATTTACACTCACGCACACAACAACATAAATACTCTTGCAACAAATACAACCGTAACCCTAATGATCCTACACTAAAACATCAAACTGCCCTTACACAACATGCTGTCAGTATGAAACATTCATTTAACTTTAACAATGTCTCCATACTTGAAAAAGAACACAATTACCACAAACGTACCTTCCTTGAAGCGACACACATCCAAACTGACAATAACAGTATCAATTACCATACTGACACACAATTTTTATCCACACTATATAAAAATCTTTTATCCAAAATAAACCAAACTGAACACAGACTCACATAATTCATATCTCCCGCCAACGCACATGTTCAGCAATCTCACACTAATCATACCGCCATTTTCTCCGCCACTCCTTTTTCGTTTTGACATGACGCCGTGATTGTGTTAGTTGTATTTTATGTAAGTTATATTCACCATATATTGTTATATATTATTGTATTATTGTTTATATAGTATCTATGCCCATTACATGTCCATTTTTTGTATACATTTTTAGATCTGATGAGGCTGGAAAAATACCAGTGAAATATAATATTTAAATAGCTGAATTCCTTTCTTACCCTGACTCTATATGTCCAAAACAATCCTAAATTATAAATTCTCGTGAAGTTTTTTTACTGATATTCTACATGCCAGTATTGCTTCATTTTACATTATAAATCATCATGATAGTTTATATTGATAATCAATATGCAAGTATTGCTTTACATTGTAAATCCCCGTGATATTTTTTATTGATTATCTATATGCCAGTATTGCTACACTTGACAATATAAATCCTTATAATAGTTTATATTGTTAATCTATATGGCAGTATTGGTATACTTTACATAATAAATCCTCACGATAGTTTACACTGATAATCTACATGCCAGTATTGCTATACTTTACAATATAAATCAATGTGATGTTTTCATTGATAATGTATATGCCAGTATTGATTCATTTCACATCATAAATCATCATGATAGTTGAAATTAATATTCTATATGCCAGAATTGCTACACTTTACATTATAAATCCTTATGATGGTTGATATTGATAATCTATATGCCGGTTTTGCTATACTATACATTATAACTTCTCATGATAGTTTCTATTGATAATCTATCTGGCAGTATTTCTGCACTTTACATTTTAAATCTCCGTGATGTTTTTTATTGATTATCTACAAGCTAGTATTGCTACACTTTACATTATAAATCCCTGTGATGTGTTCATTGATAATCTATATGCCAGTATTGCTACACTTTACATTATAAATCCTCATGATAGTTTATATTGATAATCTATATGCCAGAATTGCTACACTTTACATTATAAATCCTTATGATTGTTGATATTGATAATCTATATGCCGGTTTTGCTATACTGTACATTATAAGTTCTTGTGATGTTTTTTATTGATAATCTACATGGCAGTATTGCTTCTCTTTACATTGTAAATCCCGTGATATTTTATATTCATAATCTATATGCCAGTATTGCTACACTTTACATTATAAATCCTCATGATAGTTTATATTGATAATCTATATGCCAGTATTGCTACACTTTACATTATAAATCCTCATGATTGTCTATATTGATAATCTATATGAAAGTATTGCCACACTTTACATTATAAATCCTTATGATTGTTTAAATTTATAATCCATATGTAAGTATTTCTACACTTTACATTATAAATCCTCATGATAGTTTATATTGACCATCTATATGACAGTATTGCTACACTTTACATTATAAATCCACGTGATAGTTTATATTGACAATCTATATGGCAGTATTGCTACATTTGACATTATAAATCCTTATGATAGTTTATATTGTTAATCTATATGCCAGTATTGCTACACTTTACATTATAAAACCTCATGATTGTTTATATTGATAATCTATATGCCAGTATTGCTACACTTAACATTATAAATCCTTATGATGGTTGATATTGATAATCTATATGCCGGTTTTGCTATACTGTACATTAAAAATTCTCGTGATGTTTTTTATTGATAATCTACATGCCAGTAATGCTTCACTTTACATTATAAATCATCATGATAGTTTATATTTATAATCTACATGCCAGTATTGCTACACTACACAATATAAATCCCTGTGATATATTCATTGATAATCTATATGTTAGTATTGCTACACTTTACATTATAAATCCTTATGATGGTTGATATTGATAGTCTATATGCCGGTTTTGCTATACTGTACATTATAAATTCTCATGATAGTTTCTATTGATAATCTATCTGCCAGTATTTCTGCACTTTACATTGTAAATCTCCGTGATTTTTTTTATTGCATATCTACAAGCCAGTATTGCTACACTTTACTTTATAAATCCCTGTGATGTGTTCATTGATAATCTATATGCCAGTATTGCTACACTTTACATTATAAATCCTCATGATAGTTTATATTGATAATCTATATGCCAGTATTGCTACACTTTACATTATAAATCCTCACGATGGTTGATATTGATAATCTATATGCCGGTATTGCTATACTGTACATTATAAATTCTCGTGATGTTTCATATTGATAATCTACATGCCAGTATTTCTTCGCTTTACATTATAAAAACTCATAATAGTTTATATTGATAATCTATATGCCAGTATTGCTACAATTGACATTAAAAATCCTCATAATGTTTTATATAGATTTTCCATATTATAGTATTGCTACACTATACATTATAAATCCTCATGATGTATTATATTGATAATCTACGTGCCAGTATTGCTAAACTTTACATTATAAAACCTCATGATTGTTTATATTGATAATCTATATGCCAGTATTCCTACACTTTACATTATAAATCCTCATGATAGTTTATATTAATAATCTATATGCCAGTATTGATGGTTGATGTTGATAATCTATATGCTGGTTTTGCTATACTATACATTATGACTTCTCATGATAGGTTCTATTGATAATCTATCTGCCAGTATTTCTGCACTTTATATTATAAATCTCCGTGATGTTTTTTATTGATTATCTACAAGCCAGTATTGCTACACTTTACATTTAAAACCCCTGTGATGTGTTCATTGATAATCTATATGCCAGTATTGCTACACTTTACTTTATAATTCCTTATGATGGTTGATATTGATAATCTATATGCCGGTTTTGCTATACTGTACATTATAAATTCTTGTGATGTTTTTTATTGATAATCTACATGGCAGTATTGCTTCTCTTTACATTATAAATCCCGTGATATTTTATATTCATAATCTATATGCCAGTATTGCTACACTTTACATTATAAATCCTCATGATAGTTTATATTGATTATCTATATGACTGTACTGCTACACTTTACATTATAAATCCTAATGATGTCTTATATCGATAATCTAAATGCCAGTATTGCTACACTTTACATTATAAATCCTCATGATAGTTTATATTGATAATCTATATGCCAGTATTGCTAAACTTTACATTATAAATCCTTATGATGGTTGATATTGATAATCTATATGCCGGTTTTGCAATACTGTACATTATAAATTCTCGTGATGTTTTTTTATTGGTAATCTAAATGCCAGTATTGCTTCACTTTACATTATAAATCCTAATGATGTCTTACATCAATAATCTATATGCCAGTATTGCTACACTTTACATTATAAATCCTCATGATAGTTTATATTGATAATCTATATGCCAGAATTGCTACACTTTACATTATAAATCCTTATGATGGTTGATATTGATAATCTATATGCCGGTTTTGCTATACTGTACATTATAAGTTCTTGTGATGTTTTTATTGATGATCTACATGGCAGTATTGCTTCTCTTTACATTGTAAATCCCGTGATATTTTATATTCATAATCTGTATACCAGTATTGCTACACTTTACATTATAAATCCTCATGATAGTTTATATTGATAATCTATATGCCAGTGTTGCTACACTTTACATTATAAATCCTTATGATGGTTGATATTGATAATCTATATGCCGGTATTGCTATACTTGACATTATAAATCCTTATAATAGTTTATAATGTTAATCTATATGGCAGTATTGCTACACTTTGCATAATAAATCCTCATGATAGTTTATACTGATAATCTACATGCCATTATTGCGACACTTTACATTATAATTCCCTGTGATGTTTCATTGATAATATATATGCCAGTATTGCTACAGTTGACATTATAAATCCTTATGATAGTTTATATTGTTAATCTATATGGCAGTATTGCTACACTTTACATTATAAAACATCATGATTGTTTATATTGATAATCTATATGAAAGTATTGCCACACTTTACATTATAAATCCTTATGATTGTTTAAATTTATAATCCATATGCAGGTATTGCTACACTTTACATTATAAATCCTCATAATAGTTTATATTGACCATCTATATGACAGTATTGCTACACTTTACATTATAAATCCACGTGATAGTTTATATTGGCAATCTATATGGCAGTATTGCTACATTTGAAATTATAAATCCTTGTGATAGTTTATATTGTTAATCTATATGGCAGTATTGCTACACTTTACATTATAAATCCCTGTGATGTTTTAATTGATAATCTATATGCCAGTATTGCCACATTTGACATTATAAATCCTTATGATAGTTTCTTTTGTTAATCTATATGGCAGTATTGCTACACATTACATTATAAAACATCATGATTGTTTATATTGATAATCTATATGCCAGCATTGCTACACTTTACATTATAAATTCTCATGATAGTTTATATTGATAATCTATATGCCAGTATTGCTACACTTATCATTATAAATCCTTATGATGGTTGATATTGATAATCTATATGCCGGTTTTGCTATACTGTACATTATAAATTCTCGTGATGTTTTTTTATTGATAATCTACATGCCAGTATTGCTTCACTTTACATTATAAATCATCATGATAGTTTATAATTATAAACTACATGCCAGTATTGCTACACTTTACAATATAAATCCCTGTGATATTTTCATTGATAATCTATATGCCAGTATTGCTACACTTTACATTATAAATCCTTATGATGGTTGATATTGATAGTCTATATGCCGGTTTTGCTATACTGTACGTTATAAATTCTCATGATACTTTGTATTGATAATCTATATGCCAGTATTTCTGCACCTTACATTATAAATCTCCGTGATGTTTTTTATTGATAATCTACATGCCAGTATTGATTCATTTCACATTAAAAATCATCATGATAGTTGATATTAATAATCAACAGGCCAGAATTGCTGCACTTTACATTACAAATCCTCATGGTATTTTATATTGATAATCTATATGGCAGTATTGCTACACTTGACATTATGAATCTTAACGATAGTTTATATTGATAATCTATATGCCAGTATTGCTACAATTGACATTAAAAATCCTTACGATGTTTTATATAGATTATCCATATGTCAGTATTGCTACACTATACATTATAAATCCTCATGATGTATTATATTGATAATCTACGTGCTAGTATTGCTACCCTTTACATTATAAAACCTCATGATTGTTTATATTTATAATCTATATGCCAGTATTGCTGCTCTTTACATTATAAATCCTCATGAGAGTTTATATTGATAATCTGTGTGCCAGTATTGCTACACTTTACATTATAAATCCTTACGATGGTTGATATTGATAATCTATATGCCGGTATTGCTATACTGTACATTATAAATTCTCGTGATGTTTCATATTGATAATCTACAAGCCAGTATTTCTTCGCTTTACATTATAAAAACTCATGATAGATTATATTGATTATCTATATGCCAGTATTGCTACAATTGACATTAAAAATCCTCATAATGTTTTATATAGATTATCCATATTAAAGTATTGCTACACTATACATTATAAATCCTCATGATGTATTATATTGATAATTAACGTGCTAGTATTGCTAAACTTTACATTATAAAACCTCATGATTGTTTATATTGATAATCTATATGCCAGTATTCCTACACTTTACATTATAAATCCTCATGATAGTTGATATTAATAATCTATATGCCAGTATTGATGGTTGATATTGATAATCTATATGCTGGTTTTGCTATACTGTACATTATAAATTCTCGTGAAGTTTTTTTACTGATATTCTACATGCCAGTATTGCTTCATTTTACATTATAAATCATCATGATGGTTTATATTGATAATCAATATGCAAGTATTGCTATGCTTTACATTGTAAATCCCCGTGAAATTTTTTATTGATTATATATATGCCAGTATTGCTACACTTGACATTATAAATCCTTATAATAGTTTATATTGTTAATATATATGGCAATATTGGTACACTTTACATAATAAATCCTCATGATAGTTTACACTGATAATCTACATGCCAGTATTGCTATACTTTACAATATAAATCAATGTGATGTTTTCATTGATAATGTATATGCCAGTATTGATTCATTTCACATTGTAAATCATCATGATAGTTGATATTAATATTCTATATGCCAGAATTGCTACACTTTACATTATAAATCCTTATGATGGTTGATATTGATAATCTATATGCCGGTTTTGCTATACTATACATTATAACTTCTCATGATAGTTTCTATTGATAATCTATCTGCCAGTATTTCTGCACTGTACATTATAAATCTCCGTGATGTTTTTTATTGATTATCTACAAGCTAGTATTGCTACACTTTACATTTTAAATCCCTGTGATGTGTTCATTGATAATCTATATGCCAGTATTGCTACACTTTACATTATAAATCCTCATGATAGTTTATATTGATAATCTATATGCCAGAATTGCTACACTTTACAATATAAATCCTTATGATGGTTGATATTGATAATCTATATGCCGGTTTTGCTATACTGTACATTATAAGTTCTTGTGATGTTTTTTATTGATAATCTACATGGCAGTATTGCTTCTCTTTACATTGTAAATCCCGTGATATTTTATATTCATAATCTATATGCCAGTATTGCTACACTTTACATTATAAATCCTCATGATAGTTTATATTGATTATCTATATGACTGTATTGCTACACTTTACATTATAAATCCTAATGATGTCTTATATCGATAATCTATATGCCAGTATTGCTACACTTTACATTATAAATCCTCATGATATTTTATATTGATAATCTATATGCCAGTGTTGCTACACTTTACATTATAATTCCTTATGATGGTTGATATTGATAATCTATTTGCCGGTATTGCTATACTGTACATTATAAATTCTCGTGATGTTTTTTATTGACAATTCACATGCCAGTATTGCTTCACTTTACTTTATAAATCATCATGATAGTTTTTATTGATAATCTACATGCCAGTATTGTTACACTTTACAATTTAAATCGCTGTGATGTTTTCATTGATAATCTATATGCCAGTATTGCTACACTTTACATTATAAACCACAAGATAGTTTATATTGATAATATATATCCCAGTATTGCTACACTTCACATTATAACTCCTTATGATGGTTGATATTGATAATGAATATGCCGGTTTTGCTATATTGTACATGATAAATTCTTGTGATGTTTTTTATTGATAATCTACATGGCAGTATTGCTTCTCTTTACATTATAAACCATCATGATAGTCGATATTGATAATCTACATGCCAGTATTGCTACACTTTACATTATAAATCCCTGTGATGTTTTAATTGATAATCTATATGCCAGTATTGCTACACTTGACATTATAAATCCTTATGATAGTTTCTTTTGTTAATCTATATGGCAGTATTGCTACACATTACTTTATAAAACATCATGATTGTTTATATTGATAATCTATATGCTAACATTGCTACACTTTACATTATAAATTCTCATAATAGTTTATATTGATAATCTATATAACAGTATTGCTACACTTTTCATTATAAATCTTTACTGTGATTGACAGTGATAATCTATATGCCGGTATTGCTATACTGTACATTATAAATTCTCATGATAGTTTATATTGATAATCCATATGCCAGTATTGCTGCACTTTACATTATAATTCCCTGTGATGTTTCATTGATAATATATATGCCAGTATTGCTACAGTTGACATTATAAATCCTTATGATAGTTTATATTGTTAATCTATATGGCAGTATTGCTACACTTTACATTATAAAACATCATGATTGTTTATATTGATAATCTATATGAAAGTATTGCCACACTTTACATTATAAATCCTTATGATTGTTTAAATTTATAATCCATATGCAGGTATTGCTACACTTTACATTATAAATCCACGTGATAGTTTATATTGGCAATCTATATGGCAGTATTGCTACATTTGACATTATAAATCCTTGTGATAGTTTATATTGTTAATCTATATGCCAGTATTGCTACACTTTACATTATAAAACCTCATGATTGTTTATATTGATAATCTATATGCCAGTATTGCTACACTTATCATTATAAATCCTTATGATGGTTGATATTGATAATCTATATGCCGGTTTTGCTATACTGTACATTATAAATTCTCGTGATGTTTTTTTATTGATAATATACATGCCAGTATTGCTTCACTTTACATTATAAAACATCATGATAGTTTATAATTATAAACTACATGCCAGTATTGCTACACTTTACAATATAAATCCCTGTGATATTTTCATTGATAATCTATATGCCAGTATTGCTACACTTTACATTATAAATCCTTATGATGGTTGATATTGATAGTCTATATGCCGGTTTTGCTATACTGTACGTTATAAATTCTCATGATACTTTGTATTGATAATCTATATGCCAGTATTTCTGCACCTTACATTATAAATCTCCGTGATGTTTTTTATTGATAATCTACATGCCAGTATTGATTCATTTCACATTAAAAATCATCATGATAGTTGATATTAATAATCAACAGGCCAGAATTGCTGCACTTTACATTACAAATCCTCATGGTATTTTATATTGATAATCTATATGGCAGTATTGCTACACTTGACATTATGAATGTTAACGATAGTTTATATTGATAATCTTTATGCCAGCATTGCTACAATTGACATTAAAAATCCTTACGATGTTTTATATAGATTATCCATATGTCAGTATTGCTACACTATACATTATAAATCCTCATGATGTATTATATTGATAATCTACGTGCTAGTATTGCTACCCTTTACATTATAAAACCTCATGATTGTTTATATTTATAAGCTATATGCCAGTATTGCTGCTCTTTACATTATAAATCCTCATGAGAGTTTATATTGATAATCTGTGTGCCAGTATTGCTACACTTTACATTATAAATCCTTACGATGGTTGATATTGATAATCTATATGCCGGTATTGCTATACTGTTCATTATAAATTCTCGTGATGTTTCATATTGATAATCTACAAGCCAGTATTTCTTCGCTTTACATTATAAAAACTCATGATAGATTATATTGATTATCTATATGCCAGTATTGCTACAATTGACATTAAAAATCCTCATAATGTTTTATATCGATTATCCATATTAAAGTATTGCTACACTATACATTATAAATCCTCATGATGTATTATATTGATAATTAACGTGCTAGTATTGCTAAACTTTACATTATAAAACCTCATGATTGTTTATATTGATAATCTATATGCCAGTATTCCTACACTTTACATTATAAATCCTCATGATAGTTTATATTAATAATCTATATGCCAGTATTGATGGTTGATATTGATAATCTATATGCTGGTTTTGCCATACTGTACATTATAAATTCTCGTGAAGTTTTTTTACTGATATTCTACATGCCAGTATTGCTTCATTTTACATTATAAATCATCATGATAGTTTATATTGATAATCAATATGCAAGTATTGCTATGCTTTACATTGTAAATCCCCGTGATATTTTTTATTGATTATCTATATGCCAGTATTGCTACACTTGACATTATAAATCCTTATAGTAGTTTATATTGTTAATCTATATGGCAGTATTGGTACACTTTACATAATAAATCCTCATGATAGTTTACACTGATAATCTACATGCCAGTATTGCTATACTTTACAATATAAATCAATGTGATGTTTTCATTGATAATGTATATGCCAGTATTGATTCATTTCACATTATAAATCATCATGATAGTTGAAATTAATATTCTATATGCCAGAATTGCTACATTTTACATTATAAATCCTTATGATGGTTGATATTGATAATCTATATGCCGGTTTTGCTATACTATACATTATAACTTCTCATGATAGTTTCTATTGATAATCTATCTGGCAGTATTTCTGCACTTTACATTATAAATCTCCGTGATGTTTTTTATTGATTATCTACAAGCTAGTATTGCTACACTTTACATTATAAATCCCTGTGATGTGTTCATTGATAATCTATATGCCAGTATTGCTACACTTTACATTATAAATCCTCATGATAGTTTATATTGATAATCTATATGCCAGAATTGCTACACTTTACATTATAAATCCTTATGATGGTTGATATTGATAATCTATATGCCGGTTTTGCTATACTGTACATTATAAGTTCTTGTGATGTTTTTTATTGATAATCTACATGGCAGTATTGCTTCTCTTTACATTGTAAATCCCGTGATATTTTATATTCATAATCTATATGCCAGTATTGCTACACTTTACATTATAAATCCTCATGATAGTTTATATTGATTATCTATATGACTGTATTGCTACACTTTACATTATAAATCCTAATGATGTCTTATATCGATAATCTATATGCCAGTATTGCTACACTTTACATTATAAATCCTCATGATAGTTTATATTGATAATCTATATGCCAGTGTTGCTACACTTTACATTATAATTCCTTATGATGGTTGATATTGATAATCTATTTGCCGGTATTGCTATACTGTACATTATAAATTCTCGTGATGTTTTTTATTGACAATTCACATGCCAGTATTGCTTCACTTTATTTTATAAATCATCATGATAGTTTTTATTGATAATCTACATGCCAGTATTGTTACACTTTACAATTTAAATCGTTGTGATGTTTTCATTGATAATCTATATGCCAGTATTGCTACACTTTACATTATAAATCCACAAGATAGTTTATATTGATAATATATATCCCAGTATTGCTACACTTCACATTATAACTCCTTATGATGGTTGATATTGATAATGAATATGCCGGTTTTGCTATATTGTACATGATAAATTCTTGTGATGTTTTTTATTGATAATCTACATGGCAGTATTGCTTCTCTTTACATTATAAACCATCATGATAGTCGATATTGATAATCTACATGCCAGTATTGCTACACTTTACATTATAAATCCCTGTGATGTTTTAATTGATAATCTATATGCCAGTATTGCTACACTGGACATTATAAATCCTTATGATAGTTTCTTTTGTTAATCTATATAGCAGTATTGCTACACATTACTTTATAAAACATCATGATTGTTTATATTGATAATCTATATGCCAGCATTGCTACACTTTACATTATAAATTCTCATGATAGTTTATATTGATAATCTATATAACAGTATTGCTACACTTTTCATTATAAATCTTTACTGTGATTGACAGTGATAATCTATATGCCGGTATTGCTATACTGTACATTATAAATTCTCATGATAGTTTATATTGATAATCTATATGCCAGTATTGCTGCACTTTACATTATAAATCCCCGTGATGTTTTTTATTGATAATCTACATACCAGTATTGCTACACTTTACATTATAAATCCCTGTGATGTTTTCATTGATAATCTATATGCCAGTATTGCTACACTTGACATAATAAATCCCTATGATAGTTTATATTGTTAATCTGTTTGGCAGTATTGCTACACTATACATTATAAATCCTCATGATGTATTATATTGATAATCTACGTGCCAGTATTGCTACACGTTACATTATAAAACCTCATGATTGTTTATATTGATAATCTATATGCCAGTAGTGCTACACTTTACATTATAAATCCTCATGATAGTTTATATTGATAATCATATGCCAGTATTGCTACACTTTACATTATAAATCCTTATGATGGTTGATATTGATAATCTATATGCCGGTTTAGCAATACTGTACATTATAAATTCTCGTGATGTTTTTTTATTGGTAATCTACATGCCAGTATTGCTACACTTTACATTATAAATCCTTACGATGAGTGATATAGCTAATCTACATGACAGTATTGCTTCAGTTTACATTATAAATCATCATGATAGTTTATATTGATAATCAATATGCCAGTATTGCTATACTTTACATTGAAAATTCCCGTGATATTTTTTATTGATTATCTATATGCCAGTATTGCTACACTTGACATTATAAATCCTTATAATAGTTTATATTGTTAATCTATATGGCAGTATTGCTACACTTTGCATAATCAATCTTCATGATAGTTTATACTGATAATCTACATGCCATTATTGCGACACTTTACATTATAATTCCCTGTGATGTTTTCATTGATAATATATATGCCAGTATTGCTACACTTAACATTATAACTACTTATGATAGTTTATATTGTTAATCTATATGGCAGTATTGCTACACTCTACATTATAAAACATCATGATTGTTTATATTAATAATCTATATGAAAGTATTGCCACACTTTACATTATAAATCCTTATGATTGTTTAAATTTATAATCCATATGTAGGTATTGCTACACTTTACATTATAAATCCTCATGATAGTTTATATTGACCATCTATATGACAGTATTGCTACACTTTACATTATAAATCCACGTGATAGTATATATTGACAATCTATATGGCCGTATTGCTACATTTGACATTATAAATCCTTATGATAGTTTATATTGTTAATCTATATGCCAGTATTGCTACACTTTACATTATAAATCCTCATGATAGTTTATATTAATAATCTATATGCCAGTATTGATGCTTGACATTGATAATCTATATGCTGGTTTTGCTATACTGTACATTATAAATTCTCGTGATGTTTTTACTGATATTCTACATGCCAGTATTGCTTCATTTTACATTATAAATCATCATGATGGTTTATATTGATAATCAATATGCAAGTATTGCTATGCTTTACATTGTAAATCCCCGTGAAACTTTTTATTGATTATCTATATGCCAGTATTGATACACTTGACATTATAAATACTTATAATAGTTTATATTGTTAATCTATATGGCAATATTGGTACACTTTACATAATAAATCCTCATGATAGTTTACACTGTTAATCTACATGCCAGTATTGCTATACTTTACAATATAAATCAATGTGATGTTTTCATTGATAATGTATATGCCAGTATTGATTCATTTCACATTGTAAATCATCATGATAGTTGATATTAATATTCTATATGCCAGAATTGCTACACTTTACATTATAAATCCTTATGATGGTTGATATTGATAATCTATATGCCGGTTTTGCTATACTATACATTATAACTTCTCATGATAGTTTCTATTGATAATCTATCTGCCAGTATTTCTGCACTTTACATTATAAATCTCCGTGATGTTTTTTATTGATTATCTACAAGCTAGTATTGCTACACTTTACATTATAAATCCCTGTGATGTGTTCATTGATAATCTATATGCCAGTATTGCTACACTTTACATTATAAATCCTCATGATAGTTTATATTGATAATCTATATGCCAGAATTGCTACACTTTACATTATAAATCCTTATGATGGTTGATATTGATAATCTATATGCCGGTTTTGCTATACTGTACATTATAAGTTCTTGTGATGTTTTTTATTGATAATCTACATGGCAGTATTGCTTCTCTTTACATTGTAAATCCCGTGATATTTTATATTCATAATCTATATGCCAGTATTGCTACACTTTACATTATAAATCCTCATGATAGTTTATATTGATTATCTATATGACTGTATTGCTACACTTTACATTATAAATCCTAATGATGTCTTATATCGATAATCTATATGCCAGTATTGCTACACTTTACATTATAAATCCTCATGATAGTTTATATTGATAATCTATATGCCAGTGTTGCTACACTTTACATTATAATTCCTTATGATGGTTGATATTGATAATCTATTTGCCGGTATTGCTATACTGTACATTATAAATTCTCATGATAGTTTATATTGATAATCTATATGCCAGTATTGCTGCACTTTACATTATAAATCCTCATGATAGTTTATACTGATATCCTACATGCCATTATTGCGACACTTTACATTATAATTCCCTGTGATGTTTCATTGATAATATATATGTCAGTATTGCTACAGTTGACATTATAAATCCTTATGATAGTTTATATTGTTAATCTATATGGCAGTATTGCTACACTTTACATTATAAAACATCATGATTGTTTATATTGATAATCTATATGAAAGTATTGCCACACTTTACATTATAAATCCTTATGATTGTTTAAATTTATAATCCATATGCAGGTATTGCTACACTTTACATTATAAATCCTCATGATAGTTTATATTGACCATCTATATGACAGTATTGCTACACTTTACATTATAAATCCACGTGATAGTTTATATTGACAATCTATATGGCAGTATTGCTACATTTGACATTATAAATCCTTGTGATAGTTTATATTGTTAATCTATATGCCAGTATTGCTACACTTTACATTATAAAACCTCATGATTGTTTATATTAATAATATATATGCTAGTATTGCTACACTTATCATTATAAATCCTTATGATGGTTGATATTGATAATCTATATGCCGGTTTTGCTATACTGTACATTATAAATTATCATGATAGTTTCTATTGATAATCTATCTGCCAGTATTTCTGCACTTTACATTATAAATCTCCGTGATGTTTTTTATTGAATATCTACAAGCCAGTATTGCTACACTTTACATTATAAATACCTGCGATGTGTTCATTGATAATCTATATGCCAGTATTGCTACACGTTACATTATAAATCCTCATGATAGTTTATATTGATAATCTATATGCCAGTATTGCTACACTTTACATTATAAATCCTAATGATGGTTGATATTGATAATCTATATGCCGGTTTTGCTATACTGTACATTATAAATTCTTGTGATGTTTTTTATTGATAATCTACATGGCAGTATTGCTTCTCTTTACATTATAAATCCCGTGATATTTTATATTCATAATCTATGTGCCAGTATTGCTACACTTTACATTATAAATCCTCATGATAGTTTATATTGATTATCTATATGACTGTATTGCTACACTTTACATTATAAATCCTAATGATGTCTTATATCGATAATCTATATGCCAGTATTGCTATACTTTACATTGTAAATTCCCGTGATATTTTTTATTGATTATCTATATGCCAGTATTGCTACACTTGACATTATAAATCCTTATAATAGTTTATATTGTTAATCTATATGGCAGTATTGCTACACTTTGCATAATAAATCCTCATGATAGTTTATACTGATAATCTACATGCCATTATTGCGACACTTTACATTATAATACCCTGTGAAGTTTTCATTGATAATATATATGCCAGTATTGCTACACTTGACATTATAACTCCTTATGATAGTTTATATTGTTAATCTATATGGCAGTATTGCTACACTTTACATTATAAAACATCATGATTGTTTATATTGATAATCTATATGAAAGTATTGCCACACTTTACATTATAAATCCTTATGATTGTTTAAATTTATAATCCATATGCAGGTATTGCTACACTTTACATTATAAATCCTCATGATTGTTTATATTGACCATCTATATGACAGTATTGCTACACTTTACATTATAAATCCACGTGATAGTTTATATTGACAATCTATATGGCAGTATTGCTACATTTGACATTATAAATCCTTATGATAGTTTATATTGGTAATATATATGCCAGTATTGCTACACTTTACATTATAAAACATCATGATTGTTTATATTGATAATCTATATGCCAGTATTGCTACACTTTACATTATAAATCCTCATGATAGTTTATATTGATAATCTATATGCCAGTATTGCTACACTTTACATTATAATTCCTTATGATGGTTGATATTGATAATTGATATGCCGGTTTTGCTATACTGTACATTATAAATTCTTGTGATGTTTTTTATTGATAATCTACATGGCAGTATTGCTTCTCTTTACATTATAAATCCCGTGATATTTTATATTCATAATCTATATGCCAGTATTGCTACACTTTACATTATAAATCCTCATGATAGTTTATATTGATTATCTATATGACTGTATTGCTACACTTTACATTATAAATCCTAATGATGTCTTATATCGATAATCTATATGCCAGTATTGCTACATTTGACATTATAAATCCTTGTGATAGTTTATATTGTTAATCTATATGCCAGTATTGCTACACTTTACATTATAAAACCTCATGATTGTTTATATTAATAATATATATGCTAGTATTGCTACACTTATCATTATAAATCCTTATGATGGTTGATATTGATAATCTATATGCCGGTTTTGCTATACTGTACATTATAAATTATCATGATAGTTTCTATTGATAATCTATCTGCCAGTATTTCTGCACTTTACATTATAAATCTCCGTGATGTTTTTTATTGAATATCTACAAGCCAGTATTGCTACACTTTACATTATAAATACCTGCGATGTGTTCATTGATAATCTATATGCCAGTATTGCTACACGTTACATTATAAATCCTCATGATAGTTTATATTGATAATCTATATGCCAGTATTGCTACACTTTACATTATAAATCCTAATGATGGTTGATATTGATAATCTATATGCCGGTTTTGCTATACTGTACATTATAAATTCTTGTGATGTTTTTTATTGATAATCTACATGGCAGTATTGCTTCTCTTTACATTATAAATCCCGTGATATTTTATATTCATAATCTATGTGCCAGTATTGCTACACTTTACATTATAAATCCTCATGATAGTTTATATTGATTATCTATATGACTGTATTGCTACACTTTACATTATAAATCCTAATGATGTCTTATATCGATAATCTATATGCCAGTATTGCTATACTTTACATTGTAAATTCCCGTGATATTTTTTATTGATTATCTATATGCCAGTATTGCTACACTTGACATTATAAATCCTTATAATAGTTTATATTGTTAATCTATATGGCAGTATTGCTACACTTTGCATAATAAATCCTCATGATAGTTTATACTGATAATCTACATGCCATTATTGCGACACTTTACATTATAATACCCTGTGAAGTTTTCATTGATAATATATATGCCAGTATTGCTACACTTGACATTATAACTCCTTATGATAGTTTATATTGTTAATCTATATGGCAGTATTGCTACACTTTACATTATAAAACATCATGATTGTTTATATTGATAATCTATATGAAAGTATTGCCACACTTTACATTATAAATCCTTATGATTGTTTAAATTTATAATCCATATGCAGGTATTGCTACACTTTACATTATAAATCCTCATGATTGTTTATATTGACCATCTATATGACAGTATTGCTACACTTTACATTATAAATCCACGTGATAGTTTATATTGACAATCTATATGGCAGTATTGCTACATTTGACATTATAAATCCTTATGATAGTTTATATTGGTAATATATATGCCAGTATTGCTACACTTTACATTATAAAACATCATGATTGTTTATATTGATAATCTATATGCCAGTATTGCTACACTTTACATTATAAATCCTCATGATAGTTTATATTGATAATCTATATGCCAGTATTGCTACACTTTACATTATAATTCCTTATGATGGTTGATATTGATAATTGATATGCCGGTTTTGCTATACTGTACATTATAAATTCTTGTGATGTTTTTTATTGATAATCTACATGGCAGTATTGCTTCTCTTTACATTATAAATCCCGTGATATTTTATATTCATAATCTATATGCCAGTATTGCTACACTTTACATTATAAATCCTCATGATAGTTTATATTGATTATCTATATGACTGTATTGCTACACTTTACATTATAAATCCTAATGATGTCTTATATCGATAATCTATATGCCAGTATTGCTACACTTTACATTATAAATCCTCATGATAGTTGTGACGCTTCCTGGTAGTGCGGGTGTCGGGTTGCTCGGGCGCCAATCGGATTCGTGCCAGGATAGTTCAAGGGAGATCAGGGTAACAGAAATAACTTAGCTTGCACAGAAAGTTTGGTGTTTTATTGACGTCGTGCTGTTGTACTGTAGTACAAACTGTAAAATAAACTGACTTGCGCCACGCGACGTGGTGCAACAAAATAACAACAGTGATTCACTAATCACTCAGATGAACAATACACGTTATTCCAATAGATATTCCATAAATCATAGCCATACATAGAAATGCACAATGGTCGTTATAACAGGATACTTTAGTAACGGGACGGAGACTGAACTTGGCAACAGGTCGGGTCGCAGTGCCAAGTAACAGGGGAGGACAGCCGCCCAGGTCGGGTCGCAGTGCGGCTGGTACGGGGGTAGGAACTGATATCTTGACAACAGGTCGGGTCGCAGTGTCAAGCAACAGTGTAGGACAGCCGCCCAGGTCGGGTCGCAGTGCGGCTGATACGGAACAGAAACTAATGACTTGACAACAGGTCGGGTCGCAGTGCCAAGTCACAGTTGGAAAGTACAAGTCAAAAATGCGGCTACTTCTGCAACAGTGCAGAGCAACACTCAACAATACAAAGAATATACACTGCCGCACAAGGCGGGACAATAAATCGGAATACGGAAACTTTCTTACGGTTCGGTTGTAGCTGGAGTCACCTCGGAGAGCGGAACACTAACTGACTATCATGAAATTTGCTGGGCTATTTATACCCCCGAGATACACACATGTTTGAACCCCGAATTAAACCAGTCAGTTCAACGAATACTGTTTCAATCCGTCCGGAGCTCGAGCGTAGACCGCGCTAATTGGTTCGCTAACGGTCAATGCTCTGTGCAAAAGTAATTTTTCACACAAAAAAAATACACTTTGTCACATAGTTTATATTGATAATCTATATGCCAGTGTTGCTACACCTTACATTATAAATCCTTATGATGGTTGATATTGATAATCTATATGCCAGTATTGCTATACTGTACATTATAAATTCCCGTGAAGTTTTTTATTGACAATCCACATGCCAGTATTGCTTCACTTTATTTTATAAATCATCATGATAGTTTTTATTGATAATCTACATGCCAATATTGTTACACTTTACAATATAAATCGCTGTGACGTTTTCATTGATAATCTATATGCCAGTATTGCTACACTTCACATTATAAATCCACAAGATAGTTTATATTGATGATATATATCCCAGTATTGCTACACTTCACATTATAACTTCTTATGATGGTTGATATTGATAATGTATATGCCGGTTTTGCTATATTGTACATGATAAATTCTTGTGATGTTTTTTATTGATAATCTACATGGCAGTATTGCTTCCCTTTACATTATAAACCATCATGATAGTCTATATTGATAATCTACATGCCAGTATTGCTACACTTTACATTATAAATCCCTGTGATGTTTTAATTGATAATCTATATGCCAGTATTGCTACACTTGACATTATAAATCCTTATGATAGTTTATATTGTTAATCTATATGCCAGTATTGCTACACTTTACATTATAAAACCTCATGATTGTTTATATTGATAATCTATATGCCAGTATTGCTACACTTAACATTATAAATCCTTATGATGGTTGATATTGATAATCTATAAGCCGGTTTTGCTATACTGTACATTAAAAATTCTCGTGATGTTTTTTATTGATAATCTACATGCTAGTATTGCTTCACTTTACATTATAAATCATCATGATAGTTTATTTTTATAATCTACATGCCAGTATTGCTACACTACACAATATAAATCCCTGTGATATTTTCGTTGATAATCTATATGCCAGGATTGCTACACTTTACATTATAAATCGTTATGATGGTTGATATTGATAGTCTATATGCCGGTTTTGCTATACTGTACATTATAAATTCTCATGATAGTTTCTATTGATAATCTATCTGCCAGTATTTCTGCACTTTACATTATAAATCTCCGTGATGTTTTTTATTGAATATCTACAAGCCAGTATTGCTACACTTTACATTATAAATCTATGTGATGTTTTAATTGATAATCTATATGCCAGTATTGCTACACTTGACATTATAAATCCTTATGATAGTTTCTTCTGTTAATCTATATGGCAGTATTGTTACACATTACTTTATAAAACATCATGATTGTTTATATTGATAATCTATATGCCAGCATTGCTACACTTTACATTATAAATTCTCATGATAGTTTATATTGATAATCTATATAACAGTATTGCTACACTTTTCATTATAAATCTTTACTGTGATTGACAGTGATAATCTATATGCCGGTATTGCTATACTGTACATTATAAATTCTCATGATAGTTTATATTGATAATCCATATGCCAGTATTGCTGCACTTTACATTATAAATCCCCGTGATGTTTTTTATTGATAATCTACATACCAGTATTGCTACACTTTACATTATAAATCCCTGTGATGATTTCATTGATAATCTATATGCCAGTATTGCTACACTTGACATAATAAATCCCTATGATAGTTTATATTGTTAATCTGTTTGGCAGTATTGCTACACTATACATTATAAATCCTCATGATGTATTATATTGATAATCTACGTGCCAGTATTGCTACACGTTACATTATAAAACCTCATGATTGTTTATATTGATAATCTATATGCCAGTAGTGCTACACTTTACATTATAAATCCTCATGATAGTTTATATTGATAATCATATGCCAGTATTGCTACACTTTACATTATAAATCCTTATGATGGTTGATATTGATAATCTATATGCCGGTTTAGCAATACTGTACATTAGAAATTCTTGTGATGTTTTTTATTGATAATCTACATGGCAGTATTGCTTCTCTTTACATTATAAATCCCGTGATATTTTATATTCATAAAGTATTGCTACACTTGATATTTTATATTCATAATCTATATGCCAGTATTGCTACACTTTACATTATAAATCCTTATGATAGTTTATATTGATTATCTATATGCCGGTTTTGCTATACTGTACATTATAAATTCTCGTGATGTTTTTTTATTGATAATCTACATGCCAGTATTGCTTCACTTTACATTATAAATCATCATGATAGTTTATAATTATAAACTACATGCCAGTATTGCTACACTTTACAATATAAATCCCTGTGATATTTTCATTGATAATCTATATGCCAGTATTGCTACACTTTACATTATAAATCCTTATGATGGTTGATATTGATAGTCTATATGCCGGTTTTGCTATACTGTACGTTATAAATTCTCATGATACTTTGTATTGATAATCTATATGCCAGTATTTCTGCACCTTACATTATAAATCTTCGTGATGTTTTTTATTGATAATCTACATGCCAGTATTGATTCATTTCACATTAAAAATCATCATGATAGTTGATATTAATAATCAACAGGCCAGAATTGCTGCACTTTACATTACAAATCCTCATGGTATTTTATATTGATAATCTATATGGCAGTATTGCTACACTTGACATTATGAATCTTAACGATAGTTTATATTGATAATCTATATGCCAGCATTGCTACAATTGACATTAAAAATCCTTACGATGTTTTATATAGATTATCCATATGTCAGTATTGCTACACTATACATTATAAATCCTCATGATGTATTATATTGATAATCTACGTGCTAGTATTGCTACCCTTTACATTATAAAACCTCATGATTGTTTATATTTATAATCTATATGCCAGTATTGCTGCTCTTTACATTATAAATCCTCATGAGAGTTTATATCGATAATCTGTGTGCCAGTATTGCTACACTTTACATTATAAATCCTTACGATGGTTGATATTGATAATCTATATGCCGGTATTGCTATACTGTACATTATAAATTCTCGTGATGTTTCATATTGATAATCTACAAGCCAGTATTTCTTCGCTGTACATTATAAAAACTCATGATAGATTATATTGATTATCTATATGCCAGTATTGCTACAATTGACATTAAAAATCCTCATAATGTTTTATATAGATTATCCATATTAAAGTATTGCTACACTATACATTATAAATCCTCATGATGTATTATATTGATAATTAACGTGCTAGTATTGCTAAACTTTACATTATAAAACCTCATGATTGTTTATATTGATAATCTATATGCCAGTATTCCTACACTTTACATTATAAATCCTCATGATAGTTTATATTAATAATCTATATGCCAGTATTGATGGTTGATATTGATAATCTATATGCTGGTTTTGCTATACTGTACATTATAAATTCTCGTGAAGTTTTTTTACTGATATTCTACATGCCAGTATTGCTTCATTTTACATTATAAATCATCATGATAGTTTATATTGATAATCAATATGCAAGTATTGCTTTACATTGTAAATCCCCGTGATATTTTTTATTGATTATCTATATGCCAGTATTGCTACACTTGACAATATAAATCCTTATAATAGTTTATATTGTTAATCTATATGGCAGTATTGGTATACTTTACATAATAAATCCTCACGATAGTTTACACTGATAATCTACATGCCAGTATTGCTATACTTTACAATATAAATCAATGTGATGTTTTCATTGATAATGTATATGCCAGTATTGATTCATTTCACATCATAAATCATCATGATAGTTGAAATTAATATTCTATATGCCAGAATTGCTACACTTTACATTATAAATCCTTATGATGGTTGATATTGATAATCTATATGCCGGTTTTGCTATACTATACATTATAACTTCTCATGATAGTTTCTATTGATAATCTATCTGGCAGTATTTCTGCACTTTACATTTTAAATCTCCGTGATGTTTTTTATTGATTATCTACAAGCTAGTATTGCTACACTTTACATTATAAATCCCTGTGATGTGTTCATTGATAATCTATATGCCAGTATTGCTACACTTTACATTATAAATCCTCATGATAGTTTATATTGATAATCTATATGCCAAAATTGCTACACTTTACATTATACATATTGAATTGGCTGTCGTAGCGTACGGACGTGTTCTGTACGCTCCGCAGTTTTTTTAAAAAAATGAGTAGTAAGTGCGGAGTGTGCAGTATTGATATAAAAAGATCGGAGAAAAGTATAAGTTGTAATGGCTTATGTGAGTGTCAATACCATTTAACGTGTGCCAAATTGCGTGAAGAAGAATTAAAAATTATTAGTAACAACAAGAATGTTTCTTGGTTTTGCAATAAATGTAATGAAATGTTGTCATTCAAGTTACAAATTTACTTGAATGACACCCATACCGAAAGTAAGAAACAAAACAAGACGTTGAATAGTTTTCAACACCAGTTGACGACTATTCAACAACAAGTCGATGAATTAGCACGGACACATCGTGAAATGAAAGAAGAAATAAAAATGGAACAAAAGAATGAAAAACGTAATTATGCAGAAGTAATGAAAAATCATAAAAGTGTCATAATTAAACCGAAAGTGCAGGACCAAAATTCGGGTGCGACCAGAAAAGAAATTAAGGAAAAAATTAATCCTGCCGACATAAAGGCAGGAATAACCGGTATAAAGTTGGTAAAAAACGGAGGTATTGTAGTGGACTGTTCCGATGACATGTCATCGGAAAGTATAAAAAACTCAATCGAGAAAGAACTGGGCAAGAAATACGAGGTAACAGTTGCAAAACTAAGAAAACCAAAAATCAAAATATTAGGAATTGACAAAGATGAAACCAAGGAAACAATTGTAAAAAAAATTAAAGATCAAAATGAAAAACTAAAGGACGTAGACATTCAGGTACTGAATATTTTAAGTCCAAAAACTAAACGATTCAATGTGGCTTTGGCGGAAGTTACACCGGAGGCATATAACAAAATAATGGAAGACAAAAAGATTAATATAGGATGGAACAGATGTTCCGTGCAAGAACTGACTAACATTTACAAATGCTTTAATTGCTCGGGATACAACCATAAGGCAAGTGAATGCAAGAACAAGACAGCATGTCCGAAATGTGCAGGGAATCACGCCTTGAAAGATTGTGTAAACAACGTGTCACAGTGTGTAAATTGTACTGTGGCAAATGACAAATTAAAATTAAATATAAACACCGATCACGCATCGTGGAGTGAAGAATGCGTGATTTATAAAAGGAAAATGGAAGCATATAAAAGGCAAGTTCAGTACATATAGCAATTAGATACTTGTGAGACTTGTAGTGTTAAAAAAACTGTGTTATACGTTAATATCCAAAGCTTCGTAGCACACAAAGAAGACATAGAAAACTTAATAAACACCGTTGATCCATTAATAGTGTGTTTAACAGAAACAAGAGTAACAAATGAAATTGGAGACAAGGAAATAGGAATACGCAACTTTAATCATGTAAGATGCGACTCTAATTCTAGACATACAGGTGGTGTTTTAGTGTTTATTAAGAATAATATTACATTCGAAGTAAATGAAATTCATGCAGATGAGTATAAACTGTGGTTGTTAACGTTAAAAATTAAGTTAAGATACGAAACAATTGCTTTGACTGTGTTGTACAGATCGCCTAATTCATCAGTGGCAGAGTTCTTAAAATATTTTCAAGACTGGTGCAGTGAAAATTGTGAACAAAACATCAAAGTAATAATAGTGGGTGACTTTAATATAAACTGGAATGATCAATGTAGTTATACTAATAAACTTAAATGTATTGTCAATGAAGCTGGAATGAAACAATTGGTAAATGAAGATACACGTATAACGGATACATCAAGCACGCGAATAGACTTAACAATAAGTAATGATTATTACTTAAAAGTAAGTATTCTAAGATCTCCAAAGTTGTCGGATCACGACATAATTTCAGTACAATTAAATGATGATATTGTAACAAACAAGAAAGTTAAAACAAACCGAAACGTAGATTTTTCTAAATTACAAGAAAACCTAATTTGCAAAAATTGGTTTTACAACAGTACTGATGTTAATGTATTATATGACAAATTTGAAGATAATATAATCAGCACTTTAAACGTACTTTCTCCCGTTACACGGAAAGTAATTCGATATGGTACAAACCCGTGGTACTTGAATGAAAAATTAGTTCAAGCCAGAAATGCTAGAGACAATGCATACAAAATATTTACTATAACAAAAAGTACGCAACACTGGCAGAGTTATAAAGCTTGTAGAAATAAATATGTGGCACTTTTCAGGAAAACTAAGCGTGAATATTATAAGTTAGCGATTGATGACTGTAAAGGTAATTCATTGAAAATGTGGAAGACATTAAAGCAAGTTATATCAACAAAGAGTACAAACAACTCGGACGAAATATTCTTTGATAATATTTCGGAAAAGGAGGAGCCCGCGATAGCAGAAAAATTTAATCAGTACTTCATAACAAGCATTAATGAAATCGTTGCAACAATTCCGGACACAAATTTTAATGCTTCAGTACATATTTGCAATAAAATAAGCTTTACAGAATTTTCAAAAATAACAATAAAAGAACTCCGTAACATAGTATTCAATCAAAATGAACAAAAAGCATGTGCAGATGAGATAAATTGGTGTCTCATACGAAACACCTTCGATATAGTGGGATATCCATTATTAAATCTAATCAACACGTCGTTAGAGAAGGGTATAATACCGGATAAATTAAAAATATCTACAGTTTCTCCTATTCCGAAAATTATCGGTACCAAAAAAGCCAACGAATATCGACCAATAAATATGCTACCAGCAGTGGAAAAAGTAATTGAAATTGTTGTTAAAAATCAGTTGGTAAACTATTTAAATACAAATAAAATACTGGCTAAGGAACAATCAGGATTTAGAGATAAACATAGTTGTGAAACAGCAATTCAATGCGTAATTACTAGCTGGAAAGAGTTGTTAGATAATAATGAAACGTTGATAGCAGTTTTCTTAGATTTAAAAAGAGCATTTGAAACTATAGACAGAGCTAAATTGTTACAAAAATTAGAAGGATACGGAATTTCGGGAAATGTACTACAATGGTTTACCAATTATCTCATGAATAGAAAACAAAAAACAAAATTTGGTAGTAATATATCATCAATGTTGGATTGCAACGTTGGTGTTCCTCAAGGTAGTGTGCTAGGTCCAATACTTTTTGTTATATATATAAATGAATTACCTAATATATTACAGCACTGCAGTGTTCAATTATTTGCAGATGATACCTTAATTTACTATGAAAATAAAAATCACGATTTACTAATCGAAATGCTGAACTCTGATCTAAAAATAATTGATAACTGGTTAGCTGCAAACAAATTGAAGCTAAATTATGATAAGACAAAATGTATGATTATTGGTAAGCAAGGAATGTATAATAAAATTCAATTGGAATCACTATTTGTTAGAATAGGAAATTATAGAATAGATTATGTTGATGAAATCAAATATTTGGGAGTAGTAATAGATTCAAAATTAACATTTAAAAATCATGTGCATTATATTATTAAGAAAATTGCTAAGAAAATAAGTTTTATGGCTAGGATTAGTGACTATTTAAGTATAGAGACTAAGATCTTAATTTTTAATACAGTAGTTTTACCTCATTTTACATATTGCAATACAATTCTATTTCTGGTGAATAATGAATGTATGAGTAAGTTACAAAAAATGCAAAATAGAGCAATGCGTGTAATCTTAAAAGCGAATAGATATAGTAAGATTGAGAACATGTTGGATGATTTGAATTGGCTTTGTATTCGAGATTTTATTATCCTCAATACGATGACGTTTATATACAAAATTTTGAATAATTTAACACCGGAATACTTAAGCGCGAAAATAATTAAAAATATTAATGTACATTCACATTTTACTAGAAATAGAAATGATATACACATACACAGGAAACATTCAGAATTTGCTAAAAACACGATATTCGATAAAGGTATGGTAATGTTCAATGACCTGGATGAAGAAATAAAAAGTGCAAGCAATAGCAAAATATTTAAAAATAAACTTAAGCTAACACTTCATAATTAACCACACTATGTTCGAAATATGCTGACATATGCATGGTTACTGACCGAAGGATGTACTGTCAGCAAGGTCGAAACGTGTGGAGTAATTATTTGTAGAATAAACATAAGTATAAAGAATGTAAACTAGCAAATTTGCTAAAATAAAGAAATTATTATTATTATTATAAATCCTTATGATTGTTGATATTGATAATCTATATGCCGGTTTTGCTATACTGTACATTATAAGTTCTTGTGATGTTTTTTATTGATAATCTACATGGCAGTATTGCTTCTCTTTACATTGTAAATCCCGTGATATTTTATATTCATAATCTATATGCCAGTATTGCTACACTTTACATTATAAATCCTCATGATAGTTTATATTGATAATCTATATGCCAGTATTGCTACACTTTACATTATAAATCCTTATGATGGTTGATATTGATAATCTATATGCCGGTTTTGCTATACTGTACATTATAAATTCTTGTGATGTTTTTTATTGATAATCTACATGGCAGTATTGCTTCTCTTTACATTATAAATCCCGTGATATTTTATATTCATACTCTATATGCCAGTATTGCTACACTTTACATTATAAATCCTCATGATAGTTTATATTGATTATCTATATGACTGTATTGCTACACCTTACATTATAAATCCTAATGATGTCTTATATCGATAATCTATATGCCAGTATTGCTACACTTTACATTATAAATCCTCATGATAGTTTATATTGATAATCTATATGCCAGTGTTGCTACACTTTACATTATAAATCCTCATGATTGTCTATATTGATAATCTATATGAAAGTATTGCCACACTTTACATTATAAATCCTTATGATTGTTTAAATTTATAATCCATATGTAAGTATTTCTACACTTTACATTATAAATCCTCATGATAGTTTATATTGACCATCTATATGACAGTATTGCTACACTTTACATTATAAATCCACGTGATAGTTTATATTGACAATCTATATGGCAGTATTGCTACATTTGACATTATAAATCCTTATGATAGTTTATATTGTTAATCTATATGCCAGTATTGCTACACTTTACATTATAAAACCTCATGATTGTTTATATTGATAATCTATATGCCAGTATTGCTACACTTAACATTATAAATCCTTATGATGGTTGATATTGATAATCTATATGCCGGTTTTGCTATACTGTACATTAAAAATTCTCGTGATGTTTTTTATTGATAATCTACATGCCAGTAATGCTTCACTTTACATTATAAATCATCATGATAGTTTATATTTATAATCTACATGCCAGTATTGCTACACTACACAATATAAATCCCTGTGATATATTCATTGATAATCTATATGTTAGTATTGCTACACTTTACATTATAAATCCTTATGATGGTTGATATTGATAGTCTATATGCCGGTTTTGCTATACTGTACATTATAAATTCTCATGATAGTTTCTATTGATAATCTATCTGCCAGTATTTCTGCACTTTACATTGTAAATCTCCGTGATTTTTTTTATTGCATATCTACAAGCCAGTATTGCTACACTTTACTTTATAAATCCCTGTGATGTGTTCATTGATAATCTATATGCCAGTATTGCTACACTTTACATTATAAATCCTCATGATAGTTTATATTGATAATCTATATGCCAGTATTGCTACACTTTACATTATAAATCCTCACGATGGTTGATATTGATAATCTATATGCCGGTATTGCTATACTGTACATTATAAATTCTCGTGATGTTTCATATTGATAATCTACATGCCAGTATTTCTTCGCTTTACATTATAAAAACTCATAATAGTTTATATTGATAATCTATATGCCAGTATTGCTACAATTGACATTAAAAATCCTCATAATGTTTTATATAGATTTTCCATATTATAGTATTGCTACACTATACATTATAAATCCTCATGATGTATTATATTGATAATCTACGTGCCAGTATTGCTAAACTTTACAATATAAAACCTCATGATTGTTTATATTGATAATCTATATGCCAGTATTCCTACACTTTACATTATAAATCCTCATGATAGTTTATATTAATAATCTATATGCCAGTATTGATGGTTGATGTTGATAATCTATATGCTGGTTTTGCTATACTATACATTATGACTTCTCATGATAGTTTCTATTGATAATCTATCTGCCAGTATTTCTGCACTTTATATTATAAATCTCCGTGATGTTTTTTATTGATTATCTACAAGCCAGTATTGCTACACTTTACATTTAAAACCCCTGTGATGTGTTCATTGATAATCTATATGCCAGTATTGCTACACTTTACTTTATAATTCCTTATGATGGTTGATATTGATAATCTATATGCCGGTTTTGCTATACTGTACATTATAAATTCTTGTGATGTTTTTTATTGATAATCTACATGGCAGTATTGCTTCTCTTTACATTATAAATCCCGTGATATTTTATATTCATAATCTATATGCCAGTATTGCTACACTTTACATTATAAATCCTCATGATAGTTTATATTGATTATCTATATGACTGTACTGCTACACTTTACATTATAAATCCTAATGATGTCTTATATCGATAATCTAAATGCCAGTATTGCTACACTTTACATTATAAATCCTCATGATAGTTTATATTGATAATCTATATGCCAGTATTGCTAAACTTTACATTATAAATCCTTATGATGGTTGATATTGATAATCTATATGCCGGTTTTGCTATAATGTACATTATAAATTCTCGTGATGTTTTTTTATTGACAATCCACATGCCAGTATTGCTTCACTTTACTTTATAAATCATCATGATAGTTTTCATTGATAATCTACATGCCAGTATTGTTACACTTTACAATATAAATCGCTGTGATGTTTTCATTGATAATTTATATGCCAGTATTGCTACACTTTACATTATAAATCCACAAGATAGTTTATATTGATAATATATATCGCAGTATTGCTACACTTCACATTATAACTCCTTATGATGGTTGATATTGATAATGTATATGCCGGTTTTGCTATATAGTACATGATAAATTCTTGTGATGTTTTTTATTGATAATCTAAATGGCAGTATTGCTTCTCTTTACATTATAAACCATCATGATAGTCCATAATGATAATCTACATGCCAGTATTGCTACACTTTACATTATAAATCCCTGTGATGTTTTAATTGATAATCTATATGCCAGTATTGCCACATTTGACATTATAAATCCTTATGATAGTTTCTTTTGTTAATCTATATGGCAGTATTGCTACACATTACATTATAAAACATCATGATTGTTTATATTGATAATCTATATGCCAGCATTGCTACACTTTACATTCTAAATTCTCATGATAGTTTATATTGATAATCTATATAACAGTATTGCTACACTTTTCATTATAAATCTTTACTGTGATTGACATTGATAATCTATTTGCCGGTATTGCTATACTGTACATTATAAATTCTCATGATAGTTTATATTGATAATCTATATGCCAGTATTGCTGCACTTTACATTATAAATCCCCGTGATGTTTTTTATTGATAATCTACATACCAGTATTGCTACACTTTACATTATAATTCCCTGTGATGTTTTCATTGATAATCTATATGCCAGTATTGCTACACTTGACATAATAAATCCCTATGATAGTTTATATTGTTAATCTGTTTGGCAGTATTGCTACACTATACATTATAAATCCTCATGATGTATTGTATTGATAATCTACGTTCCAGTATTGCTACACGTTACATTATAAATCCTCATGATAGTTTATATTGATAATCATGTGCCAGTATTGCTACACTTTACATTATAAATCCTTATGATGGTTGATATTGATAGTCTATATGCCGGTTTTGCTATACTGTACATTATAAATTCTCTTGATAGTTTCTATTGATAATCTATCTGCCAGTATTTCTGCACTTTACATTATAAATCTCCGTGATGTTTTTTATTGATTATCTACAAGCCAGTATTGCTACACTTTACATTATAAATCGCTGTGATGTGTTCATTGATAATCTATATGCCAGTATTGCTACACTTTACATTATAAATCCTCATGATAGTTTATATTGATAATCTATATGCCAGTATTGCTACACTTTACATTATAAATCCTTATGATGGTTGATATTGATAATCTATATGCCGGTATTGCTATACTGTACATTATAAATTCTCATGATAGTTTATATTGATAATCTATATGCCAGTACTGCTGCACTTTACATTATAAATCTCCGTGATGTTTTTTATTGATAATCTACATACCAGTATTGCTACACTTTACATTATAAATCGCTGTGATGTGTTCATTGATAATCTATATGCCAGTAGTGCTACACTTTACATTATAAATCCTCATGATAGTTTATATTGATAATCATATGCCAGCATTGCTACACTTTACATTATAAATCCTTATGATGGTTGATATTGATAATCTATATGCCGGTTTAGCAATACTGTACATTATAAATTCTCGTGATGTTTTTTTATTGGTAATCTAAATGCCAGTATTGCTTCACTTTACATTATAAATCCTAATGATGTCTTATATCAATAATCTATATGCCAGTATTGCTACACTTTACATTATAAATCCTCATGATAGTTTATATTGATAATCTATATGCCAGAATTGCTACACTTTACATTATAAATCCTTATGATGGTTGATATTGATAATCTATATGCCGGTTTTGCTATACTGTACATTATAAGTTCTTGTGATGTTTTTATTGATGATCTACATGGCAGTATTGCTTCTCTTTACATTGTAAATCCCGTGATATTTTATATTCATAATCTGTATACCAGTATTGCTACACTTTACATTATAAATCCTCATGATAGTTTATATTGATAATCTATATGCCAGTGTTGCTACACTTTACATTATAAATCCTTATGATGGTTGATATTGATAATCTATATGCCGGTATTGCTATACTTGACATTATAAATCCTTATAATAGTTTATAATGTTAATCTATATGGCAGTATTGCTACACTTTGCATAATAAATCCTCATGATAGTTTATACTGATAATCTACATGCCATTATTGCGACACTTTACATTATAATTCCCTGTGATGTTTCATTGATAATATATATGCCAGTATTGCTACAGTTGACATTATAAATCCTTATGATAGTTTATATTGTTAATCTATATGGCAGTATTGCTACACTTTACATTATAAAACATCATGATTGTTTATATTGATAATCTATATGAAAGTATTGCCACACTTTACATTATAAATCCTTATGATTGTTTAAATTTATAATCCATATGCAGGTATTGCTACACTTTACATTATAAATCCTCATAATAGTTTATATTGACCATCTATATGACAGTATTGCTACACTTTACATTATAAATCCACGTGATAGTTTATATTGGCAATCTATATGGCAGTATTGCTACATTTGACATTATAAATCCTTGTGATAGTTTATATTGTTAATCTATATGGCAGTATTGCTACACTTTACATTATAAATCCCTGTGATGTTTTAATTGATAATCTATATGCCAGTATTGCCACATTTGACATTATAAATCCTTATGATAGTTTCTTTTGTTAATCTATATGGCAGTATTGCTACACATTACATTATAAAACATCATGATTGTTTATATTGATAATCTATATGCCAGCATTGCTACACTTTACATTATAAATTCTCATGATAGTTTATATTGATAATCTATATGCCAGTATTGCTACACTTATCATTATAAATCCTTATGATGGTTGATATTGATAATCTATATGCCGGTTTTGCTATACTGTACATTATAAATTCTCGTGATGTTTTTTTATTGATAATCTACATGCCAGTATTGCTTCACTTTACATTATAAATCATCATGATAGTTTATAATTATAAACTACATGCCAGTATTGCTACACTTTACAATATAAATCCCTGTGATATTTTCATTGATAATCTATATGCCAGTATTGCTACACTTTACATTATAAATCCTTATGATGGTTGATATTGATAGTCTATATGCCGGTTTTGCTATACTGTACGTTATAAATTCTCATGATACTTTGTATTGATAATCTATATGCCAGTATTTCTGCACCTTACATTATAAATCTCCGTGATGTTTTTTATTGATAATCTACATGCCAGTATTGATTCATTTCACATTAAAAATCATCATGATAGTTGATATTAATAATCAACAGGCCAGAATTGCTGCACTTTACATTACAAATCCTCATGGTATTTTATATTGATAATCTATATGGCAGTATTGCTACACTTGACATTATGAATCTTAACGATAGTTTATATTGATAATCTATATGCCAGTATTGCTACAATTGACATTAAAAATCCTTACGATGTTTTATATAGATTATCCATATGTCAGTATTGCTACACTATACATTATAAATCCTCATGATGTATTATATTGATAATCTACGTGCTAGTATTGCTACCCTTTACATTATAAAACCTCATGATTGTTTATATTTATAATCTATATGCCAGTATTGCTGCTCTTTACATTATAAATCCTCATGAGAGTTTATATTGATAATCTGTGTGCCAGTATTGCTACACTTTACATTATAAATCCTTACGATGGTTGATATTGATAATCTATATGCCGGTATTGCTATACTGTACATTATAAATTCTCGTGATGTTTCATATTGATAATCTACAAGCCAGTATTTCTTCGCTTTACATTATAAAAACTCATGATAGATTATATTGATTATCTATATGCCAGTATTGCTACAATTGACATTAAAAATCCTCATAATGTTTTATATAGATTATCCATATTAAAGTATTGCTACACTATACATTATAAATCCTCATGATGTATTATATTGATAATTAACGTGCTAGTATTGCTAAACTTTACATTATAAAACCTCATGATTGTTTATATTGATAATCTATATGCCAGTATTCCTACACTTTACATTATAAATCCTCATGTTAGTTGATATTAATAATCTATATGCCAGTATTGATGGTTGATATTGATAATCTATATGCTGGTTTTGCTATACTGTACATTATAAATTCTCGTGAAGTTTTTTTACTGATATTCTACATGCCAGTATTGCTTCATTTTACATTATAAATCATCATGATGGTTTATATTGATAATCAATATGCAAGTATTGCTATGCTTTACATTGTAAATCCCCGTGAAATTTTTTATTGATTATATATATGCCAGTATTGCTACACTTGACATTATAAATCCTTATAATAGTTTATATTGTTAATATATATGGCAATATTGGTACACTTTACATAATAAATCCTCATGATAGTTTACACTGATAATCTACATGCCAGTATTGCTATACTTTACAATATAAATCAATGTGATGTTTTCATTGATAATGTATATGCCAGTATTGATTCATTTCACATTGTAAATCATCATGATAGTTGATATTAATATTCTATATGCCAGAATTGCTACACTTTACATTATAAATCCTTATGATGGTTGATATTGATAATCTATATGCCGGTTTTGCTATACTATACATTATAACTTCTCATGATAGTTTCTATTGATAATCTATCTGCCAGTATTTCTGCACTTTACATTATAAATCTCCGTGATGTTTTTTATTGATTATCTACAAGCTAGTATTGCTACACTTTACATTTTAAATCCCTGTGATGTGTTCATTGATAATCTATATGCCAGTATTGCTACACTTTACATTATAAATCCTCATGATAGTTTATATTGATAATCTATATGCCAGAATTGCTACACTTTACAATATAAATCCTTGTGATGGTTGATATTGATAATCTATATGCCGGTTTTGCTATACTGTACATTATAAGTTCTTGTGATGTTTTTTATTGATAATCTACATGGCAGTATTGCTTCTCTTTACATTGTAAATCCCGTGATATTTTATATTCATAATCTATATGCCAGTATTGCTACACTTTACATTATAAATCCTCATGATAGTTTATATTGATTATCTATATGACTGTATTGCTACACTTTACATTATAAATCCTAATAATGTCTTATATCGATAATCTATATGCCAGTATTGCTACACTTTACATTATAAATCCTCATGATATTTTATATTGATAATCTATATGCCAGTGTTGCTACACTTTACATTATAATTCCTTATGATGGTTGATATTGATAATCTATTTGCCGGTATTGCTATACTGTACATTATAAATTCTCGTGATGTTTTTTATTGACAATTCACATGCCAGTATTGCTTCACTTTACTTTATAAATCATCATGATAGTTTTTATTGATAATCTACATGTCAGTATTGTTACACTTTACAATTTAAATCGCTGTGATGTTTTCATTGATAATCTATATGCCAGTATTGCTACACTTTACATTATAAACCACAAGATAGTTTATATTGATAATATATATACCAGTATTGCTACACTTCACATTATAACTCCTTATGATGGTTGATATTGATAATGAATATGCCGGTTTTGCTATATTGTACATGATAAATTCTTGTGATGTTTTTTATTGATAATCTACATGGCAGTATTGCTTCTCTTTACATTATAAACCATCATGATAGTCGATATTGATAATCTACATGCCAGTATTGCTACACTTTACATTATAAATCCCTGTGATGTTTTAATTGATAATCTATATGCCAGTATTGCTACACTTGACATTATAAATCCTTATGATAGTTTCTTTTGTTAATCTATATGGCAGTATTGCTACACATTACTTTATAAAACATCATGATTGTTTATATTGATAATCTATATGCTAACATTGCTACACTTTACATTATAAATTCTCATAATAGTTTATATTGATAATCTATATAACAGTATTGCTACACTTTTCATTATAAATCTTTACTGTGATTGACAGTGATAATCTATATGCCGGTATTGCTATACTGTACATTATAAATTCTCATGATAGTTTATATTGATAATCCATATGCCAGTATTGCTGCACTTTACATTATAAATCCCCGTGATGTTTTTTATTGATAATCTACATACCAGTATTGCTACACTTTACATTATAAATCCCTGTGATGATTTCATTGATAATCTATATGCCAGTATTGCTACACTTGACATAATAAATCCCTATGATAGTTTATATTGTTAATCTGTTTGGCAGTATTGCTACACTATACATTATAAATCCTCATGATGTATTATATTGATAATCTACGTGCCAGTATTGCTACACGTTACATTATAAAACCTCATGATTGTTTATATTGATAATCTATATGCCAGTAGTGCTACACTTTACATTATAAATCCTCATGATAGTTTATATTGATAATCATATGCCAGTATTGCTACACTTTACATTATAAATCCTTATGATGGTTGATATTGATAATCTATATGCCGGTTTAGCAATACTGTACATTATAAATTCTTGTGATGTTTTTTATTGATAATCTACATGGCAGTATTGCTTCTCTTTACATTATAAATCCCGTGATATTTTATATTCATAAAGTATTGCTACACTTGATATTTTATATTCATAATCTATATGCCAGTATTGCTACACTTTACATTATAAATCCTCATGATAGTTTATATTGATTATCTATATGCCGGTTTTGCTATACTGTACATTATAAATTCTCGTGATGTTTTTTTATTGATAATCTACATGCCAGTATTGCTTCACTTTACATTATAAATCATCATGATAGTTTATAATTATAAACTACATGCCAGTATTGCTACACTTTACAATATAAATCCCTGTGATATTTTTATTGATAATCTATATGCCAGTATTGCTACACTTTACATTATAAATCCTTATGATGGTTGATATTGATAGTCTATATGCCGGTTTTGCTATACCGTACGTTATAAATTCTCATGATACTTTGTATTGATAATCTATATGCCAGTATTTCTGCACCTTACATTATAAATCTCCGTGATGTTTTTTATTGATAATCTACATGCCAGTATTGATTCATTTCACATTAAAAATCATCATGATAGTTGATATTAATAATCAACAGGCCAGAATTGCTGCACTTTACATTACAAATCCTCATGGTATTTTATATTGATAATCTATATGGCAGTATTGCTACACCTGACATTATGAATCTTAACGATAGTTTATATTGATAATCTATATGCCAGCATTGCTACAATTGACATTAAAAATCCTTACGATGTTTTATATAGATTATCCATATGTCAGTATTGCTACACTTTACATTATAAATCCTCATGATGTATTATATTGATAATCTACGTGCTAGTATTGCTACCCTTTACATTATAAAACCTCATGATTGTTTATATTTATAATCTATATGCCAGTATTGCTGCTCTTTACATTATAAATCCTCATGAGAGTTTATATTGATAATCTGTGTGCCAGTATTGCTACACTTTACATTATAAATCCTTACGATGGTTGATATTGATCATCTATATGCCGGTATTGCTATACTGTACATTATAAATTCTCGTGATGTTTCATATTGATAATCTACAAGCCAGTATTTCTTCGCTTTACATTATAAAAACTCATGATAGATTATATTGATTATCTATATGCCAGTATTGCTACAATTGACATTAAAAATCCTCATAATGTTTTATATAGATTATCCATATTAAAGTATTGCTACACTATACATTATAAATCCTCATGATGTATTATATTGATAATTAACGTGCTAGTATTGCTAAACTTTACATTATAAAACCTCATGATTGTTTATATTGATAATCTATATGCCAGTATTCCTACACTTTACATTATAAATCCTCATGATAGTTTATATTAATAATCTATATGCCAGTATTGATGGTTGATATTGATAATCTATATGCTGGTTTTGCTATACTGTACATTATAAATTCTCGTGAAGTTTTTTTACTGATATTCTACATGCCAGTATTGCTTCATTTTACATTATAAATCATCATGATAGTTTATATTGATAATCAATATGCAAGTATTGCTTTACATTGTAAATCCCCGTGATATATTTTATTGATTATCTATATGCCAGTATTGCTACACTTGACATTATAACTCCTTATGATAGTTTATATTGTTAATCTATATGGCAGTATTGCTACACTTTACATTAAAAAACATCATGATTGTTTATATTGATAATCTATATGAAAGTATTGCCACACTTTACATTATAAATCCTTATGATTGTTTAAATTTATAATCCATATGCAGGTATTGCTACACTTTACATTATAAATCCTCATGATAGTTTATATTGACCATCTATATGACAGTATTGCTACACTTTACATTATAAATCCACGTGATAGTTTATATTGACAATCTATATGGCAGTATTGCTACATTTGACATTATAAATCCTTATGATAGTTTATATTGGTAATCTATATGCCAGTATTGCTACACTTTACATTATAAAACATCATGATTGTTTATATTGATAATCTATATGCCAGTATTGCTACACTTTACATTATAAATCCTCATGATAGTTTATATTGATAATCTATATGCCAGTATTGCTACACTTTACATTATAATTCCTTATGATGGTTGATATTGATAATCGATATGCCGGTTTTGCTATACTGTACATTATAAATTCTCGTGATGTTTTTTTATTGATAATCTACGTGCCAGTATTGCTTTACTTTACATTATAAATCATCATGATAGTTTATATTGATAATCTACATGCCAGTATTGCTACACTTTACATTATAAATCCTTACGATGGTTGATATTGATAATCTATATGCCAGTATTGCTTGTGTTTACATTATAAATCATCATGATAGTTTATATTGATAATCAATATGCCAGTATTGCTATACTTTACATTGTAAATCATCATGATAGTTAATATTTATAATCTACATGCCAGTATTGCTACACTACACAATATAAATCCCTGTGATATTTTCGTTGATAATCTATATGCCAGTATTGCTACACTTTACATTATAAATCCTTATAATGGTTGATATTGATAGTCTATATGCCGGTTTTGCTATACTGTACATTATAAATTCTCATGATAGTTTCTATTGATAATCAATCTGCCAGTATTTTGGCACTTTACATTATAAAATCTCCGTGATGTTTTTTATTGAATATCTACAAGCCAGTATTGCTACACTTTACATTATAAATCCCTGTGATGTGTTCATTGATAATCTATATGCCAGTATTGCTACACTTTGCATTATATATCCTCATGATAATTTGTATTGATAATCTATATGCCAGTATTGCTACACTTTACATTATAAATCCTTATGATGGTTAATATTGATAATCTATATGCCGGTTTAGCAATACCGTACATTATAAATTCTCGTGATGTTTTTTTATTGGTAATCTACATGCCAGTATTGCTACACTTTACATTATAAATCCTTATGATGGTTGATATTGATAATCTATATGCCGGTTTAGCAATACTGTACATTATAAATTCTCGTGATGTTTTTTTATTGGTAATCTACATGCCAGTATTGCTACACTTTACATTATAAATCCTTACGATGATTGATATAGATAATCTACATGCCAGTATTGCTTCAGTTTACATTATAAATCTTCATGATAGTTTATATTGACAATCAATATGCCAGTATTGCTATACTTTACATTGTAAATTCCCGTGATATTTTTTATTGATTATCTATATGCCAGTATTGCTACACTTGACATTATAAATCCTTATAATAGTATATATTGTTAATCTATATGGCAGTATTGCTACACTTTGCATAATAAATCCTCATGATAGTTTATACTGATAATCTACATGCCATTATTGCGACACTTTACATTATAATACCCTGTGATGTTTTCATTGATAATATATATGCCAGTATTGCTACACTTGACATTATAACTCCTTATGATAGTTTATATTGTTAATCTATATGGCAGTATTGCTACACTTTACATTATAAAACATCATGATTGTTTATATTGATAATTTATATGAAAGTATTGCCACACTTTACATTATAAATCCTTATGATTGTTTAAATTTATAATCCATATGCAGGTATTGCTACACTTTACATTATAAATCCTCATGATATTTTATATTGACCATCTATATGACAGTATTGCTACACTTTACATTATAAATCCACGTGATAGTTTATATTGACAATCTATATGGCAGTATTGCTACATTTGACATTATAAATCCTTATGATAGTTTATATTGATAATCTATATGCCAGTATTGCTACACTTTACATTATAAAACATCATGATTGTTTATATTGATAATCTATATGCCAGTATTGCTACACTTTACATTATAAATCCTCATGATAGTTTATATTGACCATCTATATGACAGTATTGCTACACTTTACATTATAAATCCACGTGATAGTTTATATTGACAATCTATATGGCAGTATTGCTACATTTGACATTATAAATCCTTATGATAGTTTATATTGGTAATCTATATGCCAGTATTGCTACACTTTACATTATAAAACATCATGATTGTTTATATTGATAATCTATATGCCAGTATTGCTACACTTTACATTATAAAACATCATGATAGTTTATATTGGTAATCTATATGCCAGTATTGCTACACTTTACATTATAAAACATCATGATTGTTTATATTGATAATCTATATGCCAGTATTGCTACACTTTACATTATAAATCCTCATGATAGTTTATATTGATAATCTATATGCCAGTATTGCTACACTTTACATTATAGTTCCTTATGATGGTTGATATTGATAATCGATATGCCGGTTTTGCTATACTGTACATTATAAATTCTTGTGATGTTTTATATTGATAATCTGCATGGCAGTATTGCTTCTCTTTACATTATAAATCCCGTGATATTTTATATTCATAATCTATATGCCAGTATTGCTACACTTTACATTATAAATCCTCATGATAGTTTATATTGATTATCTCTATGACTGTATTGCTACACTTTACATTATAAATCCTAATGATGTCTTATATCGATAATCTATATGCCAGTATTGCTACACTTTACATTATAAATCCTCATGATAGTTTATATTGATAATCTATATGCCAGTGTTGCTACACCTTACATTATAAATCCTTGTGATGGTTGATATTGATAATCTATATGCCGGTATTGCTATACTGTACATTATAAATTCCCGTGATGTTTTTTATTGACAATCCACATGCCAGTATTGCTTCACTTTACTTTATAAATCATCATGATAGTTTTTATTGACAATCTACATGCCAATATTGTTACACTTTACAATATAAATCGCTGTGACGTTTTCATTGATAATCTATATGCCAGTATTGCTACACTTCACATTATAAATCCACAAGATAGTTTATATTGATAATATATATCCCAGTATTGCTACACTTCACATTATAACTCCTTATGATGGTTGATTTTGATAATGTATATGCCGGTTTTGCTATATTGTACATGATAAATTCTTGTGATGTTTTTTATTGATAATCTACATGGCAGTATTGCTTCCCTTTACATTATAAACCATCATGATAGTCTATATTGATAATCTACATGCCAGTATTGCTACACTTTACATTATAAATCCCTGTGATGTTTTAATTGATAATCTATATGCCAGTATTGCTACACTTGACATTATAAATCCTTATGATAGTTTATATTGTTAATCTATATGCCAGTATTGCTACACTTTACAATATAAAACCCCATGATTGTTTATATTGATAATCTATATGCCAGTATTGCTACACTTAACATTATAAATCCTTATGATGGTTGATATTGATAATCTATAAGCCGGTATTGCTATACTGTACATTATAAATTCTCGTGATGTTTTTTATTGATAATCTACATGGCAGTATTGCTTCTCTTTACATTATAAATCCCGTGATATTTTATATTCATAATCTATATGCCAGTATTGCTACACTTTACATTATAAATCCTCATGATAGTTTATATTGATTATCTATATGACTGTATTGCTACACTTTACATTATAAATCCTAATGATATCTTATATCGATAATCTAAATGCCAGTATTGCTACAGTTTACATTATAAATCCACATGATAGTTTATATTCATAATATATATGCCAGTATTGCTAAACTTTACATTATAAATCCTTATGATGGTTGATATTGAAAATCTATATGCCGGTTTTGCTATAATGTACATTATAAATTCTCGTGATGTTTTTTATTGAAAATCCACATGCCAGTATTGCTTCACTTTACTTTATAAATCATCATGATAGTTTTTATTGATAATCTACATGCCAGTATTGTTACACTTTACAATATAAATCGCTGTGATGTTTTCATTGATAATTTATATGCCAGTATTGCTACACTTTACATTATAAATCCACAAGATAGTTTATATTGATAATATATATCGCAGTATTGCTACACTTCACATTATAACTCCTTATGATGGTTGATATTGATAATGTATATGCCGGTTTTGCTATATAGTACATGATAAATTCTTGTGATGTTTTTTATTGATAATCTAAATGGCAGTATTGCTTCTCTTTACATTATAAACCATCATGATAGTCTATAATGATAATCTACATGCCAGTATTGCTACACTTTACATTATAAATCCCTGTGATGTTTTAATTGATAATCTATATGAGAGTATTGCCACACTTGACATTATAAATCATTATGATAGTTTCTTTTGTTAATCTATATGGCAGTATTGCTACACATTACATTATAAAACATCATGATTGTTTATATTGATAATCTATATGCCAGCATTGCTACACTTTACATTATAAATTCTCATGATAGTTTATATTGATAATCTATATAACACTTTTCATTATAAATCTTTACTGTGATTGACATTGATAATCTATATGCCGGTATTGCTATACTGTACATTATAAATTCTCATGATAGTTTATATTGATAATCTATATGCCAGTATTGCTGCACTTTACATTATAAATCCCCGTGATGTTTTTTATTGATAATCTACATACCAGTATTGCTACACTTTACATTATAAATCCCTGTGATGTTTTCATTGATAATCTATATGCCAGTATTGCTACACTTGACATAATAAATCCCTATGATAGTTTAGATTGTTAATCTGTTTGGCAGTATTGCTACACTATACATTATAAATCCTCATGATGTATTATATTGATAATCTACGTTCCAGTATTGCTACACGTTACATTATAAAACCTCATGATTGTTTATATTGATAATCTATATGCCAGTAGTGCTATACTTTACATTATAAATCCTCATGATAGTTTATATTGATAATCATATGCCAGTATTGCTACACTTTACATTATAAATCCTTATGATGGTTGATATTGATAATCTATATGCCGGTTTAGCAATACTGTACATTATAAATTCTCGTGATGTTTTTTTATTGGTAATCTACATGCCAGTATTGCTACACTTTACATTATAAATCCTTATGATGGTTGATATTGATAATCTACATATATGCCGGTTTAGCAATACTGTACATTATAAATTCTCGTGATGTTTTTTTATTGGTAATCTACATGCCAGTATTGCTACACTTTACATTATAAATCCTTACGATGATTGATATAGATAATCTACATGCCAGTATTGCTTCAGTTTACATTATAAATCTTCATGATAGTTTATATTGACAATCAATATGCCAGTATTGCTATACTTTACATTGTAAATTCCCGTGATATTTTTTATTGATTATCTATATGCCAGTATTGCTACACTTGACATTATAAATCCTTATAATAGTATATATTGTTAATCTATATGGCAGTATTGCTACACTTTGCATAATAAATCCTCATGATAGTTTATACTGATAATCTACATGCCATTATTGCGACACTTTACATTATAATACCCTGTGATGTTTTCATTGATAATATATATGCCAGTATTGCTACACTTGACATTATAACTCCTTATGATAGTTTATATTGTTAATCTATATGGCAGTATTGCTACACTTTACATTATAAAACATCATGATTGTTTATATTGATAATTTATATGAAAGTATTGCCACACTTTACATTATAAATCCTTATGATTGTTTAAATTTATAATCCATATGCAGGTATTGCTACACTTTACATTATAAATCCTCATGATATTTTATATTGACCATCTATATGACAGTATTGCTACACTTTACATTATAAATCCACGTGATAGTTTATATTGACAATCTATATGGCAGTATTGCTACATTTGACATTATAAATCCTTATGATAGTTTATATTGATAATCTATATGCCAGTATTGCTACACTTTACATTATAAAACATCATGATTGTTTATATTGATAATCTATATGCCAGTATTGCTACACTTTACATTATAAATCCTCATGATAGTTTATATTGACCATCTATATGACAGTATTGCTACACTTTACATTATAAATCCACGTGATAGTTTATATTGAAAATCTATATGGCAGTATTGCTACATTTGACATTATAAATCCTTATGATAGTTTATATTGGTAATCTATATGCCAGTATTGCTACACTTTACATTATAAAACATCATGATTGTTTATATTGATAATCTATATGCCAGTATTGCTACACTTTACATTATAAAACATCATGATAGTTTATATTGGTAATCTATATGCCAGTATTGCTACACTTTACATTATAAAACATCATGATTGTTTATATTGATAATCTATATGCCAGTATTGCTACACTTTACATTATAAATCCTCATGATAGTTTATATTGATAATCTATATGCCAGTATTGCTACACTTTACATTATAGTTCCTTATGATGGTTGATATTGATAATCGATATGCCGGTTTTGCTATACTGTACATTATAAATTCTTGTGATGTTTTATATTGATAATCTGCATGGCAGTATTGCTTCTCTTTACATTATAAATCCCGTGATATTTTATATTCATAATCTATATGCCAGTATTGCTACACTTTACATTATAAATCCTCATGATAGTTTATATTGATTATCTCTATGACTGTATTGCTACACTTTACATTATAAATCCTAATGATGTCTTATATCGATAATCTATATGCCAGTATTGCTACACTTTACATTATAAATCCTCATGATAGTTTATATTGATAATCTATATGCCAGTGTTGCTACACCTTACATTATAAATCCTTGTGATGGTTGATATTGATAATCTATATGCCGGTATTGCTATACTGTACATTATAAATTCCCGTGATGTTTTTTATTGACAATCCACATGCCAGTATTGCTTCACTTTACTTTATAAATCATCATGATAGTTTTTATTGATAATCTACATGCCAATATTGTTACACTTTACAATATAAATCGCTGTGACGTTTTCATTGATAATCTATATGCCAGTATTGCTACACTTCACATTATAAATCCACAAGATAGTTTATATTGATAATATATATCCCAGTATTGCTACACTTCACATTATAACACCTTATGATGGTTGATATTGATAATGTATATGCCGGTTTTGCTATATTTTACATGATAAATTCTTGTGATGTTTTTTATTGATAATCTACATGGCAGTATTGCTTCCCTTTACATTATAAACCATCATGATAGTCTATATTGATAATCTACATGCCAGTATTGCTACACTTTACATTATAAATCCCTGTGATGTTTTAATTGATAATCTATATGCCAGTATTGCTACACTTGACATTATAAATCCTTATGATAGTTTATATTGTTAATCTATATGCCAGTATTGCTACACTTTACAATATAAAACCTCATGATTGTTTATATTGATAATCTATATGCCAGTATTGCTACACTTAACATTATAAATCCTTATGATGGTTGATATTGATAATCTATAAGCCGGTATTGCTATACTGTACATTATAAATTCTCGTGATGTTTTTTATTGATAATCTACATGGCAGTATTGCTTCTCTTTACATTATAAATCCCGTGATATTTTATATTCATAATCTATATGCCAGTATTGCTACACTTTACATTATAAATCCTCATGATAGTTTATATTGATTATCTATATGACTGTATTGCTACACTTTACATTATAAATCCTAATGATATCTTATATCGATAATCTAAATGCCAGTATTGCTACAGTTTACATTATAAATCCACATGATAGTTTATATTCATAATATATATGCCAGTATTGCTAAACTTTACATTATAAATCCTTATGATGGTTGATATTGAAAATCTATATGCCGGTTTTGCTATAATGTACATTATAAATTCTCGTGATGTTTTTTATTGAAAATCCACATGCCAGTATTGCTTCACTTTACTTTATAAATCATCATGATAGTTTTTATTGATAATCTACATGCCAGTATTGTTACACTTTACAATATAAATCGCTGTGATGTTTTCATTGATAATTTATATGCCAGTATTGCTACACTTTACATTATAAATCCACAAGATAGTTTATATTGATAATATATATCGCAGTATTGCTACACTTCACATTATAACTCCTTATGATGGTTGATATTGATAATGTATATGCCGGTTTTGCTATATAGTACATGATAAATTCTTGTGATGTTTTTTATTGATAATCTAAATGGCAGTATTGCTTCTCTTTACATTATAAACAATCATGATAGTCTATAATGATAATCTACATGCCAGTATTGCTACACTTTACATTATAAATCCCTGTGATGTTTTAATTGATAATCTATATGAGAGTATTGCCACACTTGACATTATAAATCATTATGATAGTTTCTTTTGTTAATCTATATGGCAGTATTGCTACACATTACATTATAAAACATCATGATTGTTTATATTGATAATCTATATGCCAGCATTGCTACACTTTACATTATAAATTCTCATGATAGTTTATATTGATAATCTATATAACAGTATTGCTACACTTTTCATTATAAATCTTTACTGTGATTGACATTGATAATCTAATTATAAATTCTCATGATAGTTTATATTGATAATCTATATGCCAGTATTGCTGCACTTTACATTATAAATCCCCGTGATGTTTTTTATTGATAATCTACATACCAGTATTGCTACACTTTACATTATAAATCCCTGTGATGGTTTCATTGATAATCTATATGCCAGTATTGCTACACTTGACATAATAAATCCCTATGATAGTTTAGATTGTTAATCTGTTTGGCAGTATTGCTACACTATACATTATAAATCCTCATGATGTATTATATTGATAATCTACGTTCCAGTATTGCTACACGTTACATTATAAAACCTCATGATTTTTTATATTGATAATCTATATGCCAGTAGTGCTATACTTTACATTATAAATCCTCATGATAGTTTATATTGATAATCATGTGCCAGTATTGCTACACTTTACATTATAAATCCTTATGATGGTTGATATTGATAGTCTATATGCCGGTTTTGCTATACTGTACATTATAAATTCTCATGATAGTTTCTATTGATAATCTATCTGCCAGTATTTCTGCACTTTACATTATAAATCTCCGTGATGTTTTTTATTGATTATCTACAAGCCAGTATTGCTACACTTTACATTATAAATCGCTGTGATGTGTTCATTGATAATCTACATGCCAGTATTGCTACACTTTACATTATAAATCCTCATGATAGTTTATATTGATAATCTATATGCCAGTATTGCTACACTTTACATTATAAATCCTTATGATGGTTGATATTGATAATCTATATGCCGGTATTGCTATACTGTACATTATAAATTCTCATGATAGTTTATATTGATAATCTATATGCCAGTACTGCTGCACTTTACATTATAAATCCCCGTGATGTTTTTTATTGATAATCTACATACCAGTATTGCTACACTATACATTATAAATTCCTGTGATGTTTTCATTGATAATCTATATGCCAGTATTGCTACACTTGATATAATAAATCCCTATGATAGTTTATATTGCTAATCTGTTTGGCAGTATTGCTACACTATACATTATAAATCCTCATGATGTATTATATTGATATTCTACGTGCCAGTATTGCTACACGTTACATTATAAAAGCTCATGATTGTTTATATTGATAATCTATATGCCAGTAGTGCTACACTTTACATTATAAATCCTCATGATAGTTTATATTGATAATCATATGCCAGTATGGCTACACTTTACATTATAAATCCTTATGATGGTTGATATTGATAATCTATATGCCGGTTTAGCAATACTGTACATTATAAATTCTCGTGATGTTTTTTTATTGGTAATCTAAATGCCAGTATTGCTTCACTTTACATTATAAATCCTAATGATGTCTTATATCGATAATCTATATGCCAGTATTGCTACACTTTACATTATAAATCCTCATGATAGTTTATATTGATAATCTATATGCCAGAATTGCTACACTTTACATGATAAATCCTTATGATGGTTGATATTGATAATCTATATGCCAGTATTGCTGCACTTTACATTATAAATCCCTGTGATGTTTTTTATTGATAATCTACATACCAGTATTGCTACACTTTACATTATAAATCCCTGTGATGTTTTCATTGATAATCTATATGCCAGTATTGCTACACTTGACATAATAAATCCCTATGATAGTTTATATTGTTAATCTGTTTGGCAGTATTGCTACACTATACATTATAAATCCTCATGATGTATTATATTGATAATCTACGTGCCAGTATTGCTACATGTTACATTATAAAACCTAATGATTGTTTATATTGATAATCTATATGCCAGTAGTGCTACACTTTACATTATAAATCTTCATGATAGTTTATATTGATAATCATATGCCAGTATTGCTACACATTACATTATAAATCCTTATGATGGTTGATATTGATAATCTATATGCCGGTTTAGCAATACTGTACATTATAAATTCTCGTGATGTTTTTATTGGTAATCTACATGCCAGTATTGCTTCACCTTACATTATAAATCATCATGATAGTTTATATTGAAAATCTACATGCCAGTATTACTACACTTTACATTATAAATCATTACGATGATTGATATTGATTATTTACATGCCAGTATTGCATCAGTTTACATTATAAATCATCATGATAGTTTATATTGATAATCAAAATACCAGTATTGCTATACTTTACATTGTAAATCCCCGTGATATTTTTTATTGATTATCTATATGCCAGTATTGCTACACTTGACATTATAAATCCTTATAATAGTTTATACTGTTAATCTATATGGCAGTATTGCTACACTTTGCATAATAAATCCTCATGATAGTTTATACTGATAATCTATATGAAAGTATTGCCACACTTTACATTATAAATCCTTATGATTGTTTAAATTTATAATCCATATGCAGGTATTGCTACACTTTACATTATAAATCCTCATGATAGTTTATATTGACCATCCATATGACAGTATTGCTACACTTTACATTATAAATCCACGTGATAGTTTAAATTGACAATCTATATGGCAGAATTGCTACATTTGACATTATAACTCCTTATGATAGTTTATATTGTTAATCTATATGCCAGTATTGCTACACTTTACATTATAAAACCTCATGATTGTTTATATTGATAATCTATATGCCAGTATTGCTACACTTTACATTATAACTCCTTATAATGGTTGATATTGATAATCAATATGCCGGTTTTGTTATACTGTACATTATAAATTCTCGTGATGTTTTTTATTGATAATCTACATGCCAGTATTGCTTCACTTTACATTATAAATCATCATGATAGTTTATATTTATAATCTACATGCCAGTATTGCTACACTTTACAATATAAATCCCTGTGATATTTACATTGATAATCTATATACCAGTATTGCTACACTTTACATTATAAATCCTTATGATGGTTGATATTGATAGTCTATATGCCGGTTTTGCTATACTGTACATTATACATTCTCATGATACTTTGTATTGATAATCTATATGCCAGTATTTCTGCACCTTACATTATAAATCTCCGTGATGTTTTTTATTGATAATCTACATGCCAGTATTGATTCATTTCACATTAAAAATCATCATGATAGTTGATATTAATAATCAACATGCCAGAATTGCTACACTTTATATTACAAATCCTCATGGTATTTTATATTGATAATCTATATGGCAGTATTGCTACACTTGACATTATAAATCTTTACGATAGTTTATATTGATAATCTATATGCCAGCATTATTAAATTGACATTAAAAATCCTTATGATGTTTTATATAGATTATCCATATGTCAGTATTGCTACACTATGCATTATAAATCCTCATGATGTATTATATTGATAATCTACGTGCCAGTATTGCTAAACTTTACATTATAAAACCTCATGATTGTTTATATTGATAATCTATATGCCAGTATTCCTACACTTTACATTATAAATCCTCATGATAGTTTATATTAATAATCTATATGCCAGTATTGATGGTTGATATTGATAATCTATATGCTGGTTTTGCTATATTGTACATTATAAATTCTCGTGATGTTTTTATTGATATTCTGCATGCCAGTATTGCTTCATTTTACATTATAAATCATCATGATTGTTTATATTGATAATCAATATGCAAGTATTGCTATGCTTTACATTGTAAATCCCCATGATATTTTTTATTGATTATCTATATGCCAGTATTGCTACACTTGACATTATAAATCCTTATAATAGTTTATATTGATTATCTATATGACTGTATTGTTACACTTTACATTATAAATCCTAATGATGTCTTATATCGATAATCTATATGCCAGTGTTGCTACACTTTACATTATAAATCCTTATGATGGTTGATATTGATAATCTATATGCCGGTATTGCTATACATAAATCCTTATGATGGTTGATATTGATAATCTATATGCCGGTATTGCTATACATAAATCCTTATGATGGTTGATATTGATAATCTATATGCCAGTATTGCTTTACTTTACATTATAAATCATCATCATAGTTTATATTGAAAATATACATGCCAGTATTGCTACACTTTACATTATAAATCCTTACGATGATTGATATTGATAATCTACATGCCAGTATCGCTTCAGTTTACATTATAAATCATCATGATAGTTTATATTGATAATCAATATGCCAGTATTGCTATACTTTACATTGAAAATTCCCGTGATATTTTTTATTGATTATCTATATGCCAGTATTGCTACACTTGACATTATAAATCCTTATAATAGTTTATATTCATAGTTGAAGTGTTTCGTCAATATGGTAACTTGTACCCTCAATGGGTAGGAATGAATGACGATAGTAGGCTTCGTTCAAGGTGTCCGTAGAACATGGAGGTTAGAAGAAAAGAAACGCATCAAAAAATTGCTGATGGTTTTATTGTTAAACAAGTCGACGTTTCGGCCATCCATTTGAGGCCATCATCAGGACAACCAACATCCGAAAGTCTATAATATAAGACATCTTAAAAGACTAAGAAACATATACACGTAAGCTGCATTACAAGTTAGAAAAATTGTATAAATACCTGAATTTACAGCGTGTCTGAAGTTAAAAAGTTAAACATATGTAACTCAAAAAACGAAAGTGAACATTGCATAAGGCAATGTTCGTGAAAAACCCATGGTGAGGTTGTAAATTTGTAAAAAGAAACAGAGAAATTATGGTATGACCATGTTAAACAAAATGGTGGTGCAAACACATGTGCAACAAGTTGGCAAGGTGTAGCCTCAAGTTAGAACAATACAAACGAAATGTAACGGTGAGAAACGAGTTTACTCGAACGCAATCAATTTAAAGAAGCAATTCTTTTACAGATAACCGCGTATTTTGAAGCTAAATGACAAAAATCTGTTTTGTGGTTAACTGAGTTAATTTCAAGGTTGATATACATACTTTCCAAAAACAAACGTTTAAATTTATTGTCTTCAACGTGTAAAATGGTAGGTTGTTCAAGATTTAATTTATGTTTAAGGTTGAAACCATGTTCCACAATGGCGCTGTGATTGGGGTTGTTATTAAGTAGATGATATTTTTGTTGGTACATTCTTTTATGAAGATATTGACAAGTTTCGCCAATGTAAGTGGCAGGGCAATCTTTGCAATTAATTTTATAAACTACGTTACTATTTTTTTCTGTAGGTGTACGGGATTTAAGAGGAGTGAATAAAACTTTTAATGAGTTGGGGCTGATGAAAATCAATTTAATGGGTAAATCTCTAAATATATGACGTACGGAGTGAATAATGTTGTGATAAAACGGTAGAACTAAATATTGTGGGATGTCTAAAGTCATAGTGCTGATTTGATTGTCAGGTAAAGGAATGTTACTGTCAATAACCAAATCTAAGTTGTTATAAGAACGCTCATAAAACTTCCTAATCCTATTGTTGATGACATTAGTGATTAAGTTTTCAGGATAACCATTGGAAACTAAGGTGCTGAAGATATAAGTGAAATTCTTACTATGATAAATCGGATCCGAAAGACGCAGAACTCGGTCTGCTAAACTAATAATAACAGAGATTTTGTATTGTTTAGGAGAGTAATCTAAGAAGTTTAAATACCGTCCAGATGCAGTGGGTTTTCTGTACCAATCTAGTATGAATCTTGTGGGAGAACGTCTAATAGATATATCTAGAAATGTAATAGTATTATTGATTTCTGTCTCGAGTGTGAATTGAATGTTACAGTTAAATTTATTGAAAGTATTAAATATAGGTTGGATTTGATTTTCAGGGAGACAAACTAGTATGTCATCTACATAACGGAAATAAAATAAAATATCAAAATTATCGGAGTTGAAAATGGAAGTTTCTAGATGCTGTAAAACAAGTTCTGCTAGTATAGGACTTAATTGTGATCCCATGGGAACACCTGATATCTGTAAGTAAAATGAAGAGTCAAATTGTAAATATGAAGATTTCAGAATGAAATCTATGCATTGTAGGAAATCAGAAGCAGTGAAAACAGTACGTTTGGAAATATCTGGCCATTTATCTTTAAGGGTGGAACTAATCAATTCGTGTGGAATACTGGTGAACAATGAAATAACATCAAGTGAAATCAATTTATAGTTTGCCGGTGGGTGTAACGATTTAATTTTGTCTGCAAGTTGAAAGGAGTTTTCTAAGAAAAACGGGGAGGAATATTTTAAGGGGCCTAAAATGTTAGCTAAATATTTAGATATTTTACAGTTAGGTGTGTTGATGTTAGTAATGATGGGACGCAGGGGTATATTATCTTTATGAATCTTAGGTAAGGCATATAATTTAGGGCTAACCGCATTATTGATTTTAAGAGAATATTTGCATCTGGATGGTATTGACTTATTGTTAATTAAATCATCGATTAAAGTAATGTAGGAATTTTGGAAATTGCCAGTGGGATCTTTGGTTAATGGTTTATAAGTATTGGTGTCAGCAAGAAGTTCGGAAGTCTTATTGAAGTAGTCTGTCTTGTAAAGTATTACAGTAACATTACCTTTATCTGCCCTAGTAATTATTAATTCAGGATGAGATTTTATAAATTGTTTAGTGGATTTTATGTTGTTAAGTAAGATGACTTCAGAGCAGTGTAGTGAATTATTTAATTTTTTATATTGTATGTTAGTGATGTGTGAATTAAACACTTTTAAAATGTTTGTACGTATGTTGGATAAGATCTTTTGGTCTAAATGCTGAAGGCTGAATTCAATATTCTTAAGTGTGTCCAGTAAACTCGTTCTCATAACATTGTTATTATAAAAATTATTATAGTGGAACTTACTACCTAATGATAAAATGCAAGCTAGCGTTTCTTTTCTTCTAACCTCCATGTTCTACGGACACCTTGAACGAAGCCTACTATCGTCATTCATTCCTACCCATTGAGGGAATTAAGTTTATCTACAATAGTTTATATTGTTAATCTATATGGCAGGATTGCTACACTTTGCATAATAAATCCTCATGATAGTTTATACTGATAATCTACATGCCATTATTGCGACACTTTACATTATAGTTCCCTGTGATGTTTTCATTGATAATATATATGCCAGTATTGCTACACTTGACATTATAACTCCTTATGATAGTTTATATTGTTAATCTATATGGCAGTATTGCTACACTTTACATTATAAAACATCATGATTGTTTATATTGATAATCTTTATGAAAGTATTGCCACACTTTACATTATAAATCCTCATGATAGTTTATATTAATAATCTATATGCCAGTATTGATGGTTGATATTGATAATCTATATGCTGGTTTTGCTATACTGTACATTATAAAATCTCGTGATGTTTTTACTGATATTCTACATGCCAGTATTGCTTCATTTTACATTATAAATCATCATGATGGTTTATATTGATAATCAATATGCAAGTATTGCTATGCTTTACATTGTAAATCCCCATGAAATTTTTTATTGATTATCTATATGCCAGTATTGCTACATTTGACATTATAAATCCTTATAATAGTTTATATTGTTAATCTATATGGCAGTATTGGTACACTTTACATAATAAATCCTCATGATATTTTACACTGATAATCTACATGCCAGTATTGCTATACTTTACAATATAAATCAATGTGATGTTTTCATTGATAATGTATATGCCAGTATTGATTCATTTCGCATTGTAAATCATCATGATAGTTGATATTAATATTCTATATGCCAGAATTGCTACACTTTACATTATAAATCCTTATGATGGTTGATATTGATAATCTATATGCCGGTTTTGCTATACTATACATTATAACTTCTCATGATAGTTTCTATTGATAATCTATCTGCCAGTATTTCTGCACTTTACATTATAAATCTCCGTGATGTTTTTTATTGATTATCTACAAGCTAGTATTGCTACACTTTACATTATAAATCCTCATGATAGTTTATATTGATAATCTATATGCCAGAATTGCTACACTTTACATTATAAATCCTTATGATGGTTGATATTGATAATCTATATGCCGGTTTTGCTATACTGTACATTATAAATTCTCATGATACTTTGTATTGATAATCAATATGCAAGTATTGCTATGCTTTACATTGTAAATCCCCATGAAATTTTTTATTGATTATCTATATGCCAGTATTGCTACAATTGACATTAAAAATCCTCATAATGTTTTATATAGATTATCCATATTAAAGTATTGCTACACTATACATTATAAATCCTCATGATGTATTATATTGATAATCTACGTGCTAGTATTCAAAGGCTATTATAAAACCTCATGTTTGTTTATATTGATAATCTATATGCCAGTATTCCTACACTTTACATTATAAATCCTCATGATAGTTTATAATAATAATCTATATGCCAGTATTGATGGTTGATATTGATAATCTATATGCTGGTTTTGTTATACTGTACATTATAAATTCTCGTGATGTTTTTACTGATATTCTACATGCCAGTATTGCTTCATTTTACATTATAAATCATCATGATAGTTTATATTGAAAATCAATATGCAAGTATTGCTATGCTTTACATTGTAAATCCCCGTGATATTTTTTATTGATTATCTATATGCCAGTATTGCTACACTTGACATTATAAATCCTTATGATAGTTTCTTTTGTTAATCTATATGGCAGTATTGCTACACATTACTTTATAAAACATCATGATTGTTTATATTGATAATCTATATGCCAACATTGCTACACTTTACATTATAAATTCTCATGATAGTTTATATTGATAATCTATATAACATTATTGCTACACTTTTCATTATAAATCTTTACTGTGATTGACATTGATAATCTATATGCCGGTATTGATATACTGTACATTATAAATTCTCATGATAGTTTATATTGATAATCTATATGCCAGTATTGCTGCACTTTACATTATAAATCCCCGTGATGTTTTTTATTGATAATCTACATACCAGTATTGCTACACTTTACATTATAAATTCCTGTGATGTTTTCATTGATAATCTATATGCCAGTATTGCTACACTTGATATAATAAATCCCTATGATAGTTTATATTGCTAATCTGTTTGGCAGTATTGCTACACTATACATTATAAATCCTCATGATGTATTATATTGATAATCTACGTGGCAGCATTGCTACACGTTACATTATAAAACCTCATGATTGTTTATATTGATAATCTATATGCCAGTAATGCTACACTTTACATTATAAATCGTCATGATAGTTTATATTGATAATAATATGTTAGTATTGCTACACTTTACATTATAAATCCTTACGATGATTGATATTGATTATCTACATGCCAGTATTGCTTCAGTTTACATTATAAATCATCATGATAGTTTATATTGATAATCAATATGCCAGTATTGCTATACTTTACATTGTAAATCCCCGTGATATCTTTTATTGATTATCTACATGCCAGTATTGCTACACTTGACATTATAAATCTTTATAATAATTTATATTGTTAATCTATATGGCAGTATTGCTACACTTTGCATAATAAATCCTCATGATAGTTTATACTGATAATCTACCTGCCATTATTGCGACACTTTACATTATAATTAGCTGTGATGTTTCATTGATAATATATATGCCAGTATTGCTACAGTTGACATTATAAATCCTTTTGATAGTTTATATTGTTAATCTATATGGCAGTATTGCTACACTTTACATTATAAAACATCATGATTGTTTATATTGATAATCTATATGAAAGTATTGCCACACTTTACATTATAAATCCTTATGATTGTTTAAATTTATAATCCATATGCAGATATTGCTACACTTTACATTATAAATCCTCATGATAGTTTATATTGACCATCTATATGACAGTATTGCTACACTTTACATTATAAATCTACGTGATAGTTTATATTGACAATCTATATGGCAGTATTGCTACATTTGTCATTATAAATCCTTGTGATAGTTTATATTGTTAATCTATATGCCAGTATTGCTACACTTTACATTATAAAACCTCATGATTGTTTATATTGATAATCTATATGCCAGTATTGCTACACTTATCATTATAAATCCTTATTATGTATGATATTGATAATCTATATGCCGGTTTTGCTATACTGTACATTATAAATTCTCGTGATGTTTTTTATTGATAATCGACATGCCAGTATTGCTTCACTTTACATTATAAATCATCATGATAGTTTATAATTATAATCTACATGCCAGTATTGCTACACTTTACAATATAAATCCCTATGATATTTTCATTGATAATCTATATGCCAGTATTGCTACACTTTACATTATAAATCCTTATGATGGTTGATATTGATAGTCTATATGCCGGTTTTGCTATACTGTACATTATAAATTCTCATGATACTTTGTATTGATAATCTATATGCCAGTATTTCTGCACCTTACATTATAAATCTCCGTGATGTTTTTTATTGATAATCTACATGCCAGTATTGATTCATTTCACATTAAAAAACATCATGATAGTTGATATTAATAATCAACATGCCAGAATTGCTACACTTTACATTACAAATCCTCATGGTATTTTATATTGATAATCTATATGGCAGTATTGCTACACTTGACATTATGAATCTTAACGATAGTTTATATTGATAATCTATATGTCAGCATTGCTACAATTGACATTAAAAATCCTTACGATGTTTTATATAGATTATCCATATGTCAGTATTGCTACACTATGCATTATAAATCCTCATGATGTAATATATTGATAATCTACGTGCTAGTATTGCTACCCTTTACATTATAAAACCTCATGATTGTTTATATTTATAATCTATATGCCAGTATTGCTGCTCTTTACATTATAAATCCTCATGAGAGTTTATATTGATAATCTATGTGCCAGTATTGCTACACTTTACATTATAAATCCTTACGATGGTTGATATTGATAATCTATATGCCGATATTGCTATACTGTACATTATAAATTCTCATGATGTTTTTACTGATATTATACATGCCAGTATTGCTTCATTTTACATTATAAATCATCATGATAATTTATATTGATAATCAATATGCAAGTATTGCTATGCTTTACATTGTAAATCCCCGTGATATTTTTTATTGATTATCTATATGCCAGTATTGCTAGACTTGACATTATAAATCCTTATAATAGTTTATATTGTTAATCTATATGGCAGTATTGGTACACTTTACATAATAAATCCTCATGATAGTTTACAATGATAATCTACATGCCAGTATTGCTATACTTTACAATATAAATCAATGTGATGTTTTCATTGATAATGTATATGCCAGTATTGATTCATTTCACATTATGAAAGTTGATGTTAATATTCTATATGACAGAATTGCTACACTTTACATTATAAATCCTTATGATGGTTGATATTGATAATCTATGTGCCGGTTTTGCTATAATATACATTATAACTTCTCATGATAGTTTATATTGATAATCTATCTGCCAGTATTTCTGCACTTTACATTATAAATCTCCGTGATGTTTTTTATTGATTATCTACAAGCCAGTATTGCTACACTTTACATTATATATCCCTGTGATGTGTTCATTGATAATCTATATGCCAGTATTGCTACACTTTACATTATAAATCCTCATGATAGTTTATATTGATAATCTATATGCCAGTATTGCTACACTTTACATTATAAATCCTTATGATGGTTGATATTGATAATGTATATGCCGGTTTTGCTATACTGTACATTATAAATTCTTGTGATGTTTTTTATTGATAATCTACATGGCAGTATTGCTTCTCTTTACATTATAAATCCCGTGATAATTTATATTCATAATCAATATGCCAGTATTGCTACACTTTACATTATAAATCATCATGATAGTTTATATTGATTATCTATATGACTGTATTGCTACACTTTACATTATAAATCCTAATGATGTCTTATATCGATAATCTATATGCCAGTATTGCTACACTTTACATTATAAATCCTCATGATAGTTTATATTGATAATCTATATGCCAGTATTGCTACACTTTACATTATAAATCCTTATGATGGTTGATATTGATAATCTATATGCCGGTATTGCTATACTGTACATTATAAATTCTCGTGATGTTTTTTATTGACAATCCACATGCCAGTATTGCTTCACTTTACTTTATAAATCATCATGATAGTTTTTATTGATAATCTTCATGCCAGTATTGTTACACTTTACAATATAAATCGCTGTGATGTTTTCACAGATAATCTATATGCCAGTATCGCTACACTTTACATTATAAAACCACAAGATAGTTTATATTGATAATATATATCTCAGTATTGCTACACTTCACATTATAACTCCTTATGATGGTTGATATTGATAATGTATATGCCGGTTTTGCTATATTGTACATGATAAATTCTTGTGATGTTTTTTATTGATAATCTACATGGCAGTATTGCTTCCCTTTACATTATAAACCATCATGATAGTCTATATTGATAATCTACATGCCAGTATTGCTACACTTTACATTATAAATCCCTGTGATGTTTTAATTGATAATCTATATGCCAGTATTGCTACACTTGACATTATAAATCCTTATGATAGTTTATATTGTTAATCTATATGCCAGTATTGCTACACTTTACAATATAAAACCTCATGATTGTTTATATTGATAATCTATATGCCAGTATTGCTACACTTAACATTATAAATCCTTATGATGGTTGATATTGATAATCTATAAGCCGGTATTGCTATACTGTACATTATAAATTCTCGTGATGTTTTTTATTGATAATCTACATGGCAGTATTGCTTCTCTTTACATTATAAATCCCGTGATATTTTATATTCATAATCTATATGCCAGTATTGCTACACTTTACATTATAAATCCTCATGATAGTTTATATTGATTATCTATATGACTGTATTGCTACACTTTACATTATAAATCCTAATGATGTCTTATATCGATAATCTAAATGCCAGTATTGCTACAGTTTACATTATAAATCCACATGATAGTTTATATTCATAATATATATGCCAGTATTGCTAAACTTTACATTATAAATCCTTATGATGGTTGATATATAAAATCTATATGCCGGTTTTGCTATAATGTACATTATAAATTCTCGTGATGTTTTTTATTGAAAATCCACATGCCAGTATTGCTTCACTTTACTTTATAAATCATCATGATAGTTTTTATTGATAATCTACATGCCAGTATTGTTGCACTTTACAATATAAATCGCTGTGATGTTTTCATTGATAATTTATATGCCAGTATTGCTACACTTTACATTATAAATCCACAAGATAGTTTATATTGATAATATATATCGCAGTATTGCTACACTTCACATTATAACTCCTTATGATGGTTGATATTGATAATGTATATGCCGGTTTTGCTATATAGTACATGATAAATTCTTGTGATGTTTTTTATTGATAATCTAAATGGCAGTATTGCTTCTCTTTACATTATAAACCATCATGATAGTCTATAATGATAATCTACATGCCAGTATTGCTACACTTTACATTATAAATCCCTGTGATGTTTTAATTGATAATCTATATGAGAGTATTGCCACACTTGACATTATAAATCATTATGATAGTTTCTTTTGTTAATCTATATGGCAGTATTGCTACACATTACATTATAAAACATCATGATTGTTTATATTGATAATCTATATGCCAGCATTGCTACACTTTACATTATAAATTCTCATGATAGTTTATATTGATAATCTATATAACAGTATTGCTACACTTTTCATTATAAATCTTTACTGTGATTGACATTGATAATCTATATGCCGGTATTGCTATACTGTACATTATAAATTCTCATGATAGTTTATATTGATAATCTATATGCCAGTATTGCTGCACTTTACATTATAAATCCCCGTGATGTTTTTTATTGATAATCTACATACCAGTATTGCTACACTTTACATTATAAATCCCTGTGATGTTTTCATTGATAATCTATATGCCAGTATTGCTACACTTGACATAATAAATCCCTATGATAGTTTAGATTGTTAATCTGTTTGGCAGTATTGCTACACTTTACATTATAAATCCTCATGATGTATTATATTGATAATCTACGTTCCAGTATTGCTACACGTTACATTATAAAACCTCATGATTTTTTATATTGATAATCTATATGCCAGTAGTGCTATACTTTACATTATAAATCCTCATGATAGTTTATATTGATAATCATGTGCCAGTATTGCTACACTTTACATTATAAATCCTTATGATGGTTGATATTGATAGTCTATATGCCGGTTTTGCTATACTGTACATTATAAATTCTCATGATAGTTTCTATTGATAATCTATCTGCCAGTATTTCTGCACTTTACATTATAAATCTCCGTGATGTTTTTTATTGATTATCTACAAGCCAGTATTGCTACACTTTACATTATAAATCGCTGTGATGTGTTCATTGATAATCTACATGCCAGTATTGCTACACTTTACATTATAAATCCTCATGATAGTTTATATTGATAATCTATATGCCAGTATTGCTACACTTTACATTATAAATCCTTATGATGGTTGATATTGATAATCTATATGCCGGTATTGCTATACTGTACATTATAAATTCTCATGATAATTTATATTGATAATCTATATGCCAGTACTGCTGCACTTTACATTATAAATCCCCGTGATGTTTTTTATTGATAATCTACATACCAGTATTGCTACACTATACATTATAAATTCCTGTGATGTTTTCATTGATAATCTATATGCCAGTATTGCTACACTTGATATAATAAATCCCTATGATAGTTTATATTGCTAATCTGTTTGGCAGTATTGCTACACTATACATTATGAATCCTCATTATGTATTATATTGATATTCTACGTGCCAGTATTGCTACACGTTACATTATAAAAGCTCATGATTGTTTATATTGATAATCTATATGCCAGTAGTGCTACACTTTACATTATAAATCCTCATGATAGTTTATATTGATAATCATATTCCAGTATGGCTACACTTTACATTATAAATCCTTATGATGGTTGATATTGATAATCTATATGCCGGTTTAGCAATACTGTACATTATAAATTCTCGTGATGTTTTTTTATTGGTAATCTAAATGCCAGTATTGCTTCACTTTACATTATAAATCCTAATGATGTCTTATATCGATAATCTATATGCCAGTAGTGCTACACTTTACATTATAAATCTTCATGATAGTTTATATTGATAATCATATGCCAGTATTGCTACACATTACATTATAAATCCTTATGATGGTTGATATTGATAATCTATATGCCGGTTTAGCAATACTGTACATTATAAATTCTCGTGATGTTTTTATTGGTAATCTACATGCCAGTATTGCTTCACCTTACATTATAAATCATCATGATAGTTTATATTGAAAATCTACATGCCAGTATTACTACACTTTACATTATAAATCATTACGATGATTGATATTGATTATTTACATGCCAGTATTGCATCAGTTTACATTATAAATCATCATGATAGTTTATATTGATAATCAAAATACCAGTATTGCTATACTTTACATTGTAAATCCCCGTGATATTTTTTATTGATTATCTATATGCCAGTATTGCTACACTTGACATTATAAATCCTTATAATAGTTTATACTGTTAATCTATATGGCAGTATTGCTACACTTTGCATAATAAATCCTCATGATAGTTTATACTGATAATATACATGCCATTATTGCGACACTTTACATTATAATTTAGTGTGATGTTTCATTGATAATATATGTGCCAGTATTGCTACAGTTGACATTATAAATCCTTATGATATTTTATATTGTTAATCTATATGGCAGTATTGCTACACTTTACATTATAAAACATCATGATTGTTTATATTGATAATCTATATGAAAGTATTGCCACACTTTACATTATAAATCCTTATGATTGTTTAAATTTATAATCCATATGCAGGTATTGCTACACTTTACATTATAAATCCTCATGATAGTTTATATTGAAAATCCATATGACAGTATTGCTACACTTTACATTATAAATCCACGTGATAGTTTAAATTGACAATCTATATGGCAGAATTGCTACATTTGACATTATAACTCCTTATGATAGTTTATATTGTTAATCTATATGCCAGTATTGCTACACTTTACATTATAAAACCTCATGATTGTTTATATTGATAATCTATATGCCAGTATTGCTACACTTTACATTATAACTCCTTATAATGGTTGATATTGATAATCTATATGCCGGTTTTGCTATACTGTACATTATAAATTCTCGTGATGTTTTTTATTGATAACCTACATGCCAGTATTGCTTCACTTTACATTATAAATCATCATGATAGTTTATATTTATAATCTACATGCCAGTATTGCTACACTTTACAATATAAATCCCTGTGATATTTACATTGATAATCTATATACCAGTATTGCTACACTTTACATTATAAATCCTTATGATGGTTGATATTGATAGTCTATATGCCGGTTTTGCTATACTGTACATTATACATTCTCATGATACTTTGTATTGATAATCTATATGCCAGTATTTCTGCACCTTACATTATAAATCTCCGTGATGTTTTTTATTGATAATCTACATGCCAGTATTGATTCATTTCACATTAAAAATCATCATGATAGTTGATATTAATAATCAACATGCCAGAATTGCTACACTTTATATTACAAATCCTCATGGTATTTTATATTGATAATCTATATGGCAGTATTGCTACACTTGACATTATAAATCTTTACGATAGTTTATATTGATAATCTATATGCCAGCATTATTAAATTGACATTAAAAATCCTTATGATGTTTTATATAGATTATCCATATGTCAGTATTGCTACACTATGCATTATAAATCCTCATGATGTATTATATTGATAATCTACGTGCCAGTATTGCTAAACTTTACATTATAAAACCTCATGATTGTTTATATTGATAATCTATATGCCAGTATTCCTACACATTACATTATAAATCCTCATGATAGTTTATATTAATAATCTATATGCCAGTATTGATGGTTGATATTGATAATCTATATGCTGGTTTTGCTATACTGTACATTATAAATTCTCGTGATGTTTTTATTGATATTCTGCATGCCAGTATTGCTTCATTTTACATTATAAATCATCATGATTGTTTATATTGATAATCAATATGCAAGTATTGCTATGCTTTACATTGTAAATCCCCATGATATTTTTTATTGATTATCTATATGCCAGTATTGCTACACTTGACATTATAAATCCTTATAATAGTTTATATTGATTATCTATATGACTGTATTGTTACACTTTACATTATAAATCCTAATGATGTCTTATATCGATAATCTATATGCCAGTGTTGCTACACTCTACATTATAAATCCTTATGATGGTTGATATTGATAATCTATATGCCGGTATTGCTATACATAAATCCTTATGATGGTTGATATTGATAATCTATATGCCAGTATTGCTTTACTTTACATTATAAATCATCATCATAGTTTATATTGAAAATATACATGCCAGTATTGCTACACTTTACATTATAAATCCTTACGATGATTGATATTGATAATCTACATGCCAGTATTGCTTCAGTTTACATTATAAATCATCATGATAGTTTATATTGATAATCAATATGCCAGTATTGCTATACTTTACATTGAAAATTCCCGTGATATTTTTTATTGATTATCTATATGCCAGTATTGCTACACTTGACATTATAAATCCTTATAATAGTTTATATTCATAGTTGAAGTGTTTCGTCAATATGGTAACTTGTACCCTCAATGGGTAGGAATGAATGACGATAGTAGGCTTCGTTCAAGGTGTCCGTAGAACATGGAGGTTAGAAGAAAAGAAACGCATCAAAAAATTGCTGATGGTTTTATTGTTAAACAAGTCGACGTTTCGGCCATCCATTTGAGGCCATCATCAGGACAACCAACATCCGAAAGTCTATAATATAAGACATCTTAAAAGACTAAGAAACATATACACGTAAGCTGCATTACAAGTTAGAAAAATTGTATAAATACCTGAATTTACAGCGTGTCTGAAGTTAAAAAGTTAAACATATGTAACTCAAAAAACGAAAGTGAACATTGCATAAGGCAATGTTCGTGAAAAACCCATGGTGAGGTTGTAAATTTGTTAAAAGAAACAGAGAAATTATGGTATGACCATGTTAAACAAAATGGTGGTGCAAACACATGTGCAACAAGTTGGCAAGGTGTAGCCTCAAGTTAGAACAATACAAACGAAATGTAACGGTGAGAAACGAGTTTACTCGAACGCAATCAATTTAAAGAAGCAATTCTTTTACAGATAACCGCGTATTTTGAAGCTAAATGACAAAAATCTGTTTTGTGGTTAACTGAGTTAATTTCAAGGTTGATATACATACTTTCCAAAAACAAACGTTTAAATTTATTGTCTTCAACGTGTAAAATGGTAGGTTGTTCAAGATTTAATTTATGTTTAAGGTTGAAACCATGTTCCACAATGGCGCTGTGATTGGGGTTGTTATTAAGTAGATGATATTTTTGTTGGTACATTCTTTTATGAAGATATTGACAAGTTTCGCCAATGTAAGTGGCAGGGCAATCTTTGCAATTAATTTTATAAACTACGTTACTATTTCTTTCTGTAGGTGTACGGGATTTAAGAGGAGTGAATAAAACTTTTAATGAGTTGGGGCTGATGAAAATCAATTTAATGGGTAAATCTCTAAATATATGACGTACGAAGTGAATAATGTTGTGATAAAACGGTAGAACTAAATATTGTGGGATGTCTAAAGTCATAGTGCTGATTTGATTGTCAGGTAAAGGAATGTTACTGTCAATAACCAAATCTAAGTTGTTATAAGAACGCTCATAAAACTTCCTAATCCTATTGTTGATGACATTAGTGATTAAGTTTTCAGGATAACCATTGGAAACTAAGGTGCTGAAGATATAAGTGAAATTCTTACTATGATAAATCGGATCCGAAAGACGCAGAACTCGGTCTGCTAAACTAATAATAACAGAGATTTTGTATTGTTTAGGAGAGTAATCTAAGAAGGTTAAATACCGTCCAGATGCAGTGGGTTTTCTGTACCAATCTAGTATGAATCTTGTGGGAGAACGTCTAATAGATATATCTAGAAATGTAATAGTATTATTGATTTCTGTCTCGAGTGTGAATTGAATGTTACAGTTAAATTTATTGAAAGTATTAAATATAGGTTGGATTTGATTTTCAGGGAGACAAACTAGTATGTCATCTAAATAACGGAAATAAAATAAAATATCAAAATTATCGGAGTTGAAAATGGAAGTTTCTAGATGCTGTAAAACAAGTTCTGCTAGTATAGGACTTATTTGTGATCCCATGGGAACACCTGATATCTGTAAGTAAAATGAAGAGTCAAATTGTAAATATGAAGATATCAGAATGAAATCTATGCATTGTAGGAAATCAGAAGCAGTGAAAACAGTACGTTTGGAAATATCTGGCCATTTATCTTTAAGGGTGGAACTAATCAATTCGTGTGGAATACTGGTGAACAATGAAATAACATCAAGTGAAATCAATTTATAGTTTGCCGGTGGGTGTAACGATTTAATTTTGTCTGCAAGTTGAAAGGAGTTTTCTAAGAAAAACGGGGAGGAATATTTTAAGGGGCCTAAAATGTTAGCTAAATATTTAGATATTTTACAGTTAGGTGTGTTGATGTTAGTAATGATGGGACGCAGGGGTATATTATCTTTATGAATCTTAGGTAAGGCATATAATTTAGGGCTAACCGCATTATTGATTTTAAGAGAATATTTGCATCTGGATGGTATTGACTTATTGTTAATTAAATCATCGATTAAAGTAATGTAGGAATTTTGGAAATTGCCAGTGGGATCTTTGGTTAATGGTTTATAAGTATTGGTGTCAGCAAGAAGTTCGGAAGTCTTATTGAAGTAGTCTGTCTTGTAAAGTATTACAGTAACATTACCTTTATCTGCCCTAGTAATTATTAATTCAGGATGAGATTTTATAAATTGTTTAGTGGATTTTATGTTGTTAAGTAAGATGACTTCAGAGCAGTGTAGTGAATTATTTAATTTTTTATATTGTATGTTAGTGATGTGTGAATTAAACACTTTTAAAATGTTTGTACGTATGTTGGATAAGATCTTTTGGTCTAAATGCTGAAGGCTGAATTCAATATTCTTAAGTGTGTCCAGTAAACTCGTTCTCATAACATTGTTATTATAAAAATTATCATAGTGGAACTTACTACCTAATGATAAAATGCAAGCTAGCGTTTCTTTTCTTCTAACCTCCATGTTCTACGGACACCTTGAACGAAGCCTACTATCGTCATTCATTCCTACCCATTGAGGGAATTAAGTTTATCTACAATAGTTTATATTGTTAATCTATATGGCAGGATTGCTACACTTTGCATAATAAATCCTCATGATAGTTTATACTGATAATCTACATGCCATTATTGCGACACTTTACATTATAGTTCCCTGTGATGTTTTCATTGATAATATATATGCCAGTATTGCTACACTTGACATTATAACTCCTTATGATAGTTTATATTGTTAATCTATATGGCAGTATTGCTACACTTTACATTATAAAACATCATGATTGTTTATATTGATAATCTTTATGAAAGTATTGCCACACTTTACATTATAAATCCTCATGATAGTTTATATTGATAATCTATATGCCAGTATTGATGGTTGATATTGATAATCTATATGCTGGTTTTGCTATACTGTACATTATAAATTCTCGTGATGTTTTTACTGATATTCTACATGCCAGTATTGCTTCATTTTACATTATAAATCATCATGATGGTTTATATTGATAATCAATATGCAATTATTGCTATGCTTTACATTGTAAATCCCCATGAAATTTTTTATTGATTATCTATATGCCAGTATTGCTACATTTGACATTATAAATCCTTATAATAGTTTATATTGTTTATCTATATGGCAGTATTGGTACACTTTACATAATAAATCCTCATGATAGTTTACACTGATAATCTACATGCCAGTATTGCTATACTTTACAATATAAATCAATGTGATGTTTTCATTGATAATGTATATGCCAGTATTGATTCATTTCACATTGTAAATCATCATGATAGTTGATATTAATATTCTATATGCCAGAATTGCTACACTTTACATTATAAATCCTTATGATGGTTGATATTGATAATCTATATGCCGGTTTTGCTACACTATACATTATAACTTCTCATGATAGTTTCTATTGATAATCTATCTGCCAGTATTTCTGCACTTTACATTATAAATCTCCGTGATGTTTTTTATTGATTATCTACAAGCTAGTATTGCTACACTTTACATTATAAATCCCTGTGATGTGTTCATTGATAATCTATATGCCAGTATTGCTACACTTTACATTATAAATCCTCATGATAGTTTATATTGATAATCTATATGCCAGAATTGCTACACTTTACATTATAAATCCTTATGATGGTTGATATTGATAATCTATATGCCGGTTTTGATATACTGTACATTATAAGTTCTTGTGATGTTTTTTATTGATAATCTACATGTCAGTATTGCTTCTCTTTACATTGTAAATCCCGTGATATGTTATATTCATAATCTATATACCAGTATTGCTACACTTTACATTATAAATCCTCATGATAGCTTATATTGATTATCTATATGACTGTATTGCTACACTTTACATTATAAATCCTAATGATGTCTTATATCGATAATCTATATGCCAGTATTGCTACACTTTACATTATAAATCCTCATGATAGTTTATATTGATAATCTATATGCCAGTGTTGCTACACTTTACATTATAATTCCTTATGATGGTTGATATTGATAATCTATTTGCCGGTATTGCTATACTGTACATTATATATTCTCGTGATGTTTTTTATTGACAATTCACATGCCAGTATTGCTTCACTTTACATTATAAATCATCATGATAGTTTATAATTATAATCTACATGCCAGTATTGCTACACTTTACGATATAAATCCCTGTGATATTTTCATTGATAATCTATATGCCAGTATTGCTACACTTTACATTATAAATCCTTATGATGGTTGATATTGATAGTCTATATGCCGGTTTTGCTATACTGTACATTATAAATTCTCATGATACTTTGTATTGATAATCTATATGCCAGTATTTCTGCACCTTACATTATAAATCTCCGTGATGTTTTTTATTGATAATCTACATGCCAGTATTGATTCATTTCACATTAAAAATCATCATGATAGTTGATATTAATAATCAACATGCCAGAATTGCTACACTTTACATTACAAATCCTCATGGTATTTTATATTGATAATCTATATGGCAGTATTGCTACACTTGACATTATGAATCTTAACGATAGTTTATATTGATAATCTATATGCCAGCATTGCTACGATTGACATTAAAAATCCTTACGATGTTTTATATAGATTATCCATATGTCAGTATTGCTACAATATACATTATAAATCCTCATGATGTATTATATTGATAATCTACGTGCTAGTATTGCTACCCTTTACATTATAAAACCTCATGATTGTTTATATTTATTATCTATATGCCAGTATTGCTGCTCTTTACATTATAAATCCTCATGAGAGTTTATATTGATAATCTGAGTGCCTGTGTTGCTACACTTTACATTATAACTCCTTACGATGGTCGATATTGATAATCTATATGCCGGTATTGCTATACTGTACATTATAAATTCTCGTGATGTTTCATATTGATAATCTACATGCCAGTATTTCTTCGCTTTACATTATAAAAACTCATGATAGATTATATTGATAATCTATATGCCAGTATTGCTACAATTGACATTAAAAATCCTCATAATGTTTTATATAGATTATCCATATTAAAGTATTGCTACACTATACATTATAAATCCTCATGATGTATTATATTGATAATCTACGTGCTAGTATTCAAAGGCTATTATAAAACCTCATGTTTGTTTATATTGATAATCTATATGCCAGTATTCCTACACTTTACATTATAAATCCTCATGATAGTTTATAATAATAATCTATATGCCAGTATTGATGGTTGATATTGATAATCTATATGCTGGTTTTGTTATACTGTACATTATAAATTCTCGTGATGTTTTTACTGATATTCTACATGCCAGTATTGCTTCATTTTACATTATAAATCATCATGATAGTTTATATTGAAAATCAATATGCAAGTATTGCTATGCTTTACATTGTAAATCCCCGTGATATTTTTTATTGATTATCTATATGCCAGTATTGCTACACTTGACATTATAAATCCTTATGATAGTTTCTTTTGTTAATCTATATGGCAGTATTGCTACACATTACTTTATAAAACATCATGATTGTTTATATTGATAATCTATATGCCAACATTGCTACACTTTACATTATAAATTCTCATGATAGTTTATATTGATAATCTATATAACATTATTGCTACACTTTTCATTATAAATCTTTACTGTGATTGACATTGATAATCTATATGCCGGTATTGATATACTGTACATTATAAATTCTCATGATAGTTTATATTGATAATCTATATGCCAGTATTGCTGCACTTTACATTATAAATCCCCGTGATGTTTTTTATTGATAATCTACATACCAGTATTGCTACACTTTACATTATAAATTCCTGTGATGTTTTCATTGATAATCTATATGCCAGTATTGCTACACTTGATATAATAAATCCCTATGATAGTTTATATTGCTAATCTGTTTGGCAGTATTGCTACACTATACATTATAAATCCTCATGATGTATTATATTGATAATCTACGTGGCAGCATTGCTACACGTTACATTATAAAACCTCATGATTGTTTATATTGATAATCTATATGCCAGTAATGCTACACTTTACATTATAAATCGTCATGATAGTTTATATTGATAATAATATGTTAGTATTGCTACACTTTACATTATAAATCCTTACGATGATTGATATTGATTATCTACATGCCAGTATTGCTTCAGTTTACATTATAAATCATCATGATAGTTTATATTGATAATCAATATGCCAGTATTGCTATACTTTACATTGTAAATCCCCGTGATATCTTTTATTGATTATCTACATGCCAGTATTGCTACACTTGACATTATAAATCTTTATAATAATTTATATTGTTAATCTATATGGCAGTATTGCTACACTTTGCATAATAAATCCTCATGATAGTTTATACTGATAATCTACCTGCCATTATTGCGACACTTTACATTATAATTAGCTGTGATGTTTCATTGATAATATATATGCCAGTATTGCTACAGTTGACATTATAAATCCTTTTGATAGTTTATATTGTTAATCTATATGGCAGTATTGCTACACTTTACATTATAAAACATCATGATTGTTTATATTGATAATCTATATGAAAGTATTGCCACACTTTACATTATAAATCCTTATGATTGTTTAAATTTATAATCCATATGCAGATATTGCTACACTTTACATTATAAATCCTCATGATAGTTTATATTGACCATCTATATGACAGTATTGCTACACTTTACATTATAAATCTACGTGATAGTTTATATTGACAATCTATATGGCAGTATTGCTACATTTGTCATTATAAATCCTTGTGATAGTTTATATTGTTAATCTATATGCCAGTATTGCTACACTTTACATTATAAAACCTCATGATTGTTTATATTGATAATCTATATGCCAGTATTGCTACACTTATCATTATAAATCCTTATTATGTATGATATTGATAATCTATATGCCGGTTTTGCTATACTGTACATTATAAATTCTCGTGATGTTTTTTATTGATAATCGACATGCCAGTATTGCTTCACTTTACATTATAAATCATCATGATAGTTTATAATTATAATCTACATGCCAGTATTGCTACACTTTACAATATAAATCCCTATGATATTTTCATTGATAATCTATATGCCAGTATTGCTACACTTTACATTATAAATCCTTATGATGGTTGATATTGATAGTCTATATGCCGGTTTTGCTATACTGTACATTATAAATTCTCATGATACTTTGTATTGATAATCTATATGCCAGTATTTCTGCACCTTACATTATAAATCTCCGTGATGTTTTTTATTGATAATCTACATGCCAGTATTGATTCATTTCACATTAAAAAACATCATGATAGTTGATATTAATAATCAACATGCCAGAATTGCTACACTTTACATTACAAATCCTCATGGTATTTTATATTGATAATCTATATGGCAGTATTTCTACACTTGACATTATGAATCTTAACGATAGTTTATATTGATAATCTATATGTCAGCATTGCTACAATTGACATTAAAAATCCTTACGATGTTTTATATAGATTATCCATATGTCAGTATTGCTACACTATGCATTATAAATCCTCATGATGTAATATATTGATAATCTACGTGCTAGTATTGCTACCCTTTACATTATAAAACCTCATGATTGTTTATATTTATAATCTATATGCCAGTATTGCTGCTCTTTACATTATAAATCCTCATGAGAGTTTATATTGATAATCTATGTGCCAGTATTGCTACACTTTACATTATAAATCCTTACGATGGTTGATATTGATAATCTATATGCCGATATTGCTATACTGTACATTATAAATTCTCATGATGTTTTTACTGATATTATACATGCCAGTATTGCTTCATTTTACATTATAAATCATCATGATAATTTATATTGATAATCAATATGCAAGTATTGCTATGCTTTACATTGTAAATCCCCGTGATATTTTTTATTGATTATCTATATGCCAGTATTGCTAGACTTGACATTATAAATCCTTATAATAGTTTATATTGTTAATCTATATGGCAGTATTGGTACACTTTACATAATAAATCCTCATGATAGTTTACAATGATAATCTACATGCCAGTATTGCTATACTTTACAATATAAATCAATGTGATGTTTTCATTGATAATGTATATGCCAGTATTGATTCATTTCACATTATGAAAGTTGATGTTAATATTCTATATGACAGAATTGCTACACTTTACATTATAAATCCTTATGATGGTTGATATTGATAATCTATGTGCCGGTTTTGCTATAATATACATTATAACTTCTCATGATAGTTTATATTGATAATCTATCTGCCAGTATTTCTGCACTTTACATTATAAATCTCCGTGATGTTTTTTATTGATTATCTACAAGCCAGTATTGCTACACTTTACATTATATATCCCTGTGATGTGTTCATTGATAATCTATATGCCAGTATTGCTACACTTTACATTATAAATCCTCATGATAGTTTATATTGATAATCTATATGCCAGTATTGCTACACTTTACATTATAAATCCTTATGATGGTTGATATTGATAATGTATATGCCGGTTTTGCTATACTGTACATTATAAATTCTTGTGATGTTTTTTATTGATAATCTACATGGCAGTATTACTTCTCTTTACATTATAAATCCCGTGATAATTTATATTCATAATCAATATGCCAGTATTGCTACACTTTACATTATAAATCATCATGATAGTTTATATTGATTATCTATATGACTGTATTGCTACACTTTACATTATAAATCCTAATGATGTCTTATATCGATAATCTATATGCCAGTATTGCTACACTTTACATTATAAATCCTCATGATAGTTTATATTGATAATCTATATGCCAGTATTGCTACACTTTACATTATAAATCCTTATGATGGTTGATATTGATAATCTATATGCCGGTATTGCTATACTGTACATTATAAATTCTCGTGATGTTTTTTATTGACAATCCACATGCCAGTATTGCTTCACTTTACTTTATAAATCATCATGATAGTTTTTATTGATAATCTTCATGCCAGTATTGTTACACTTTACAATATAAATCGCTGTGATGTTTTCACAGATAATCTATATGCCAGTATCGCTACACTTTACATTATAAAACCACAAGATAGTTTATATTGATAATATATATCTCAGTATTGCTACACTTCACATTATAACTCCTTATGATGGTTGATATTGATAATGTATATGCCGGTTTTGCTATATTGTACATGATAAATTCTTGTGATGTTTTTTATTGATAATCTACATGGCAGTATTGCTTCCCTTTACATTATAAACCATCATGATAGTCTATATTGATAATCTACATGCCAGTATTGCTACACTTTACATTATAAATCCCTGTGATGTTTTAATTGATAATCTATATGCCAGTATTGCTACACTTGACATTATAAATCCTTATGATAGTTTATATTGTTAATCTATATGCCAGTATTGCTACACTTTACAATATAAAACCTCATGATTGTTTATATTGATAATCTATATGCCAGTATTGCTACACTTAACATTATAAATCCTTATGGTGGTTGATATTGATAATCTATAAGCCGGTATTGCTATACTGTACATTATAAATTCTCGTGATGTTTTTTATTGATAATCTACATGGCAGTATTGCTTCTCTTTACATTATAAATCCCGTGATATTTTATATTCATAATCTATATGCCAGTATTGCTACACTTTACATTATAAATCCTCATGATAGTTTATATTGATTATCTATATGACTGTATTGCTACACTTTACATTATAAATCCTAATGATGTCTTATATCGATAATCTAAATGCCAGTATTGCTACAGTTTACATTATAAATCCACATGATAGTTTATATTCATAATATATATGCCAGTATTGCTAAACTTTACATTATAAATCCTTATGATGGTTGATATATAAAATCTATATGCCGGTTTTGCTATAATGTACATTATAAATTCTCGTGATGTTTTTTATTGAAAATCCACATGCCAGTATTGCTTCACTTTACTTTATAAATCATCATGATAGTTTTTATTGATAATCTACATGCCAGTATTGTTGCACTTTACAATATAAATCGCTGTGATGTTTTCATTGATAATTTATATGCCAGTATTGCTACACTTTACATTATAAATCCACAAGATAGTTTATATTGATAATATATATCGCAGTATTGCTACACTTCACATTATAACTCCTTATGATGGTTGATATTGATAATGTATATGCCGGTTTTGCTATATAGTACATGATAAATTCTTGTGATGTTTTTTATTGATAATCTAAATGGCAGTATTGCTTCTCTTTACATTATAAACCATCATGATAGTCTATAATGATAATCTACATGCCAGTATTGCTACACTTTACATTATAAATCCCTGTGATGTTTTAATTGATAATCTATATGAGAGTATTGCCACACTTGACATTATAAATCATTATGATAGTTTCTTTTGTTAATCTATATGGCAGTATTGCTACACATTACATTATAAAACATCATGATTGTTTATATTGATAATCTATATGCCAGCATTGCTACACTTTACATTATAAATTCTCATGATAGTTTATATTGATAATCTATATAACAGTATTGCTACACTTTTCATTATAAATCTTTACTGTGATTGACATTGATAATCTATATGCCGGTATTGCTATACTGTACATTATAAATTCTCATGATAGTTTATATTGATAATCTATATGCCAGTATTGCTGCACTTTACATTATAAATCCCCGTGATGTTTTTTATTGATAATCTACATACCAGTATTGCTACACTTTACATTATAAATCCCTGTGATGTTTTCATTGATAATCTATATGCCAGTATTGCTACACTTGACATAATAAATCCCTATGATAGTTTAGATTGTTAATCTGTTTGGCAGTATTGCTACACTATACATTATAAATCCTCATGATGTATTATATTGATAATCTACGTTCCAGTATTGCTACACGTTACATTATAAAACCTCATGATTTTTTATATTGATAATCTATATGCCAGTAGTGCTATACTTTACATTATAAATCCTCATGATAGTTTATATTGATAATCATGTGCCAGTATTGCTACACTTTACATTATAAATCCTTATGATGGTTGATATTGATAGTCTATATGCCGGTTTTGCTATACTGTACATTATAAATTCTCATGATAGTTTCTATTGATAATCTATCTGCCAGTATTTCTGCACTTTACATTATAAATCTCCGTGATGTTTTTTATTGATTATCTACAAGCCAGTATTGCTACACTTTACATTATAAATCGCTGTGATGTGTTCATTGATAATCTACATGCCAGTATTGCTACACTTTACATTATAAATCCTCATGATAGTTTATATTGATAATCTATATGCCAGTATTGCTACACTTTACATTATAAATCCTTATGATGGTTGATATTGATAATCTATATGCCGGTATTGCTATACTGTACATTATAAATTCTCATGATAATTTATATTGATAATCTATATGCCAGTACTGCTGCACTTTACATTATAAATCCCCGTGATGTTTTTTATTGATAATCTACATACCAGTATTGCTACACTATACATTATAAATTCCTGTGATGTTTTCATTGATAATTTATATGCCAGTATTGCTACACTTTACATTATAAATCCACAAGATAGTTTATATTGATAATATATATCGCAGTATTGCTACACTTCACATTATAACTCCTTATGATGGTTGATATTGATAATGTATATGCCGGTTTTGCTATATAGTACATGATAAATTCTTGTGATGTTTTTTATTGATAATCTAAATGGCAGTATTGCTTCTCTTTACATTATAAACCATCATGATAGTCTATAATGATAATCTACATGCCAGTATTGCTACACTTTACATTATAAATCCCTGTGATGTTTTAATTGATAATCTATATGAGAGTATTGCCACACTTGACATTATAAATCATTATGATAGTTTCTTTTGTTAATCTATATGGCAGTATTGCTACACATTACATTATAAAACATCATGATTGTTTATATTGATAATCTATATGCCAGCATTGCTACACTTTACATTATAAATTCTCATGATAGTTTATATTGATAATCTATATAACAGTATTGCTACACTTTTCATTATAAATCTTTACTGTGATTGACATTGATAATCTATATGCCGGTATGGCTATACTGTACATTATAAATTCTCATGATAGTTTATATTGATAATCTATATGCCAGTATTGCTGCACTTTACATTATAAATCCCCGTGATGTTTTTTATTGATAATCTACATACCAGTATTGCTACACTTTACATTATAAATCCCTGTGATGTTTTCATTGATAATCTATATGCCAGTATTGCTACACTTGACATAATAAATCCCTATGATAGTTTAGATTGTTAATCTGTTTGGCAGTATTGCTACACTATACATTATAAATCCTCATGATGTATTATATTGATAATCTACGTTCCAGTATTGCTACACGTTACATTATAAAACCTCATGATTTTTTATATTGATAATCTATATGCCAGTAGTGCTATACTTTACATTATAAATCCTCATGATAGTTTATATTGATAATCATGTGCCAGTATTGCTACACTTTACATTATAAATCCTTATGATGGTTGATATTGATAGTCTATATGCCGGTTTTGCTATACTGTACATTATAAATTCTCATGATAGTTTCTATTGATAATCTATCTGCCAGTATTTCTGCACTTTACATTATAAATCTCCGTGATGTTTTTTATTGATTATCTACAAGCCAGTATTGCTACACTTTACATTATAAATCGCTGTGATGTGTTCATTGATAATCTACATGCCAGTATTGCTACACTTTACATTATAAATCCTCATGATAGTTTATATTGATAATCTATATGCCAGTATTGCTACACTTTACATTATAAATCCTTATGATGGTTGATATTGATAATCTATATGCCGGTATTGCTATACTGTACATTATAAATTCTCATGATAATTTATATTGATAATCTATATGCCAGTACTGCTGCACTTTACATTATAAATCCCCGTGATGTTTTTTATTGATAATCTACATACCAGTATTGCTACACTATACATTATAAATTCCTGTGATGTTTTCATTGATAATCTATATGCCAGTATTGCTACACTTGATATAATAAATCCCTATGATAGTTTATATTGCTAATCTGTTTGGCAGTATTGCTACACTATACATTATGAATCCTCATTATGTATTATATTGATATTCTACGTGCCAGTATTGCTACACGTTACATTATAAAAGCTCATGATTGTTTATATTGATAATCTATATGCCAGTAGTGCTACACTTTACATTATAAATCCTCATGATAGTTTATATTGATAATCATATTCCAGTATGGCTACACTTTACATTATAAATCCTTATGATGGTTGATATTGATAATCTATATGCCGGTTTAGCAATACTGTACATTATAAATTCTCGTGATGTTTTTTTATTGGTAATCTAAATGCCAGTATTGCTTCACTTTACATTATAAATCCTAATGATGTCTTATATCGATAATCTATATGCCAGTAGTGCTACACTTTACATTATAAATCTTCATGATAGTTTATATTGATAATCATATGCCAGTATTGCTACACATTACATTATAAATCCTTATGATGGTTGATATTGATAATCTATATGCCGGTTTAGCAATACTGTACATTATAAATTCTCGTGATGTTTTTATTGGTAATCTACATGCCAGTATTGCTTCACCTTACATTATAAATCATCATGATAGTTTATATTGAAAATCTACATGCCAGTATTACTACACTTTACATTATAAATCATTACGATGATTGATATTGATTATTTACATGCCAGTATTGCATCAGTTTACATTATAAATCATCATGATAGTTTATATTGATAATCAAAATACCAGTATTGCTATACTTTACATTGTAAATCCCCGTGATATTTTTTATTGATTATCTATATGCCAGTATTGCTACACTTGACATTATAAATCCTTATAATAGTTTATACTGTTAATCTATATGGCAGTATTGCTACACTTTGCATAATAAATCCTCATGATAGTTTATACTGATAATATACATGCCATTATTGCGACACTTTACATTATAATTTAGTGTGATGTTTCATTGATAATATATGTGCCAGTATTGCTACAGTTGACATTATAAATCCTTATGATATTTTATATTGTTAATCTATATGGCAGTATTGCTACACTTTACATTATAAAACATCATGATTGTTTATATTGATAATCTATATGAAAGTATTGCCACACTTTACATTATAAATCCTTATGATTGTTTAAATTTATAATCCATATGCAGGTATTGCTACACTTTACATTATAAATCCTCATGATAGTTTATATTGAAAATCCATATGACAGTATTGCTACACTTTACATTATAAATCCACGTGATAGTTTAAATTGACAATCTATATGGCAGAATTGCTACATTTGACATTATAACTCCTTATGATAGTTTATATTGTTAATCTATATGCCAGTATTGCTACACTTTACATTATAAAACCTCATGATTGTTTATATTGATAATCTATATGCCAGTATTGCTACACTTTACATTATAACTCCTTATAATGGTTGATATTGATAATCTATATGCCGGTTTTGCTATACTGTACATTATAAATTCTCGTGATGTTTTTTATTGATAACCTACATGCCAGTATTGCTTCACTTTACATTATAAATCATCATGATAGTTTATATTTATAATCTACATGCCAGTATTGCTACACTTTACAATATAAATCCCTGTGATATTTACATTGATAATCTATATACCAGTATTGCTACACTTTACATTATAAATCCTTATGATGGTTGATATTGATAGTCTATATGCCGGTTTTGCTATACTGTACATTATACATTCTCATGATACTTTGTATTGATAATCTATATGCCAGTATTTCTGCACCTTACATTATAAATCTCCGTGATGTTTGTTATTGATAATCTACATGCCAGTATTGATTCATTTCACATTAAAAATCATCATGATAGTTGATATTAATAATCAACATGCCAGAATTGCTACACTTTATATTACAAATCCTCATGGTATTTTATATTGATAATCTATATGGCAGTATTGCTACACTTGACATTATAAATCTTTACGATAGTTTATATTGATAATCTATATGCCAGCATTATTAAATTGACATTAAAAATCCTTATGATGTTTTATATAGATTATCCATATGTCAGTATTGCTACACTATGCATTATAAATCCTCATGATGTATTATATTGATAATCTACGTGCCAGTATTGCTAAACTTTACATTATAAAACCTCATGATTGTTTATATTGATAATCTATATGCCAGTATTCCTACACTTTACATTATAAATCCTCATGATAGTTTATATTAATAATCTATATGCCAGTATTGATGGTTGATATTGATAATCTATATGCTGGTTTTGCTATACTGTACATTATAAATTCTCGTGATGTTTTTATTGATATTCTGCATGCCAGTATTGCTTCATTTTACATTATAAATCATCATGATTGTTTATATTGATAATCAATATGCAAGTATTGCTATGCTTTACATTGTAAATCCCCATGATATTTTTTATTGATTATCTATATGCCAGTATTGCTACACTTGACATTATAAATCCTTATAATAGTTTATATTGATTATCTATATGACTGTATTGTTACACTTTACATTATAAATCCTAATGATGTCTTATATCGATAATCTATATGCCAGTGTTGCTACACTTTACATTATAAATCCTTATGATGGTTGATATTGATAATCTATATGCCGGTATTGCTATACATAAATCCTTATGATGGTTGATATTGATAATCTATATGCCAGTATTGCTTTACTTTACATTATAAATCATCATCATAGTTTATATTGAAAATATACATGCCAGTATTGCTACACTTTACATTATAAATCCTTACGATGATTGATATTGATAATCTACATGCCAGTATTGCTTCAGTTTACATTATAAATCATCATGATAGTTTATATTGATAATCAATATGCCAGTATTGCTATACTTTACATTGAAAATTCCCGTGATATTTTTTTATTGATTATCTATATGCCAGTATTGCTACACTTGACATTATAAATCCTTATAATAGTTTATATTCATAGTTGAAGTGTTTCGTCAATATGGTAACTTGTACCCTCAATGGGTAGGAATGAATGACGATAGTAGGCTTCGTTCAAGGTGTCCGTAGAACATGGAGGTTAGAAGAAAAGAAACGCATCAAAAAATTGCTGATGGTTTTATTGTTAAACAAGTCGACGTTTCGGCCATCCATTTGAGGCCATCATCAGGACAACCAACATCCGAAAGTCTATAATATAAGACATCTTAAAAGACTAAGAAACATATACACGTAAGCTGCATTACAAGTTAGAAAAATTGTATAAATACCTGAATTTACAGCGTGTCTGAAGTTAAAAAGTTAAACATATGTAACTCAAAAAACGAAAGTGAACATTGCATAAGGCAATGTTCGTGAAAAACCCATGGTGAGGTTGTAAATTTGTTAAAAGAAACAGAGAAATTATGGTATGACCATGTTAAACAAAATGGTGGTGCAAACACATGTGCAACAAGTTGGCAAGGTGTAGCCTCAAGTTAGAACAATACAAACGAAATGTAACGGTGAGAAACGAGTTTACTCGAACGCAATCAATTTAAAGAAGCAATTCTTTTACAGATAACCGCGTATTTTGAAGCTAAATGACAAAAATCTGTTTTGTGGTTAACTGAGTTAATTTCAAGGTTGATATACATACTTTCCAAAAACAAACGTTTAAATTTATTGTCTTCAACGTGTAAAATGGTAGGTTGTTCAAGATTTAATTTATGTTTAAGGTTGAAACCATGTTCCACAATGGCGCTGTGATTGGGGTTGTTATTAAGTAGATGATATTTTTGTTGGTACATTCTTTTATGAAGATATTGACAAGTTTCGCCAATGTAAGTGGCAGGGCAATCTTTGCAATTAATTTTATAAACTACGTTACTATTTCTTTCTGTAGGTGTACGGGATTTAAGAGGAGTGAATAAAACTTTTAATGAGTTGGGGCTGATGAAAATCAATTTAATGGGTAAATCTCTAAATATATGACGTACGAAGTGAATAATGTTGTGATAAAACGGTAGAACTAAATATTGTGGGATGTCTAAAGTCATAGTGCTGATTTGATTGTCAGGTAAAGGAATGTTACTGTCAATAACCAAATCTAAGTTGTTATAAGAACGCTCATAAAACTTCCTAATCCTATTGTTGATGACATTAGTGATTAAGTTTTCAGGATAACCATTGGAAACTAAGGTGCTGAAGATATAAGTGAAATTCTTACTATGATAAATCGGATCCGAAAGACGCAGAACTCGGTCTGCTAAACTAATAATAACAGAGATTTTGTATTGTTTAGGAGAGTAATCTAAGAAGGTTAAATACCGTCCAGATGCAGTGGGTTTTCTGTACCAATCTAGTATGAATCTTGTGGGAGAACGTCTAATAGATATATCTAGAAATGTAATAGTATTATTGATTTCTGTCTCGAGTGTGAATTGAATGTTACAGTTAAATTTATTGAAAGTATTAAATATAGGTTGGATTTGATTTTCAGGGAGACAAACTAGTATGTCATCTAAATAACGGAAATAAAATAAAATATCAAAATTATCGGAGTTGAAAATGGAAGTTTCTAGATGCTGTAAAACAAGTTCTGCTAGTATAGGACTTATTTGTGATCCCATGGGAACACCTGATATCTGTAAGTAAAATGAAGAGTCAAATTGTAAATATGAAGATATCAGAATGAAATCTATGCATTGTAGGAAATCAGAAGCAGTGAAAACAGTACGTTTGGAAATATCTGGCCATTTATCTTTAAGGGTGGAACTAATCAATTCGTGTGGAATACTGGTGAACAATGAAATAACATCAAGTGAAATCAATTTATAGTTTGCCGGTGGGTGTAACGATTTAATTTTGTCTGCAAGTTGAAAGGAGTTTTCTAAGAAAAACGGGGAGGAATATTTTAAGGGGCCTAAAATGTTAGCTAAATATTTAGATATTTTACAGTTAGGTGTGTTGATGTTAGTAATGATGGGACGCAGGGGTATATTATCTTTATGAATCTTAGGTAAGGCATATAATTTAGGGCTAACCGCATTATTGATTTTAAGAGAATATTTGCATCTGGATGGTATTGACTTATTGTTAATTAAATCATCGATTAAAGTAATGTAGGAATTTTGGAAATTGCCAGTGGGATCTTTGGTTAATGGTTTATAAGTATTGGTGTCAGCAAGAAGTTCGGAAGTCTTATTGAAGTAGTCTGTCTTGTAAAGTATTACAGTAACATTACCTTTATCTGCCCTAGTAATTATTAATTCAGGATGAGATTTTATAAATTGTTTAGTGGATTTTATGTTGTTAAGTAAGATGACTTCAGAGCAGTGTAGTGAATTATTTAATTTTTTATATTGTATGTTAGTGATGTGTGAATTAAACACTTTTAAAATGTTTGTACGTATGTTGGATAAGATCTTTTGGTCTAAATGCTGAAGGCTGAATTCAATATTCTTAAGTGTGTCCAGTAAACTCGTTCTCATAACATTGTTATTATAAAAATTATCATAGTGGAACTTACTACCTAATGATAAAATGCAAGCTAGCGTTTCTTTTCTTCTAACCTCCATGTTCTACGGACACCTTGAACGAAGCCTACTATCGTCATTCATTCCTACCCATTGAGGGAATTAAGTTTATCTACAATAGTTTATATTGTTAATCTATATGGCAGGATTGCTACACTTTGCATAATAAATCCTCATGATAGTTTATACTGATAATCTACATGCCATTATTGCGACACTTTACATTATAGTTCCCTGTGATGTTTTCATTGATAATATATATGCCAGTATTGCTACACTTGACATTATAACTCCTTATGATAGTTTATATTGTTAATCTATATGGCAGTATTGCTACACTTTACATTATAAAACATCATGATTGTTTATATTGATAATCTTTATGAAAGTATTGCCACACTTTACATTATAAATCCTCATGATAGTTTATATTGATAATCTATATGCCAGTATTGATGGTTGATATTGATAATCTATATGCTGGTTTTGCTATACTGTACATTATAAATTCTCGTGATGTTTTTACTGATATTCTACATGCCAGTATTGCTTCATTTTACATTATAAATCATCATGATGGTTTATATTGATAATCAATATGCAATTATTGCTATGCTTTACATTGTAAATCCCCATGAAATTTTTTATTGATTATCTATATGCCAGTATTGCTACATTTGACATTATAAATCCTTATAATAGTTTATATTGTTTATCTATATGGCAGTATTGGTACACTTTACATAATAAATCCTCATGATAGTTTACACTGATAATCTACATGCCAGTATTGCTATACTTTACAATATAAATCAATGTGATGTTTTCATTGATAATGTATATGCCAGTATTGATTCATTTCACATTGTAAATCATCATGATAGTTGATATTAATATTCTATATGCCAGAATTGCTACACTTTACATTATAAATCCTTATGATGGTTGATATTGATAATCTATATGCCGGTTTTGCTATACTATACATTATAACTTCTCATGATAGTTTCTATTGATAATCTATCTGCCAGTATTTCTGCACTTTACATTATAAATCTCCGTGATGTTTTTTATTGATTATCTACAAGCTAGTATTGCTACACTTTACATTATAAATCCCTGTGATGTGTTCATTGATAATCTATATGCCAGTATTGCTACACTTTACATTATAAATCCTCATGATAGTTTATATTGATAATCTATATGCCAGAATTGCTACACTTTACATTATAAATCCTTATGATGGTTGATATTGATAATCTATATGCCGGTTTTGATATACTGTACATTATAAGTTCTTGTGATGTTTTTTATTGATAATCTACATGGCAGTATTGCTTCTCTTTACATTGTAAATCCCGTGATATTTTATATTCATAATCTATATGCCAGTATTGCTACACTTTACATTAGAAATCCTCATGATAGCTTATATTGATTATCTATATGACTGTATTGCTACACTTTACATTATAAATCCTAATGATGTCTTATATCGATAATCTATATGCCAGTATTGCTACACTTTACATTATAAATCCTCATGATAGTTTATATTGATAATCTATATGCCAGTGTTGCTACACTTTACATTATAATTCCTTATGGTGGTTGATATTGATAATCTATTTGCCGGTATTGCTATACTGTACATTATAAATTCTCGTGATGTTTTTTATTGACAATTCACATGCCAGTATTGCTTCACTTTACATTATAAATCATCATGATAGTTTATAATTATAATCTACATGCCAGTATTGCTACACTTTACGATATAAATCCCTGTGATATTTTCATTGATAATCTATATGCCAGTATTGCTACACTTTACATTATAAATCCTTATGATGGTTGATATTGATAGTCTATATGCCGGTTTTGCTATACTGTACATTATAAATTCTCATGATACTTTGTATTGATAATCTATATGCCAGTATTTCTGCACCTTACATTATAAATCTCCGTGATGTTTTTTATTGATAATCTACATTCCAGTATTGATTCATTTCACATTAAAAATCATCATGATAGTTGATATTAATAATCAACATGCCAGAATTGCTACACTTTACATTACAAATCCTCATGGTATTTTATATTGATAATCTATTTGGCAGTATTGCTACACTTGACATTATGAATCTTAACGATAGTTTATATTGATAATCTATATGCCAGCATTGCTACGATTGACATTAAAAATCCTTACGATGTTTTAAATAGATTATCCATATGTCAGTATTGCTACAATATACATTATAAATCCTCATGATGTATTATATTGATAATCTACGTGCTAGTATTGCTACCCTTTACATTATAAAACCTCATGATTGTTTATATTTATTATCTATATGCCAGTATTGCTGCTCTTTACATTATAAATCCTCATGAGAGTTTATATTGATAATCTATGTGCCAGTATTGCTACACTTTACATTATAAATCCTTACGATGGTTGATATTGATAATCTATATGCCGATATTGCTATACTGTACATTATAAATTCTCATGATGTTTTTACTGATATTATACATGCCAGTATTGCTTCATTTTACATTATAAATCATCATGATAATTTATATTGATAATCAATATGCAAGTATTGCTATGCTTTACATTGTAAATCCCCGTGATATTTTTTATTGATTATCTATATGCCAGTATTGCTAGACTTGACATTATAAATCCTTATAATAGTTTATATTGTTAATCTATATGGCAGTATTGGTACACTTTACATAATAAATCCTCATGATAGTTTACAATGATAATCTACATGCCAGTATTGCTATACTTTACAATATAAATCAATGTGATGTTTTCATTGATAATGTATATGCCAGTATTGATTCATTTCACATTATGAAAGTTGATGTTAATATTCTATATGACAGAATTGCTACACTTTACATTATAAATCCTTATGATGGTTGATATTGATAATCTATGTGCCGGTTTTGCTATAATATACATTATAACTTCTCATGATAGTTTATATTGATAATCTATCTGCCAGTATTTCTGAACTTTACATTATAAATCTCCGTGATGTTTTTTATTGATTATCTACAAGCCAGTATTGCTACACTTTACATTATATATCCCTGTGATGTGTTCATTGATAATCTATATGCCAGTATTGCTACACTTTACATTATAAATCCTCATGATAGTTTATACTGATAATCTATATGCCAGTATTGCTACTGTTTAGACGACAGCCGATTAACAGGAACGAACGGGCGAGAGTGGCTTTGGGTTTGGCCGGAGAGGGGAGGTCACTACCCAGCTGCAAGTCGCAGAACGTATTTTTGCTTTGCTTAAAAAAGGACTTGATTTTGATTTGTAAATTTTCGGTTAAATATTTTATGTTAGAAATATTTTGGTATATATATATATTTGGTTTCGTATACAATTACGAATTCGTTAGTTTCGCAAAGGCATTTATTGTGTGTATCGCGGTGTTGGTGAGAGTGGTGGACCAAGCCTACCAAGGTCCAGAGACGGATTCGCCCAGCAGCCTTTTCCGGATAAAAAAAGGTAAGTGACCGCCTTATTATCGGCCAATCACAGAGCTGCTCTCTCCAACCGTTCAAATTTCAATACAGTCCACTAACATCGAAATTAAATTTAAAGTATTTGTACGAGATAGGCGGGTTACTGTTCGTCAAACTCGTGACGACGGCCCTGTGCTATCATAATTTGGTCCTTCGAGCCGGATTTAACTTCCTGCACTGCCAACTAATAGATAGACACGCTTCTTAGTCAAATTCGTGACTCCAGCCCTGTACTATCAAAATTGTTGGTTCTTGCTTGTGTAGTTTCGTGCAAATACCGGCTCATCGTGTCGTTCGGTGCTGTTCGTTGCACAATAGATTGGTTTATTGACCTTTGAGTTGTCACTGGCTCTAGTACAACCGGTGATACAGAATCGCTGTGCTGGTTGCATTATTGTTATTGTTCTTAAAAGTAATTATCTGATACAATGCCGGTCATAGATGACTTGAACTTTCTGGCAAAGAGCTTGATGGAGAAGCTAGTGCGTTTAGAAGAAGTCGCGGTACGGGTTGAGCAAGGTCCGCAGAATAAAAAGGATTTAGCGTTGTTTAGGGCTATGTCGGAAGGGATGGACGAAACATCCGAACGATATCATGAAACTGTTATGAAAATTGCTGCCTACAACGCGAAGCAGACACCGCGTATCGAGGAGGATTGGCAAGACGAGATTGTACAATTCGAAACTCTCTTTTATAATGCCAAGGCAATTGCTAGCATAGCATTTCCAGACTCTGACAAATTAAACATTAGTCTGACACCAGGTCAAACTATGCACGCAAATCCATCACATGTTCATGGCGTTTCCTTACCTAAATTAAGGCTTGTTGAATTTAGTGGAGAGGTAAAATCGTGGAACAATTTCTCGGATTTATACCTGGCAACGGTGCACAATAATACGCAATTGTCGGATGTTCAGAAACATATGTATCTTCGGTCGGTCGTAAAAGGTGACGCGCTATCCTTGATATCGTCCTTACCTCTGACGGCAGATAATTATCAAGTCGCGTGGAATACGCTTCAAACTCGCTATAATAATACGACCCTGTTGACAAATGCCTATCTCGAGGCACTGTTCGGGGTTCCAAATGCAACTCGCCAACCACAATCCACACTGGCACTCGCGACGTCTCTTGCAGAGTACCTAGGGGCGCTGCAAGCGTTGGGCCACACAGTGGAAGGGTGGGCGGTACCGCTGATCTTCATATTCAGCAACAAGTTAAATGTTACTTTGAGAGAACATTGGGAAAAGTATGTCGTTGATCACCCTATGCCTACGCTAAAACAGTTCATAAGTTTCTTAAATGAAGAAGCTAGAATCATGGAAGCTGTCCAAGCTAGTGGTACTACGTTTGGACAAGTAATTCCAAAGAAATCCTTTGCTTCAAACACCGAAAAGGGACACAAGTCAATGCGAGCATCAAATACATTTGTTGTAAACACCGATGCAGAATCAGAACCGCGGTGCGCTGCGTGCGAAGGTAAACATTGGTTAGGTCAATGCGGTAACTTCCGAACAAGAACGGTGAACGATCGGTTGCAATTTGCCAAAGCGAATCGGTTGTGTTTAAACTGTTTAATGTCAGGTCACTTCCTAAGAGACTGTGCGAAAGGGAATGCTTGTAAACATTGCTCCTCCGCGCATCATTCGTTATTGCATTTCGGCAATAAATCAACCGTGCACGGATCCGCTAAGTTGCAGTCAGTCGCCACGACGTCCAAGGGGGAACCAGTTAAAACTAGTTCAATTGACGACAAACATACGGAACAGTCAGTCGATACTCTGCAAACAACCGCGTCGAGTTCAACGGTGACAATCTTACTAGCAACCGCGCAAACTTACATTCAAGATCACAAAGGTGATTATCAATCTGTAAAGATTCTGATTGACAGCGCCAGTCAAGGAACGTTTATTACAAATTCGTGTGTTAAACGGTTAGGCTTGCGTACCCAGAGTACAGCAGTACCTGTATTCGGCATGGCTCAGACTGCACTAGGGGTAGCAAAAGAGGCTGTAAAATGTTGGTTTCAACCAATAGATGGAATAGAACTTCAAGTCGAGGCATTAGTTGTTGATAACATAACAAACTGTCCTTCCATATCGGTGCGTCCCCGGAATTGGGATCATTTGCAAGGACTAAAGTTAGCTGACCCAACTTATTTCCGATCAGAACCAGTAGATATCTTACTTGGAGCCGAATGGTTTGCTTCGGTGATGCTAGGTAATACTATCGCCGGCCCAGAGGGGGCACCAAGTGCTATTGAAAGTATTTGGGGCTATTGTTTGATCGGTCGCATAAGTAGGCAACCAACAGCGGTGCACACTCTTTGTACGACAGTACAGGGACAACTAGAGAATCTGATTCGCAGATTCTGGGAGGTTGAAGAACCACCGTCCACAACAGCGCTAAGTGAGGAGGACCAAGAGTGCGAAACTCACTTCCAGTCGACAGTGGCTCGTTTATCCAATGGAAAATACGTTGTGGAATTGCCATTCAAATCTACGGCGCCTCCTCTTGGCGAGAGTCGCGAACCCGCGTTGCGTAGATTTCAACTGCTTGAACGTAGGCTCTCCAAGAACCCGCAACTAAGAGAACATTACGATGCATTTATGCAGGATTATATAGCTCAAGAACATATGGTACTCGCGTCACCGAAATTGTCGTGTGTTAGTCGGTCCTATTTCCTACCACATCATTGCATATTTCGGGACAATAAACACTTCACAAAGTTTCGTGTCGTCTTTGATGCATCCATGACATCGCAAAATGGTCCATCATTGAACCAAGTACTGCTTACAGGTCCGAAACTGCAAGCAGACATTGTAAAACTATTGGTTAGTTTTAGAAAGCACGAAATAGTGCTAGTCGCTGACATTCGGCAAATGTATCGAAACATTAAAGTCAGTGAGAAACACCAAGATTATCAGAGAATCTTTTGGAGATTTGCGCCGGAAGAACCGTTACTGGAGTATTGCTTGACCACTGTGACATATGGCGTATCGGCGTCACCGTTTCTGGCCATTCGTACCCTCCAGCAACTAGTTTCGGATGAAGGGACAAACTTCAAACAAGCTTCGCAGGTCATCCTGTCAAACACATACATGGATGATATTGTAACTTCAGTACCCACAGTGGATGAAGCACTAAAACTGCGACGAGATCTCTCAGAGTTGCTAGGTCGCGGAAACTTTGAGCTCAGAAAATGGATGAGCAATCGCACAGAGGTGTTGGAATCAGTTCCTCCAGAACACTGTGCTGTATCGGCAGAGACACTAGGTTTCGAAAGTGAGTCGGAACCTTCTGCGAAAATCCTTGGATTGGTGTGGAATCCAGGCTCTGATTGTTTTTCGTATAACGTCTGCCTGACTACCACCCCTATATCAAAACGTACTATCCTATCAGACATTACTAGACTTTTTGATCCTGTAGGATTTATCAGTCCAGTAACCTTCTTCGGCAAGTGTCTTATTCAGCATCTATGGCACATCGGTCTAGATTGGGATGAACGGCCTCCCGTAGAAGTTTGTGAGAAATGGACACGATTTCGTCAAGAGCTGTTAGCTCTAAAGTCATTTAAACTCTCGAGATGCTTAAATGTAGATAACGCGATTCGACTAGAATTGCACGGTTTCGCTGATAGTTCTGAAAAGGGCTATTGTGGGGTAGTTTATCTTAGAGCTGATCACACGGATGCCAAAGTAACATTGTCATTGTTAGTAGCCAAAACGAAGGTCGCTCCGATAAAGAAGATATCCTTACCTCGATTAGAACTTTGTGCTGTAGTACTGGTCTCCAAACTGATTCATAATGTTACGCAGCATTTAGAGCTGCAAGGCAAACTAGCTGCGAGCATCGTGTGGACGGATTCTATGATCGCACTGAACTGGCTTCGCGCGTCTCCACATCGTTGGAAGACATATGTGGCCAACCGTGTAAGTCAAGCGCAATCCTGGGTAGCACCTGAACAGTTTCGACATGTACCATCACAGCTAAATCCCGCAGACTGTGGATCCAGAGGCTTGTTTCCGCTTGAGTTACTGAACCATCCAATGTGGATCTCAGGTCCTGTATGGTTGATGGAGCCACACTTGAACTGGCCCGCAACCACTATGAACCTGATTGAAGGTGAATCGACGCAGGAAGGCCGCGTGATATCGTTGCACGCCACCATCCCACCTCAGGACGGCACTGTACATATCGTGGACAGTTGCTTAGCTCGCTCGTCGTCACTATCATTCTTGAAACGTCTCCTTGCGTGGTGTTTGAGGTTCATCCACAACACGCGCCAAAGGACGGATGTTCGGTCAGGATGGTTGACTGCACAGGAATTATCGAGCGCCTTGATGACGTGCGTAAAGTGGATTCAAAGCCAGGAGTTCGGAGAAGAGATACGGCGTCTGACCACCAGTAAGCAGGGTACAAATCAGTATCGTAAGCTTAATCCATTTATAGACGAATATGGAGTGCTCAGAGTAGGTGGAAGATTATGTCATGCAACGTTAGCGCGTGGAAGAAAGCATCCCATATTACTTCCAAGATCTCATCATTTCACCCATCTAGTGATTGAGCATTATCACCGACAACACCTGCATCCTGGTCCACAAAACCTACAAGCGATAATTCAAGGACAGTTTTGGATTATTTCCGGACGAGAGGTAATTCGTCACAGGTTGTCAAAATGTGTTATTTGTTTTCGCACAAAACCTTCGCCAATACAGCCATTCATGGGAAATCTGCCAGCTGCTCGATTCCAAGCCATAAAGGCATTTGCTGTGACCGGTGTAGACTATGGCGGACCATACGAGATTACTCTTGGTAAACTTCGAAAGGCTCGCAGATATAAAGGCTATATTTGCTTGTTTGTATGCTTCGCAACGAAGGCCGTTCACCTTGAGCTCACTTCGGAACTCACTACAGAAGCCTTCCTAGCGGCATTACGGCGATTCATTGCTCGCCGAGGCAGTATCAATGAGATACACAGCGACTGTGGCACAAATTTCGTTGGCGCCAGAGGAAAATTGAGTGAATGGGCTCAATTAATGGCGTCTGATGACCATAACCAGATCATCGCCGGACAACTTGCTGATCGGGGAATTGCGTGGCATTTGAATCCTCCTCGTAGTCCACATTTCGGTGGTCTCTGGGAAGCTGGCATCAAATCAGCAAAAATGCTAATACGTAAGACCGTCGGTAACCAAATACTTACGTATGAGGAATTCAATACAGTGCTTACACAAGTAGAAGCGACACTAAATTCGCGACCATTAATGCCAATCAGCTCGGACCCCAACGACTTGCAAGCATTAACTCCAGGGCATTTTTTGCTATTAGAACCCCCTAGTTCCTTACCAGAGCCAGCGCCACCACTAAACGTAGATTTGCGAGCGCGCTGGACACTTATCCAGCAGATCACCAGATCATTCTGGAAACGATGGTCAAGAGATTACTTGTGTACGTTACAGCAACGAAACAAGTGGACGAAACTTGGTCCAAACACGGCAGAAGGTTCACTTGTCCTTATAAAAGAGGATAACCTGCCGCCACTTCAATGGCGACTAGGACGCATAACCCGAGTCTTCCCGGGTCAAGATGGTGTAGTTCGGGTAGCCGAAGTTCGAACGAGCAAGGGCGTAATCACCAGGGCAATGGTGAAGTTATGCCCCCTCCCTCAAAATTAAGCTAGTTAGATATTCATTCCATGGTGAACTCCCTTGATGCAACCAGGTATCACTGTTCCGTGGGCTTCCACTTTGTTAAGTCTCCACAACAGCCCCTGTCGGAGTGAAGCATAGCATCCTGATTCCAAATCATAATGTATGTTTTCCCACCACGCCATGGAAGGAAAATCAGTTGTTGTTTTCGTATTTACTTAGGTTAGCTTAAAATTTAGTTAGTTATTGGTGAAAGCTATTCGTCTACGTTTCCTCATCAGTCGGTTTAGGAATAGGATTCCAAGGTGGGCGGGATGTTTAGACGACAGCCGATTAACAGGAACGAACGGGCGAGAGTGGCTTTGGGTTTGGCCGGAGAGGGGAGGTCACTACCCAGCTGCAAGTCGCAGAACGTATTTTTGCTTTGCTTAAAAAAGGACTTGATTTTGATTTGTAAATTTTCGGTTAAATATTTTATGTTAGAAATATTTTGGTATATATATATATTTGGTTTCGTATACAATTACGAATTCGTTAGTTTCGCAAAGGCATTTATTGTGTGTATCGCGGTGTTGGTGAGAGTGGTGGACCAAGCCTACCAAGGTCCAGAGACGGATTCGCCCAGCAGCCTTTTCCGGATAAAAAAGGTAAGTGACCGCCTTATTATCGGCCAATCACAGAGCTGCTCTCTCCAACCGTTCAAATTTCAATACAGTCCACTAACATCGAAATTAAATTTAAAGTATTTGTACGAGATAGGCGGGTTACTGTTCGTCAAACTCGTGACGACGGCCCTGTGCTATCAGCTACACTTTACATTATAAATCCTTATGATGGTTGATATTGATAATGTATATGCCGGTTTTGCTATACTGTACATTATAAATTCTTGTGATGTTTTTTATTGATAATCTACATGGCAGTATTGCTTCTCTTTACATTATAAATCCCGTGATAATTTATATTCATAATCAATATGCCAGTATTGCTACACTTTACATTATAAATCATCATGATAGTTTATATTGATTATCTATATGACTGTATTGCTACACTTTACATTATAAATCCTAATGATGTCTTATATCGATAATCTATATGCCAGTATTGCTACACTTTACATTATAAATCCTCATGATAGTTTATATTGATAGTCTATATGCCAGTATTGCTACACTTTACATTATAAATCCTTATGATGGTTGATATTGATAATCTATATGCCGGTATTGCTATACTGTACATTATAAATTCTCGTGATGTTTTTTATTGACAATCCACATGCCAGTATTGCTTCACTTTACTTTATAAATCATCATGATAGTTTTTATTGATAATCTTCATGCCAGTATTGTTACACTTTACAATATAAATCGCTGTGATGTTTTCATTGATAATCTATATGCCAGTATCGCTACACTTTACATTATAAATCCACAAGATAGTTTATATTGATAATATATATCTCAGTATTGCTACACTTCACATTATAACTCCTTATGATGGTTGATATTGATAATGTATATGCCGGTTTTGCTATATTGTACATGATAAATTCTTGTGAAGTTTTTTATTGATAATCTACATGGCAGTATTGCTTCTCTTTACATTATAAACCATCATGATAGTCTATATTGAAAATCTACATGCCAGTTTTCCTACACTTTACATTATGAATCCCTGTGATGTTTTAATTGATAATCTATATGCCAGTATTGCTACACTTGACATTATAAATCCTTATGATAGTTTCTTTTGTTAATCCATATGGCAGTATTGCTACACATTACTTTATAAAACATCATGATTGTTTATATTGATAATCTATATGCCAGCATTGCTACACTTTACATTATAAATTCTCATGATAGTTTATATTGATAATCTATATAACAGTATTGCTACACTTTTCATTTTAAATCTTTACTGTGATTACAGTGATAATCTATATGCCGGTATTGCTATACTGTACATTATAAATTCGCATGATAGTTTATATTGATAATCTATATGCCAGTATTGCTGCACTTTACATTATAAATCCCCGTGATGTTTTTTATTGATAATCTACATACCAGTATTGCTACACTTTACATTATAAATCCCTGTGATGTTTTCATTGATAGTCTATATGCCAGTATTGCTACACTTGACATAATAAATCCCTATGATAGTTTATATTGTTAATCTGTTTGGCAGTATTGCTACACTATACATTATAAATCCTCATGATGTATTATATTGATAATATACGTGCCAGTATTGCTACACGTTACATTATAAAACCTCATGATTGTTTATATTGATAATCTATATGCCAGTAGTGCTACACTTTACATTATAAATCTTCATGATAGTTTATACTGATAATCATATGCCAGTATTGCTACACTTTACATTATAAATCCTTATGATGGTTGACATTGATAATCTATATGCCGTTTTAGCAATACTGTACATTATAAATTCTCGTGATTTTTTTTATTGGTAATCTACATGCCAGTATTGCTTTACTTTACATTATAAATCATCATGATTGTTTATATTGAAAATCTACATGCCAGTATTGCTACACTTTACATTATAAATCCTTACGATGATTGATATTGATAATCTTCATGCCAGTATTGCTTCAGTTTACATTATAAATCATCATGATAGTTTATATTGATAATCAATATGCCAGTATTGCTATACTTTACATTGAAAATTCCCGTGATATTTTTTATTGATTATCTATATGCCAGTATTGCTACACTTGACATTATAAATCCTTATAATAGTTTATATTGTTAATCTATATGGCAGTATTGCTACACTTTGCATAATAAATCCTCTTGATAGTTTATACTGATAATCTACATGCCATTATTGCGACACTTTACATTATAATACCCTGTGATGTTTTCATTGATAATATATTATATTATCAATGAAAACATCACAGGGAATTATAATGTAAAGTGTAGCAAAACTGGCATGTAGATTTTCAATATAGACTATCATGATGGTTTATAATGTAAAGAGAAGCAATACTGCCATGTAGATTATCAATAAAAAACATCACAAGAATTTATCATGTACAATATAGCAAAACCGGCATATACATTATCAATATCAACCATCATAAGGAGTTATAATGTGAAGTGTAGCAATACTGGGATATATATTATCAATATAAACTATCTTGTGGATTTATAATGTAAAGTGTAGCAATACCGGCATATAGATTATCAATAAAAACATCACAGCGATTTATATTGTAAAGTGTAACAATACTGGCATGTAGATTATCAATAAAAACTATCATGCTGATTTATAAAGTAAAATGAATCAATACTGGCATGTGGATTGTCAATAAAAAACATCACGAGAATTTATAATGTACATTATAGCAAAACCGGCATATAGATTATCAATATCAACCATCATAAGGATTTATAATGTAAAGTGTAGCAATACTGGCATATAGATTATCAATATAAACTATCATGAGGATTTATAATGTAAAGTGTAGCAATACTGGCATATAGATTATCGATATAAGACATCATTAGGATTTATAATGTAAAGTGTAGCAATACAGTCATATAGATAATCAATATAAACTATCATGAGGATTTATTATGTAAAGTGTAGCAATACTGGCATATAGATTATGAATATAAAATATCACGGGATTTATAATGTAAAGAGAAGCAATACTGCCATGTAGATTATCAATAAAAAACATCACAAGAATTTATAATGTACAGTATAGCAAAACCGGCATATAGATTATCAATATCAACCATTATAAGGATTTATAATGTAAAGTGTAGCAATACTGGCATATAGATTATCAATATAAACTATCATAAAGATTTATAATGTAAAGTGTAGCAATACTGGCTTGTAGATAATCAATAAAAAACTTCACGGAGATTTATAATGTAAAGTGCAGAAATACTGGCAGATAGATTATAAATAGAAACTATCATGAGAAGTTATAATGTATAGTATAGCAAAACCGGCATATAGATTATCAATATCAACCATCATAAGGATTTATAATGTAAAGTGTAGCAATTCTGGCATATAGAATATTAATATTAACTATCATGATGATTTATAATGTGAAATGAATCAATACTGGCATATACATTATCAATGAAAACATCACATTGATTTATATTGTAAAGTATAGCAATACTGGCATGTAGATTATCAGTGTAAACTATCATGAGGATTTATTATGTAAAGTGTACCAATACTGCCATATAGATTAACAATATAAACTATTATAAGGATTTATAATGTCAAGTGTAGCAATACTGGCATATAGATAATCAATAAAAAATATCACGGGGATTTACAATGTAAAGCATAGCAATAATTGCATATTGATTATCAATATAAACTATCATGATGATTTATAATGTAAAATGAAGCAATACTGGCATGTAGAATATCAGTAAAAACATCACGAGAATTTATAATGTACAGTATAGCAAAACCAGCATATAGATTATCAATATCAACCATCAATACTGGCATATAGATTATTAATATAAACTATCATGAGGATTTATAATGTAAAGTGTAGGAATACTGGCATATAGATTATCAATATAAACAATCATGAGGTTTTATAATGTAAAGTTTATCAATACTGGCACGTAGATTATCAATATAATACATCATGAGGATTTATAATGTATAGTGTAGCAATACTTTAATATGGATAATCTATATAAAACATTATGAGGATTTTTAATGTCAATTGTAGCAATACTGGCATATAGATTATCAATATAATCTATCATGAGTTTTTATAATGTAAAGCGAAGAAATACTGGCATGTAGATTATCAATATGCAACATCACGAGAATTTATAATGTACAGTATAGCAATACCGGCATATAGATTATCAATATCAACCATCGTAAGGATTTATAATGTAAAGTGTAGCAATACTGGCACATAGATTAACAATATAAACTCTCATGAGGATTTATAATGTAAAGAGCAGCAATACTGGCATATAGATTATAAATATAAACAATCATGACGTTTTATAATGTAAAGGGTAGCAATACTAGCACGTAGATTATCAATATAATACATCATGAGGATTTATAATGTATAGTGTAGCAATACTGACATATGGATAATCTATATAAAACATCGTAAGGATTTTTAATGTCAATTGTAGCAATGCTGGCGTATAGATTATCAATATAAACTATCGTTAAGATTCATAATGTCAAGTGTAGCAATACTGCCATATAGATTATCAATATAAAATACCATGAGCATTTGTAATGTAAAGTGTAGCAATTCTGGCATGTTGAATATTAATATCAACTATCATGATGATTTTTAATGTGAAATGAATCAATACTGGCATGTAGATTATCAATAAAAAACATCACGGAGATTTATAATGTAAGGTGCAGAAATACTGGCATATAGATTATCAATACAAAGTATCATGAGAATTTATAATGTACAGTATAGCAAAACCGCCATATAGACTATCAATATCAACCATCATAAGGATTTATAATGTAAAGTGTAGCAATACTGGCATATAGATTATCAATGAAAATATCACAGGGATTTATATTGTAAAGTGTAGCAATACTGGCATGTAGATTATAATTAAAACTATCATGATGATTTATAATGTAAAGTGAAGCAATACTGGCATGTAGATTATCAATAAAAAACGTCACGAGAATTTATAATGTACAGTATAGCAAAACCGGCATATAGATTATCAATATCAACCATCACAAGGATTTATAATGATAAGTGTAGCAATACTGGCATATAGATTAACAATATAAACAATCATGAGGTTTTATAATGTAAAGTGTAGCAATACTGGCATATAGATTAACAATATAAACTATCACAAGGATTTACCATGTCAAATGTAGCAATACTGCCATATAGATTGTCAATATAAACTATCACGTAGATTTATAATGTAAAGTGTAGCAATACTGTCATATAGATGGTCAATATAAACTATCATGAGGATTTATAATGTAAAGTGTAGCAATATCTGCATATGGATTATAAATTTAAACAATCATAAGGATTTATAATGTAAAGTGTGGCAATACTTTCATATAGATTATCAATATAAACAATCATGATGTTTTATAATGTAAAGTGTAGCAATACTGCCATATAGATTAACAATATAAACTATCATAAGGATTTATAATGTCAACTGTAGCAATACTGGCATATATATTATCAATGAAACATCACAGCTAATTATAATGTAAAGTGTCGCAATAATGGCAAGTGGATTATCAGTATAAACTATCATGAGGATTTATTATGCAAAGTGCAGCAATACTGCCATATAGATTAACAATTTAAACTATTATAAGGATTTATAATGTCAAGTGTAGCAATACTGGCATGTAGATAATCAATAAAAAATATCACGGGGATTTACAATGTAAAGTATAGCAATACTGGCATATTGATTATCAATATAAACTATCATGATGATTTATAATGTAAACTGAAGAAATACTGGCATGTAGATTATCAATATCAATCATCGTAAGGATTTATAATGTAAAGTGTAGCAATACTGGCATGTAGATTTTTAATATAAACAATCATGATAATTTGTAATGTAAAGCTAAGCAATACTGGCATGTAGATTACCAATAAAAAAACATCACGAGAATTTATAATGTACAGTATTGCTAAACCGGCATATAGATTATCAATATCAACCATCATAAGGATTTATAATGTAAAGTGTAGCAATACTAACATATTATTATCAATATAAACTATCATGATAATTTATAATGTAAAGTGTAGCATTACTGGCATATAGATTATCAATATAAACAATCATGAGGTTTTATAATGTAACGTGTAGCAATACTGGCACGTAGATTATCAATATAATACATCATGAGGATTTATAATGTATAGTGTAGCAATACTGCCAAACAGATTAGCAATATAAACTATCATAGGGATTTATTATATCAAGTGTAGCAATACTAGCATATAGATTATCAATGAAAACATCACAGGAATTTATAATGTATAGTGTAGCAATACTGGTATGTAGATTATCAATAAAAAACATCACGGGGATTTATAATGTAAAGTGCAGCAATACTGGCATATAGATTATCAATATAAACTATCATGAGAATTTATAATGTACAGTATAGCAATACCGGCATATAGATTATCAATATCAACCATCGTAAGGATTTATAATGTAAAGTATAGCAATACTGGCACATAGATTATCAATATAAACTCTCATGAGGATTTATAATGTAAAGAGCAGCAATACTGGCATATAGATTATAAATATAAACAATCATGAGGTTTTATAATGTAAAGGGTAGCAATACTAGCACGTGGATTATCTATATAATACATCAGGAGGATTTATAATGTATAGTGTAGCAATACTGACAAATGGATAATCTATATAAAACATCGTAAGGATTTTTAATGTCAATTGTAGCAATGCTGGCATATAGATTATCAATATAAACTATCGTTAAGATTCATAATGTCAAGTGTAGCAATACTGCCATATAGATTATCAATATAAAATACCATGAGGATTTGTAATGTAGAGTGTAGCAATTCTGGCATGTTGATTATTAATATAAACTATCATGATGATTTTTAATGTGAAATGAATCAATACTGGCATGTATATTATCAATAAAAAACATCACGGAGATTTATAATGTAAGGTGCAGAAATACTGGCATATAGATTATCAATACAAAGTATCATGAGAATTTATAATGTACAGTATAGCAAAACCGGCATATAGACTATCAATATCAACCATCATAAGGATTTATAATGTAAAGTGTAGCAATACTGGCATATAGATTATCAATGAAACTATCACAGGCATTTATATTGTAAAGTGTAGCAATACTGGCATGTAGATTATAAATATAAACTATCATGATGTTTTATAATGTAAAGTGAAGCAATACTGGCATGTAGATTATCAATAAAAAACATCACGAGAATTTATAATGTACAGTATAGCAAAACCGGCATATAGATTATCAATATCAACCATCATGAGGATTTATAATGTAAAGTGTAGCAATACTGGCATATAGATTATCGATATAAGACATCATTAGGATTTATAATGTAAAGTGTAGCAATACAGTCATATATATAATCAATATAAACTATCATGAGGATTTATTATGTAAAGTGTAGCAATACTGGCATATAGATTATGAATATAAAATATCACGGGATTTATAATGTAAAGAGAAGCAATACTGCCATGTAGATTATCAATAAAAAACATCACAAGAATTTATAATGTACAGTATAGCAAAACCGGCATATAGATTATCAATATCAACCATTGTAAGGATTTATAATGTAAAGTGTAGCAATACTGGCATATAGATTATCAATATAAACTATCATAAAGATTTATAATGTAAAGTGTAGCAATACTGGCTTGTAGATAATCAATAAAAAACATCACGGAGATTTATAATGTAAAGTGCAGAAATACTGGCAGATAGATTATAAATAGAAACTATCATGAGAAGTTATAATGTATAGTATAGCAAAACCGGCATATAGATTATCAATATCAACCATCATAAGAATTTATAATGTAAAGTGTAGCAATTCTGGCATATAGAATATTAATATTAACTATCATGATGATTTATAATGTGAAATGAATCGATACTGGCATATACATTATCAATGAAAACATCACATTGATTTATATTGTAAAGTATAGCAATACTGGCATGTAGATTATCAGTGTAAACTATCATGAGGATTTATTATGTAAAGTGTACCAATACTGCCATATAGATTAACATTATAAACTATTATAAGGATTTATAATGTCAAGTGTAGCAATACTGGCATATAGATAATCAATAAAAAATATCACGGGGATTTACAATGTAAAGCATAGCAATAATTGCATATTGATTATCAATATAAACTATCATGATGATTTATAATGTAAAATGAAGCAATACTGGCATGTAGAATATCAGTAAAAACATCACGAGAATTTATAATGTACAGTATAGCAAAACCAGCATATAGATTATCAATATCAACCATCAATACTGGCATATAGATTATTAATATAAACTATCATGAGGATTTATAATGTAAAGTGTAGGAATACTGGCATATAGATTATCAATATAAACAATCATGAGGTTTTATAATGTAAAGTTTATCAATACTGGCACGTAGATTATCAATATAATACATCATGAGGATTTATAATGTATAGTGTAGCAATACTTTAACCCTTTGAGGACGGAATTAAATTTTTCTTAAGCAAAAGATTTTTAGTATGAGAAACTATTTATTAGGGACTAAATAACATGTATTTTACAAAAATTAAAAATTAAACAATTATAATTAATGAGGGGTGACATGGTTACTTGGGCTAACCACTAGGACCATGACATTTCTTATTAAGCACATGTTTATAATATATTACAAAGTATGTAAATCTAACTTAGCTTCATTTATTTGGTGTGAAACGTAGAAAAACAGTTTCTTTTATCATTAATGCAGAGACCAACATTACATGTGGAACATTTCCACAAGGTTCTATGTGGTACTTCCTTAGTACTACATTGAGCACATCGTAGCGATGTTGATCGCATAGGCATATGCGCGTTTTTATCGTACCGTATTTCTAATGGAATAATAGTTTTAAATCTGTTTATTGGCTTTTCACCACTTTTTCTTCCCCGTTTTACATTTTCTTGACTAGCACCAATTAATCCAGAAGCAACAGCAAGTCGAAATTGTTTCAGATTGATTTTTGAAGCATGCCTGTTATCAAATAGAAGGTATGAATTTGTAACAGCTACGTCCAGAAAATGGAAAAATATACGATGCCACCATTTGTGTGACTTTCTATCGCATTCGTAAAGCGATTTTAACATGTCAAATTTATCTACATAGCCCATATGATTATTATAATCTTTGACCATTCCAAGACAAGAAATTTCTTCTTTGGAACCATCCTTTTTTCTTCTTCCTGCAGATTGTACATCTGATGGATTGTGAAAATTACTTAAAAATAATACTGCTCTTCTGTCCATCCACTTTAGGCAGCAAATTCCTTCTGTAGATATACGCCAATCTGACTCCCCTCTTAGCATTTGCTTGTCATCTTTCAAATCAGCAGGAATACCTTTCCTATGTTTTCTCGCTGTTCCACAAGCGTATATTTTATCAGCCAGCAAATCTTTCAGAAGTTCTATTGAATTGAAATAGTTGTCGAAATAGACTTTATGATATTTCCCAACGATATCTCTCGTTAGATCCTTTATGACACGATATCCCAAATTTTTCTCGCATGTGTTATTTATTTTCCCTGTATATATTTGAAATTGATGTACGTATCCAGTAGAATCAGACCGCATCCAAACTTTATATCCGCGCTTGATTGGTTTCATTGGCATATATTGACGGATGCTGCTTCTTCCCTTGAAACGAATCATGGATTCATCGATTGATTGATTTTCATTTGGATTCATTGACTTCAAAAACGTTTCCTAATGTATCTAACAGCGGTCTAAGTTTATACAGTTTATCATAATTATTGTCATTTCTTGCTGGCTGTCTCTCATTATCGTTCAAATGTAAATAGCTAAGAAGCCATGAAAATCGATCTCGTGACATTACTGAACTTATGTAACCATCTCTCAGCTCAGCTCTTGAAGACCAATAATCTTTGTAGCTTGGCAGTTTTTTTAGTCCCATCAGGAGATTTATGCCAAGAAATACTTTGATTTCATCTGCTGTTGTTTGAACGAATGCCTTAGGATCTCCTCCATGTTTTTGCAAAGCATATAAATTTACATGAAAAGCGACATGGTCTATAAATTCTAATGGAAATAATTGTAAAAATACATCTAAAGGGGTTTCAGCAGTGTCAGGTATATTTGGTCCTACGGGCTCCGAAAAATTGTTAAATTTTGTGCAATTTGAAATATTTTTTGTCCAAATGATACCCCTTGGTTTCAAAGTTGATAATGGTACCTCATCTTCACTATCCCAATCGCTTTCAGTATTATTTGTAGCTAGATTTATTATATTCGCACCATCAAAAATTACCTGCATTTCTTCAATGTTGAATAATTCACTATTTTCATCCTCAGACGATGAAGATACAATTGATTCATTATCCGATGGAATCTGTTCTATCATATTATAAACATCATCCGAAGTCATTTTGTCAACATCGACAATCTTGAATTTTACATTTCCTGTAAAAAATATAAACAAGTGTTAGTATATTCCTAGTGGTTAGCGTATAAAACCACATGAATAAATTACGTATAATGAAATATTATGATTGAATATAATGAAATAATTATCGAATATTGCATATATATACTTATATGTAATAATATAAGCAACACTCACCTGCCATTGTGTGCAGAATTCGATAAAACACAATAAAATACAACCGGTGTAATCGTAACCTCAAAGACAGAAGACTGTATGCTTAGCCCACAGTGCAACAAGTGATGGAAGTGTACGCAACCGCGTATATGCATTGGTAACAATATAGGCAACCATGTGTACATAGTGGTTTTACTGCAGAACCGATAGGAAAATAAAGAAAAAATATTTTATATGTGGTCACATCAGGTGACCGGTAGTCCTCAAAGGGTTAATATGGATAATCTATATAAAACATTATGAGGATTTTTAATGTCAATTGTAGCAATACTGGCATATAGATTATCAATATAATCTATCATGAGTTTTTATAATGTAAAGCGAAGAAATACTGGCATGTAGATTATCAATATGCAACATCACGAGAATTTATAATGTACAGTATAGCAATACCGGCATATAGATTATCAATATCAACCATCGTAAGGATTTATAATGTAAAGTGTAGCAATACTGGCACATAGATTAACAATATAAACTCTCATGAGGATTTATAATGTAAAGAGCAGCAATACTGGCATATAGATTATAAATATAAACAATCATGACGTTTTATAATGTAAAGGGTAGCAATACTAGCACGTAGATTATCAATATAATACATCATGAGGATTTATAATGTATAGTGTAGCAATACTGACATATGGATAATCTATATAAAACATCGTAAGGATTTTTAATGTCAATTGTAGCAATGCTGGCATATAGATTATCAATATAAACTATCGTTAAGATTCATAATGTCAAGTGTAGCAATACTGCCATATAGATTATCAATATAAAATACCATGAGCATTTGTAATGTAAAGTGTAGCAATTCTGGCATGTTGAATATTAATATCAACTATCTTGATGATTTTTAATGTGAAATGAATCAATACTGGCATGTAGATTATCAATAAAAAACATCACGGAGATTTATAATGTAAGGTGCAGAAATACTGGCATATAGATTATCAATACAAAGTATCATGAGAATTTATAATGTACAGTATAGCAAAACCGCCATATAGACTATCAATATCAACCATCATAAGGATTTATAATGTAAAGTGTAGCAATACTGGCATATAGATTATCAATGAAAATATCACAGGGATTTATATTGTAAAGTGTAGCAATACTGGCATGTAGATTATAATTAAAACTATCATGATGATTTATAATGTAAAGTGAAGCAATACTGGCATGTAGATTTTCAATAAAAAACGTCACGAGAATTTATAATGTACAGTATAGCAAAACCGGCATATAGATTATCAATATCAACCATCACAAGGATTTATAATGATAAGTGTAGCAATACTGGCATGTAGATTAACAATATAAACAATCATGAGGTTTTATAATGTAAAGTGTAGCAATACTGGCATATAGATTAACAATATAAACTATCACAAGGATTTACAATGTCAAATGTAGCAATACTGCCATATAGATTGTCAATATAAACTATCACGTAGATTTATAATGTAAAGTGTAGCAATACTGTCATATAGATGGTCAATATAAACTATCATGAGGATTTATAATGTAAAGTGTAGCAATATCTGCATATGGATTATAAATTTAAACAATCATAAGGATTTATAATGTAAAGTGTGGCAATACTTTCATATAGATTATCAATATAAACAATCATGATGTTTTATAATGTAAAGTGTAGCAATACTGCCATATAGATTAACAATATAAACTATCATAAGGATTTATAATGTCAACTGTAGCAATACTGGCATATATATTATCAATGAAACATCACAGCTAATTATAATGTAAAGTGTCGCAATAATGGCAAGTGGATTATCAGTATAAACAATCATGAGGATTTATTATGCAAAGTGTAGCAATACTGCCATATAGATTAACAATTTAAACTATTATAAGGATTTATAATGTCAAGTGTAGCAATACTGGCATGTAGATAATCAATAAAAAATATCACGGGGATTTACAATGTAAAGTATAGCAATACTGGCATATTGATTATCAATATAAACTATCATGATGATTTATAATGTAAACTGAAGCAATACTGGCATGTAGATTATCAATATCAATCATCGTAAGGATTTATAATGTAAAGTGTAGCAATACTGGCATGTAGATTTTTAATATAAACAATCATGATGATTTATAATGTAAAGTTAAGCAATACTGGCATGTAGATTACCAATAAAAAAACATCACGAGAATTTATAATGTACAGTATTGCTAAACCGGCATATAGATTATCAATATCAACCATCATAAGGATTTATAATGTAAAGTGTAGCAATACTAACATATTATTATCAATATAAACTATCATGAGGATTTATAATGTAAAGTGTAGCATTACTGGCATATAGATTATCAATATAAACAATCATGAGGTTTTATAATGTAACGTGTAGCAATACTGGCACGTAGATTATCAATATAATACATCATGCGGATTTATAATGTATAGTCTAGCAATACTGCCAAACAGATTAGCAATATAAACTATCATAGGGATTTATTATATCAAGTGTAGCAATACTGGCATATAGATTATCAATGAAAACATCACAGGAATTTATAATGTATAGTGTAGCAATACTGGTATGTAGATTATCAATAAAAAAATCACGGGGATTTATAATGTAAAGTGCAGCAATACTGGCATATAGATTATCAATATAAACTATCATGAGAATTTATAATGTACAGTATAGCAATACCGGCATATAGATTATCAATATCAACCATCGTAAGGATTTATAATGTAAAGTATAGCAATACTGGCACATAGATTATCAATATAAACTCTCATGAGGATTTATAATGTAAAGAGCAGCAATACTGGCATATAGATTATAAATATAAACAATCATGAGGTTTTATAATGTAAAGGGTAGCAATACTAGCACGTGGATTATCTATATAATACATCAGGAGGATTTATAATGTATAGTGTAGCAATACTGACAAATGGATAATCTATATAAAACATCGTAAGGATTTTTAATGTCAATTGTAGCAATGCTGGCATATAGATTATCAATATAAACTATCGTTAAGATTCATAATGTCAAGTGTAGCAATACTGCCATATAGATTATCAATATAAAATACCATGAGGATTTGTAATGTAGAGTGTAGCAATTCTGGCATGTTGATTATTAATATAAACTATCATGATGATTTTTAATGTGAAATGAATCAATACTGGCATGTATATTATCAATAAAAAACATCACGGAGATTTATAATGTAAGGTGCAGAAATACTGGCATATAGATTATCAATACAAAGTATCATGAGAATTTATAATGTACAGTATAGCAAAACCGGCATATAGACTATCAATATCAACCATCATAAGGATTTATAATGTAAAGTGTAGCAATACTGGCATATAGATTATCAATGAAACTATCACAGGCATTTATATTGTAAAGTGTAGCAATACTGGCATGTAGATTATAAATATAAACTATCATGATGTTTTATAATGTAAAGTGAAGCAATACTGGCATGTAGATTACCAATAAAAAAACATCACGAGAATTTATAATGTACAGTATTGCTAAACCGGCATATAGATTATCAATATCAACCATCATAAGGATTTATAATGTAAAGTGTAGCAATACTAACATATTATTATCAATATAAACTATCATGAGGATTTATAATGTAAAGTGTAGCATTACTGGCATATAGATTATCAATATAAACAATCATGAGGTTTTATAATGTAACGTGTAGCAATACTGGCACGTAGATTATCAATATAATACATCATGAGGATTTATAATGTATAGTCTAGCAATACTGCCAAACAGATTAGCAATATAAACTATCATAGGGATTTATTATATCAAGTGTAGCAATACTGGCATATAGATTATCAATGAAAACATCACAGGAATTTATAATGTATAGTGTAGCAATACTGGTATGTAGATTATCAATAAAAAAATCACGGGGATTTATAATGTAAAGTGCAGCAATACTGGCATATAGATTATCAATATAAACTATCATGAGAATTTATAATGTACAGTATAGCAATACCGGCATATAGATTATCAATATCAACCATCGTAAGGATTTATAATGTAAAGTATAGCAATACTGGCACATAGATTATCAATATAAACTCTCATGAGGATTTATAATGTAAAGAGCAGCAATACTGGCATATAGATTATAAATATAAACAATCATGAGGTTTTATAATGTAAAGGGTAGCAATACTAGCACGTGGATTATCTATATAATACATCAGGAGGATTTATAATGTATAGTGTAGCAATACTGACAAATGGATAATCTATATAAAACATCGTAAGGATTTTTAATGTCAATTGTAGCAATGCTGGCATATAGATTATCAATATAAACTATCGTTAAGATTCATAATGTCAAGTGTAGCAATACTGCCATATAGATTATCAATATAAAATACTATGAGGATTTGTAATGTAGAGTGTAGCAATTCTGGCATGTTGATTATTAATATAAACTATCATGATGATTTTTAATGTGAAATGAATCAATACTGGCATGTATATTATCAATAAAAAACATCACGGAGATTTATAATGTAAGGTGCAGAAATACTGGCATATAGATTATCAATACAAAGTATCATGAGAATTTATAATGTACAGTATAGCAAAACCGGCATATAGACTATCAATATCAACCATCATAAGGATTTATAATGTAAAGTGTAGCAATACTGGCATATAGATTATCAATGAAACTATCACAGGCATTTATATTGTAAAGTGTAGCAATACTGGCATGTAGATTATAAATATAAACTATCATGATGTTTTATAATGTAAAGTGAAGCAATACTGGCATGTAGATTATCAATAAAAAACATCACGAGAATTTATAATGTACAGTATAGCAAAACCGGCATATAGATTATCAATATCAACCATCATGAGGATTTATAATGTAAAGTGTAGCAATACTGGCATATAGATTATCGATATAAGACATGATTAGGATTTATAATGTAAAGTGTAGCAATACAGTCATATAGATAATCAATATAAACTATCATGAGGATTTATTATGTAAAGTGTAGCAATACTGGCATATAGATTATGAATATAAAATATCACGGGATTTATAATGTAAAGAGAAGCAATACTGCCATGTAGATTATCAATAAAAAACATCACAAGAATTTATAATGTACAGTATAGCAAAACCGGCATATAGATTATCAATATCAACCATTGTAAGGATTTATAATGTAAAGTGTAGCAATACTGGCATATAGATTATCAATATAAACTATCATAAAGATTTATAATGTAAAGTGTAGCAATACTGGCTTGTAGATAATCAATAAAAAACATCACGGAGATTTATAATGTAAAGTGCAGAAATACTGGCAGATAGATTATAAATAGAAACTATCATGAGAAGTTATAATGTATAGTATAGCAAAACCGGCATATAGATTATCAATATCAACCATCATAAGGATTTATAATGTAAAGTGTAGCAATTCTGGCATATAGAATATTAATATTAACTATCATGATGATTTATAATGTGAAATGAATCAATACTGGCATATACATTATCAATGAAAACATCACATTGATTTATATTGTAAAGTATAGCAATACTGGCATGTAGATTATCAGTGTAAACTATCATGAGGATTTATTATGTAAAGTGTACCAATACTGCCATATAGATTAACATTATAAACTATTATAAGGATTTATAATGTCAAGTGTAGCAATACTGGCATATAGATAATCAATAAAAAATATCACGGGAATTTACAAAGTAAAGCATAGCAATAATTGCATATTGATTATCAATATAAACTATCATGATGATTTATAATGTAAAATGAAGCAATACTGGCATGTAGAATATCAGTAAAAACATCACGAGAATTTATAATGTACAGTATAGCAAAACCAGCATATAGATTATCAATATCAACCATCAATACTGGCATATAGATTATTAATATAAACTATCATGAGGATTTATAATGTAAAGTGTAGGAATACTGGCATATAGATTATCAATATAAACAATCATGAGGTTTTATAATGTAAAGTTTATCAATACTGGCACGTAGATTATCAATATAATACATCATGAGGATTTATAATGTATAGTGTAGCAATACTTTAATATGGATAATCTATATAAAACATTATGAGGATTTTTAATGTCAATTGTAGCAATACTGGCATATAGATTATCAATATAATCTATCATGAGTTTTTATAATGTAAAGCGAAGAAATACTGGCATGTAGATTATCAATATGCAACATCACGAGAATTTATAATGTACAGTATAGCAATACCGGCATATAGATTATCAATATCAACCATCGTAAGGATTTATAATGTAAAGTGTAGCAATACTGGCACATAGATTAACAATATAAACTCTCATGAGGATTTATAATGTAAAGAGCAGCAATACTGGCATATAGATTATAAATATAAACAATCATGACGTTTTATAATGTAAAGGGTAGCAATACTAGCACGTAGATTATCAATATAATACATCATGAGGATTTATAATGTATAGTGTAGCAATACTGACATATGGATAATCTATATAAAACATCGTAAGGATTTTTAATGTCAATTGTAGCAATGCTGGCATATAGATTATCAATATAAACTATCGTTAAGATTCATAATGTCAAGTGTAGCAATACTGCCATATAGATTATCAATATAAAATACCATGAGCATTTGTAATGTAAAGTGTAGCAATTCTGGCATGTTGAATATTAATATCAACTATCATGATGATTTTTAATGTGAAATGAATCAATACTGGCATGTAGATTATCAATAAAAAACATCACGGAGATTTATAATGTAAGGTGCAGAAATACTGGCATATAGATTATCAATACAAAGTATCATGAGAATTTATAATGTACAGTATAGCAAAACCGCCATATAGACTATAAATATCAACCATCATAAGGATTTATAATGTAAAGTGTAGCAATACTGGCATATAGATTATCAATGAAAATATCACAGGGATTTATATTGTAAAGTGTAGCAATACTGGCATGTAGATTATAATTAAAACTATCATGATGATTTATAATGTAAAGTGAAGCAATACTGGCATGTAGATTTTCAATAAAAAACGTCACGAGAATTTATAATGTACAGTATAGCAAAACCGGCATATAGATTATCAATATCAACCATCACAAGGATTTATAATGATAAGTGTAGCAATACTGGCATGTAGATTAACAATATAAACAATCATGAGGTTTTATAATGTAAAGTGTAGCAATACTGGCATATAGATTAACAATATAAACTATCACAAGGATTTACAATGTCAAATGTAGCAATACTGCCATATAGATTGTCAATATAAACTATCACGTAGATTTATAATGTAAAGTGTAGCAATACTGTCATATAGATGGTCAATATAAACTATCATGAGGATTTATAATGTAAAGTGTAGCAATATCTGCATATGGATTATAAATTTAAACAATCATAAGGATTTATAATGTAAAGTGTGGCAATACTTTCATATAGATTATCAATATAAACAATCATGATGTTTTATAATGTAAAGTGTAGCAATACTGCCATATAGATTAACAATATAAACTATCATAAGGATTTATAATGTCAACTGTAGCAATACTGGCATATATATTATCAATGAAACATCACAGCTAATTATAATGTAAAGTGTCGCAATAATGGCAAGTGGATTATCAGTATAAACAATCATGAGGATTTATTATGCAAAGTGTAGCAATACTGCCATATAGATTAACAATTTAAACTATTATAAGGATTTATAATGTCAAGTGTAGCAATACTGGCATGTAGATAATCAATAAAAAATATCACGGGGATTTACAATGTAAAGTATAGCAATACTGGCATATTGATTATCAATATAAACTATCATGATGATTTATAATGTAAACTGAAGCAATACTGGCATGTAGATTATCAATATCAATCATCGTAAGGATTTATAATGTAAAGTGTAGCAATACTGGCATGTAGATTTTTAATATAAACAATCATGATGATTTATAATGTAAAGTTAAGCAATACTGGCATGTAGATTACCAATAAAAAAACATCACGAGAATTTATAATGTACAGTATTGCTAAACCGGCATATAGATTATCAATATCAACCATCATAAGGATTTATAATGTAAAGTGTAGCAATACTAACATATTATTATCAATATAAACTATCATGAGGATTTATAATGTAAAGTGTAGCATTACTGGCATATAGATTATCAATATAAACAATCAGGAGGTTTTATAATGTAACGTGTAGCAATACTGGCACGTAGATTATCAATATAATACATCATGAGGATTTATAATGTATAGTCTAGCAATACTGCCAAACAGATTAGCAATATAAACTATCATAGGGATTTATTATATCAAGTGTAGCAATACTGGCATATAGATTATCAATGAAAACATCACAGGAATTTATAATGTATAGTGTAGAAATACTGGTATGTAGATTATCAATAAAAAAATCACGGGGATTTATAATGTAAAGTGCAGCAATACTGGCATATAGATTATCAATATAAACTATCATGAGAATTTATAATGTACAGTATAGCAATACCGGCATATAGATTATCAATATCAACCATCGTAAGGATTTATAATGTAAAGTATAGCAATACTGGCACATAGATTATCAATATAAACTCTCATGAGGATTTATAATGTAAAGAGCAGCAATACTGGCATATAGATTATAAATATAAACAATCATGAGGTTTTATAATGTAAAGGGTAGCAATACTAGCACGTGGATTATCTAAATAATACATCAGGAGGATTTATAATGTATAGTGTAGCAATACTGACAAATGGATAATCTATATAAAACATCGTAAGGATTTTTAATGTCAATTGTAGCAATGCTGGCATATAGATTATCAATATAAACTATCGTTAAGATTCATAATGTCAAGTGTAGCAATACTGCCATATAGATTATCAATATAAAATACCATGAGGATTTGTAATGTAGAGTGTAGCAATTCTGGCATGTTGATTATTAATATAAACTATCATGATGATTTTTAATGTGAAATGAATCAATACTGGCATGTATATTATCAATAAAAAACATCACGGAGATTTATAATGTAAGGTGCAGAAATACTGGCATATAGATTATCAATACAAAGTATCATGAGAATTTATAATGTACAGTATAGCAAAACCGGCATATAGACTATCAATATCAACCATCATAAGGATTTATAATGTAAAGTGTAGCAATACTGGCATATAGATTATCAATGAAACTATCACAGGCATTTATATTGTAAAGTGTAGCAATACTGGCATGTAGATTATAAATATAAACTATCATGATGTTTTATAATGTAAAGTGAAGCAATACTGGCATGTAGATTATCAATAAAAAACATCACGAGAATTTATAATGTACAGTATAGCAAAACCGGCATATAGATTATCAATATCAACCATCATGAGGATTTATAATGTAAAGTGTAGCAATACTGGCATATAGATTATCGATATAAGACATCATTAGGATTTATAATGTAAAGTGTAGCAATACAGTCATATAGATAATCAATATAAACTATCATGAGGATTTATTATGTAAAGTGTAGCAATACTGGCATATAGATTATGAATATAAAATATCACGGGATTTATAATGTAAAGAGAAGCAATACTGCCATGTAGATTATCAATAAAAAACATCACAAGAATTTATAATGTACAGTATAGCAAAACCGGCATATAGATTATCAATATCAACCATTATAAGGATTTATAATGTAAAGTGTAGCAATACTGGCATATAGATTATCAATATAAACTATCATAAAGATTTATAATGTAAAGTGTAGCAATACTGGCTTGTAGATAATCAATAAAAAACATCACGGAGATTTATAATGTAAAGTGCAGAAATACTGGCAGATAGATTATAAATAGAAACTATCATGAGAAGTTATAATGTATAGTATAGCAAAACCGGCATATAGATTATCAATATCAACCATCATAAGGATTTATAATGTAAAGTGTAGCAATTCTGGCATATAGAATATTAATATTAACTATCATGATGATTTATAATGTGAAATGAATCAATACTGGCATATACATTATCAATGAAAACATCACATTGATTTATATTGTAAAGTATAGCAATACTGGCATGTAGATTATCAGTGTAAACTATCATGAGGATTTATTATGTAAAGTGTAACAATACTGCCATATAGATTAACAATATAAACTATTATAAGGATTTATAATGTCAAGTGTAGCAATACTGGCATATAGATAATCAATAAAAAATATCACGGGGATTTACAATGTAAAGCATAGCAATAATTGCATATTGATTATCAATATAAACTATCATGATGATTTATAATGTAAAATGAAGCAATACTGGCATGTAGAATATCAGTAAAAACATCACGAGAATTTATAATGTACAGTATAGCAAAACCAGCATATAGATTATCAATATCAACCATCAATACCGGCATATAGATTATTAATATAAACTATCATGAGGATTTATAATGTAAAGTGTAGGAATACTGGCATATAGATTATCAATATAAACAATCATGAGGTTTTATAAGGTAAAGTTTATCAATACTGGCACGTAGATTATCAATATAATACATCATGAGGATTTATAATGTATAGTGTAGCAATACTTTAATATGGATAATCTATATAAAACATTATGAGGATTTTTAATGTCAATTGTAGCAATACTGGCATATAGATTATCAATATAATCTATCATGAGTTTTTATAATGTAAAGCGAAGAAATACTGGCATGTAGATTATCAATATGCAACATCACGAGAATTTATAATGTACAGTATAGCAATACCGGCATATAGATTATCAATATCAACCATCGTAAGGATTTATAATGTAAAGTGTAGCAATACTGGCACATAGATTAACAATATAAACTCTCATGAGGATTTATAATGTAAAGAGCAGCAATACTGGCATATAGATTATAAATATAAACAATCATGACGTTTTATAATGTAAAGGGTAGCAATACTAGCACGTAGATTATCAATATAATACATCATGAGGATTTATAATGTATAGTGTAGCAATACTGACATATGGATAATCTATATAAAACATCGTAAGGATTTTTAATGTCAATAGGCAACTTTCATGGAATTTTTATTTCATTTTTTTTTCTAAAATCATAAACTTGCGTACTTAAAATGTGATATAATGCAAAGAAACTATTTTTTTTGTTAACTATTTTTGAATAAATTCACTTTGAAATTTGTTTCAAAATTCAAATGTCCCCACCACATGCAAACACGTCTCATTGGTTGTGACGTCACGTATTAGTACGTATTTTAGATTGTATTCTGACAGTTCTACGTTCACTTACTTCTTTGACAAATTGTACAAGTTTGAATAATATCTGAAATGGATAAAACAAAAATACGTAAAGAGAAATGTAGAAAATATCGTATTGTGTCATTGTGCAAAAACAATAGTGAAAAGAATCCGGATAAAATACTTTTTCAAGTACCAGTGATACTGTCGAAAAGGAGATCGTGAGTGACAGCTACAGGACGAAACTTGTCGGATTTTTCAGAGAAATCAATTCTATTTGTGTACGAGGATCATTTCAAAGTACGTATATAGATATTTTATATTGAATACACTAAATTATATAACTGTAACCACTATAATTGCAGCTAGAAGAAGATATGGAAAATTATATTTAATTTAAATTAACGGGAAGCCAGAAAAATATGAAAGATGATGTCGTTCCTCATATATTTAATTGTCAACCTAATAGAAAAAGGGCACATTCAAAACCATAACGGGAGGATGATATCAAACGAAGAAGAGAGCAGTTGATAGAAGAAGCGATGAAGACGGCGTCAAGAACTGAACCAGTTCAATCAACTTCTACAGTGGAATATAGCGAGACTGAAGAAAGTATTTGTGTACAAGATAATGATCAAATGTATAAAGATATTGCTATTCAGGTTAAACCAAGTGTCAAACATAAAGTAATTCAGTGTAACATGAGAAGTAAAACTGTTGAAAAAATATGTTCTCCCATAAAATTCGTACCTGTATGTAAACAGAATTATGTCCCTAAAACTTGCTTTCGAAAATACTAATAGCGTACAAAGAATAATATACCACAATAACCAAACACAACAGTTAAAGAATAGATATAAATGGTTATACTTGACTACTGTGAAACGATCTACTAATACGTGACGTCACAAGAGAGTGGGGGAAAATTTCTTGGATTCTCAAAGGCGCGAACTTTTAGGAAGTTTCTTTAATTTATTCTGGACAAAATAAAGCAAATAAAAAAGTTTAAAAAATATTTTCGTTAATAAGGGAGCATGTGTGACATTTTAAGCGTATTTCAAAATTTCATGAAAGTTGCCTATTGTAGCAATGCTGGCATATAGATTATCAATATAAACTATCGTTAAGATTCATAATGTCAAGTGTAGCAATACTGCCATATAGATTATCAATATAAAATACCATGAGCATTTGCAATGTAAAGTGTAGCAATTCTGGCATGTTGAATATTAATATCAACTATCATGATGATTTTTAATGTGAAATGAATCAATACTGGCATGTAGATTATCAATAAAAAACATCACGGAGATTTATAATGTAAGGTGCAGAAATACTGGCATATAGATTATCAATACAAAGTATCATGAGAATTTATAATGTACAGTATAGCAAAACCGCCATATAGACTATCAATATCAACCATCATAAGGATTTATAATGTAAAGTGTAGCAATACTGGCATATAGATTAACAATATAAACAATCATGAGGTTTTATAATGTAAAGTGTAGCAATACTGGCATATAGATTAACAATATAAACTATCACAAGGATTTACAATGTCAAATGTAGCAATACTGCCATATAGATTGTCAATATAAACTATCACGTAGATTTATAATGTAAAGTGTAGCAATACTGTCATATAGATGGTCAATATAAACTATCATGAGGATTTATAATGTAAAGTGTAGCAATATCTGCATATGGATTATAAATTTAAACAATCATAAGGATTTATAATGTAAAGTGTGGCAATACTTTCATATAGATTATCAATATAAACAATCATGATGTTTTATAATGTAAAGTGTAGCAATACTGCCATATAGATTAACAATATAAACTATCATAAGGATTTATAATGTCAACTGTAGTAATACTGGCATATATATTATCAATGAAACATCACAGCTAATTATAATGTAAAGTGTCGCAATAATGGCAAGTGGATTATCAGTATAAACTATCATGAGGATTTATTTTGCAAAGTGTAGCAATACTGCCATATAGATTAACAATTTAAACTATTATAAGGATTTATAATGTCAAGTGTAGCAATACTGGCATGTAGATAATCAATAAAAAATATCACGGGGATTTACAATGTAAAGTATAGCAATACTGGCATATTGATTATCAATATAAACTATCATGATGATTTATAATGTAAACTGAAGCAATACTGGCATGTAGATTATCAATATCAATCATCGTAAGGATTTATAATGTAAAGTGTAGCAATACTGGCATGTAGATTTTTAATATAAACAATCATGATGATTTATAATGTAAAGTTAAGCAATACTGGCATGTAGATTACCAATAAAAAAACATCACGAGAATTTATAATGTACAGTATTGCTAAACCGGCATATAGATTATCAATATCAACCATCATAAGGATTTATAATGTAAAGTGTAGCAATACTAACATATTATTATCAATATAAACTATCATGAGGATTTATAATGTAAAGTGTAGCATTACTGGCATATAGATTATCAATATAAACAATCAGGAGGTTTTATAATGTAACGTGTAGCAATACTGGCACGTAGATTATCAATATAATACATCATGAGGATTTATAATGTATAGTCTAGCAATACTGCCAAACAGATTAGCAATATAAACTATCATAGGGATTTATTATATCAAGTGTAGCAATACTGGCATATAGATTATCAATGAAAACATCACAGGAATTTATAATGTATAGTGTAGCAATACTGGTATGTAGATTATCAATAAAAAAATCACGGGGATTTATAATGTAAAGTGCAGCAATACTGGCATATAGATTATCAATATAAACTATCATGAGAATTTATAATGTACAGTATAGCAATACCGGCATATAGATTATCAATATCAACCATCGTAAGGATTTATAATGTAAAGTATAGCAATACTGGCACATAGATTATCAATATAAACTCTCATGAGGATTTATAATGTAAAGAGCAGCAATACTGGCATATAGATTATAAATATAAACAATCATGAGGTTTTATAATGTAAAGGGTAGCAATACTAGCACGTGGATTATCTATATAATACATCAGGAGGATTTATAATGTATAGTGTAGCAATACTGACAAATGGATAATCTATATAAAACATCGTAAGGATTTTTAATGTCAATTGTAGCAATGCTGGCATATAGATTATCAATATAAACTATCGTTAAGATTCATAATGTCAAGTGTAGCAATACTGCCATATAGATTATCAATATAAAATACCATGAGGATTTGTAATGTAGAGTGTAGCAATTCTGGCATGTTGATTATTAATATAAACTATCATGATGATTTTTAATGTGAAATGAATCAATACTGGCATGTATATTATCAATAAAAAACATCACGGAGATTTATAATGTAAGGTGCAGAAATACTGGCATATAGATTATCAATACAAAGTATCATGAGAATTTATAATGTACAGTATAGCAAAACCGGCATATAGACTATCAATATCAACCATCATAAGGATTTATAATGTAAAGTGTAGCAATACTGGCATATAGATTATCAATGAAACTATCACAGGCATTTATATTGTAAAGTGTAGCAATACTGGCATGTAGATTATAAATATAAACTATCATGATGTTTTATAATGTAAAGTGAAGCAATACTGGCATGTAGATTATCAATAAAAAACATCACGAGAATTTATAATGTACAGTATAGCAAAACCGGCATATAGATTATCAATATCAACCATCATGAGGATTTATAATGTAAAGTGTAGCAATACTGGCATATAGATTATCGATATAAGACATCATTAGGATTTATAATGTAAAGTGTAGCAATACAGTCATATAGATAATCAATATAAACTATCATGAGGATTTATTATGTAAAGTGTAGCAATACTGGCATATAGATTATGAATATAAAATATCACGGGATTTATAATGTAAAGAGAAGCAATACTGCCATGTAGATTATCAATAAAAAACATCACAAGAATTTATAATGTACAGTATAGCAAAACCGGCATATAGATTATCAATATCAACCATTATAAGGATTTATAATGTAAAGTGTAGCAATACTGGCATATAGATTATCAATATAAACTATCATAAAGATTTATAATGTAAAGTGTAGCAATACTGGCTTGTAGATAATCAATAAAAAACATCACGGAGATTTATAATGTAAAGTGCAGAAATACTGGCAGATAGATTATAAATAGAAACTATCATGAGAAGTTATAATGTATAGTATAGCAAAACCGGCATATAGATTATCAATATCAACCATCATAAGGATTTATAATGTAAAGTGTAGCAATTCTGGCATATAGAATATTAATATTAACTATCATGATGATTTATAATGTGAAATGAATCAATACTGGCATATACATTATCAATGAAAACATCACATTGATTTATATTGTAAAGTATAGCAATACTGGCATGTAGATTATCAGTGTAAACTATCATGAGGATTTATTATGTAAAGTGTAACAATACTGCCATATAGATTAACAATATAAACTATTATAAGGATTTATAATGTCAAGTGTAGCAATACTGGCATATAGATAATCAATAAAAAATATCACGGGGATTTACAATGTAAAGCATAGCAATAATTGCATATTGATTATCAATATAAACTATCATGATGATTTATAATGTAAAATGAAGCAATACTGGCATGTAGAATATCAGTAAAAACATCACGAGAATTTATAATGTACAGTATAGCAAAACCAGCATATAGATTATCAATATCAACCATCAATACCGGCATATAGATTATTAATATAAACTATCATGAGGATTTATAATGTAAAGTGTAGGAATACTGGCATATAGATTATCAATATAAACAATCATGAGGTTTTATAAGGTAAATTTTATCAATACTGGCACGTAGATTATCAATATAATACATCATGAGGATTTATAATGTATAGTGTAGCAATACTTTAATATGGATAATCTATATAAAACATTATGAGGATTTTTAATGTCAATTGTAGCAATACTGGCATATAGATTATCAATATAATCTATCATGAGTTTTTATAATGTAAAGCGAAGAAATACTGGCATGTAGATTATCAATATGCAACATCACGAGAATTTATAATGTACAGTATAGCAATACCGGCATATAGATTATCAATATCAACCATCGTAAGGATTTATAATGTAAAGTGTAGCAATACTGGCACATAGATTAACAATATAAACTCTCATGAGGATTTATAATGTAAAGAGCAGCAATACTGGCATATAGATTATAAATATAAACAATCATGACGTTTTATAATGTAAAGGGTAGCAATACTAGCACGTAGATTATCAATATAATACATCATGAGGATTTATAATGTATAGTGTAGCAATACTGACATATGGATAATCTATATAAAACATCGTAAGGATTTTTAATGTCAATAGGCAACTTTCATGGAATTTTTATTTCATTTTTTTTTCTAAAATCATAAACTTGCGTACTTAAAATGTGATATAATGCAAAGAAACTATTTTTTTTGTTAACTATTTTTGAATAAATTCACTTTGAAATTTGTTTCAAAATTCAAATGTCCCCACCACATGCAAACACGTCTCATTGGTTGTGACGTCACGTATTAGTACGTATTTTAGATTGTATTCTGACAGTTCTACGTTCACTTACTTCTTTGACAAATTGTACAAGTTTGAATAATATCTGAAATGGATAAAACAAAAATACGTAAAGAGAAATGTAGAAAATATCGTATTGTGTCATTGTGCAAAAACAATAGTGAAAAGAATCCGGATAAAATACTTTTTCAAGTACCAGTGATACTGTCGAAAAGGAGATCGTGAGTGACAGCTACAGGACGAAACTTGTCGGATTTTTCAGAGAAATCAATTCTATTTGTGTACGAGGATCATTTCAAAGTACGTATATAGATATTTTATATTGAATACACTAAATTATATAACTGTAACCACTATAATTGCAGCTAGAAGAAGATATGGAAAATTATATTTAATTTAAATTAACGGGAAGCCAGAAAAATATGAAAGATGATGTCGTTCCTCATATATTTAATTGTCAACCTAATAGAAAAAGGGCACATTCAAAACCATAACGGGAGGATGATATCAAACGAAGAAGAGAGCAGTTGATAGAAGAAGCGATGAAGACGGCGTCAAGAACTGAACCAGTTCAATCAACTTCTACAGTGGAATATAGCGAGACTGAAGAAAGTATTTGTGTACAAGATAATGATCAAATGTATAAAGATATTGCTATTCAGGTTAAACCAAGTGTCAAACATAAAGTAATTCAGTGTAACATGAGAAGTAAAACTGTTGAAAAAATATGTTCTCCCATAAAATTCGTACCTGTATGTAAACAGAATTATGTCCCTAAAACTTGCTTTCGAAAATACTAATAGCGTACAAAGAATAATATACCACAATAACCAAACACAACAGTTAAAGAATAGATATAAATGGTTATACTTGACTACTGTGAAACGATCTACTAATACGTGACGTCACAAGAGAGTGGGGGAAAATTTCTTGGATTCTCAAAGGCGCGAACTTTTAGGAAGTTTCTTTAATTTATTCTGGACAAAATAAAGCAAATAAAAAAGTTTAAAAAATATTTTCGTTAATAAGGGAGCATGTGTGACATTTTAAGCGTATTTCAAAATTTCATGAAAGTTGCCTATTGTAGCAATGCTGGCATATAGATTATCAATATAAACTATCGTTAAGATTCATAATGTCAAGTGTAGCAATACTGCCATATAGATTATCAATATAAAATACCATGAGCATTTGCAATGTAAAGTGTAGCAATTCTGGCATGTTGAATATTAATATCAACTATCATGATGATTTTTAATGTGAAATGAATCAATACTGGCATGTAGATTATCAATAAAAAACATCACGGAGATTTATAATGTAAGGTGCAGAAATACTGGCATATAGATTATCAATACAAAGTATCATGAGAATTTATAATGTACAGTATAGCAAAACCGCCATATAGACTATCAATATCAACCATCATAAGGATTTATAATGTAAAGTGTAGCAATACTGGCATATAGATTAACAATATAAACAATCATGAGGTTTTATAATGTAAAGTGTAGCAATACTGGCATATAGATTAACAATATAAACTATCACAAGGATTTACAATGTCAAATGTAGCAATACTGCCATATAGATTGTCAATATAAACTATCACGTAGATTTATAATGTAAAGTGTAGCAATACTGTCATATAGATGGTCAATATAAACTATCATGAGGATTTATAATGTAAAGTGTAGCAATATCTGCATATGGATTATAAATTTAAACAATCATAAGGATTTATAATGTAAAGTGTGGCAATACTTTCATATAGATTATCAATATAAACAATCATGATGTTTTATAATGTAAAGTGTAGCAATACTGCCATATAGATTAACAATATAAACTATCATAAGGATTTATAATGTCAACTGTAGTAATACTGGCATATATATTATCAATGAAACATCACAGCTAATTATAATGTAAAGTGTCGCAATAATGGCAAGTGGATTATCAGTATAAACTATCATGAGGATTTATTTTGCAAAGTGTAGCAATACTGCCATATAGATTAACAATTTAAACTATTATAAGGATTTATAATGTCAAGTGTAGCAATACTGGCATGTAGATAATCAATAAAAAATATCACGGGGATTTACAATGTAAAGTATAGCAATACTGGCATATTGATTATCAATATAAACTATCATGATGATTTATAATGTAAACTGAAGCAATACTGGCATGTAGATTATCAATATCAATCATCGTAAGGATTTATAATGTAAAGTGTAGCAATACTGGCATGTAGATTTTTAATATAAACAATCATGATGATTTATAATGAAAAGTTAAGCAATACTGGCATGTAGATTACCAATAAAAAAACATCACGAGAATTTATAATGTACAGTATTGCTAAACCGGCATATAGATTATCAATATCAACCATCATACGGATTTATAATGTAAAGTGTAGCAATACTAACATATTATTATTAATATAAACTATCACGAGGATTTATAATGTAAAGTGTAGCATTACTGGCATATAGATTATCAATATAAACAATCAGGAGGTTTTATAATGTAACGTGTAGCAATACTGGCACGTAGATTATCAATATAATACATCATGAGGATTTATAATGTATAGTGTAGCAATACTGCCAAACAGATTAGCAATATAAACTATCATAGGGATTTATTATATCAAGTGTAGCAATACTGGCATATAGATTATCAATGAAAACATCACAGGAATTTATAATGTATAGTGTAGTAATACTGGTATGTAGATTATCAATAAAAAACATCACGGGGATTTATAATGTAAAGTGCAGCAATACTGGCATATAGATTATCAATATAAACTATCATGAGAATTTATAATGTACAGTATAGCAATACCGGCATATAGATTATCAATATCAACCATCGTAAGGATTTATAATGTAAAGTATAGCAATACTGGCACATAGATTATCAATATAAACTCTCATGAGGATTTATAATGTAAAGAGCAGCAATACTGGCATATAGATTATAAATATAAACAATCATGAGGTTTTATAATGTAAAGGGTAGCAATACTAGCGCGTGGTTTATCTATATAATACATCAGGAGGATTTATAATGTATAGTGTAGCAATACTGACAAATGGATAATCTATATAAAACATCGTAAGGATTTTTAATGTCAATTGTAGCAATGCTGGCATATAGATTATCAATATAAACTATCGTTAAGATTCATAATGTCAAGTGTAGCAATACTGCCATATAGATTATCAATATAAAATACCATGAGGATTTGTAATGTAGAGTGTAGCAATTCTGGCATGTTGATTATTAATATAAACTATCATGATGATTTTTAATGTGAAATGAATCAATTCTGGCATGTATATTATCAATAAAAAACATCACGGAGATTTATAATGTAAGGTGCAGAAATACTGGCATATAGATTATCAATACAAAGTATCATGAGAATTTATAATGTACAGTATAGCAAAACCGGCATATAGACTATCAATATCAACCATCATAAGGATTTATAATGTAAAGTGTAGCAATACTGGCATATAGATTATCAATGAAACTATCACAGGCATTTATATTGTAAAGTGTAGCAATACTGGCATGTAGATTATAAATATAAACTATCATGATGTTTTATAATGTAAAGTGAAGCAATACTGGCATGTAGATTATCAATAAAAAACATCACGAGAATTTATAATGTACAGTATAGCAAAACCGGCATATAGATCATCAATATCAATCATCATAAGGAGTTATAATGTTAAGTGTAGCAATACTGGCATATAGATAATCAATAAAAAATATCACGGGGATTTACAATGTAAAGCATAGCAATACTTGCATATTGATTATCAATATAAACAATCATGATGATTTATAATGTAAAATGAAGCAATACTGGCAGTCAGAAAATCAGTAAAAACATCACGAGAATTTATAATGTACAGTATAGCAAAACCAGCATATAGATTATCAATATCAACCATCAATACTGGCATATAGATTATTAATATAAACTATCATGAGGATTTATAATGTAAAGTGTAGGAATACTGGCATATAGATTATCAATATAAACAATCATGAGGTTTTATAATGTAAAGTTTAGCAATACTGGCACGTAGATTATCAATATAATACATCATGAGGATTTATAATGTATAGTGTAGCAATACTTTAATATGGATAATCTATATAAAACATTATGAGGATTTTTAATGTCAATTGTAGCAATACTGGCATATAGATTATCAATATAAACTATCATGAGTTTTTATAATGTAAAGCGAAGAAATACTGGCTTGTAGATTATCAATATGAAACATCACGAGAATTTATAATGTACATTATTGCAATACCGGCAAATAGATTATCAATATCAACCATCGTAAGGATTTATAATGTAAAGTGTAGCAATACTGGCATATGATTATCAATATAAACTATCATGAGGATTTATAATGTAAAGTGTAGCAATACTGGCATATAGATTATCAATATAAACAATCATGAGGTTTTATAATGTAACGTTTAACAATACTGGCACGTAGATTATCAATATAATACATCATGAGGATTTATAATGTATAGTGTAGCAATACTGCCAAACAGATTAACAATATAAACTATCATAGGGATTTATTATGTCAAGTGTAGCAATACTGGCATATAGATTATCAATGAAAACATCACAGGGATTTATAATGTAAAGTGTAGCAATACTGGTACGTAGATTATCAATAAAAAACATCACGGGGATTTATAATGTAAAGTGCAGCAATACTGGCATATAGATTATCGATATAAACTATCATGAGAATTTATAATGTACAGTATAGCAATACCGGCATATAGATTTTCAATGTCAATCACAGTAAAGATTTATAATGAAAAGTGTAGCAATACTGTTATATAGATTATCAATATAAACTATCATGAGAATTTATAATGTAAGGTGTAGCAATGCTGGCATATAGATTATCAATATAAACAATGATGATGTTTTATAAAGTAATGTGTAGCAATACTGCCATATAGATTAACAAAAGAAACTGTTATAAGGATTTATAATGTCAAGTGTAGCAATACTGCCATATATATTATCAATTAAAACATCACAGGGATTTATAATGTAAAGTGTAGCAATACTGGCATGCAGATTATCAATATAGACTATCATGAAGGTTAATAATGTAAAGAGAAGCAATACTGCCATGTAGATTATCAATAAAAAACATCACAAGAATTTATCATGTACAATATAGCAAAATCGGCATATACATTATCAATATCAACCATCATAAGGAGTTATAATGTGAAGTGTAGCAATACTGGGATATAGATTATCAATATAAACAATCATGAGGATTTATAATGTAAAGTGTAGCAATACTGGCATATAGATTATCAATGAAAACATCACAGCGATTTATATTGTAAAGTGTAACAATACTGGCATGTAGGTTATCAATAAAAACTATCATGATGATTTATAAAGTAAAGTGAAGCAATACTGGCATGTGGATTGTCAATAAAAAACATCACGAGAATTTATAATGTACAGTATAGCAATACCGGCATATAGATTATCAATATCAACCATCATAAGGAGTTATAATGTAAAGTGTTGCAATACTGGCATATAGATTATCAATATAAACAATCATGAGGATTTATAATGTAAAGTGTAGCAATACTGGCATATAGATTATCGATATAAGACATCTTTAGGATTTATAATGTAAACTGTAGCAATGCAGTCATATAGATAATCAATATAAACTATCATGAGGATTTATAATGTAAAGTGTAGCAATACTGGCATATAGATTATGAATATAAAATATCACGGGATTTATAATGTAAAGAGAAGCAATACTGCCATGTAGATTATCAATAAAAAACATCACAAGAATTTATAATGTACAGTATAGCAATACCGGCATATAGATTATCAATATCAACCATCATAAGGATTTATAATGTAAAGTGTAGCAATACTGGCATATAGATTATCAATATAAACTATCATGAGGATTTATAATGTGAGGTGTAGCAATATTGGCATATAGATTATCAATGAACACATCACAGGGATTTATAATGTAAAGTGTAGCAATACTAGCTTGTAGATAATCAATAAAAAACATCACGGAGATTTATAATGTAAAGTGCAGAAATACTGGCAGATAGATTATCAATAGAAACTATCATGAGAAGTTATAATGTATATTATAGCAAAACCGGCCTATAGATTATCAATATCAACCATCATAAGGATTTATAATGTAAAGTGTAGCAATTCTGTCATATAGAATATTAATATACTCTATCATAATGTGAAATGAATCAATACTGGCATATACAATATCAATGAAAACATCACATTGATTTATATTGTAAAGTATAGCAATACTGGCATGTAGATTATCAGTGTAAACTATCATGAGGATTTATTATGCAAAGTGTAGCAATACTGCCATATAGATTAACAATATAAACTATTATAAGGATTTATAATGTCAAGTGTAGCAATACTGGCATATAGATAATCAATAAAAAATATCACGGGGATTTACAATGTAAAGCATAGCAATACTTGCATATTGATTATTAATATAAACTATCATGATGATTTATAATGTAAAATGAAGCAATACTGGCATGTAGAATATCAGTAAAAACATCACGAGAATTTATAATGTACAGTATAGCAAAACCAGCATATAGATTATCAATATCAACCATCAATACTGGCATATAGATTATTAATATAAACTATCACGAGGATTTATAATGTAAAGTGTAGGGATACTGGCATATAGATTATCAATATAAACAAACATGAGGTTTTATAATGTAAAGTTTAGCAATACTAGCACGTAGATTATCAATATAATACATCATGAGGATTTATAATGTATAGTGTAGCAATACTTTAATATGGATAATCTATATAAAACATAATAAGGATTTTTAATGTCAATTGTAGCAATACTGGCATATAGATTATCAATATAATCTATCATGAGTTTTTATAATGTAAAGCGAAGAAATACTGGCATGTAGATTATCAATATGAAACATCACGAGAATTTATAATGTACAGTATAGCAATACCGGCATATAGATTATCAATATCAACCATCGTAAGGATTTATAATGTAAAGTGTAGCAATACTGGCACACAGATTATCAATATAAACTCTCATGAGGATTTATAATGTAAAGAGCAGCAATACTGGCATATAGATTATAAATATAAACAATCATGAGGTTTTATAATGTAAAGGGTAGCAATACTAGCACGTAGATTATCAATATAATACATCATGAGGATTTATAATGTATAGTGTAGCAATACTGACATATGGATAATCTATATAAAACATCGTAAGGATTTTTAATGTCAATTGTAGCAATGCTGGCATATAGATTATGAATATAAACTATCGTTAAGATTCATAATGTCAAGTGTAGCAATACTGCCATATAGATTATCAATATAAAATACCATGAGGATTTGTAATGTAAAGTGTAGCAATTCTGGCATGTTGATTATTAATATCAACTATCATGATGATTTTTAATGTGAAATGAATCAATACTGGCATGTAGATTATCAATAAAAAACATCACGGAGATTTATAATGTAAGGTGCAGAAATACTGGCATATAGATTATCAATACAAAGTATCATGAGAATTTATAATGTACAGTATAGCAAAACCGGCATATAGACTATCAATATCAACCATCATAAGGATTTATAATGTAAAGTGTAGCAATACTGGCATATAGATTATCAATGAAAATATCACAGGGATTTATATCGTAAAGTGTAGCAATACTGGCATGTGGATTATAATTATAAACTATCATGATGATTTATAATGTAAAGTGAAGCAATACTGGCATGTAGATTATCAATAAAAAAACATCACGAGAATTTATAATGTACAGTATAGCAAAACCGGCATATAGATTATCAATATCACCATCATAAGGATTTATAATGATGAGTGTAGCAATACTAGCATATATATTATTAATATAAACAATCATGATGTTTTATAATGTAAAGTGTAGCAATACTGGCATATAGATTAACAATATAAACTATCACAAGGATTTATAATGTCAAATGTAGCAATACTGCCATATAGATTGTCAATATAAACTATCACGTGGATTTATAATGTAAAGTGTAGCAATACTGTCATATAGATGGTCAATATAAACTATCATGAGGATTTATAATGTAAAGTGTAGCAATACCTGCATATGGATTATAAATTTAAACAATCATAAGGATTTATAATGTAAAGTGTGGCAATACTTTCATATAGATTATCAATATAAAAAATCATGATGTTTTATAATTTAAAATGTAGCAATACTGCCATATAGATTAACAATATAAACTATCATAAGGATTTATAATGTCAACTGTAGCAATACTGGCATATATATTATCAATGAAACATCACAGGGAATTATAATGTAAAGTGTAGCAATACTGGCATGTAGATTATCAATATCGACTATCATGATGGTTTATAATGTAAAGAGAAGCAATACTGCTATGTAGATTATCAATAAAAAACATCACAAGAATTTATCATGTACAATATAGCAAAACCGGCATATTCATTATCAATATCAACCATCATAAGGAGTTATAATGTGAAGTGTAGCAATACTGGGATATATATTATCAATATAAACTATCTTGTGGATTTATAATGTAAAGTGTAGCAATACTGGCATATAGATTATCAATGAAAACATCACAGCGATTTATATTGTAAAGTGTAACAATACTGGCATGTAGATTATCAATAAAAACTATCATGATGATTTATAAAGTAAAGTGAAGCAATACTGGCATGTGAATTGTCAATAAAAAACATCACGAGAATTTATAATGTACAGTATAGCAATACCGGCAAATAGATTATCAACATCAACCATCATAAGGATTTATAATGTAAAGTGTAGCAACACTGGCATATAGATTATCAATATAAACTATCATGAGGATTTATAATGTAAAGTGCAGCAATACTGGCATACAGATTATCGATATAAGACATCATTAGGATTTATATTGTAAAGTGTAGCAATACAGTCATATAGATAATCAATATAAACTATCATGAGGATTTATAATGTAAAGTGTAGCAATACTGGCATATAGATTATGAATATAAAATATCACGGGATTTATAATGTAAAGAGAAGCAATACTGCCATGTAGATTATCAATAAAAAACATCACAAGAATTTATAATGTACAGTATAGCAAAACCGGCATATAGATTATCAATATCAACCATCATAAGGATTTATAATGTAAAGTGTAGCAATACTGGCATATAGATTATCAATATAAACTATCATGAGGATTTATAATGTAAAGTGTAGCAATACTGGCATAGAGATTATCAATGAACACATTACAGGGATTTATAATGTAAAGTGTAGCAATACTGGCCTGTAGATAATCAATAAAAAACATCACGGAGATTTATAATGTAAAGTGCAGAAATACTGGCAGATAGATTATCAATAGAAACTATCATGAGAAGTTAGAATGTATAGTTTAGCAAAACCGGCATATAGATTATCAATATCAACCATCATAAGGATTTATAATGTAAAGTGTAGCAATTTTGGCATATAGAATATTAATATCAACTATCATGATGATTTATAATGTGAAATGAATCAATACTGGCATATACATTATCAATGAAAACATCACATTGATTTATATTGTAAAGTATATCAATACTGGCATGTAGATTATCAGTGTGAACTATCATAAGGATTTATTATGTAAAGTGTACCAATACTGCCATATAGATTAACAATATAAACTATTATAAGGATTTATAATGTCATGTGTAGCAATACTGGCATATAGATAATCAATAAAAAATATCACGGGGATTTACAATGTAAAGCATAGCAATACTTGCATATTGATTATCAATATAAACTATCATGATGATTTATAATGTAAAATGAAGCAATACTGGCATGTAGAATATCAGTAAAAACATCACGAGAATTTATAATGTACAGTATAGCAAAACCAGCATATAGATTATCAATATCAACCATCAATACTGGCATATAGATTATTAATATAAACTATCATGAGGATTTATAATGTAAAGTGTGGCAATACTTTCATATAGATTATCAATATAAACAATGATGATGTTTTATAATGTAAAGTGTAGCAATACTGCCATATAGATTAACAATATAAACTATCATAAGGAGTTTTAATGTCAAGTGTAGCAATACTGGCATATATATTATCAATGAAAACATCACAGGGAATTATAATGTAAAGTGTCGCAATAATGGCATGTAGATTATCAGTATAAACTATCGTGAGGATTTATTATGCAAAGTGTAGCAATACTGCCATATAGATTAACAATATAAACTATTATAAGGATTTATAATGTCAAGTGTAGCAATACTGGCATATAGATAATCAATAAAAAATATCACGGGAATTTACAATGTAAAGTATAGCAATACTGGCATATTGATTATCAATATAAACTATCATGATGATTTATAATGTAAACCGAAGCAATACTGGCATGTAGATTATCAATATCAATCATCGTAAGGATTTATAATGTAAAGTGTAGCAATACTGGCATGTAGATTTTCAATATAAACTATAATGATGATTTATAATGTAAAGTGAAGAAATACTGGCATGTAGATCACCAATAAAAAAACATCACGAGAATTAATAATGTACAGTATTTCTAAACCGGCATATAGATTATCAATATCAACCATCATAAGGATTTATAATGTAAAGTGTAGCAATACTGGCATATGATTATCAATATAAACTATCATGAGGATTTATAATGTAAAGTGTAGCACTACTGGCATATAGATTATAAATATAAACAATCATGAGGTTTTATAATGTAAAGGGTAGCAATACTAGCACGTAGATTATCAATATAATACATCATGAGGATTTATAATGTATAGTGTAGCAATACTGACATATGGATAATCTATATAAAACATCGTAAGGATTTTTAATGTCAATTGTAGCAATGCTGGCATATAGATTATCAATATAATCTATCATGAGTTTTTATAATGTAAAGCGAAGAATAACTGGCATGTAGATTATCAATATGAAATATCACGAGAATTTATAATGTACAGTATAGCAATACCGGCATATAGATTATCAATATCAACCATCGTAAGGATTTATAATGAAAAGTGTAGCACTACTGGCACACAGATTATAAATATAAAATCTCATGAGGATTTATAATGTAAAGAGCAGCAATACTGGCATATCGATTATAAATATAAACAATCATGAGGTTTTATAATGTAAAGGGTAGCAATACTAGCACGTAGATTATCAATATAATACATCATGAGGATTTATAATGTATAGTGTAGCAATACTGACATATGGATAATCTATATAAAACATCGTAAGGATTTTTAATGTCAATTGTAGCAATGCTGGCATATAGATTATCAATATAAACTATCGTTAAGATTCATAATGTCAAGTGTAGCAATACTGCCATATAGATTATCAATATAAAATACCATGAGGATTTGTAATGTAAAGTGTAGCAATTCTGGCATGTTGATTATTAATATCAACTATCATGATGATTTTTATTGTGAAATGAATCAATACTGGCATGTAGATTATCAATAAAAACAATCATGATGTTTTATAATGTAAAGTGTAGCAATACTGCCATATAGATTAACAATACAAACTATCATAAGGAGTTATAATGTCAAGTGTAGCAATACTGGCATATATATTATCAATGAAAACATCACAGGTAATTATAATGTAAAGTGTCGCAATAATGGCATGTAGATTATCAGTATAAACTATCATGAGGATTTATTATGCAAAGTGTAGCAATACTGCCATATAGATTAACAATATAAACTATTATAAGGATTTATAATGTCAAGTGTAGCAATACTGGCATATAGATAATCAATAAAAAATATCACGGGAATTTTTAATGTAAAGTATAGCAATACTGGCATATTGATTATCAATATAAACTATCATGATGATTTATAATGTAAGCTGAAGCAATACTGGCATGTAGATTATCAATATCAATCATCGTAAGGATTTATAATGTAAAGTGTAGCAATACTGGCATGTAGATTTTCAATATAAACTATCATGATGATTTATAATGTAAAGTAAAGCAATACTGGCATGTAGAATACCAATAAAAAAACATCACGAGAATTTATAATGTACAGTATTGCTAAACCGGCTAATAGATTATCAATATCAACCATCATAATGATTTATAATGTAAAGTGTAGCAAAACTGGCATATGATTATCAATATAAACTATCATGAGGATTTATAATGTAAAGTGTAGCAATACTAGCATATCGATTATCAATATAAACAATCATGAGGTTTTATAATGTAACGTTTAGCAATACTGGCACGTAGATTATCAATATAATACATCATGAGGATTTATAATGTATAGTGTAGCAATACTGCCAAACAGATTAACAATATAAACTTACATAGGGATTTATTATGTCAAGTGTAGCAATACTGGCATATAGATTATCAATGAAAACATCACAGGGATTTATAATGTAAAGTGTAGCAATACTGGTACGTAGATTATCAATAAAAAATATCACGGGGATTTACAATGTAAAGCATAGCAATACTTGCATATTGATTATTAATATAAACTATCATGATGATTTATAATGTAAAATGAAGCAATACTGGCATGTAGAATATCAGTAAAAACATCACGAGAATTTATAATGTACAGTATAGCAAAACCAGCATATAGATTATCAATATCAACCATCAATACTGGCATATAGATTATTAATATAAACTATCATGATGATTTATAAAGTAAAGTGAAGCAATACTGGCATGTGGATTGTCAATAAAAAACATCACGAGAATTTATAATGTACAGTATAGCAATACCGGCATATAGATTATCAATATCAACCATCATAAGGAGTTATAATGTAAAGTGTTGCAATACTGGCATATAGATTATCAATATAAACAATCATGAGGATTTATAATGTAAAGTGTAGCAATACTGGCATATAGATTATCGATATAAGACATCATTAGGATTTATAATGTAAAGTGTAACAATGCAGTCATATAGATAATCAATATAAACTATCATGAGGATTTATAATGTAAAGTGTAGCAATACTGGCATATAGATTATGAATATAAAATATCACGGGATTTATAATGTAAAGAGAAGCAATACTGCCATGTAGATTATCAATAAAAAATATCACAAGAATTTATAATGTACAGTATAGCAATACCGGCATATAGATTATCAATATCAACCATCATAAGGATTTATAATGTAAAGTGTAGCAATACCGGCATATAGATTATCAATATAAACTATCATGAGGATTTATAATGTGAAGTGTAGCAATATTGGCATATAGATTATCAATGAACACATCACAGGGATTTATAATGTAAAGTGTAGCAATACTAGCTTGTAGATAATCAATAAAAAACATCACGGAGATTTATAATGTAAAGTGCAGAAATACTGGCAGATAGATTATCAATAGAAACTATCATGAGAAGTTATAATGTATATTATAGCAAAACCGGCATATAGATTATCAATATCAACCATCATAAGGATTTATAATGTAAAGTGTAGCAATTCTGTCATATAGAATATTAATATACTCTATCATAATGTGAAATGAATCAATACTGGCATATACAATATCAATGAAAACATCACATTGATTTATATTGTAAAGTATAGCAATACTGGCATGTAGATTATCAGTGTAAACTATCATGAGGATTTATTATGTAAAGTGTACCAATACTGCCATATAGATTAACAATATAAACTATTATAAGGATTTATAATGTCAAGTGTAGCAATACTGGCATATAGATAATCAATAAAAAATATCACGGGGATTTACAATGTAAAGCATAGCAATACTTGCATATTGATTATTAATATAAACTATCATGATGATTTATAATGTAAAATGAAGCAATACTGGCATGTAGAATATCAGTAAAAACATCACGAGAATTTATAATGTACAGTATAGCAAAACCAGCATATAGATTATCAATATCAACCATCAATACTGGCATATAGATTATTAATATAAACTATCATGAGGAATTATAATGTAAAGTGTGGCAATACTTTCATATAGATTATCAATATAAACAATCATGATGTTTTATAATGTAAAGTGTAGCAATACTGCCATATAGATTAACAATATAAACTATCATAAGGAGTTATAATGTCAAGTGTAGCAATACTGGCATATATGGACCGTTTATTTTGAAAGTGGTGTAAGTCCATTTTTGAAAAAAATGAGATATCACGTAATTCATGCTTAATTTAATGTAAATTTTTTATGTATAACTAGTCCGTGTTGAATTTCTTAAAATATTCCCATGTTTTGTACAACTTAAAATTGGTCGGTAAATGAAATTGCATTATCATCGATTATGAAAGTGGTGTAAGTCCAATTAACAGACGTAGGTGGCTTCGCAGATGGTTGCCGATCAGTAGTCTGTTATTTTTCAATTGTTTTATATTACGTGTCATATTACGTGTTAAGAGTTGCTAATTTAAGTTACTTATTCTATTTTTTTCTTAAAATGGATAACTTCATATTATTAACATCAGATAGTGATACAGGTAAGAACAAATGGTAAATCAATATTATTTTATAACAATTGAAAGCACTTGTTTTATTTAATTATAAATAAATTCATACAGACATAAAGCCCATGAATATAAACAGAAGAATAAGCTTAGATTCAGAGGATGAAAATAATTCCCCTATGAACAACAAATTAACGAATCGTAAAAAGAGAAGAAGAGTAATAGAGGTAGAATCTTCATCAGATGAGGATATTGTTAATGAGAACTTAGATCCTGCAGAACAAAATGAAGGAAAATATTTGCAAAAAAAAAACAAAATTAAGCGTAATAATGGACAAAAGTACTACACAAAAAGAAGAAAATTCATTCCAGCAAAAAAATTTGAATCTAAAAATTGTAATTGCTCGAAGAAATGTATAGAACGTATTAATGAAACATAACGTAGAGAAATTTTTGATAAGTTCTGGAATATAGGTGATTTTAATAAGCAAAATGTATTTCTCTATTGTAATGTTCAACGAGAAACTGTCTATAGAAGAAGGCCCAGAAATAATTCGGGTACTAAGAGGGCATATGCTTACAAATTTTATCTGGTCACTTTTGGTGGAAACATTTTAGTATGTAAGAAGTTTTTCATTGATACTTTCCAAATATCTATTGGACGAATTGATCGTATCGTAAAAACGCATAAGAATATTCCAAAAGACATGCGTGGAAAAATGGATGGCTCTTGTAGGCGAACTAGTGAGCTACTGACGAATACAGTGATTGACCACATAAAAAGCTTTCCGGCATTTGAAAGTCACTATACTCGATCCCAAAATCCAGAACGAATGTTCTTAAATCCTGAATTAAACATAAAAAAAATGTATAATTTATACTTGGAAAAATGCAAGGAAAATAACTTAAGTTCGGTTGTTAATGAATGGACATACAGGAAAATCTTTAAACGAGATTTCAAGTTACACTTCCATTTGCCACGTAAAGATACCTGTGCGAAATGCGATTTCTTAAACATGAAAAGTAAGACAACTACTGATGACGAAGAAAAAAAAATTCTTATAGAAAGACATGATGTTCACTTGCAAGATGCTGAATTAGCAAGAAAAGAATTACAAGAAGACAAAATTCTGGCATCAAAAAATCCTGATAAATACTTTGCCTTCTCTTTTGACTTACAAAAAGCCTTACCTTATCCGAAATTATCTGTCTCAATCGCATATTATAAGCGAAACATGTATGTTTTAAACGAGGGTTTTCACAATTTCCACGATAATAAAGTTAATATGTATGTGTGGGACGAAACTATTGCTTCCAGGGGATCGCAAGAAGTAGCTTCTTGCTGTTTGAGGCATTTAGAAAATGTAACGACCCAATGCATGTTATTGCCTACAGTGACATGTGTACTGGGCAAAATCAAAATATACAAATGGCATTAATGTGGTCGAAGGTTGTCCAGTCATCGGAAAACAACATTAATACAATTGATCACAAATTTTTACTCTCGGGGCATTCATACCTTCCGAACGATGCAGATTTTGGAATTATAGAAATGGCAATGCGAAAAAAGAATTTTCTGTATACACCACAAGATTATTATGATGTAATAACACAATGTAGAAAACATGACAAATTCATTTTACATGAAATGAAACGAGAGAATTTCGTTTCAATAAAAAATCTTCAAAATGCGGTTAAAAAACAGATAAGAAAAAATACTAATGGAGAACAGGTAAATTGGTTGCAAATATGTTGGATGAGGTTTCTTAGAAGTGCACCATACACTATTTTATATAAAACATCGAAGAAGGATAAAGAATTTAAAACTGTAAATTTATTACCTACACGTCCTGGAAAACCGCTAAAATTTGATAAAATCGCCCTGACGCCTTTGTACCAATATGCCAGGCCTATTACTTATGAAAAATATAAAGATATCAAGCAGTTATTACCTTATATACCTCCGGTGCATCATGCATATTTCGAAACACTGCCACATGCAGAGCATAAGTAAATACTATCAAGTTCTTGTAATTTTGACGATGTAATTATCGTCTAAAATTAAAAATACTACTATTTTATGTCATGTCATGCGTATTTATAAACAAAATTGGTATTAAAATGAAGTATATTTTTCAAAATTGAAATTAAACGATTTTTACAATTGTCTAATTTTGAAAGTGGTGTAAGTCCATTTTTAGCCTATAAATACATATTATTATAGGCTAATTCGCCTAAAACAAATTTATATAATCAAATTCAATATAGATAAAACAGTAGAAACATTGCCAGACTTCATATAATTTGCCTAAATTTTTTAATTAACAGATATGCTAACCTTTAATTTTCTCGAAACAAGAGAAAATGGACTTACACCACTTTCAAAATAAACGGTCCATATATTATCAATAAAAACATCACAGGGAATTATAATGTAAAGTGTCGCAATAATGGCATGTAGATTATCAGTATAAACTATCATGAGGATTTATTATGCAAAGTGTAGCAATACTGCCATATAGATTAACAATATAAACTATTATAAGGATTTATAATGTCAAGTGTAGCAATACTGGCATATAGATAATCAATAAAAAATATCACGGGAATTTTCAATGTAAAGTATAGCAATACTGGCATATTGATTATCAATATAAACTATCATGATGATTTATAATGTAAACTGAAGCAATACTGGCATGTAGATTATCAATATCAATCATCGTAAGGATTTATAATGTAAAGTGTAGCAATAATGGCATGTAGATTTTCAATATAAACAATCATGATTATTTATAAAGTAAAGTAAAGCAATACTGGCATGTAGATTACCAATAAAAAAACATCACGAGAATTTATAATGTACAGTATTGCTAAAACGGCATATAGATTATCAAAGTCAACCATCATAAGGATTTATAATGTAAAGTGTAGCAATACTGGCATATGATTATCAATATAAACTATCATGAAGATTTATAATGTAAAGTGTAGCACTACTGGCATATAGATTATCAATATAAACAATCATGAGGTTTTATAATGTAACGTGTAGCAATACTGGCACGTAGATTAACAATATAATACATCATGAGGATTTATAATGTATAGTGTAGCAATACTGAAAAACAGATTAACAATATAAACTATCATAGGGATTTATTATGTCAAGTGTAGCAATACTGGCATATAGATTATCAATGAAAACATCACAGGGAATTATAATGTAAAGTGTAGCAATACGGGTATGTAGATTATCAATAAAAAACATCACGGGGATTTATAATGTAAAGTGCAGCAATACTGGCATATAGATTATCAATATAAACTATCATAAGAATTTATAATGTACAGTATAGCAAAACCGGCATATAGATTATCAATGTCAATCACAGTAAAGATTTATAATGAAAAGTGTAGCAATACTGTTATATAGAATATCAATATAAACTATCATGAGAATTTATAATGTAAAGTGTAGCAATGTTAGCATATAGATTATCAATATAAACAAACATGATGTTTTATAAAGTAATGTGTAGCAATACTGCCATATAGATTAACAAAAGAAACTATCATAAGGATTTATAATGTCAAGTGTAGCAATACTGGCATATAGATTATCAATTAAAACATCACAGGGATTTATAATGTAAAGTGTAGCAATACTGGCATGTAGATTATCAATATCGACTATCATGATGGTTTATAATGTAAAGAGAAGCAATACTGCCATGTAGATTATCAATAAAAAACATTACAAGAATTTATAATGTACAGTATAGCAAAACCAGCATATAGATTATCAATATCAACCATCAATACTGGCATATAGATTATTAATATAAACTATCACGAGGATTTATAATGTAAAGTGTAGGGATACTGGCATATAGATTATCAATATAAACAAACATGAGGTTTTATAATGTAAAGTTTAGCAATACTAGCACGTAGATTATCAATATAATACATCATGAGGATTTATAATGTATAGTGTAGCAATACTTTAATATGGATAATCTATAAAAAACATAATAAGGATTTTTAATGTCAATTGTAGCAATACTGGCATATAGATTATCAATATAATCTATCATGAGTTTTTATAATGTAAAGCGAAGAAATACTGGCATGTAGATTATCAATATGAAACATCACGAGAATTTATAATGTACAGTATAGCAATACCGGCATATAGATTATCAATATCAACCATCGTAAGGATTTATAATGTAAAGTGTAGCAATACTGGCACACAGATTATCAATATAAACTCTCATGAGGATTTATAATGTAAAGAGCAGCAATACTGGCATATAGATTATAAATATAAACAATCATGAGGTTTTATAATGTAAAGGGTAGCAATACTAGCACGTAGATTATCAATATAATACATCATGAGGATTTATAATGTATAGTGTAGCAATACTGACATATGGATAATCTATATAAAACATCGTAAGGATTTTTAATGTCAATTGTAGCAATGCTGGCATATAGATTATCAATATAAACTATCGTTAAGATTCATAATGTCAAGTGTAGCAATACTGCCATATAGATTATCAATATAAAATACCATGAGGATTTGTAATGTAAAGTGTAGCAATTCTGGCATGTTGATTATTAATATCAACTATCATGATGATTTTTAATGTGAAATGAATCAATACTGGCATGTAGATTATCAATAAAAAACATCACGGAGATTTATAATGTAAGGTGCAGAAATACTGGCATATAGATTATCAATACAAAGTATCATGAGAATTTATAATGTACAGTATAGCAAAACCGGCATATAGACTATCAATATCAACCATCATAAGGATTTATAATGTAAAGTGTAGCAATACTGGCATATAGATTATCAATGAAAATATCACAGGGATTTATATCGTAAAGTGTAGCAATACTGGCATGTAGATTATAATTATAAACTATCATGATGATTTATAATGTAAAGTGAAGCAATACTGGCATGTAGATTATCAATAAAAAAACATCACGAGAATTTATAATGTACAGTATAGCAAAACCGGCATATAGATTATCAATATCACCATCATAAGGATTTATAATGATGAGTGTAGCAATACTAGCATATATATTATTAATATAAACAATCATGATGTTTTATAATGTAAAGTGTAGCAATACTGGCATATAGATTAACAATATAAACTATCACAAGGATTTATAATGTCAAATGTAGCAATACTGCCATATAGATTGTCAATATAAACTATCACGTGGATTTATAATGTAAAGTGTAGCAATACTGTCATATAGATGGTCAATATAAACTATCATGAGGATTTATAATGTAAAGTGTAGCAATACCTGCATATGGATTATAAATTTAAACAATCATAAGGATTTATAATGTAAAGTGTGGCAATACTTTCATATAGATTATCAATATAAAAAATCATGATGTTTTATAATTTAAAGTGTAGCAATACTGCCATATAGATTAACAATATAAACTATCATAAGGATTTATAATGTCAACTGTAGCAATACTGGCATATATATTATCAATGAAACATCACAGGGAATTATAATGTAAAGTGTAGCAATACTGGCATGTAGATTATCAATATCGACTATCATGATGGTTTATAATGTAAAGAGAAGCAATACTGCTATGTAGATTATCAATAAAAAACATCACAAGAATTTATCATGTACAATATAGCAAAACCGGCATATTCATTATCAATATCAACCATCATAAGGAGTTATAATGTGAAGTGTAGCAATACTGGGATATATATTATCAATATAAACTATCTTGTGGATTTATAATGTAAAGTGTAGCAATACTGGCATATAGATTATCAATGAAAACATCACAGCGATTTATATTGTAAAGTGTAACAATACTGGCATGTAGATTATCAATAAAAACTATCATGATGATTTATAAAGTAAAGTGAAGCAATACTGGCATGTGAATTGTCAATAAAAAACATCACGAGAATTTATAATGTACAGTATAGCAATACCGGCAAATAGATTATCAACATCAACCATCATAAGGATTTATAATGTAAAGTGTAGCAACACTGGCATATAGATTATCAATATAAACTATCATGAGGATTTATAATGTAAAGTGCAGCAATACTGGCATACAGATTATCGATATAAGACATCATTAGGATTTATAATGTAAAGTGTAGCAATACAGTCATATAGATAATCAATATAAACTATCATGAGGATTTATAATGTAAAGTGTAGCAATACTGGCATATAGATTATGAATATAAAATATCACGGGATTTATAATGTAAAGAGAAGCAATACTGCCATGTAGATTATCAATAAAAAACATCACAAGAATTTATAATGTACAGTATAGCAAAACCGGCATATAGATTATCAATATCAACCATCATAAGGATTTATAATGTAAAGTGTAGCAATACTGGCATATAGATTATCAATATAAACTATCATGAGGATTTATAATGTAAAGTGTAGCAATACTGGCATAAAGATTATCAATGAACACATTACAGGGATTTATAATGTAAAGTGTAGCAATACTGGCCTGTAGATAATCAATAAAAAACATCACGGAGATTTATAATGTAAAGTGCAGAAATACTGGCAGATAGATTATCAATAGAAACTATCATGAGAAGTTAGAATGTATAGTTTAGCAAAACCGGCATATAGATTATCAATATCAACCATCATAAGGATTTATAATGTAAAGTGTAGCAATTTTGGCATATAGAATATTAATATCAACTATCATGATAATTTATAATGTGAAATGAATCAATACTGGCATATACATTATCAATGAAAACATCACATTGATTTATATTGTAAAGTATATCAATACTGGCATGTAGATTATCAGTGTGAACTATCATAAGGATTTATTATGTAAAGTGTACCAATACTGCCATATAGATTAACAATATAAACTATTATAAGGATTTATAATGTCATGTGTAGCAATACTGGCATATAGATAATCAATAAAAAATATCACGGGGATTTACAATGTAAAGCATAGCAATACTTGCATATTGATTATCAATATAAACTATCATGATGATTTATAATGTAAAATGAAGCAATACGGGCATGTAGAATATCAGTAAAAACATCACGAGAATTTATAATGTACAGTATAGCAAAACCAGCATATAGATTATCAATATCAACCATCATAAGGATTTATAATGTTAAGTGTAGCAATACTGGCATATAGATTATCAATATAAACTATCATGAGGTTTTATAATGTAAAGTGTAGCAATACTGGCACGTAGATTATCAATGAACACATCACAGGGATTTATAATGTAAAGTGTAGCAATACTGGCCTGTAGATAATCAATAAAAAACATCACGGAGATTTATAATGTAAAGTGCAGAAATACTGGCAGATAGATTATCAATAGAAACTATCATGAGAAGTTATAATGTATAATATAGCAAAACCGGCATATAGATTATCAATGTCATCCATCATAAGGATTTATAATGTAAAGTGTAGCAATTCTGGCATATAGAATATTAATTTCAACTATCATGATGATTTATAATGTGAAATGAATCAATACTGGCATATACATTATCAATGAAAATATCACATTGATTTATATTGTAAAGTATAGCAATACTGGCATGTAGATTATCAGTGTAAACTATCATGAGGATTTATTATGTAAAATGTACCAATACTGCCATATAGATTAACAATATAAACCTTTATAAGGATTTATAATGTCAAGTGTAGCAATACTGGCATATAGATAATCAATAAAAAATATCACGGGGATTTACAATGTAAAGCATAGCAATACTTGCATATTGATTATCAATATAAACTATTATGATGATTTATAATGTAAAATGAAGCAATACAATATCAGTAAAAACATCACGAGAATTTATAATGTACAGTATAGCAAAACCAGCATATAGATTATCAATATCAACCATCAATACTAGCATATAGATTATTAATATAAACTATCATGAGGATTTATAATGTAAAGTGTAGGAATACTGGCATATAGATTATCAATATAAACAAACATGAGGTTTTATAATGTAAAGTTTAGCAATACTAGCACGTAGATTATCAATATAATACATCATGAGGATTTATAATGTATAGTGTAGCAATACTTTAATATGGATAATCTATATAAAACATTATGAGGATTTTTAATGTCAATTGTAGCAATACTGGCATATAGATTATCAATATAATCTATCATGAGTTTTTATAATGTAAAGCGAAGAAATACTGGCATGTAGATTATCAATATGAAATATCACGAGAATTTATAATGTACAGTATAGCAATACCGGCATATAGATTATCAATAACAACCATCGTAAGGATTTATAATGTAAAGTGTAGCACTACTGGCACACAGATTATCAATATAAACTCTCAAGAGGATTTATAATGTAAAGAGCAGCAATACTGGCTTATAGATTATAAATATAAACAATCATGAGGTTTTATAATGTAAAGGGTAGCAATACTAGCACGTAGATTATCAATATAATACATCATGAGGATTTATAATGTATAGTGTAGCAATGCTGACATATGGATAATCTATATAAAACATCGTAAGGATTTTTAATGTCAATTGTAGCAATGCTGGCATATAGATTATCAATATAAACTATCGTTAAGATTCATAATGTCAAGTGTAGCAATACTGCCATATAGATTATCAATATAAAATACCATGAGGATTTGTAATGTAATGTGTAGCAATTCTGGCATGTTGATTATTAATATCAACTATCATGATGATTTTTAATGTGAAATGAATCAATACTGGCATGTAGATTATCAATAAAAACAATCATGATGTTTTATAATGTAAAGTGTAGCAATACTGCCATATAGATTAACAATACAAACTATCATAAGGAGTTATAATGTCAAGTGTAGCAATACTGGCATATATATCATCAATGAAAACATCACAGGGAATTATAATGTAAAGTGTCGCAATAATGGCATGTAGATTATCAGTATAAACTATCATGAGGATTTATTATGCAAAGTGTAGCAATACTGCCATATAGATTAACAATATAAATTATTATAATTATTTATAATGTCAAGTGTAGCAATACTGGCATATAGATAATCAATAAAAAATATCACGGGAATTTTTAATGTAAAGTATAGCAATACTGGCATATTGATTATCAATATAAACTATCATGATGATTTATAATGTAAGCTGAAGCAATACTGGCATGTAGATTATAAATATCAATCAACGTAAGGATTTATAATGTAAAGTGTAGCAATACTGGCATGGAGATTTTTAATATAAACTATCATGATGATTTATAATGTAAAGTAAAGCAATACTGGCACGTAGAATACCAATAAAAAAACATCACGAGAATTTATAATGTACAGTATTGCTAAACCGGCTAATAGATTATCAATATCAACCATCATAAGGATTTATAATGTAAAGTGTAGCAATACTGGCATATGATTATCAATATAAACTATCATGAAGATTTATAATGTAAAGTGTAGCACTACTGGCATATAGTTTATCAATATAAACAATCATGAGGTTTTATAATGTAACGTGTAGCAATACTGGCACGTAGATTATCAATATAATACATCATGAGGATTTATAATGTATAGTGTAGCAATACTGCCAAACAGATTAACAATATAAACTATCATAGGGATTTATTATGTCAAGTGTAGCAATACTGGCATATAGATTATCAATGAAAACATCACAGGGATTTATAATGTAAAGTGTAGCAAAACTGGTATGTAGATTATCAATAAAAAACATCACGGGGATTTATAATGTAAAGTGCAGCAATACTGGCATATAGATTATCAATATAAACTATCATGAGAATTTATAATGTACAGTATAGCAATACCGGCATATAGATTATCAATGTCAATCACAGTAAAGATTTATAATGAAAAGTGTAGTAATACTGTTATATAGATTATCAATATAAACTATCATGAGAATTTATAATGTAAAGTGTAGCAATGCTGGCATATAGATTATCAATATAAACAATCATGATGTTTTATAAAGTAATGTGTAGCAATACTGCCATATAGATTAACAAAAGAAACATATCATAACGATTTATAATGTCAAGTGTAGCAATACTGGCATATAGATTATCAATTAAAACATCACAGGGATTTATAATGTAAAGTGTAGCAATACTGGCATGTAGATTATCAATATAGACTATCATGATGTTTTATAATGTAAAGAGAAGCAATACTGCCATGTAGATTATCAATAAAAAACATCACAAGAATTTATAATGTACAATATAGCAAAACCGGCATATACATTATCAATATCAACCATCATAAGGAGTTATAATGTGAAGTGTAGCAATACTGGGATATATATTATCAATATAAACTATCTTGTGGATTTATAATGTAAAGTGTAGCAATACCGGCATATAGATTATCAATGAAAATATCACAGCGATTTATATTGTAAAGTGTAACAATACTGGCATGTAGATTATCAATAAAATCTATCATGATGATTTATAGAGTAAAATGAAGCAATAATGGCATGTGGATTGTCAATAGAAAACATCACGAGAGTTTATAATGTACATTATAGCAAAACCGGCATATAGATTATCAATATCAACCATCATAAGGATTTATAATGTAAAGTGTAGCAATACTGGCATATAGATTATCAATATAAACTATCATGAGGATTTATAATGTAAAGTGTAGCAATACTAGCTTGTAGATAATCAATAAAAAACATCACGGAGATTTATAATGTAAAGTGCAGAAATACTGGCAGATAGATTATCAATAGAAACTATCATGAGAAGTTATAATGTATAGTATAGCAAAACCGGCATATAGATTATCAATATCAACCATCATAAGGATTTATAATGTAAAGTGTAGCAATTCTGGCATATAGAATATTAATATCAACTATCATGATGATTTATAATGTGAAATGAATCAATACTGGCATATACATTATCAATGAAAACATCACATTGATTTATATTGTAAAGTATAGCAATACTGGCATGTAGATTATCAATAAAAAACATCACAAGAATTTATAATGTACAGTATAGCAAAACCGGCATATAGATTATCAAAATCAACCATCATAAGGATTTATAATGTTAAGTGTAGCAATACTGGCATATATATTATCAATGAAAACATCACCGGGAATTATAATGTAAAGTGTCGCAATACTGGCATGTAGATTATCAGTGTAAACTATCATGAGGATATATTATGCAAAGTGTAGCAATACTGCCATATAGATTAACAATATAAACTATTATAAGGATTTATAATGTAAAGTGTAGCAATACTGGCATATGATTATCAATATAAACTATCATGAAGATTTATAATGTAAAGTGTAGCACTACTGGCATATAGATTATCAATATAAACAATCATGAGGTTTTATAATGTAACGTGTAGCAATACTGGCACGTAGATTATCAATATAATACATCATGAGGATTTATAATGTATAGTGTAGCAATACTGCCCAACAGATTAACAATATAAACTATCATAGGGATTTATTATGTCAAGTGTAGCAATACTGGCATATAGATTATCAATGAAAACATCACAGGGATTTATAATGTAAAGTGTAGCAATACTGGTATGTAGATTATCAATAAAAAACATCACGGGGATTTATAATGTAAAGTGCAGCAATACTGGCATATAGATTATCAATATGAACTATCATGAGAATTTATAATGTACAGTATAGCAATACCGGCATATAGATTATCAATGTCAATCACAGTAAAGATTTATAATGAAAAGTGTAGTAATACTGTTATATAGATTATCAATATAAACTATCATGAGAATTTATAATGTAAAGTGTAGCAATGCTGGCATATAGATTATCAATATAAACAATCATGATGTTTTATAAAGTAATGTGTAGCAATACTGCCATATAGATTAACAAAAGAAACATATCATAAGGATTTATAATGTCAAGTGTAGCAATACTGGCATATAGATTATCAATTAAAACATCACAGGGATTTATAATGTAAAGTGTAGCAATACTGGCATGTAGATTATCAATATAGACTATCATGATGTTTTATAATGTAAAGAGAAGCAATACTGCCATGTAGATTATCAATAAAAAACATCACAAGAATTTATCATGTACAATATAGCAAAACCGCATATACATTATCAATATCAACCATCACAAGGAGTTATAATGTGAAGTGTAGCAATACTGGGATATATATTATCAATATAAACTATCTTGTGGATTTATAATGTAAAGTGTAGCAATACCGGCATATAGATTATCAATGAAAACATCACAGCGATTTATATTGTAAAGTGTAACAATACTGGCATGTAGATTATCAATAAAAACTATGATGATGATTTATAAAGTAAAATGAAGCAATAATGGCATGTGGATTGTCAATAGAAAACATCACGAGAGTTTATAATGTACATTATAGCAAAACCGGCATATAGATTATCAATATCAACCATCATAAGGATTTATAATGTAAAGTGTAGCAATACTGGCATATAGATTATCAATATAAACTATCATGAGGATTTATAATGTAAAGTGTAGCAATACTAGCTTGTAGATAATCAATAAAAAACATCACGGAGATTTATAATGTAAAGTGCAGAAATACTGGCAGATAGATTATCAATAGAAACTATCATGAGAAGTTATAATGTATAGTATAGCAAAACCGGCATATAGATTATCAATATCAACCATCATAAGGATTTATAATGTAAAGTGTAGCAATTCTGGCATATAGAATATTAATATCAACTACCATGATGATTTATAATGTGAAATGAATCAATACTGGCATATACATTATCAATGAAAACAACACATTGATTTATATTGTAAAGTATAGCAATACTGGCATGTAGATTATCAATAAAAAACATCACGAGAATTTATAATGTACAGTATAGCAAAACCGGCATATAGATTATCAAAATCAACCATCATAAGGATTAATAATGTTAAGTGTAGCAATACTGGCATATATATTATCAATGAAAACATCACCGGGAATTATAATGTAAAGTGTCGCAATACTGGCATGTAGATTATCAGTGTAAACTATCATGAGGATTTATTATGCAAAGTGTAGCAATACTGCCATATAGATTAACAATATAAACTATTATAAGGATTTATAATGTAAAGTGTAGCAATACTGGCATATGATTATCAATATAAACTATTATGAAGATTTATAATGTAAAGTGTAGCACTACTGGCATATAGATTATCAATATAAACAATCATGAGGTTTTATAATGTAACGTGTAGCAATACTGGCACGTAGATTATCAATATAACACATCATGAGGATTTATAATGTATAGTGTAGCAATACTGCCAAACAGATTAACAATATAAACTATCATAGGGATTTATTATGTCAAGTGTAGCAATACTGGCATATAGATTATCAATGAAAACATCACAGGGATTTATAATGTAAAGTGTAGCAATACTGGTATGTAGATTATCAATAAAAAACATCACGGGGATTTATAATGTAAAGTGCAGCAATACTGGCATATAGATTATCAATATAAACTATCATGAGAATTTATAATGTACAGTATAGCAATACCGGCATATAGATTATCAATGTCAATCACAGTAAAGAATTATAATGAAAAGTGTAGTAATACTGTTATATAGATTATCAATATAAACTATCATGAGAATTTATAATGTAAAGTGTAGCAATGCTGGCATATAGATTATCAATATAAACAATCTTGACGTTTTATAAAGTAATGTGTAGCAATACTGCCATATAGATTAACAAAAGAAACAAATCATAAGGATTTATAATGTCAAGTGTAGCAATACTGGCATATAGATTATCAATTAAAACATCACAGGGATTTATAATGTAAAGTGTAGCAATACTGGCATGTAGATTATCAATATAGACTATCATGATGTTTTATAATGTAAAGAGAAGCAATACTGCCATGTAGATTATCAATAAAAAACATCACAAGAATTTATCATGTACAATATAGCAAACCCGGCATATACATTATCAATACCAACCATCATAAGGAGTTATAATGTGAAGTGTAGCAATACTGGGATACATATTATCAATATAAACTATCTTGTGGATTTATAATGTAAAGTGTAGCAATACCGGCATATAGATTATCAATGAAAACATCAGAGCGATTTATATTGTAAAGTGTAACAATACTGGCATGTAGATTATCAATAAAAACTATCATGATGATTTATAAAGTAAAATGAAGCAATAATGGCATGTGGATTGTCAATAGAAAACATCACGAGAATTTATAATGTACATTATAGCAAAACCGGCATATAGATTATCAATATCAACCATCATAAGGATTTATAATGTAAAGTGTAGCAATACTGGCATATAGATTATCAATATAAACTATCATGAGGATTTATAATGTAAAGTGTAGCAATACTAGCTTGTAGATAATCAATAAAAAACATCACAGAGATTTATACTGTAAAGTGCAGAAATACTGGCAGATAGATTATCAATAGAAACTATCATGAGAAGTTATAATGTATAGTATAGCAAAACCGGCATATAGATTATCAATATCAACCATCATAAGGATTTATAATGTAAAGTGTAGCAATTCTGGCATATAGAATATTAATATCAACTATCATGATGATTTATAATGTGAAATGAATCAATACTGGCATATACATTATCAATGAAAACATCACATTGATTTATATTTTAAAGTATAGCAATACTGGCATGTAGATTATCAATAAAAAACATCACGAGAATTTATAATGTACAGTATAGCAAAACCGGCATATAGATTATCAAAATCAACCATCATAAGGATTTATAATGTTAAGTGTAGCAATACTGGCATATATATTATCAATGAAAACATCACCGGGAATTATAATGTAAAGTGTCGCAATACTGGCATGTAGATTATCAGTGTAAACTATCATGAGGATTTATTATGCAAAGTGTAGCAATACTGCCATATAGATTAACAATATAAACTATTATAAGGATTTATAATATAAAGTGTAGCAATACTGGCATATGATTATCAATATAAACTATCATGAAGATTTATAATGTAAAGTGTAGCACTACTGGCATATAGATTATCAATATAAACAATCATGAGGTTTTATAATGTAACGTGTAGCAATACTGGCACGTAGATTATCAATATAATACATCATGAGGATTTATAATGTATAGTGTAGCAATACTGCCAAACAGATTAACAATATAAACTATCATAGGGATTTATTATGTCAAGTGTAGCAATACTGGCATATAGATTATCAATGAAAACATCACAGGGATTTATAATGTAAAGTGTAGCAATACTGGTATGTAGATTATCAATAAAAAACATCACGGGGATTTATAATGTAAAGTGCAGCAATACTGGCATATAGATTATCAATATAAACTATCATGAGAATTTATAATGTACAGTATAGCAATACCGGCATATAGATTATCAATGTCAATCACAGTAAAGATTTATAATGAAATGTGTAGTAATACTGTTATATAGATTATCAATATAAACTATCATGAGAATTTGTAATGTAAAGTGTAGCAATGCTGGCATATAGATTAACAATATAAACAATCATGATGTTTCATAAAGTAATGTGTAGCAATACTGCCATATAGATTAACAAAAGAAACATATCATAAGGAATTATAATGTCAAGTGTAGCAATACTGGCATATAGATTATCAATTAAAACATCACAGGGATTTATAAAGTAAAGTGTAGCAATACTGGCATTTAGATTATCAATATAGACTATCATGATGTTTTATAATGTAAAGAGAAGCAATACTGCCATGTAGATTATCAATAAAAAACATCACAAGAATTTATCATGTACAATATAGCAAAACCGGCATATACATTATCAATATCAACCATCATAAGGAGTTATAATGTGAAGTGTAGCAATACTGGGATATATATTATCAATATAAACTATCTTGTGGATTTATAATGTAAAGTGTAGCAATACCGGCATATAGATTATCAATGAAAACATCACAGCGATTTATATTGTAAAGTGTAACAATACTGGCATGTAGATTATCAATAAAAACTATCATGATGATTTATAAAGTAAAATGAAGCAATAATGGCATGTGGATTGTCAATAGAAAACATCACGAGAATTTATAATGTACATTATAGCAAAACCGGCATATAGATTATCAATATCAACCATCATAAGGATTTATAATGTAAAGTGTAGCAATACTGGCATATAGATTATCAATATAAACTATCATGAGGATTTATAATGTAAAGTGTAGCAATACTAGCTTGTAGATAATCAATAAAAAACATCACGGAGATTTATAATGTAAAGTGCAGAAATACTGGCAGATAGATTATCAATAGAAACTATCATGAGAAGTTATAATGTATAGTATAGCAAAACCGGCATATAGATTATCAATATCAACCATCATAAGGATTTATAATGTAAAGTGTAGCAATTCTGGCATATAGAATATTAATATCAACTATCATGATGATTTATAATGTGAAATGAATCAATACTGGCATATACATTATCAATGAAAACATCACATTGATTTATATTGTAAAGTATAGCAATACTGGCATGTAGATTATCAATAAAAAACATCACAAGAATTTATAATGTACAGTATAGCAAAACCGGCATATAGATTATCAAAATCAACCATCATAAGGATTTATAATGTTAAGTGTAGCAATACTGGCATATATATTATCAATGAAAACATCACCGGGAATTATAATGTAAAGTGTCGCAATACTGGCATGTAGATTATCAGTGTAAACTATCATGAGGATTTATTATGCAAAGTGTAGCAATACTGCCATATAGATTAACAATATAAACTATTATAAGGATTTATAATGTAAAGTGTAGCAATACTGGCATATGATTATCAATATAAACTATCATGAAGATTTATAATGTAAAGTGTAGCACTACTGGCATATAGATTATCAATATAAACAATCATGAGGTTTTATAATGTAACGTGTAGCAATACTGGCACGTAGATTATCAATATAATACATCATGAGGATTTATAATGTATAGTGTAGCAATACTGCCCAACAGATTAACAATATAAACTATCATAGGGATTTATTATGTCAAGTGTAGCAATACTGGCATATAGATTATCAATGAAAACATCACAGGGATTTATAATGTAAAGTGTAGCAATACTGGTATGTAGATTATCAATAAAAAACATCACGGGGATTTATAATGTAAAGTGCAGCAATACTGGCATATAGATTATCAAAATGAACTATCATGAGAATTTATAATGTACAGTATAGCAATACCGGCATATAGATTATCAATGTCAATCACAGTAAAGATTTATAATGAAAAGTGTAGTAATACTGTTATATAGATTATCAATATAAACTATCATGAGAATTTATAATGTAAAGTGTAGCAATGCTGGCATATAGATTATCAATATAAACAATCATGATGTTTTATAAAGTAATGTGTAGCAATACTGCCATATAGATTAACAAAAGAAACATATCATAAGGATTTATAATGTCAAGTGTAGCAATACTGGCATATAGATTATCAATTAAAACATCACAGGGATTTATAATGTAAAGTGTAGCAATACTGGCATGTAGATTATCAATATAGACTATCATGATGTTTTATAATGTAAAGAGAAGCAATACTGCCATGTAGATTATCAATAAAAAACATCACAAGAATTTATCATGTACAATATAGCAAAACCGCATATACATTATCAATATCAACCATCACAAGGAGTTATAATGTGAAGTGTAGCAATACTGAGATATATATTATCAATATAAACTATCTTGTGGATTTATAATGTAAAGTGTAGCAATACCGGCATATAGATTATCAATGAAAACATCACAGCGATTTATATTGTAAAGTGTAACAATACTGGCATGTAGATTATCAATAAAAACTATGATGATGATTTATAAAGTAAAATGAAGCAATAATGGCATGTGGATTGTCAATAGAAAACATCACGAGAATTTATAATGTACATTATAGCAAAACCGGCATATAGATTATCAATATCAACCATCATAAGGATTTATAATGTAAAGTGTCGCAATACTGGCATGTAGATTATCAGTGTAAACTATCATGAGGATTTATTATGCAAAGTGTAGCAATACTGCCATATAGATTAACAATATAAACTATTATAAGGATTTATAAAGTCAAGTGTAGCAATACTGGCATATAGATAATCAATAAAAAATATCATGGGAATTTACAATGTAAAGTATAGCAATACTGGCATATTGATTATCAATATAAACTATCATGATGATTTATAATGTAAACTGAAACAATACTGGCATGTAGATTATCAATATCAATCATCGTAAGGATTTATAATGTAAAGTGTAGCAATACTGGCATGTAGATTTTCAATATAAACTATAATGATGATTTATAATGTAAGGTGAAGCAATACTGGCATGTAGATTACCAATAAAAAAACATCACGAGAATTAATAATGTACAGTATTTCTAAACCGGCATATAGATTATCAATATCAACCATCATTAGGATTTATAATGTAAAGTGTAGCAATACTGGCATATGATTATCAATATAAACTATCATGAGGATTTATAATGTAAAGTGTAGCACTACTGGCATATAGATTATAAATATAAACAATCATGAGGTTTTATAATGTAAAGGGTAGCAATACTAGCACGTAGATTATCAATATAATACATCATGAGGATTTATAATGTATAGTGTGGCAATACTTTAATATGGATAATCTATATAAAACATTATGAGGATTTTTAATGTCAATTGTAGCAATACTGGCATATAGATTATCAATATAATCTATCATGAGTTTTTATAATGTAAAGCGAAGAAATACTGGCATGTAGATTATCAATATGAAATATCACGAGAATTTATAATGTACAGTATAGCAATACCGGCATATAGATTATCAATATCAACCATCGTAAGGATTTATAATGAAAAGTGTAGCACTACTGGCACACAGATTATCAATATAAAATCTCATGAGGATTTATAATGTAAAGAGCAGCAATACTGGCATATCGATTATAAATATAAACAAACATGAGGTTTTATAATGTAAAGGGTAGCAATACTAGCACGTAGATTATCAATATAATACATCATGAGGATTTATAATGTATAGTGTAGCAATACTGACATATGGATAATCTATATAAAACATCGTAAGGATTTTTAATGTCAATTGTAGCAATGCTGGCATATAGATTATCAATATAAACTATCGTTAAGATTCATAATGTCAAGTGTAGCAATACTGCCATATAGATTATCAATATAAAATACCATGAGGATTTGTAATGTAAAGTGTAGCAATTCTGGCATGTTGATTATTAATATCAACTATCATGATGATTTTTAATGTGAAATGAATCAATACTGGCATGTAGATTATCAATAAAAAACATCACGGAGATTTATAATGTAAGGTGCAGAAATACTGGCATATAGATTATTAATACAAAGTATCATGAGAATTTATAATGTACAGTATAGCAAAACCGGCATATACACTATCAATATCAACCATCATAAGGATTTATAATGTTAAGTGTAGCAATACTGGCATATAGATTATCAATGAAAATATCACAGGGATTTATATCGTAAAGTGTAGCAATACTGGCATGTAGATTATAATTATAAACTATCATGATGATTTATAATGTAAAGTGAAGCAATACTGGCATGTAGATTATCAATAAAAAAACATCACGAGAATTTATAATGTACAGTATAGCAAAACCGGCATATAGATTATCAATATCACCATCATAAGGATTTATAATGATGAGTGTAGCAATACTAGCATATATATTATTAATATAAACAATCATGATGTTTTATAATGTAACGTGTAGCAATACTGGCACGTAGATTATCAATATAATATATCGTGAGGATTTATAATGTATAGTGTAGCAATACTGGCATATAGATTATCAATGAAAACATCACAGGAATTTATAATGTATAGTGTAGCAATACTGGTATGTAGATTATCAATAAAAAACATCACGGGGATTTATAATGTAAAGTGCAGCAATACTGGCATATAGAATATCAATATAAACTATCATGAGAATTTATAATGTACAGTATAGCAATACCGGCATATAGATTATCAATATCAACCATCGTAAGGACTTATAATGTAAAGTATAGCAATACTGGCACATAGATTATCAATATAAACTCTCATGAGGATTTATAATGTAAAGAGCAGCAATACTGGCATATAGATTATAAATATAAACAATCATGAGGTTTTATAATGTAAAGGGTAGCAATACTAGCACGTGGATTATCTATATAATACATCAGGAGGATTTATAATGTATAGTGTAGCAATACTGACAAATGGATAATCTATATAAAACATCGTAAGAATTTTTAATGTCAATTGTAGCAATGCTGGCATATAGATTATCAATATAAACTATCGTTAAGATTCATAATGTCAAGTGTAGCAATACTGCCATATAGATTATCAATATAAAATACCATGAGGATTTGTAATGTAGAGTGTAGCAATTCTGGCATGTTGATTATTAATATAAACTATCATGATGATTTTTAATGTGAAATGAATCAATACTGGCATGTATATTATCAATAAAATACATCACGGAGATTTATAATGTAAGGTGCAGAAATACTGGCATATAGATTATCAATACAAAGTATCATGAGAATTTATAATGTACAGTATAGCAAAACCGGCATATAGACTATCAATATCAACCATCATAAGGATTTATAATGTAAAGTGTAGCAATACTGGCATATAGATTATCAATGAAACTATTACAGGCATTTATATTGTAAAGTGTAGCAATACTGGCATGTAGATTATAAATATAAACTATCATGATGTTTTATAATATAAAGTGAAGCAATACTGGCATGTAGATTATCAATAAAAAACATCACGAGAATTTATAATGTACAGTATAGCAAAACCGGCATATAGATTATCAATATCAACCATCATAAGGAGTTATAATGTTAAGTGTAGCAATACTGGCATATAGATAATCAATAAAAAATATCACGGGGATTTACAATGTAAAGCATAGCAATACTTGCATATTGATTATCAATATAAACAATCATGATGATTTATAATGTAAAATGAAGCAATACTGGCATTCAGAATATCAGTAAAAACATCACGAGAATTTATAATGTACAGTATAGCAAAACCAGCATATAGATTATCAATATCAACCATCAATACTGGCATATAGATTATTAATATAAACTATCATGAGGATTTATAATGTAAAGTGTAGGAATACTGGCATATAGATTATCAATATAAACAATCATGAGGTTTTATAATGTAAAGTTTAGCAATACTGGCACGTAGATTATCAATATAATACATCATGAGGATTTATAATGTATAGTGTAGCAATACTTTAATATGGATAATCTATATAAAACATTATGAGGATTTTTAATGTCAATTGTAGCAATACTGGCATATAGATTATCAATATAAACTATCATGAGTTTTTATAATGTAAAGCGAAGAAATACTGGCATGTAGATTATCAATATGAAACATCACGAGAATTTATAATGTACATTATTGCAATACCGGCAAATAGATTATCAATATCAACGATCGTAAGGATTTATAATGTAAAGTGTAGCAATACTGGCATATGATTATCAATATAAACTATCATGAGGATTTATAATGTAAAGTGTAGCAATACTAGCATATCGATTATCAATATAAACAATCATGAGGTTTTATAATGTAACGTTTAGCAATACTGGCACGTAGATTATCAATATAATACATCATGAGGATTTATAATGTATAGTGTAGCAATACTGCCAAACAGATTAACAATATAAACTTACATAGGGATTTATTATGTCAAGTGTAGCAATACTGGCATATAGATTATCAATGAAAACATCACAGGGATTTATAATGTAAAGTGTAGCAATACCGGTACGTAGATTATCAATAAAAAATATCACGGGGATTTACAATGTAAAGCATAGCAATACTTGCATATTGATTATTAATATAAACTATCATGATGATTTATAATGTAAAATGAAGCAATACTGGCATGTAGAATATCAGTAAAAACATCACGAGAATTTATAATGTACAGTATAGCAAAACCAGCATATAGATTATCAATATCAACCATCAATACTGGCATATAGATTATTAATATAAACTATCATGATGATTTATAAAGTAAAGTGAAGCAATACTGGCATGTGGATTGTCAATAAAAAACATCACGAGAATTTATAATGTAGAGTATAGCAATACCGGCATATAGATTATCAATATCAACCATCATAAGGAGTTATAATGTAAAGTGTTGCAATACTGGCATATAGATTATCAATATAAACAATCATGAGGATTTATAATGTAAAGTGTAGCAATACTGGCATATAGATTATCAATATAAGACATCATTAGGATTTATAATGTAAAGTGTAACAATGCAGTCATATAGATAATCAATATATACTATCATGAGGATTTATAATGTAAAGTGTAGCAATACTGGCATATAGATTATGAATATAAAATATCACGGGATTTATAATGTAAAGAGAAGCAATACTGCCATGTAGATTATCAATAAAAAACATCACAAGAATTTATAATGTACAGTATAGCAATACCGGCATATAGATTATCAATATCAACCATCATAAGGATTTATAATGTAAAGTGTAGCAATACTGGCATATAGATTATCAATATAAACTATCATGAGGATTTATAATGTGAAGTGTAGCAATATTGGCATATAGATTATCAATGAACACATCACAGGGATTTATAATGTAAAGTGTAGCAATACTAGCTTGTAGATAATCAATAAAAAACATCACGGAGATTTATAATGTAAAGTGCAGAAATACTGGCAGATAGATTATCAATAGAAACTATCATGAGAAGTTATAATGTATATTATAGCAAAACCGGCATATAGATTATCAATATCAACCATCATAAGGATTTATAATGTAAAGTGTAGCAATTCTGTCATATAGAATATTAATATACTCTATCATAATGTGAAATGAATCAATACTGGCATATACAATATCAATGAAAACATCACATTGATTTATATTGTAAAGTATAGCAATACTGGCATGTAGATTATCAGTGTAAACTATCATGAGGATTTATTATGTAAAGTGTACCAATACTGCCATATAGATTAACAATATAAACTATTATAAGGATTTATAATGTCAAGTGTAGCAATACTGGCATATAGATAATCAATAAAAAATATCACGGGGATTTACAATGTAAAGCATAGCAATACTTGCATATTGATTATTAATATAAACTATCATGATGATTTATAATGTAAAATGAAGCAATACTGGCATGTAGAATATCAGTAAAAACATCACGAGAATTTATAATGTACAGTATAGCAAAACCAGCATATAGATTATCAATATCAACCATCAATACTGGCATATAGATTATTAATATAAACTATCATGAGGATTTATAATGTAAAGTGTGGCAATACTTTCATATAGATTATCAATATAAACAATCATGATGTTTTATAATGTAAAGTGTACTAATACTGCCATATAGATTAACAATATAAACTATCATAAGGAGTTATAATGTCAAGTGTAGCAATACTGGCATATATGGACCGTTTATTTTGAAAGTGGTGTAAGTCCATTTTTGAAAAAAATGAGATATCACGTAATTCATGCTTAATTTAATGTAAATTTTTTATGTATAACTAGTCCGTGTTGAATTTCTTAAAATATTCCCATGTTTTGTACAACTTAAAATTGGTCGGTAAATGAAATTGCATTATCATCGATTATGAAAGTGGTGTAAGTCCAATTAACAGACGTAGGTGGCTTCGCAGATAATTGCCGATCAGTAGTCTGTTATTTTTCAATTGTTTTATATTACGTGTCATATTACGTGTTAAGAGTTGCTAATTTAAGTTACTTATTCTATTTTTTTCTTAAAATGGATAACTTCATATTATTAACATCAGATAGTGATACAGGTAAGAACAAATGGTAAATCAATATTATTTTATAACAATTGAAAGCACTTGTTTTATTTAATTATAAATAAATTCATACAGACATAAAGCCCATGAATATAAACAGAAGAATAAGCTTAGATTAAGAGGATGAAAATAATTCCCCTATGAACAACAAATTAACGAATCGTAAAAAGAGAAGAAGAGTAATAGAGGTAGAATCTTCATCAGATGAGGATATTGTTAATGAGAACTTAGATCCTGCAGAACAAAATGAAGGAAAATATTTGCAAAAAAAAAACAAAATTAAGCGTAATAATGGACAAAAGTACTACACAAAAAGAGGAAAATTCATTCCAGCAAAAAAATTTGAATCTAAAAATTGTAATTGCTCGAAGAAATGTATAGAACGTATTAATGAAACATAACGTAGAGAAATTTTTGATAAGTTCTGGAATATAGGTGATTTTAATAAGCAAAATGTATTTCTCTATTGTAATGTTCAACGAGAAACTGTCTATAGAAGAAGGCCCAGAAATAATTCGGGTACTAAGAGGGCATATGCTTACAAATTTTATCTGGTCACTTTTGGTGGAAACATTTTAGTATGTAAGAAGTTTTTCATTGATACTTTCCAAATATCTATTGGACGAATTGATCGTATCCTAAAAACGCATAAGAATATTCCAAAAGACATGCGTGGAAAAATGGATGGCTCTTGTAGGCGAACTAGTGAGCTACTGACGAATACAGTGATTGACCACATAAAAAGCTTTCCGGCATTTGAAAGTCACTATACTCGATCCCAAAATCCAGAACGAATGTTCTTAAATCCTGAATTAAACATAAAAAAAATGTATAATTTATACTTGGAAAAATGCAAGGAAAATAACTTAAGTTCGGTTGTTAATGAATGGACATACAGGAAAATCTTTAAACGAGATTTCAAGTTACACTTCCATTTGCCACGTAAAGATACCTGTGCGAAATGCGATTTCTTAAACATGAAAAGTAAGACAACTACTGATGACGAAGAAAAAAAAATTCTTATAGAAAGACATGATGTTCACTTGCAAGATGCTGAATTAGCAAGAAAAGAATTACAAGAAGACAAAATTCTGGCATCAAAAAATCCTGATAAATACTTTGCCTTCTCTTTTGACTTACAAAAAGCCTTACCTTATCCGAAATTATCTGTCTCAATCGCATATTATAAGCGAAACATGTATGTTTTAAACGAGGGTTTTCACAATTTCCACGATAATAAAGTTAATATGTATGTGTGGGACGAAACTATTGCTTCCAGGGGATCGCAAGAAGTAGCTTCTTGCTGTTTGAGGCATTTAGAAAATGTAACGACCCAATGCATGTTATTGCCTACAGTGACATGTGTACTGGGCAAAATCAAAATATACAAATGGCATTAATGTGGTCGAAGGTTGTCCAGTCATCGGAAAACAACATTAATACAATTGATCACAAATTTTTACTCTCGGGGCATTCATACCTTCCGAACGATGCAGATTTTGGAATTATAGAAATGGCAATGCGAAAAAAGAATTTTCTGTATACACCACAAGATTATTATGATGTAATAACACAATGTAGAAAACATGACAAATTCATTTTACATGAAATGAAACGAGAGAATTTCGTTTCAATAAAAAATCTTCAAAATGCGGTTAAAAAACAGATAAGAAAAAATACTAATGGAGAACAGGTAAATTGGTTGCAAATATGTTGGATGAGGTTTCTTAGAAGTGCACCATACACTATTTTATATAAAACATCGAAGAAGGATAAAGAATTTAAAACTGTAAATTTATTACCTACACGTCCTGGAAAACCGCTAAAATTTGATAAAATCGCCCTGACGCCTTTGTACCAATATGCCAGGCCTATTACTTATGAAAAATATAAAGATATCAAGCAGTTATTACCTTATATACCTCCGGTGCATCATGCATATTTCGAAACACTGCCACATGCAGAGCATAAGTAAATACTATCAAGTTCTTGTAATTTTGACGATGTAATTATCGTCTAAAATTAAAAATACTACTATTTTATGTCATGTCATGCGTATTTATAAACAAAATTGGTATTAAAATGAAGTATATTTTTCAAAATTGAAATTAAACGATTTTTACAATTGTCTAATTTTGAAAGTGGTGTAAGTCCATTTTTAGCCTATAAATACATATTATTATAGGCTAATTCGCCTAAAACAAATTTATATAATCAAATTCAATATAGATAAAACAGTAGAAACATTGCCAGACTTCATATAATTTGCCTAAATTTTTTAATTAACAGATATGCTAACCTTTAATTTTCTCGAAACAAGAGAAAATGGACTTACACCACTTTCAAAATAAACGGTCCATATATTATCAATAAAAACATCACAGGGAATTATAATGTAAAGTGTCGCAATAATGGCATGTAGATTATCAGTATAAACTATCATGAGGATTTATTATGCAAAGTGTAGCAATACTGCCATATAGATTAACAATATAAACTATTATAAGGATTTATAATGTCAAGTGTAGCAATACTGGCATATAGATAATCAATAAAAAATATCACGGGAATTTTCAATGTAAAGTATAGCAATACTGGCATATTGATTATCAATATAAACTATCATGATGATTTATAATGTAAACTGAAGCAATACTGGCATGTAGATTATCAATATCAATCATCGTAAGGATTTATAATGTAAAGTGTAGCAATAATGGCATGTAGATTTTCAATATAAACAATCATGATTATTTATAAAGTAAAGTAAAGCAATACTGGCATGTAGATTACCAATAAAAAAACATCACGAGAATTTATAATGTACAGTATTGCTAAAACGGCATATAGATTATCAAAGTCAACCATCATAAGGATTTATAATGTAAAGTGTAGCAATACTGGCATATGATTATCAATATAAACTATCATGAAGATTTATAATGTAAAGTGTAGCACTACTGGCATATAGATTATCAATATAAACAATCATGAGGTTTTATAATGTAACGTGTAGCAATACTGGCACGTAGATTAACAATATAATACATCATGAGGATTTATAATGTATAGTGTAGCAATACTGAAAAACAGATTAACAATATAAACTATCATAGGGATTTATTATGTCAAGTGTAGCAATACTGGCATATAGATTATCAATGAAAACATCACAGGGAATTATAATGTAAAGTGTAGCAATACTGGTATGTAGATTATCAATAAAAAACATCACGGGGATTTATAATGTAAAGTGCAGCAATACTGGCATATAGATTATCAATATAAACTATCATGAGAATTTATAATGTACAGTATAGCAATACCGGCATATAGATTATCAATGTCAATCACAGTAAAGATTTATAATGAAAAGTGTAGCAATACTGTTATATAGAATATCAATATAAACTATCATGAAAATTTATAATGTAAAGTGTAGCAATGTTAGCATATAGATTATCAATATAAACAAACATGATGTTTTATAAAGTAATGTGTAGCAATACTGCCATATAGATTAACAAAAGAAACTATCATAAGGATTTATAATGTCAAGTGTAGCAATACTGGCATATAGATTATCAATTAAAACATCACAGGGATTTATAATGTAAAGTGTAGCAATACTGGCATGTAGATTATCAATATCGACTATCATGATGGTTTATAATGTAAAGAGAAGCAATACTGCCATGTAGATTATCAATAAAAAACATTACAAGAATTTATAATGTACAGTATAGCAAAACCGGCATATAGATTATCAATATCAACCATCATAAGGATTTATAATGTAAAGTGTAGCAATACTGGCATATAGATTATCAATATAAACTATCATGAGGATTTATAATGTAAAGTGTAGCAATACTGGCATATAGATTATCAATGAACACATCACAGGGATTTATAACGTAAAGTGTAGCAATACTGGCCTCTAGATAATCAATAAAAAACATCACGGAGATTTATAATGTAAAGTGCAGAAATACTGGCAGATAGATTATCAATAGAAACTATCATTAGAAGTTATAATGTATAGTATAGCAAAACCGGCATATAGATAATCAATGTCAACCATCATAAGGATTTATAATGTAAAGTGTAGCAATTCTGGCATATAGAATATTAATTTCAACTATCATGATGATTTATAATGTCAAATGAATCAATACTGGCATATACATTATCAATGAAAACATCACATTGATTTATATTGTAAAGTATAGCAATACTGGCATGTAGATTATCAGTGTAAACTTTCATGAGGATTTATTATGTAAAGTGTACCAATACTGCCATATATATTAACAATATAAACTATTATAAGGATTTATAATGTCAAGTGTAGCAATACTGGCATATAGATAATCAATAAAAAATATCACGGGGATTTACAATGTAAAGCATAGCAATACTTGCATATTGATTATCAATATAAACTATCATGATTTATAATGTAAAATGAAGCAATACTGGAATGTAGAATATCAGTAAAAACATCACGAGAATTTATAATGTACAGTATAGCAAAACCAGCATATAGATTATCAATATCAACCATCAATACTGGCATATAGATTATTAATATAAACTATCACGAGGATTTATAATGTAAAGTGTAGGGATACTGGCATATAGATTATCAATATAAACAAACATGAGGTTTTATAATGTAAAGTTTAGCAATACTAGCACGTAGATTATCAATATAATACATCATGAGGATTTATAATGTATAGTGTAGCAATACTTTAATATGGATAATCTATATAAAACATAATAAGGATTTTTAATGTCAATTGTAGCAATACTGGCATATAGATTATCAATATAATCTATCATGAGTTTTTATAATGTAAAGCGAAGAAATACTGGCATGTAGATTATCAATATGAAACATCACGAGAATTTATAATGTACAGTATAGCAATACCGGCATATAGATTATCAATATCAACCATCGTAAGGATTTATAATGTAAAGTGTAGCAATACTGGCACACAGATTATCAATATAAACTCTCATGAGGATTTATAATGTAAAGAGCAGCAATACTGGCATATAGATTATAAATATAAACAATCATGAGGTTTTATAATGTAAAGGGTAGCAATACTAGCACGTAGATTATCAATATAATACATCATGAGGATTTATAATGTATAGTGTAGCAATACTGACATATGGATAATCTATATAAAACATCGTAAGGATTTTTAATGTCAATTGTAGCAATGCTGGCATATAGATTATGAATATAAACTATCGTTAAGATTCATAATGTCAAGTGTAGCAATACTGCCATATAGATTATCAATATAAAATACCATGAGGATTTGTAATGTAAAGTGTAGCAATTCTGGCATGTTGATTATTAATATCAACTATCATGATGATTTTTAATGTGAAATGAATCAATACTGGCATGTAGATTATCAATAAAAAACATCACGGAGATTTATAATGTAAGGTGCAGAAATACTGGCATATAGATTATCAATACAAAGTATCATGAGAATTTATAATGTACAGTATAGCAAAACCGGCATATAGACTATCAATATCAACCATCATAAGGATTTATAATGTAAAGTGTAGCAATACTGGCATATAGATTATCAATGAAAATATCACAGGGATTTATATCGTAAAGTGTAGCAATACTGGCATGTGGATTATAATTATAAACTATCATGATGATTTATAATGTAAAGTGAAGCAATACTGGCATGTAGATTATCAATAAAAAAACATCACGAGAATTTATAATGTACAGTATAGCAAAACCGGCATATAGATTATCAATATCACCATCATAAGGATTTATAATGATGAGTGTAGCAATACTAGCATATATATTATTAATATAAACAATCATGATGTTTTATAATGTAAAGTGTAGCAATACTGGCATATAGATTAACAATATAAACTATCACAAGGATTTATAATGTCAAATGTAGCAATACTGCCATATAGATTGTCAATATAAACTATCACGTGGATTTATAATGTAAAGTGTAGCAATACTGTCATATAGATGGTCAATATAAACTGACCATGAGGATTTATAATGTAAAGTGTAGCAATACCTGCATATGGATTATAAATTTAAACAATCATAAGGATTTATAATGTAAAGTGTGGCAATACTTTCATATAGATTATCAATATAAAAAATCATGATGTTTTATAATTTAAAGTGTAGCAATACTGCCATATAGATTAACAATATAAACTATCATAAGGATTTATAATGTCAACTGTAGCAATACTGGCATATATATTATCAATGAAACATCACAGGGAATTATAATGTAAAGTGTAGCAATACTGGCATGTAGATTATCAATATCGACTATCATGATGGTTTATAATGTAAAGAGAAGCAATACTGCTATGTAGATTATCAATAAAAAACATCACAAGAATTTATCATGTACAATATAGCAAAACCGGCATATTCATTATCAATATCAACCATCATAAGGAGTTATAATGTGAAGTGTAGCAATACTGGGATATATATTATCAATATAAACTATCTTGTGGATTTATAATGTAAAGTGTAGCAATACTGGCATATAGATTATCAATGAAAACATCACAGCGATTTATATTGTAAAGTGTAACAATACTGGCATGTAGATTATCAATAAAAACTATCATGATGATTTATAAAGTAAAGTGAAGCAATACTGGCATGTGAATTGTCAATAAAAAACATCACGAGAATTTATAATGTACAGTATAGCAATACCGGCAAATAGTTTATCAACATCAACCATCATAAGGATTTATAATGTAAAGTGTAGCAACACTGGCATATAGATTATCAATATAAACTATCATGAGGATTTATAATGTAAAGTGCAGCAATACTGGCATACAGATTATCGATATAAGACATCATTAGGATTTATATTGTAAAGTGTAGCAATACAGTCATATAGATAATCAATATAAACTATCATGAGGATTTATAATGTAAAGTGTAGCAATACTGGCATATAGATTATGAATATAAAATATCACGGGATTTATAATGTAAAGAGAAGCAATACTGCCATGTAGATTATCAATAAAAAACATCACAAGAATTTATAATGTACAGTATAGCAAAACCGGCATATAGATTATCAATATCAACCATCATAAGGATTTATAATGTAAAGTGTAGCAATACTGGCATATAGATTATCAATATAAACTATCATGAGGATTTATAATGTAAAGTGTAGCAATACTGGCATAAAGATTATCAATGAACACATTACAGGGATTTATAATGTAAAGTGTAGCAATACTGGCCTGTAGATAATCAATAAAAAACATCACGGAGATTTATAATGTAAAGTGCAGAAATACTGGCAGATAGATTATCAATAGAAACTATCATGAGAAGTTAGAATGTATAGTTTAGCAAAACCGGCATATAGATTATCAATATCAACCATCATAAGGATTTATAATGTAAAGTGTAGCAATTTTGGCATATAGAATATTAATATCAACTATCATGATGATTTATAATGTGAAATGAATCAATACTGGCATATACATTATCAATGAAAACATCACATTGATTTATATTGTAAAGTATATCAATACTGGCATGTAGATTATCAGTGTGAACTATCATAAGGATTTATTATGTAAAGTGTACCAATACTGCCATATAGATTAACAATATAAACTATTATAAGGATTTATAATGTCATGTGTAGCAATACTGGCATATAGATAATCAATAAAAAATATCACGGGGATTTACAATGTAAAGCATAGCAATACTTGCATATTGATTATCAATATAAACTATCATGATGATTTATAATGTAAAATGAAGCAATACTGGCATGTAGAATATCAGTAAAAACATCACGAGAATTTATAATGTACAGTATAGCAAAACCAGCATATAGATTATCAATATCAACCATCAATACTGGCATATAGATTATTAATATAAACTATCATGAGGATTTATAATGTAAAGTGTGGCAATACTTTCATATAGATTATCAATATAAACAATGATGATGTTTTATAATGTAAAGTGTAGCAATACTGCCATATAGATTAACAATATAAACTATCATAAGGAGTTATAATGTCAAGTGTAGCAATACTGGCATATATATTATCAATGAAAACATCACAGGGAATTATAATGTAAAGTGTCGCAATAATGGCATGTAGATTATCAGTATAAACTATCGTGAGGATTTATTATGCAAAGTGTAGCAATACTGCCATATAGATTAACAATATAAACTATTATAAGGATTTATAATGTCAAGTGTAGCAATACTGGCATATAGATAATCAATAAAAAATATCACGGGAATTTACAATGTAAAGTATAGCAATACTGGCATATTGATTATCAATATAAACTATCATGATGATTTATAATGTAAACCGAAGCAATACTGGCATGTAGATTATCAATATCAATCATCGTAAGGATTTATAATGTAAAGTGTAGCAATACTGGCATGTAGATTTTCAATATAAACTATAATGATGATTTATAATGTAAAGTGAAGAAATACTGGCATGTAGATTACCAATAAAAAAACATCACGAGAATTAATAATGTACAGTATTTCTAAACCGGCATATAGATTATCAATATCAACCATCATAAGGATTTATAATGTAAAGTGTAGCAATACTGGCATATGATTATCAATATAAACTATCATGAGGATTTATAATGTAAAGTGTAGCACTACTGGCATATAGATTATAAATATAAACAATCATGAGGTTTTATAATGTAAAGGGTAGCAATACTAGCACGTAGATTATCAATATAATACATCATGAGGATTTATAATGTATAGTGTAGCAATACTGACATATGGATAATCTATATAAAACATCGTAAGGATTTTTAATGTCAATTGTAGCAATGCTGGCATATAGATTATCAATATAAACTATCGTTAAGATTCATAATGTCAAGTGTAGCAATATTGCCATATAGATTATCAATATAAAATACCATGAGGATTTGTAATGTAAAGTGCAGCAATTCTGGCATGTTGATTATTAATATCAACTATCATGATGATTTTTAATGTGAAATGAATCAATACTGGCATGTAGATTATCAATAAAAAACATCACGGAGATTTATAATGTAAGGTGCAGAAATACTGGCATATAGATTATCAATACAAAGTATCATGAGAATTTATAATGTACAGTATAGCAAAACCGGCATATAGACTATCAATATCAACCATCATAAAGATTTATAATGTAGAGTGTAGCAATACTGGCATATAGATTATCAATGAAAATGTCACAGGGATTTATATTGTAAAGTGTAGCAATACTGGCATGTAGATTATAATTATAAACTATCATGATGATTTATAATGTAAAGTGAAGCAATACTGGCAAGTAGATTATCAATAAAAAACATCACGGGAATTTATAATGTACAGTATAGCAAAACCGGCATATAGATTATCAATATCAACCATCATAAGGATTTATAATGTTAAGTGTAGCAATACTGGCATATAGATTATCAATATAAACTATCATGAGGTTTTATAATGTAAAGTGTAGCAATACTGGCACGTAGATTATCAATGAACACATCACAGGGATTTATAATGTAAAGTGTAGCAATACTGGCCTGTAGATAATCAGTAAAAAACATCACGGAGATTTATAATGTAAAGTGCAGAAATACTGGCAGATAGATTATCAATAGAAACTATCATGAGAAGTTATAATGTATAGTATAGCAAAACCGGCATATAGATTATCAATATCAACCATCATAAGGATTTATAATGTAAAGTGTAGCAATTCTGGCATATAGAATATTAATATCAACTATCATGATGATTTATAATGTGAAATGAATCAATACTGGCATATACATTATCAATGAAAACATCACATTGATTTATATTGTAAAGTATAGCAATACTGGCATGTAGATTATCAATAAAAAACATCACAAGAATTTATAATGTACAGTATAGCAAAACCGGCATATAGATTATCAAAATCAACCATCATAAGGATTTATAATGTTAAGTGTAGCAATACTGGCATATATATTATCAATGAAAACATCACCGGGAATTATAATGTAAAGTGTCGCAATACTGGCATGTAGATTATCAGTGTAAACTATCATGAGGATTTATTATGCAAAGTGTAGCAATACTGCCATATAGATTAACAATATAAACTATTATAAGGATTTATAATGTAAAGTGTAGCAATACTGGCATATGATTATCAATATAAACTATCATGAAGATTTATAATGTAAAGTGTAGCACTACTGGCATATAGATTATCAATATAAACAATCATGAGGTTTTATAATGTAACGTGTAGCAATACTGGCACGTAGATTATCAATATAATACATCATGAGGATTTATAATGTATAGTGTAGCAATACTGCCCAACAGATTAACAATATAAACTATCATAGGGATTTATTATGTCAAGTGTAGCAATACTGGCATATAGATTATCAATGAAAACATCACAGGGATTTATAATGTAAAGTGTAGCAATACTGGTATGTAGATTATCAATGAAAACATCACAGCGATTTATATTGTAAAGTGTAACAATACTGGCATGTAGATTATCAATAAAAACTATCATGATGATTTATAAAGTAAAGTGAAGCAATACTGGCATGTGAATTGTCAATAAAAAACATCACGAGAATTTATAATGTACAGTATAGCAATACCGGCAAATAGTTTATCAACATCAACCATCATAAGGATTTATAATGTAAAGTGTAGCAACACTGGCATATAGATTATCAATATAAACTATCATGAGGATTTATAATGTAAAGTGCAGCAATACTGGCATACAGATTATCGATATAAGACATCATTAGGATTTATATTGTAAAGTGTAGCAATACAGTCATATAGATAATCAATATAAACTATCATGAGGATTTATAATGTAAAGTGTAGCAATACTGGCATATAGATTATGAATATAAAATATCACGGGATTTATAATGTAAAGAGAAGCAATACTGCCATGTAGATTATCAATAAAAAACATCACAAGAATTTATAATGTACAGTATAGCAAAACCGGCATATAGATTATCAATATCAACCATCATAAGGATTTATAATGTAAAGTGTAGCAATACTGGCATATAGATTATCAATATAAACTATCATGAGGATTTATAATGTAAAGTGTAGCAATACTGGCATAAAGATTATCAATGAACACATTACAGGGATTTATAATGTAAAGTGTAGCAATACTGGCCTGTAGATAATCAATAAAAAACATCACGGAGATTTATAATGTAAAGTGCAGAAATACTGGCAGATAGATTATCAATAGAAACTATCATGAGAAGTTAGAATGTATAGTTTAGCAAAACCGGCATATAGATTATCAATATCAACCATCATAAGGATTTATAATGTAAAGTGTAGCAATTTTGGCATATAGAATATTAATATCAACTATCATGATGATTTATAATGTGAAATGAATCAATACTGGCATATACATTATCAATGAAAACATCACATTGATTTATATTGTAAAGTATATCAATACTGGCATGTAGATTATCAGTGTGAACTATCATAAGGATTTATTATGTAAAGTGTACCAATACTGCCATATAGATTAACAATATAAACTATTATAAGGATTTATAATGTCATGTGTAGCAATACTGGCATATAGATAATCAATAAAAAATATCACGGGGATTTACAATGTAAAGCATAGCAATACTTGCATATTGATTATCAATATAAACTATCATGATGATTTATAATGTAAAATGAAGCAATACTGGCATGTAGAATATCAGTAAAAACATCACGAGAATTTATAATGTACAGTATAGCAAAACCAGCATATAGATTATCAATATCAACCATCAATACTGGCATATAGATTATTAATATAAACTATCATGAGGATTTATAATGTAAAGTGTGGCAATACTTTCATATAGATTATCAATATAAACAATGATGATGTTTTATAATGTAAAGTGTAGCAATACTGCCATATAGATTAACAATATAAACTATCATAAGGAGTTATAATGTCAAGTGTAGCAATACTGGCATATATATTATCAATGAAAACATCACAGGGAATTATAATGTAAAGTGTCGCAATAATGGCATGTAGATTATCAGTATAAACTATCGTGAGGATTTATTATGCAAAGTGTAGCAATACTGCCATATAGATTAACAATATAAACTATTATAAGGATTTATAATGTCAAGTGTAGCAATACTGGCATATAGATAATCAATAAAAAATATCACGGGAATTTACAATGTAAAGTATAGCAATACTGGCATATTGATTATCAATATAAACTATCATGATGATTTATAATGTAAACCGAAGCAATACTGGCATGTAGATTATCAATATCAATCATCGTAAGGATTTATAATGTAAAGTGTAGCAATACTGGCATGTAGATTTTCAATATAAACTATAATGATGATTTATAATGTAAAGTGAAGAAATACTGGCATGTAGATTACCAATAAAAAAACATCACGAGAATTAATAATGTACAGTATTTCTAAACCGGCATATAGATTATCAATATCAACCATCATAAGGATTTATAATGTAAAGTGTAGCAATACTGGCATATGATTATCAATATAAACTATCATGAGGATTTATAATGTAAAGTGTAGCACTACTGGCATATAGATTATAAATATAAACAATCATGAGGTTTTATAATGTAAAGGGTAGCAATACTAGCACGTAGATTATCAATATAATACATCATGAGGATTTATAATGTATAGTGTAGCAATACTGACATATGGATAATCTATATAAAACATCGTAAGGATTTTTAATGTCAATTGTAGCAATGCTGGCATATAGATTATCAATATAAACTATCGTTAAGATTCATAATGTCAAGTGTAGCAATATTGCCATATAGATTATCAATATAAAATACCATGAGGATTTGTAATGTAAAGTGCAGCAATTCTGGCATGTTGATTATTAATATCAACTATCATGATGATTTTTAATGTGAAATGAATCAATACTGGCATGTAGATTATCAATAAAAAACATCACGGAGATTTATAATGTAAGGTGCAGAAATACTGGCATATAGATTATCAATACAAAGTATCATGAGAATTTATAATGTACAGTATAGCAAAACCGGCATATAGACTATCAATATCAACCATCATAAAGATTTATAATGTAGAGTGTAGCAATACTGGCATATAGATTATCAATGAAAATGTCACAGGGATTTATATTGTAAAGTGTAGCAATACTGGCATGTAGATTATAATTATAAACTATCATGATGATTTATAATGTAAAGTGAAGCAATACTGGCAAGTAGATTATCAATAAAAAACATCACGGGAATTTATAATGTACAGTATAGCAAAACCGGCATATAGATTATCAATATCAACCATCATAAGGATTTATAATGTTAAGTGTAGCAATACTGGCATATAGATTATCAATATAAACTATCATGAGGTTTTATAATGTAAAGTGTAGCAATACTGGCACGTAGATTATCAATGAACACATCACAGGGATTTATAATGTAAAGTGTAGCAATACTGGCCTGTAGATAATCAGTAAAAAACATCACGGAGATTTATAATGTAAAGTGCAGAAATACTGGCAGATAGATTATCAATAGAAACTATCATGAGAAGTTATAATGTATAGTATAGCAAAACCGGCATATAGATTATCAATATCAACCATCATAAGGATTTATAATGTAAAGTGTAGCAATTCTGGCATATAGAATATTAATATCAACTATCATGATGATTTATAATGTGAAATGAATCAATACTGGCATATACATTATCAATGAAAACATCACATTGATTTATATTGTAAAGTATAGCAATACTGGCATGTAGATTATCAATAAAAAACATCACAAGAATTTATAATGTACAGTATAGCAAAACCGGCATATAGATTATCAAAATCAACCATCATAAGGATTTATAATGTTAAGTGTAGCAATACTGGCATATATATTATCAATGAAAACATCACCGGGAATTATAATGTAAAGTGTCGCAATACTGGCATGTAGATTATCAGTGTAAACTATCATGAGGATTTATTATGCAAAGTGTAGCAATACTGCCATATAGATTAACAATATAAACTATTATAAGGATTTATAATGTAAAGTGTAGCAATACTGGCATATGATTATCAATATAAACTATCATGAAGATTTATAATGTAAAGTGTAGCACTACTGGCATATAGATTATCAATATAAACAATCATGAGGTTTTATAATGTAACGTGTAGCAATACTGGCACGTAGATTATCAATATAATACATCATGAGGATTTATAATGTATAGTGTAGCAATACTGCCCAACAGATTAACAATATAAACTATCATAGGGATTTATTATGTCAAGTGTAGCAATACTGGCATATAGATTATCAATGAAAACATCACAGGGATTTATAATGTAAAGTGTAGCAATACTGGTATGTAGATTATCAATAAAAAACATCACGGGGATTTATAATGTAAAGTGCAGCAATACTGGCATATAGATTATCAATATGAACTATCATGAGAATTTATAATGTACAGTATAGCAATACCGGCATATAGATTATCAATGTCAATCACAGTAAAGATTTATAATGAAAAGTGTAGTAATACTGTTATATAGATTATCAATATAAACTATCATGAGAATTTATAATGTAAAGTGTAGCAATGCTGGCATATAGATTACACTAGTTTACACGAAAAATGAACCAAGAAAAAAAAGTGTTTTTTAGACTAATTTGGGGTCAGGGAAAACGAAAATGACAGTCATTTATTTTTCCAAAGAATCGTTTTCGAGATATTTGCAAAAAACCTGTTTTTTTGCTCTTTCTTCATATACTGGCATAAAACTTGATAACGGTTGATCAAATTAATATAAAATGTATATCGTTCGGAAGGTATGTTCTTCCGCTGTCCGACGGTATCTTATTTTTGTAAATCGGATTAAAATTCTTTGGGTTACAGGCGATGAAAGTCGGAAAAACATGGATTTTTCGACATTTTTTTAAAATCACTCATTTTCAGTTGTTCCATTGAGATAGAAAAAAAATTATTTTACATACTTTTAAGATTTCATATGAAAGATAATTTTATAGCAAAAAAACGAAGCCTGAGTTTGCTCAAATCGGACAAAAAATACAGAAGTTATGACAGATTAAGTGATGTCAAACAACATTAGTTTTTCAGAAACAGGTTCATACTTTTGGTCGAAAATATGTTTTTTCATTTAAACTCCTTCGTTTATGTTGCATTGAATCGTCACGAAGTTGCATCCAGCAGTAGTCACTCATCATTCCTTCATCCCAAAAGCCTGTTTCGCCTGGTTCATCGCTCTCAGCTCCCAAATTCGGAGGAAAAGAGTACAAATGTCTGTGCAGGAATTGTATTTTACTTCATACACTTCATACTCACCAATGGCATGAAAATTTTTCATCATTTTTTGGAAAAATTTTGTCAGAGCATGTCCCAAAACTGTCAACGGGAAAAATTGAAGCGGGCATACTTCTTTTGTCCGCAGATCAAGAAATTATTCAATGACACCGAGTTCACAAAATGCTTGAACAGTACCGAGACGAAAGCTTGAAATGCTTTTCAGGACGTAGTTCTGGATTTTCTGGGAAACAACAGAAACCAGAACATCCGTCAATTAATCCAAAAAATGATGAAAAACTTTCATGCCATTGGTGAGTATGAAATGTATGAAATAAAATATAATTCCTGCACAGACATTTGGACTTTTCCTCTGAATTTGGGAGCTGAGAGCAATGAGCAAAGCGAAACAGGCTTTTGGGATGAAGGAATGATGAGTGACTACTGCTGGATGCAACTTCGTGACGATTCAATGCAACATAAACGGAGAAGTTTAAATGAAAAAACATATTTTCGACCAAAAGTATGAACCTGTTTCTGAAAAACGAATATTGTTTGACATCACTTAATCTGTCATAACTTGTGTATTTTTTGTCCGATTTGAGCAAACTCAGGCTTTGTTTTTTTGCTATAAAATTATCTTTCATATGAAATCTTAAAAGTATGTAAAATAATTTTTTTTCTATCTCAATGAAACAACTGAAAATGAGTGATTTTAAAAAAATGTCGAAAAATCCATGTTTTTCCGACTTTCATCGCCTGTAACCCAAAGAATTTTAATCCGATTTACAAAAATAAGATACCGTCGGAAAGCGGAAGAACATACCTTTCGAACGATATACAGTTTATATTAATTTGATCAACCGTTATCAAGTTTTATGCCAGTATATGAAGAAAGAGCAAAAAAACAGGTTTTTTGCAAATATCTCGAAAACGATTCTTTGGAAAAATAAATGACTGTCATTTTCGTTTTCCCTGACCCCAAATTAGTCTAAAAAACACTTCTTCTTTTAGGTACTCGCCGGAAACCAAAAATTTGTAAACTAGTGTTATCAATATAAACAATCATGATGTTTTATAAAGTAATGTGTAGCAATACTGCCATATAGATTAACAAAAGAAACATATCATAAGGATTTATAATGTCAAGTGTAGCAATACTGGCATATAGATTATCAATTAAAACATCACAGGGATTTATAATGTAAAGTGTAGCAATACTGGCATGTAGATTATCAATATAGACTATCATGATGTTTTATAATGTAAAGAGAAGCAATACTGCCATGTAGATTATCAATAAAAAACATCACAAGAATTTATCATGTACAATATAGCAAAACCGCATATACATTATCAATATCAACCATCACAAGGAGTTATAATGTGAAGTGTAGCAATACTGGGATATATATTATCAATATAAACTATCTTGTGGATTTATAATGTAAAGTGTAGCAATACCGGCATATAGATTATCAATGAAAACATCACAGCGATTTATATTGTAAAGTGTAACAATACTGGCATGTAGATTATCAATAAAAACTATGATGATGATTTATAAAGTAAAATGAAGCAATAATGGCATGTGGATTGTCAATAGAAAACATCACGAGAATTTATAATGTACATTATAGCAAAACCGGCATATAGATTATCAATATCAACCATCATAAGGATTTATAATGTAAAGTGTCGCAATACTGGCATGTAGATTATCAGTGTAAACTATCATGAGGATTTATTATGCAAAGTGTAGCAATACTGCCATATAGATTAACAATATAAACTATTATAAGGATTTATAAAGTCAAGTGTAGCAATACTGGCATATAGATAATCAATAAAAAATATCATGGGAATTTACAATGTAAAGTATAGCAATACTGGCATATTGATTATCAATATAAACTATCATGATGATTTATAATGTAAACTGAAACAATACTGGCATGTAGATTATCAATATCAATCATCGTAAGGATTTATAATGTAAAGTGTAGCAATACTGGCATGTAGATTTTCAATATAAACTATAATGATGATTTATAATGTAAGGTGAAGCAATACTGGCATGTAGATTACCAATAAAAAAACATCACGAGAATTAATAATGTACAGTATTTCTAAACCGGCATATAGATTATCAATATCAACCATCATAAGGATTTATAATGTAAAGTGTAGCAATACTGGCATATGATTATCAATATAAACTATCATGAGGATTTATAATGTAAAGTGTAGCACTACTGGCATATAGATTATAAATATAAACAATCATGAGGTTTTATAATGTAAAGGGTAGCAATACTAGCACGTAGATTATCAATATAATACATCATGAGGATTTATAATGTATAGTGTGGCAATACTTTAATATGGATAATCTATATAAAACATTATGAGGATTTTTAATGTCAATTGTAGCAATACTGGCATATAGATTATCAATATAATCTATCATGAGTTTTTATAATGTAAAGCGAAGAATAACTGGCATGTAGATTATCAATATGAAATATCACGAGAATTTATAATGTACAGTATAGCAATACCGGCATATAGATTATCAATATCAACCATCGTAAGGATTTATAATGAAAAGTGTAGCACTACTGGCACACAGATTATCAATATAAAATCTCATGAGGATTTATAATGTAAAGAGCAGCAATACTGGCATATCGATTATAAATATAAACAATCATGAGGTTTTATAATGTAAAGGGTAGCAATACTAGCACGTAGATTATCAATATAATACATCATGAGGATTTATAATGTATAGTGTAGCAATACTGACATATGGATAATCTATATAAAACATCGTAAGGATTTTTAATGTCAATTGTAGCAATGCTGGCATATAGATTATCAATATAAACTATCGTTAAGATTCATAATGTCAAGTGTAGCAATACTGCCATATAGATTATCAATATAAAATACCATGAGGATTTGTAATGTAAAGTGTAGCAATTCTGGCATGTTGATTATTAATATCAACTATCATGATGATTTTTAATGTGAAATGAATCAATACTGGCATGTAGATTATCAATAAAAACAATCATGATGTTTTATAATGTAAAGTGTAGCAATACTGCCATATAGATTAACAATACAAACTATCATAAGGAGTTATAATGTCAAGTGTAGCAATACTGGCATATATATTATCAATGAAAACATCACAGGTAATTATAATGTAAAGTGTCGCAATAATGGCATGTAGATTATCAGTATAAACTATCATGAGGATTTATTATGCAAAGTGTAGCAATACTGCCATATAGATTAACAATATAAACTATTATAAGGATTTATAATGTCAAGTGTAGCAATACTGGCATATAGATAATCAATAAAAAATATCACGGGAATTTTTAATGTAAAGTATAGCAATACTGGCATATTGATTATCAATATAAACTATCATGATGATTTATAATGTAAGCTGAAGCAATACTGGCATGTAGATTATCAATATCAATCATCGTAAGGATTTATAATGTAAAGTGTAGCAATACTGGCATGTAGATTTTCAATATAAACTATCATGATGATTTATAATGTAAAGTAAAGCAATACTGGCATGTAGAATACCAATAAAAAAACATCACGAGAATTTATAATGTACAGTATTGCTAAACCGGCTAATAGATTATCAATATCAACCATCATAATGATTTATAATGTAAAGTGTAGCAAAACTGGCATATGATTATCAATATAAACTATCATGAGGATTTATAATGTAAAGTGTAGCAATACTAGCATATCGATTATCAATATAAACAATCATGAGGTTTTATAATGTAACGTTTAGCAATACTGGCACGTAGATTATCAATATAATACATCATGAGGATTTATAATGTATAGTGTAGCAATACTGCCAAACAGATTAACAATATAAACTTACATAGGGATTTATTATGTCAAGTGTAGCAATACTGGCATATAGATTATCAATGAAAACATCACAGGGATTTATAATGTAAAGTGTAGCAATACTGGTACGTAGATTATCAATAAAAAATATCACGGGGATTTACAATGTAAAGCATAGCAATACTTGCATATTGATTATTAATATAAACTATCATGATGATTTATAATGTAAAATGAAGCAATACTGGCATGTAGAATATCAGTAAAAACATCACGAGAATTTATAATGTACAGTATAGCAAAACCAGCATATAGATTATCAATATCAACCATCAATACTGGCATATAGATTATTAATATAAACTATCATGATGATTTATAAAGTAAAGTGAAGCAATACTGGCATGTGGATTGTCAATAAAAAACATTACGAGAATTTATAATGTACAGTATAGCAATACCGGCATATAGATTATCAATATCAACCATCATAAGGAGTTATAATGTAAAGTGTTGCAATACTGGCATATAGATTATCAATATAAACAATCATGAGGATTTATAATGTAAAGTGTAGCAATACTGGCATATAGATTATCGATATAAGACATCATTAGGATTTATAATGTAAAGTGTAACAATGCAGTCATATAGATAATCAATATAAACTATCATGAGGATTTATAATGTAAAGTGTAGCAATACTGGCATATAGATTATGAATATAAAATATCACGGGATTTATAATGTAAAGAGAAGCAATACTGCCATGTAGATTATCAATAAAAAACATCACAAGAATTTATAATGTACAGTATAGCAATACCGGCATATAGATTATCAATATCAACCATCATAAGGATTTATAATGTAAAGTGTAGCAATACCGGCATATAGATTATCAATATAAACTATCATGAGGATTTATAATGTGAAGTGTAGCAATATTGGCATATAGATTATCAATGAACACATCACAGGGATTTATAATGTAAAGTGTAGCAATACTAGCTTGTAGATAATCAATAAAAAACATCACGGAGATTTATAATGTAAAGTGCAGAAATACTGGCAGATAGATTATCAATAGAAACTATCATGAGAAGTTATAATGTATATTATAGCAAAACCGGCATATAGATTATCAATATCAACCATCATAAGGATTTATAATGTAAAGTGTAGCAATTCTGTCATATAGAATATTAATATACTCTATCATAATGTGAAATGAATCAATACTGGCATATACAATATCAATGAAAACATCACATTGATTTATATTGTAAAGTATAGCAATACTGGCATGTAGATTATCAGTGTAAACTATCATGAGGATTTATTATGTAAAGTGTACCAATACTGCCATATAGATTAACAATATAAACTATTATAAGGATTTATAATGTCAAGTGTAGCAATACTGGCATATAGATAATCAATAAAAAATATCACGGGGATTTACAATGTAAAGCATAGCAATACTTGCATATTGATTATTAATATAAACTATCATGATGATTTATAATGTAAAATGAAGCAATACTGGCATGTAGAATATCAGTAAAAACATCACGAGAATTTATAATGTACAGTATAGCAAAACCAGCATATAGATTATCAATATCAACCATCAATACTGGCATATAGATTATTAATATAAACTATCATGAGGATTTATAATGTAAAGTGTGGCAATACTTTCATATAGATTATCAATATAAACAATGATGATGTTTTATAATGTAAAGTGTAGCAATACTGCCATATAGATTAACAATATAAACTATTATAAGGATTTATAATGTCAAGTGTAGCAATACTGGCATATAGATAATCAATAAAAAATATCACGGGAATTTACAATGTAAAGTATAGCAATACTGGCATATTGATTATCAATATAAACTATCATGATGATTTATAATGTAAACCGAAGCAATACTGGCATGTAGATTATCAATATCAATCATCGTAAGGATTTATAATGTAAAGTGTAGCAATACTGGCATGTAGATTTTCAATATAAACTATAATGATGATTTATAATGTAAAGTGAAGAAATACTGGCATGTAGATTACCAATAAAAAAACATCACGAGAATTAATAATGTACAGTATTTCTAAACCGGCATATAGATTATCAATATCAACCATCATAAGGATTTATAATGTAAAGTGTAGCAATACTGGCATATGATTATCAATATAAACTATCATGAGGATTTATAATGTAAAGTGTAGCACTACTGGCATATAGATTATAAATATAAACAATCATGAGGTTTTATAATGTAAAGGGTAGCAATACTAGCACGTAGATTATCAATATAATACATCATGAGGATTTATAATGTATAGTGTAGCAATACTGACATATGGATAATCTATATAAAACATCGTAAGGATTTTTAATGTCAATTGTAGCAATGCTGGCATATAGATTATCAATATATACTATCGTTAAGATTCATAATGTCAAGTGTAGCAATATTGCCATATAGATTATCAATATAAAATACCATGAGGATTTGTAATGTAAAGTGTAGCAATTCTGGCATGTTGATTATTAATATCAACTATCATGATGATTTTTAATGTGAAATGAATCAATACTGGCATGTAGATTATCAATAAAAAACATCACGGAGATTTATAATGTAAGGTGCAGAAATACTGGCATATAGATTATCAATACAAAGTATCATGAGAATTTATAATGTACAGTATAGCAAAACCGGCATATAGACTATCAATATCAACCATCATAAAGATTTATAATGTAGAGTGTAGCAATACTGGCATATAGATTATCAATGAAAATGTCACAGGGATTTATATTGTAAAGTGTAGCAATACTGGCATGTAGATTATAATTATAAACTATCATGATGATTTATAATGTAAAGTGAAGCAATACTGGCAAGTAGATTATCAATAAAAAACATCACGGGAATTTATAATGTACAGTATAGCAAAACCGGCATATAGATTATCAATATCAACCATCATAAGGATTTATAATGTTAAGTGTAGCAATACTGGCATATAGATTATCAATATAAACTATCATGAGGTTTTATAATGTAAAGTGTAGCAATACTGGCACGTAGATTATCAATGAACACATCACAGGGATTTATAATGTAAAGTGTAGCAATACTGGCCTGTAGATAATCAATAAAAAACATCACGGAGATTTATAATGTAAAGTGCAGAAATACTGGCAGATAGATTATCAATAGAAACTATCATGAGAAGTTATAATGTATAATATAGCAAAACCGGCATATAGATTATCAATGTCATCCATCATAAGGATTTATAATGTAAAGTGTAGCAATTCTGGCATATAGAATATTAATTTCAACTATCATGATGATTTATAATGTGAAATGAATCAATACTGGCATATACATTATCAATGAAAACATCACATTGATTTATATTGTAAAGTATAGCAATACTGGCATGTAGATTATCAGTGTAAACTATCATGAGGATTTATTATGTAAAATGTACCAATACTGCCATATAGATTAACAATATAAACCTTTATAAGGATTTATAATGTCAAGTGTAGCAATACTGGCATATAGATAATCAATAAAAAATATCACGGGGATTTACAATGTAAAGCATAGCAATACTTGCATATTGATTATCAATATAAACTATTATGATGATTTATAATGTAAAATGAAGCAATACAATATCAGTAAAAACATCACGAGAATTTATAATGTACAGTATAGCAAAACCAGCATATAGATTATCAATATCAACCATCAATACTAGCATATAGATTATTAATATAAACTATCATGAGGATTTATAATGTAAAGTGTAGGAATACTGGCATATAGATTATCAATATAAACAAACATGAGGTTTTATAATGTAAAGTTTAGCAATACTAGCACGTAGATTATCAATATAATACATCATGAGGATTTATAATGTATAGTGTAGCAATACTTTAATATGGATAATCTATATAAAACATTATGAGGATTTTTAATGTCAATTGTAGCAATACTGGCATATAGATTATCAATATAATCTATCATGAGTTTTTATAATGTAAAGCGAAGAAATACTGGCATGTAGATTATCAATATGAAATATCACGAGAATTTATAATGTACAGTATAGCAATACCGGCATATAGATTATCAATAACAACCATCGTAAGGATTTATAATGTAAAGTGTAGCACTACTGGCACACAGATTATCAATATAAACTCTCAAGAGGATTTATAATGTAAAGAGCAGCAATACTGGCTTATAGATTATAAATATAAACAATCATGAGGTTTTATAATGTAAAGGGTAGCAATACTAGCACGTAGATTATCAATATAATACATCATGAGGATTTATAATGTATAGTGTAGCAATGCTGACATATGGATAATCTATATAAAACATCGTAAGGATTTTTAATGTCAATTGTAGCAATGCTGGCATATAGATTATCAATATAAACTATCGTTAAGATTCATAATGTCAAGTGTAGCAATACTGCCATATAGATTATCAATATAAAATACCATGAGGATTTGTAATGTAATGTGTAGCAATTCTGGCATGTTGATTATTAATATCAACTATCATGATGATTTTTAATGTGAAATGAATCAATACTGGCATGTAGATTATCAATAAAAACAATCATGATGTTTTATAATGTAAAGTGTAGCAATACTGCCATATAGATTAACAATACAAACTATCATAAGGAGTTATAATGTCAAGTGTAGCAATACTGGCATATATATCATCAATGAAAACATCACAGGGAATTATAATGTAAAGTGTCGCAATAATGGCATGTAGATTATCAGTATAAACTATCATGAGGATTTATTATGCAAAGTGTAGCAATACTGCCATATAGATTAACAATATAAATTATTATAAGGATTTATAATGTCAAGTGTAGCAATACTGGCATATAGATAATCAATAAAAAATATCACGGGAATTTTTAATGTAAAGTATAGCAATACTGGCATATTGATTATCAATATAAACTATCATGATGATTTATAATGTAAGCTGAAGCAATACTGGCATGTAGATTATAAATATCAATCATCGTAAGGATTTATAATGTAAAGTGTAGCAATACTGGCATGGAGATTTTTAATATAAACTATCATGATGATTTATAATGTAAAGTAAAGCAATACTGGCACGTAGAATACCAATAAAAAAACATCACGAGAATTTATAATGTACAGTATTGCTAAACCGGCTAATAGATTATCAATATCAACCATCATAAGGATTTATAATGTAAAGTGTAGCAATACTGGCATATGATTATCAATATAAACTATCATGAAGATTTATAATGTAAAGTGTAGCACTACTGGCATATAGTTTATCAATATAAACAATCATGAGGTTTTATAATGTAACGTGTAGCAATACTGGCACGTAGATTATCAATATAATACATCATGAGGATTTATAATGTATAGTGTAGCAATACTGCCAAACAGATTAACAATATAAACTATCATAGGGACTTATTATGTCAAGTGTAGCAATACTGGCATATAGATTATCAATGAAAACATCACAGGGATTTATAATGTAAAGTGTAGCAATACTGGTATGTAGATTATCAATAAAAAACATCACGGGGATTTATAATGTAAAGTGCAGCAATACTGGCATATAGATTATCAATATGAACTATCATGAGAATTTATAATGTACAGTATAGCAATACCGGCATATAGATTATCAATGTCAATCACAGTAAAGATTTATAATGAAAAGTGTAGTAATACTGTTATATAGATTATCAATATAAACTATCATGAGAATTTATAATGTAAAGTGTAGCAATGCTGGCATATAGATTATCAATATAAACAATCATGATGTTTTATAAAGTAATGTGTAGCAATACTGCCATATAGATTAACAAAAGAAACATATCATAAGGATTTATAATGTCAAGTGTAGCAATACTGGCATATAGATTATCAATTAAAACATCACAGGGATTTATAATGTAAAGTGTAGCAATACTGGCATGTAGATTATCAATATAGACTATCATGATGTTTTATAATGTAAAGAGAAGCAATACTGCCATGTAGATTATCAATAAAAAACATCACAAGAATTTATCATGTACAATATAGCAAAACCGCATATACATTATCAATATCAACCATCACAAGGAGTTATAATGTGAAGTGTAGCAATACTGGGATATATATTATCAATATAAACTATCTTGTGGATTTATAATGTAAAGTGTAGCAATACCGGCATATAGATTATCAATGAAAACATCACAGCGATTTATATTGTAAAGTGTAACAATACTGGCATGTAGATTATCAATAAAATCTATGATGATGATTTATAAAGTAAAATGAAGCAATAATGGCATGTGGATTGTCAATAGAAAACATCACGAGAGTTTATAATGTACATTATAGCAAAACCGGCATATAGATTATCAATATCAACCATCATAAGGATTTATAATGTAAAGTGTAGCAATACTGGCATATAGATTATCAATATAAACTATCATGAGGATTTATAATGTAAAGTGTAGCAATACTAGCTTGTAGATAATCAATAAAAAACATCACGGAGATTTATAATGTAAAGTGCAGAAATACTGGCAGATAGATTATCAATAGAAACTATCATGAGAAGTTATAATGTATAGTATAGCAAAACCGGCATATAGATTATCAATATCAACCATCATAAGGATTTATAATGTAAAGTGTAGCAATTCTGGCATATAGAATATTAATATCAACTACCATGATGATTTATAATGTGAAATGAATCAATACTGGCATATACATTATCAATGAAAACAACACATTGATTTATATTGTAAAGTATAGCAATACTGGCATGTAGATTATCAATAAAAAACATCACGAGAATTTATAATGTACAGTATAGCAAAACCGGCATATAGATTATCAAAATCAACCATCATAAGGATTAATAATGTTAAGTGTAGCAATACTGGCATATATATTATCAATGAAAACATCACCGGGAATTATAATGTAAAGTGTCGCAATACTGGCATGTAGATTATCAGTGTAAACTGTCATGAGGATTTATTATGCAAAGTGTAGCAATACTGCCATATAGATTAACAATATAAACTATTATAAGGATTTATAATGTAAAGTGTAGCAATACTGGCATATGATTATCAATATAAACTATTATGAAGATTTATAATGTAAAGTGTAGCACTACTGGCATATAGATTATCAATATAAACAATCATGAGGTTTTATAATGTAACGTGTAGCAATACTGGCACGTAGATTATCAATATAACACATCATGAGGATTTATAATGTATAGTGTAGCAATACTGCCAAACAGATTAACAATATAAACTATCATAGGGATTTATTATGTCAAGTGTAGCAATACTGGCATATAGATTATCAATGAAAACATCACAGGGATTTATAATGTAAAGTGTAGCAATACTGGTATGTAGATTATCAATAAAAAACATCACGGGGATTTATAATGTAAAGTGCAGCAATACTGGCATATAGATTATCAATATAAACTATCATGAGAATTTATAATGTACAGTATAGCAATACCGGCATATAGATTATCAATGTCAATCACAGTAAAGAATTATAATGAAAAGTGTAGTAATACTGTTATATAGATTATCAATATAAACTATCATGAGAATTTATAATGTAAAGTGTAGCAATGCTGGCATATAGATTATCAATATAAACAATCTTGACGTTTTATAAAGTAATGTGTAGCAATACTGCCATATAGATTAACAAAAGAAACAAATCATAAGGATTTATAATGTCAAGTGTAGCAATACTGGCATATAGATTATCAATTAAAACATCACAGGGATTTATAATGTAAAGTGTAGCAATACTGGCATGTAGATTATCAATATAGACTATCATGATGTTTTATAATGTAAAGAGAAGCAATACTGCCATGTAGATTATCAATAAAAAACATCACAAGAATTTATCATGTACAATATAGCAAACCCGGCATATACATTATCAATACCAACCATCATAAGGAGTTATAATGTGAAGTGTAGCAATACTGGGATACATATTATCAATATAAACTATCTTGTGGATTTATAATGTAAAGTGTAGCAATACCGGCATATAGATTATCAATGAAAACATCAGAGCGATTTATATTGTAAAGTGTAACAATACTGGCATGTAGATTATCAATAAAAACTATCATGATGATTTATAAAGTAAAATGAAGCAATAATGGCATGTGGATTGTCAATAGAAAACATCACGAGAATTTATAATGTACATTATAGCAAAACCGGCATATAGATTATCAATATCAACCATCATAAGGATTTATAATGTAAAGTGTAGCAATACTGGCATATAGATTATCAATATAAACTATCATGAGGATTTATAATGTAAAGTGTAGCAATACTAGCTTGTAGATAATCAATAAAAAACATCACGGAGATTTATACTGTAAAGTGCAGAAATACTGGCAGATAGATTATCAATAGAAACTATCATGAGAAGTTATAATGTATAGTATAGCAAAACCGGCATATAGATTATCAATATCAACCATCATAAGGATTTATAATGTAAAGTGTAGCAATTCTGGCATATAGAATATTAATATCAACTATCATGATGATTTATAATGTGAAATGAATCAATACTGGCATATACATTATCAATGAAAACATCACATTGATTTATATTTTAAAGTATAGCAATACTGGCATGTAGATTATCAATAAAAAACATCACGAGAATTTATAATGTACAGTATAGCAAAACCGGCATATAGATTATCAAAATCAACCATCATAAGGATTTATAATGTTAAGTGTAGCAATACTGGCATATATATTATCAATGAAAACATCACCGGGAATTATAATGTAAAGTGTCGCAATACTGGCATGTAGATTATCAGTGTAAACTATCATGAGGATTTATTATGCAAAGTGTAGCAATACTGCCATATAGATTAACAATATAAACTATTATAAGGATTTATAATGTAAAGTGTAGCAATACTGGCATATGATTATCAATATAAACTATCATGAAGATTTATAATGTAAAGTGTAGCACTACTGGCATATAGATTATCAATATAAACAATCATGAGGTTTTATAATGTAACGTGTAGCAATACTGGCACGTAGATTATCAATATAATACATCATGAGGATTTATAATGTATAGTGTAGCAATACTGCCAAACAGATTAACAATATAAACTATCATAGGGATTTATTATGTCAAGTGTAGCAATACTGGCATATAGATTATCAATGAAAACATCACAGGGATTTATAATGTAAAGTGTAGCAATACTGGTATGTAGATTATCAATAAAAAACATCACGGGGATTTATAATGTAAAGTGCAGCAATACTGGCATATAGATTATCAATATAAACTATCATGAGAATTTATAATGTACAGTATAGCAATACCGGCATATAGATTATCAATGTCAATCACAGTAAAGATTTATAATGAAATGTGTAGTAATACTGTTATATAGATTATCAATATAAACTATCATGAGAATTTGTAATGTAAAGTGTAGCAATGCTGGCATATAGATTAACAATATAAACAATCATGATGTTTCATAAAGTAATGTGTAGCAATACTGCCATATAGATTAACAAAAGAAACATATCATAAGGAATTATAATGTCAAGTGTAGCAATACTGGCATATAGATTATCAATTAAAACATCACAGGGATTTATAAAGTAAAGTGTAGCAATACTGGCATTTAGATTATCAATATAGACTATCATGATGTTTTATAATGTAAAGAGAAGCAATACTGCCATGTAGATTATCAATAAAAAACATCACAAGAATTTATCATGTACAATATAGCAAAACCGGCATATACATTAACAATATCAACCATCATAAGGAGTTATAATGTGAAGTGTAGCAATACTGGGATATATATTATCAATATAAACTATCTTGTGGATTTATAATGTAAAGTGTAGCAATACCGGTATATAGATTATCAATGAAAACATCACAGCGATTTATATTGTAAAGTGTAACAATACTGGCATGTAGATTATCAATAAAAACTATCATGATGATTTATAAAGTAAAATGAAGCAATAATGGCATGTGGATTGTCAATAGAAAACATCACGAGAATTTATAATGTACATTATAGCAAAACCGGCATATAGATTATCAATATCAACCATCATAAGGATTTATAATGTAAAGTGTAGCAATACTGGCATATAGATTATCAATATAAACTATCATGAGGATTTATAATGTAAAGTGTAGCAATACTAGCTTGTAGATAATCAATAAAAAACATCACGGAGATTTATACTGTAAAGTGCAGAAATACTGGCAGATAGATTATCAATAGAAACTATCATGAGAAGTTATAATGTATAGTATAGCAAAACCGGCATATAGATTATCAATATCAACCATCATAAGGATTTATAATGTAAAGTGTAGCAATTCTGGCATATAGAATATTAATATCAACTATCATGATGATTTATAATGTGAAATGAATCAATACTGGCATATACATTATCAATGAAAACATCACATTGATTTATATTGTAAAGTATAGCAATACTGGCATGTAGATTATCAATAAAAAACATCACAAGAATTTATAATGTACAGTATAGCAAAACCGGCATATAGATTATCAAAATCAACCATCATAAGGATTTATAATGTTAAGTGTAGCAATACTGGCATATATATTATCAATGAAAACATCACCGGGAATTATAATGTAAAGTGTCGCAATACTGGCATGTAGATTATCAGTGTAAACTATCATGAGGATTTATTATGCAAAGTGTAGCAATACTGCCATATAGATTAACAATATAAACTATTATAAGGATTTATAATGTAAAGTGTAGCAATACTGGCATATGATTATCAATATAAACTATCATGAAGATTTATAATGTAAAGTGTAGCACTACTGGCATATAGATTATCAATATAAACAATCATGAGGTTTTATAATGTAACGTGTAGCAATACTGGCACGTAGATTATCAATATAATACATCATGAGGATTTATAATGTATAGTGTAGCAATACTGCCCAACAGATTAACAATATAAACTATCATAGGGATTTATTATGTCAAGTGTAGCAATACTGGCATATAGATTATCAATGAAAACATCACAGGGATTTATAATGTAAAGTGTAGCAATACTGGTATGTAGATTATCAATAAAAAACATCACGGGGATTTATAATGTAAAGTGCAGCAATACTGGCATATAGAGTATCAATATGAACTATCATGAGAATTTATAATGTACAGTATAGCAATACCGGCATATAGATTATCAATGTCAATCACAGTAAAGATTTATAATGAAAAGTGTAGTAATACTGTTATATAGATTATCAATATAAACTATCATGAGAATTTATAATGTAAAGTGTAGCAATGCTGGCATATAGATTATCAATATAAACAATCATGATGTTTTATAAAGTAATGTGTAGCAATACTGCCATATAGATTAACAAAAGAAACATATCATAAGGATTTATAATGTCAAGTGTAGCAATACTGGCATATAGATTATCAATTAAAACATCACAGGGATTTATAATGTAAAGTGTAGCAATACTGGCATGTAGATTATCAATATAGACTATCATGATGTTTTATAATGTAAAGAGAAGCAATACTGCCATGTAGATTATCAATAAAAAACATCACAAGAATTTATCATGTACAATATAGCAAAACCGCATATACATTATCAATATCAACCATCACAAGGAGTTATAATGTGAAGTGTAGCAATACTGGGATATATATTATCAATATAAACTATCTTGTGGATTTATAATGTAAAGTGTAGCAATACCGGCATATAGATTATCAATGAAAACATCACAGCGATTTATATTGTAAAGTGTAACAATACTGGCATGTAGATTATCAATAAAAACTATGATGATGATTTATAAAGTAAAATGAAGCAATAATGGCATGTGGATTGTCAATAGAAAACATCACGAGAATTTATAATGTACATTATAGCAAAACCGGCATATAGATTATCAATATCAACCATCATAAGGATTTATAATGTAAAGTGTCGCAATACTGGCATGTAGATTATCAGTGTAAACTATCATGAGGATTTATTATGCAAAGTGTAGCAATACTGCCATATAGATTAACAATATAAACTATTATAAGGATTTATAAAGTCAAGTGTAGCAATACTGGCATATAGATAATCAATAAAAAATATCATGGGAATTTACAATGTAAAGTATAGCAATACTGGCATATTGATTATCAATATAAACTATCATGATGATTTATAATGTAAACTGAAACAATACTGGCATGTAGATTATCAATATCAATCATCGTAAGGATTTATAATGTAAAGTGTAGCAATACTGGCATGTAGATTTTCAATATAAACTATAATGATGATTTATAATGTAAGGTGAAGCAATACTGGCATGTAGATTACCAATAAAAAAACATCACGAGAATTAATAATGTACAGTATTTCTAAACCGGCATATAGATTATCAATATCAACCATCATAAGGATTTATAATGTAAAGTGTAGCAATACTGGCATATGATTATCAATATAAACTATCATGAGGATTTATAATGTAAAGTGTAGCACTACTGGCATATAGATTATAAATATAAACAATCATGAGGTTTTATAATGTAAAGGGTAGCAATACTAGCACGTAGATTATCAATATAATACATCATGAGGATTTATAATGTATAGTGTGGCAATACTTTAATATGGATAATCTATATAAAACATTATGAGGATTTTTAATGTCAATTGTAGCAATACTGGCATATAGATTATCAATATAATCTATCATGAGTTTTTATAATGTAAAGCGAAGAAATACTGGCATGTAGATTATCAATATGAAATATCACGAGAATTTATAATGTACAGTATAGCAATACCGGCATATAGATTATCAATATCAACCATCGTAAGGATTTATAATGAAAAGTGTAGCACTACTGGCACACAGATTATCAATATAAAATCTCATGAGGATTTATAATGTAAAGAGCAGCAATACTGGCATATCGATTATAAATATAAACAAACATGAGGTTTTATAATGTAAAGGGTAGCAATACTAGCACGTAGATTATCAATATAATACATCATGAGGATTTATAATGTATAGTGTAGCAATACTGACATATGGATAATCTATATAAAACATCGTAAGGATTTTTAATGTCAATTGTAGCAATGCTGGCATATAGATTATCAATATAAACTATCGTTAAGATTCATAATGTCAAGTGTAGCAATACTGCCATATAGATTATCAATATAAAATACCATGAGGATTTGTAATGTAAAGTGTAGCAATTCTGGCATGTTGATTATTAATATCAACTATCATGATGATTTTTAATGTGAAATGAATCAATACTGGCATGTAGATTATCAATAAAAACAATCATGATGTTTTATAATGTAAAGTGTAGCAATACTGCCATATAGATTAACAATACAAACTATCATAAGGAGTTATAATGTCAAGTGTAGCAATACTGGCATATATATTATCAATGAAAACATCACAGGTAATTATAATGTAAAGTGTCGCAATAATGGCATGTAGATTATCAGTATAAACTATCATGAGGATTTATTATGCAAAGTGTAGCAATACTGCCATATAGATTAACAATATAAACTATTATAAGGATTTATAATGTCAAGTGTAGCAATACTGGCATATAGATAATCAATAAAAAATATCACGGGAATTTTTAATGTAAAGTATAGCAATACTGGCATATTGATTATCAATATAAACTATCATGATGATTTATAATGTAAGCTGAAGCAATACTGGCATGTAGATTATCAATATCAATCATCGTAAGGATTTATAATGTAAAGTGTAGCAATACTGGCATGTAGATTTTCAATATAAACTATCATGATGATTTATAATGTAAAGTAAAGCAATACTGGCATGTAGAATACCAATAAAAAAACATCACGAGAATTTATAATGTACAGTATTGCTAAACCGGCTAATAGATTATCAATATCAACCATCATAATGATTTATAATGTAAAGTGTAGCAAAACTGGCATATGATTATCAATATAAACTATCATGAAGATTTATAATGTAAAGTGTAGCACTACTGGCTTATAGATTATCAATATAAACAATCATGAGGTTTTATAATGTAACGTGTAGCAATACTGGCACATAGATTATCAATATAATACATCATGAGGATTTATAATGTATAGTGTAGCAATACTGACATATGGATAATCTATATAAAACATTGTAAGGATTTTTAATGTCAATTGTAGCAATGCTGGCATATAGATTATCAATATAAACTATCGTTAAGATTCATAATGTCAAGTGTAGCAATATTGCCATATAGATTATCAATATAAAATACCATGAGGATTTGTAATGTAAAGTGTAGAAATTCTGGCATGTTGATTATTAATATCAACTATCATGATGATTTTTAATGTGAAATGAATCAATACTAGCATGTAGATTATCAATGAAAATGTCACAGGGATTTATATTGTAAAGTGTAGCAATACTGGCATGTAGATTATAATTATAAACTATCATGATGATTTATAATGTAAAGTGAAGCAATACTGGCAAGTAGATTATCAATAAAAAACATCACGGGAATTTATAATGTACAGTATAGCAAAACCGGCATATAGATTATCAATATCAACCATCATAAGGATTTATAATGTTAAGTGTAGCAATACTGGCATATAGATTATCAATATAAACTATCATGAGGTTTTATAATGTAAAGTGTAGCAATACTGGCATTTAGATTATCAATATAGACTATCATGATGTTTTATAATGTAAAGAGAAGCAATACTGCCATGTAGATTATCAATAAAAAACATCACAAGAATTTATCATGTACAATATAGCAAAACCGGCATATACATTATCAATATCAACCATCATAAGGAGTTATAATGTGAAGTGTAGCAAAACTGGGATATATATTATCAATATAAACTATCTTGTGGATTTATAATGTAAAGTGTAGCAATACCGGCATATAGATTATCAATGAAAACATCACAGCGATTTATATTGTAAAGTGTAACAATACTGGCATGTAGATTATCAATAAAAACTATCATGATGATTTATAAAGTAAAATGAAGCAATAATGGCATGTGGATTGTCAATAGAAAACATCACGAGAATTTATAATGTACATTATAGCAAAACCGGCATATAGATTATCAATATCAACCATCATAAGGATTTATAATGTAAAGTGTAGCAATACTGGCATATAGATTATCAATATAAACTATCATGAGGATTTATAATGTAAAGTGTAGCAATACTAGCTTGTAGATAATCAATAAAAAACATCACGGAGATTTATAATGTAAAGTGCAGAAATACTGGCAGATAGATTATCAATAGAAACTATCATGAGAAGTTATAATGTATAGTATAGCAAAACCGGCATATAGATTATCAATATCAACCATCATAAGGATTTATAATGTAAAGTGTAGCAATTCTGGCATATAGAATATTAATATCAACTATCATGATGATTTATAATGTGAAATGAATCAATACTGGCATATACATTATCAATGAAAACATCACATTGATTTATATTGTAAAGCATAGCAATACTGGCATGTAGATTATAAATAAAAAACATCACAAGAATTTATAATGTACAGTATAGCAAAACCGGCATATAGATTATCAAAATCAACCATCATAAGGATTTATAATGTTAAGTGTAGCAATACTGGCATATATATTATCAATGAAAACATCACCGGGAATTATAATGTAAAGTGTCGCAATACTGGCATGTAGATTATCAGTGTAAACTATCATGAGGATTTATTATGCAAAGTGTAGCAATACTGCCATATAGATTAACAATATAAACTATTATAAGGATTTATAATGTAAAGTGTAGCAATACTGGCATATGATTATCAATATAAACTATCATGAAGATTTATAATGTAAAGTGTAGCACTACTGGCATATAGATTATCAATATAAACAATCATGAGGTTTTATAATGTAACGTGTAGCAATACTGGCACGTAGATTATCAATATAATACATCATGAGGATTTATAATGTATAGTGTAGCAATACTGGCCAACAGATTAACAATATAAACTATCATAGGGATTTATTATGTCAAGTGTAGCAATACTGGCATATAGATTATCAATGAAAACATCACAGGGATTTATAATGTAAAGTGTAGCAATACTGGTATGTAGATTATCAATAAAAAACATCACGGGGATTTATAATGTAAAGTGCAGCAATACTGGCATATAGATTATCAATATGAACTATCATGAGAATTTATAATGTACAGTATAGCAATACCGGCATATAGATTATCAATGTCAATCACAGTAAAGATTTATAATGAAAAGTGTAGTAATACTGTTATATAGATTATCAATATAAACTATCATGAGAATTTATAATGTAAAGTGTAGCAATGCTGGCATATAGATTATCAATATAAACAATCATGATGTTTTATAAAGTAATGTGTAGCAATACTGCCATATAGATTAACAAAAGAAACATATCATAAGGATTTATAATGTCAAGTGTAGCAATACTGGCATATAGATTATCAATTAAAACATCACAGGGATTTATAATGTAAAGTGTAGCAATACTGGCATGTAGATTATCAATATAGACTATCATGATGTTTTATAATGTAAAGAGAAGCAATACTGCCATGTAGATTATCAATAAAAAACATCACAAGAATTTATCATGTACAATATAGCAAAACCGCATATACATTATCAATATCAACCATCACAAGGAGTTATAATGTGAAGTGTAGCAATACTGGGATATATATTATCAATATAAACTATCTTGTGGATTTATAATGTAAAGTGTAGCAATACCGGCATATAGATTATCAATGAAATTATCACAGCGATTTATATTGTAAAGTGTAACAATACTGGCATGTAGATTATCAATAAAAACTATGATGATGATTTATAAAGTAAAATGAAGCAATAATGGCATGTGGATTGTCAATAGAAAACATCACGAGAATTTATAATGTACATTATAGCAAAACCGGCATATAGATTATCAATATCAACCATCATAAGGATTTATAATGTAAAGTGTCGCAATACTGGCATGTAGATTATCAGTGTAAACTATCATGAGGATTTATTATGCAAAGTGTAGCAATACTGCCATATAGATTAACAATATAAACTATTATAAGGATTTATAAAGTCAAGTGTAGCAATACTGGCATATAGATAATCAATAAAAAATATCATGGGAATTTACAATGTAAAGTATAGCAATACTGGCATATTGATTATCAATATAAACTATCATGATGATTTATAATGTAAACTGAAACAATACTGGCATGTAGATTATCAATATCAATCATCGTAAGGATTTATAATGTAAAGTGTAGCAATACTGGCATGTAGATTTTCAATATAAACTATAATGATGATTTATAATGTAAGGTGAAGCAATACTGGCATGTAGATTACCAATAAAAAAACATCACGAGAATTAATAATGTACAGTATTTCTAAACCGGCATATAGATTATCAATATCAACCATCATAAGGATTTATAATGTAAAGTGTAGCAATACTGGCATATGATTATCAATATAAACTATCATGAGGATTTATAATGTAAAGTGTAGCACTACTGGCATATAGATTATAAATATAAACAATCATGAGGTTTTATAATGTAAAGGGTAGCAATACTAGCACGTAGATTATCAATATAATACATCATGAGGATTTATAATGTATAGTGTGGCAATACTTTAATATGGATAATCTATATAAAACATTATGAGGATTTTTAATGTCAATTGTAGCAATACTGGCATATAGATTATCAATATAATCTATCATGAGTTTTTATAATGTAAAGCGAAGAAATACTGGCATGTAGATTATCAATATGAAATATCACGAGAATTTATAATGTACAGTATAGCAATACCGGCATATAGATTATCAATATCAACCATCGTAAGGATTTATAATGAAAAGTGTAGCACTACTGGCACACAGATTATCAATATAAAATCTCATGAGGATTTATAATGTAAAGAGCAGCAATACTGGCATATCGATTATAAATATAAACAATCATGAGGTTTTATAATGTAAAGGGTAGCAATACTAGCACGTAGATTATCAATATAATACATCATGAGGATTTATAATGTATAGTGTAGCAATACTGCCAAACAGATTAACAATATAAACTTACATAGGGATTTATTATGTCAAGTGTAGCAATACTGGCATATAGATTATCAATGAAAACATCACAGGGATTTATAATGTAAAGTGTAGCAATACTGGTACGTAGATTATCAATAAAAAATATCACGGGGATTTACAATGTAAAGCATAGCAATACTTGCATATTGATTATTAATATAAACTATCATGATGATTTATAATGTAAAATGAAGCAATACTGGCATGTAGAATATCAGTAAAAACATCACGAGAATTTATAATGTACAGTATAGCAAAACCAGCATATAGATTATCAATATCAACCATCAATACTGGCATATAGATTATTAATATAAACTATCATGATGATTTATAAAGTAAAGAGAAGCAATACTGGCATGTGGATTGTCAATAAAAAACATCACGAGAATTTATAATGTACAGTATAGCAATACCGGCATATAGATTATCAATATCAACCATCATAAGGAGTTATAATGTAAAGTGTTGCAATACTGGCATATAGATTATCAATATAAACAATCATGAGGATTTATAATGTAAAGTGTAGCAATACTGGCATATAGATTATCGATATAAGACATCATTAGGATTTATAATGTAAAGTGTAACAATGCAGTCATATAGATAATCAATATAAACTATCATGAGGATTTATAATGTAAAGTGTAGCAATACTGGCATATAGATTATGAATATAAAATATCACGGGATTTATAATGTAAAGAGAAGCAATACTGCCATGTAGATTATCAATAAAAAACATCACAAGAATTTATAATGTACAGTATAGCAATACCGGCATATAGATTATCAATATCAACCATCATAAGGATTTATAATGTAAAGTGTAGCAATACCGGCATATAGATTATCAATATAAACTATCATGAGGATTTATAATGTGAAGTGTAGCAATATTGGCATATAGATTATCAATGAACACATCACAGGGATTTATAATGTAAAGTGTAGCAATACTAGCTTGTAGATAATCAATAAAAAACATCACGGAGATTTATATCATGAGAAGTTATAATGTATATTATAGCAAAACCGGCATATAGATTATCAATATCAACCATCATAAGGATTTATAATGTAAAGTGTAGCAATTCTGTCATATAGAATATTAATATACTCTATCATAATGTGAAATAAATCAATACTGGCATATACAATATCAATGAAAACATCACATTGATTTATATTGTAAAGTATAGCAATACTGGCATGTAGATTATCAGTGTAAACTATCATGAGGATTTATTATGTAAAGTGTACCAATACTGCCATATAGATTAACAATATAAACTATTATAAGGATTTATAATGTCAAGTGTAGCAATACTGGCATATAGATAATCAATAAAAAATATCACGGGGATTTACAATGTAAAGCATAGCAATACTTGCATATTGATTATTAATATAAACTATCATGATGATTTATAATGTAAAATGAAGCAATACTGGCATGTAGAATATCAGTAAAAACATCACGAGAATTTATAATGTACAGTATAGCAAAACCAGCATATAGATTATCAATATCAACCATCAATACTGGCATATAGATTATTAATATAAACTATCATGAGGATTTATAATGTAAAGTGTGGCAATACTTTCATATAGATTATCAATATAAACAATCATGATGTTTTATAATGTAAAGTGTAGCAATACTGCCATATAGATTAACAATATAAACTATCATAAGGAGTTATAATGTCAAGTGTAGCAATACTGGCATATATGGACCGTTTATTTTGAAAGTGGTGTAAGTCCATTTTTGAAAAAAATGAGATATCACGTAATTCATGCTTAATTTAATGTAAATTTTTTATGTATAACTAGTCCGTGTTGAATTTCTTAAAATATTCCCATGTTTTGTACAACTTAAAATTGGTCGGTAAATGAAATTGCATTATCATCGATTATGAAAGTGGTGTAAGTCCAATTAACAGACGTAGGTGGCTTCGCAGATGGTTGCCGATCAGTAGTCTGTTATTTTTCAATTGTTTTATATTACGTGTCATATTACGTGTTAAGAGTTGCTAATTTAAGTTACTTATTCTATTTTTTTCTTAAAATGGATAACTTCATATTATTAACATCAGATAGTGATACAGGTAAGAACAAATGGTAAATCAATATTATTTTATAACAATTGAAAGCACTTGTTTTATTTAATTATAAATAAATTCATACAGACATAAAGCCCATGAATATAAACAGAAGAATAAGCTTAGATTCAGAGGATGAAAATAATTCCCCTATGAACAACAAATTAACGAATCGTAAAAAGAGAAGAAGAGTAATAGAGGTAGAATCTTCATCAGATGAGGATATTGTTAATGAGAACTTAGATCCTGCAGAACAAAATGAAGGAAAATATTTGCAAAAAAAAACAAAATTAAGCGTAATAATGGACAAAAGTACTACACAAAAAGAAGAAAATTCATTCCAGCAAAAAAATTTGAATCTAAAAATTGTAATTGCTCGAAGAAATGTATAGAACGTATTAATGAAACATAACGTAGAGAAATTTTTGATAAGTTCTGGAATATAGGTGATTTTAATAAGCAAAATGTATTTCTCTATTGTAATGTTCAACGAGAAACTGTCTATAGAAGAAGGCCCAGAAATAATTCGGGTACTAAGAGGGCATATGCTTACAAATTTTATCTGGTCACTTTTGGTGGAAACATTTTAGTATGTAAGAAGTTTTTCATTGATACTTTCCAAATATCTATTGGACGAATTGATCGTATCGTAAAAACGCATAAGAATATTCCAAAAGACATGCGTGGAAAAATGGATGGCTCTTGTAGGCGAACTAGTGAGCTACTGACGAATACAGTGATTGACCACATAAAAAGCTTTCCGGCATTTGAAAGTCACTATACTCGATCCCAAAATCCAGAACGAATGTTCTTAAATCCTGAATTAAACATAAAAAAAATGTATAATTTATACTTGGAAAAATGCAAGGAAAATAACTTAAGTTCGGTTGTTAATGAATGGACATACAGGAAAATCTTTAAACGAGATTTCAAGTTACACTTCCATTTGCCACGTAAAGATACCTGTGCGAAATGCGATTTCTTAAACATGAAAAGTAAGACAACTACTGATGACGAAGAAAAAAAAATTCTTATAGAAAGACATGATGTTCACTTGCAAGATGCTGAATTAGCAAGAAAAGAATTACAAGAAGACAAAATTCTGGCATCAAAAAATCCTGATAAATACTTTGCCTTCTCTTTTGACTTACAAAAAGCCTTACCTTATCCGAAATTATCTGTCTCAATCGCATATTATAAGCGAAACATGTATGTTTTAAACGAGGGTTTTCACAATTTCCACGATAATAAAGTTAATATGTATGTGTGGGACGAAACTATTGCTTCCAGGGGATCGCAAGAAGTAGCTTCTTGCTGTTTGAGGCATTTAGAAAATGTAACGACCCAATGCATGTTATTGCCTACAGTGACATGTGTACTGGGCAAAATCAAAATATACAAATGGCATTAATGTGGTCGAAGGTTGTCCAGTCATCGGAAAACAACATTAATACAATTGATCACAAATTTTTACTCTCGGGGCATTCATACCTTCCGAACGATGCAGATTTTGGAATTATAGAAATGGCAATGCGAAAAAAGAATTTTCTGTATACACCACAAGATTATTATGATGTAATAACACAATGTAGAAAACATGACAAATTCATTTTACATGAAATGAAACGAGAGAATTTCGTTTCAATAAAAAATCTTCAAAATGCGGTTAAAAAACAGATAAGAAAAAATACTAATGGAGAACAGGTAAATTGGTTGCAAATATGTTGGATGAGGTTTCTTAGAAGTGCACCATACACTATTTTATATAAAACATCGAAGAAGGATAAAGAATTTAAAACTGTAAATTTATTACCTACACGTCCTGGAAAACCGCTAAAATTTGATAAAATCGCCCTGACGCCTTTGTACCAATATGCCAGGCCTATTACTTATGAAAAATATAAAGATATCAAGCAGTTATTACCTTATATACCTCCGGTGCATCATGCATATTTCGAAACACTGCCACATGCAGAGCATAAGTAAATACTATCAAGTTCTTGTAATTTTGACGATGTAATTATCGTCTAAAATTAAAAATACTACTATTTTATGTCATGTCATGCGTATTTATAAACAAAATTGGTATTAAAATGAAGTATATTTTTCAAAATTGAAATTAAACGATTTTTACAATTGTCTAATTTTGAAAGTGGTGTAAGTCCATTTTTAGCCTATAAATACATATTATTATAGGCTAATTCGCCTAAAACAAATTTATATAATCAAATTCAATATAGATAAAACAGTAGAAACATTGCCAGACTTCATATAATTTGCCTAAATTTTTTAATTAACAGATATGCTAACCTTTAGTTTTCTCGAAACAAGAGAAAATGGACTTACACCACTTTCAAAATAAACGGTCCATATATTATCAATAAAAACATCACAGGGAATTATAATGTAAAGTGTCGCAATAATGGCATGTAGATTATCAGTATAAACTATCATGAGGATTTATTATGCAAAGTGTAGCAATACTGCCATATAGATTAACAATATAAACTATTATAAGGATTTATAATGTCAAGTGTAGCAATACTGGCATATAGATAATCAATAAAAAATATCACGGGAATTTTCAATGTAAAGTATAGCAATACTGGCATATTGATTATCAATATAAACTATCATGATGATTTATAATGTAAACTGAAGCAATACTGGCATGTAGATTATCAATATCAATCATCGTAAGGATTTATAATGTAAAGTGTAGCAATAATGGCATGTATATTTTCAATATAAACAATCATGATTATTTATAAAGTAAAGTAAAGCAATACTGGCATGTAGATTACCAATAAAAAAACATCACGAGAATTTATAATGTACAGTATTGCTAAAACGGCATATAGATTATCAAAGTCAACCATCATAAGGATTTATAATGTAAAGTGTAGCAATACTGGCATATGATTATCAATATAAACTATCATGAAGATTTATAATGTAAAGTGTAGCACTACTGGCATATAGATTATCAATATAAACAATCATGAGGTTTTATAATGTAACGTGTAGCAATACTGGCACGTAGATTAACAATATAATACATCATGAGGATTTATAATGTATAGTGTAGCAATACTGAAAAACAGATTAACAATATAAACTATCATAGGGATTTATTATGTCAAGTGTAGCAATACTGGCATATAGATTATCAATGAAAACATCACAGGGAATTATAATGTAAAGTGTAGCAATACTGGTATGTAGATTATCAATAAAAAACATCACGGGGATTTATAATGTAAAGTGCAGCAATACTGGCATATAGATTATCAATATAAACTATCATAAGAATTTATAATGTACAGTATAGCAAAACCGGCATATAGATTATCAATGTCAATCACAGTAAAGATTTATAATGAAAAGTGTAGCAATACTGTTATATAGAATATCAATATAAACTATCATGAGAATTTATAATGTAAAGTGTAGCAATGTTAGCATATAGATTATCAATATAAACAAACATGATGTTTTATAAAGTAATGTGTAGCAATACTGCCATATAGATTAACAAAAGAAACTATCATAAGGATTTATAATGTCAAGTGTAGCAATACTGGCATGTAGATTATCAATTAAAACATCACAGGGATTTATAATGTAAAGTGTAGCAATACTGGCATGTAGATTATCAATATCGACTATCATGATGGTTTATAATGTAAAGAGAAGCAATACTGCCATGTAGATTATCAATAAAAAACATTACAAGAATTTATAATGTACAGTATAGCAAAACCGGCATATAGATTATCAATATCAACCATCATAAGGATTTATAATGTAAAGTGTAGCAATACTGGCATATAGATTATCAATATAAACTATCATGAGGATTTATAATGTAAAGTGTAGCAATACTGGCATATGGATTATCAATGAACACATCACAGGGATTTATAACGTAAAGTGTAGCAATACTGGCCTCTAGATAATCAATAAAAAAAATCACGGAGATTTATAATGTAAAGTGCAGAAATACTGGCAGATAGATTATCAATAGAAACTATCATTAGAAGTTATAATGTATAGTATAGCAAAACCGGCATATAGATAATCAATGTCAACCATCATAAGGATTTATAATGTAAAGTGTAGCAATTCTGGCATATAGAATATTAATTTCAACTATCATGATGATTTATAATGTCAAATGAATCAATACTGGCATATACATTATCAATGAAAACATCACATTGATTTATATTGTAAAGTATAGCAATACTGGCATGTAGATTATCAGTGTAAACTTTCATGAGGATTTATTATGTAAAGTGTACCAATACTGCCATATATATTAACAATATAAACTATTATAAGGATTTATAATGTCAAGTGTAGCAATACTGGCATATAGATAATCAATAAAAAATATCACGGGGATTTACAATGTAAAGCATAGCAATACTTGCATATTGATTATCAATATAAACTATCATGATTTATAATGTAAAATGAAGCAATACTGGCATGTAGAATATCAGTAAAAACATCACGAGAATTTATAATGTACAGTATAGCAAAACCAGCATATAGATTATCAATATCAACCATCAATACTGGCATATAGATTATTAATATAAACTATCACGAGGATTTATAATGTAAAGTGTAGGGATACTGGCATATAGATTATCAATATAAACAAACATGAGGTTTTATAATGTAAAGTTTAGCAATACTAGCACGTAGATTATCAATATAATACATCATGAGGATTTATAATGTATAGTGTAGCAATACTTTAATATGGATAATCTATATAAAACATAATAAGGATTTTTAATGTCAATTGTAGCAATACTGGCATATAGATTATCAATATAATCTATCATGAGTTTTTATAATGTAAAGCGAAGAAATACTGGCATGTAGATTATCAATATGAAACATCACGAGAATTTATAATGTACAGTATAGCAATACCGGCATATAGATTATCAATATCAACCATCGTAAGGATTTATAATGTAAAGTGTAGCAATACTGGCACACAGATTATCAATATAAACTCTCATGAGGATTTATAATGTAAAGAGCAGCAATACTGGCATATAGATTATAAATATAAACAATCATGAGGTTTTATAATGTAAAGGGTAGCAATACTAGCACGTAGATTATCAATATAATACATCATGAGGATTTATAATGTATAGTGTAGCAATACTGACATATGGATAATCTATATAAAACATCGTAAGGATTTTTAATGTCAATTGTAGCAATGCTGGCATATAGATTATCAATATAAACTATCGTTAAGATTCATAATGTCAAGTGTAGCAATACTGCCATATAGATTATCAATATAAAATACCATGAGGATTTGTAATGTAAAGTGTAGCAATTCTGGCATGTTGATTATTAATATCAACTATCATGATGATTTTTAATGTGAAATGAATCAATACTGGCATGTAGATTATCAATAAAAAACATCACGGAGATTTATAATGTAAGGTGCAGAAATACTGGCATATAGATTATCAATACAAAGTATCATGAGAATTTATAATGTACAGTATAGCAAAACCGGCATATAGACTATCAATATCAACTATCATAAGGATTTATAATGTAAAGTGTAGCAATACTGGCATATAGATTATCAATGAAAATATCACAGGGATTTATATCGTAAAGTGTAGCAATACTGGCATGTAGATTATAATTATAAACTATCATGATGATTTATAATGTAAAGTGAAGCAATACTGGCATGTAGATTATCAATAAAAAAACATCACGAGAATTTATAATGTACAGTATAGCAAAACCGGCATATAGATTATCAATATCACCATCATAAGGATTTATAATGATGAGTGTAGCAATACTAGCATATATATTATTAATATAAACAATCATGATGTTTTATAATGTAAAGTGTAGCAATACTGGCATATAGATTAACAATATAAACTATCACAAGGATTTATAATGTCAAATGTAGCAATACTGCCATATAGATTGTCAATATAAACTATCACGTGGATTTATAATGTAAAGTGTAGCAATACTGTCATATAGATGGTCAATATAAACTATCATGAGGATTTATAATGTAAAGTGTAGCAATACCTGCATATGGATTAAAAATTTAAACAATCATAAGGATTTATAATGTAAAGTGTGGCAATACTTTCATATAGATTATCAATATAAAAAATCATGATGTTTTATAATTTAAAGTGTAGCAATACTGCCATATAGATTAACAATATAAACTATCATAAGGATTTATAATGTCAACTGTAGCAATACTGGCATATATATTATCAATGAAACATCACAGGGAATTATAATGTAAAGTGTAGCAATACTGGCATGTAGATTATCAATATCGACTATCATGATGGTTTATAATGTAAAGAGAAGCAATACTGCTATGTAGATTATCAATAAAAAACATCACAAGAATTTATCATGTACAATATAGCAAAACCGGCATATTCATTATCAATATCAACCATCATAAGGAGTTATAATGTGAAGTGTAGCAATACTGGGATATATATTATCAATATAAACTATCTTGTGGATTTATAATGTAAAGTGTAGCAATACTGGCATATAGATTATCAATGAAAACATCACAGCGATTTATATTGTAAAGTGTAACAATACTGGCATGTAGATTATCAATAAAAACTATCATGATGATTTATAAAGTAAAGTGAAGCAATACTGGCATGTGAATTGTCAATAAAAAACATCACGAGAATTTATAATGTACAGTATAGCAATACCGGCAAATAGATTATCAACATCAACCATCATAAGGATTTATAATGTAAAGTGTAGCAACACTGGCATATAGATTATCAATATAAACTATCATGAGGATTTATAATGTAAAGTGCAGCAATACTGGCATTCAGATTATCGATATAAGACATCATTAGGATTTATAATGTAAAGTGTAGCAATACAGTCATATAGATAATCAATATAAACTATCATGAGGATTTATAATGTAAAGTGTAGCAATACTGGCATATAGATTATGAATATAAAATATCACGGGATTTATAATGTAAAGAGAAGCAATACTGCCATGTAGATTATCAATAAAAAACATCACAAGAATTTATAATGTACAGTATAGCAAAACCGGCATATAGATTATCAATATCAACCATCATAAGGATTTATAATGTAAAGTGTAGCAATACTGGCATATAGATTATCAATATAAACTATCATGAGGATTTATAATGTAAAGTGTAGCAATACTGGCATAAAGATTATCAATGAACACATTACAGGGATTTATAATGTAAAGTGTAGCAATACTGGCCTGTAGATAATCAATAAAAAACATCACGGAGATTTATAATGTAAAGTGCAGAAATACTGGCAGATAGATTATCAATAGAAACTATCATGAGAAGTTAGAATGTATAGTTTAGCAAAACCGGCATATAGATTATCAATATCAACCATCATAAGGATTTATAATGTAAAGTGTAGCAATTTTGGCATATAGAATATTAATATCAACTATCATGATGATTTATAATGTGAAATGAATCAATACTGGCATATACATTATCAATGAAAACATCACATTGATTTATATTGTAAAGTATATCAATACTGGCATGTAGATTATCAGTGTGAACTATCATAAGGATTTATTATGTAAAGTGTACCAATACTGCCATATAGATTAACAATATAAACTATTATAAGGATTTATAATGTCATGTGTAGCAATACTGGCATATAGATAATCAATAAAAAATATCACGGGGATTTACAATGTAAAGCATAGCAATAGTTGCATATTGATTATCAATATAAACTATCATGATGATTTATAATGTAAAATGAAGCAATACTGGCATGTAGAATATCAGTAAAAACATCACGAGAATTTATAATGTACAGTATAGCAAAACCAGCATATAGATTATCAATATCAACCATCAATACTGGCATATAGATTATTAATATAAACTATCATGAGGATTTATAATGTAAAGTGTGGCAATACTTTCATATAGATTATCAATATAAACAATGATGATGTTTTATAATGTAAAGTGTAGCAATACTGCCATATAGATTAACAATATAAACTATCATAAGGAGTTATAATGTCAAGTGTAGCAATACTGGCATATATATTATCAATGAAAACATCACAGGGAATTATAATGTAAAGTGTCGCAATAATGGCATGTAGATTATCAGTATAAACTATCATGAGGATTTATTATGCAAAGTGTAGCAATACTGCCATATAGATTAACAATATAAACTATTATAAGGATTTATAATGTCAAGTGTAGCAATACTGGAATATAGATAATCAATAAAAATATCACGGGAATTTACAATGTAAAGTATAGCAATACTGGCATATTGATTATCAATATAAACTATCATGATGATTTATAATGTAAACCGAAGCAATACTGGCATGTAGATTATCAATATCAATCATCGTAAGGATTTATAATGTAAAGTGTAGCAATACTGGCATGTAGATTTTCAATATAAACTATAATGATGATTTATAATGTAAAGTGAAGAAATACTGGCATGTAGATTACCAATAAAAAAACATCACGAGAATTAATAATGTACAGTATTTCTAAACCGGCATATAGATTATCAATATCAACCATCATAAGGATTTATAATGTAAAGTGTAGCAATACTGGCATATGATTATCAATATAAACTATCATGAGGATTTATAATGTAAAGTGTAGCACTACTGGCATATAGATTATAAATATAAACAATCATGAGGTTTTATAATGTAAAGGGTAGCAATACTAGCACGTAGATTATCAATATAATATATCATGAGGATTTATAATGTATAGTGTAGCAATACTGACATATGGATAATCTATATAAAACATCGTAAGGATTTTTAATGTCAATTGTAGCAATGCTGGCATATAGATTATCAATATAAACTATCGTTAAGATTCATAATGTCAAGTGTAGCAATATTGCCATATAGATTATCAATATAAAATACCATGAGGATTTGTAATGTAAAGTGTAGCAATTCTGGCATGTTGATTATTAATATCAACTATTATGATGATTTTTAATGTGAAATGAATCAATACTGGCATGTAGATTATCAATAAAAAACATCACGGAGATTTATAATGTAAGGTGCAGAAATACTGGCATATAGATTATCAATACAAAGTATCATGAGAATTTATAATGTACAGTATAGCAAAACCGGCATATAGACTATCAATATCAACCATCATAAAGATTTATAATGTAGAGTGTAGCAATACTGGCATATAGATTATCAATGAAAATGTCACAGGGATTTATATTGTAAAGTGTAGCAATACTGGCATGTAGATTATAATTATAAACTATCATGATGATTTATAATGTAAAGTGAAGCAATACTGGCAAGTAGATTATCAATAAAAAACATCACGGGAATTTATAATGTACAGTATAGCAAAACCGGCATATAGATTATCAATATCAACCATCATAAGGATTTATAATGTTAAGTGTAGCAATACTGGCATATAGATTATCAATATAAACTATCATGAGGTTTTATAATGTAAAGTGTAGCAATACTGGCACGTAGATTATCAATGAACACATCACAGGGATTTATAATGTAAAGTGTAGCAATACTGGCCTGTAGATAATCAATAAAAAACATCACGGAGATTTATAATGTAAAGTGCAGAAATACTGGCAGATAGATTATCAATAGAAACTATCATGAGAAGTTATAATGTATAATATAGCAAAACCGGCATATAGATTATCAATGTCATCCATCATAAGGATTTATAATGTAAAGTGTAGCAATTCTGGCATATAGAATATTAATTTCAACTATCATGATGATTTATAATGTGAAATGAGTCAATACTGGCATATACATTATCAATGAAAACATCACATTGATTTATATTGTAAAGTATAGCAATACTGGCATGTAGATTATCAGTGTAAACTATCATGAGGATTTATTATGTAAAATGTACCAATACTGCCATATAGATTAACAATATAAACCTTTATAAGGATTTATAATGTCAAGTGTAGCAATACTGGCATATAGATAATCAATAAAAAATATCACGGGGATTTACAATGTAAAGCATAGCAATACTTGCATATTGATTATCAATATAAACTATTATGATGATTTATAATGTAAAATGAAGCAATACAATATCAGTAAAAACATCACGAGAATTTATAATGTACAGTATAGCAAAACCAGCATATAGATTATCAATATCAACCATCAATACTAGCATATAGATTATTAATATAAACTATCATGAGGATTTATAATGTAAAGTGTAGGAATACTGGCATATAGATTATCAATATAAACAAACATGAGGTTTTATAATGTAAAGTTTAGCAATACTAGCACGTAGATTATCAATATAATACATCATGAGGATTTATAATGTATAGTGTAGCAATACTTTAATATGGATAATCTATATAAAACATTATGAGGATTTTTAATGTCAATTGTAGCAATACTGGCATATAGATTATCAATATAATCTATCATGAGTTTTTATAATGTAAAGCGAAGAAATACTGGCATGTAGATTATCAATATGAAATATCACGAGAATTTGTAATGTACAGTATAGCAATACCGGCATATAGATTATCAATAACAACCATCGTAAGGATTTATAATGTAAAGTGTAGCACTACTGGCACACAGATTATCAATATAAACTCTCAAGAGGATTTATAATGTAAAGAGCAGCAATACTGGCTTATAGATTATAAATATAAACAATCATGAGGTTTTATAATGTAAAGGGTAGCAATACTAGCACGTAGATTATCAATATAATACATCATGAGGATTTATAATGTATAGTGTAGCAATGCTGACATATGGATAATCTATATAAAACAATATAAACAATCATGAGGTTTTATAATGTAACGTGTAGCAATACTGGCACGTAGATTATCAATATAATACATCATGAGGATTTATAATGTATAGTGTAGCAATACTGCCAAACAGATTAACAATATAAACTATCATAGGGATTTATTATGTCAAGTGTAGCAATACTGGCATATAGATTATCAATGAAAACATCACAGGGATTTATAATGTAAAGTGTAGCAAAACTGGTATGTAGATTATCAATAAAAAACATCACGGGGATTTATAATGTAAAGTGCAGCAATACTGGCATATAGATTATCAATATAAACTATCATGAGAATTTATAATGTACAGTATAGCAATACCGGCATATAGATTATCAATGTCAATCACAGTAAAGATTTATAATGAAAAGTGTAGTAATACTGTTATATAGATTATCAATATAAACTATCATGAGAATTTATAATGTAAAGTGTAGCAATGCTGGCATATAGATTATCAATATAAACAATCATGATGTTTTATAAAGTAATGTGTAGCAATACTGCCATATAGATTAACAAAAGAAACATATCATAACGATTTATAATGTCAAGTGTAGCAATACTGGCATATAGATTATCAATTAAAACATCACAGGGATTTATAATGTAAAGTGTAGCAATACTGGCATGTAGATTATCAATATAGACTATCATGATGTTTTATAATGTAAAGAGAAGCAATACTGCCATGTAGATTATCAATAAAAAACATCACAAGAATTTATAATGTACAATATAGCAAAACCGGCATATACATTATCAATATCAACCATCATAAGGAGTTATAATGTGAAGTGTAGCAATACTGGGATATATATTATCAATATAAACTATCTTGTGGATTTATAATGTAAAGTGTAGCAATACCGGCATATAGATTATCAATGAAAATATCACAGCGATTTATATTGTAAAGTGTAACAATACTGGCATGTAGATTATCAATAAAATCTATCATGATGATTTATAGAGTAAAATGAAGCAATAATGGCATGTGGATTGTCAATAGAAAACATCACGAGAGTTTATAATGTACATTATAGCAAAACCGGCATATAGATTATCAATATCAACCATCGTAAGGATTTATAATGTAAAGTGTAGCAATACTGGCACACAGATTATCAATATAAACTCTCATGAGGATTTATAATGTAAAGAGCAGCAATACTGGCATATAGATTATAAATATAAACAATCATGAGGTTTTATAATGTAAAGGGTAGCAATACTAGCACGTAGATTATCAATATAATACATCATGAGGATTTATAATGTATAGTGTAGCAATACTGACATATGGATAATCTATATAAAACATCGTAAGGATTTTTAATGTCAATTGTAGCAATGCTGGCATATAGATTATCAATATAAACTATCGTTAAGATTCATAATGTCAAGTGTAGCAATACTGCCATATAGATTATCAATATAAAATACCATGAGGATTTGTAATGTAAAGTGTAGCAATTCTGGCATGTTGATTATTAATATCAACTATCATGATGATTTTTAATGTGAAATAAATCAATACTGGCATGTAGATTATCAATAAAAAACATCACGGAGATTTATAATGTAAGGTGCAGAAATACTGGCATATAGATTATCAATACAAAGTATCATGAGAATTTATAATGTACAGTATAGCAAAACCGGCATATAGACTATCAATATCAACCATCATAAGGATTTATAATGTAAAGTGTAGCAATACTGGCATATAGATTATCAATGAAAATATCACAGGGATTTATATCGTAAAGTGTAGCAATACTGGCATGTAGATTATAATTATAAACTATCATGATGATTTATAATGTAAAGTGAAGCAATACTGGCATGTAGATTATCAATAAAAAAACATCACGAGAATTTATAATGTACAGTATAGCAAAACCGGCATATAGATTATCAATATCACCATCATAAGGATTTATAATGATGAGTGTAGCAATACTAGCATATATATTATTAATATAAACAATCATGATGTTTTATAATGTAAAGTGTAGCAATACTGGCATATAGATTAACAATATAAACTATCACAAGGATTTATAATGTCAAATGTAGCAATACTGCCATATAGATTGTCAATATAAACTATCACGTGGATTTATAATGTAAAGTGTAGCAATACTGTCATATAGATGGTCAATATAAACTATCATGAGGATTTATAATGTAAAGTGTAGCAATACCTGCATATGGATTATAAATTTAAACAATCATAAGGATTTATAATGTAAAGTGTGGCAATACTTTCATATAGATTATCAATATAAAAAATCATGATGTTTTATAATTTAAAGTGTAGCAATACTGCCATATAGATTAACAATATAAACTATCATAAGGATTTATAATGTCAACTGTAGCAATACTGGCATATATATTATCAATGAAACATCACAGGGAATTATAATGTAAAGTGTAGCAATACTGGCATGTAGATTATCAATATCGACTATCATGATGGTTTATAATGTAAAGAGAAGCAATACTGCTATGTAGATTATCAATAAAAAACATCACAAGAATTTATCATGTACAATATAGCAAAACCGGCATATTCATTATCAATATCAACCATCATAAGGAGTTATAATGTGAAGTGTAGCAATACTGGGATATATATTATCAATATAAACTATCTTGTGGATTTATAATGTAAAGTGTAGCAATACTGGCATATAGATTATCAATGAAAACATCACAGCGATTTATATTGTAAAGTGTAACAATACTGGCATGTAGATTATCAATAAAAACTATCATGATGATTTATAAAGTAAAGTGAAGCAATACTGGCATGTGAATTGTCAATAAAAAACATCACGAGAATTTATAATGTACAGTATAGCAATACCGGCAAATAGATTATCAACATCAACCATCATAAGGATTTATAATGTAAAGTGTAGCAACACTGGCATATAGATTATCAATATAAACTATCATGAGGATTTATAATGTAAAGTGCAGCAATACTGGCATACAGATTATCGATATAAGACATCATTAGGATTTATAATGTAAAGTGTAGCAATAGAGTCATATAGATAATCAATATAAACTATCATGAGGATTTATAATGTAAAGTGTAGCAATACTGGCATATAGATTATGAATATAAAATATCACGGGATTTATAATGTAAAGAGAAGCAATACTGCCATGTAGATTATCAATAAAAAACATCACAAGAATTTATAATGTACAGTATAGCAAAACCGGCATATAGATTATCAATATCAACCATCATAAGGATTTATAATGTAAAGTGTAGCAATACTGGCATATAGATTATCAATATAAACTATCATGAGGATTTATAATGTAAAGTGTAGCAATACTGGCATAAAGATTATCAATGAACACATTACAGGGATTTATAATGTAAAGTGTAGCAATACTGGCCTGTAGATAATCAATAAAAAACATCACGGAGATTTATAATGTAAAGTGCAGAAATACTGGCAGATAGATTATCAATAGAAACTATCATGAGAAGTTAGAATGTATAGTTTAGCAAAACCGGCATATAGATTATCAATATCAACCATCATAAGGATTTATAATGTAAAGTGTAGCAATTTTGGCATATAGAATATTAATATCAACTATCATGATGATTTATAATGTGAAATGAATCAATACTGGCATATACATTATCAATGAAAACATCACATTGATTTATATTGTAAAGTATATCAATACTGGCATGTAGATTATCAGTGTGAACTATCATAAGGATTTATTATGTAAAGTGTACCAATACTGCCATATAGATTAACAATATAAACTATTATAAGGATTTATAATGTCATGTGTAGCAATACTGGCATATAGATAATCAATAAAAAATATCACGGGGATTTACAATGTAAAGCATAGCAATACTTGCATATTGATTATCAATATAAACTATCATGATGATTTATAATGTAAAATGAAGCAATACTGGCATGTAGAATATCAGTAAAAACATCACGAGAATTTATAATGTACAGTATAGCAAAACCAGCATATAGATTATCAATATCAACCATCAATACTGGCATATAGATTATTAATATAAACTATCATGAGGATTTATAATGTAAAGTGTGGCAATACTTTCATATAGATTATCAATATAAACAATGATGATGTTTTATAATGTAAAGTGTAGCAATACTGCCATATAGATTAACAATATAAACTATCATAAGGAGTTATAATGTCAAGTGTAGCAATACTGGCATATATATTATCAATGAAAACATCACAGGGAATTATAATGTAAAGTGTCGCAATAATGGCATGTAGATTATCAGTATAAACTATCATGAGGATTTATTATGCAAAGTGTAGCAATACTGCCATATAGATTAACAATATAAACTATTATAAGGATTTATAATGTCAAGTGTAGCAATACTGGCATATAGATAATCAATAAAAAATATCACGGGAATTTACAATGTAAAGTATAGCAATACTGGCATATTGATTATCAATATAAACTATCATGATGATTTATAATGTAAACCGAAGCAATACTGGCATGTAGATTATCAATATCAATCATCGTAAGGATTTATAATGTAAAGTGTAGCAATACTGGCATGTAGATTTTCAATATAAACTATAATGATGATTTATAATGTAAAGTGAAGAAATACTGGCATGTAGATTACCAATAAAAAAACATCACGAGAATTAATAATGTACAGTATTTCTAAACCGGCATATAGATTATCAATATCAACCATCATAAGGATTTATAATGTAAAGTGTAGCAATACTGGCATATGATTATCAATATAAACTATCATGAGGATTTATAATGTAAAGTGTAGCACTACTGGCATATAGATTATAAATATAAACAATCATGAGGTTTTATAATGTAAAGGGTAGCAATACTAGCACGTAGATTATCAATATAATACATCATGAGGATTTATAATGTATAGTGTAGCAATACTGACATATGGATAATCTATATAAAACATCGTAAGGATTTTTAATGTCAATTGTAGCAATGCTGGCATATAGATTATCAATATAAACTATCGTTAAGATTCATAATGTCAAGTGTAGCAATATTGCCATATAGATTATCAATATAAAATACCATGAGGATTTGTAATGTAAAGTGTAGCAATTCTGGCATGTTGATTATTAATATCAACTATCATGATGATTTTTAATGTGAAATGAATCAATACTGGCATGTAGATTATCAATAAAAAACATCACGGAGATTTATAATGTAAGGTGCAGAAATACTGGCATATAGATTATCAATACAAAGTATCATGAGAATTTATAATGTACAGTATAGCAAAACCGGCATATAGACTATCAATATCAACCATCATAAAGATTTATAATGTAGAGTGTAGCAATACTGGCATATAGATTATCAATGAAAATGTCACAGGGATTTATATTGTAAAGTGTAGCAATACTGGCATGTAGATTATAATTATAAACTATCATGATGATTTATAATGTAAAGTGAAGCAATACTGGCAAGTAGATTATCAATAAAAAACATCACGGGAATTTATAATGTACAGTATAGCAAAACCGGCATATAGATTATCAATATCAACCATCATAAGGATTTATAATGTTAAGTGTAGCAATACTGGCATATAGATTATCAATATAAACTATCATGAGGTTTTATAATGTAAAGTGTAGCAATACTGGCACGTAGATTATCAAAGAACACATCACAGGGATTTATAATGTAAAGTGTAGCAATACTGGCCTGTAGATAATCAATAAAAAACATCACGGAGTTTTATAATGTAAAGTGCAGAAATACTGGCAGATAGATTATCAATAGAAACTATCATGAGAAGTTATAATGTATAATATAGCAAAACCGGCATATAGATTATCAATGTCATCCATCATAAGGATTTATAATGTAAAGTGTAGCAATTCTGGCATATAGAATATTAATTTCAACTATCATGATGATTTATAATGTGAAATGAATCAATACTGGCATATACATTATCAATGAAAACATCACATTGATTTATATTGTAAAGTATAGCAATACTGGCATGTAGATTATCAGTGTAAACTATCATGAGGATTTATTATGTAAAATGTACCAATACTGCCATATAGATTAACAATATAAACCTTTATAAGGATTTATAATGTCAAGTGTAGCAATACTGGCATATAGATAATCAATAAAAAATATCACGGGGATTTACAATGTAAAGCATAGCAATACTTGCATATTGATTATCAATATAAACTATTATGATGATTTATAATGTAAAATGAAGCAATACAATATCAGTAAAAACATCACGAGAATTTATAATGTACAGTATAGCAAAACCAGCATATAGATTATCAATATCAACCATCAATACTAGCATATAGATTATTAATATAAACTATCATGAGGATTTATAATGTAAAGTGTAGGAATACTGGCATATAGATTATCAATATAAACAAACATGAGGTTTTATAATGTAAAGTTTAGCAATACTAGCACGTAGATTATCAATATAATACATCATGAGGATTTATAATGTATAGTGTAGCAATACTTTAATATGGATAATCTATATAAAACATTATGAGGATTTTTAATGTCAATTGTAGCAATACTGGCATATAGATTATCAATATAATCTATCATGAGTTTTTATAATGTAAAGCGAAGAAATACTGGCATGTAGATTATCAATATGAAATATCACGAGAATTTATAATGTACAGTATAGCAATACCGGCATATAGATTATCAATAACAACCATCGTAAGGATTTATAATGTAAAGTGTAGCACTACTGGCACACAGATTATCAATATAAACTCTCAAGAGGATTTATAATGTAAAGAGCAGCAATACTGGCTTATAGATTATAAATATAAACAATCATGAGGTTTTATAATGTAAAGGGTAGCAATACTAGCACGTAGATTATCAATATAATACATCATGAGGATTTATAATGTATAGTGTAGCAATGCTGACATATGGATAATCTATATAAAACATCGTAAGGATTTTTAATGTCAATTGTAGCAATGCTGGCATATAGATTATCAATATAAACTATCGTTAAGATTCATAATGTCAAGTGTAGCAATACTGCCATATAGATTATCAATATAAAATACCATGAGGATTTGTAATGTAATGTGTAGCAATTCTGGCATGTTGATTATTAATATCAACTATCATGATGATTTTTAATGTGAAATGAATCAATACTGGCATGTAGATTATCAATAAAAACAATCATGATGTTTTATAATGTAAAGTGTAGCAATACTGCCATATAGATTAACAATACAAACTATCATAAGGAGTTATAATGTCAAGTGTGGCAATACTGGCATATATATCATCAATGAAAACATCACAGGGAATTATAATGTAAAGTGTCGCAATAATGGCATGTAGATTATCAGTATAAACTATCATGAGGATTTATTATGCAAAGTGTAGCAATACTGCCATATAGATTAACAATATAAATTATTATAAGGATTTATAATGTCAAGTGTAGCAATACTGGCATATAGATAATCAATAAAAAATATCACGGGAATTTTTAATGTAAAGTATAGCAATACTGGCATATTGATTATCAATATAAACTATCATGATGATTTATAATGTAAGCTGAAGCAATACTGGCATGTAGATTATAAATATCAATCATCGTAAGGATTTATAATGTAAAGTGTAGCAATACTGGCATGGAGATTTTTAATATAAACTATCATGATGATTTATAATGTAAAGTAAAGCAATACTGGCACGTAGAATACCAATAAAAAAACATCACGAGAATTTATAATGTACAGTATTGCTAAACCGGCTAATAGATTATCAATATCAACCATCATAAGGATTTATAATGTAAAGTGTAGCAATACTGGCATATGATTATCAATATAAACTATCATGAAGATTTATAATGTAAAGTGTAGCACTACTGGCATATAGTTTATCAATATAAACAATCATGAGGTTTTATAATGTAACGTGTAGCAATACTGGCACGTAGATTATCAATATAATACATCATGAGGATTTATAATGTATAGTGTAGCAATACTGCCAAACAGATTAACAATATAAACTATCATAGGGATTTATTATGTCAAGTGTAGCAATACTGGCATATAGATTATCAATGAAAACATCACAGGGATTTATAATGTAAAGTGTAGCAAAACTGGTATGTAGATTATCAATAAAAAACATCACGGGGATTTATAATGTAAAGTGCAGCAATACTGGCATATAGATTATCAATATAAACTATCATGAGAATTTATAATGTACAGTATAGCAATACCGGCATATAGATTATCAATGTCAATCACAGTAAAGATTTATAATGAAAAGTGTAGTAATACTGTTATATAGATTATCAATATAAACTATCATGAGAATTTATAATGTAAAGTGTAGCAATGCTGGCATATAGATTATCAATATAAACAATCATGATGTTTTATAAAGTAATGTGTAGCAATACTGCCATATAGATTAACAAAAGAAACATATCATAACGATTTATAATGTCAAGTGTAGCAATACTGGCATATAGATTATCAATTAAAACATCACAGGGATTTATAATGTAAAGTGTAGCAATACTGGCATGTAGATTATCAATATAGACTATCATGATGTTTTATAATGTAAAGAGAAGCAATACTGCCATGTAGATTATCAATAAAAAACATCACAAGAATTTATAATGTACAATATAGCAAAACCGGCATATACATTATCAATATCAACCATCATAAGGAGTTATAATGTGAAGTGTAGCAATACTGGGATATATATTATCAATATAAACTATCTTGTGGATTTATAATGTAAAGTGTAGCAATACCGGCATATAGATTATCAATGAAAATATCACAGCGATTTATATTGTAAAGTGTAACAATACTGGCATGTAGATTATCAATAAAATCTATCATGATGATTTATAGAGTAAAATGAAGCAATAATGGCATGTGGATTGTCAATAGAAAACATCACGAGAGTTTATAATGTACATTATAGCAAAACCGGCATATAGATTATCAATATCAACCATCATAAGGATTTATAATGTAAAGTGTAGCAATACTGGCATATAGATTATCAATATAAACTATCATGAGGATTTATAATGTAAAGTGTAGCAATACTAGCTTGTAGATAATCAATAAAAAACATCACGGAGATTTATAATGTAAAGTGCAGAAATACTGGCAGATAGATTATCAATAGAAACTATCATGAGAAGTTATAATGTATAGTATAGCAAAACCGGCATATAGATTATCAATATCAACCATCATAAGGATTTATAATGTAAAGTGTAGCAATTCTGGCATATAGAATATTAATATCAACTATCATGATGATTTATAATGTGAAATGAATCAATACTGGCATATACATTATCAATGAAAACATCACATTGATTTATATTGTAAAGTATAGCAATACTGGCATGTAGATTATCAATAAAAAACATCACAAGAATTTATAATGTACAGTATAGCAAAACCGGCATATAGATTATCAAAATCAACCATCATAAGGATTTATAATGTTAAGTGTAGCAATACTGGCATATATATTATCAATGAAAACATCACCGGGAATTATAATGTAAAGTGTCGCAATACTGGCATGTAGATTATCAGTGTAAACTATCATGAGGATTTATTATGCAAAGTGTAGCAATACTGCCATATAGATTAACAATATAAACTATTATAAGGATTTATAATGTAAAGTGTAGCAATACTGGCATATGATTATCAATATAAACTATCATGAAGATTTATAATGTAAAGTGTAGCACTACTGGCATATAGATTATCAATATAAACAATCATGAGGTTTTATAATGTAACGTGTAGCAATACTGGCACGTAGATTATCAATATAATACATCATGAGGATTTATAATGTATAGTGTAGCAATACTGCCCAACAGATTAACAATATAAACTATCATAGGGATTTATTATGTCAAGTGTAGCAATACTGGCATATAGATTATCAATGAAAACATCACAGGGATTTATAATGTAAAGTGTAGCAATACTGGTATGTAGATTATCAATAAAAAACATCACGGGGATTTATAATGTAAAGTGCAGCAATACTGGCATATAGATTATCAATATGAACTATCATGAGAATTTATAATGTACAGTATAGCAATACCGGCATATAGATTATCAATGTCAATCACAGTAAAGATTTATAATGAAAAGTGTAGTAATACTGTTATATAGATTATCAATATAAACTATCATGAGAATTTATAATGTAAAGTGTAGCAATGCTGGCATATAGATTATCAATATAAACAATCATGATGTTTTATAAAGTAATGTGTAGCAATACTGCCATATAGATTAACAAAAGAAACATATCATAAGGATTTATAATGTCAAGTGTAGCAATACTGGCATATAGATTATCAATTAAAACATCACAGGGATTTATAATGTAAAGTGTAGCAATACTGGCATGTAGATTATCAATATAGACTATCATGATGTTTTATAATGTAAAGAGAAGCAATACTGCCATGTAGATTATCAATAAAAAACATCACAAGAATTTATCATGTACAATATAGCAAAACCGCATATACATTATCAATATCAACCATCACAAGGAGTTATAATGCGAAGTGTAGCAATACTGGGATATATATTATCAATATAAACTATCTTGTGGATTTATAATGTAAAGTGTAGCAATACCGGCATATAGATTATCAATGAAAACATCACAGCGATTTATATTGTAAAGTGTAACAATACTGGCATGTAGATTATCAATAAAAACTATCATGATGATTTATAAAGTAAAATGAAGCAATAATGGCATGTGGATTGTCAATAGAAAACATCACGAGAGTTTATAATGTACATTATAGCAAAACCGGCATATAGATTATCAATATCAACCATCATAAGGATTTATAATGTAAAGTGTAGCAATACTGGCATATAGATTATCAATATAAACTATCATGAGGATTTATAATGTAAAGTGTAGCAATACTAGCTTGTAGATAATCAATAAAAAACATCACGGAGATTTATAATGTAAAGTGCAGAAATACTGGCAGATAGATTATCAATAGAAACTATCATGAGAAGTTATAATGTATAGTATAGCAAAACCGGCATATAGATTATCAATATCAACCATCATAAGGATTTATAATGTAAAGTGTAGCAATTCTGGCATATAGAATATTAATATCAACTACCATGATGATTTATAATGTGAAATGAATCAATACTGGCATATACATTATCAATGAAAACAACACATTGATTTATATTGTAAAGTATAGCAATACTGGCATGTAGATTATCAATAAAAAACATCACGAGAATTTATAATGTACAGTATAGCAAAACCGGCATATAGATTATCAAAATCAACCATCATAAGGATTAATAATGTTAAGTGTAGCAATACTGGCATATATATTATCAATGAAAACATCACCGGGAATTATAATGTAAAGTGTCGCAATACTGGCATGTAGATTATCAGTGTAAACTATCATGAGGATTTATTATGCAAAGTGTAGCAATACTGCCATATAGATTAACAATATAAACTATTATAAGGATTTATAATGTAAAGTGTAGCAATACTGGCATATGATTATCAATATAAACTATTATGAAGATTTATAATGTAAAGTGTAGCACTACTGGCATATAGATTATCAATATAAACAATCATGAGGTTTTATAATGTAACGTGTAGCAATACTGGCACGTAGATTATCAATATAACACATCATGAGGATTTATAATGTATAGTGTAGCAATACTGCCAAACAGATTAACAATATAAACTATCATAGGGATTTATTATGTCAAGTGTAGCAATACTGGCATATAGATTATCAATGAAAACATCACAGGGATTTATAATGTAAAGTGTAGCAATACTGGTATGTAGATTATCAATAAAAAACATCACGGGGATTTATAATGTAAAGTGCAGCAATACTGGCATATAGATTATCAATATAAACTATCATGAGAATTTATAATGTACAGTATAGCAATACCGGCATATAGATTATCAATGTCAATCACAGTAAAGAATTATAATGAAAAGTGTAGTAATACTGTTATATAGATTATCAATATAAACTATCATGAGAATTTATAATGTAAAGTGTAGCAATGCTGGCATATAGATTATCAATATAAACAATCTTGACGTTTTATAAAGTAATGTGTAGCAATACTGCCATATAGATTAACAAAAGAAACAAATCATAAGGATTTATAATGTCAAGTGTAGCAATACTGGCATATAGATTATCAATTAAAACATCACAGGGATTTATAATGTAAAGTGTAGCAATACTGGCATGTAGATTATCAATATAGACTATCATGATGTTTTATAATGTAAAGAGAAGCAATACTGCCATGTAGATTATCAATAAAAAACATCACAAGAATTTATCATGTACAATATAGCAAACCCGGCATATACATTATCAATACCAACCATCATAAGGAGTTATAATGTGAAGTGTAGCAATACTGGGATACATATTATCAATATAAACTATCTTGTGGATTTATAATGTAAAGTGTAGCAATACCGGCATATAGATTATCAATGAAAACATCAGAGCGATTTATATTGTAAAGTGTAACAATACTGGCATGTAGATTATCAATAAAAACTATCATGATGATTTATAAAGTAAAATGAAGCAATAATGGCATGTGGATTGTCAATAGAAAACATCACGAGAATTTATAATGTACATTATAGCAAAACCGGCATATAGATTATCAATATCAACCATCATAAGGATTTATAATGTAAAGTGTAGCAATACTGGCATATAGATTATCAATATAAACTATCATGAGGATTTATAATGTAAAGTGTAGCAATACTAGCTTGTAGATAATCAATAAAAAACATCACGGAGATTTATACTGTAAAGTGCAGAAATACTGGCAGATAGATTATCAATAGAGACTATCATGAGAAGTTATAATGTATAGTATAGCAAAACCGGCATATAGATTATCAATATCAACCATCATAAGGATTTATAATGTAAAGTGTAGCAATTCTGGCATATAGAATATTAATATCAACTATCATGATGATTTATAATGTGAAATGAATCAATACTGGCATATACATTATCAATGAAAACATCACATTGATTTATATTTTAAAGTATAGCAATACTGGCATGTAGATTATCAATAAAAAACATCACGAGAATTTATAATGTACAGTATAGCAAAACCGGCATATAGATTATCAAAATCAACCATCATAAGGATTTATAATGTTAAGTGTAGCAATACTGGCATATATATTATCAATGAAAACATCACCGGGAATTATAATGTAAAGTGTCGCAATACTGGCATGTAGATTATCAGTGTAAACTATCATGAGGATTTATTATGCAAAGTGTAGCAATACTGCCATATAGATTAACAATATAAACTATTATAAGGATTTATAATGTAAAGTGTAGCAATACTGGCATATGATTATCAATATAAACTATCATGAAGATTTATAATGTAAAGTGTAGCACTACTGGCATATAGATTATCAATATAAACAATCATGAGGTTTTATAATGTAACGTGTAGCAATACTGGCACGTAGATTATCAATATAATACATCATGAGGATTTATAATGTATAGTGTAGCAATACTGCCAAACAGATTAACAATATAAACTATCATAGGGATTTATTATGTCAAGTGTAGCAATACTGGCATATAGATTATCAATGAAAACATCACAGGGATTTATAATGTAAAGTGTAGCAATACTGGTATGTAGATTATCAATAAAAAACATCACGGGGATTTATAATGTAAAGTGCAGCAATACTGGCATATAGATTATCAATATAAACTATCATGAGAATTTATAATGTACAGTATAGCAATACCGGCATATAGATTATCAATGTCAATCACAGTAAAGATTTATAATGAAATGTGTAGTAATACTGTTATATAGATTATCAATATAAACTATCATGAGAATTTGTAATGTAAAGTGTAGCAATGCTGGCATATAGATTAACAATATAAACAATCATGATGTTTCATAAAGTAATGTGTAGCAATACTGCCATATAGATTAACAAAAGAAACATATCATAAGGAATTATAATGTCAAGTGTAGCAATACTGGCATATAGATTATCAATTAAAACATCACAGGGATTTATAAAGTAAAGTGTAGCAATACTGGCATTTAGATTATCAATATAGACTATCATGATGTTTTATAATGTAAAGAGAAGCAATACTGCCATGTAGATTATCAATAAAAAACATCACAAGAATTTATCATGTACAATATAGCAAAACCGGCATATACATTATCAATATCAACCATCATAAGGAGTTATAATGTGAAGTGTAGCAATACTGGGATATATATTATCAATATAAACTATCTTGTGGATTTATAATGTAAAGTGTAGCAATACCGGCATATAGATTATCAATGAAAACATCACAGCGATTTATATTGTAAAGTGTAACAATACTGGCATGTAGATTATCAATAAAAACTATCATGATGATTTATAAAGTAAAATGAAGCAATAATGGCATGTGGATTGTCAATAGAAAACATCACGAGAATTTATAATGTACATTATAGCAAAACCGGCATATAGATTATCAATATCAACCATCATAAGGATTTATAATGTAAAGTGTAGCAATACTGGCATATAGATTATCAATATAAACTATCATGAGGATTTATAATGTAAAGTGTAGCAATACTAGCTTGTAGATAATCAATAAAAAACATCACGGAGATTTATAATGTAAAGTGCAGAAATACTGGCAGATAGATTATCAATAGAAACTATCATGAGAAGTTATAATGTATAGTATAGCAAAACCGGCATATAGATTATCAATATCAACCATCATAAGGATTTATAATGTAAAGTGTAGCAATTCTGGCATATAGAATATTAATATCAACTATCATGATGATTTATAATGTGAAATGAATCAATACTGGCATATACATTATCAATGAAAACATCACATTGATTTATATTGTAAAGTATAGCAATACTGGCATGTAGATTATCAATAAAAAACATCACAAGAATTTATAATGTACAGTATAGCAAAACCGGCATATAGATTATCAAAATCAACCATCATAAGGATTTATAATGTTAAGTGTAGCAATACTGGCATATATATTATCAATGAAAACATCACCGGGAATTATAATGTAAAGTGTCGCAATACTGGCATGTAGATTATCAGTGTAAACTATCATGAGGATTTATTATGCAAAGTGTAGCAATACTGCCATATAGATTAACAATATAAACTATTATAAGGATTTATAATGTAAAGTGTAGCAATACTGGCATATGATTATCAATATAAACTATCATGAAGATTTATAATGTAAAGTGTAGCACTACTGGCATATAGATTATCAATATAAACAATCATGAGGTTTTATAATGTAACGTGTAGCAATACTGGCACGTAGATTATCAATATAATACATCATGAGGATTTATAATGTATAGTGTAGCAATACTGCCCAACAGATTAACAATATAAACTATCATAGGGATTTATTATGTCAAGTGTAGCAATACTGGCATATAGATTATCAATGAAAACATCACAGGGATTTATAATGTAAAGTGTAGCAATACTGGTATGTAGATTATCAATAAAAAACATCACGGGGATTTATAATGTAAAGTGCAGCAATACTGGCATATATATTATCAATATGAACTATCATGAGAATTTATAATGTACAGTATAGCAATACCGGCATATAGATTATCAATGTCAATCACAGTAAAGATTTATAATGAAAAGTGTAGTAATACTGTTATATAGATTATCAATATAAACTATCATGAGAATTTATAATGTAAAGTGTAGCAATGCTGGCATATAGATTATCAATATAAACAATCATGATGTTTTATAAAGTAATGTGTAGCAATACTGCCATATAGATTAACAAAAGAAACATATCATAAGGATTTATAATGTCAAGTGTAGCAATACTGGCATATAGATTATCAATTAAAACATCACAGGGATTTATAATGTAAAGTGTAGCAATACTGGCATGTAGATTATCAATATAGACTATCATGATGTTTTATAATGTAAAGAGAAGCAATACTGCCATGTAGATTATCAATAAAAAACATCACAAGAATTTATCATGTACAATATAGCAAAACCGCATATACATTATCAATATCAACCATCACAAGGAGTTATAATGTGAAGTGTAGCAATACTGGGATATATATTATCAATATAAACTATCTTGTGGATTTATAATGTAAAGTGTAGCAATACCGGCATATAGATTATCAATGAAAACATCACAGCGATTTATATTGTAAAGTGTAACAATACTGGCATGTAGATTATCAATAAAAACTATGATGATGATTTATAAAGTAAAATGAAGCAATAATGGCATGTGGATTGTCAATAGAAAACATCACGAGAATTTATAATGTACATTATAGCAAAACCGGTATATAGATTATCAATATCAACCATCATAAGGATTTATAATGTAAAGTGTCGCAATACTGGCATGTAGATTATCAGTGTAAACTATCATGAGGATTTATTATGCAAAGTGTAGCAATACTGCCATATAGATTAACAATATAAACTATTATAAGGATTTATAAAGTCAAGTGTAGCAATACTGGCATATAGATAATCAATAAAAAATATCATGGGAATTTACAATGTAAAGTATAGCAATACTGGCATATTGATTATCAATATAAACTATCATGATGATTTATAATGTAAACTGAAACAATACTGGCATGTAGATTATCAATATCAATCATCGTAAGGATTTATAATGTAAAGTGTAGCAATACTGGCATGTAGATTTTCAATATAAACTATAATGATGATTTATAATGTAAGGTGAAGCAATACTGGCATGTAGATTACCAATAAAAAAACATCACGAGAATTAATAATGTACAGTATTTCTAAACCGGCATATAGATTATCAATATCAACCATCATAAGGATTTATAATGTAAAGTGTAGCAATACTGGCATATGATTATCAATATAAACTATCATGAGGATTTATAATGTAAAGTGTAGCACTACTGGCATATAGATTATAAATATAAACAATCATGAGGTTTTATAATGTAAAGGGTAGCAATACTAGCACGTAGATTATCAATATAATACATCATGAGGATTTATAATGTATAGTGTGGCAATACTTTAATATGGATAATCTATATAAAACATTATGAGGATTTTTAATGTCAATTGTAGCAATACTGGCATATAGATTATCAATATAATCTATCATGAGTTTTTATAATGTAAAGCGAAGAAATACTGGCATGTAGATTATCAATATGAAATATCACGAGAATTTATAATGTACAGTATAGCAATACCGGCATATAGATTATCAATATCAACCATCGTAAGGATTTATAATGAAAAGTGTAGCACTACTGGCACACAGATTATCAATATAAAATCTCATGAGGATTTATAATGTAAAGAGCAGCAATACTGGCATATCGATTATAAATATAAACAAACATGAGGTTTTATAATGTAAAGGGTAGCAATACTAGCACGTAGATTATCAATATAATACATCATGAGGATTTATAATGTATAGTGTAGCAATACTGACATATGGATAATCTATATAAAACATCGTAAGGATTTTTAATGTCAATTGTAGCAATGCTGGCATATAGATTATCAATATAAACTATCGTTAAGATTCATAATGTCAAGTGTAGCAATACTGCCATATAGATTATCAATATAAAATACCATGAGGATTTGTAATGTAAAGTGTAGCAATTCTGGCATGTTGATTATTAATATCAACTATCATGATGATTTTTAATGTGAAATGAATCAATACTGGCATGTAGATTATCAATAAAAACAATCATGATGTTTTATAATGTAAAGTGTAGCAATACTGCCATATAGATTAACAATACAAACTATCATAAGGAGTTATAATGTCAAGTGTAGCAATACTGGCATATATATTATCAATGAAAACATCACAGGTAATTATAATGTAAAGTGTCGCAATAATGGCATGTAGATTATCAGTATAAACTATCATGAGGATTTATTATGCAAAGTGTAGCAATACTGCCATATAGATTAACAATATAAACTATTATAAGGATTTATAATGTCAAGTGTAGCAATACTGGCATATAGATAATCAATAAAAAATATCACGGGAATTTTTAATGTAAAGTATAGCAATACTGGCATATTGATTATCAATATAAACTATCATGATGATTTATAATGTAAGCTGAAGCAATACTGGCATGTAGATTATCAATATCAATCATCGTAAGGATTTATAATGTAAAGTGTAGCAATACTGGCATGTAGATTTTCAATATAAACTATCATGATGATTTATAATGTAAAGTAAAGCAATACTGGCATGTAGAATACCAATAAAAAAACATCACGAGAATTTATAATGTACAGTATTGCTAAACCGGCTAATAGATTATCAATATCAACCATCATAATGATTTATAATGTAAAGTGTAGCAAAACTGGCATATGATTATCAATATAAACTATCATGAAGATTTATAATGTAAAGTGTAGCACTACTGGCATATAGATTATCAATATAAACAATCATGAGGTTTTATAATGTAACGTGTAGCAATACTGGCACATAGATTATCAATATAATACATCATGAGGATTTATAATGTATAGTGTAGCAATACTGACATATGGATAATCTATATAAAACATTGTAAGGATTTTTAATGTCAATTGTAGCAATGCTGGCATATAGATTATCAATATAAACTATCGTTAAGATTCATAATGTCAAGTGTAGCAATATTGCCATATAGATTATCAATATAAAATACCATGAGGATTTGTAATGTAAAGTGTAGCAATTCTGGCATGTTGATTATTAATATCAACTATCATGATGATTTTTAATGTGAAATGAATCAATACTGGCATGTAGATTATCAATGAAAATGTCACAGGGATTTATATTGTAAAGTGTAGCAATACTGGCATGTAGATTATAATTATAAACTATCATGATGATTTATAATGTAAAGTGAAGCAATACTGGCAAGTAGATTATCAATAAAAAACATCACGGGAATTTATAATGTACAGTATAGCAAAACCGGCATATAGATTATCAATATCAACCATCATAAGGATTTATAATGTTAAGTGTAGCAATACTGGCATATAGATTATCAATATAAACTATCATGAGGTTTTATAATGTAAAGTGTAGCAATACTGGCATTTAGATTATCAATATAGACTATCATGATGTTTTATAATGTAAAGAGAAGCAATACTGCCATGTAGATTATCAATAAAAAACATCACAAGAATTTATCATGTACAATATAGCAAAACCGGCATATACATTATCAATATCAACCATCATAAGGAGTTATAATGTGAAGTGTAGCAAAACTGGGATATATATTATCAATATAAACTATCTTGTGGATTTATAATGTAAAGTGTAGCAATACCGGCATATAGATTATCAATGAAAACATCACAGCGATTTATATTGTAAAGTGTAACAATACTGGCATGTAGATTATCAATAAAAACTATCATGATGATTTATAAAGTAAAATGAAGCAATAATGGCATGTGGATTGTCAATAGAAAACATCACGAGAATTTATAATGTACATTATAGCAAAACCGGCATATAGATTATCAATATCAACCATCATAAGGATTTATAATGTAAAGTGTAGCAATACTGGCATATAGAATATCAATATAAACTATCATGAGGATTTATAATGTAAAGTGTAGCAATACTAGCTTGTAGATAATCAATAAAAAACATCACGGAGATTTATAATGTAAAGTGCAGAAATACTGGCAGATAGATTATCAATAGAAACTATCATGAGAAGTTATAATGTATAGTATAGCAAAACCGGCATATAGATTATCAATATCAACCATCATAAGGATTTATAATGTAAAGTGTAGCAATTCTGGCATATAGAATATTAATATCAACTATCATGATGATTTATAATGTGAAATGAATCAATACTGGCATATACATTATCAATGAAAACATCACATTGATTTATATTGTAAAGCATAGCAATACTGGCATGTAGATTATAAATAAAAAACATCACAAGAATTTATAATGTACAGTATAGCAAAACCGGCATATAGATTATCAAAATCAACCATCATAAGGATTTATAATGTTAAGTGTAGCAATACTGGCATATATATTATCAATGAAAACATCACCGGGAATTATAATGTAAAGTGTCGCAATACTGGCATGTAGATTATCAGTGTAAACTATCATGAGGATTTATTATGCAAAGTGTAGCAATACTGCCATATAGATTAACAATATAAACTATTATAAGGATTTATAATGTAAAGTGTAGCAATACTGGCATATGATTATCAATATAAACTATCATGAAGATTTATAATGTAAAGTGTAGCACTACTGGCATATAGATTATCAATATAAACAATCATGAGGTTTTATAATGTAACGTGTAGCAATACTGGCACGTAGATTATCAATATAATACATCATGAGGATTTATAATGTATAGTGTAGCAATACTGCCCAACAGATTAACAATATAAACTATCATAGGGATTTATTATGTCAAGTGTAGCAATACTGGCATATAGATTATCAATGAAAACATCACAGGGATTTATAATGTAAAGTGTAGCAATACTGGTATGTAGATTATCAATAAAAAACATCACGGGGATTTATAATGTAAAGTGCAGCAATACTGGCATATAGATTATCAATATGAACTATCATGAGAATTTATAATGTACAGTATAGCAATACCGGCATATAGATTATCAATGTCAATCACAGTAAAGATTTATAATGAAAAGTGTAGTAATACTGTTATATAGATTATCAATATAAACTATCATGAGAATTTATAATGTAAAGTGTAGCAATGCTGGCATATAGATTATCAATATAAACAATCATGATGTTTTATAAAGTAATGTGTAGCAATACTGCCATATAGATTAACAAAAGAAACATATCATAAGGATTTATAATGTCAAGTGTAGCAATACTGGCATATAGATTATCAATTAAAACATCACAGGGATTTATAATGTAAAGTGTAGCAATACTGGCATGTAGATTATCAATATAGACTATCATGATGTTTTATAATGTAAAGAGAAGCAATACTGCCATGTAGATTATCAATAAAAAACATCACAAGAATTTATCATGTACAATATAGCAAAACCGCATATACATTATCAATATCAACCATCACAAGGAGTTATAATGTGAAGTGTAGCAATACTGGGATATATATTATCAATATAAACTATCTTGTGGATTTATAATGTAAAGTGTAGCAATACCGGCATATAGATTATCAATGAAAACATCACAGCGATTTATATTGTAAAGTGTAACAATACTGGCATGTAGATTATCAATAAAAACTATGATGATGATTTATAAAGTAAAATGAAGCAATAATGGCATGTGGATTGTCAATAGAAAACATCACGAGAATTTATAATGTACATTATAGCAAAACCGGCATATAGATTATCAATATCAACCATCATAAGGATTTATAATGTAAAGTGTCGCAATACTGGCATGTAGATTATCAGTGTAAACTATCATGAGGATTTATTATGCAAAGTGTAGCAATACTGCCATATAGATTAACAATATAAACTATTATAAGGATTTATAAAGTCAAGTGTAGCAATACTGGCATATAGATAATCAATAAAAAATATCATGGGAATTTACAATGTAAAGTATAGCAATACTGGCATATTGATTATCAATATAAACTATCATGATGATTTATAATGTAAACTGAAACAATACTGGCATGTAGATTATCAATATCAATCATCGTAAGGATTTATAATGTAAAGTGTAGCAATACTGGCATGTAGATTTTCAATATAAACTATAATGATGATTTATAATGTAAGGTGAAGCAATACTGGCATGTAGATTACCAATAAAAAAACATCACGAGAATTAATAATGTACAGTATTTCTAAACCGGCATATAGATTATCAATATCAACCATCATAAGGATTTATAATGTAAAGTGTAGCAATACTGGCATATGATTATCAATATAAACTATCATGAGGATTTATAATGTAAAGTGTAGCACTACTGGCATATAGATTATAAATATAAACAATCATGAGGTTTTATAATGTAAAGGGTAGCAATACTAGCACGTAGATTATCAATATAATACATCATGAGGATTTATAATGTATAGTGTGGCAATACTTTAATATGGATAATCTATATAAAACATTATGAGGATTTTTAATGTCAATTGTAGCAATACTGGCATATAGATTATCAATATAATCTATCATGAGTTTTTATAATGTAAAGCGAAGAAATACTGGCATTTAGATTATCAATATGAAATATCACGAGAATTTATAATGTACAGTATAGCAATACCGGCATATAGATTATCAATATCAACCATCGTAAGGATTTATAATGAAAAGTGTAGCACTACTGGCACACAGATTATCAATATAAAATCTCATGAGGATTTATAATGTAAAGAGCAGCAATACTGGCATATCGATTATAAATATAAACAATCATGAGGTTTTATAATGTAAAGGGTAGCAATACTAGCACGTAGATTATCAATATAATACATCATGAGGATTTATAATGTATAGTGTAGCAATACTGACATATGGATAATCTATATAAAACATCGTAAGGATTTTTAATGTCAATTGTAGCAATGCTGGCATATAGATTATCAATATAAACTATCGTTAAGATTCATAATGTCAAGTGTAGCAATACTGCCATATAGATTATCAATATAAAATACCATGAGGATTTGTAATGTAAAGTGTAGCAATTCTGGCATGTTGATTATTAATATCAACTATCATGATGATTTTTAATGTGAAATGAATCAATACTGGCATGTAGATTATCAATAAAAACAATCATGATGTTTTATAATGTAAAGTGTAGCAATACTGCCATATAGATTAACAATACAAACTATCATAAGGAGTTATAATGTCAAGTGTAGCAATACTGGCATATATATTATCAATGAAAACATCACAGGTAATTATAATGTAAAGTGTCGCAATAATGGCATGTAGATTATCAGTATAAACTATCATGAGGATTTATTATGCAAAGTGTAGCAATACTGCCATATAGATTAACAATATAAACTATTATAAGGATTTATAATGTCAAGTGTAGCAATACTGGCATATAGATAATCAATAAAAAATATCACGGGAATTTTTAATGTAAAGTATAGCAATACTGGCATATTGATTATCAATATAAACTATCATGATGATTTATAATGTAAGCTGAAGCAATACTGGCATGTAGATTATCAATATCAATCATCGTAAGGATTTATAATGTAAAGTGTAGCAATACTGGCATGTAGATTTTCAATATAAACTATCATGATGATTTATAATGTAAAGTAAAGCAATACTGGCATGTAGAATACCAATAAAAAAACATCACGAGAATTTATAATGTACAGTATTGCTAAACCGGCTAATAGATTATCAATATCAACCATCATACGGATTTATAATGTAAAGTGTAGCAAAACTGGCATATGATTATCAATATAAACTATCATGAAGATTTATAATGTAAAGTGTAGCACTACTGGCATATAGATTATCAATATAAACAATCATGAGGTTTTATAATGTAACGTGTAGCAATACTGGCACATAGATTATCAATATAATACATCATGAGGATTTATAATGTATAGTGTAGCAATACTGACATATGGATAATCTATATAAAACATTGTAAGGATTTTTAATGTCAATTGTAGCAATGCTGGCATATAGATTATCAATATAAACTATCGTTAAGATTCATAATGTCAAGTGTAGCAATATTGCCATATAGATTATCAATATAAAATACCATAAGGATTTGTAATGTAAAGTGTAGCAATTCTGGCATGTTGATTATTAATATCAACTATCATGATGATTTTTAATGTGAAATGAATCAATACTGGCATGTAGATTATCAATGAAAATGTCACAGGGATTTATATTGTAAAGTGTAGCAATACTGGCATGTAGATTATAATTATAAACTATCATGATGATTTATAATGTAAAGTGAAGCAATACTGGCAAGTAGATTATCAATAAAAAACATCACGGGAATTTATAATGTACAGTATAGCAAAACCGGCATATAGATTATCAATATCAACCATCATAAGGATTTATAATGTTAAGTGTAGCAATACTGGCATATAGATTATCAATATAAACTATCATGAGGTTTTATAATGTAAAGTGTAGCAATACTGGCACGTAGATTATCAATGAACACATCACAGGGATTTTTAATGTAAAGTGTAGCAATACTGGCCTGTAGATAATCAATAAAAAACATCACGGAGAATTATAATGTAAAGTGCAGAAATACTGGCAGATAGATTATCAATAGAAACTATCATGAGAAGTTATAATGTATAATATAGCAAAACCGGCATATAGATTATCAATGTCATCCATCATAAGGATTTATAATGTAAAGTGTAGCAATTCTGGCATATAGAATATTAATTTCAACTATCATGATGATTTATAATGTGAAATGAATCAATACTGGCATATACATTATCAATGAAAACATCACATTGATTTATATTGTAAAGTATAGCAATACTGGCATGTAGATTATCAGTGTAAACTATCATGAGGATTTATTATGTAAAGTGTACCAATACTGCCATATAGATTAACAATATAAACCTTTATAAGGATTTATAATGTCAAGTGTAGCAATACTGGCATATAGATAATCAATAAAAAATATCACGGGGATTTACAATGTAAAGCATAGCAATACTTGCATATTGATTATCAATATAAACTATTATGATGATTTATAATGTAAAATGAAGCAATACAATATCAGTAAAAACATCACGAGAATTTATAATGTACAGTATAGCAAAACCAGCATATAGATTATCAATATCAACCATCAATACTAGCATATAGATTATTAATATAACCTATCATGAGGATTTATAATGTAAAGTGTAGGAATACTGGCATATAGATTATCAATATAAACAAACATGAGGTTTTATAATGTAAAGTTTAGCAATACTAGCACGTAGATTATCAATATAATACATCATGAGGATTTATAATGTATAGTGTAGCAATACTTTAATATGGATAATCTATATAAAACATTATGAGGATTTTTAATGTCAATTGTAGCAATACTGGCATATAGATTATCAATATAATCTATCATGAGTTTTTATAATGTAAAGCGAAGAAATACTGGCATGTAGATTATCAATATGAAATATCACGAGAATTTATAATGTACAGTATAGCAATACCGGCATATAGATTATCAATAACAACCATCGTAAGGATTTATAATGTAAAGTGTAGCACTACTGGCACACAGATTATCAATATAAACTCTCATGAGGATTTATAATGTAATGAGCAGCAATACTGGCATATAGATTATAAATATAAACAATCATGAGGTTTTATAATGTAAAGGGTAGCAATACTAGCACGTAGATTATCAATATAATACATCATGAGGATTTATAATGTATAGTGTAGCAATGCTGACATATGGATAATCTATATAAAACATCGTAAGGATTTTTAATGTCAATTGTAGCAATGCTGGCATATAGATTATCAATATAAACTATCGTTAAGATTCATAATGTCAAGTGTAGCAATACTGCCATATAGATTATTAATATAAAATACCATGAGGATTTGTAATGTAATGTGTAGCAATTCTGGCATGTTGATTATTAATATCAACTATCATGATGATTTTTAATGTGAAATGAATCAATACTGGCATGTAGATTATCAATAAAAACAATCATGATGTTTTATAATGTAAAGTGTAGCAATACTGCCATATAGATTAACAATACAAACTATCATAAGGAGTTATAATGTCAAGTGTAGCAATACTGGCATATATATTATCAATGAAAACATCACAGGGAATTATAATGTAAAGTGTCGCAATAATGGCATGTAGATTATCAGTATAAACTATCATGAGGATTTATTATGCAAAGTGTAGCAATACTGCCATATAGATTAACAATATAAACTATTATAAGGATTTATAATGTCAAGTGTAGCAATACTGGCATATAGATAATCAATAAAAAATATCACGGGAATTTTTAATGTAAAGTATAGCAATACTGGCATATTCATTATCAATATAAACTATCATGATGTTTTATAATGTAAGCTGAAGCAATACTGGCATGTAGATTATCAATATCAATCATCGTAAGGATTTATAATGAAAAGTGTAGCAATACTGGCATGGAGATTTTCAATATAAACTATCATGATGATTTATAATGTAAAGTAAAGCAATACTGGCACGTAGAATACCAATAAAAAAACATCACGAGAATTTATAATGTACAGTATTGCTAAACCGGCTAATAGATTATCAATATCAACCATCATAAGGATTTATAATGTAAAGTGTAGCAATACTGGCATATGATTATCAATATAAACTATCATGAAGATTTATAATGTAAAGTGTAGCACTACTGGCATATAGATTATCAATATAAGCAATCATGAGGTTTTATAATGTAACGTGTAGCAATACTGGCACGTAGATTATCAATATAATACATCATGAGGATTTATAATGTATAGTGTAGCAATACTGCCAAACAGATTAACAATATAAACTATCATAGGGATTTATTATGTCAAGTGTAGCAATACTGGCATATAGATTATCAATGAAAACATCACAGGGATTTATAATGTAAAGTGTAGCAATACTGGTATGTAGATTATCAATAATAAACATCACGGGGATTTATAATGTAAAGTGCAGCAATACTGGCATATAGATTATCAATATAAACTATCATGAGAATTTATAATGTACAGTATAGCAATACCGGCATATAGATTATCAATGTCAATCACAGTAAAGATTTATAATGAAAAGTGTAGTAATACTGTTATATAGATTATCAATATAAACTATCATGAGAATTTATAATGTAAAGTGTAGCAATGCTGGCATATAGATTAACAATATAAACAATCATGATGTTTCATAAAGTAATGTGTAGCAATACTGCCATATAGATTAACAAAAGAAACATATCATAAGGAATTATAATGTCAAGTGTAGCAATACTGGCATATAGATTATCAATTAAAACATCACAGGGATTTATAATGTAAAGTGTAGCAATACTGGCATTTAGATTATCAATATAGACTATCATGATGTTTTATAATGTAAAGAGAAGCAATACTGCCATGTAGATTATCAATAAAAAACATCACAAGAATTTATCATGTACAATATAGCAAAACCGGCATATACATTATCAATATCAACCATCATAAGGAGTTATAATGTGAAGTGTAGCAATACTGGGATATATATTATCAATATAAACTATCTTGTGGATTTATAATGTAAAGTGTAGCAATACCGGCATATAGATTATCAATGAAAACATCACAGCGATTTATATTGTAAAGTGTAACAATACTGGCATGTAGATTATCAATAAAAACTATCATGATGATTTATAAAGTAAAATGAAGCAATAATGGCATGTGGATTGTCAATAGAAAACATCACGAGAATTTATAATGTACATTATAGCAAAACCGGCATATAGATTATCAATATCAACCATCATAAGGATTTATAATGTAAAGTGTCGCAATACTGGCATGTAGATTATCAGTGTAAACTATCATGAGGATTTATTATGCAAAGTGTAGCAATACTGCCATATAGATTAACAATATAAACTATTATAAGGATTTATAAAGTCAAGTGTAGCAATACTGGCATATAGATAATCAATAAAAAATATCATGGGAATTTACAATGTAAAGTATAGCAATACTGGCATATTGATTATCAATATAAACTATCATGATGATTTATAATGTAAACTGAAACAATACTGGCATGTAGATTATCAATATCAATCATCGTAAGGATTTATAATGTAAAGTGTAGCAATACTGGCATGTAGATTTTCAATATAAACTATAATGATGATTTATAATGTAAGGTGAAGCAATACTGGCATGTAGATTACCAATAAAAAAACATCACGAGAATTAATAATGTACAGTATTTCTAAACCGGCATATAGATTATCAATATCAACCATCATAAGGATTTATAATGTAAAGTGTAGCAATACTGGCATATGATTATCAATATAAACTATCATGAGGATTTATAATGTAAAGTGTAGCACTACTGGCATATAGATTATAAATATAAACAATCATGAGGTTTTATAATGTAAAGGGTAGCAATACTAGCACGTAGATTATCAATATAATACATCATGAGGATTTATAATGTATAGTGTAGCAATACTGACATATGGATAATCTATATAAAACATTGTAAGGATTTTTAATGTCAATTGTAGCAATGCTGGCATATAGATTATCAATATAAACTATCGTTAAGATTCATAATGTCAAGTGTAGCAATATTGCCATATAGATTATCAATATAAAATACCATGAGGATTTGTAATGTAAAGTGTAGCAATTCTGGCATGTTGATTATTAATATCAACTATCATGATGATTTTTAATGTGAAATGAATCAATACTGGCATGTAGATTATCAATGAAAATGTCACAGGGATTTATATCGTAAAGTGTAGCAATACTGGCATGTAGATTATAATTATAAACTATCATGATGATTTATAATGTAAAGTGAAGCAATACTGGCAAGTAGATTATCAATAAAAAACATCACGGGAATTTATAATGTACAGTATAGCAAAACCGGCATATAGATTATCAATATCAACCATCATAAGGATTTATAATGTTAAGTGTAGCAATACTGGCATATAGATTATCAATATAAACTATCATGAGGTTTTATAATGTAAAGTGTAGCAATACTGGCACGTAGATTATCAATGAACACATCACAGGGATTTATAATGTAAAGTGTAGCAATACTGGCCTGTAGATAATCAATAAAAAACATCACGGAGAATTATAATGTAAAGTGCAGAAATACTGGCAGATAGATTATCAATAGAAACTATCATGAGAAGTTATAATGTATAATATAGCAAAACCGGCATATAGATTATCAATGTCATCCATCATAAGGATTTATAATGTAAAGTGTAGCAATTCTGGCATATAGAATATTAATTTCAACTATCATGATGATTTATAATGTGAAATGAATCAATACTGGCATATACATTATCAATGAAAACATCACATTGATTTATATTGTAAAGTATAGCAATACTGGCATGTAGATTATCAGTGTAAACTATCATGAGGATTTATTATGTAAAGTGTACCAATACTGCCATATAGATTAACAATATAAACCTTTATAAGGATTTATAATGTCAAGTGTAGCAATACTGGCATATAGATAATCAATAAAAAATATCACGGGGATTTACAATGTAAAGCATAGCAATACTTGCATATTGATTATCAATATAAACTATTATGATGATTTATAATGTAAAATGAAGCAATACAATATCAGTAAAAACATCACGAGAATTTATAATGTACAGTATAGCAAAACCAGCATATAGATTATCAATATCAACCATCAATACTAGCATATAGATTATTAATATAACCTATCATGAGGATTTATAATGTAAAGTGTAGGAATACTGGCATATAGATTATCAATATAAACAAACATGAGGTTTTATAATGTAAAGTTTAGCAATACTAGCACGTAGATTATCAATATAATACATCATGAGGATTTATAATGTATAGTGTAGCAATACTTTAATATGGATAATCTATATAAAACATTATGAGGATTTTTAATGTCATGTGTAGCAATACTGGCATATAGATAATCAATAAAAAATATCACGGGGATTTACAATGTAAAGCATAGCAATAGTTGCATATTGATTATCAATATAAACTATCATGATGATTTATAATGTAAAATGAAGCAATACTGGCATGTAGAATATCAGTAAAAACATCACGAGAATTTATAATGTACAGTATAGCAAAACCAGCATATAGATTATCAATATCAACCATCAATACTGGCATATAGATTATTAATATAAACTATCATGAGGATTTATAATGTAAAGTGTGGCAATACTTTCATATAGATTATCAATATAAACAATGATGATGTTTTATAATGTAAAGTGTAGCAATACTGCCATATAGATTAACAATATAAACTATCATAAGGAGTTATAATGTCAAGTGTAGCAATACTGGCATATATATTATCAATGAAAACATCACAGGGAATTATAATGTAAAGTGTCGCAATAATGGCATGTAGATTATCAGTATAAACTATCATGAGGATTTATTATGCAAAGTGTAGCAATACTGCCATATAGATTAACAATATAAACTATTATAAGGATTTATAATGTCAAGTGTAGCAATACTGGCATATAGATAATCAATAAAAAATATCACGGGAATTTACAATGTAAAGTATAGCAATACTGGCATATTGATTATCAATATAAACTATCATGATGATTTATAATGTAAACCGAAGCAATACTGGCATGTAGATTATCAATATCAATCATCGTAAGGATTTATAATGTAAAGTGTAGCAATACTGGCATGTAGATTTTCAATATAAACTATAATGATGATTTATAATGTAAAGTGAAGAAATACTGGCATGTAGATTACCAATAAAAAAACATCACGAGAATTAATAATGTACAGTATTTCTAAACCGGCATATAGATTATCAATATCAACCATCATAAGGATTTATAATGTAAAGTGTAGCAATACTGGCATATGATTATCAATATAAACTATCATGAGGATTTATAATGTAAAGTGTAGCACTACTGGCATATAGATTATAAATATAAACAATCATGAGGTTTTATAATGTAAAGGGTAGCAATACTAGCACGTAGATTATCAATATAATACATCATGAGGATTTATAATGTATAGTGTAGCAATACTGACATATGGATAATCTATATAAAACATCGTAAGGATTTTTAATGTCAATTGTAGCAATGCTGGCATATAGATTATCAATATAAACTATCGTTAAGATTCATAATGTCAAGTGTAGCAATATTGCCATATAGATTATCAATATAAAATACCATGAGGATTTGTAATGTAAAGTGTAGCAATTCTGGCATGTTGATTATTAATATCAACTATCATGATGATTTTTAATGTGAAATGAATCAATACTGGCATGTAGATTATCAATAAAAAACATCACGGAGATTTATAATGTAAGGTGCAGAAATACTGGCATATAGATTATCAATACAAAGTATCATGAGAATTTATAATGTACAGTATAGCAAAACCGGCATATAGACTATCAATATCAACCATCATAAAGATTTATAATGTAGAGTGTAGCAATACTGGCATATAGATTATCAATGAAAATGTCACAGGGATTTATATTGTAAAGTGTAGCAATACTGGCATGTAGATTATAATTATAAACTATCATGATGATTTATAATGTAAAGTGAAGCAATACTGGCAAGTAGATTATCAATAAAAAACATCACGGGAATTTATAATGTACAGTATAGCAAAACCGGCATATAGATTATCAATATCAACCATCATAAGGATTTATAATGTTAAGTGTAGCAATACTGGCATATAGATTATCAATATAAACTATCATGAGGTTTTATAATGTAAAGTGTAGCAATACTGGCACGTAGATTATCAAAGAACACATCACAGGGATTTATAATGTAAAGTGTAGCAATACTGGCCTGTAGATAATCAATAAAAAACATTACGGAGTTTTATAATGTAAAGTGCAGAAATACTGGCAGATAGATTATCAATAGAAACTATCATGAGAAGTTATAATGTATAATATAGCAAAACCGGCATATAGATTATCAATGTCATCCATCATAAGGATTTATAATGTAAAGTGTAGCAATTCTGGCATATAGAATATTAATTTCAACTATCATGATGATTTATAATGTGAAATGAATCAATACTGGCATATACATTATCAATGAAAACATCACATTGATTTATATTGTAAAGTATAGCAATACTGGCATGTAGATTATCAGTGTAAACTATCATGAGGATTTATTATGTAAAATGTACCAATACTGCCATATAGATTAACAATATAAACCTTTATAAGGATTTATAATGTCAAGTGTAGCAATACTGGCATATAGATAATCAATAAAAAATATCACGGGGATTTACAATGTAAAGCATAGCAATACTTGCATATTGATTATCAATATAAACTATTATGATGATTTATAATGTAAAATGAAGCAATACAATATCAGTAAAAACATCACGAGAATTTATAATGTACAGTATAGCAAAACCAGCATATAGATTATCAATATCAACTATCAATACTAGCATATAGATTATTAATATAAACTATCATGAGGATTTATAATGTAAAGTGTAGGAATACTGGCATATAGATTATCAATATAAACAAACATGAGGTTTTATAATGTAAAGTTTAGCAATACTAGCACGTAGATTATCAATATAATACATCATGAGGATTTATAATGTATAGTGTAGCAATACTTTAATATGGATAATCTATATAAAACATTATGAGGATTTTTAATGTCAATTGTAGCAATACTGGCATATAGATTATCAATATAATCTATCATGAGTTTTTATAATGTAAAGCGAAGAAATACTGGCATGTAGATTATCAATATGAAATATCACGAGAATTTATAATGTACAGTATAGCAATACCGGCATATAGATTATCAATAACAACCATCGTAAGGATTTATAATGTAAAGTGTAGCACTACTGGCACACAGATTATCAATATAAACTCTCAAGAGGATTTATAATGTAAAGAGCAGCAATACTGGCTTATAGATTATAAATATAAACAATCATGAGGTTTTATAATGTAAAGGGTAGCAATACTAGCACGTAGATTATCAATATAATACATCATGAGGATTTATAATGTATAGTGTAGCAATGCTGACATATGGATAATCTATATAAAACATCGTAAGGATTTTTAATGTCAATTGTAGCAATGCTGGCATATAGATTATCAATATAAACTATCGTTAAGATTCATAATGTCAAGTGTAGCAATACTGCCATATAGATTATCAATATAAAATACCATGAGGATTTGTAATGTAATGTGTAGCAATTCTGGCATGTTGATTATTAATATCAACTATCATGATGATTTTTAATGTGAAATGAATCAATACTGGCATGTAGATTATCAATAAAAACAATCATGATGTTTTATAATGTAAAGTGTAGCAATACTGCCATATAGATTAACAATACAAACTATCATAAGGAGTTATAATGTCAAGTGTGGCAATACTGGCATATATATCATCAATGAAAACATCACAGGGAATTATAATGTAAAGTGTCGCAATAATGGCATGTAGATTATCAGTATAAACTATCATGAGGATTTATTATGCAAAGTGTAGCAATACTGCCATATAGATTAACAATATAAATTATTATAAGGATTTATAATGTCAAGTGTAGCAATACTGGCATATAGATAATCAATAAAAAATATCACGGGAATTTTTAATGTAAAGTATAGCAATACTGGCATATTGATTATCAATATAAACTATCATGATGATTTATAATGTAAGCTGAAGCAATACTGGCATGTAGATTATAAATATCAATCATCGTAAGGATTTATAATGTAAAGTGTAGCAATACTGGCATGGAGATTTTTAATATAAACTATCATGATGATTTATAATGTAAAGTAAAGCAATACTGGCACGTAGAATACCAATAAAAAAACATCACGAGAATTTATAATGTACAGTATTGCTAAACCGGCTAATAGATTATCAATATCAACCATCATAAGGATTTATAATGTAAAGTGTAGCAATACTGGCATATGATTATCAATATAAACTATCATGAAGATTTATAATGTAAAGTGTAGCACTACTGGCATATAGTTTATCAATATAAACAATCATGAGGTTTTATAATGTAACGTGTAGCAATACTGGCACGTAGATTATCAATATAATACATCATGAGGATTTATAATGTATAGTGTAGCAATACTGCCAAACAGATTAACAATATAAACTATCATAGGGATTTATTATGTCAAGTGTAGCAATACTGGCATATAGATTATCAATGAAAACATCACAGGGATTTATAATGTAAAGTGTAGCAAAACTGGTATGTAGATTATCAATAAAAAACATCACGGGGATTTATAATGTAAAGTGCAGCAATACTGGCATATAGATTATCAATATAAACTATCATGAGAATTTATAATGTACAGTATAGCAATACCGGCATATAGATTATCAATGTCAATCACAGTAAAGATTTATAATGAAAAGTGTAGTAATACTGTTATATAGATTATCAATATAAACTATCATGAGAATTTATAATGTAAAGTGTAGCAATGCTGGCATATAGATTATCAATATAAACAATCATGATGTTTTATAAAGTAATGTGTAGCAATACTGCCATATAGATTAACAAAAGAAACATATCATAACGATTTATAATGTCAAGTGTAGCAATACTGGCATATAGATTATCAATTAAAACATCACAGGGATTTATAATGTAAAGTGTAGCAATACTGGCATGTAGATTATCAATATAGACTATCATGATGTTTTATAATGTAAAGAGAAGCAATACTGCCATGTAGATTATCAATAAAAAACATCACAAGAATTTATAATGTACAATATAGCAAAACCGGCATATACATTATCAATATCAACCATCATAAGGAGTTATAATGTGAAGTGTAGCAATACTGGGATATATATTATCAATATAAACTATCTTGTGGATTTATAATGTAAAGTGTAGCAATACCGGCATATAGATTATCAATGAAAATATCACAGCGATTTATATTGTAAAGTGTAACAATACTGGCATGTAGATTATCAATAAAATCTATCATGATGATTTATAGAGTAAAATGAAGCAATAATGGCATGTGGATTGTCAATAGAAAACATCACGAGAGTTTATAATGTACATTATAGCAAAACCGGCATATAGATTATCAATATCAACCATCATAAGGATTTATAATGTAAAGTGTAGCAATACTGGCATATAGATTATCAATATAAACTATCATGAGGATTTATAATGTAAAGTGTAGCAATACTAGCTTGTAGATAATCAATAAAAAACATCACGGAGATTTATAATGTAAAGTGCAGAAATACTGGCAGATAGATTATCAATAGAAACTATCATGAGAAGTTATAATGTATAGTATAGCAAAACCGGCATATAGATTATCAATATCAACCATCATAAGGATTTATAATGTAAAGTGTAGCAATTCTGGCATATAGAATATTAATATCAACTATCATGATGATTTATAATGTGAAATGAATCAATACTGGCATATACATTATCAATGAAAACATCACATTGATTTATATTGTAAAGTATAGCAATACTGGCATGTAGATTATCAATAAAAAACATCACAAGAATTTATAATGTACAGTATAGCAAAACCGGCATATAGATTATCAAAATCAACCATCATAAGGATTTATAATGTTAAGTGTAGCAATACTGGCATATATATTATCAATGAAAACATCACCGGGAATTATAATGTAAAGTGTCGCAATACTGGCATGTAGATTATCAGTGTAAACTATCATGAGGATTTATTATGCAAAGTGTAGCAATACTGCCATATAGATTAACAATATAAACTATTATAAGGATTTATAATGTAAAGTGTAGCAATACTGGCATATGATTATCAATATAAACTATCATGAAGATTTATAATGTAAAGTGTAGCACTACTGGCATATAGATTATCAATATAAACAATCATGAGGTTTTATAATGTAACGTGTAGCAATACTGGCACGTAGATTATCAATATAATACATCATGAGGATTTATAATGTATAGTGTAGCAATACTGCCCAACAGATTAACAATATAAACTATCATAGGGATTTATTATGTCAAGTGTAGCAATACTGGCATATAGATTATCAATGAAAACATCACAGGGATTTATAATGTAAAGTGTAGCAATACTGGTATGTAGATTATCAATAAAAAACATCACGGGGATTTATAATGTAAAGTGCAGCAATACTGGCATATAGATTATCAATATGAACTATCATGAGAATTTATAATGTACAGTATAGCAATACCGGCATATAGATTATTAATGTCAATCACAGTAAAGATTTATAATGAAAAGTGTAGTAATACTGTTATATAGATTATCAATATAAACTATCATGAGAATTTATAATGTAAAGTGTAGCAATGCTGGCATATAGATTATCAATATAAACAATCATGATGTTTTATAAAGTAATGTGTAGCAATACTGCCATATAGATTAACAAAAGAAACATATCATAAGGATTTATAATGTCAAGTGTAGCAATACTGGCATATAGATTATCAATTAAAACATCACAGGGATTTATAATGTAAAGTGTAGCAATACTGGCATGTAGATTATCAATATAGACTATCATGATGTTTTATAATGTAAAGAGAAGCAATACTGCCATGTAGATTATCAATAAAAAACATCACAAGAATTTATCATGTACAATATAGCAAAACCGCATATACATTATCAATATCAACCATCACAAGGAGTTATAATGTGAAGTGTAGCAATACTGGGATATATATTATCAATATAAACTATCTTGTGGATTTATAATGTAAAGTGTAGCAATACCGGCATATAGATTATCAATGAAAACATCACAGCGATTTATATTGTAAAGTGTAACAATACTGGCATGTAGATTATCAATAAAAACTATCATGATGATTTATAAAGTAAAATGAAGCAATAATGGCATGTGGATTGTCAATAGAAAACATCACGAGAGTTTATAATGTACATTATAGCAAAACCGGCATATAGATTATCAATATCAACCATCATAAGGATTTATAATGTAAAGTGTAGCAATACTGGCATATAGAATATCAATATAAACTATCATGAGGATTTATAATGTAAAGTGTAGCAATACTAGCTTGTAGATAATCAATAAAAAACATCACGGAGATTTATAATGTAAAGTGCAGAAATACTGGCAGATAGATTATCAATAGAAACTATCATGAGAAGTTATAATGTATAGTATAGCAAAACCGGCATATAGATTATCAATATCAACCATCATAAGGATTTATAATGTAAAGTGTAGCAATTCTGGCATATAGAATATTAATATCAACTACCATGATGATTTATAATGTGAAATGAATCAATACTGGCATATACATTATCAATGAAAACAACACATTGATTTATATTGTAAAGTATAGCAATACTGGCATGTAGATTATCAATAAAAAACATCACGAGAATTTATAATGTACAGTATAGCAAAACCGGCATATAGATTATCAAAATCAACCATCATAAGGATTAATAATGTTAAGTGTAGCAATACTGGCATATATATTATCAATGAAAACATCACCGGGAATTATAATGTAAAGTGTCGCAATACTGGCATGTAGATTATCAGTGTAAACTATCATGAGGATTTATTATGCAAAGTGTAGCAATACTGCCATATAGATTAACAATATAAACTATTATAAGGATTTATAATGTAAAGTGTAGCAATACTGGCATATGATTATCAATATAAACTATTATGAAGATTTATAATGTAAAGTGTAGCACTACTGGCATATAGATTATCAATATAAACAATCATGAGGTTTTATAATGTAACGTGTAGCAATACTGGCACGTAGATTATCAATATAACACATCATGAGGATTTATAATGTATAGTGTAGCAATACTGCCAAACAGATTAACAATATAAACTATCATAGGGATTTATTATGTCAAGTGTAGCAATACTGGCATATAGATTATCAATGAAAACATCACAGGGATTTATAATGTAAAGTGTAGCAATACTGGTATGTAGATTATCAATAAAAAACATCACGGGGATTTATAATGTAAAGTGCAGCAATACTGGCATATAGATTATCAATATAAACTATCATGAGAATTTATAATGTACAGTATAGCAATACCGGCATATAGATTATCAATGTCAATCACAGTAAAGAATTATAATGAAAAGTGTAGTAATACTGTTATATAGATTATCAATATAAACTATCATGAGAATTTATAATGTAAAGTGTAGCAATGCTGGCATATAGATTATCAATATAAACAATCTTGACGTTTTATAAAGTAATGTGTAGCAATACTGCCATATAGATTAACAAAAGAAACAAATCATAAGGATTTATAATGTCAAGTGTAGCAATACTGGCATATAGATTATCAATTAAAACATCACAGGGATTTATAATGTAAAGTGTAGCAATACTGGCATGTAGATTATCAATATAGACTATCATGATGTTTTATAATGTAAAGAGAAGCAATACTGCCATGTAGATTATCAATAAAAAACATCACAAGAATTTATCATGTACAATATAGCAAACCCGGCATATACATTATCAATACCAACCATCATAAGGAGTTATAATGTGAAGTGTAGCAATACTGGGATACATATTATCAATATAAACTATCTTGTGGATTTATAATGTAAAGTGTAGCAATACCGGCATATAGATTATCAATGAAAACATCAGAGCGATTTATATTGTAAAGTGTAACAATACTGGCATGTAGATTATCAATAAAAACTATCATGATGATTTATAAAGTAAAATGAAGCAATAATGGCATGTGGATTGTCAATAGAAAACATCACGAGAATTTATAATGTACATTATAGCAAAACCGGCATATAGATTATCAATATCAACCATCATAAGGATTTATAATGTAAAGTGTAGCAATACTGGCATATAGATTATCAATATAAACTATCATGAGGATTTATAATGTAAAGTGTAGCAATACTAGCTTGTAGATAATCAATAAAAAACATCACGGAGATTTATACTGTAAAGTGCAGAAATACTGGCAGATAGATTATCAATAGAGACTATCATGAGAAGTTATAATGTATAGTATAGCAAAACCGGCATATAGATTATCAATATCAACCATCATAAGGATTTATAATGTAAAGTGTAGCAATTCTGGCATATAGAATATTAATATCAACTATCATGATGATTTATAATGTGAAATGAATCAATACTGGCATATACATTATCAATGAAAACATCACATTGATTTATATTTTAAAGTATAGCAATACTGGCATGTAGATTATCAATAAAAAACATCACGAGAATTTATAATGTACAGTATAGCAAAACCGGCATATAGATTATCAAAATCAACCATCATAAGGATTTATAATGTTAAGTGTAGCAATACTGGCATATATATTATCAATGAAAACATCACCGGGAATTATAATGTAAAGTGTCGCAATACTGGCATGTAGATTATCAGTGTAAACTATCATGAGGATTTATTATGCAAAGTGTAGCAATACTGCCATATAGATTAACAATATAAACTATTATAAGGATTTATAATGTAAAGTGTAGCAATACTGGCATATGATTATCAATATAAACTATCATGAAGATTTATAATGTAAAGTGTAGCACTACTGGCATATAGATTATCAATATAAACAATCATGAGGTTTTATAATGTAACGTGTAGCAATACTGGCACGTAGATTATCAATATAATACATCATGAGGATTTATAATGTATAGTGTAGCAATACTGCCAAACAGATTAACAATATAAACTATCATAGGGATTTATTATGTCAAGTGTAGCAATACTGGCATATAGATTATCAATGAAAACATCACAGGGATTTATAATGTAAAGTGTAGCAATACTGGTATGTAGATTATCAATAAAAAACATCACGGGGATTTATAATGTAAAGTGCAGCAATACTGGCATATAGATTATCAATATAAACTATCATGAGAATTTATAATGTACAGTATAGCAATACCGGCATATAGATTATCAATGTCAATCACAGTAAAGATTTATAATGAAATGTGTAGTAATACTGTTATATAGATTATCAATATAAACTATCATGAGAATTTGTAATGTAAAGTGTAGCAATGCTGGCATATAGATTAACAATATAAACAATCATGATGTTTCATAAAGTAATGTGTAGCAATACTGCCATATAGATTAACAAAAGAAACATATCATAAGGAATTATAATGTCAAGTGTAGCAATACTGGCATATAGATTATCAATTAAAACATCACAGGGATTTATAAAGTAAAGTGTAGCAATACTGGCATTTAGATTATCAATATAGACTATCATGATGTTTTATAATGTAAAGAGAAGCAATACTGCCATGTAGATTATCAATAAAAAACATCACAAGAATTTATCATGTACAATATAGCAAAACCGGCATATACATTATCAATATCAACCATCATAAGGAGTTATAATGTGAAGTGTAGCAATACTGGGATATATATTATCAATATAAACTATCTTGTGGATTTATAATGTAAAGTGTAGCAATACCGGCATATAGATTATCAATGAAAACATCACAGCGATTTATATTGTAAAGTGTAACAATACTGGCATGTAGATTATCAATAAAAACTATCATGATGATTTATAAAGTAAAATGAAGCAATAATGGCATGTGGATTGTCAATAGAAAACATCACGAGAATTTATAATGTACATTATAGCAAAACCGGCATATAGATTATCAATATCAACCATCATAAGGATTTATAATGTAAAGTGTAGCAATACTGGCATATAGATTATCAATATAAACTATCATGAGGATTTATAATGTAAAGTGTAGCAATACTAGCTTGTAGATAATCAATAAAAAACATCACGGAGATTTATAATGTAAAGTGCAGAAATACTGGCAGATAGATTATCAATAGAAACTATCATGAGAAGTTATAATGTATAGTATAGCAAAACCGGCATATAGATTATCAATATCAACCATCATAAGGATTTATAATGTAAAGTGTAGCAATTCTGGCATATAGAATATTAATATCAACTATCATGATGATTTATAATGTGAAATGAATCAATACTGGCATATACATTATCAATGAAAACATCACATTGATTTATATTGTAAAGTATAGCAATACTGGCATGTATATTATCAATAAAAAACATCACAAGAATTTATAATGTACAGTATAGCAAAACCGGCATATAGATTATCAAAATCAACCATCATAAGGATTTATAATGTTAAGTGTAGCAATACTGGCATATATATTATCAATGAAAACATCACCGGGAATTATAATGTAAAGTGTCGCAATACTGGCATGTAGATTATCAGTGTAAACTATCATGAGGATTTATTATGCAAAGTGTAGCAATACTGCCATATAGATTAACAATATAAACTATTATAAGGATTTATAATGTAAAGTGTAGCAATACTGGCATATGATTATCAATATAAACTATCATGAAGATTTATAATGTAAAGTGTAGCACTACTGGCATATAGATTATCAATATAAACAATCATGAGGTTTTATAATGTAACGTGTAGCAATACTGGCACGTAGATTATCAATATAATACATCATGAGGATTTATAATGTATAGTGTAGCAATACTGCCCAACAGATTAACAATATAAACTATCATAGGGATTTATTATGTCAAGTGTAGCAATACTGGCATATAGATTATCAATGAAAACATCACAGGGATTTATAATGTAAAGTGTAGCAATACTGGTATGTAGATTATCAATAAAAAACATCACGGGGATTTATAATGTAAAGTGCAGCAATACTGGCATATATATTATCAATATGAACTATCATGAGAATTTATAATGTACAGTATAGCAATACCGGCATATAGATTATCAATGTCAATCACAGTAAAGATTTATAATGAAAAGTGTAGTAATACTGTTATATAGATTATCAATATAAACTATCATGAGAATTTATAATGTAAAGTGTAGCAATGCTGGCATATAGATTATCAATATAAACAATCATGATGTTTTATAAAGTAATGTGTAGCAATACTGCCATATAGATTAACAAAAGAAACATATCATAAGGATTTATAATGTCAAGTGTAGCAATACTGGCATATAGATTATCAATTAAAACATCACAGGGATTTATAATGTAAAGTGTAGCAATACTGGCATGTAGATTATCAATATAGACTATCATGATGTTTTATAATGTAAAGAGAAGCAATACTGCCATGTAGATTATCAATAAAAAACATCACAAGAATTTATCATGTACAATATAGCAAAACCGCATATACATTATCAATATCAACCATCACAAGGAGTTATAATGTGAAGTGTAGCAATACTGGGATATATATTATCAATATAAACTATCTTGTGGATTTATAATGTAAAGTGTAGCAATACCGGCATATAGATTATCAATGAAAACATCACAGCGATTTATATTGTAAAGTGTAACAATACTGGCATGTAGATTATCAATAAAAACTATGATGATGATTTATAAAGTAAAATGAAGCAATAATGGCATGTGGATTGTCAATAGAAAACATCACGAGAATTTATAATGTACATTATAGCAAAACCGGCATATAGATTATCAATATCAACCATCATAAGGATTTATAATGTAAAGTGTCGCAATACTGGCATGTAGATTATCAGTGTAAACTATCATGAGGATTTATTATGCAAAGTGTAGCAATACTGCCATATAGATTAACAATATAAACTATTATAAGGATTTATAAAGTCAAGTGTAGCAATACTGGCATATAGATAATCAATAAAAAATATCATGGGAATTTACAATGTAAAGTATAGCAATACTGGCATATTGATTATCAATATAAACTATCATGATGATTTATAATGTAAACTGAAACAATACTGGCATGTAGATTATCAATATCAATCATCGTAAGGATTTATAATGTAAAGTGTAGCAATACTGGCATGTAGATTTTCAATATAAACTATAATGATGATTTATAATGTAAGGTGAAGCAATACTGGCATGTAGATTACCAATAAAAAAACATCACGAGAATTAATAATGTACAGTATTTCTAAACCGGCATATAGATTATCAATATCAACCATCATAAGGATTTATAATGTAAAGTGTAGCAATACTGGCATATGATTATCAATATAAACTATCATGAGGATTTATAATGTAAAGTGTAGCACTACTGGCATATAGATTATAAATATAAACAATCATGAGGTTTTATAATGTAAAGGGTAGCAATACTAGCACGTAGATTATCAATATAATACATCATGAGGATTTATAATGTATAGTGTGGCAATACTTTAATATGGATAATCTATATAAAACATTATGAGGATTTTTAATGTCAATTGTAGCAATACTGGCATATAGATTATCAATATAATCTATCATGAGTTTTTATAATGTAAAGCGAAGAAATACTGGCATGTAGATTATCAATATGAAATATCACGAGAATTTATAATGTACAGTATAGCAATACCGGCATATAGATTATCAATATCAACCATCGTAAGGATTTATAATGAAAAGTGTAGCACTACTGGCACACAGATTATCAATATAAAATCTCATGAGGATTTATAATGTAAAGAGCAGCAATACTGGCATATCGATTATAAATATAAACAAACATGAGGTTTTATAATGTAAAGGGTAGCAATACTAGCACGTAGATTATCAATATAATACATCATGAGGATTTATAATGTATAGTGTAGCAATACTGACATATGGATAATCTATATAAAACATCGTAAGGATTTTTAATGTCAATTGTAGCAATGCTGGCATATAGATTATCAATATAAACTATCGTTAAGATTCATAATGTCAAGTGTAGCAATACTGCCATATAGATTATCAATATAAAATACCATGAGGATTTGTAATGTAAAGTGTAGCAATTCTGGCATGTTGATTATTAATATCAACTATCATGATGATTTTTAATGTGAAATGAATCAATACTGGCATGTAGATTATCAATAAAAACAATCATGATGTTTTATAATGTAAAGTGTAGCAATACTGCCATATAGATTAACAATACAAACTATCATAAGGAGTTATAATGTCAAGTGTAGCAATACTGGCATATATATTATCAATGAAAACATCACAGGTAATTATAATGTAAAGTGTCGCAATAATGGCATGTAGATTATCAGTATAAACTATCATGAGGATTTATTATGCAAAGTGTAGCAATACTGCCATATAGATTAACAATATAAACTATTATAAGGATTTATAATGTCAAGTGTAGCAATACTGGCATATAGATAATCAATAAAAAATATCACGGGAATTTTTAATGTAAAGTATAGCAATACTGGCATATTGATTATCAATATAAACTATCATGATGATTTATAATGTAAGCTGAAGCAATACTGGCATGTAGATTATCAATATCAATCATCGTAAGGATTTATAATGTAAAGTGTAGCAATACTGGCATGTAGATTTTCAATATAAACTATCATGATGATTTATAATGTAAAGTAAAGCAATACTGGCATGTAGAATACCAATAAAAAAACATCACGAGAATTTATAATGTACAGTATTGCTAAACCGGCTAATAGATTATCAATATCAACCATCATACGGATTTATAATGTAAAGTGTAGCAAAACTGGCATATGATTATCAATATAAACTATCATGAAGATTTATAATGTAAAGTGTAGCACTACTGGCATATAGATTATCAATATAAACAATCATGAGGTTTTATAATGTAACGTGTAGCAATACTGGCACATAGATTATCAATATAATACATCATGAGGATTTATAATGTATAGTGTAGCAATACTGACATATGGATAATCTATATAAAACATTGTAAGGATTTTTAATGTCAATTGTAGCAATGCTGGCATATAGATTATCAATATAAACTATCGTTAAGATTCATAATGTCAAGTGTAGCAATATTGCCATATAGATTATCAATATAAAATACCATAAGGATTTGTAATGTAAAGTGTAGCAATTCTGGCATGTTGATTATTAATATCAACTATCATGATGATTTTTAATGTGAAATGAATCAATACTGGCATGTAGATTATCAATGAAAATGTCACAGGGATTTATATTGTAAAGTGTAGCAATACTGGCATGTAGATTATAATTATAAACTATCATGATGATTTATAATGTAAAGTGAAGCAATACTGGCAAGTAGATTATCAATAAAAAACATCACGGGAATTTATAATGTACAGTATAGCAAAACCGGCATATAGATTATCAATATCAACCATCATAAGGATTTATAATGTTAAGTGTAGCAATACTGGCATATAGATTATCAATATAAACTATCATGAGGTTTTATAATGTAAAGTGTAGCAATACTGGCACGTAGATTATCAATGAACACATCACAGGGATTTTTAATGTAAAGTGTAGCAATACTGGCCTGTAGATAATCAATAAAAAACATCACGGAGAATTATAATGTAAAGTGCAGAAATACTGGCAGATAGATTATCAATAGAAACTATCATGAGAAGTTATAATGTATAATATAGCAAAACCGGCATATAGATTATCAATGTCATCCATCATAAGGATTTATAATGTAAAGTGTAGCAATTCTGGCATATAGAATATTAATTTCAACTATCATGATGATTTATAATGTGAAATGAATCAATACTGGCATATACATTATCAATGAAAACATCACATTGATTTATATTGTAAAGTATAGCAATACTGGCATGTAGATTATCAGTGTAAACTATCATGAGGATTTATTATGTAAAGTGTACCAATACTGCCATATAGATTAACAATATAAACCTTTATAAGGATTTATAATGTCAAGTGTAGCAATACTGGCATATAGATAATCAATAAAAAATATCACGGGGATTTACAATGTAAAGCATAGCAATACTTGCATATTGATTATCAATATAAACTATTATGATGATTTATAATGTAAAATGAAGCAATACAATATCAGTAAAAACATCACGAGAATTTATAATGTACAGTATAGCAAAACCAGCATATAGATTATCAATATCAACCATCAATACTAGCATATAGATTATTAATATAACCTATCATGAGGATTTATAATGTAAAGTGTAGGAATACTGGCATATAGATTATCAATATAAACAAACATGAGGTTTTATAATGTAAAGTTTAGCAATACTAGCACGTAGATTATCAATATAATACATCATGAGGATTTATAATGTATAGTGTAGCAATACTTTAATATGGATAATCTATATAAAACATTATGAGGATTTTTAATGTCAATTGTAGCAATACTGGCATATAGATTATCAATATAATCTATCATGAGTTTTTATAATGTAAAGCGAAGAAATACTGGCATGTAGATTATCAATATGAAATATCACGAGAATTTATAATGTACAGTATAGCAATACCGGCATATAGATTATCAATAACAACCATCGTAAGGATTTATAATGTAAAGTGTAGCACTACTGGCACACAGATTATCAATATAAACTCTCATGAGGATTTATAATGTAATGAGCAGCAATACTGGCATATAGATTATAAATATAAACAATCATGAGGTTTTATAATGTAAAGGGTAGCAATACTAGCACGTAGATTATCAATATAATACATCATGAGGATTTATAATGTATAGTGTAGCAATGCTGACATATGGATAATCTATATAAAACATCGTAAGGATTTTTAATGTCAATTGTAGCAATGCTGGCATATAGATTATCAATATAAACTATCGTTAAGATTCATAATGTCAAGTGTAGCAATACTGCCATATAGATTATTAATATAAAATACCATGAGGATTTGTAATGTAATGTGTAGCAATTCTGGCATGTTGATTATTAATATCAACTATCATGATGATTTTTAATGTGAAATGAATCAATACTGGCATGTAGATTATCAATAAAAACAATCATGATGTTTTATAATGTAAAGTGTAGCAATACTGCCATATAGATTAACAATACAAACTATCATAAGGAGTTATAATGTCAAGTGTAGCAATACTGGCATATATATTATCAATGAAAACATCACAGGGAATTATAATGTAAAGTGTCGCAATAATGGCATGTAGATTATCAGTATAAACTATCATGAGGATTTATTATGCAAAGTGTAGCAATACTGCCATATAGATTAACAATATAAACTATTATAAGGATTTATAATGTCAAGTGTAGCAATACTGGCATATAGATAATCAATAAAAAATATCACGGGAATTTTTAATGTAAAGTATAGCAATACTGGCATATTCATTATCAATATAAACTATCATGATGTTTTATAATGTAAGCTGAAGCAATACTGGCATGTAGATTATCAATATCAATCATCGTAAGGATTTATAATGAAAAGTGTAGCAATACTGGCATGGAGATTTTCAATATAAACTATCATGATGATTTATAATGTAAAGTAAAGCAATACTGGCACGTAGAATACCAATAAAAAAACATCACGAGAATTTATAATGTACAGTATTGCTAAACCGGCTAATAGATTATCAATATCAACCATCATAAGGATTTATAATGTAAAGTGTAGCAATACTGGCATATGATTATCAATATAAACTATCATGAAGATTTATAATGTAAAGTGTAGCACTACTGGCATATAGATTATCAATATAAGCAATCATGAGGTTTTATAATGTAACGTGTAGCAATACTGGCACGTAGATTATCAATATAATACATCATGAGGATTTATAATGTATAGTGTAGCAATACTGCCAAACAGATTAACAATATAAACTATCATAGGGATTTATTATGTCAAGTGTAGCAATACTGGCATATAGATTATCAATGAAAACATCACAGGGATTTATAATGTAAAGTGTAGCAATACTGGTATGTAGATTATCAATAAAAAACATCACGGGGATTTATAATGTAAAGTGCAGCAATACTGGCATATAGATTATCAATATAAACTATCATGAGAATTTATAATGTACAGTATAGCAATACCGGCATATAGATTATCAATGTCAATCACAGTAAAGATTTATAATGAAAAGTGTAGTAATACTGTTATATAGATTATCAATATAAACTATCATGAGAATTTATAATGTAAAGTGTAGCAATGCTGGCATATAGATTAACAATATAAACAATCATGATGTTTCATAAAGTAATGTGTAGCAATACTGCCATATAGATTAACAAAAGAAACATATCATAAGGAATTATAATGTCAAGTGTAGCAATACTGGCATATAGATTATCAATTAAAACATCACAGGGATTTATAATGTAAAGTGTAGCAATACTGGCATTTAGATTATCAATATAGACTATCATGATGTTTTATAATGTAAAGAGAAGCAATACTGCCATGTAGATTATCAATAAAAAACATCACAAGAATTTATCATGTACAATATAGCAAAACCGGCATATACATTATCAATATCAACCATCATAAGGAGTTATAATGTGAAGTGTAGCAATACTGGGATATATATTATCAATATAAACTATCTTGTGGATTTATAATGTAAAGTGTAGCAATACCGGCATATAGATTATCAATGAAAACATCACAGCGATTTATATTGTAAAGTGTAACAATACTGGCATGTAGATTATCAATAAAAACTATCATGATGATTTATAAAGTAAAATGAAGCAATAATGGCATGTGGATTGTCAATAGAAAACATCACGAGAATTTATAATGTACATTATAGCAAAACCGGCATATAGATTATCAATATCAACCATCATAAGGATTTATAATGTAAAGTGTCGCAATACTGGCATGTAGATTATCAGTGTAAACTATCATGAGGATTTATTATGCAAAGTGTAGCAATACTGCCATATAGATTAACAATATAAACTATTATAAGGATTTATAAAGTCAAGTGTAGCAATACTGGCATATAGATAATCAATAAAAAATATCATGGGAATTTACAATGTAAAGTATAGCAATACTGGCATATTGATTATCAATATAAACTATCATGATGATTTATAATGTAAACTGAAACAATACTGGCATGTAGATTATCAATATCAATCATCGTAAGGATTTATAATGTAAAGTGTAGCAATACTGGCATGTAGATTTTCAATATAAACTATAATGATGATTTATAATGTAAGGTGAAGCAATACTGGCATGTAGATTACCAATAAAAAAACATCACGAGAATTAATAATGTACAGTATTTCTAAACCGGCATATAGATTATCAATATCAACCATCATAAGGATTTATAATGTAAAGTGTAGCAATACTGGCATATGATTATCAATATAAACTATCATGAGGATTTATAATGTAAAGTGTAGCACTACTGGCATATAGATTATAAATATAAACAATCATGAGGTTTTATAATGTAAAGGGTAGCAATACTAGCACGTAGATTATCAATATAATACATCATGAGGATTTATAATGTATAGTGTAGCAATACTGACATATGGATAATCTATATAAAACATTGTAAGGATTTTTAATGTCAATTGTAGCAATGCTGGCATATAGATTATCAATATAAACTATCGTTAAGATTCATAATGTCAAGTGTAGCAATATTGCCATATAGATTATCAATATAAAATACCATGAGGATTTGTAATGTAAAGTGTAGCAATTCTGGCATGTTGATTATTAATATCAACTATCATGATGATTTTTAATGTGAAATGAATCAATACTGGCATGTAGATTATCAATGAAAATGTCACAGGGATTTATATCGTAAAGTGTAGCAATACTGGCATGTAGATTATAATTATAAACTATCATGATGATTTATAATGTAAAGTGAAGCAATACTGGCAAGTAGATTATCAATAAAAAACATCACGGGAATTTATAATGTACAGTATAGCAAAACCGGCATATAGATTATCAATATCAACCATCATAAGGATTTATAATGTTAAGTGTAGCAATACTGGCATATAGATTATCAATATAAACTATCATGAGGTTTTATAATGTAAAGTGTAGCAATACTGGCACGTAGATTATCAATGAACACATCACAGGGATTTATAATGTAAAGTGTAGCAATACTGGCCTGTAGATAATCAATAAAAAACATCACGGAGAATTATAATGTAAAGTGCAGAAATACTGGCAGATAGATTATCAATAGAAACTATCATGAGAAGTTATAATGTATAATATAGCAAAACCGGCATATAGATTATCAATGTCATCCATCATAAGGATTTATAATGTAAAGTGTAGCAATTCTGGCATATAGAATATTAATTTCAACTATCATGATGATTTATAATGTGAAATGAATCAATACTGGCATATACATTATCAATGAAAACATCACATTGATTTATATTGTAAAGTATAGCAATACTGGCATGTAGATTATCAGTGTAAACTATCATGAGGATTTATTATGTAAAGTGTACCAATACTGCCATATAGATTAACAATATAAACCTTTATAAGGATTTATAATGTCAAGTGTAGCAATACTGGCATATAGATAATCAATAAAAAATATCACGGGGATTTACAATGTAAAGCATAGCAATACTTGCATATTGATTATCAATATAAACTATTATGATGATTTATAATGTAAAATGAAGCAATACAATATCAGTAAAAACATCACGAGAATTTATAATGTACAGTATAGCAAAACCAGCATATAGATTATCAATATCAACTATCAATACTAGCATATAGATTATTAATATAAACTATCATGAGGATTTATAATGTAAAGTGTAGGAATACTGGCATATAGATTATCAATATAAACAAACATGAGGTTTTATAATGTAAAGTTTAGCAATACTAGCACGTAGATTATCAATATAATACATCATGAGGATTTATAATGTATAGTGTAGCAATACTTTAATATGGATAATCTATATAAAACATTATGAGGATTTTTAATGTCAATTGTAGCAATACTGGCATATAGATTATCAATATAATCTATCATGAGTTTTTATAATGTAAAGCGAAGAAATACTGGCATGTAGATTATCAATATGAAATATCACGAGAATTTATAATGTACAGTATAGCAATACCGGCATATAGATTATCAATAACAACCATCGTAAGGATTTATAATGTAAAGTGTAGCACTACTGGCACACAGATTATCAATATAAACTCTCAAGAGGATTTATAATGTAAAGAGCAGCAATACTGGCTTATAGATTATAAATATAAACAATCATGAGGTTTTATAATGTAAAGGGTAGCAATACTAGCACGTAGATTATCAATATAATACATCATGAGGATTTATAATGTATAGTGTAGCAATGCTGACATATGGATAATCTATATAAAACATCGTAAGGATTTTTAATGTCAATTGTAGCAATGCTGGCATATAGATTATCAATATAAACTATCGTTAAGATTCATAATGTCAAGTGTAGCAATACTGCCATATAGATTATCAATATAAAATACCATGAGGATTTGTAATGTAATGTGTAGCAATTCTGGCATGTTGATTATTAATATCAACTATCATGATGATTTTTAATGTGAAATGAATCAATACTGGCATGTAGATTATCAATAAAAACAATCATGATGTTTTATAATGTAAAGTGTAGCAATACTGCCATATAGATTAACAATACAAACTATCATAAGGAGTTATAATGTCAAGTGTGGCAATACTGGCATATATATCATCAATGAAAACATCACAGGGAATTATAATGTAAAGTGTCGCAATAATGGCATGTAGATTATCAGTATAAACTATCATGAGGATTTATTATGCAAAGTGTAGCAATACTGCCATATAGATTAACAATATAAATTATTATAAGGATTTATAATGTCAAGTGTAGCAATACTGGCATATAGATAATCAATAAAAAATATCACGGGAATTTTTAATGTAAAGTATAGCAATACTGGCATATTGATTATCAATATAAACTATCATGATGATTTATAATGTAAGCTGAAGCAATACTGGCATGTAGATTATAAATATCAATCATCGTAAGGATTTATAATGTAAAGTGTAGCAATACTGGCATGGAGATTTTTAATATAAACTATCATGATGATTTATAATGTAAAGTAAAGCAATACTGGCACGTAGAATACCAATAAAAAAACATCACGAGAATTTATAATGTACAGTATTGCTAAACCGGCTAATAGATTATCAATATCAACCATCATAAGGATTTATAATGTAAAGTGTAGCAATACTGGCATATGATTATCAATATAAACTATCATGAAGATTTATAATGTAAAGTGTAGCACTACTGGCATATAGTTTATCAATATAAACAATCATGAGGTTTTATAATGTAACGTGTAGCAATACTGGCACGTAGATTATCAATATAATACATCATGAGGATTTATAATGTATAGTGTAGCAATACTGCCAAACAGATTAACAATATAAACTATCATAGGGATTTATTATGTCAAGTGTAGCAATACTGGCATATAGATTATCAATGAAAACATCACAGGGATTTATAATGTAAAGTGTAGCAAAACTGGTATGTAGATTATCAATAAAAAACATCACGGGGATTTATAATGTAAAGTGCAGCAATACTGGCATATAGATTATCAATATAAACTATCATGAGAATTTATAATGTACAGTATAGCAATACCGGCATATAGATTATCAATGTCAATCACAGTAAAGATTTATAATGAAAAGTGTAGTAATACTGTTATATAGATTATCAATATAAACTATCATGAGAATTTATAATGTAAAGTGTAGCAATGCTGGCATATAGATTATCAATATAAACAATCATGATGTTTTATAAAGTAATGTGTAGCAATACTGCCATATAGATTAACAAAAGAAACATATCATAACGATTTATAATGTCAAGTGTAGCAATACTGGCATATAGATTATCAATTAAAACATCACAGGGATTTATAATGTAAAGTGTAGCAATACTGGCATGTAGATTATCAATATAGACTATCATGATGTTTTATAATGTAAAGAGAAGCAATACTGCCATGTAGATTATCAATAAAAAACATCACAAGAATTTATAATGTACAATATAGCAAAACCGGCATATACATTATCAATATCAACCATCATAAGGAGTTATAATGTGAAGTGTAGCAATACTGGGATATATATTATCAATATAAACTATCTTGTGGATTTATAATGTAAAGTGTAGCAATACCGGCATATAGATTATCAATGAAAATATCACAGCGATTTATATTGTAAAGTGTAACAATACTGGCATGTAGATTATCAATAAAATCTATCATGATGATTTATAGAGTAAAATGAAGCAATAATGGCATGTGGATTGTCAATAGAAAACATCACGAGAGTTTATAATGTACATTATAGCAAAACCGGCATATAGATTATCAATATCAACCATCATAAGGATTTATAATGTAAAGTGTAGCAATACTGGCATATAGATTATCAATATAAACTATCATGAGGATTTATAATGTAAAGTGTAGCAATACTAGCTTGTAGATAATCAATAAAAAACATCACGGAGATTTATAATGTAAAGTGCAGAAATACTGGCAGATAGATTATCAATAGAAACTATCATGAGAAGTTATAATGTATAGTATAGCAAAACCGGCATATAGATTATCAATATCAACCATCATAAGGATTTATAATGTAAAGTGTAGCAATTCTGGCATATAGAATATTAATATCAACTATCATGATGATTTATAATGTGAAATGAATCAATACTGGCATATACATTATCAATGAAAACATCACATTGATTTATATTGTAAAGTATAGCAATACTGGCATGTAGATTATCAATAAAAAACATCACAAGAATTTATAATGTACAGTATAGCAAAACCGGCATATAGATTATCAAAATCAACCATCATAAGGATTTATAATGTTAAGTGTAGCAATACTGGCATATATATTATCAATGAAAACATCACCGGGAATTATAATGTAAAGTGTCGCAATACTGGCATGTAGATTATCAGTGTAAACTATCATGAGGATTTATTATGCAAAGTGTAGCAATACTGCCATATAGATTAACAATATAAACTATTATAAGGATTTATAATGTAAAGTGTAGCAATACTGGCATATGATTATCAATATAAACTATCATGAAGATTTATAATGTAAAGTGTAGCACTACTGGCATATAGATTATCAATATAAACAATCATGAGGTTTTATAATGTAACGTGTAGCAATACTGGCACGTAGATTATCAATATAATACATCATGAGGATTTATAATGTATAGTGTAGCAATACTGCCCAACAGATTAACAATATAAACTATCATAGGGATTTATTATGTCAAGTGTAGCAATACTGGCATATAGATTATCAATGAAAACATCACAGGGATTTATAATGTAAAGTGTAGCAATACTGGTATGTAGATTATCAATAAAAAACATCACGGGGATTTATAATGTAAAGTGCAGCAATACTGGCATATAGATTATCAATATGAACTATCATGAGAATTTATAATGTACAGTATAGCAATACCGGCATATAGATTATTAATGTCAATCACAGTAAAGATTTATAATGAAAAGTGTAGTAATACTGTTATATAGATTATCAATATAAACTATCATGAGAATTTATAATGTAAAGTGTAGCAATGCTGGCATATAGATTATCAATATAAACAATCATGATGTTTTATAAAGTAATGTGTAGCAATACTGCCATATAGATTAACAAAAGAAACATATCATAAGGATTTATAATGTCAAGTGTAGCAATACTGGCATATAGATTATCAATTAAAACATCACAGGGATTTATAATGTAAAGTGTAGCAATACTGGCATGTAGATTATCAATATAGACTATCATGATGTTTTATAATGTAAAGAGAAGCAATACTGCCATGTAGATTATCAATAAAAAACATCACAAGAATTTATCATGTACAATATAGCAAAACCGCATATACATTATCAATATCAACCATCACAAGGAGTTATAATGTGAAGTGTAGCAATACTGGGATATATATTATCAATATAAACTATCTTGTGGATTTATAATGTAAAGTGTAGCAATACCGGCATATAGATTATCAATGAAAACATCACAGCGATTTATATTGTAAAGTGTAACAATACTGGCATGTAGATTATCAATAAAAACTATCATGATGATTTATAAAGTAAAATGAAGCAATAATGGCATGTGGATTGTCAATAGAAAACATCACGAGAGTTTATAATGTACATTATAGCAAAACCGGCATATAGATTATCAATATCAACCATCATAAGGATTTATAATGTAAAGTGTAGCAATACTGGCATATAGATTATCAATATAAACTATCATGAGGATTTATAATGTAAAGTGTAGCAATACTAGCTTGTAGATAATCAATAAAAAACATCACGGAGATTTATAATGTAAAGTGCAGAAATACTGGCAGATAGATTATCAATAGAAACTATCATGAGAAGTTATAATGTATAGTATAGCAAAACCGGCATATAGATTATCAATATCAACCATCATAAGGATTTATAATGTAAAGTGTAGCAATTCTGGCATATAGAATATTAATATCAACTACCATGATGATTTATAATGTGAAATGAATCAATACTGGCATATACATTATCAATGAAAACAACACATTGATTTATATTGTAAAGTATAGCAATACTGGCATGTAGATTATCAATAAAAAACATCACGAGAATTTATAATGTACAGTATAGCAAAACCGGCATATAGATTATCAAAATCAACCATCATAAGGATTAATAATGTTAAGTGTAGCAATACTGGCATATATATTATCAATGAAAACATCACCGGGAATTATAATGTAAAGTGTCGCAATACTGGCATGTAGATTATCAGTGTAAACTATCATGAGGATTTATTATGCAAAGTGTAGCAATACTGCCATATAGATTAACAATATAAACTATTATAAGGATTTATAATGTAAAGTGTAGCAATACTGGCATATGATTATCAATATAAACTATTATGAAGATTTATAATGTAAAGTGTAGCACTACTGGCATATAGATTATCAATATAAACAATCATGAGGTTTTATAATGTAACGTGTAGCAATACTGGCACGTAGATTATCAATATAACACATCATGAGGATTTATAATGTATAGTGTAGCAATACTGCCAAACAGATTAACAATATAAACTATCATAGGGATTTATTATGTCAAGTGTAGCAATACTGGCATATAGATTATCAATGAAAACATCACAGGGATTTATAATGTAAAGTGTAGCAATACTGGTATGTAGATTATCAATAAAAAACATCACGGGGATTTATAATGTAAAGTGCAGCAATACTGGCATATAGATTATCAATATAAACTATCATGAGAATTTATAATGTACAGTATAGCAATACCGGCATATAGATTATCAATGTCAATCACAGTAAAGAATTATAATGAAAAGTGTAGTAATACTGTTATATAGATTATCAATATAAACTATCATGAGAATTTATAATGTAAAGTGTAGCAATGCTGGCATATAGATTATCAATATAAACAATCTTGACGTTTTATAAAGTAATGTGTAGCAATACTGCCATATAGATTAACAAAAGAAACAAATCATAAGGATTTATAATGTCAAGTGTAGCAATACTGGCATATAGATTATCAATTAAAACATCACAGGGATTTATAATGTAAAGTGTAGCAATACTGGCATGTAGATTATCAATATAGACTATCATGATGTTTTATAATGTAAAGAGAAGCAATACTGCCATGTAGATTATCAATAAAAAACATCACAAGAATTTATCATGTACAATATAGCAAACCCGGCATATACATTATCAATACCAACCATCATAAGGAGTTATAATGTGAAGTGTAGCAATACTGGGATACATATTATCAATATAAACTATCTTGTGGATTTATAATGTAAAGTGTAGCAATACCGGCATATAGATTATCAATGAAAACATCAGAGCGATTTATATTGTAAAGTGTAACAATACTGGCATGTAGATTATCAATAAAAACTATCATGATGATTTATAAAGTAAAATGAAGCAATAATGGCATGTGGATTGTCAATAGAAAACATCACGAGAATTTATAATGTACATTATAGCAAAACCGGCATATAGATTATCAATATCAACCATCATAAGGATTTATAATGTAAAGTGTAGCAATACTGGCATATAGATTATCAATATAAACTATCATGAGGATTTATAATGTAAAGTGTAGCAATACTAGCTTGTAGATAATCAATAAAAAACATCACGGAGATTTATACTGTAAAGTGCAGAAATACTGGCAGATAGATTATCAATAGAGACTATCATGAGAAGTTATAATGTATAGTATAGCAAAACCGGCATATAGATTATCAATATCAACCATCATAAGGATTTATAATGTAAAGTGTAGCAATTCTGGCATATAGAATATTAATATCAACTATCATGATGATTTATAATGTGAAATGAATCAATACTGGCATATACATTATCAATGAAAACATCACATTGATTTATATTTTAAAGTATAGCAATACTGGCATGTAGATTATCAATAAAAAACATCACGAGAATTTATAATGTACAGTATAGCAAAACCGGCATATAGATTATCAAAATCAACCATCATAAGGATTTATAATGTTAAGTGTAGCAATACTGGCATATATATTATCAATGAAAACATCACCGGGAATTATAATGTAAAGTGTCGCAATACTGGCATGTAGATTATCAGTGTAAACTATCATGAGGATTTATTATGCAAAGTGTAGCAATACTGCCATATAGATTAACAATATAAACTATTATAAGGATTTATAATGTAAAGTGTAGCAATACTGGCATATGATTATCAATATAAACTATCATGAAGATTTATAATGTAAAGTGTAGCACTACTGGCATATAGATTATCAATATAAACAATCATGAGGTTTTATAATGTAACGTGTAGCAATACTGGCACGTAGATTATCAATATAATACATCATGAGGATTTATAATGTATAGTGTAGCAATACTGCCAAACAGATTAACAATATAAACTATCATAGGGATTTATTATGTCAAGTGTAGCAATACTGGCATATAGATTATCAATGAAAACATCACAGGGATTTATAATGTAAAGTGTAGCAATACTGGTATGTAGATTATCAATAAAAAACATCACGGGGATTTATAATGTAAAGTGCAGCAATACTGGCATATAGATTATCAATATAAACTATCATGAGAATTTATAATGTACAGTATAGCAATACCGGCATATAGATTATCAATGTCAATCACAGTAAAGATTTATAATGAAATGTGTAGTAATACTGTTATATAGATTATCAATATAAACTATCATGAGAATTTGTAATGTAAAGTGTAGCAATGCTGGCATATAGATTAACAATATAAACAATCATGATGTTTCATAAAGTAATGTGTAGCAATACTGCCATATAGATTAACAAAAGAAACATATCATAAGGAATTATAATGTCAAGTGTAGCAATACTGGCATATAGATTATCAATTAAAACATCACAGGGATTTATAAAGTAAAGTGTAGCAATACTGGCATTTAGATTATCAATATAGACTATCATGATGTTTTATAATGTAAAGAGAAGCAATACTGCCATGTAGATTATCAATAAAAAACATCACAAGAATTTATCATGTACAATATAGCAAAACCGGCATATACATTATCAATATCAACCATCATAAGGAGTTATAATGTGAAGTGTAGCAATACTGGGATATATATTATCAATATAAACTATCTTGTGGATTTATAATGTAAAGTGTAGCAATACCGGCATATAGATTATCAATGAAAACATCACAGCGATTTATATTGTAAAGTGTAACAATACTGGCATGTAGATTATCAATAAAAACTATCATGATGATTTATAAAGTAAAATGAAGCAATAATGGCATGTGGATTGTCAATAGAAAACATCACGAGAATTTATAATGTACATTATAGCAAAACCGGCATATAGATTATCAATATCAACCATCATAAGGATTTATAATGTAAAGTGTAGCAATACTGGCATATAGATTATCAATATAAACTATCATGAGGATTTATAATGTAAAGTGTAGCAATACTAGCTTGTAGATAATCAATAAAAAACATCACGGAGATTTATAATGTAAAGTGCAGAAATACTGGCAGATAGATTATCAATAGAAACTATCATGAGAAGTTATAATGTATAGTATAGCAAAACCGGCATATAGATTATCAATATCAACCATCATAAGGATTTATAATGTAAAGTGTAGCAATTCTGGCATATAGAATATTAATATCAACTATCATGATGATTTATAATGTGAAATGAATCAATACTGGCATATACATTATCAATGAAAACATCACATTGATTTATATTGTAAAGTATAGCAATACTGGCATGTATATTATCAATAAAAAACATCACAAGAATTTATAATGTACAGTATAGCAAAACCGGCATATAGATTATCAAAATCAACCATCATAAGGATTTATAATGTTAAGTGTAGCAATACTGGCATATATATTATCAATGAAAACATCACCGGGAATTATAATGTAAAGTGTCGCAATACTGGCATGTAGATTATCAGTGTAAACTATCATGAGGATTTATTATGCAAAGTGTAGCAATACTGCCATATAGATTAACAATATAAACTATTATAAGGATTTATAATGTAAAGTGTAGCAATACTGGCATATGATTATCAATATAAACTATCATGAAGATTTATAATGTAAAGTGTAGCACTACTGGCATATAGATTATCAATATAAACAATCATGAGGTTTTATAATGTAACGTGTAGCAATACTGGCACGTAGATTATCAATATAATACATCATGAGGATTTATAATGTATAGTGTAGCAATACTGCCCAACAGATTAACAATATAAACTATCATAGGGATTTATTATGTCAAGTGTAGCAATACTGGCATATAGATTATCAATGAAAACATCACAGGGATTTATAATGTAAAGTGTAGCAATACTGGTATGTAGATTATCAATAAAAAACATCACGGGGATTTATAATGTAAAGTGCAGCAATACTGGCATATATATTATCAATATGAACTATCATGAGAATTTATAATGTACAGTATAGCAATACCGGCATATAGATTATCAATGTCAATCACAGTAAAGATTTATAATGAAAAGTGTAGTAATACTGTTATATAGATTATCAATATAAACTATCATGAGAATTTATAATGTAAAGTGTAGCAATGCTGGCATATAGATTATCAATATAAACAATCATGATGTTTTATAAAGTAATGTGTAGCAATACTGCCATATAGATTAACAAAAGAAACATATCATAAGGATTTATAATGTCAAGTGTAGCAATACTGGCATATAGATTATCAATTAAAACATCACAGGGATTTATAATGTAAAGTGTAGCAATACTGGCATGTAGATTATCAATATAGACTATCATGATGTTTTATAATGTAAAGAGAAGCAATACTGCCATGTAGATTATCAATAAAAAACATCACAAGAATTTATCATGTACAATATAGCAAAACCGCATATACATTATCAATATCAACCATCACAAGGAGTTATAATGTGAAGTGTAGCAATACTGGGATATATATTATCAATATAAACTATCTTGTGGATTTATAATGTAAAGTGTAGCAATACCGGCATATAGATTATCAATGAAAACATCACAGCGATTTATATTGTAAAGTGTAACAATACTGGCATGTAGATTATCAATAAAAACTATGATGATGATTTATAAAGTAAAATGAAGCAATAATGGCATGTGGATTGTCAATAGAAAACATCACGAGAATTTATAATGTACATTATAGCAAAACCGGCATATAGATTATCAATATCAACCATCATAAGGATTTATAATGTAAAGTGTCGCAATACTGGCATGTAGATTATCAGTGTAAACTATCATGAGGATTTATTATGCAAAGTGTAGCAATACTGCCATATAGATTAACAATATAAACTATTATAAGGATTTATAAAGTCAAGTGTAGCAATACTGGCATATAGATAATCAATAAAAAATATCATGGGAATTTACAATGTAAAGTATAGCAATACTGGCATATTGATTATCAATATAAACTATCATGATGATTTATAATGTAAACTGAAACAATACTGGCATGTAGATTACCAATATCAATCATCGTAAGGATTTATAATGTAAAGTGTAGCAATACTGGCATGTAGATTTTCAATATAAACTATAATGATGATTTATAATGTAAGGTGAAGCAATACTGGCATGTAGATTACCAATAAAAAAACATCACGAGAATTAATAATGTACAGTATTTCTAAACCGGCATATAGATTATCAATATCAACCATCATAAGGATTTATAATGTAAAGTGTAGCAATACTGGCATATGATTATCAATATAAACTATCATGAGGATTTATAATGTAAAGTGTAGCACTACTGGCATATAGATTATAAATATAAACAATCATGAGGTTTTATAATGTAAAGGGTAGCAATACTAGCACGTAGATTATCAATATAATACATCATGAGGATTTATAATGTATAGTGTGGCAATACTTTAATATGGATATTTTATATAAAACATTATGAGGATTTTTAATGTCAATTGTAGCAATACTGGCATATAGATTATCAATATAATCTATCATGAGTTTTTATAATGTAAAGCGAAGAAATACTGGCATGTAGATTATCAATATGAAATATCACGAGAATTTATAATGTACAGTATAGCAATACCGGCATATAGATTATCAATATCAACCATCGTAAGGATTTATAATGAAAAGTGTAGCACTACTGGCACACAGATTATCAATATAAAATCTCATGAGGATTTATAATGTAAAGAGCAGCAATACTGGCATATCGATTATAAATATAAACAAACATGAGGTTTTATAATGTAAAGGGTAGCAATACTAGCACGTAGATTATCAATATAATACATCATGAGGATTTATAATGTATAGTGTAGCAATACTGACATATGGATAATCTATATAAAACATCGTAAGGATTTTTAATGTCAATTGTAGCAATGCTGGCATATAGATTATCAATATAAACTATCGTTAAGATTCATAATGTCAAGTGTAGCAATACTGCCATATAGATTATCAATATAAAATACCATGAGGATTTGTAATGTAAAGTGTAGCAATTCTGGCATGTTGATTATTAATATCAACTATCATGATGATTTTTAATGTGAAATGAATCAATACTGGCATGTAGATTATCAATAAAAACAATCATGATGTTTTATAATGTAAAGTGTAGCAATACTGCCATATAGATTAACAATACAAACTATCATAAGGAGTTATAATGTCAAGTGTAGCAATACTGGCATATATATTATCAATGAAAACATCACAGGTAATTATAATGTAAAGTGTCGCAATAATGGCATGTAGATTATCAGTATAAACTATCATGAGGATTTATTATGCAAAGTGTAGCAATACTGCCATATAGATTAACAATATAAACTATTATAAGGATTTATAATGTCAAGTGTAGCAATACTGGCATATAGATAATCAATAAAAAATATCACGGGAATTTTTAATGTAAAGTATAGCAATACTGGCATATTGATTATCAATATAAACTATCATGATGATTTATAATGTAAGCTGAAGCAATACTGGCATGTAGATTATCAATATCAATCATCGTAAGGATTTATAATGTAAAGTGTAGCAATACTGGCATGTAGATTTTCAATATAAACTATCATGATGATTTATAATGTAAAGTAAAGCAATACTGGCATGTAGAATACCAATAAAAAAACATCACGAGAATTTATAATGTACAGTATTGCTAAACCGGCTAATAGATTATCAATATCAACCATCATAATGATTTATAATGTAAAGTGTAGCAAAACTGGCATATGATTATCAATATAAACTATCATGAAGATTTATAATGTAAAGTGTAGCACTACTGGCATATAGATTATCAATATAAACAATCATGAGGTTTTATAATGTAACGTGTAGCAATACTGGCACATAGATTATCAATATAATACATCATGAGGATTTATAATGTATAGTGTAGCAATACTGACATATGGATAATCTATATAAAACATTGTAAGGATTTTTAATGTCAATTGTAGCAATGCTGGCATATAGATTATCAATATAAACTATCGTTAAGATTCATAATGTCAAGTGTAGCAATATTGCCATATAGATTATCAATATAAAATACCATGAGGATTTGTAATGTAAAGTGTAGCAATTCTGGCATGTTGATTATTAATATCAACTATCATGATGATTTTTAATGTGAAATGAATCAATACTGGCATGTAGATTATCAATGAAAATGTCACAGGGATTTATATTGTAAAGTGTAGCAATACTGGCATGTAGATTATAATTATAAACTATCATGATGATTTATAATGTAAAGTGAAGCAATACTGGCAAGTAGATTATCAATAAAAAACATCACGGGAATTTATAATGTACAGTATAGCAAAACCGGCATATAGATTATCAATATCAACCATCATAAGGATTTATAATGTTAAGTGTAGCAATACTGGCATATAGATTATCAATATAAACTATCATGAGATTTTATAATGTAAAGTGTAGCAATACTGGCATTTAGATTATCAATATAGACTATCATGATGTTTTATAATGTAAAGAGAAGCAATACTGCCATGTAGATTATCAATAAAAAACATCACAAGAATTTATCATGTACAATATAGCAAAACCGGCATATACATTATCAATATCAACCATCATAAGGAGTTATAATGTGAAGTGTAGCAAAACTGGGATATATATTATCAATATAAACTATCTTGTGGATTTATAATGTAAAGTGTAGCAATACCGGCATATAGATTATCAATGAAAACATCACAGCGATTTATATTGTAAAGTGTAACAATACTGGCATGTAGATTATCAATAAAAACTATCATGATGATTTATAAAGTAAAATGAAGCAATAATGGCATGTGGATTGTCAATAGAAAACATCACGAGAATTTATAATGTACATTATAGCAAAACCGGCATATAGATTATCAATATCAACCATCATAAGGATTTATAATGTAAAGTGTAGCAATACTGGCATATAGATTATCAATATAAACTATCATGAGGATTTATAATGTAAAGTGTAGCAATACTAGCTTGTAGATAATCAATAAAAAACATCACGGAGATTTATAATGTAAAGTGCAGAAATACTGGCAGATAGATTATCAATAGAAACTATCATGAGAAGTTATAATGTATAGTATAGCAAAACCGGCATATAGATTATCAATATCAACCATCATAAGGATTTATAATGTAAAGTGTAGCAATTCTGGCATATAGAATATTAATATCAACTATCATGATGATTTATAATGTGAAATGAATCAATACTGGCATATACATTATCAATGAAAACATCACATTGATTTATATTGTAAAGCATAGCAATACTGGCATGTAGATTATAAATAAAAAACATCACAAGAATTTATAATGTACAGTATAGCAAAACCGGCATATAGATTATCAAAATCAACCATCATAAGGATTTATAATGTTAAGTGTAGCAATACTGGCATATATATTATCAATGAAAACATCACCGGGAATTATAATGTAAAGTGTCGCAATACTGGCATGTAGATTATCAGTGTAAACTATCATGAGGATTTATTATGCAAAGTGTAGCAATACTGCCATATAGATTAACAATATAAACTATTATAAGGATTTATAATGTAAAGTGTAGCAATACTGGCATATGATTATCAATATAAACTATCATGAAGATTTATAATGTAAAGTGTAGCACTACTGGCATATAGATTATCAATATAAACAATCATGAGGTTTTATAATGTAACGTGTAGCAATACTGGCACGTAGATTATCAATATAATACATCATGAGGATTTATAATGTATAGTGTAGCAATACTGCCCAACAGATTAACAATATAAACTATCATAGGGATTTATTATGTCAAGTGTAGCAATACTGGCATATAGATTATCAATGAAAACATCACAGGGATTTATAATGTAAAGTGTAGCAATACTGGTATGTAGATTATCAATAAAAAACATCACGGGGATTTATAATGTAAAGTGCAGCAATACTGGCATATAGATTATCAATATGAACTATCATGAGAATTTATAATGTACAGTATAGCAATACCGGCATATAGATTATCAATGTCAATCACAGTAAAGATTTATAATGAAAAGTGTAGTAATACTGTTATATAGATTATCAATATAAACTATCATGAGAATTTATAATGTAAAGTGTAGCAATGCTGGCATATAGATTATCAATATAAACAATCATGATGTTTTATAAAGTAATGTGTAGCAATACTGCCATATAGATTAACAAAAGAAACATATCATAAGGATTTATAATGTCAAGTGTAGCAATACTGGCATATAGATTATCAATTAAAACATCACAGGGATTTATAATGTAAAGTGTAGCAATACTGGCATGTAGATTATCAATATAGACTATCATGATGTTTTATAATGTAAAGAGAAGCAATACTGCCATGTAGATTATCAATAAAAAACATCACAAGAATTTATCATGTACAATATAGCAAAACCGCATATACATTATCAATATCAACCATCACAAGGAGTTATAATGTGAAGTGTAGCAAAACTGGGATATATATTATCAATATAAACTATCTTGTGGATTTATAATGTAAAGTGTAGCAATACCGGCATATAGATTATCAATGAAAACATCACAGCGATTTATATTGTAAAGTGTAACAATACTGGCATGTAGATTATCAATAAAAACTATGATGATGATTTATAAAGTAAAATGAAGCAATAATGGCATGTGGATTGTCAATAGAAAACATCACGAGAATTTATAATGTACATTATAGCAAAACCGGCATATAGATTATCAATATCAACCATCATAAGGATTTATAATGTAAAGTGTCGCAATACTGGCATGTAGATTATCAGTGTAAACTATCATGAGGATTTATTATGCAAAGTGTAGCAATACTGCCATATAGATTAACAATATAAACTATTATAAGGATTTATAAAGTCAAGTGTAGCAATACTGGCATATAGATAATCAATAAAAAATATCATGGGAATTTACAATGTAAAGTATAGCAATACTGGCATATTGATTATCAATATAAACTATCATGATGATTTATAATGTAAACTGAAACAATACTGGCATGTAGATTATCAATATCAATCATCGTAAGGATTTATAATGTAAAGTGTAGCAATACTGGCATGTAGATTTTCAATATAAACTATAATGATGATTTATAATGTAAGGTGAAGCAATACTGGCATGTAGATTACCAATAAAAAAACATCACGAGAATTAATAATGTACAGTATTTCTAAACCGGCATATAGATTATCAATATCAACCATCATAAGGATTTATAATGTAAAGTGTAGCAATACTGGCATATGATTATCAATATAAACTATCATGAGGATTTATAATGTAAAGTGTAGCACTACTGGCATATAGATTATAAATATAAACAATCATGAGGTTTTATAATGTAAAGGGTAGCAATACTAGCACGTAGATTATCAATATAATACATCATGAGGATTTATAATGTATAGTGTGGCAATACTTTAATATGGATAATCTATATAAAACATTATGAGGATTTTTAATGTCAATTGTAGCAATACTGGCATATAGATTATCAATATAATCTATCATGAGTTTTTATAATGTAAAGCGAAGAAATACTGGCATGTAGATTATCAATATGAAATATCACGAGAATTTATAATGTACAGTATAGCAATACCGGCATATAGATTATCAATATCAACCATCGTAAGGATTTATAATGAAAAGTGTAGCACTACTGGCACACAGATTATCAATATAAAATCTCATGAGGATTTATAATGTAAAGAGCAGCAATACTGGCATATCGATTATAAATATAAACAATCATGAGGTTTTATAATGTAAAGGGTAGCAATACTAGCACGTAGATTATCAATATAATACATCATGAGGATTTATAATGTATAGTGTAGCAATACTGACATATGGATAATCTATATAAAACATCGTAAGGATTTTTAATGTCAATTGTAGCAATGCTGGCATATAGATTATCAATATAAACTATCGTTAAGATTCATAATGTCAAGTGTAGCAATACTGCCATATAGATTATCAATATAAAATACCATGAGGATTTGTAATGTAAAGTGTAGCAATTCTGGCATGTTGATTATTAATATCAACTATCATGATGATTTTTAATGTGAAATGAATCAATACTGGCATGTAGATTATCAATAAAAACAATCATGATGTTTTATAATGTAAAGTGTAGCAATACTGCCATATAGATTAACAATACAAACTATCATAAGGAGTTATAATGTCAAGTGTAGCAATACTGGCATATATATTATCAATGAAAACATCACAGGTAATTATAATCTAAAGTGTCGCAATAATGGCATGTAGATTATCAGTATAAACTATCATGAGGATTTATTATGCAAAGTGTAGCAATACTGCCATATAGATTAACAATATAAACTATTATAAGGATTTATAATGTCAAGTGTAGCAATACTGGCATATAGATAATCAATAAAAAATATCACGGGAATTTTTAATGTAAAGTATAGCAATACTGGCATATTGATTATCAATATAAACTATCATGATGATTTATAATGTAAGCTGAAGCAATACTGGCATGTAGATTATCAATATCAATCATCGTAAGGATTTATAATGTAAAGTGTAGCAATACTGGCATGTAGATTTTCAATATAAACTATCATGATGATTTATAATGTAAAGTAAAGCAATACTGGCATGTAGAATACCAATAAAAAAACATCACGAGAATTTATAATGTACAGTATTGCTAAACCGGCTAATAGATTATCAATATCAACCATCATAATGATTTATAATGTAAAGTGTAGCAAAACTGGCATATGATTATCAATATAAACTATCATGAAGATTTATAATGTAAAGTGTAGCACTACTGGCATATAGATTATCAATATAAACAATCATGAGGTTTTATAATGTAACGTGTAGCAATACTGGCACATAGATTATCAATATAATACATCATGAGGATTTATAATGTATAGTGTAGCAATACTGACATATGGATAATCTATATAAAACATTGTAAGGATTTTTAATGTCAATTGTAGCAATGCTGGCATATAGATTATCAATATAAACTATCGTTAAGATTCATAATGTCAAGTGTAGCAATATTGCCATATAGATTATCAATATAAAATACCATGAGGATTTGTAATGTAAAGTGTAGCAATTCTGGCATGTTGATTATTAATATCAACTATCATGATGATTTTTAATGTGAAATGAATCAATACTGGCATGTAGATTATCAATGAAAATGTCACAGGGATTTATATTGTAAAGTGTAGCAATACTGGCATGTAGATTATAATTATAAACTATCATGATGATTTATAATGTAAAGTGAAGCAATACTGGCAAGTAGATTATCAATAAAAAACATCACGGGAATTTATAATGTACAGTATAGCAAAACCGGCATATAGATTATCAATATCAACCATCATAAGGATTTATAATGTTAAGTGTAGCAATACTGGCATATAGATTATCAATATAAACTATCATGAGGTTTTATAATGTAAAGTGTAGCAATACTGGCATTTAGATTATCAATATAGACTATCATGATGTTTTATAATGTAAAGAGAAGCAATACTGCCATGTAGATTATCAATAAAAAACATCACAAGAATTTATCATGTACAATATAGCAAAACCGGCATATACATTATCAATATCAACCATCATAAGGAGTTATAATGTGAAGTGTAGCAATACTGGGATATATATTATCAATATAAACTATCTTGTGGATTTATAATGTAAAGTGTAGCAATACCGGCATATAGATTATCAATGAAAACATCACAGCGATTTATATTGTAAAGTGTAACAATACTGGCATGTAGATTATCAATAAAAACTATCATGATGATTTATAAAGTAAAATGAAGCAATAATGGCATGTGGATTGTCAATAGAAAACATCACGAGAATTTATAATGTACATTATAGCAAAACCGGCATATAGATTATCAATATCAACCATCATAAGGATTTATAATGTAAAGTGTAGCAATACTGGCATATAGATTATCAATATAAACTATCATGAGGATTTATAATGTAAAGTGTAGCAATACTAGCTTGTAGATAATCAATAAAAAACATCACGGAGATTTATAATGTAAAGTGCAGAAATACTGGCAGATAGATTATCAATAGAAACTATCATGAGAAGTTATAATGTATAGTATAGCAAAACCGGCATATAGATTATCAATATCAACCATCATAAGGATTTATAATGTAAAGTGTAGCAATTCTGGCATATAGAATATTAATATCAACTATCATGATGATTTATAATGTGAAATGAATCAATACTGGCATATACATTATCAATGAAAACATCACATTGATTTATATTGTAAAGCATAGCAATACTGGCATGTAGATTATCAATAAAAAACATCACAAGAATTTATAATGTACAGTATAGCAAAACCGGCATATAGATTATCAAAATCAACCATCATAAGGATTTATAATGTTAAGTGTAGCAATACTGGCATATATATTATCAATGAAAACATCACCGGGAATTATAATGTAAAGTGTCGCAATACTGGCATGTAGATTATCAGTGTAAACTATCATGAGGATTTATTATGCAAAGTGTAGCAATACTGCCATATAGATTAACAATATAAACTATTATAAGGATTTATAATGTAAAGTGTAGCAATACTGGCATATGATTATCAATATAAACTATCATGAAGATTTATAATGTAAAGTGTAGCACTACTGGCATATAGATTATCAATATAAACAATCATGAGGTTTTATAATGTAACGTGTAGCAATACTGGCACGTAGATTATCAATATAATACATCATGAGGGTTTATAATGTATAGTGTAGCAATACTGCCCAACAGATTAACAATATAAACTATCATAGGGATTTATTATGTCAAGTGTAGCAATACTGGCATATAGATTATCAATGAAAACATCACAGGGATTTATAATGTAAAGTGTAGCAATACTGGTATGTAGATTATCAATAAAAAACATCACGGGGATTTATAATGTAAAGTGCAGCAATACTGGCATATAGATTATCAATATGAACTATCATGAGAATTTATAATGTACAGTATAGCAATACCGGCATATAGATTATCAATGTCAATCACAGTAAAGATTTATAATGAAAAGTGTAGTAATACTGTTATATAGATTATCAATATAAACTATCATGAGAATTTATAATGTGAAGTGTAGCAATGCTGGCATATAGATTATCAATATAAACAATCATGATGTTTTATAAAGTAATGTGTAGCAATACTGCCATATAGATTAACAAAAGAAACATATCATAAGGATTTATAATGTCAAGTGTAGCAATACTGGCATATAGATTATCAATTAAAACATCACAGGGATTTATAATGTAAAGTGTAGCAATACTGGCATGTAGATTATCAATATAGACTATCATGATGTTTTATAATGTAAAGAGAAGCAATACTGCCATGTAGATTATCAATAAAAAACATCACAAGAATTTATCATGTACAATATAGCAAAACCGCATATACATTATCAATATCAACCATCACAAGGAGTTATAATGTGAAGTGTAGCAATACTGGGATATATATTATCAATATAAACTATCTTGTGGATTTATAATGTAAAGTGTAGCAATACCGGCATATAGATTATCAATGAAAACATCACAGCGATTTATATTGTAAAGTGTAACAATACTGGCATGTAGATTATCAATAAAAACTATGATGATGATTTATAAAGTAAAATGAAGCAATAATGGCATGTGGATTGTCAATAGAAAACATCACGAGAATTTATAATGTACATTATAGCAAAACCGGCATATAGATTATCAATATCAACCATCATAAGGATTTATAATGTAAAGTGTCGCAATACTGGCATGTAGATTATCAGTGTAAACTATCATGAGGATTTATTATGCAAAGTGTAGCAATACTGCCATATAGATTAACAATATAAACTATTATAAGGATTTATAAAGTCAAGTGTAGCAATACTGGCATATAGATAATCAATAAAAAATATCATGGGAATTTACAATGTAAAGTATAGCAATACTGGCATATTGATTATCAATATAAACTATCATGATGATTTATAATGTAAACTGAAACAATACTGGCATGTAGATTATCAATATCAATCATCGTAAGGATTTATAATGTAAAGTGTAGCAATACTGGCATGTAGATTTTCAATATAAACTATAATGATGATTTATAATGTAAGGTGAAGCAATACTGGCATGTAGATTACCAATAAAAAAACATCACGAGAATTAATAATGTACAGTATTTCTAAACCGGCATATAGATTATCAATATCAACCATCATAAGGATTTATAATGTAAAGTGTAGCAATACTGGCATATGATTATCAATATAAACTATCATGAGGATTTATAATGTAAAGTGTAGCACTACTGGCATATAGATTATAAATATAAACAATCATGAGGTTTTATAATGTAAAGGGTAGCAATACTAGCACGTAGATTATCAATATAATACATCATGAGGATTTATAATGTATAGTGTGGCAATACTTTAATATGGATAATCTATATAAAACATTATGAGGATTTTTAATGTCAATTGTAGCAATACTGGCATATAGATTATCAATATAATCTATCATGAGTTTTTATAATGTAAAGCGAAGAAATACTGGCATTTAGATTATCAATATGAAATATCACGAGAATTTATAATGTACAGTATAGCAATACCGGCATATAGATTATCAATATCAACCATCGTAAGGATTTATAATGAAAAGTGTAGCACTACTGGCACACAGATTATCAATATAAAATCTCATGAGGATTTATAATGTAAAGAGCAGCAATACTGGCATATCGATTATAAATATAAACAATCATGAGGTTTTATAATGTAAAGGGTAGCAATACTAGCACGTAGATTATCAATATAATACATCATGAGGATTTATAATGTATAGTGTAGCAATACTGACATATGGATAATCTATATAAAACATCGTAAGGATTTTTAATGTCAATTGTAGCAATGCTGGCATATAGATTATCAATATAAACTATCGTTAAGATTCATAATGTCAAGTGTAGCAATACTGCCATATAGATTATCAATATAAAATACCATGAGGATTTGTAATGTAAAGTGTAGCAATTCTGGCATGTTGATTATTAATATCAACTATCATGATGATTTTTAATGTGAAATGAATCAATACTGGCATGTAGATTATCAATAAAAACAATCATGATGTTTTATAATGTAAAGTGTAGCAATACTGCCATATAGATTAACAATACAAACTATCATAAGGAGTTATAATGTCAAGTGTAGCAATACTGGCATATATATTATCAATGAAAACATCACAGGTAATTATAATGTAAAGTGTCGCAATAATGGCATGTAGATTATCAGTATAAACTATCATGAGGATTTATTATGCAAAGTGTAGCAATACTGCCATATAGATTAACAATATAAACTATTATAAGGATTTATAATGTCAAGTGTAGCAATACTGGCATATAGATAATCAATAAAAAATATCACGGGAATTTTTAATGTAAAGTATAGCAATACTGGCATATTGATTATCAATATAAACTATCATGATGATTTATAATGTAAGCTGAAGCAATACTGGCATGTAGATTATCAATATCAATCATCGTAAGGATTTATAATGTAAAGTGTAGCAATACTGGCATGTAGATTTTCAATATAAACTATCATGATGATTTATAATGTAAAGTAAAGCAATACTGGCATGTAGAATACCAATAAAAAAACATCACGAGAATTTATAATGTACAGTATTGCTAAACCGGCTAATAGATTATCAATATCAACCATCATAATGATTTATAATGTAAAGTGTAGCAAAACTGGCATATGATTATCAATATAAACTATCATGAAGATTTATAATGTAAAGTGTAGCACTACTGGCATATAGATTATCAATATAAACAATCATGAGGTTTTATAATGTAACGTGTAGCAATACTGGCACATAGATTATCAATATAATACATCATGAGGATTTATAATGTATAGTGTAGCAATACTGACATATGGATAATCTATATAAAACATTGTAAGGATTTTTAATGTCAATTGTAGCAATGCTGGCATATAGATTATCAATATAAACTATCGTTAAGATTCATAATGTCAAGTGTAGCAATATTGCCATATAGATTATCAATATAAAATACCATGAGGATTTGTAATGTAAAGTGTAGCAATTCTGGCATGTTGATTATTAATATCAACTATCATGATGATTTTTAATGTGAAATGAATCAATACTGGCATGTAGATTATCAATGAAAATGTCACAGGGATTTATATTGTAAAGTGTAGCAATACTGGCATGTAGATTATAATTATAAACTATCATGATGATTTATAATGTAAAGTGAAGCAATACTGGCAAGTAGATTATCAATAAAAAACATCACGGGAATTTATAATGTACAGTATAGCAAAACCGGCATATAGATTATCAATATCAACCATCATAAGGATTTATAATGTTAAGTGTAGCAATACTGGCATATAGATTATCAATATAAACTATCATGAGGTTTTATAATGTAAAGTGTAGCAATACTGGCATTTAGATTATCAATATAGACTATCATGATGTTTTATAATGTAAAGAGAAGCAATACTGCCATGTAGATTATCAATAAAAAACATCACAAGAATTTATCATGTACAATATAGCAAAACCGGCATATACATTATCAATATCAACCATCATAAGGAGTTATAATGTGAAGTGTAGCAATACTGGGATATATATTATCAATATAAACTATCTTGTGGATTTATAATGTAAAGTGTAGCAATACCGGCATATAGATTATCAATGAAAACATCACAGCGATTTATATTGTAAAGTGTAACAATACTGGCATGTAGATTATCAATAAAAACTATCATGATGATTTATAAAGTAAAATGAAGCAATAATGGCATGTGGATTGTCAATAGAAAACATCACGAGAATTTATAATGTACATTATAGCAAAACCGGCATATAGATTATCAATATCAACCATCATAAGGATTTATAATGTAAAGTGTAGCAATACTGGCATATAGATTATCAATATAAACTATCATGAGGATTTATAATGTAAAGTGTAGCAATACTAGCTTGTAGATAATCAATAAAAAACATCACGGAGATTTATAATGTAAAGTGCAGAAATACTGGCAGATAGATTATCAATAGAAACTATCATGAGAAGTTATAATGTATAGTATAGCAAAACCGGCATATAGATTATCAATATCAACCATCATAAGGATTTATAATGTAAAGTGTAGCAATTCTGGCATATAGAATATTAATATCAACTATCATGATGATTTATAATGTGAAATGAATCAATACTGGCATATACATTATCAATTAAAACATCACAGGGATTTATAATGTAAAGTGTAGCAATACTGGCATGTAGATTATCAATATAGACTATCATGATGTTTTATAATGTAAAGAGAAGCAATACTGCCATGTAGATTATCAATAAAAAACATCACAAGAATTTATCATGTACAATATAGCAAAACCGCATATACATTATCAATATCAACCATCACAAGGAGTTATAATGTGAAGTGTAGCAATACTGGGATATATATTATCAATATAAACTATCTTGTGGATTTATAATGTAAAGTGTAGCAATACCGGCATATAGATTATCAATGAAAACATCACAGCGATTTATATTGTAAAGTGTAACAATACTGGCATGTAGATTATCAATAAAAACTATGATGATGATTTATAAAGTAAAATGAAGCAATAATGGCATGTGGATTGTCAATAGAAAACATCACGAGAATTTATAATGTACATTATAGCAAAACCGGCATATAGATTATCAATATCAACCATCATAAGGATTTATAATGTAAAGTGTCGCAATACTGGCATGTAGATTATCAGTGTAAACTATCATGAGGATTTATTATGCAAAGTGTAGCAATACTGCCATATAGATTAACAATATAAACTATTATAAGGATTTATAAAGTCAAGTGTAGCAATACTGGCATATAGATAATCAATAAAAAATATCATGGGAATTTACAATGTAAAGTATAGCAATACTGGCATATTGATTATCAATATAAACTATCATGATGATTTATAATGTAAACTGAAACAATACTGGCATGTAGATTATCAATATCAATCATCGTAAGGATTTATAATGTAAAGTGTAGCAATACTGGCATGTAGATTTTCAATATAAACTATAATGATGATTTATAATGTAAGGTGAAGCAATACTGGCATGTAGATTACCAATAAAAAAACATCACGAGAATTAATAATGTACAGTATTTCTAAACCGGCATATAGATTATCAATATCAACCATCATAAGGATTTATAATGTAAAGTGTAGCAATACTGGCATATGATTATCAATATAAACTATCATGAGGATTTATAATGTAAAGTGTAGCACTACTGGCATATAGATTATAAATATAAACAATCATGAGGTTTTATAATGTAAAGGGTAGCAATACTAGCACGTAGATTATCAATATAATACATCATGAGGATTTATAATGTATAGTGTGGCAATACTTTAATATGGATAATCTATATAAAACATTATGAGGATTTTTAATGTCAATTGTAGCAATACTGGCATATAGATTATCAATATAATCTATCATGAGTTTTTATAATGTAAAGCGAAGAAATACTGGCATGTAGATTATCAATATGAAATATCACGAGAATTTATAATGTACAGTATAGCAATACCGGCATATAGATTATCAATATCAACCATCGTAAGGATTTATAATGAAAAGTGTAGCACTACTGGCACACAGATTATCAATATAAAATCTCATGAGGATTTATAATGTAAAGAGCAGCAATACTGGCATATCGATTATAAATATAAACAATCATGAGGTTTTATAATGTAAAGGGTAGCAATACTAGCACGTAGATTATCAATATAATACATCATGAGGATTTATAATGTATAGTGTAGCAATACTGACAATGGATAATCTATATAAAACATCGTAAGGATTTTTAATGTCAATTGTAGCAATGCTGGCATATAGATTATCAATATAAACTATCGTTAAGATTCATAATGTCAAGTGTAGCAATACTGCCATATAGATTATCAATATAAAATACCATGAGGATTTGTAATGTAAAGTGTAGCAATTCTGGCATGTTGATTATTAATATCAACTATCATGATGATTTTTAATGTGAAATGAATCAATACTGGCATGTAGATTATCAATAAAAACAATCATGATGTTTTATAATGTAAAGTGTAGCAATACTGCCATATAGATTAACAATACAAACTATCATAAGGAGTTATAATGTCAAGTGTAGCAATACTGGCATATATATTATCAATGAAAACATCACAGGTAATTATAATGTAAAGTGTCGCAATAATGGCATGTAGATTATCAGTATAAACTATCATGAGGATTTATTATGCAAAGTGTAGCAATACTGCCATATAGATTAACAATATAAACTATTATAAGGATTTATAATGTCAAGTGTAGCAATACTGGCATATAGATAATCAATAAAAAATATCACGGGAATTTTTAATGTAAAGTATAGCAATACTGGCATATTGATTATCAATATAAACTATCATGATGATTTATAATGTAAGCTGAAGCAATACTGGCATGTAGATTATCAATATCAATCATCGTAAGGATTTATAATGTAAAGTGTAGCAATACTGGCATGTAGATTTTCAATATAAACTATCATGATGATTTATAATGTAAAGTAAAGCAATACTGGCATGTAGAATACCAATAAAAAAACATCACGAGAATTTATAATGTACAGTATTGCTAAACCGGCTAATAGATTATCAATATCAACCATCATACGGATTTATAATGTAAAGTGTAGCAAAACTGGCATATGATTATCAATATAAACTATCATGAAGATTTATAATGTAAAGTGTAGCACTACTGGCATATAGATTATCAATATAAACAATCATGAGGTTTTATAATGTAACGTGTAGCAATACTGGCACATAGATTATCAATATAATACATCATGAGGATTTATAATGTATAGTGTAGCAATACTGACATATGGATAATCTATATAAAACATTGTAAGGATTTTTAATGTCAATTGTAGCAATGCTGGCATATAGATTATCAATATAAACTATCGTTAAGATTCATAATGTCAAGTGTAGCAATATTGCCATATAGATTATCAATATAAAATACCATGAGGATTTGTAATGTAAAGTGTAGCAATTCTGGCATGTTGATTATTAATATCAACTATCATGATGATTTTTAATGTGAAATGAATCAATACTGGCATGTAGATTATCAATGAAAATGTCACAGGGATTTATATTGTAAAGTGTAGCAATACTGGCATGTAGATTATAATTATAAACTATCATGATGATTTATAATGTAAAGTGAAGCAATACTGGCAAGTAGATTATCAATAAAAAACATCACGGGAATTTATAATGTACAGTATAGCAAAACCGGCATATAGATTATCAATATCAACCATCATAAGGATTTATAATGTTAAGTGTAGCAATACTGGCATATAGATTATCAATATAAACTATCATGAGGTTTTATAATGTAAAGTGTAGCAATACTGGCACGTAGATTATCAATGAACACATCACAGGGATTTATAATGTAAAGTGTAGCAATACTGGCCTGTAGATAATCAATAAAAAACATCACGGAGAATTATAATGTAAAGTGCAGAAATACTGGCAGATAGATTATCAATAGAAACTATCATGAGAAGTTATAATGTATAATATAGCAAAACCGGCATATAGATTATCAATGTCATCCATCATAAGGATTTATAATGTAAAGTGTAGCAATTCTGGCATATAGAATATTAATTTCAACTATCATGATGATTTATAATGTGAAATGAATCAATACTGGCATATACATTATCAATGAAAACATCACATTGATTTATATTGTAAAGTATAGCAATACTGGCATGTAGATTATCAGTGTAAACTATCATGAGGATTTATTATGTAAAGTGTACCAATACTGCCATATAGATTAACAATATAAACCTTTATAAGGATTTATAATGTCAAGTGTAGCAATACTGGCATATAGATAATCAATAAAAAATATCACGGGGATTTACAATGTAAAGCATAGCAATACTTGCATATTGATTATCAATATAAACTATTATGATGATTTATAATGTAAAATGAAGCAATACAATATCAGTAAAAACATCACGAGAATTTATAATGTACAGTATAGCAAAACCAGCATATAGATTATCAATATCAACCATCAATACTAGCATATAGATTATTAATATAACCTATCATGAGGATTTATAATGTAAAGTGTAGGAATACTGGCATATAGATTATCAATATAAACAAACATGAGGTTTTATAATGTAAAGTTTAGCAATACTAGCACGTAGATTATCAATATAATACATCATGAGGATTTATAATGTATAGTGTAGCAATACTTTAATATGGATAATCTATATAAAACATTATGAGGATTTTTAATGTCAATTGTAGCAATACTGGCATATAGATTATCAATATAATCTATCATGAGTTTTTATAATGTAAAGCGAAGAAATACTGGCATGTAGATTATCAATATGAAATATCACGAGAATTTATAATGTACAGTATAGCAATACCGGCATATAGATTATCAATAACAACCATCGTAAGGATTTATAATGTAAAGTGTAGCACTACTGGCACACAGATTATCAATATAAACTCTCATGAGGATTTATAATGTAATGAGCAGCAATACTGGCATATAGATTATAAATATAAACAATCATGAGGTTTTATAATGTAAAGGGTAGCAATACTAGCACGTAGATTATCAATATAATACATCATGAGGATTTATAATGTATAGTGTAGCAATGCTGACATATGGATAATCTATATAAAACATCGTAAGGATTTTTAATGTCAATTGTAGCAATGCTGGCATATAGATTATCAATATAAACTATCGTTAAGATTCATAATGTCAAGTGTAGCAATACTGCCATATAGATTATTAATATAAAATACCATGAGGATTTGTAATGTAATGTGTAGCAATTCTGGCATGTTGATTATTAATATCAACTATCATGATGATTTTTAATGTGAAATGAATCAATACTGGCATGTAGATTATCAATAAAAACAATCATGATGTTTTATAATGTAAAGTGTAGCAATACTGCCATATAGATTAACAATACAAACTATCATAAGGAGTTATAATGTCAAGTGTAGCAATACTGGCATATATATTATCAATGAAAACATCACAGGGAATTATAATGTAAAGTGTCGCAATAATGGCATGTAGATTATCAGTATAAACTATCATGAGGATTTATTATGCAAAGTGTAGCAATACTGCCATATAGATTAACAATATAAACTATTATAAGGATTTATAATGTCAAGTGTAGCAATACTGGCATATAGATAATCAATAAAAAATATCACGGGAATTTTTAATGTAAAGTATAGCAATACTGGCATATTCATTATCAATATAAACTATCATGATGTTTTATAATGTAAGCTGAAGCAATACTGGCATGTAGATTATCAATATCAATCATCGTAAGGATTTATAATGAAAAGTGTAGCAATACTGGCATGGAGATTTTCAATATAAACTATCATGATGATTTATAATGTTAAGTAAAGCAATACTGGCACGTAGAATACCAATAAAAAAACATCACGAGAATTTATAATGTACAGTATTGCTAAACCGGCTAATAGATTATCAATATCAACCATCATAAGGATTTATAATGTAAAGTGTAGCAATACTGGCATATGATTATCAATATAAACTATCATGAAGATTTATAATGTAAAGTGTAGCACTACTGGCATATAGATTATCAATATAAGCAATCATGAGGTTTTATAATGTAACGTGTAGCAATACTGGCACGTAGATTATCAATATAATACATCATGAGGATTTATAATGTATAGTGTAGCAATACTGCCAAACAGATTAACAATATAAACTATCATAGGGATTTATTATGTCAAGTGTAGCAATACTGGCATATAGATTATCAATGAAAACATCACAGGGATTTATAATGTAAAGTGTAGCAATACTGGTATGTACATTATCAATAAAAAACATCACGGGGATTTATAATGTAAAGTGCAGCAATACTGGCATATAGATTATCAATATAAACTATCATGAGAATTTATAATGTACAGTATAGCAATACCGGCATATAGATTATCAATGTCAATCACAGTAAAGATTTATAATGAAAAGTGTAGTAATACTGTTATATAGATTATCAATATAAACTATCATGAGAATTTATAATGTAAAGTGTAGCAATGCTGGCATATAGATTAACAATATAAACAATCATGATGTTTCATAAAGTAATGTGTAGCAATACTGCCATATAGATTAACAAAAGAAACATATCATAAGGAATTATAATGTCAAGTGTAGCAATACTGGCATATAGATTATCAATTAAAACATCACAGGGATTTATAATGTAAAGTGTAGCAATACTGGCATTTAGATTATCAATATAGACTATCATGATGTTTTATAATGTAAAGAGAAGCAATACTGCCATGTAGATTATCAATAAAAAACATCACAAGAATTTATCATGTACAATATAGCAAAACCGGCATATACATTATCAATATCAACCATCATAAGGAGTTATAATGTGAAGTGTAGCAATACTGGGATATATATTATCAATATAAACTATCTTGTGGATTTATAATGTAAAGTGTAGCAATACCGGCATATAGATTATCAATGAAAACATCACAGCGATTTATATTGTAAAGTGTAACAATACTGGCATGTAGATTATCAATAAAAACTATCATGATGATTTATAAAGTAAAATGAAGCAATAATGGCATGTGGATTGTCAATAGAAAACATCACGAGAATTTATAATGTACATTATAGCAAAACCGGCATATAGATTATCAATATCAACCATCATAAGGATTTATAATGTAAAGTGTAGCAATACTGGCATATAGATTATCAATATAAACTATCATGAGGATTTATAATGTAAAGTGTAGCAATACTAGCTTGTAGATAATCAATAAAAAACATCACGGAGATTTATAATGTAAAGTGCAGAAATACTGGCAGATAGATTATCAATAGAAACTATCATGAGAAGTTATAATGTATAGTATAGCAAAACCGGCATATAGATTATCAATATCAACCATCATAAGGATTTATAATGTAAAGTGTAGCAATTCTGGCATATAGAATATTAATATCAACTATCATGATGATTTATAATGTGAAATGAATCAATACTGGCATATACATTATCAATGAAAACATCACATTGATTTATATTGTAAAGTATAGCAATACTGGCATGTAGATTATCAATAAAAAACATCACAAGAATTTATAATGTACATTATAGCAAAACCGGCATATAGATTATCAAAATCAACCATCATAAGGATTTATAATGTTAAGTGTAGCAATACTGGCATATATATTATCAATGAAAACATCACCGGGAATTATAATGTAAAGTGTCGCAATACTGGCATGTAGATTATCAGTGTAAACTATCATGAGGATTTATTATGCAAAGTGTAGCAATACTGCCATATAGATTAACAATATAAACTATTATAAGGATTTATAATGTAAAGTGTAGCAATACTGGCATATGATTATCAATATAAACTATCATGAAGATTTATAATGTAAAGTGTAGCACTACTGGCATATAGATTATCAATATAAACAATCATGAGGTTTTATAATGTAACGTGTAGCAATACTGGCACGTAGATTATCAATATAATACATCATGAGGATTTATAATGTATAGTGTAGCAATACTGCCCAACAGATTAACAATATAAACTATCATAGGGATTTATTATGTCAAGTGTAGCAATACTGGCATATAGATTATCAATGAAAACATCACAGGGATTTATAATGTAAAGTGTAGCAATACTGGTATGTAGATTATCAATAAAAAACATCACGGGGATTTATAATGTAAAGTGCAGCAATACTGGCATATAGATTATCAATATGAACTATCATGAGAATTTATAATGTACAGTATAGCAATACCGGCATATAGATTATCAATGTCAATCACAGTAAAGATTTATAATGAAAAGTGTAGTAATACTGTTATATAGATTATCAATATAAACTATCATGAGAATTTATAATGTAAAGTGTAGCAATGCTGGCATATAGATTATCAATATAAACAATCATGATGTTTTATAAAGTAATGTGTAGCAATACTGCCATATAGATTAACAAAAGAAACATATCATAAGGATTTATAATGTCAAGTGTAGCAATACTGGCATATAGATTATCAATTAAAACATCACAGGGATTTATAATGTAAAGTGTAGCAATACTGGCATGTAGATTATCAATATAGACTATCATGATGTTTTATAATGTAAAGAGAAGCAATACTGCCATGTAGATTATCAATAAAAAACATCACAAGAATTTATCATGTACAATATAGCAAAACCGCATATACATTATCAATATCAACCATCACAAGGAGTTATAATGTGAAGTGTAGCAATACTGGGATATATATTATCAATATAAACTATCTTGTGGATTTATAATGTAAAGTGTAGCAATACCGGCATATAGATTATCAATGAAAACATCACAGCGATTTATATTGTAAAGTGTAACAATACTGGCATGTAGATTATCAATAAAAACTATGATGATGATTTATAAAGTAAAATGAAGCAATAATGGCATGTGGATTGTCAATAGAAAACATCACGAGAATTTATAATGTACATTATAGCAAAACCGGCATATAGATTATCAATATCAACCATCATAAGGATTTATAATGTAAAGTGTCGCAATACTGGCATGTAGATTATCAGTGTAAACTATCATGAGGATTTATTATGCAAAGTGTAGCAATACTGCCATATAGATTAACAATATAAACTATTATAAGGATTTATAAAGTCAAGTGTAGCAATACTGGCATATAGATAATCAATAAAAAATATCATGGGAATTTACAATGTAAAGTATAGCAATACTGGCATATTGATTATCAATATAAACTATCATGATGATTTATAATGTAAACTGAAACAATACTGGCATGTAGATTATCAATATCAATCATCGTAAGGATTTATAATGTAAAGTGTAGCAATACTGGCATGTAGATTTTCAATATAAACTATAATGATGATTTATAATGTAAGGTGAAGCAATACTGGCATGTAGATTACCAATAAAAAAACATCACGAGAATTAATAATGTACAGTATTTCTAAACCGGCATATAGATTATCAATATCAACCATCATAAGGATTTATAATGTAAAGTGTAGCAATACTGGCATATGATTATCAATATAAACTATCATGAGGATTTATAATGTAAAGTGTAGCACTACTGGCATATAGATTATAAATATAAACAATCATGAGGTTTTATAATGTAAAGGGTAGCAATACTAGCACGTAGATTATCAATATAATACATCATGAGGATTTATAATGTATAGTGTAGCAATACTGACATATGGATAATCTATATAAAACATTGTAAGGATTTTTAATGTCAATTGTAGCAATGCTGGCATATAGATTATCAATATAAACTATCGTTAAGATTCATAATGTCAAGTGTAGCAATATTGCCATATAGATTATCAATATAAAATACCATGAGGATTTGTAATGTAAAGTGTAGCAATTCTGGCATGTTGATTATTAATATCAACTATCATGATGATTTTTAATGTGAAATGAATCAATACTGGCATGTAGATTATCAATGAAAATGTCACAGGGATTTATATTGTAAAGTGTAGCAATACTGGCATGTAGATTATAATTATAAACTATCATGATGATTTATAATGTAAAGTGAAGCAATACTGGCAAGTAGATTATCAATAAAAAACATCACGGGAATTTATAATGTACAGTATAGCAAAACCGGCATATAGATTATCAATATCAACCATCATAAGGATTTATAATGTTAAGTGTAGCAATACTGGCATATAGATTATCAATATAAACTATCATGAGGTTTTATAATGTAAAGTGTAGCAATACTGGCACGTAGATTATCAATGAACACATCACAGGGATTTATAATGTAAAGTGTAGCAATACTGGCCTGTAGATAATCAATAAAAAACATCACGGAGAATTATAATGTAAAGTGCAGAAATACTGGCAGATAGATTATCAATAGAAACTATCATGAGAAGTTATAATGTATAATATAGCAAAACCGGCATATAGATTATCAATGTCATCCATCATAAGGATTTATAATGTAAAGTGTAGCAATTCTGGCATATAGAATATTAATTTCAACTATCATGATGATTTATAATGTGAAATGAATCAATACTGGCATATACATTATCAATGAAAACATCACATTGATTTATATTGTAAAGTATAGCAATACTGGCATGTAGATTATCAGTGTAAACTATCATGAGGATTTATTATGTAAAGTGTACCAATACTGCCATATAGATTAACAATATAAACCTTTATAAGGATTTATAATGTCAAGTGTAGCAATACTGGCATATAGATAATCAATAAAAAATATCACGGGGATTTACAATGTAAAGCATAGCAATACTTGCATATTGATTATCAATATAAACTATTATGATGATTTATAATGTAAAATGAAGCAATACAATATCAGTAAAAACATCACGAGAATTTATAATGTACAGTATAGCAAAACCAGCATATAGATTATCAATATCAACCATCAATACTAGCATATAGATTATTAATATAACCTATCATGAGGATTTATAATGTAAAGTGTAGGAATACTGGCATATAGATTATCAATATAAACAAACATGAGGTTTTATAATGTAAAGTTTAGCAATACTAGCACGTAGATTATCAATATAATACATCATGAGGATTTATAATGTATAGTGTAGCAATACTTTAATATGGATAATCTATATAAAACATTATGAGGATTTTTAATGTCAATTGTAGCAATACTGGCATATAGATTATCAATATAATCTATCATGAGTTTTTATAATGTAAAGCGAAGAAATACTGGCATGTAGATTATCAATATGAAATATCACGAGAATTTATAATGTACAGTATAGCAATACCGGCATATAGATTATCAATAACAACCATCGTAAGGATTTATAATGTAAAGTGTAGCACTACTGGCACACAGATTATCAATATAAACTCTCATGAGGATTTATAATGTAATGAGCAGCAATACTGGCATATAGATTATAAATATAAACAATCATGAGGTTTTATAATGTAAAGGGTAGCAATACTAGCACGTAGATTATCAATATAATACATCATGAGGATTTATAATGTATAGTGTAGCAATGCTGACATATGGATAATCTATATAAAACATCGTAAGGATTTTTAATGTCAATTGTAGCAATGCTGGCATATAGATTATCAATATAAACTATCGTTAAGATTCATAATGTCAAGTGTAGCAATACTGCCATATAGATTATTAATATAAAATACCATGAGGATTTGTAATGTAATGTGTAGCAATTCTGGCATGTTGATTATTAATATCAACTATCATGATGATTTTTAATGTGAAATGAATCAATACTGGCATGTAGATTATCAATAAAAACAATCATGATGTTTTATAATGTAAAGTGTAGCAATACTGCCATATAGATTAACAATACAAACTATCATAAGGAGTTATAATGTCAAGTGTAGCAATACTGGCATATATATTATCAATGAAAACATCACAGGGAATTATAATGTAAAGTGTCGCAATAATGGCATGTAGATTATCAGTATAAACTATCATGAGGATTTATTATGCAAAGTGTAGCAATACTGCCATATAGATTAACAATATAAACTATTATAAGGATTTATAATGTCAAGTGTAGCAATACTGGCATATAGATAATCAATAAAAAATATCACGGGAATTTTTAATGTAAAGTATAGCAATACTGGCATATTCATTATCAATATAAACTATCATGATGTTTTATAATGTAAGCTGAAGCAATACTGGCATGTAGATTATCAATATCAATCATCGTAAGGATTTATAATGAAAAGTGTAGCAATACTGGCATGGAGATTTTCAATATAAACTATCATGATGATTTATAATGTAAAGTAAAGCAATACTGGCACGTAGAATACCAATAAAAAAACATCACGAGAATTTATAATGTACAGTATTGCTAAACCGGCTAATAGATTATCAATATCAACCATCATAAGGATTTATAATGTAAAGTGTAGCAATACTGGCATATGATTATCAATATAAACTATCATGAAGATTTATAATGTAAAGTGTAGCACTACTGGCATATAGATTATCAATATAAGCAATCATGAGGTTTTATAATGTAACGTGTAGCAATACTGGCACGTAGATTATCAATATAATACATCATGAGGATTTATAATGTATAGTGTAGCAATACTGCCAAACAGATTAACAATATAAACTATCATAGGGATTTATTATGTCAAGTGTAGCAATACTGGCATATAGATTATCAATGAAAACATCACAGGGATTTATAATGTAAAGTGTAGCAATACTGGTATGTAGATTATCAATAAAAAACATCACGGGGATTTATAATGTAAAGTGCAGCAATACTGGCATATAGATTATCAATATAAACTATCATGAGAATTTATAATGTACAGTATAGCAATACCGGCATATAGATTATCAATGTCAATCACAGTAAAGATTTATAATGAAAAGTGTAGTAATACTGTTATATAGATTATCAATATAAACTATCATGAGAATTTATAATGTAAAGTGTAGCAATGCTGGCATATAGATTAACAATATAAACAATCATGATGTTTCATAAAGTAATGTGTAGCAATACTGCCATATAGATTAACAAAAGAAACATATCATAAGGAATTATAATGTCAAGTGTAGCAATACTGGCATATAGATTATCAATTAAAACATCACAGGGATTTATAATGTAAAGTGTAGCAATACTGGCATTTAGATTATCAATATAGACTATCATGATGTTTTATAATGTAAAGAGAAGCAATACTGCCATGTAGATTATCAATAAAAAACATCACAAGAATTTATCATGTACAATATAGCAAAACCGGCATATACATTATCAATATCAACCATCATAAGGAGTTATAATGTGAAGTGTAGCAATACTGGGATATATATTATCAATATAAACTATCTTGTGGATTTATAATGTAAAGTGTAGCAATACCGGCATATAGATTATCAATGAAAACATCACAGCGATTTATATTGTAAAGTGTAACAATACTGGCATGTAGATTATCAATAAAAACTATCATGATGATTTATAAAGTAAAATGAAGCAATAATGGCATGTGGATTGTCAATAGAAAACATCACGAGAATTTATAATGTACATTATAGCAAAACCGGCATATAGATTATCAATATCAACCATCATAAGGATTTATAATGTAAAGTGTAGCAATACTGGCATATAGATTATCAATATAAACTATCATGAGGATTTATAATGTAAAGTGTAGCAATACTAGCTTGTAGATAATCAATAAAAAACATCACGGAGATTTATAATGTAAAGTGCAGAAATACTGGCAGATAGATTATCAATAGAAACTATCATGAGAAGTTATAATGTATAGTATAGCAAAACCGGCATATAGATTATCAATATCAACCATCATAAGGATTTATAATGTAAAGTGTAGCAATTCTGGCATATAGAATATTAATATCAACTATCATGATGATTTATAATGTGAAATGAATCAATACTGGCATATACATTATCAATGAAAACATCACATTGATTTATATTGTAAAGTATAGCAATACTGGCATGTAGATTATCAATAAAAAACATCACAAGAATTTATAATGTACATTATAGCAAAACCGGCATATAGATTATCAAAATCAACCATCATAAGGATTTATAATGTTAAGTGTAGCAATACTGGCATATATATTATCAATGAAAACATCACCGGGAATTATAATGTAAAGTGTCGCAATACTGGCATGTAGATTATCAGTGTAAACTATCATGAGGATTTATTATGCAAAGTGTAGCAATACTGCCATATAGATTAACAATATAAACTATTATAAGGATTTATAATGTAAAGTGCAGCAATACTGCAATATGATTATCAATATAAACTATCATGAAGATTTATAATGTAAAGTGTAGCACTACTGGCATATAGATTATCAATATAAACAATCATGAGGTTTTATAATGTAACGTGTAGCAATACTGGCACGTAGATTATCAATATAATACATCATGAGGATTTATAATGTATAGTGTAGCAATACTGCCCAACAGATTAACAATATAAACTATCATAGGGATTTATTATGTCAAGTGTAGCAATACTGGCATATAGATTATCAATGAAAACATCACAGGGATTTATAATGTAAAGTGTAGCAATACTGGTATGTAGATTATCAATAAAAAACATCACGGGGATTTATAATGTAAAGTGCAGCAATACTGGCATATAGATTATCAATATGAACTATCATGAGAATTTATAATGTACAGTATAGCAATACCGGCATATAGATTATCAATGTCAATCACAGTAAAGATTTATAATGAAAAGTGTAGTAATACTGTTATATAGATTATCAATATAAACTATCATGAGAATTTATAATGTAAAGTGTAGCAATGCTGGCATATAGATTATCAATATAAACAATCATGATGTTTTATAAAGTAATGTGTAGCAATACTGCCATATAGATTAACAAAAGAAACATATCATAAGGATTTATAATGTCAAGTGTAGCAATACTGGCATATAGATTATCAATTAAAACATCACAGGGATTTATAATGTAAAGTGTAGCAATACTGGCATGTAGATTATCAATATAGACTATCATGATGTTTTATAATGTAAAGAGAAGCAATACTGCCATGTAGATTATCAATAAAAAACATCACAAGAATTTATCATGTACAATATAGCAAAACCGCATATACATTATCAATATCAACCATCACAAGGAGTTATAATGTGAAGTGTAGCAATACTGGGATATATATTATCAATATAAACTATCTTGTGGATTTATAATGTAAAGTGTAGCAATACCGGCATATAGATTATCAATGAAAACATCACAGCGATTTATATTGTAAAGTGTAACAATACTGGCATGTAGATTATCAATAAAAACTATGATGATGATTTATAAAGTAAAATGAAGCAATAATGGCATGTGGATTGTCAATAGAAAACATCACGAGAATTTATAATGTACATTATAGCAAAACCGGCATATAGATTATCAATATCAACCATCATAAGGATTTATAATGTAAAGTGTCGCAATACTGGCATGTAGATTATCAGTGTAAACTATCATGAGGATTTATTATGCAAAGTGTAGCAATACTGCCATATAGATTAACAATATAAACTATTATAAGGATTTATAAAGTCAAGTGTAGCAATACTGGCATATAGATAATCAATAAAAAATATCATGGGAATTTACAATGTAAAGTATAGCAATACTGGCATATTGATTATCAATATAAACTATCATGATGATTTATAATGTAAACTGAAACAATACTGGCATGTAGATTATCAATATCAATCATCGTAAGGATTTATAATGTAAAGTGTAGCAATACTGGCATGTAGATTTTCAATATAAACTATAATGATGATTTATAATGTAAGGTGAAGCAATACTGGCATGTAGATTACCAATAAAAAAACATCACGAGAATTAATAATGTACAGTATTTCTAAACCGGCATATAGATTATCAATATCAACCATCATAAGGATTTATAATGTAAAGTGTAGCAATACTGGCATATGATTATCAATATAAACTATCATGAGGATTTATAATGTAAAGTGTAGCACTACTGGCATATAGATTATAAATATAAACAATCATGAGGTTTTATAATGTAAAGGGTAGCAATACTAGCACGTAGATTATCAATATAATACATCATGAGGATTTATAATGTATAGTGTGGCAATACTTTAATATGGATAATCTATATAAAACATTATGAGGATTTTTAATGTCAATTGTAGCAATACTGGCATATAGATTATCAATATAATCTATCATGAGTTTTTATAATGTAAAGCGAAGAAATACTGGCATGTAGATTATCAATATGAAATATCACGAGAATTTATAATGTACAGTATAGCAATACCGGCATATAGATTATCAATATCAACCATCGTAAGGATTTATAATGAAAAGTGTAGCACTACTGGCACACAGATTATCAATATAAAATCTCATGAGGATTTATAATGTAAAGAGCAGCAATACTGGCATATCGATTATAAATATAAACAATCATGAGGTTTTATAATGTAAAGGGTAGCAATACTAGCACGTAGATTATCAATATAATACATCATGAGGATTTATAATGTATAGTGTAGCAATACTGACATATGGATAATCTATATAAAACATCGTAAGGATTTTTAATGTCAATTGTAGCAATGCTGGCATATAGATTATCAATATAAACTATCGTTAAGATTCATAATGTCAAGTGTAGCAATACTGCCATATAGATTATCAATATAAAATACCATGAGGATTTGTAATGTAAAGTGTAGCAATTCTGGCATGTTGATTATTAATATCAACTATCATGATGATTTTTAATGTGAAATGAATCAATACTGGCATGTAGATTATCAATAAAAACAATCATGATGTTTTATAATGTAAAGTGTAGCAATACTGCCATATAGATTAACAATACAAACTATCATAAGGAGTTATAATGTCAAGTGTAGCAATACTGGCATATATATATTATCAATGAAAACATCACAGGTAATTATAATGTAAAGTGTCGCAATAATGGCATGTAGATTATCAGTATAAACTATCATGAGGATTTATTATGCAAAGTGTAGCAATACTGCCATATAGATTAACAATATAAACTATTATAAGGATTTATAATGTCAAGTGTAGCAATACTGGCATATAGATAATCAATAAAAAATATCACGGGAATTTTTAATGTAAAGTATAGCAATACTGGCATATTGATTATCAATATAAACTATCATGATGATTTATAATGTAAGCTGAAGCAATACTGGCATGTAGATTATCAATATCAATCATCGTAAGCATTTATAATGTAAAGTGTAGCAATACTGGCATGTAGATTTTCAATATAAACTATCATGATGATTTATAATGTAAAGTAAAGCAATACTGGCATGTAGAATACCAATAAAAAAACATCACGAGAATTTATAATGTACAGTATTGCTAAACCGGCTAATAGATTATCAATATCAACCATCATAATGATTTATAATGTAAAGTGTAGCAAAACTGGCATATGATTATCAATATAAACTATCATGAAGATTTATAATGTAAAGTGTAGCACTACTGGCATATAGATTATCAATATAAACAATCATGAGGTTTTATAATGTAACGTGTAGCAATACTGGCACATAGATTATCAATATAATACATCATGAGGATTTATAATGTATAGTGTAGCAATACTGACATATGGATAATCTATATAAAACATTGTAAGGATTTTTAATGTCAATTGTAGCAATGCTGGCATATAGATTATCAATATAAACTATCGTTAAGATTCATAATGTCAAGTGTAGCAATATTGCCATATAGATTATCAATATAAAATACCATGAGGATTTGTAATGTAAAGTGTAGCAATTCTGGCATGTTGATTATTAATATCAACTATCATGATGATTTTTAATGTGAAATGAATCAATACTGGCATGTAGATTATCAATGAAAATGTCACAGGGATTTATATTGTAAAGTGTAGCAATACTGGCATGTAGATTATAATTATAAACTATCATGATGATTTATAATGTAAAGTGAAGCAATACTGGCAAGTAGATTATCAATAAAAAACATCACGGGAATTTATAATGTACAGTATAGCAAAACCGGCATATAGATTATCAATATCAACCATCATAAGGATTTATAATGTTAAGTGTAGCAATACTGGCATATAGATTATCAATATAAACTATCATGAGGTTTTATAATGTAAAGTGTAGCAATACTGGCATTTAGATTATCAATTTAGACTATCATGATGTTTTATAATGTAAAGAGAAGCAATACTGCCATGTAGATTATCAATAAAAAACATCACAAGAATTTATCATGTACAATATAGCAAAACCGGCATATACATTATCAATATCAACCATCATAAGGAGTTATAATGTGAAGTGTAGCAATACTGGGATATATATTATCAATATAAACTATCTTGTGGATTTATAATGTAAAGTGTAGCAATACCGGCATATAGATTATCAATATCAACCATCATAAGGATTTATAATGTAAAGTGTAGCAATACTGGCATATAGATTATCAATATAAACTATCATGAGGATTTATAATGTAAAGTGTAGCAATACTAGCTTGTAGATAATCAATAAAAAACATCACGGAGATTTATAATGTAAAGTGCAGAAATACTGGCAGATAGATTATCAATAGAAACTATCATGAGAAGTTATAATGTATAGTATAGCAAAACCGGCATATAGATTATCAATATCAACCATCATAAGGATTTATAATGTAAAGTGTAGCAATTCTGGCATATAGAATATTAATATCAACTATCATGATGATTTATAATGTGAAATGAATCAATACTGGCATATACATTATCAATGAAAACATCACATTGATTTATATTGTAAAGTATAGCAATACTGGCATGTAGATTATCAATAAAAAACATCACAAGAATTTATAATGTACAGTATAGCAAAACCGGCATATAGATTATCAAAATCAACCATCATAAGGATTTATAATGTTAAGTGTAGCAATACTGGCATATATATTATCAATGAAAACATCACCGGGAATTATAATGTAAAGTGTCGCAATACTGGCATGTAGATTATCAGTGTAAACTATCATGAGGATTTATTATGCAAAGTGTAGCAATACTGCCATATAGATTAACAATATAAACTATTATAAGGATTTATAATGTAAAGTGTAGCAATACTGGCATATGATTATCAATATAAACTATCATGAAGATTTATAATGTAAAGTGTAGCACTACTGGCATATAGATTATCAATATAAACAATCATGAGGTTTTATAATGTAACGTGTAGCAATACTGGCACGTAGATTATCAATATAATACATCATGAGGATTTATAATGTATAGTGTAGCAATACTGCCCAACAGATTAACAATATAAACTATCATAGGGATTTATTATGTCAAGTGTAGCAATACTGGCATATAGATTATCAATGAAAACATCACAGGGATTTATAATGTAAAGTGTAGCAATACTGGTATGTAGATTATCAATAAAAAACATCACGGGGATTTATAATGTAAAGTGCAGCAATACTGGCATATAGATTATCAATATGAACTATCATGAGAATTTATAATGTACAGTATAGCAATACCGGCATATAGATTATCAATGTCAATCACAGTAAAGATTTATAATGAAAAGTGTAGTAATACTGTTATATAGATAATCAATATAAACTATCATGAGAATTTATAATGTAAAGTGTAGCAATGCTGGCATATAGATTATCAATATAAACAATCATGATGTTTTATAAAGTAATGTGTAGCAATACTGCCATATAGATTAACAAAAGAAACATATCATAAGGATTTATAATGTCAAGTGTAGCAATACTGGCATATAGATTATCAATTAAAACATCACAGGGATTTATAATGTAAAGTGTAGCAATACTGGCATGTAGATTATCAATATAGACTATCATGATGTTTTATAATGTAAAGAGAAGCAATACTGCCATGTAGATTATCAATAAAAAACATCACAAGAATTTATCATGTACAATATAGCAAAACCGCATATACATTATCAATATCAACCATCACAAGGAGTTATAATGTGAAGTGTAGCAATACTGGGATATATATTATCAATATAAACTATCTTGTGGATTTATAATGTAAAGTGTAGCAATACCGGCATATAGATTATCAATGAAAACATCACAGCGATTTATATTGTAAAGTGTAACAATACTGGCATGTAGATTATCAATAAAAACTATGATGATGATTTATAAAGTAAAATGAAGCAATAATGGCATGTGGATTGTCAATAGAAAACATCACGAGAATTTATAATGTACATTATAGCAAAACCGGCATATAGATTATCAATATCAACCATCATAAGGATTTATAATGTAAAGTGTCGCAATACTGGCATGTAGATTATCAGTGTAAACTATCATGAGGATTTATTATGCAAAGTGTAGCAATACTGCCATATAGATTAACAATATAAACTATTATAAGGATTTATAAAGTCAAGTGTAGCAATACTGGCATATAGATAATCAATAAAAAATATCATGGGAATTTACAATGTAAAGTATAGCAATACTGGCATATTGATTATCAATATAAACTATCATGATGATTTATAATGTAAACTGAAACAATACTGGCATGTAGATTATCAATATCAATCATCGTAAGGATTTATAATGTAAAGTGTAGCAATACTGGCATGTAGATTTTCAATATAAACTATAATGATGATTTATAATGTAAGGTGAAGCACTACTGGCACACAGATTATCAATATAAAATCTCATGAGGATTTATAATGTAAAGAGCAGCAATACTGGCATATCGAGAATTAATAATGTACAGTATTTCTAAACCGGCATATAGATTATCAATATCAACCATCATAAGGATTTATAATGTAAAGTGTAGCAATACTGGCATATGATTATCAATATAAACTATCATGAGGATTTATAATGTAAAGTGTAGCACTACTGGCATATAGATTATAAATATAAACAATCATGAGGTTTTATAATGTAAAGGGTAGCAATACTAGCACGTAGATTATCAATATAATACATCATGAGGATTTATAATGTATAGTGTGGCAATACTTTAATATGGATAATCTATATAAAACATTATGAGGATTTTTAATGTCAATTGTAGCAATACTGGCATATAGATTATCAATATAATCTATCATGAGTTTTTATAATGTAAAGCGAAGAAATACTGGCATGTAGATTATCAATATGAAATATCACGAGAATTTATAATGTACAGTATAGCAATACCGGCATATAGATTATCAATATCAACCATCGTAAGGATTTATAATGAAAAGTGTAGCACTACTGGCACACAGATTATCAATATAAAATCTCATGAGGATTTATAATGTAAAGAGCAGCAATACTGGCATATCGATTATAAATATAAACAATCATGAGGTTTTATAATGTAAAGGGTAGCAATACTAGCACGTAGATTATCAATATAATACATCATGAGGATTTATAATGTATAGTGTAGCAATACTGACAATGGATAATCTATATAAAACATCGTAAGGATTTTTAATGTCAATTGTAGCAATGCTGGCATATAGATTATCAATATAAACTATCGTTAAGATTCATAATGTCAAGTGTAGCAATACTGCCATATAGATTATTAATATAAAATACCATGAGGATTTGTAATGTAATGTGTAGCAATTCTGGCATGTTGATTATTAATATCAACTATCATGATGATTTTTAATGTGAAATGAATCAATACTGGCATGTAGATTATCAATAAAAACAATCATGATGTTTTATAATGTAAAGTGTAGCAATACTGCCATATAGATTAACAATACAAACTATCATAAGGAGTTATAATGTCAAGTGTAGCAATACTGGCATATATATTATCAATGAAAACATCACAGGGAATTATAATGTAAAGTGTCGCAATAATGGCATGTAGATTATCAGTATAAACTATCATGAGGATTTATTATGCAAAGTGTAGCAATACTGCCATATAGATTAACAATATAAACTATTATAAGGATTTATAATGTCAAGTGTAGCAATACTGGCATATAGATAATCAATAAAAAATATCACGGGAATTTTTAATGTAAAGTATAGCAATACTGGCATATTCATTATCAATATAAACTATCATGATGTTTTATAATGTAAGCTGAAGCAATACTGGCATGTAGATTATCAATATCAATCATCGTAAGGATTTATAATGAAAAGTGTAGCAATACTGGCATGGAGATTTTCAATATAAACTATCATGATGATTTATAATGTAAAGTAAAGCAATACTGGCACGTAGAATACCAATAAAAAAACATCACGAGAATTTATAATGTACAGTATTGCTAAACCGGCTAATAGATTATCAATATCAACCATCATAAGGATTTATAATGTAAAGTGTAGCAATACTGGCATATGATTATCAATATAAACTATCATACATACATACATACATACATAACATCACGCCTTTCCCATTACTGGGGTAGCAGGCCCTTTATTTCCTACAATCACTAAAAAAAAAAAAAAAAAAAATATATATATATATAGAAAACTGCCTTTCATTCCTTATTTTCTAACAATAGCTCGCCAAATACTCCTATCAATACATAACTGTCTCGCCTCGTTAATATCCATACACCTTGTCATACATGCTCTCCTATTATTTCTACTTATAATTTTACGTTCACTCAAAACATTTTCTATCATATTCATCCATTTACTCCTCGGTCTTCCTCGCATTCGTGTTCCTTCAATTTCACCCAAATAAATCTTCTTAGTCAATCTATCATTTGACATTCTTTCCACATGTCCAAACCAACGCAGCTGACTTGAAGCCACTCTTTTCACAACATTTTTACATTATTATAAACTATCATGAAGATTTATAATGTAAAGTGTAGCACTACTGGCATATAGATTATCAATATAAGCAATCATGAGGTTTTATAATGTAACGTGTAGCAATACTGGCACGTAGATTATCAATATAATACATCATGAGGATTTATAATGTATAGTGTAGCAATACTGCCAAACAGATTAACAATATAAACTATCATAGGGATTTATTATGTCAAGTGTAGCAATACTGGCATATAGATTATCAATGAAAACATCACAGGGATTTATAATGTAAAGTGTAGCAATACTGGTATGTAGATTATCAATAAAAAACATCACGGGGATTTATAATGTAAAGTGCAGCAATACTGGCATATAGATTATCAATATAAACTATCATGAGAATTTATAATGTACAGTATAGCAATACCGGCATATAGATTATCAATGTCAATCACAGTAAAGATTTATAATGAAAAGTGTAGTAATACTGTTATATAGATTATCAATATAAACTATCATGAGAATTTATAATGTAAAGTGTAGCAATGCTGGCATATAGATTATCAATATAAACAATCATGATGTTTTATAAAGTAATGTGTAGCAATACTGCCATATAGATTAACAAAAGAAACATATCATAACGATTTATAATGTCAAGTGTAGCAATACTGGCATATAGATTATCAATTAAAACATCACAGGGATTTATAATGTAAAGTGTAGCAATACTGGCATGTAGATTATCAATATAGACTATCATGATGTTTTATAATGTAAAGAGAAGCAATACTGCCATGTAGATTATCAATAAAAAACATCACAAGAATTTATAATGTACAATATAGCAAAACCGGCATATACATTATCAATATCAACCATCATAAGGAGTTATAATGTGAAGTGTAGCAATACTGGGATATATATTATCAATATAAACTATCTTGTGGATTTATAATGTAAAGTGTAGCAATACCGGCATATAGATTATCAATGAAAATATCACAGCGATTTATATTGTAAAGTGTAACAATACTGGCATGTAGATTATCAATAAAATCTATCATGATGATTTATAGAGTAAAATGAAGCAATAATGGCATGTGGATTGTCAATAGAAAACATCACGAGAGTTTATAATGTACATTATAGCAAAACCGGCATATAGATTATCAATATCAACCATCATAAGGATTTATAATGTAAAGTGTAGCAATACTGGCATATAGATTATCAATATAAACTATCATGAGGATTTATAATGTAAAGTGTAGCAATACTAGCTTGTAGATAATCAATAAAAAACATCACGGAGATTTATAATGTAAAGTGCAGAAATACTGGCAGATAGATTATCAATAGAAACTATCATGAGAAGTTATAATGTATAGTATAGCAAAACCGGCATATAGATTATCAATATCAACCATCATAAGGATTTATAATGTAAAGTGTAGCAATTCTGGCATATAGAATATTAATATCAACTATCATGATGATTTATAATGTGAAATGAATCAATACTGGCATATACATTATCAATGAAAACATCACATTGATTTATATTGTAAAGTATAGCAATACTGGCATGTAGATTATCAATAAAAAACATCACAAGAATTTATAATGTACAGTATAGCAAAACCGGCATATAGATTATCAAAATCAACCATCATAAGGATTTATAATGTTAAGTGTAGCAATACTGGCATATATATTATCAATGAAAACATCACCGGGAATTATAATGTAAAGTGTCGCAATACTGGCATGTAGATTATCAGTGTAAACTATCATGAGGATTTATTATGCAAAGTGTAGCAATACTGCCATATAGATTAACAATATAAACTATTATAAGGATTTATAATGTAAAGTGTAGCAATACTGGCATATGATTATCAATATAAACTATCATGAAGATTTATAATGTAAAGTGTAGCACTACTGGCATATAGATTATCAATATAAACAATCATGAGGTTTTATAATGTAACGTGTAGCAATACTGGCACGTAGATTATCAATATAATACATCATGAGGATTTATAATGTATAGTGTAGCAATACTGCCCAACAGATTAACAATATAAACTATCATAGGGATTTATTATGTCAAGTGTAGCAATACTGGCATATAGATTATCAATGAAAACATCACAGGGATTTATAATGTAAAGTGTAGCAATACTGGTATGTAGATTATCAATAAAAAACATCACGGGGATTTATAATGTAAAGTGCAGCAATACTGGCATATAGATTATCAATATGAACTATCATGAGAATTTATAATGTACAGTATAGCAATACCGGCATATAGATTATCAATGTCAATCACAGTAAAGATTTATAATGAAAAGTGTAGTAATACTGTTATATAGATTATCAATATAAACTATCATGAGAATTTATAATGTAAAGTGTAGCAATGCTGGCATATAGATTATCAATATAAACAATCATGATGTTTTATAAAGTAATGTGTAGCAATACTGCCATATAGATTAACAAAAGAAACATATCATAAGGATTTATAATGTCAAGTGTAGCAATACTGGCATATAGATTATCAATTAAAACATCACAGGGATTTATAATGTAAAGTGTAGCAATACTGGCATGTAGATTATCAATATAGACTATCATGATGTTTTATAATGTAAAGAGAAGCAATACTGCCATGTAGATTATCAATAAAAAACATCACAAGAATTTATCATGTACAATATAACACTCTTTACATTATAAATCCCGTGATATTTTATATTCATAATCTATATGCCAGTATTGCTACACTTTACATTATAAATCCTCATGATAGTTTATATTGATTATCTATATGACTGTATTGCTACACTTTACATTATAAATCCTAATGATGTCTTATATCGATAATCTATGTGCCAGTATTGCTACACTTTACATTATAAATCCTCATGATAGTTTATATTGATAATCTATATGCCAGTGTTGCTACACTTTACATTATAAATCCTTATGATGGTTGATATTGATAATCTATATGCCGGTATTGCTATACTGTACATTATAAATTCTCGTGATGTTTTTTATTGACAATCCTCATGCCAGTATTGCTTCACTTTACTTTAAAAATCATCATGATAGTTTTTATTGATAATATACATGCCAGTATTGTTACACTTGACAATATAAATCGCTGTGATGTTTTCATTGATAATCTATATGCCAGTATTGCTACAGTTTACATTATAAATCCAAAAGATAGTTTATATTGATAATATATATACCAGTATTGCTACACTTCACATTATAACTCCTTATGATGGTTGATATTGATAATGTATATGCCGGTTTTGCTATATTGTACATGATAAATTCTTGTGATGTTTTTTATTGATAATCTACATGGCAGTATTGCTTCTCTTTACATTATAAACCATCATTATAGTCTATATTGATAATCTACATGCCAGTATTGCTACACTTTACATTATAAATCCCTGTGATGTTTTAATTGATAATCTATATGCCAGTATTGCTACACTTGCCATTATAAATCCTTATAATAGTTTCTTTTGTTAATCTATATGGCAGTATTGCTACACATTACTTTATAAAACATCATGATTGTTTATATTGATAATCTATATGCCAGCATTGCTACACTTTACATTATAAATTCACATGATAGTTTATATTGATAATCTATATAACAGTATTGCTACACTTTTCATTATAAATCTTTACTGTGATTGACATTGAAAATCTATATGCCGGTATTGCTATACTGTACATTATAAATTCTCATGATAGTTTATATTGATAATCTATATGCCAGTATTGCTGCACTTTACATTATAAATCCCCGTGATGTTTTTTATTGATAATCTACATACCAGTATTGCTACACTTTACATTATAAATCCCTGTGATGTTTTCATTGATAATCTATATGCCAGTATTGCTACACTTGACATAATAAATCCCTATGATAGTTTATATTGTTAATCTGTTTGGCAGTATTGCTACACTATACATTATAAATCCTCATGATGTATTATATTGATTATCTACGTGCCAGTATTGCTACACGTTACATTATAAAACCTCATGATTGTTTATATTGATAATCTATATGCCAGTAGTGCTACACTTTACATTATAAATCCTCATGATAGTTTATATTGATAATCATATGCCAGTATTGCTACACTTTACATTATAAATCCTTATGATGGTTGATATTGATAATCTATATGCCGGTTTAGCAATACTGTACATTATGAATTCTCGTGATGTTTTTTTATTGTTAATCTACATGCCAGTATTGCTTAACTTTACATTATAAATCATCATGATAGTTTATATTGAAAATCTACATGCCAGTATTGCTACACTTTACATTATAAATCCTTACGAAGATTGATATTGATAATCTACATGCCAGTATTGCTTCAGTTTACATTATAAATCATCATGATAGTTTATATTGATAATCAATATGCCAGTATTGCATACTTTACATTGTAAATCCCCGTGATATTTTTTATTGATTATCTACATGCCAGTATTGCTACACTTTACATTATAAATCCCTGTGATGTGTTCATTGATAATCTAGATGCCAGTATTGCTACACTTTACATTATAAATCCTCATGATAGTTTATACTGATAATCTATATGCCAGTATTGCTACACTTTACATTATAAATCCTTATGATGGTTGAAATTGATAATCTTTATGCCGGTTTTGCTATACTGTACATTATAAATTCTTCTGATGTTTTTTATTGATAATCTACATGGCAGTATTGCTTCTCTTTACATTATAAATCCCGTGATATTTTATATTCATAATCTATATGCCAGTATTGCTACACTTTACATTATAAATCCTCATGATAGTTTATATTGATTATCTATATGACTGTATTGCTACACTTTACATTATAAATCCTAATGATGTCTTATATCGATAATCTATGTGCCAGTATTGCTACACTTTACATTATAAATCCTCATGATAGTTTATATTGATAATCTATATGCCAGTGTTGCTACACTTTACATTATAAATCCTTATGATTGTTGATATTGATAATCTATATGCCGGTATTGCTATACTGTACATTATAAATTCTCGTGATGTTTTTTATTGACAATCCACATGCCAGTATTGCTTCACTTTACTTTAAAAATCATCATGATAGTTTTTATTGATAATCTACATGCCAGTATTGTTACACTTGACAATATAAATCGCTGTGATGTTTTCATTGATAATCTATATGCCAGTATTGCTTCAGTTTACATTATAAATCCAAAAGATGGTTTATATTGATAATATATATACCAGTATTGCTACACTTCACATTATAACTCCTTATGATGGTTGATATTGATAATGTATATGCCGGTTTTGCTATATTGTAAATGATAAATTCTTGTGATGTTTTTTATTGATAATCTACATGGCAGTATTGCTTCTCTTTACATTATAAACCATCATTATAGTCTATATTGATAATCTACATGCCAGTATTGCTACACTTTACATTATAAATCCCTGTGATGTTTTAATTGATAATCTATATGCCAGTATTGCTACAATTGCCATTATAAATCCTTATGATATTTTCTTTTGTTAATCTATATGGCAGTATTGCTACACATTACTTTATAAAACATCATGATTGTTTATATTGATAAGCTATATGCCAGCATTGCTACACTTTACATTATAAATTCTCATGATAGTTTATATTGATAATCTATGTAACAGTATTGCTACACTTTTCATTATAAATCTTTACTGTGATTGACATCGATAATCTATAAGCCGGTATTGCTATACTGTACATTATAAATTCTCATGATAGTTTATATTGATAATCTATATGCCAGTATTGCTGCACTTCACATTATAAATCCCCGTGAGGTTTTTATTGATAATCTACATACCAGTATTGCTACACTTTACATTATAAATCCCTGTGATGTTTTCATTGATAATCTATATGCCAGTATTGCTACACTTGACATAATAAATCCCTATGATAGTTTATATTGTTAATCTGTTTGGCAGTATTGCTACACTATACATTATAAATCCTCATGATGTATTATATTGATAATCTACGTGCCAGTATTGCTACACGTTACATTATAAAACCTCATGATTGTTTATATTGATAATCTATATGCCAGTAGTGCTACACTTTACACTATAAATCCTCATGATAGTTTATATTGATAATCATATGCCACTATTGCTACACTTTACATTATAAATCCTTATGATGGTTGATATTGATAATCTATATGCCGGTTTAGCAATAATGTACATTATAAATTCTCGTGATGTTTTTATTGGTAATCTACATGCCAGTATTGCTTCACTTTACATTTTAAATCATCATGATAGTTTATATTGAAAATCTACATGCCAGTATTGCTACACTTTACATTATAAATCATTACGATGATTGATATTGATAATTTACAAGCCAGTATTGCATCAGTTTACATTATAAATCATCACGATAGTTTATATTGATAATCAAAATGCCAGTATTGCTATACTTTACATTGTAAATCCCCGTGATATTTTTTATTGATTATCTATATGCCAGTATTGCTACACTTGACATTATAAATCCTTATAATAGATTATATTGTTAATCTATATGGCAGTATTGCTACACTTTGCATAATAAATCCTCATGATAGTTTATACTGATAATCTACATGCCATTATTGCGACACTTTACATTATAATTCCCTGTGATGTTTTCATTGATAATATATATGCCAGTATTGCTACACTTGACATTATAACTCCTTATGGTAGTTTATATTGTTAATCTATATGGCAGTATTGCTACACTTTACATTATAAAACATCATGATTGTTTATATTGATAATCTTTATGAAAGTATTGCCACACTTTACATTATAGATCCTCTTGATAGTTTATATTAATAATCTATATGCCAGTATTGATGGTTAATATTGATAATCTATATGCTGGTTTTGCTATACTGTACATTATAAATTCTCGTGATGTTTTTACTGATATTCTACATACCAGTATTGCTTCATTTTACATTATAAACCATCATGATGGTTTATATTGATAATCAATATGCAAGCATTGCTATGCTTTACATTGTAAATCCCCGTGATATTTTTTATTGATTATCTATATGCCAGTATTGCTACACTTGACATTATAAATCCTTATAATAGTTTATATTGTTAATCTATATGGCAGTATTGGTACACTTTACATAATAAATCCTCTTGATAGTTTACACTGATAATCTACATGCCAGTATTGCTATACTTTACAATATAAATCAATGCGATGTTTTCATTGATAATGTATATGCCAGTATTGATTCATTTCACATTGTAAATCATCATGATAGTTGATATTAATATTCTATATGCCAGAATTGCTACACTTTACATTATAAATCCTTATGATGGTTGATATTGATAATCCATATGCCGGTTTTGCTATACTATACATTATAACTTCTCATGACAGTTTCTATTGATAATCTATCTGCCAGTATTTCTGCACTTTACATTATAAATCTCCGTGATGTTTTTTATTGATTATCTACAAGCTAGTATTGCTACACTTTACATTATAAATCCCTGTGATGTGTTCATTGATAATCTATATGCCAGTATTGCTACACTTTACATTATAAATCCTCATGATAGTTTATATTGATAATCTATATGCCAGAATTGCTACACTTTTATTATAAATCCTTATGATGGTTGATATTGATAATCTATATGCCGGTTTTGCTATACTGTACATTATAAGTTCTTGTGATGTTTTTTATTGATAATCTACATGGCAGTATTGCTTCTCTTTACATTGTAAATCCCGTGATATTTTATATTCATAATCTATATGCCAGTATTGCTACACTTTACATTATAAATCCTCATGATAGTTTATATTGATTATCTATATGACTGTGTTGCTAAACTTTACATTATAAATCCTAATAATGTCTTATATCGATAATCTATATGCCAGTATTGCTACACTTTACATTATAAATCCTCGTGATAGTTTATATTGATAATATATATGCCAGTATTGCTACACTTTACATTATAAATCCTTATGATGGTTGATATTGATAATCTATATGCCGGTATTGCTATACTGTACATTATAAATTCTCGTGATGTTTTTTATTGACAATCCACATGCCAGTATTGCTTCACTTTACTTTAAAAATCATCATGATAGTTTTTATTGATAATCTACATGCCAGTATTGTTACACTTTACAATATAAATCGCTGTGATGTTTTCATTGATAATCTATATGCCGGTATTGCTACACTTTACATTATAAATCCACAAGATAGATTATATTGATAATATACATCCCAGTATTGCTACACTTTACATTATAACTCATTATGAAGGTTGATATTGATAATGTATATGCCGGTTTTGCTATATTGTACATGCATAGTAGATTTATTTAAGTCAAAATTTGATATGAAAAGGTTTATCCCCAAAGGGTTGGAATAATGACTTGAACTTCAGACGTAAAGAAGTTTATTCAAAGTTCATAACAAACTTATGCCGACGTTTCGACCTTATGGTATGAGGTCATTTTCAAGGCTACAACATGTGAATAACAACATATGTTAATTATAACAAATCAAAAGAGACAGTAAAAACATTACGAGCTTAACATTACCTTAAAGGAAGAAGCGAAGATACAATATTACCACGTGGATATTACATGGAAGTATAAACACAAAATATTTGTGAACAAAACATGTTCAAAGCAATTGAACAGTATAGAAAAAACGAGTGAAAATATAAAATTAATAATAATGATAACAATAATAACTGACCATGGTCGTCAGAATAAAAACGCAGAAAACAAGACAGACAACATAGTTGTCTTGTCAAGTCAAAACTAAAAATGGACGTCAGAAACAACGTACAAGAAACCTAGCGGGAAAACCTAACATCAAAACTTATTTAATAAAGGCGCGTAACAAGAGACACTTTGTAAAAAATCCGTTTTATGATTAACAGAATTCTTAGTAGACTGGATATAACAGCTTTCCAAAAACAAACGTTTGTAATTATTCTGTTCTGTATGTAAAATATTAAAATTGATAAAATCAATATTGTGTCCAGAACTACCAGCATGTTCAACAGTGGCACTATGAGAAGAGTTCTTATTTTTTAAATGGTATTTATGATGGTAAATACGAGTTTCAAGGTACTGTCGTGTTTCACCAATGTAAGTGGCAGGACAATTGTTGCAATTAATCTGGTAAACTACATTACTTTTTTTATTTTTAGGAACTGGTGACTTTAAATGAGCAAAAAAACTATGTAGAGAATTGGTACTAATAAAAATCAATTTAGTGGGAATGTCTTTGAACAAGTTAAGTAAAGAACGGCTGAGATTATGATGAAACGGAATAACTATGTAAGGAGGAATGTCCAGACTAGGTGTTAAAACAGAATTGTTATCAGAAGGATGTAAGTCAGAGATGGCATCAACATTATTATTAGTATCAGGCTGAGAAGGTAAGGTTAGTTTATTCTTTCTATTCTGAATAACACTAATAATAAGTGATTCAGGATAACCATTAGATTTAAGAGTATCAATAACAAATTGAAAATTCTTTTTATGAAATGACGGGTCCGAAAGTTTGATAACTCTGTCCGCTAAACTGATAATAACCGAGATTTTATACTGTTGGGGAGAATAATCAAAGAAGGATAAATAACGTCCGGAAGAAGTAGGTTTGCGATACCAGTCAAAAATTAATCTATTATTTCTACGTATGATAGTTATGTCAAGAAAATTGATAGAATTACAAGAATTCTCGAGTTCAAAGGTAAACTGTAAATTACTGTTAAAGTTATTAAAAGCTGCAACTATTTTAGAAATGCTATTTTCAGGTAAACAAACCAGAATGTCATCCACATAACGGAAATAAAACAGTAATTGGAAGTCGGAAACATTAAATACAGACTCTTCAAGGAACTGCATGACCAACTCAGCTAAGATCGGACTTAATTGAGAACCCATAGGGACACCTGAAGTTTGTGTAAAAAATGCTGAATTAAATTGAAAATAAGAGCAGGTTAAAGTGAAATTAATGCATTCTAAGAAGGAACTCAATGATAAGGTAGTACGTTTGGTAATCTCTGACCAACGATGATTGATAGAAGAAATAATGAGGTTATGTGGAATGCTAGTAAACAAAGAAACCACATCTAGAGAAATTAACTTAAAATTGTCAGGCACAAAATGAGATTTAATTTTATCTATTAGTTGGAAGGAATTCTCTAAGAAAAAGGGTGACGAGTATTTAAGTGGAGATAATATGTTGGCTAAATATTTGGACAACTTGCAATTTGGAGTGTTTAGATTAGAAACTATTGGTCGTAGAGGGATGTGCAACTTGTGAATTTTAGGAAGACAATATAACTTCGGAGCAATAGCATTGTGAATTTTAAGTGTATATTTACTCTTAGCCGGTAACTGCGACAAATTTATCATTTTATCTATTAATTTATTATTACGGAGTTGAAAAGTATTAGTAGGATCCTTCTGAAGAGGAGTGTAAGTATTGATATCAGATAACAATTCTGAGGTCTTGGACATATAAACCGATCTATCAAGTAAAACAGTAACATTACCTTTGTCAGCTTTGGTACAAATCAAATCAGGGTGACATTTCAAAAATGTTTTAGTAGTTTGTATATATTTAAGTAAAAGAATCTCTGAACAATGTAAACTATTATTGAACTTATGTAAACGAATGTTATTGGAATGTGTTAAAAGCAACTGTATCAATTTAGTACGTAAATTAGCTAAACGAACCGGATCAAGATGTTGCAAACTAAACTCAATATTTGCTAAAGTGTCAAGTAAATTGTTTCTGATTACATTGGAGTCCTTAGTATCACTAAAATGAAATTTAGAACCTAAAGCTAAAACGACAGACACCTCCACAGGGATATCAATGTTTGTAGTATTCTTTAACCATGACTGTAATTTAGATTTAACTATATTAATCAATCTGAAACCACCGCTATCTGTCAAGAGTTTGTTAAATTTGTTAATGTTATGTGATTTAATATTGAGAAACTTCTTATTATATCTGGAATATTGTGTGTTAGTGAATTCTTTAAATATATTTGGAGGTAAAATTTGTTTTAAGTGGGATTTACAAACATTAATTTCCCTGTGTAAATATCCAATCGTTTTTACAGTATTGTCAATCTCTAAAATAAGTAATTTTCTTGAAAAATGTTGTCTAAGTTTATTAAATCTGGCAAAATTTTGAGGTACTGAGTTACAATTCATACTAACTTGCAAAAACCGTGGTATCAAGTTGAAATGTTTACAACGTATTAAAAAGGTTCTTCTGTTGTTGAAGTTGGCTAATCTTCCAAAAAGCGTGGCTAAATATTTCATGGATCCAGATGTTTCGGATCCGAAAACATATGTGTAGTATTCAAAAAAGGTCATAGTCCTACCTCGATTCCTGGTAGTGATATTCATAGTAGATTTATTTAAGTCAAAATTTGATATGAAAAGGTTTATCCCCAAAGGGTTGGAATAATGACTTGAACTTCAGACGTAAAGAAGTTTATTCAAAGTTCATAACAAACTTATGCCGACGTTTCGACCTTATGGTATGAGGTCATTTTCAAGGCTACAACATGTGAATAACAACATATGTTAATTATAACAAATCAAAAGAGACAGTAAAAACATTACGAGCTTAACATTACCTTAAAGGAAGAAGCGAAGATACAATATTACCACGTGGATATTACATGGAAGTATAAACACAAAATATTTGTGAACAAAACATGTTCAAAGCAATTGAACAGTATAGAAAAAACGAGTGAAAATATAAAATTAATAATAATGATAACAATAATAACTGACCATGGTCGTCAGAATAAAAACGCAGAAAACAAGACAGACAACATAGTTGTCTTGTCAAGTCAAAACTAAAAATGGACGTCAGAAACAACGTACAAGAAACCTAGCGGGAAAACCTAACATCAAAACTTATTTAATAAAGGCGCGTAACAAGAGACACTTTGTAAAAAATCCGTTTTATGATTAACAGAATTCTTAGTAGACTGGATATAACAGCTTTCCAAAAACAAACGTTTGTAATTATTCTGTTCTGTATGTAAAATATTAACATTGATAAAATCAATATTGTGTCCAGAACTACCAGCATGTTCAACAATGGCACTATGAGAAGAGTTCTTATTTTTTAAATGGTATTTATGATGGTAAATACGAGTTTCAAGGTACTGTCGTGTTTCACCAATGTAAGTGGCAGGACAATTGTTGCAATTAATCTGGTAAACTACATTAATTTTTTTATTTTTAGGAACTGGTGACTTTAAATGAGCAAAAAAAACTATGTAGAGAATTGGTACTAATAAAAATCAATTTAGTGGGAATGTCTTTGAACAAGTTAAGTAAAGAACGGCTGAGATTATGATGAAACGGAATAACTATGTAAAGAGGAATGTCCAGACTAGGTGTTAAAACAGAATTGTTATCAGAAGGATGTAAGTCAGAGATGGCATCAACATTATTATTAGTATCAGGCTGAGAAGGTAAGGTTAGTTTATTCTTTCTATTCTGAATAACACTAATAATAAGTTTGTTATGAACTTTGAATAAACTTCTTTACGTCTGAAGTTCAAGTCATTATTCCAACCCTTTGGGGATAAACCTTTTCATATATTGTACATGATAAATTCTTTTGATGTTTTTTATTGATAATCTACTTGGCAGTATTGCTTCTCTTTACATTATAAACCATCATGATAGTCTATATTGATAATCTACATGCCAGTATTGCTACACTTTACATTATAAATCCCTGTGATGTTTTAATTGATAATCTATATGCCAGTATTGCTATACTTGACATTATAAATCCTTATGATATTTTCTTTTGTTAATCTATATGGCAGTATTGCTACACGTTACTTTATAAAACATCATGATTGTTTATATTGATAATCTATATGCCAGCATTGCTACACTTTACATTATAAATTCTCATGATAGTTTATATTGATAATCTATGTAACAGTATTGCTACACTTTTCATTATAAATCTTTACTGTGATTGACATTGATAATCTATAAGCCGGTATTGCTATACTGTACATTATAAATTCTCATGATAGTATATATTGATAATCCACATGCCAGTATTGCTTCACTTTACTTTATAAATCATCATGATAGTTTTTATTGATAATCTACATGCCAGTATTGTTACACTTTACAATATAAATCGCTGTGATGTTTTCATTGATAATCTATATGCCAGTATTGCTACACTTTACATTATAAATCCACAAGATAGTTTATATTGATAATATATATCCCAGTATTGCTACACTTCACATTATAACTCCTTATGATGGTTGATATTGATAATGTATTTGCCGGTTTTGCTATATTGTACTTGATAAATTCTTGTGATGTTTTTTTATTGATAATCTACATGGCAGTATTGCTTCTCTTTACATTATAAACCATCATGATAGTCTATATTGATAATCTACATGCCAGTATTGCTACACTTTACATTATAAATCCCTGTGATGTTTTCATTGATAATCTATATGCCAGTATTGCTACACTTGACATTATAAATTCTTATGATAGTTTCTTTTGTTAATCTATATGGCAGTATTGCTACACATTACTTTATAAAACATCATGATTGTTTATATTGATAATCTATATGCCAGTATTGCTGCACTTTACATTATAAATCCCCGTGATGTTTTTTATTGATAATCTACATACCAGTATTGCTACACTTTACATTATAAATCCCTGTGATGTTTTCATTGATAATCTATATGCCAGTATTGCTACACTTGACATAATAAATCCCTATGATAGTCTATATTGTTAATCTGTTTGGCAGTATTGCTACACTATACAATATAAATCCTCATGATGTATTATATTGATAATCTACGTGCCAGTATCGCTACACGTTACATTATAATACCTCATGATTGTTTATATTGATAATCTATATGCCAGTAGTGCCACACTTTACATTATAAATCCTCATGATAGTTTATATTGATAATCATATGCCGGTATTGCTACACTTTACATTATAAATCCTTATGATGGTTGATATTGATAATCTATATGCCGATTTAGCAATGCTGTACATTATAAATTCTCGTGATGTTTTTTTATTGGTAATCTACATGCCAGTATTGCTTCACTTTACATTATAAATCATCATGATAGTTTATATTGAAAATCTACATGCCAGTATTGCTCTACTTTACATTATAAATCCTTACGATGATTGATATTGATAATCTACAAGCCAGTATTGGTTCAGTTTATATTATAAATCATCATGATAGTTTATATTGATAATCAATATGCCAGTATTGCTATACTTTACATTGTAAATTCCCGTGATATTTTTTATTGATTATCAATATGCCAGTATTGCTACACTTGACATTATAAATCCTTATAATAGTATATATTGTTAATCTATATGGCAGTATTGCTACACTTTGCATAATAAATCCTCATGATAGTTTATACTGATAATCTACATGCCATTATTGCGACACTTTACATTATAAATCCCTGTGATGTTTTCAGTGATAATATATATGCCAGTATTGCTACACTTGACATTATAACTCCTTATGATAGTTTATGTTGTTAATCTATATGGCAGTATTGCTACACTTTACATTGTAAAACATCATGATTGTTTATATTGATAATCTATATAAAAGTATTGCCACACTTTACATTATAAATCCTTATGGTTGTTTAAATTTATAATCCATATGCAGGTATTGCTACACTTTACATTATAAATCCTCATGATAGTTTATATTGATAATCTATATGCCAGTATTGCTACACTTTACGATGGTTGATATTGATAACCTATATGCCGGTATTGCTATACTGTACATTATAAATTCTCGTGATGTTTCATATTGATAATCTTCATGCCAGTATTTCTTCGCTTCACATTATAAAAACTCATGATAGTTTACATTGATACTCTATATGCCAGTATCATAATGTTTTATATAGATTATCCATATTAAAGTATTGCTACACTATACAATATAAATCCTCATGATGTATTATATTGATAATCTACGTGCCAGTATTGCTACACGTTACATTATAAAACCTCATGATTGTTTATATTGATAATCTATATGCCAGTATTGCTACACTTAACATTATAACTCCTTATAATGGTTGATATTGATAATCTATATGCCGGTTTTGCTATACTGTACATTATAAGTTCTTGTGATGTTTTTTATTGATAATCTACATGGCAGTATTGCTTCTCTTTACATTGTAAATCCCGTGATATTTTATATTCATACTCTATATGCCGGTATTGCTACACTTTACATCATAAATCCTCATGATAGTTTATATTGATAATCTATATGCCAGTGTTGCAACACTTTACATTATAAATCCTAATGATGTCTTATATCGATAATCTATATGCCAGTATTGCTACACTTTACATGATATGCCGGTATTGCTACACTTTACATTATAAATCCTCATGATAGTTTATATTGATAATCTATATGCCAGTGTTGCAACACTTTACATTATAAATCCTTATGATGGTTGATATTGATAATCTATATGCCGGTATTGCTATACTGTACATTATAAATTCTCGTGATGTTTCATATTGATAATCTTCATGCCAGTATTTCTTCGCTTTACATTATAAAAACTCATGATAGTTTACATTGATACTCTATATGCCAGTATCATAATGTTTTATATAGATTATCCATATTAAAGTATTGCTACACTATACAATATAAATCCTCATGATGTATTATATTGATAATCTACGTGCCAGTATTGCTACACGTTACATTATAAAACCTCATGATTGTTTATATTGATAATCTATATGCCAGTATTGCTACACTTAACATTATAACTCCTTATAATGGTTGATATTGATAATCTATATGCCGGTTTTGCTATACTGTACATTATAAGTTCTTGTGATGTTTTTTATTGATAATCTACATGGCAGTATTGCTTCTCTTTACATTGTAAATCCCGTGATATTTTATATTCATAATCTATATGCCGGTATTGCTACACTTTACATTATAAATCCTCTTGATAGTTTATATTGATAATCTATATGCCAGTGTTGCAACACTTTACATTATAAATCCTAATGATGTCTTATATCGATAATCTATATGCCCGTATTGCTACACTTTACATGATATGCCGGTATTGCTACACTTTACATTATAAATCCTCATGATAGTTTATATTGATAATCTATATGCCAGTGTTGCAACACTTTACATTATAAATCCTTATGATGGTTGATATTGATAATCTATATGCCGGTATTGCTATACTGTACATTATAAATTCTCGTGATGTTTTTAGCTCATCGACCTCCTGTCGAAGAGCTATAGTGTTCGGTACGATGTCTGTAGCATCTTCCGATTTCAAAAATTTTTGCACAGAAATCCCGGACAGACCCCCTGGACCACGAAATGACTATTACAACATATGTCCGTATGTATGTCGCTCGTCCGCTCGCTCGTACGAGATTTTTTGTTCCACCCAGATCTCCTAAACTACCCAACGGATTTTTATGAAATTTTTTCTGCAGATACGTGTTATGATCTAGTTGTGCAAGGTACATTTTATTTTTCAAAATTTTCCTTCGTACTTGAGAAAAAAAATATTTTCCAATATTTTTTCAGTTTTTTTTTTCTGCGTTATTTTTTATTCAATTGTATTCAAAATTTTCATGCATATGCAGGAAATGGAACAGTATTTTTCCATATTTTTTATTTTAAAAAATTATGTAAGACCATTGGAGAAAAAAATATTTTTTAATTAAAAATTGAACAAAAGAAGATCAATGCATTTATAGTCGGCTTAGTTTGCTTTGCTTTTGTCAACAGAAGAAAATGTATTCACACTTGTTTTAAATTTTTTGTTTTATTTGCGACCTAGGCACCTAGGATTTTAAAAGTGAATCTAAATAAATAATAATTTGTGATATATTCAGACTTGCACATACGTCGATGAGCTGCAGGCATGTATGTCTGTATACATTCCTAGTTTATTGACAATCCACATGCCAGTATTGCTTCACTTTACTTTATAAATCATCATGATAGTTTTTATTGATAACCTACATGCCAGTATTGTTACACTTTACAATATAAATCGCTGTGATGTTTTCATTGATAATCTATATGCCAGTATTGCTACACTTTACATTATAAATCCACAAGATAGTTTATATTGATAATATATATCCCAGTATTGCTACACTTCACATTATAACTCCTTATGATGGTTGATATTGATAATGTATATGCCGGTTTTGCTATATTGTACATGATAAATTTTTGTGATGTTTTTTATTGATAATCTACATGGCAGTATTGCTTCTCTTTACATTATAAACCATCATGATAGTCTATATTGATAATCTACATGCCAGTATTGCTACACTTTACATTATAAATCCCTGTGATGTTTTAATTGATAATCTATATGCCAGTATTGCTACACTTGACATTATAAATCCTTATAATAGTTTCTTTTGTTAATCTATATGGCAGTATTGCTACACATTACTTTATAAAACATCATGATTGTTTATATTAAAAATCTATATGCCAGCATTGCTACACTTTACATTATAAATTCTCATGATAGTTTATATTGATAATCTATATAACAGTATTGCTACACTTTTCATTATAAATCTTTACTGTGATTGACATTGATAATCTATATGCTGGTTTTGCTATACTGTACATTATAAATTCTCATGATAGTTTATATTGATAATCTATATGCCAGTATTGCTGCACTTTACATTATAAATCCCCGTGATATTTTTTATTAATTATCTATATGCCAGTATTGCTACACTTGACATTATAAATCCTTATAATAGTTTATATTGTTAATCTATATGGCAGTATTGGTACACTTTACATAATAAATCCTCATGATAGTTTACACCGATAATCTACATGCCAGTATTACTATACTTTACAATATAAATCAATGTGATGTTTTCATTGATAATGTATATGTCAGTATTGATTCATTTCACATTATAAATCATCATGATAGTTGATATTAATATTCTATATGGCAGAATTGCTACACTTTACATTATAAATCCCTATGATGGTTGATATTGATAATCTATATGCCGGTTTTGCTATACTATACATTATAACTTCTCATGATAGTTTCTATTGATAATCTATCTGCCAGTATTGCTACACTTTACATTATAAATCCTCATGATAGTTTATATTGATAATCTATATGCCAGTATTGCTACACTTTACATTATAAATCCTTATGATGGTTGATATTGATAATCTATATGCCGGTTTTGCTATACTGTACATTATAAACTCTTGTGATGTTTTTTATTGATAATCTACATGGCAGTATTGCTTCTCTTTACATTATAAACCATCATGATAGTCTATATTGATAATCTACATGCCAGTATTGCTACACTTTACATTATAAATCCCTGTGATGTTTTAATTGATAATCTATATGCCAGTATTGCTACACTTGCCATTATAATTCTTTATAATAGGTTCTTTTGTTAATCTATATGGCAGTATTGCTACACATTACTTTATAAAACATCATGATTGTTTATATTGATAATCTATATGCCAGCATTGCTACACTTTACATTATAAATTCTCATGATAGTTTATATTGATAATCTATATAACAGTATTGCTACACTTTTCATTATAAATCTTTACTGTGATTGACATTGAAAATCTATATGCCGGTATTGCTATACTGTACATTATAAATTCTCATGATAGTTTATATTGATAATCTATATGCCAGTATTGCTGCACTTTACATTATAAATCCCCGTGATGTTTTTTATTGATAATCTACTTACCAGTATTGCTACACTTTACATTGTAAATCCCTGTGATGTTTTCATTGATAATCTATATGCCAGTATTGCTACACTTGACATAATAAATCCCTATGATTGTTAACCTGTTTGGCAGTATTGCTACACTATACATTATAAATCGTCATGATGTATTATATTGATAATCTACGTGCCAGTATTGCTACACGTTACATTATAAAACCTCATGATTGTTTATATTGATAATCTATATGCCAGTAGTGCTACACTTTACATTATAAATCCTCATGATAGTTTATATTGATAATAATATGCCAGTATTGCTACACTTAACATTATAAATCCTTATGATGGTTGATATTGATAATCTATATGCCAGCATTGCTACACTTTACATTATAAATTCTCATGATAGTTTATATTAATAATCTATATAACAGTATTGCTACACTTTTCATTATAAACCTTGACTGTGATTGACAGTGATAATCTACAGAGAGAGCAAAAATGACTGAAGCGTGCCGCTCTATTGTGATTGTCAAGTTGCCGCTTCACTATAGTAGTAACTATAGTAACCATAGTAACGATTTGAAACAAACACAATACATAGGCGTGCCAACGAATTTCTCGGTTTATACCGGCCTGCGACATATAATACTTTTATAATAAAAATAATTTAGATCAGTTAAAGTTGGAAATAATTTTATACCATGAAATGAAAATATTTTTATGTATTTAGAATATTTACGTTACATTATAACATTATTTATGAGATCAGTACATTTCCAAGTCACCCAAGAGGTAGTTCTGTCGACTCGTTACTCAAAAATTATAGTGTCAGAGTTCCTCAAAATGAACGCCGAAGTAAACATTTCAGGCCTATTTTACACTTGTATTAATTACCACAACATTAACACGTTGCAGTGTATATTCACATTGGTTACAGTACAGAATTATAAGTGCGCAACACTTGCATAATATACATTTAACGTTCAAAGCTTTTTGATTACAGGGACCGTGATCACGCTATAAGTGAAGTTCATCGGTGTAGTAAGTTTCGGTACAGTTCTCTGGCATTTTAGGTGTTAAATTAATGACTAATTACAACAAATGTTCAAAATGACCTCCATTTCCTTCAATACATTTGTTTACCCGTCTTTGCATATTTAGAAACACATTTCTTAATTCCTCTTCTGAAACGTTTCGAACTGCATTTGTTATTGCGTCTTCTAATTCTTCTAACGTATGTATTCTGTTTGCATATATTTTTGTTTTTAAATAGCCGAAAAGATAGAAATCCAGCGGTGTCATATCAGGAGATCGTGGTGGCCAGCGATGTTTGCTAATAATCCGCTCATCATAAAATTCTCTTAAATAATTTAATGTTGCATTCGAAGTATGTGCTGTAGCTCCATCTTGTTGAAAATAACCCCTGTTTAATTCATCATCATGTAATTGTTCAATATATGGACGCAAAATTATTCTAATATATCTTTCGGACGTTATTGTTTCATAAAAAAATATTGGTCCGATGATTCTTCGGCGTGACATCGCTAACCAGACACCTACTTTCAATGGGTGTAAACTTCTTTCAGTATGAACATGTGGATTTTCGTGAGACCAAGTTCGGTAATTTTGTGAATTAACATACCCACTTAAATGGAACCAAGCTTCATCAGTAAAAAATGTCAAATCTAATAATTCCTCATTCATATTTTCAAGGAACCAGTGACAAAATTCCAAACGTTTTCCATAATCTAATGGAAGTAATTCTTGTACAACACTTATTTTATAAGCATGCAGATGAAGTTTTTTCGTTGCTGTCCGACAAGTTCCATACGAGAGTCCTACATATGCAAATAATAATGTTAGTCATTTATGAACAATAATTATAATAGACTGGAACATAAGTTACTAACCTGTTTGTCTAGATAAATGCCGCAATGATTTATGAGGACTTTCTTCAAGACGTTGTTGCACATCTTCAAGAACTGGTTGTGTTAATATACGATGTCGTCCCGTTGATTTTCCTTTGACAACACTTCCAGTGTTTCGGAAACGATCAACCACTCTTGCCACATGTTGCCTAAATGTATCATATGTAATTTCCTCGAAATTAGGGTAGTTCTGTAAAAATTGTTCATAGCAACTTTGAACAGAATACTTCCATTCGTTTTCATTTCGAACGCCAGAACGAAAATATGCTTCTAAAAGAAACTTATCGTGATCGTCACCAAACATTGTAACCTAAAAGATTCATAAAACTATTGTTCAGAAATACAAGAAAATAATACTTAATTATATACTTACGTTATTATTAAACACAGATAAAGATAAGATTAGTCTTAAAAAAGACTGATTGTACGAGAAAATATAAAAAAAGTAAAACACAATCACCAATAAATAACAGCAAAATGGACACGACGCTACTGACTGATAACTGAATGCTCGGTCGGTAAACGTCAAAAATTACTAAAAATTGATCTTATTTTTATTCCGTGGAAGGTAGTTTCGACTACAATGCGAACTTTGTTTGGTCACGTGAGCTTCAGTTAATTTTGCTCACAGTGTATATGCCGGTATTGCTATACTGTACATTATAAATTCTCATGATAGTTTATATTGATAATCTATATGCCAGTATTGCTGCACTTTACATTATAAATCCCCGTGATGTTTTTTATTGATAATCTACATACCAGTATTGCTACACTTTACATTATAAATCCCTGTGATGTTTTCATTGATAATCTATATGCCAGTATTGCTACACTTGACATAATAAATCCCTATGATAGTTTATATTGTTAATCTGTTTGGCAGTATTGCTACACTATACATTATAAATCCTCATGATGTATTATATTGATTATCTACGTGCCAGTATTGCTACACGTTACATTATAAAACCTCATGATTGTTTATATTGATAATCTATATGCCAGTAGTGCTACACTTTACATTATAAATCCTCATGATAGTTTATATTGATAATCATATGCCAGTATTGCTACACTTTACATTATAAATCCTTATGATGGTTGATATTGATAATCTATATGCCGGTTTAGCAATACTGTACATTATAAATTCTCGTGATGTTTTTTTATTGTTAATCTACATGCCAGTATTGCTTAACTTTACATTATAAATCATCATGATAGTTTATATTGAAAATCTACATGCCAGTATAGCTACACTTTACATTATAAATCCTTACGAAGATTGATATTGATAATCTACATGCCAGTATTGCTTCAGTTTACATTATAAATCATCATGATAGTTTATATTGATAATCAATATGCCAGTATTGCTATACTTTACATTGTAAATCCCCGTGATATTTTTTATTGATTATCTATATGCCAGTATTGCTACACTTTACATTATAAATCCTTATAATAGTATATATTGTTAATCTATATGGCAGTATTGCTACACTTTGCATAATAAATCCTCATGATAGTTTATACTGATAATCTACATGCCATTATTGCGACACTTTACATTATAAATCCCTGTGATGTTTTCAGTGATAATATATATGCCAGTATTGCTACACTTGACATTATAACTCCTTATGATAGTTTATGTTGTTAATCTATATGGCAGTATTGCTACACTTTACATTGTAAAACATCATGATTGTTTATATTGATAATCTATATAAAAGTATTGCCACACTTTACATTATAAATCCTTATGGTTGTTTAAATTTATAATCCATATGCAGGTATTGCTACACTTTACATTATAAATCCTCATGATAGTTTATATTGATAATCTATATGCCAGTATTGCTACACTTTACGATGGTTGATATTGATAACCTATATGCCGGTATTGCTATACTGTACATTATAAATTCTCGTGATGTTTCATATTGATAATCTTCATGCCAGTATTTCTTCGCTTTACATTATAAAAACTCATGATAGTTTACATTGATACTCTATATGCCAGTATCATAATGTTTTATATAGATTATCCATATTAAAGTATTGCTACACTATACAATATAAATCCTCATGATGTATTATATTGATAATCTACGTGCCAGTATTGCTACACGTTACATTATAAAACTTCATGATTGTTTATATTGATAATCTATATGCCAGTAGTGCTACACTTTACATTATAAATCCTCATGATAGTTTATATTGATAATCATATGCCACTATTGCTACACTTTACATTATAAATCCTTATGATGGTTGATATTGATAATCTATATGCCGGTTTAGCAATACTGTACATTATAAATTCTCGTGATGTTTTTATTGGTAATCTACATGCCAGTATTGCTTCACTTTACATTTTAAATCATCATGATAGTTTATATTGAAAATCTACATGCCAGTATTGCTACACTTTACATTATAAATCATTACGATGATTGATATAGATAATTTACATGCCAGTATTGCATCAGTTTACATTATAAATCATCATGATAGTTATATTGATAATCAATATGCCAGTATTGCTATACTTTACATTGAAAATTCCCGTGATATTTTTTATTGATTATCTATATGCCAGTATTGCTACACTTGACATTATAAATCCTTATAATAGTTTATATTGTTAATCTATATGGCAGTATTGCTACACTTTGCATAATAAATCCTCATGATAGTTTATACTGATAATCTACATGCCATTATTGCGACACTTTACATTAAAATTTAGTGTGATGTTTCATTGATAATATATATGCCAGTATTGCTACACTTTACATTATAAAACATCATGATTGTTTATATTGATAATCTATATGAAAGTATTGCCACACTTTACATTATAAATCCTTATGATTGTTTAAATTTATAATCCATATGCAGGTATTGCTACACTTTACATTATAAATCCTCATGATAGTTTATATTGACCATCTATATGACAGTATTGCTACACTTTACATTATAAATCCACGTGAGAGTTTAAATTGACAATCTATATTTCAGAATTGCTACATTTCACATTATAAATCCTTATGATAGTTTCTCTTGTTAATCTATATGGCAGTATTGCTACACATTACTTTATAAAACATCATGATAGTTTATATTGATAATCTACATGCCAGCATTGCTACACTTTATATTATAAATACTCATGATAGTTTATATTGATAATCTGTGTAACAGTATTGCTACACTTTTCATTATAAATCTTTACTGTGATTGACATTGATAATCTATAAGCCGGTATTGCTATACTGTATATTATAAATACTCATGATAGTTTATATTGATAATCTATATGCCAGTATTGCTACACTTTACATTATAAAACATCATGATTGTTTATATTGATAATCTATATGAAAGTATTGCCACACTTTACATTATAAATCCTTATGATTGTTTAAATTTATAATCCATATGCAGGTATTGCTACACTTTACATTATAAATCCTCATGATAGTTTATATTGACCATCTATATGACAGTATTGCTACACTTTACATTATAAATCCACGTGAGAGTTTAAATTGACAATCTATATGGCAGAATTGCTACATGTGACATTATAAATCCTTATGATAGTTTATATTGTTAATCTATATGCCAGTATTGCTACACTTTACATTATAAAACCTCATGATTGTTTATATTAAAAATCTATATGCCAGTATTGCTACACTTAACATTATAACTCCTTATAATGGTTGATATTGATAATCTATCTGCCAGTATTTCTGCACTTTACATTATAAATCTCCGTGATGTTTTTTATTGATTATCTACAAGCCAGTATTGCTACACTTTACATTATAAATCCCTGTGTTCATTGATAATCTATATGCCAGTATTGCTACACTTTATATTATAAATCTTCATGATAGTTTATATTGATAATCTATATGCCAGTATTGCTACACTTTACATTATAAATCCCTGTGATGTTCTAATTGATAATCTATATGCCAGTATTGCTACACTTTATATTATAAATCCTTATGATAGTTTCTCTTGTTAATCTATATGGCAGTATTGCTACACATTACTTTATAAAACATCATGATAGTTTATATTGATAATCTACATGCCAGCATTGCTACACTTTATATTATAAATACTCATGATAGTTTATATTGATAATCTATGTAACAGTATTGCTACACTTTTCATTATAAATCTTTACTGTGATTGACATTGATAATCTATAAGCTGGTATTGCTATACTGTATATTATAAATACTCATGATAGTTTATATTGATAATCTATATGCCAGTATTGCTACACTTTACATTATAAAACATCATGATTGTTTATATTGATAATCTATATGAAAGTATTGCCACACTTTACATTATAAATCCTTATGATTGTTTAAATTTATAATCCATATGCAGGTATTGCTACACTTTACATTATAAATCCTCATGATAGTTTATATTGACCATCTATATGACAGTATTGCTACACTTTACATTATAAATCCACGTGAGAGTTTAAATTGACAATCTATATGGCAGAATTGCTACATGTGACATTATAAATCCTTATGATAGTTTATATTGTTAATCTATATGCCAGTATTGCTACACTTTACATTATAATAATAATAATAATAATAATAATAATAATTTCTTTATTTTAGCAAATTTGCTAGTTTACATTCTTTATACTTATGTTTATTCTACAAATAATTACTCCACACGTTTCGACCTTGCTGACAGTACATCCTTCGGTCAGTAACCATGCATATGTCAGCATATTTCGAACATAGTGTGGTTAATTATGAAGTGTTAGCTTAAGTTTATTTTTAAATATTTTGCTATTGCTTGCACTTTTTATTTCTTCATCCAGGTCATTGAACATTACCATACCTTTATCGAATATTGTGTTTTTAGCAAATTCTGAATGTTTCCTGTGTATGTGTATATCATTTCTATTTCTAGTGAAATGTGAATGGACATTAATATTTTTAATTATTTTCGCGCTTAAGTATTCCGGTGTTAAATTATTCAAAATTTTGTATATAAACGTCATCGTATTGAGGATAATAAAATCTCGAATACAAAGCCAATTCAAATCATCCAACATGTTCTCAATCTTACTATATCTATTCGCTTTTAAGATTACACGCATTGCTCTATTTTGCATTTTTTGTAACTTACTCATACATTCATTATTCACCAGAAATAGAATTGTATTGCAATATGTAAAATGAGGTAAAACTACTGTATTAAAAATTAAGATCTTAGTCTCTATACTTAAATAGTCACTAATCCTAGCCATAAAACTTATTTTCTTAGCAATTTTCTTAATAATATAATGCACATGATTTTTAAATGTTAATTTTGAATCTATTACTACTCCCAAATATTTGATTTCATCAACATAATCTATTCTATAATTTCCTATTCTAACAAATAGTGATTCCAATTGAATTTTATTATACATTCCTTGCTTACCAATAATCATACATTTTGTCTTATCATAATTTAGCTTCAATTTGTTTGCAGCTAGCCAGTTATCAATTATTTTTAGATCAGAGTTCAGCATTTCGATTAGTAAATCGTGATTTTTATTTTCATAGTAAATTAAGGTATCATCTGCAAATAATTGAACACTGCAGTGCTGTAATATATTAGGTAATTCATTTATATATATAACAAAAAGTATTGGACCTAGCACACTACCTTATAAAACCTCATGATTGTTTATATTAAAAATCTATATGCCAGTATTGCTACACTTAACATTATAACTTCTTATAATGGTTGATATTGATAATCTATATGCCGGTTTTGCTATACTGTACATTATAAATTCTCGTGATGTTTTTTATTGATAATCTACATGCCAGTATTGCTTTACTTTACATTATAAATCGTCTTGATAGTTTATATTGAAAATCTACATGCCAGTATTGCTACACTTTACATTATATATCCTTACGATGATTGATATTGATAATCTACAAGCCAGTTTTGCTTCAGTTTACATTATAAATCATCATGATAGTTATATTGCTATACTTTACATTGAAAATTCCCGTGATATTTTTTATTGATTATCTATATGCCAGTATTGCTACACTTGACATTATAAATCCTTATAATAGTTTATATTGTTAATCTATATGGCAGTATTGCTTCACTTTGCATAATAAATCCTCATGATTGTTTATACTGATAATCTACATGCCATTATTGCGACACTTTACATTATAATTCCCTGTGATGTTTTCATTGATAATATATATGCCAGTATTGCTACACTTGACATTATAACTCCTTATGATAGTTTATATTGTTAATCTATATGGCAGTATTGCTACAATTGACATTAAAAATCTTTACGATAGTTTATATTGATAATCTATATGCCAGTATTGCTACAATTGACATTAAAAATCCTAATGATGTTTTATATATATTATCCGTATGCCAGTATTGCTACACTATACATTATAAATCCTCATGATGTATTACATTGATAATCTACGTGCCAGTAATGCTCATGATAATTTTTATTAATAATCTATTTGCCAGTATTGCTACACTTTACATTATAAATCCTTATGAAGGTTGATATTGATAATCAATATGCCGGTTTTGCTATACTGTACATTATAAATTCTCGTGATGTTTTTTATTGATAATCTACATACCAGTATTGCATCACTTTACTTTATAATTCATCATGATAGTTTTTACTGATAATCTACATGCCAGAATTGCTATATCTTACAATATAAATCGCTGTGATGTTTTCATTGATAATCTATATGCCAGTATTGCTACACTTTACATTATAAATCCACATGATAGTTTATATTGATAATCTATATGCCAGTATTGCTACACTTTACATTATAAATCCTTATGATGGTTGATATTGATAATCTATATGCCGGTTTTGATATACTGTACATTATAAATTCTTGTGATGTTTTTTATTGATAATCTACATACATAACATCACGCTTTTCCCATTTCTGGGGTAGCAGGCCCTTTATTCCCTACAATCACCCAAAAAAAAAAAAAATCATATTATATATTATATAGAAAACTGCCTTTCATTTCTTATTTTCTAACAATAGCCCGCCAAATACTCCTATCCATACATAACTGTCTCGCCTCGTTAATATCCATACACCTTGTCATACATGCTCTCCTATTATTTCTGCTTATAATTTTACGTTCACTCAAAAAATTTTCTGTCATATTCATCCATTTATTCCTCGGTCTTCCTCGCATTCGTGTTCCTTCAATTTCACCCAAATAAATTTTCTTAGTCAATCTATCATTTGACATTCTTTCCACATGTCCAAACCAACGCTGCTGACTTGAAGCCACTCTTTTCATAACATTTTCACTAATTTCACATTCATCATGCACTACTTTATTCCTTATACGGTGTCTTCTAGTCACTCCGCACACTCCTCTCAAAAATCTCATTTCAACCGCAGTTACCCTTTTTTTATTTCGGTTATCCCATACCCAACATTCACATCCATACATCAACGATGGCACAAGTACACCATTATACACACATAACCTAGCTTCTCTTGATACATTCACATTTCTAGCAAACATTCCCAAAGCGCCCAAAACTTTTCTACCTGCAACCACTCTTCTTTCAATTTCAGCATTTATCCGTCCATCTTTCGAAAACATGCATCCCAGATATATAAATTCATTAACTTGTTCCATTTGCTCACCATCTATGCTAATCTTGCATTCCGTAACTTCATCCTTCTCAAAAAGTAAAATCTTACATTTTAAAGCATTCATGATCAAATTCAAACATTTTCCCTGATTCCTGACACTCTCGATCATTCTCGTCAATTGTTCCTCAGATTCACCCATAATAACCACATCATCAGCATATGCTAATGCAGGCACAACGAAATCACTTATTTTCACACCATCGTTTGTACACTCTAACGATCGTCGCAATAACACGTCCATATACAAATTAAAGAGCAAAGGAGACATCACACAACCCTGTTTAACTCCCACGTCAATATTGAACCATCTACTCAAACTACCATCCACACGAACTGCTGCTTGATTATTTACATATAAAGCCATTAGTGCTCTCAATAACGCACCACTAACGCCATACTCCTTCAAAATAGGCCATAATTTTTCACGCACAACACTGTCATATGCCTTCTTTAAATCAATGAAAGCACAAAACAATTTCTTGTTTCGGTCCAAAGTCTTTTCCACAATTATTCGAAGCGAAAACAATTGATCCACACATCCTCTTTCAGGCAAAAACCCACCTTGCATACCATTCAGTTTACTACATGTAATCTCCCTTACTTTATTAATTAGAACACTACTGTACAACTTACACACAACACTCAAGAGACTAATCGCACGATAATTTGTACATTCACTCATATTTCCTTTTCCTTTATACAATGGAACAATTACAGCACGCTTCCAATCTTCTGGAACAACATTTTGCCGCAAGCAGAATTTACATAGATAAACTAGCCAAGCAAACACTTTTTCGCCACCATACTTTAACATCTCTACTGTAATATCATCTATTCCTACAGCTTTTCCAGTTTTCATTCTAGCCAAAGCATTACTTACATCGTCTTCATTTATATCCCAACATTCATTTTCACCACAATCAAAATCATTCATATTATCATTTATAACACAATTATTTTCATATAATTTGCTAAAATAACTGCTCCATCGTTCCCTAATCTCAGATTCTTTCCACAATAAATTACCATCATGATCTTTAACTGCTTTTACACAAGACATATTACCACCCTTCAGCTTTTTCACGCATGTCTAAAACATCTTTCTATTGAGAACAAAGTCTTTCGTCAATTTTTCATTCTTCTCTTTCTCACATTGCATTTTACTTTCACGCACAACACGCTTTGCATTCGCTCGCATACTTTTATATTTAAGCAAACATGCATCTCGGAAATCGCCATATGAATCCTTAACACTCAAAAAGCACAGATATGCTTCTTTCTTTAAGCGTATAGCCTCCTTCACATTATCATTTCACCAATCATCTTTCATTCGTACACCTACTTTCGCTACACCGCATGTTTCAGTTGCACACGTTACTACACAGTCCCTGAAAGTATTCCACTTACTAGCTAGATCTTCAAAATTCTCTGAGCAAATGGGTAAAACGTTATTCAATTTATTAATATATTGCAGTCGGACCTCTTCATTCTGCAATCTGTATGATCGAACACGTGTCATTCTTTCAGATTTCTTTACCCTAATTTTCCAGCCCTGAGCCAATTTAACACGGGATACAACCAGATAATGATCATTCGTTCCCAATTCAGCACCACGTTTTACTCGTGTATCTACAACAAGGCTTCTTAATCTCTCATCACTCATTATCAAATCAATCACACTACGTCTATTCTCATGAATATTCTCCCATGTATAGATATGCGAAGACTTATGTTTGAAGAAAGTATTCGATATAAAGAGACCATATTCTATACAACAGGCAACAATCATTTTTCCATATTCATTTACCCTTGCATCACCAAATCTTCCCACAACATTTTCACTTTCATTTCTCTTTACACCAACCCATCCATTTAAATCACCTGAAACAATTATCCTCTCACCAGGCTCACAAGTATCAAGCACATTATTTAATTCATTCCAAAAATATTCCTTCTCATAATCATTTTCACATTCAGTTGGACCATAAACACATACGAGAAATATTCTATGGAACCCAATTTTCATTCTTACATATAAAACACGACAAGAAACACATTTATACTCACGAATACACGGTTTCACTCTTTCGCTAATAAGTACACCTACACCATGCTTTGCATGAATGTTTTCACTGACACCTGACCATAAACAAAATACACCATTTATTTCATTTTCACTGCATCCTTTCTTTTTTGTTTCACATAATGTTAAGCTATCTATTCCATAATCTTTCATAACATTCAATACCTCATTTTCCTTTCCAAGTATTCCTCTCACATTCCACGTAGCAAATCTTCTCTCACAATGTCTGTCACGTACTCTATTTATCTGTCTAACATTCATTACAAATAGATAAAGGGCGAATGGTAGGAAGAAATTATGTTACAAAAGCTTACCAGGCTATATTGTAACGGAAAAACTGTAATAAATATTATTTAACTGACATACATTTTAATTAATAATGTTGCTATTAGCAACAAACATCAAACAAACAAAAGCATATGTAAATAAATTAAAAATAAATAAATAAATATATAACATCGACCTTTTAAAAGGAGATAATACTTATCATGGTAGCTAGTAACCAATACTCCTTGAAAAATCAAGTTTCCACCAAAAAGGAATAGAAAAACCCTTGAAAAAACTTGATCAAACACGCAGTAAATGACAGCGAGTCCGTCGCTAAGGAGTTGTTTATTATTTAACAATTTAATCTACATGCCAGTATTGCTACACTTTACATTATAAATCATCATGATGTATTATATTGATAATCTACGTGCCAGTATTGCTACACTTCACATTAAAAAACCTCATGATTGTTTATATTGATAATCTATACGCCAGTATTGCTGCACTTTAGATTATAAATCCTCATGAAAGTTTATATTGATAATCTATATGCCAGTATTGCTACAATTTACATTATAAATCCCCGTGATGTTTTATATTGATAAACTATATGCCAGTATTGCTACACTTTACATTATAAATCCTAATGATGTCTTATATCGATAATCTATATGCCAGTATTGCTACACTTTACATTATAAATCCTCGTGATAGTTTATATTGATAAAATATATATGGCAGTAATGCTACAATTGACATTAAAAATTCTCATGATGTTTTAGATAGATTATCCATATGCCAGTATTGCTACACTATACATTACAAATCCTCATGATGTATTATATTGATAATCTACGTGACAGTATTGCTACACTTTACATTATAAAATCTCATGAATGTTTATATTGATAATCTATATGTCAGTATTGCTGCACTTTACATTATAAATCCGCAAGCTACTTTATATTAATGATCTATATGCCAGAATTCCTACACTTTACATTATAAATCCTTATGATGGTTGATATTGATAATCTATATACCGGGTTTGCTATACTGTACATTATAAATTCTCATGATAGTTTATATTGATAATCTATATGCCAGTATTGCTGCACTTTACATTATAAATCCCCGTGATGTTTTTTATTGATAATCTACATGCCAGTATTGCTACACTTGACATTATAAATCCTTATGATAGTTTAAAATGTTAATCTATATGGCAGTATTGCTACACATTACATTATAAAACATCATGATTGCTAATATTGATAATCTATATGCCAGTATTGCTACATTTTACATTATAAATCTTTATGATAATTTATATTGGTAATCTATATGCCAGTATTGCTACACTTTACATTATAAATCCTTATGATGATTGATATTGATAATCTATATGCCGGTTTTACTATACTGTGTAACGGTTTTTTTTCCTTTTTCCCTTTCTTTTTTGTTGCTTGGTATACTTGCCGCCTTACTGCCCTGTCGAGATGGAAGTAGATCGCTAAAGTGTAAATTCCCACTTACCTGTTAACATAAGATTAATTAAGAACTAATAAAAAAAAAACAAAACTGAACGCGATCACGAAAAAAGAAAAAAACGAAAGGTTGGTTCTTGAGAGTGTGAAAGAGAGCGGACGTATTTTAAAGAAGGTACCGCCTCGCCATTGTTAGGGATAGTGTAGTGTTCTTGTGAGAGAAGTGTGTGATTTGTGTTTCGCCTGTGTTTGTTTACTCAACCTAAGGATCTCGTCAATTATCGAACGAGTAAACATAACGTGCACCGTGTAACCGGTGGATTCTTGTATCGAACACATCACGTCTTCAATCTGTGGGACTCGCCTGGAACCAGCATCCGTTGGGAGATTGCCGTACCGCCAGCCGAGACCATCACCCTCATTGTAGGGGATTGTCGTGAACCGCAGCTCTACACTTGCCACCGCATCATAGCGATAAGTATCATCTTTTTGCCATATTTCGACCATGTGCTAAACGACGAGTACCGACTCGAAGTTACCGGACTAGCACCCGCTCGCTCTTTCCACCTCTAGTTCACTGATCCACCGTTCGAGTAATTTCGTACGCCGCCGATTACTCTCGGGTACGACTGACCTTGTCACCCCCCCGCCACGGTGACTCTGTCGGTAAACTCATCGTGTGACATCTACGGTAGTGTATCAGGAACTGCAATTTACCGATTGAGACTGTTGTACCGTCAGACACGATTCCGCCATTTGTAAACTCGAATCAAGCCACTATTTTGTTTATTATTGTTCTACATTTAAATTCATCACTTTGCTTATGTACTCCCGGCTGATGAACCACTAGCACTGAGAGCGCGGATACGCTACCACTCACGTTAACGCAAAGACAGGACCGGCGTTGCCCGGCCTGTAAATCCACAGTTTCTTTACGTACGTACTCCGAGCTTCCAGTGGTAGTGATCCTCATCATTTAACTAGCTATAAGATAGGTTAAGATTTGTTATTTGCTGTCGTACGTATGTACGCCTATGCCTTACTGTATGCTTGCTTCTGGTGAACCACTAGCACGAGTAGTGCGGCTACGTTACAACCTCACGTTCGCGCGAAGACAGGGTCGGGTTAGCCCACCTACGTTTCACCCGTTCTCTTTACGTACGTAGTTCGGGCTTCCCGTGGTAGTGGCCCATCACCATTTCACTAGTTCTAAGTACACCCCCTCTATTTACCCCCCATGATATTGTTGATATTTGCCTGTGAACTGAATTATTGTGAAACTACTTCCATCACGCCACTTTGGCGAATATAAGCCACGGCAAGTTCAACTTAATGCACGTTTTGTTTATTACAACGTTGCGAACCGTTACCGAACTCCCTTTCCACGCGAATCCTACTTTCCGCTACTTTTATTACAGCAAAAGTATCGTGGCGCCCACATCGAGCTCCCGTTTCGTGAACCACGCCGTACACTGGTTGTACCCTCGCCGACTAGACTAGCTGGTTGTCGTATTATCGCGGGAAACCGTGGTAAATTGGCGCCCAACAACGTGGGGCCACGCGATAAATTGTCACCTTGAACGTGGAACTCGAAATAGATTATTCAATACACTTGTACCGACCACATCCCGGTCTTTTACTTACTCTCTCGCGTTGAAACATTGATATCTGTACACACACTCGCATAGAACATACTATTTAGCTACTATCGACAAGTACCGTATAGCTTCACTTTAACGAATCAAGATGGAAGTACCACTGTTGACTCGTACGGAATTAACGTATGAATTAATCGCCAGGGGTTATAAGAACGTAAACGCGCGAGCCATACCGGAAATGCGGAAGATTATCACCCGATGTTTAAAAGGCGAAGCATTCGCAGGACCGTCAACTCATAGCGAACTCGACCTCAACCCCGACGACGAAATTCAGGCGTGTATCGCGAAATTACACGAAATCACGAATATAGAAGTTCATGGCACTGTAACCTCTCTCGAATACCGACAATTCACTACGAAGGTAGCGCATCTAATGGGTAGACTTTCACGAATTAAGCCGGACAACCCTGATCTAGTAACAACCCTCCGGAACTTACGCGACGAACTCGTTGCTGTCGAAGACCGAACACTAGAAGCAGTAATGCTAACGGAAATGAACCAACCCGTCATAACCATACCGGATACCAACCCTCCCGACCCGCAACCGGTACGACGTAAACAAATCCCAGTTAGTCAATGGGGCCTCACATTTAGCGGTGACGATGATCACAAGAGTATCGGAGCGTTCTTAGAACGTGTCGAAGAATTCCGCGTATCGAGAAACATTTCAACTGACGAATTATTCAACTCAATAATCGAACTTATGCGAGGCAGCGCACTCATTTGGTTTCGCGCAATTAAGACAGAAGTACACACTTGGGAAGAATTCGCGGTCCGGATTCGACGAGAATTCGAGCCCCATGATTACGAGCACGAACTCTGGAAAGAGATCCGCGCCCGTACTCAAGGACAACATGAACGTGTCGGACCGTTCTTTGCATGCATGATCAATTTGTTCGCCAGATTACCGCGTCCCGCCGCAGAAGATGAAAAGCTTGCTATCCTCCGACGCAATATGCCGTATTTCATTCACCAGACCGGTCTAATTGAATTTACTTCCGTCGAGCACCTACGAGACACATGTAAACAATTAGAAGCAAACCAAGCACGGGCGGAGAAATTTCAACCACCCCCGACCAACAAACACAAATTATTAGAACCAGATCTCGCTTGTCCCTCGAAATCTAGAATATCGGTTAACGCCATTGATGAACCTCGGGTAAAGAACCCGCGGGACCACGCTCGTTGTTGGAACTGTCACAAACCAGGCCACTTCTTTACGGTCTGTCGTGCCCCGCGCACCAAATTTTGTTTCGCGTGTGGTACACCCAACCATACCAAATCATCTTGTCCAAAATGTACCAACCGGCAACAAAAAAACTAATTACGGGACGGAAACCTTTGAACCGGACTTCCCCCACTCCCGAACAACTACAGGTTCAACGTGAACAATGGAAAGCTTGGCTTTCCACTATAAACGACACCTTCTTAAGACCAAAACTCGATCACTTCCTCTCAACTTTTCCAAACGATTCGCGACCGCATCTTGGGGTCAATATTTATGGTTATACCTTCCACGGATTATTAGATTCTGGGGCCTCCAATACGGTCATCGGCAGGGCGGGGTGGAATATCTTAAAGCATCTCAACCTACCGATTAGCAGTAAAAACGCACTCTCGTGCCGCGTAGCGAATGGCACTCAGTGTGCATGTTTAGGAACCCTCCAGTTACCCATTAAACTGGGAACGAAAGTTCAACTTATTGAAACAATGATTGTCCCCGATCTACCTCATCAACTCATCTTAGGGGTTGATTTTTGGCGAAAAATGAAGCTTCTCCCGAATTTGTCCCACGGATCATGGACATTCATCGATTCTCTAACACCCGAAACCCCGAACTTACTACTCGACGAGACTCAGTTAGGCCCGCGCGAGAAAACGGTCCTTACCAAGTTAATCACGACACATTTTGACGCTATGGGAAGTAAATTGGGATGTACCACGCTAATACAACACGAAATATTAACACAAGCAACCCCGATTAAGCAACGATACTACCCGGTCAACCCTAAAGTTCAACAAGATCTGGATAAAGAATTAGATCAAATGTTATCAGCTGGTGTCGTAGAACCCTCAAACAGCCCTTGGTCCAGTCCTGTTCTATTAGTCAAGAAACCAAATGGAACGTTCCGCTTTGTGGTTGATTACCGAAAACTGAATGCCGTGACCAAACGTGACGCGTATCCCCTCCCGTACGTTAATGCTATTCTCGACAAACTACGGAACTCGCGCTATTTGAGTTCGATTGACCTGAAGTCGGCTTATTGGCAGATCCCCGTCGGCCCTGCTAGTAAAGAAAAGACAGCGTTCACAGTTCCGGGACGTGGATTATTTCAGTTCAATAGAATGCCCTTCGGTCTCCACAACTCTCCGGCAACGTGGCAACGTCTGATGGATAATCTGTTTGGCCCATCATTCGAGCCCTATGTCTTCGTGTATTTGGATGACATTATCATCACAACCCCGACCTTCGACAAACACTTAGAGATCCTTGACGCAGTATTTACAAGAATCCGCGACGCAGGTATGACGGTTAACAAAGAGAAATGTAGGTTTTGCCGGTCCGAACTTCGCTATCTAGGTTATGTCGTTGATAGATCCGGTTTGCATGTAGACCCTGAAAAAGTTAAAGCCATTCTCGACATACCACCCCCGAAGAATGTAACCGAAATACGCCGTTTCGTGGGAGTGGTCTCCTGGTACCGTCGCTTCATCCCCAATTTCTCGACCATTGTCGCACCCTTAACCTCTCTGTTTCGAAAAGCTAGAACGTGGAAATGGGATGAACGCTGCCAATCGTCCTTCGAATTGATCAAAGAACACTTAACGTGTGCGCCTATCTTGACATGTCCCGACTATACTCTACCTTTTTACGTCCACACTGACGCCTCCGCGTACGGAATCGGCGCAGTACTAACTCAGATGGCCGGAGCGGAGGAACAAATCATTTGTTATATCAGCAGATCCCTCACGCGTCAGGAACGTAACTTCTCGACAACCGAACGCGAATGCCTGGCCGTGATCTTTGCGATTGAAAAGCTTCGATCCTATCTCGATGGAATTAAATTCACCGTAGTCACCGATCACGCCTCCCTTCTCTGGCTAAACAACATTAAAGACCCAACCGGACGCCTCGCCCGATGGTCAGTCCGCCTGCAAGGATTCGAGTTTGATATAAAACACCGCAAAGGCAAAGAACATTTACTCCCGGACCTTCTCTCCCGCGCCGTGCCCCTCTCCGTCGATTTTCTCACTATCAACGGTGATAGTGACGATCCGTGGTACCGACAACTCAAGGACCAAATTCTACAACAACCCCACCGTTACGCCAACTTTCAGATAGACAACAATCAAATCTATAAAAAAGTATTCTGCCGACTCACTCAAAGTTCTGAATGGCGACTCGTAGTACCCCATGAATTACGACCACTAGTACTACATCAGTGTCATGACCGACCAACCTCTGGACATTTCGGACGTTTCAAAACGATTCACCGCGTTACTGCCCTATACTACTGGCCGAAGATGCGCGCTGATATCGCGACCTACGTCAACAAATGCAATACATGTCAAACCCAAAAACCTATTCAACGGAAGCCCGGTGGACTAATGGGAAAACGTCCAGCCATCACCCAACCGTGGCAACTAATCTCTATCGATCTGATGGAATTTCCGCGCTCCACACAAGGACACGCGTATCTACTCGTGGTTACCGATTATCTTTCGAAATTTGTCTCACTCTTTCCATTACGACAAGCGGTCGCGTCCAAGATATCCCACCTAATCGAAAAACACATCTTTTTAGTATACGGAGTTCCGCAATTCCTTATTTGCGACAATGGGAAACAATTTGTCAGTAGGGAATTCAAACAAACTATGACGAAATATCAGGTTAAAATCCTTTATAACGCAAACTACCATTAGCAGAATAACCCAACCGAACGAGTTAACCGTGTCGTCAAAACCCTGATACGAACCTATCTGCGAGATAACCATCGTCTATGGGACCAATACCTCCCCGAATTGGCCTGCGCAATAAACACCAGCGTGCACGAGGTGTCGAACTATACTCCGTATTCAGTCAATTTCGGCCGAGAACACGTTTTATCGGGACACCAATACGGACAAACTACGGAGAACGTTACCGACATACCGCCAATAGACCGATCCGCAACCCGAGTTAATTTCGAACAACTGTACGGAAAAGTCCAAGCTGCCCTTCAAAAAGCTTACAACGTCAATAAGCGCCACTATGACCTCAGACGCCGACCATTAGAATTCACGCAAAACCAATTAGTGTTACGCAAGAACTATGTACTCTCGAGAGGTGCCGATTATTTTGCTGCCAAATTAGCGCCCAAGTTTATCGGTCCGTATCTCATCGGGCATCGACTATCACCCACCACCTACCGACTAACGGACGCAAATGGTCGTGATAAGGGGGCGTGGCATGTGAAGGACCTAAAACCTTACACCGAACCTTAACCTCACCCTCCATCTACCGTACCGTCAAGGGATTTTCCACGGTGGATTGGAAACCTTTTTTTGTTCGTCTCACCTTAAGTTCGCCTACTTTTCCTGGTAAGAGGGGGATTTGTACACGGTTTTTTTTCCTTTTTCCCTTTCTTTTTTGTTGCTTGGTATACTTGCCGCCTTACTGCCCTGTCGAGATGGAAGTAGATCGCTAAAGTGTAAATTCCCACTTACCTGTTAACATAAGATTAATTAAGAACTAATAAAAAAAAAACAAAACTGAACGCGATCACGAAAAAAGAAAAAAACGAAAGGTTGGTTCTTGAGAGTGTGAAAGAGAGCGGACGTATTTTAAAGAAGGTACCGCCTCGCCATTGTTAGGGATAGTGTAGTGTTCTTGTGAGAGAAGTGTGTGATTTGTGTTTCGCCTGTGTTTGTTTACTCAACCTAAGGATCTCGTCAATTATCGAACGAGTAAACATAACGTGCACCGTGTAACCGGTGGATTCTTGTATCGAACACATCACGTCTTCAATCTGTGGGACTCGCCTGGAACCAGCATCCGTTGGGAGATTGCCGTACCGCCAGCCGAGACCATCACCCTCATTGTAGGGGATCGTCGTGAACCGCAGCTCTACACTTGCCACCGCATCATAGCGATAAGTACCATCTTTTTGCCATATTTCGACCATGTGCTAAACGACGAGTACCGACTCGAAGTTACTGGACTAGCACCCGCTCGCTCTTTCCACCTCTAGTTCACTGATCCACCGTTCGAGTAATTTCGTACGCCGCCGATTACTCTCGGGTACGACTGACCTTGTCACCCCCCGCCACGGTGACTCTGTCGGTAAACTCATCGTGTGACATCTACGGTAGTGTATCAGGAACTGCAATTTACCGATTGAGACTGTTGTACCGTCAGACACGATCCCGCCATTTGTAAACTCGAATTAAGTCACTATTTGGTTTATTATTGTTCTACATTTAAATTCATCACTTTGCTTATGTACTCCCGGCTGATGAACCACTAGCACTGAGAGCGCGGATACGCTACCACTCACGTTAACGCAAAGACAGGACCGGCGTTGCCCGGCCTGTAAATCCACAGTTTCTTTACGTACGTACTCCGAACTTCCAGTGGTAGTGATCCTCATCATTTAACTAGCTATAAGATAGGTTAAGATTTGTTATTTGCTGTCGTACGTATGTACGCCTAGGCTTTACTGTATGCCTGCTTCTGGTGAACCACTAGCACGAGTAGTGCGGCTACGTTACAACCTCACGTTCGCGCGAAGACAGGGTCGGGTTAGCCCACCTACATTTCACCCGTTCTCTTTACGTACGTAGTTCGGACTTCCCGCGGTAGTGGCCCATCACCATTTCACTAGTTCTAAGTACATCCCCTCTATTTACCCCCCATGATATTGTTGATATTTGCCTGTGAACTGAATTATTGTGTAACTACTTCCATCACGCCACCTTTGCGAATATAAGCCACGGCAAGTTCAACTTAATGCACGTTTTGTTTATTACAACGATTGCGAACCGTTACGAACTCCCTTTCAACGCGAATCCTACTTTCCGCTACTTTTATTACAGCAAAAGTATCGTGGCGCCCACATCGAGCTCCCGTTTCGTGAACCACGCCGTACACTGGTTGTACCCTCGCCGACTAGACTAGCTGGTTGTCGTATTATCGCGGGAAACCGTGGTAATCTATATGCCAGTATTGCTACACTTGCCATTATAAATCCTTATAATAGTTTATATTGTTAATCTATATGGCAGTATTGCTACACTTTACATTATAAAACATCATGATTGTTTATAATGATAATCTATATGCCAGTATTGCTACACTTTACATTATAAATCCTCATGATAGTTTACATTGATAATCTATGTGCCAGTATTGCTACCATTTACATTATAAATCCTCATGATAGTTTATATTGATAATCTATATGCCAGTATTGCCTCACTTTATATTATAAAACCGTATGATGGTTGATATCGATAATCTATATGCCGGTTTTGCTATACTCTACGTTATAAATTCTCGTGATGTTTCTTATTGATAATCTACATGCCAGTATTGCTTCACTTTCCATTATAATTTATCATGATAGTTTATATTTCTAATCTACATGCTAGTATTGCTACACTTTACATTATAATTCCCTGTGTTGTTTTCATTGATAATCTATATGCCAGTATTGCTACACTTGACATTATAAATCCTTATGATGGTTTATATTGTTAATCTATATGGCAGTATTGCTACACTATACATTTTAAAACATCATTATTGTTTAAACTGATAATCTATATGCCAGTATTGCTACACTTTACATTATAAATCATTACGAAGGTTGATATTGATAATCTATATGCCGGTATTGCTATACTGTACATGATAAATTCTCGTGATGTTTCATATTGATAATCTACATGCCAGTATTGCTTCGTTTTACATTATAAAACCTCATGATAGTTTATATTATTAATCTATATGCCAGTATTGCTACACTTTACATTATAAATCCTTATGATGGTTGATATTGATAATCTATATGCCGCTTTTGCTATACTGTACATTATAAATTCTCATGAATGTTTATATTGATAATCTATATGCCAGTATTGCTACACTTTACATTATAAATACTTATGATGATTGATATTGATAATCTATATGCCGGTTTTGATATACTGTCCATTATAAATTCTCATGATAGTTTATATTGATAATCCATATCCAGTATTGCAGCACTTTACATTAAAAATCCCTGCGATGTTTTTGATTGATAATCTACATGCCAGTATTGCTACACTTTACATTAAAAATCCCCGTGATATTTTATATTAATAATCTATATGCCATTATTGCTACACTTTACATTATAAATCAGTATGATCGTTGATATTAATAATCTATATGCCGGTTTTGTGATAGTGTACATTATAAATTCTTGTGGTGTTTTTATTGATAATCTACATAGCAGTATTGCTTCTCTTTACATTATAAATCCTCATGATAGTTTATATTGATAATCTATTAACCAGTATTGCTACAATTTACATTATAAATCCCCGAGATGTTTTATATTGATAATCTATATGCCAGTATTGCTACACTTTACATTATAAATCCAAATGATGTCTTATATTAATAATCTATATGCCAGTATTGTTGCACTTTACATTATAAATCTTTACGATAGTTTATATTGATAATCTATATGCCAGTATTGCTACAATTAACATTAAAAATCCTCATGATGTTTTATATAGATTATCCATATGCCAGTATTGCTACACTATACATTATAAATCCTCATGATGTATTATATTGATAATCTAGGTGCCAGTATTGCTACACTTTACATTATAAAACCTCATGATTGTTTATATTGATAATCTATATGCCAGTATTGCTACACTTTACATTATAAATCCTTACGAAGGTTGATATTGATAATCTATACACCGGTATTGCTATACTGTACATTATAAATCTTCGTGATGTTTCATATTAATAATCTATATGCCAGTATTGCTACACTTGACATTATAAATCCTTATAATAGTTTATATTGTTAATCTATATGGCAGTATTGCTACACTTTACATTATAAAACATCATGATTGTTTATAATGATAATCTATATGCCAGTATTGCTACACTTTACATTATAAAACCTCGTGATTGTTTTTATTGATAATTTATATGCCAGTATTGCTTCACTTTACATTATAAATCATCATGATAGTTAATATTGATAATCTATATGCCAGTATTGCTATACTTTACATTGTAAAACTCCGTGATAATTTGTATTGATTATCTATATGCCAGTATTGCTACACTTGACATTATAGATCCTTATAATAGTTTATATTGTTAATCTATATGGCAGTATTGCCACACTTTACATTATAAAACATCATGATTGTTTATAATGATAATCTATATGCCAGTATTGCTACACTTTACATTATAAATCCTCATGATAGTTTACATTGATAATCTATATGCCAGTATTGCTACCAATTACATTATAAATCCTCATGATAGTTCATATTGATAATCTATCTGCCAGTATTGCCTCACTTTATATTATAAAACCTTATAATGGTTGATATCGATAATCTATATGCCGGTTTTGCTATACCTTACGTTATAAATTCTCGTGATGTTTCTTATTGATAATCTACATGCCAGTATTGCTTCACTTTCCATTATAATTCATCATGATAGTTTATATTGATAATCTACACGCCAGTATTGCTACACTTTACATTATAATTCCCTGTGTTGTTTTCATTGATAATCTATATGCCAGTATTGCTACACTTGACATTATAAATCCTTATGATAGTTTATATTGTTAATCTATATGGCAGTATTGCTACACTATACATTTTAAAACATCATTATTGTTTAAATTGATAATCTATATGCCAGTATTGCTACACTTTACATTAAAAATCCCCGTGATATTTTATATTAATAATCTATATGCCATTATTGCTACACTTTACATCATAAATCCGTATGATCGTTGATATTAATAATCTTAATGCCGGTTTTGTTATAGTGTACATTATAAATTCTTGTGGTGTTTTTATTGATAATCTACATAGCATTATTGCTTCTCTTTACATTATAAATCCTCATGATAGTTTATATTGATAATCTATATGCCAGTATTGCTACACTTTACATTATAAATCCTTATGATGATTGATATTGATAATCTATATGCCGGTTTTGATATACTGTCCATTATAAATTCTCATGATAGTTTATATTGATAATCCATATGCCAGTATTGCAGCACTTTACATTAAAAATCCCTGCGATGTTTTTGATTGATAATCTACATGCCAGTATTGCTACACTTTACATTAAAAATCCCCGTGATATTTTATATTAATAATCTATATGCCAATATTGCTACACTTTACATTATAAATCCGTATGATCGTTGATATTAATAATCTATATGCCGGTTTTGTTATAGTGTACATTATAAATTCTTGTGGTGTTTTTATTGATAATCTACATAGCAGTATTGCTTCTCTTTACATTATAAATCCTCATGATAGTTTATATTGATAATCTATTAACCAGTATTGCTAAAATTTACATTATAAATCCCCGTGATGTTTTATATTGATAATCTATATGCCAGTATTGCTACACTTTACATTATAATTCCTAATGATGTCTTATATTAATAATCTATATGCCAGTATTACTACACTTTACATTATAAATCTTTACGATAGTTTATATTGATAATCTATATGCCAGTATTGCTACAATTAACATTAAAAATCTTCTTGATGTTTTATATAGATTATTAATATGCCAGTATTGCTACACTATACATTATAAATCCTCATGTTGTGTTATATTGATAATCTACGTGCCAGTATTGCTACACTTTACATTATAAAACCTCATGATTGTTTTTATTGATAATTTATATGCCAGTATTGCTTCACTTTACATTATAAATCATCATGATAGTTAATATTGATAATCTATATGCCAATATTGCTATACTTTACATTGTAACACTCCGTGATAATTTGTATTGATTATCTATATGCCAGTATTGCTACACTTGACATTATAAATCCTTATAATAGTTTATATTGTTAATCTATATGGCAGTATTGCCACACTTTACATTATAAAACATCATGATTGTTTATAATGATAATCTATATGCCAGTATTGCTACACTTTACATTATAAGTCCTCATGATAGTTTATATTGATAATCAATATGCCAGTATTGCTACCATTTACATTATAAATCCTCATGATAGTTTATATTGATAATCTATATGCCAGTATTGCCTCACTTTATATAATAAAACCGTATGATGGTTGATATCGATAATCTATATGCCGGTTTTGCTATACTCTACGTTATAAATTCTCGTGATGTTTCTTATTGATAATCTACATGCCAGTATTGCTTTACTTCCTATTATAATTCATCATGATAGTTTATATTGATAATCTACACGCCAGTATTGCTACACTTTACATTATAATTCCCTGTGTTGTTTTCATTGATAATCTATATGCCAGTATTGCTGCACTTGACATTATAAATCCTTATGATAGTTTATATTGTTAATCTATATGGCAGTATTGCTACACTATACATTTTAAAACATCATTATTGTTTAAATTGATAATCTATATGCCAGTATTGATACACTTTACATTATAAATCCTTACGAAGGTTGATATTGATAATCTATATGCCGGTATTGCTATACTGTACATTATAAATCTTCGTGATGTTTCATATTAATAATCTATATGCCAGTATTGCTATACTTTACATTGTAAAACTCCGTGATAATTTGTATTGATTATCTATATGCCAGTATTGCTACACGTGACATTATAAATCCTTATAATAGTTTATATTGTTAATCTATATGGCAGTATTGCTACACTTTACATTATAAAACATCATGATTGTTTATAATGATAATCTATATGCCAGTATTGTTACACTTTACATTATAAATCCTCATGATAGTTTACATTGATAATCTATATGCCAGTATTGCTACCATTTACATTATAAATCCTCATGATGGTTTATATTGATAATCTATATGCCAGTATTGCCTCACTTTATATTATAAAACCGTATGATGGTTGATATCGATAATCTATATGCCGGTTTTGCTATACACTACGTTATAAATTCTCGTGATGTTTCTTATTGATAATCTACATGCCAGTATTGCTTCACTTTCCATTATAATTCATCATGATATTTTATATTGATAATCTACACGCCAGTATTGCTACACTTTACATTATAATTCCCTGTGTTGTTTTCATTGATAATCTATATGCCAGTATTGCTACACTTGACATTATAAATCTTTATGATAGTTTATATTGTTAATCTATATGGCAGTATTGCTACACTATACATTTTAAAACATCATTATTGTTTAAATTGATAATCTATATGCCAGTATTGCTACACCTTACATTATAAATCCTTACGAAGGTTGATATTGATAATCTATATGCCGGTATTGCTATACTGTACATTATATATCTTCGTGATGTTTCATATTGATAATCTACATGCCAGTACTGCTTCGTTTTACATTATTAAACCTCATGATAGTTTATATTATTAATCTACATGCCAGTATTGCTACACTTTACATTATAAATCCTTCTGATGGTTGATATTGATAATCAATATGCCGCTTTTGCTATACTGTACATTATAAATTCTCGTGATGTTTTTAATTTATAATCTACACGCCAGTATTGCTTCACTTTTCATTATAAATCATCATGATAGTTTATATTGATAATCTACATGCCAGTATTGCTAAACTTTACATTATAAATCCTTACGATGGTCGATATTGATAATCTATATGCCGGTATTGCTATACTGTACATTATAAATTCTCGTGATGTTTCATATTGATAACCTACATGCCAGTATTGCTTCGCTTTACATTATAAAACCTCATGATAGTTTATATTGATAATCTATATGCCAGTATTGCTACACTTTACATTATAAATCCTTATGATGATTGATATTGATAATCTATATGCCGGTTTTGATATACTGTCCATTATAAATTCTCATGATAGTTTATATTGATAATCCATATGCCAGTATTGCAGCACTTTACATTAAAAATCCCTGCGATGTTTTTGATTGATAATCTACATGCCAGTATTGCTACACTTTACATTAAAAATCCCCGTGATATTTTATATTAATAATCTATATGCCAATATTGCTACACTTTACATTATAAATCCGTATGATCGTTGATATTAATAATCTATATGCCGGTTTTGTTATAGTGTACATTATAAATTCATGTGGTGTTTTTATTGATAATCTACATAGCAGTATTGCTTCTCTTTACATTATAAATCCTCATGATAGTTTATATTGATAATCTATTAACCAGTATTGCTAAAATTTACATTATAAATCCCCGTGATGTTTTATATTGATAATCTATATGCCAGTATTGCTACACTTTACATTATAATTCCTAATGATGTCTTATATTAATAATCTATATGCCAGTATTACTACACTTTACATTATAAATCTTTACGATAGTTTATATTGATAATCTATATGCCAGTATTGCTACAATTAACATTAAAAATCTTCTTGATGTTTTATATAGATTATTAATATGCCAGTATTGCTACACTATACATTATAAATCCTCATGTTGTGTTATATTGATAATCTACGTGCCAGTATTGCTACACTTTACATTATAAAACCTCATGATTGTTTTTATTGATAATTTATATGCCAGTATTGCTTCACTTTACATTATAAATCATCATGATAGTTAATATTGATAATCTATATGCCAATATTGCTATACTTTACATTGTAACACTCCGTGATAATTTGTATTGATTATCTATATGCCAGTATTGCTACACTTGACATTATAAATCCTTATAATAGTTTATATTGTTAATCTATATGGCAGTATTGCCACACTTTACATTATAAAACATCATGATTGTTTATAATGATAATCTATATGCCAGTATTGCTACACTTTACATTATAAGTCCTCATGATAGTTTATATTGATAATCAATATGCCAGTATTGCTACCATTTACATTATAAATCCTCATGATAGTTTATATTGATAATCTATATGCCAGTATTGCCTCACTTTATATAATAAAACCGTATGATGGTTGATATCGATAATCTATATGCCGGTTTTGCTATACTCTACGTTATAAATTCTCGTGATGTTTCTTATTGATAATCTACATGCCAGTATTGCTTTACTTCCTATTATAATTCATCATGATAGTTTATATTGATAATCTACACGCCAGTATTGCTACACTTTACATTATAATTCCCTGTGTTGTTTTCATTGATAATCTATATGCCAGTATTGCTGCACTTGACATTATAAATCCTTATGATAGTTTATATTGTTAATCTATATGGCAGTATTGCTACACTATACATTTTAAAACATCATTATTGTTTAAATTGATAATCTATATGCCAGTATTGATACACTTTACATTATAAATCCTTACGAAGGTTGATATTGATAATCTATATGCCGGTATTGCTATACTGTACATTATAAATCTTCGTGATGTTTCATATTAATAATCTATATGCCAGTATTGCTATACTTTACATTGTAAAACTCCGTGATAATTTGTATTGATTATCTATATGCCAGTATTGCTACACGTGACATTATAAATCCTTATAATAGTTTATATTGTTAATCTATATGGCAGTATTGCTACACTTTACATTATAAAACATCATGATTGTTTATAATGATAATCTATATGCCAGTATTGTTACACTTTACATTATAAATCCTCATGATAGTTTACATTGATAATCTATATGCCAGTATTGCTACCATTTACATTATAAATCCTCATGATAGTTTATATTGATAATCTATATGCCAGTATTGCCTCACTTTATATTATAAAACCGTATGATGGTTGATATCGATAATCTATATGCCGGTTTTGCTATACACTACGTTATAAATTCTCGTGATGTTTCTTATTGATAATCTACATGCCAGTATTGCTTCACTTTCCATTATAATTCATCATGATATTTTATATTGATAATCTACACGCCAGTATTGCTACACTTTACATTATAATTCCCTGTGTTGTTTTCATTGATAATCTATATGCCAGTATTGCTACACTTGACATTATAAATCTTTATGATAGTTTATATTGTTAATCTATATGGCAGTATTGCTACACTATACATTTTAAAACATCATTATTGTTTAAATTGATAATCTATATGCCAGTATTGCTACACCTTACATTATAAATCCTTACGAAGGTTGATATTGATAATCTATATGCCGGTATTGCTATACTGTACATTATATATCTTCGTGATGTTTCATATTGATAATCTACATGCCAGTACTGCTTCGTTTTACATTATTAAACCTCATGATAGTTTATATTATTAATCTACATGCCAGTATTGCTACACTTTACATTATAAATCCTTCTGATGGTTGATATTGATAATCAATATGCCGCTTTTGCTATACTGTACATTATAAATTCTCGTGATGTTTTTAATTGATAATCTACATGCCAGTATTGCTTCACTTTTCATTATAAATCATCATGATAGTTTATATTGATAATCTACATGCCAGTATTGCTAAACTTTACATTATAAATCCTTACGATGGTCGATATTGATAATCTATATGCCGGTATTGCTATACTGTACATTATAAATTCTCGTGATGTTTCATATTGATAACCTACATGCCAGTATTGCTTCGCTTTACATTATAAAACCTCATGATAGTTTATATTGATAATCTATATGCCAGTATTGCTACACTTTACATTATAAATCCTTATGATGATTGATATTGATAATCTATATGCCGGTTTTGATATACTGTCCATTATAAATTCTCATGATAGTTTATATTGATAATCCATATGCCAGTATTGCAGCACTTTACATTAAAAATCCCTGCGATGTTTTTGATTGATAATCTACATGCCAGTATTGCTACACTTTACATTAAAAATCCCCGTGATATTTTATATTAATAATCTATATGCCAATATTGCTACACTTTACATTATAAATCCGTATGATCGTTGATATTAATAATCTATATGCCGGTTTTGTTATAGTGTACATTATAAATTCTTGTGGTGTTTTTATTGATAATCTACATAGCAGTATTGCTTCTCTTTACATTATAAATCCTCATGATAGTTTATATTGATAATCTATTAACCAGTATTGCTAAAATTTACATTATAAATCCCCGTGATGTTTTATATTGATAATCTATATGCCAGTATTGCTACACTTTACATTATAATTCCTAATGATGTCTTATATTAATAATCTATATGCCAGTATTACTACACTTTACATTATAAATCTTTACGATAGTTTATATTGATAATCTATATGCCAGTATTGCTACAATTAACATTAAAAATCTTCTTGATGTTTTATATAGATTATTAATATGCCAGTATTGCTACACTATACATTATAAATCCTCATGTTGTGTTATATTGATAATCTACGTGCCAGTATTGCTACACTTTACATTATAAAACCTCATGATTGTTTTTATTGATAATTTATATGCCAGTATTGCTTCACTTTACATTATAAATCATCATGATAGTTAATATTGATAATCTATATGCCAATATTGCTATACTTTACATTGTAACACTCCGTGATAATTTGTATTGATTATCTATATGCCAGTATTGCTACACTTGACATTATAAATCCTTATAATAGTTTATATTGTTAATCTATATGGCAGTATTGCCACACTTTACATTATAAAACATCATGATTGTTTATAATGATAATCTATATGCCAGTATTGCTACACTTTACATTATAAGTCCTCATGATAGTTTATATTGATAATCAATATGCCAGTATTGCTACCATTTACATTATAAATCCTCATGATAGTTTATATTGATAATCTATATGCCAGTATTGCCTCACTTTATATAATAAAACCGTATGATGGTTGATATCGATAATCTATATGCCGGTTTTGCTATACTCTACGTTATAAATTCTCGTGATGTTTCTTATTGATAATCTACATGCCAGTATTGCTTTACTTCCTATTATAATTCATCATGATAGTTTATATTGATAATCTACACGCCAGTATTGCTACACTTTACATTATAATTCCCTGTGTTGTTTTCATTGATAATCTATATGCCAGTATTGCTGCACTTGACATTATAAATCCTTATGATAGTTTATATTGTTAATCTATATGGCAGTATTGCTACACTATACATTTTAAAACATCATTATTGTTTAAATTGATAATCTATATGCCAGTATTGATACACTTTACATTATAAATCCTTACGAAGGTTGATATTGATAATCTATATGCCGGTATTGCTATACTGTACATTATAAATCTTCGTGATGTTTCATATTAATAATCTATATGCCAGTATTGCTATACTTTACATTGTAAAACTCCGTGATAATTTGTATTGATTATCTATATGCCAGTATTGCTACACGTGACATTATAAATCCTTATAATAGTTTATATTGTTAATCTATATGGCAGTATTGCTACACTTTACATTATAAAACATCATGATTGTTTATAATGATAATCTATATGCCAGTATTGTTACACTTTACATTATAAATCCTCATGATAGTTTACATTGATAATCTATATGCCAGTATTGCTACCATTTACATTATAAATCCTCATGATAGTTTATATTGATAATCTATATGCCAGTATTGCCTCACTTTATATTATAAAACCGTATGATGGTTGATATCGATAATCTATATGCCGGTTTTGCTATACACTACGTTATAAATTCTCGTGATGTTTCTTATTGATAATCTACATGCCAGTATTGCTTCACTTTCCATTATAATTCATCATGATATTTTATATTGATAATCTACACGCCAGTATTGCTACACTTTACATTATAATTCCCTGTGTTGTTTTCATTGATAATCTATATGCCAGTATTGCTACACTTGACATTATAAATCTTTATGATAGTTTATATTGTTAATCTATATGGCAGTATTGCTACACTATACATTTTAAAACATCATTATTGTTTAAATTGATAATCTATATGCCAGTATTGCTACACCTTACATTATAAATCCTTACGAAGGTTGATATTGATAATCTATATGCCGGTATTGCTATACTGTACATTATATATCTTCGTGATGTTTCATATTGATAATCTACATGCCAGTACTGCTTCGTTTTACATTATTAAACCTCATGATAGTTTATATTATTAATCTACATGCCAGTATTGCTACACTTTACATTATAAATCCTTCTGATGGTTGATATTGATAATCAATATGCCGCTTTTGCTATACTGTACATTATAAATTCTCGTGATGTTTTTAATTGATAATCTACATGCCAGTATTGCTTCACTTTTCATTATAAATCATCATGATAGTTTATATTGATAATCTACATGCCAGTATTGCTAAACTTTACATTATAAATCCTTACGATGGTCGATATTGATAATCTATATGCCGGTATTGCTATACTGTACATTATAAATTCTCGTGATGTTTCATATTGATAACCTACATGCCAGTATTGCTTCGCTTTACATTATAAAACCTCATGATAGTTTATATTGATAATCTATATGCCAGTATTGCTACACTTTACATTATAAATCCTTATGATGATTGATATTGATAATCTATATGCCGGTTTTGATATACTGTCCATTATAAATTCTCATGATAGTTTATATTGATAATCCATATGCCAGTATTGCAGCACTTTACATTAAAAATCCCTGCGATGTTTTTGATTGATAATCTACATGCCAGTATTGCTACACTTTACATTAAAAATCCCCGTGATATTTTATATTAATAATCTATATGCCAATATTGCTACACTTTACATTATAAATCCGTATGATCGTTGATATTAATAATCTATATGCCGGTTTTGTTATAGTGTACATTATAAATTCATGTGGTGTTTTTATTGATAATCTACATAGCAGTATTGCTTCTCTTTACATTATAAATCCTCATGATAGTTTATATTGATAATCTATTAACCAGTATTGCTAAAATTTACATTATAAATCCCCGTGATGTTTTATATTGATAATCTATATGCCAGTATTGCTACACTTTACATTATAATTCCTAATGATGTCTTATATTAATAATCTATATGCCAGTATTACTACACTTTACATTATAAATCTTTACGATAGTTTATATTGATAATCTATATGCCAGTATTGCTACAATTAACATTAAAAATCTTCTTGATGTTTTATATAGATTATTAATATGCCAGTATTGCTACACTATACATTATAAATCCTCATGTTGTGTTATATTGATAATCTACGTGCCAGTATTGCTACACTTTACATTATAAAACCTCATGATTGTTTTTATTGATAATTTATATGCCAGTATTGCTTCACTTTACATTATAAATCATCATGATAGTTAATATTGATAATCTATATGCCAATATTGCTATACTTTACATTGTAACACTCCGTGATAATTTGTATTGATTATCTATATGCCAGTATTGCTACACTTGACATTATAAATCCTTATAATAGTTTATATTGTTAATCTATATGGCAGTATTGCCACACTTTACATTATAAAACATCATGATTGTTTATAATGATAATCTATATGCCAGTATTGCTACACTTTACATTATAAGTCCTCATGATAGTTTATATTGATAGTCAATATGCCAGTATTGCTACCATTTACATTATAAATCCTCATGATAGTTTATATTGATAATCTATATGCCAGTATTGCCTCACTTTATATTATAAAACCGTATGATGGTTGATATCGATAATCTAGATGCCGGTTTTGCTATACTCTACGTTATAAATTCTCGTGATGTTTCTTATTGATAACCTACATGCCAGTATTGCTTTACTTTCCATTATAATTCATCATGATAGTTTATATTGATAATCTACACGCCAGTATTGCTACACTTTACATTATAATTCCCTGTGTTGTTTTCATTGATAATCTATATACCAGTAGTGCTACACTTGACATTATAAATCCTTATGATAGTTTATATTGTTAATCTATATGGCAGTATTGCTACACTATACATTTTAAAACATCATTATTGTTTAAATTGATAATCTATATGCCAGTATTGCTACACTTTACATTATAAATCCTTACGAAGGTTGATATTGATAATCTATATGCCGGTATTGCTATACTGTACATTATAAATCTTCGTGATGTTTCATATTAATAATCTATATGCCAGTATTGCTATACTTTACATTGTAAAACTCCGTGATAATTTGTATTGATTATCTATATGCCAGTATTGCTACACGTGACATTATAAATCCATATAATAGTTTATAATGTTAATCTATATGGCAGTACTGCTACACTTTACATTATAAAACATCATGATTGTTTATAATGATAATCTATATGCCAGTATTGTTACACTTTACATTATAAATCCTCATGATAGTTTACATTGATAATCTATATGCCAGTATTGCTACACTTTACATTATAAATCCCCGTGATATTTTATATTAATAATCTATATGCCATTATTGCTACACTTTACATTATAAATCCGTATGATCGTTGATATTAATAATCTATATGCCGGTTTCGTTATAGTGTACATTATAAATTCTTGTGGTGTTTTTATTGATAATCTTCATAGCAGTATTGCTTCTCTTTACATTATAAATCCTCATGATAGTTTATATTGATAATCTATTAACCAGTATTGCTACTATTTACATTATAAATCCCCGTGATGTTTTATATTGATAATCTATATGCCAGTATTGCTACACTTTACATAATAAATCCTAATGATGTCTTATATTAATAATCTATATGCCAGTATTTCTATACTTTACATTATAAATCTTTACGATAGTTTATATTGATAATCTATATGCCAGTATTGCTACAATTGACATTAAAAATCCTCATGATGTTTTATATAGATTATCCACATGCCAGTATTGCTACACTATACATTATAAATCCTCATGATGTATTATATTGATAATCTACGTGCCAGTATTGCTACACTTTACATTATAAAACCTCATGATTGTTTTTATTGATAATTTATATGCCAGTATTTTTTCACTTTACATTATAATTCCTCATGATATTTTATATTGATAATGTATATGCCAGTATTGCTACCATTTACATTATAAATACTCATGATAGTTTATATTGATAATCTATATGCCAGTATTGCCTCACTTTACATTATAAAACCTTATGATGGTTGATATTAATAATCTATATGCCGATTTCGTTATAGTGTACATTATAAATTCTTGTGGTGTTTTTATTGATAATCTACATAGCAGTATTGCTTCTCTTTACATTATAAATCCTCATGATAGTTTATATTGATAATCTATTAACCAGTATTGCTACAATTTACATTATAAATCCCCGTGACGTTTTATATTGATAATCTATATGCCAGTATTGCTACACTTTACATTATAAATCCTAATGATGTCTTATATTAATAATCTATATGCCAGTATTGCTACACTTTACATTATAAATCTTTACGATAGTTTATATTGATAATCTATATGCCAGTATTGCTACAATTAACATTAAAAATCCTCATGATGTTTTATATAGATTATCCATATGCCAGCATTGCTACACTATACATTATAAATCCTCATGACGTATTATATTGATAATCCACGTGCCAGTATTGCTACACTTTACATTATAAAACCTCATGATTGTTTTTATTGATAATTTATATGCCAGTATTGCTTCACTTTACATTATAAATCATCAAGATAGTTAATATTGATAATCTATATGCCAATATTGCTATACTTTACATTGTAAAACTCCGTGATAATTTGTATTGATTATCTATATGCCAGTATTGCTACACTTGACATTATAAATCCTTATAATAGTTTATATTGTTAATCTATATGGCAGTATTGCCACACTTTACATTATAAACCATCATGATTGTTTATAATGATAATCTATATGTCAGTATTGCTACACTGTACATTATAAGTCCTCATGATAGTTTATATTGATAATCTATATGCCAGTATTGCTACCATTTACATTATAAATCCTCATGATAGTTTTTATTGATAATCTATATGCCAGTATTGCCTCACTTTATATTATAAAACCGTATGATGGTTGATATCGATAATCTATATGCCGGTTTTGCTATACTCTACGTTATAAATTCTCGTGATGTTTCTTATTGATAATCTACATGCCAGTATTGCTTTACTTTCCATTATAATTCATCATGATAGTTTATATTGATAATCTACACGCCAGTATTGCTACACTTTACATTATAATTCCCTGTGTTGTTTTCATTGATAATCTATATGCCAGTATTGCTACACTTGACATTATAAATCCTTATGATAGTTTATATTGTTAATCTATATGGCAGTATTGCTACACTATACATTTTAAAACATCATTATTGTTTAAATTGATAATCTATATGCCAGTATTGCTACACTTTACATTATAAATCCTTACGAAGGTTGATATTGATAATCTATATGCCGGTATTGCTATATTGTACATTATAAATCTTCGTGATGTTTCATATTAATAATCTATATGCCAGTATTGCTATACTTTACATTGTAAAACTCCGTGATAATTTGTATTGATTATCTATATGCCAGTATTGCTACACTTGACATTATAAATCCTTATAATAGTTTATATTGTTAATCTATATGGCACTATTGCTACACTTTACATTATAAAACATCATGATTGTTTATAATGATAATCTATATGCCAGTATTGCTACACTTTACATTATAAATCCTCATGACAGTTTACACTGATAATCTATATGCCAGTATTGCTACCATTTACATTATAAATCTTCATGATAGTTTATATTGATAATCTATATGGCAGTATTGCTACACTTGACATTATAAATCCTTATGATAGTTTATATTGTTAATCTATATGGCAGTATTGCTACACTATACATTTTAAAACATCATTATTGTTTAAATTGATAATCTATATGCCAGTATTGCTACACTTTACATTAAAAATCCCCGTGATATTTTATATTAATAATCTATATGCCATTATTGCTACACTTTACATTATAAATCCGTATGATCGTTGATATTAATAATCTATATGCCGGTTTTGTTATAGTATACATTATAAATTCTTGTGGTGTTTTTATTGATAATCTACATAGCAGTATTGCTTCTCTTTACATTATAAATCCTCATGATAGTTTATATTGATAATCTATTAACCAGTATTGCTACAATTTACATTATAAATCCCCGTGATGTTTTATATTGATAATCTATATGCCAGTATTGCTAAACTTTACATTATAAATTTTAATGATGTCTTATATTAATAATCTATATGCCAGTATTGCTACACTTTACATTATAAATCTTTACTATAGTTTATATTGATAATCTATATGCCAGTATTGCTACAATTGACATTAAAAATCCTCATGATGTTTTATATAGATTATCCATATGCCAGTATTGCTACACTATACATTATAAATCCTCATGATGTATTACATTGATAATCTACGTGCCAGTATTGCTACACTTTACATTATAAAACCTCATGATTGTTTTTATTGATAATTTATATGCCAGTATTGTTTCACTTTACATTATAAATCCTCATGATAGTTTACATTGATAATCTATGTGCCAGTATTGCTACCATTTACATTATAAATCCTCATGATAGTTTATATTGATAATCTATATGCCAGTATTGCCTCACTTTATATTATAAAACCGTATGATGGTTGATATCGATAATCTATATGCCGGTTTTGCTATACTCTACGTTATAAATTCTCGTGATGTTTCTTATTGATAATCTACATGCCAGTATTGCTTCACTTTCCATTATAATTCATCATGATAGTTTATATTGATAATCTACACGCCAGTATTGCTACACTTTACATTATAATTCCCTGTGTTGTTTTCATTGATAATCTATATGCCAGTATTGCTACACTTGACATTATAAATCCTTATGATAGTTTATATTGTTAATCTATATGGCAGTATTGCTACACTATACATTTTAAAACATCATTATTGTTTAAATTGATAATCTATATGCCAGTATTGCTACACTTTACATTATAAATCCTTACGAAGGTTGATATTGATAATCTATATGCCGGTATTGCTATACTGTACATTATAAATCTTCGTGATGTTTCATATTAATAATCTATATGCCAGTATTGCTATACTTTACATTGTAAAACTCCGTGATAATTTGTATTGATTATCTATATGCCAGTATTGCTACACTTGACTTTATAGATCCTTATAATAGTTTATATTGTTAATCTATATGGCAGTATTGCTACACTATACATTTTAAAACATCATTATTGTTTAAATTGATAATCTATATGCCAGTATTGCTACACTTTACATTAAAAATCCCCGTGATATTTTATATTAATAAACTATATGCCATTATTGCTACACTTTACATTATAAATCCGTATGATGGTTGATATTAATAATCTATATGCCGGTTTTGTTTTAGTGTACATTATAAATTCTTGTGGTGTTTTTATTGATAATCTACATAGCATTATTGCTTCTCTTTACATTATAAATCCTCATGATAGTTTATATTGATAATCTATTAACCAGTATTGACACAATTTACATTATAAATCCCCGTGATGTTTTATATTGATAATCTATATGCTAGTATTGCTACACTTTACATAATAAATCCTAATGATGTCTTATATTAATAATCTATATGCCAGTATTGCTACACTTTACATTATAAATCTTTACGATAGTTTATATTGATAATCTATATGCCAGTATTGCTACAATTAACATTAAAAATCCTCATGATGTTTTATATAAATTATCCATATGCCAGTATTGCTACACTATACATTATAAATGCTCATGATGTATTATATTGATAATCCACGTGCCAGTATTGCTACACTTTACATTATAAAACTTCATGATTGTTTTTATTGATAATTTATATGCCAGTATTGCTTCACTTTACTTTATAAATCATCATGATAGTTAATATTGATAATCTATATGCCAATATTGCTATACTTTACATTGTAAAACTCCGTGATAATTTGTATTGATTATCTATATGCCAGTATTGCTACAATTGACATTATAAATCCTTATAATAGTTTATATTGTTAATCTATATGGCAGTATTGCCACACTTTACATTATAAACCATCATGATTGTTTATAATGATAATCTATATGCCAGTATTGCTACACTTTACATTATAAATCCTTACGAAGGTTGATATTGATAATCTATATGCCGGTATTGCTATACTGTACATTATAAATCTTCGTGATGTTTCATATTAATAATCTATATGCCAGTATTGCTATACTTTACATTGTAAAACTCCGTGATAATTTGTATTGATTATCTATATGCCAGTATTGCTACACTTGACTTTATAGATCCTTATAATAGTTTATATTGTTAATCTATATGGCAGTATTGCTACACTTCACAATATAAAACATCATGATTGTTTATAATGATAATCTATATGCCAGTATTGCTACACTTTACATTATAAATCCTCATGATAGTTTACATTGATAATCTATGTGCCAGTAATGCTACCATTTACATTATAAATCCTCATGATAGTTTATATTGATAATCTATATGCCAGTATTGCCTCACTTTATATTATAAAACCGTATGATGGTTGATATCGATAATCTATATGCCGGTTTTGCTATACTCTACGTTATAAATTCTCGTGATGTTTCTTATTGATAATCTACATGCCAGTATTGCTTCACTTTCCATTATAATTCATCATGATAGTTTATATTGATGATCTACACGCCAGTATTGCTACACTTTACATTATAATTCCCTGTGTTGTTTTCATTGATAATCTATATGCCATTATTGCTACACTTTACATTATAAATCCGTATGATCGTTGATATTAATAATCTATATGCCGGTTTTTTTATAGTATACATTATAAATTCTTGTGGTGTTTTTATTGATAATCTACATAGCAGTATTGCTTCTCTTTACATTATAAATCCTCATGATAATTTATATTGATAATCTATTAACCAGTATTGCTACAATTTACATTATAAATCCTTGTGATGTTTTATATTGATAATCTATATGCCAGTATTGCTACACTTGACATTATAAATCCTTATAATAGTTTAAATTGTTAATCTATATGGCAGTATTGCCACACTTTACATTATAAAACATCATGATTGTTTATAATGATAATCTATATGCCAGTATTGCTACACTTTACATTATAAGTCCTCATGATAGTTTATATTGATAATCTATATGCCAGTATTGCTACCATTTACATTATAAATCCTCATGATAGTTTATATTGATAATCTATATGCCAGTATTGCCTCACTTTATATTATAAAACCGTATGATGTTTTATATCGATAATCTATATGCCGGTTTTGCTATACTCTACGTTATAAATTCTCGTAATGTTTCTTATTGATAATTTATATGCCAATATTGCTTTACTTTCCATTATAATTCATCATGATAGTTTATATTGATAATCTACACGCCAGTATTGCTACACTTTACATTATAATGCCCTGTGTTGTTTTCATTGATAATCTATATGCCAGTATTGCTACCTTTTACATTATAAATCCTCATGATAGTTTATATTGTTAATCTATATGGCAGTATTGCTACACTATACATTTTAAAACATCATTATTGTTTAAATTGATAATCTATATGCCAGTATTGCTACACCTTACATTATAAATCCTTACGAAGGTTGATATTAATAATCTATATGCCGGTATTGCTATACTGTACATTATAAATCTTCGTGATGTTTCATATTGATAATCTACATGCCAGTATTGCTTCGTTTTACATTATTAAACCTCATGATAGTTTATATTATTAATCTACATGCCAGTATTGCTACACTTTACATTATAAATCCTTCTGATGGTTGATATTGATAATCAATATGCCGCTTTTGCTATACTGTACATTATAAATTCTCGTGATGTTTTTAATTGCTAATCTACATGCCAGTATTGCTTCACTTTTCATTATAAATCATCATGATAGTTTATATTGATAATCTACATGCCAGTATTGCTAAACTTTACATTATAAATCCTTACGATGGTCGATATTGATAATCTATATGCCGGTATTGCTATACTGTACATTATAAATTCCCGTGATGTTTCATATTGATAACCTACATGCCAGTATTGCTTCGCTTTACATTATAAAACCTCATGATAGTTTATATTGATAATCTATATGCCAGTATTGCTACACTTTACATTATAAATCCTTATGATGATTGATATTGATAATCTATATGCCGGTTTTGATATACTGTCCATTATAAATTCTCATGATAGTTTATATTGATAATCCATATGCCAGTATTGCTGCACTTTACATTAAAAATCCCTGCGATGTTTTTGATTGATAATCTACATGCCAGTATTGCTACACTTTACATTAAAAATCCCCGTGATATTTTATATTAATAATCTATATGCCATTATTGCTACACTTTACATTATAAATCCGTATGATCGTTGATATTAATAATCTATATGCCGGTTTTGTTATAGTGTACATTATAAATTCTTGTAGTGTTTTTATTGATAATCTACATAGCAGTATTGCTTCTCTTTACATTATAAATCCTCATGATAGTTTATATTGATAATCTATATGCCAGTATTGCCTCACTTTATATTATAAAACCGTATGATGGTTGATATCGATAATCTATATGCCGGTTTTGCTATACTCTACGTTATAAATTCTCGTGATGTTTCTTATTGATAATCTACATGCCAGTATTGCTTTACTTTCCATTATAATTCATCATGATAGTTTATATTGATAATCTACAAGCCAGTATTGCTACACTTTACATTATAATTCCCTGTGTTGTTTTCATTGATAATCTATATACCAGTATTGCTACACTTGACATTATAAATCCTTATGATAGTTTATATTGTTAATCTATATGGCAGTATTGCTACACTATACATTTTAAAACATCATTATTGTTTAAATTGATAATCTATATGCCAGTATTGCTACACTTTACATTATAAATCCTTACGAAGGTTGATATTGATAATCTATATGCCGGTATTGCTATACTGTACATTATAAATCTTCGTGATGTTTCATATTATTAATCTATATGCCAGTATTGCTATACTTTACATTGTAAAACTCCGTGATAATTTGTATTGATTATCTATATGCCAGTATTGCTACACGTGACATTATAAATCCTTATAATAGTTTATAATGTTAATCTATATGGCAGTACTGCTACACTTTACATTATAAAACATCATGATTGTTTATAATGATAATCTATATGCCAGTATTGTTACACTTTACATTATAAATCCTCATGATAGTTTACATTGATAATCCATATGCCAGTATTGCTACCATTTACATTATAAATCCTCATGATAGTTTATATTGATAATCTATATGCCAGTATTGCCTCACTTTATATTATAAAACCGTATGATGGTTGATATCGATAATCTATATGCCGGTTTTGCTATACACTACGTTATATATTCTCGTGATGTTTCTTATTGATAATTTACATGCCAGTATTGCTTCACTTTCCATTATAATTCATCATGATATTTTATATTGATAATCTACACCCCAGTATTGCTACACTTTACATTATAATTCCCTGTGTTGTTTTCATTGATAATCTATATGCCAGTATTGCTACACTTGACATTATAAATCCTTATGATAGTTTATATTGTTAATCTATATGGCAGTATGGCTACACTATACATTTTAAAACATCATTATTGTTTAAATTGATAATCTATATGCCAGTATTGCTACACTTTACATTATAAAGCCTTACGAAGTTTGATATTGATAATCTATATGCCGGTATTGTTATACTGTACATTATAAATCTTCGTGATGTTTCATATTGATAATCTACGTGCCAGTATTGCTTCGTTTTACATTATAAAAACTCATGATAGTTTATATTATTAATCTATATGCCAGTATTGCTACACTTTATATTATAAAACCGTATGATGGTTGATATCGATAATCTATATGCCGGTTTTGCTATACTCTACGTTATAAATTCTCGTGATGTTTCTTATTGATAATCTACATGCCAGTATTGCTTCACTTTCCATTATAATTCATCATGATAGTTTATATTGATAATCTACTCGCCAGTATTGCTACACTTTACATTATAATTCCCTGTGTTGTTTTCATTGATAATCTATATGCCAGTATTGCTACACCTGACATTATAAATCCTTATGATAGTTTATATTGTTAATCTATATGGCAGTATTGCTACACTATACATTTTAAAACATCATTATTGTTTAAATTGATAATCTATATGCCAGTATTGATACACTTTACATTATAAATCCTTACGAAGGTTGATATTGATAATCTATATGCCGGTATTGCTATACTGTACATTATAAATCTTCGTGATGTTTCATATTAATAATCTATATGCCAGTATTGCTATACTTTACATTGTAAAACTCCGTGATAATTTGTATTGATTATCTATATGCCAGTATTGCTACACGTGACATTATAAATCCTTATAATAGTTTATATTGTTAATCTATATGGCAGTATTGCTACACTTTACATTATAAAACATCATGATTGTTTATAATGATAATCTATATGCCAGTATTGTTACACTTTACATTATAAATCCTCATGATAGTTTACATTGATAATCTATATGCCAGTATTGCTACCATTTACATTATAAATCCTCATGATAGTTTATATTGATAATCTATATGCCAGTATTGCCTCACTTTATATTATAAAACCGTATGATGGTTGATATCGATAATCTATATGCCGGTTTTGCTATACACTACGTTATAAATTCTCGTGATGTTTCTTATTGATAATCTACATGCCAGTATTGCTTCACTTTCCATTATAATTCATCATGATAGTTTATATTGATAATCTACACGCCAGTATTGCTACACTTTACATTATAATTCCCTGTGTTGTTTTCATTGATAATCTATATGCCAGTATTGCTACACTTGACGTTATAAATCCTTATGATAGTTTATATTGTTAATCTATATAGCAGTATTGCTACACTATACATTTTAAAACATCATTATTGTTTAAATTGATAATTTATATGCCAGTATTGCTACACTTTACATTAAAAATCCCCGTGATATTTTATATTAATAATCTATATGCCATTATTGCTACACTTTACATTATAAATCCGTATGATCGTTGATATTAATAATCTATATGCCGGTTTTGTTATAGTATACATTATAAATTCTTGTGGTGTTTTTATTGATAATCTACATAGCAGTATTGCTTCTCTTTACATTATAAATCCTCCTGATAGTTTATATTGATAATCTATTAACCAGTATTGCTACAATTTACATTATAAATCCCCGTGATGTTTTATATTGATAATCTATATGCCAGTATTGCTACACTTTACATTATAAATTTTAATGATGTCTTATATTAATAATCTATATGCCAGTATTGCTACACTTTACATTATAAATCTTTACTATAGTTTATATCGATAATCTATATGCCAGTATTGCTACACTTGACATTATAAATCCTTATGATGTTTTATATAGATTATCCATATGCCAGTATTGCTACCCTATACATTATAAATCCTCATGATGTATTATATTGATAATCTACGTGCCAGTATTGCTACACTTTACATTATAAAACCTCATGATTGTTTTTATTGATAATTTATATGCCAGTATTGTTTCACTTTACATTATAAATCCTCATGATAGTTTACATTGATAATCTATGTGCCAGTATTGCTACCATTTACATTATAAATCCTCATGATAGTTTATATTGATAATCTATGTGCCAGTAATGCTACCATTTACATTATAAATCCTCATGATAGTTTATATTGATAATCTATATGCCAGTATTGCCTCACTTTATATTATAAAACCGTATGATGGTTGATATCGATAATCTATATGCCGGTTTTGCTATACTCTACGTTATAAATTCTCGTGATGTTTCTTATTGATAATCTACATGCCAGTATTGCTTCACTTTCCATTATAATTCATCATGATAGTTTATATTGATAATCTACACGCCAGTATTGCTACACTTTACATTATAATTCCCTGTGTTGTTTTCATTGATAATCTATATGCCATTATTGCTACACTTTACATTATAAATCCGTATGATCGTTGATATTAATAATCTATATGCCGGTTTTTTTATAGTATACATTATAAATTCTTGTGGTGTTTTTATTGATAATCTACATAGCAGTATTGCTTCTCTTTACATTATAAATCCTCATGATAGTTTATATTGATAATCTATTAACCAGTATTGCTACAATTTACATTATAAATCCCCGTGATGTTTTATATTGATAATCTATATGCCAGTATTGCTACACTTGACATTATAAATCCTTATAATAGTTTAAATTGTTAATCTATATGGCAGTATTGCCACACTTTACATTATAAAACATCATGATTGTTTATAATGATAATCTATATGCCAGTATTGCTACACTTTACATTATAAGTCCTCATGATAGTTTATATTGATAATCTATATGCCAGTATTGCTACCATTTACATTATAAATCCTCATGATAGTTTATATTGATAATCTATATGCCAGTATTGCCTCACTTTATATTATAAAACCGTATGATGTTTTATATCGATAATCTATATGCCGGTTTTGCTATACTCTACGTTATAAATTCTCGTAATGTTTCTTATTGATAATTTATATGCCAATATTGCTTTACTTTCCATTATAATTCATCATGATAGTTTATATTGATAATCTACACGCCAGTATTGCTACACTTTACATTATAATGCCCTGTGTTGTTTTCATTGATAATCTACATGCCAGTATTGCTACACTTGACATTATAAATCCTTATGATAGTTTATATTGTTAATCTATATGGCAGTATTGCTACACTATACATTTTAAAACATCATTATTGTTTAAATTGATAATCTATATGCCAGTATTGCTACACTTTACATTATAAATCCTTACGAAGGTTGATATTGATAATCTATATGCCGGTATTGCTATACTGTACATTATAAATCTTCGTGATGTTTCATATTAATAATCTATATGCCAGTATTGCTATACTTTACATTGTAAAACTCCGTGATAATTTGTATTGATTATCTATATGCCAGTATTGCTACACTTGACTTTATAGATCCTTATAATAGTTTATATTGTTAATCTATATGGCAGTATTGCTACACTTCACAATATAAAACATCATGATTGTTTATAATGATAATCTATATGCCAGTATTGCTACACTTTACATTATAAATCCTCATGATAGTTTACATTGATAATCTATGTGCCAGTAATGCTACCATTTACATTATAAATCCTCATGATAGTTTATATTGATAATCTATATGCCAGTATTGCCTCACTTTATATTATAAAACCGTATGATGGTTGATATCGATAATCTATATGCCGGTTTTGCTATACTCTACGTTATAAATTCTCGTGATGTTTCTTATTGATAATCTACATGCCAGTATTGCTTCACTTTCCATTATAATTCATCATGATAGTTTATATTGATGATCTACACGCCAGTATTGCTACACTTTACATTATAATTCCCTGTGTTGTTTTCATTGATAATCTATATGCCATTATTGCTACACTTTACATTATAAATCCGTATGATCGTTGATATTAATAATCTATATGCCGGTTTTTTTATAGTATACATTATAAATTCTTGTGGTGTTTTTATTGATAATCTACATAGCAGTATTGCTTCTCTTTACATTATAAATCCTCATGATAGTTTATATTGATAATCTATTAACCAGTATTGCTACAATTTACATTATAAATCCCCGTGATGTTTTATATTGATAATCTATATGCCAGTATTGCTACACTTGACATTATAAATCCTTATAATAGTTTAAATTGTTAATCTATATGGCAGTATTGCCACACTTTACATTATAAAACATCATGATTGTTTATAATGATAATCTATATGCCAGTATTGCTACACTTTACATTATAAGTCCTCATGATAGTTTATATTGATAATCTATATGCCAGTATTGCTACCATTTACATTATAAATCCTCATGATAGTTTATATTGATAATCTATATGCCAGTATTGCCTCACTTTATATTATAAAACCGTATGATGTTTTATATCGATAATCTATATGCCGGTTTTGCTATACTCTACGTTATAAATTCTCGTAATGTTTCTTATTGATAATTTATATGCCAATATTGCTTTACTTTCCATTATAATTCATCATGATAGTTTATATTGATAATCTACACGCCAGTATTGCTACACTTTACATTATAATGCCCTGTGTTGTTTTCATTGATAATCTATATGCCAGTATTGCTACCTTTTACATTATAAATCCTCATGATAGTTTATATTGTTAATCTATATGGCAGTATTGCTACACTATACATTTTAAAACATCATTATTGTTTAAATTGATAATCTATATGCCAGTATTGCTACACCTTACATTATAAATCCTTACGAAGGTTGATATTAATAATCTATATGCCGGTATTGCTATACTGTACATTATAAATCTTCGTGATGTTTCATATTGATAATCTACATGCCAGTATTGCTTCGTTTTACATTATTAAACCTCATGATAGTTTATATTATTAATCTACATGCCAGTATTGCTACACTTTACATTATAAATCCTTCTGATGGTTGATATTGATAATCAATATGCCGCTTTTGCTATACTGTACATTATAAATTCTCGTGATGTTTTTAATTGCTAATCTACATGCCAGTATTGCTTCACTTTTCATTATAAATCATCATGATAGTTTATATTGATAATCTACATGCCAGTATTGCTAAACTTTACATTATAAATCCTTACGATGGTCGATATTGATAATCTATATGCCGGTATTGCTATACTGTACATTATAAATTCCCGTGATGTTTCATATTGATAACCTACATGCCAGTATTGCTTCGCTTTACATTATAAAACCTCATGATAGTTTATATTGATAATCTATATGCCAGTATTGCTACACTTTACATTATAAATCCTTATGATGATTGATATTGATAATCTATATGCCGGTTTTGATATACTGTCCATTATAAATTCTCATGATAGTTTATATTGATAATCCATATGCCAGTATTGCTGCACTTTACATTAAAAATCCCTGCGATGTTTTTGATTGATAATCTACATGCCAGTATTGCTACACTTTACATTAAAAATCCCCGTGATATTTTATATTAATAATCTATATGCCATTATTGCTACACTTTACATTATAAATCCGTATGATCGTTGATATTAATAATCTATATGCCGGTTTTGTTATAGTGTACATTATAAATTCTTGTAGTGTTTTTATTGATAATCTACATAGCAGTATTGCTTCTCTTTACATTATAAATCCTCATGATAGTTTATATTGATAATCTATTAACCAGTATTGCTACAATTTACATTATAAATCCCCGTGATGTTTTATATTGATAATCTATATGCCAGTATTGCTACACTTTACATTATAATTCCTAATGATGTCTTATATTAATAATCTATATGCCAGTATTGCTACACTTTACATTATAAATCTTTACGATAGTTTATATTGATAATCTATATGCCAGTATTGCTACAATTAACATTAAAAATCCTCTTGATGTTTTATATAGATTATTAATATGCCAGTATTGCTACACTATACATTATAAATCCTCATGTTGTGTTATATTGATAATCTACGTGCCAGTATTGCTACACTTTACATTATAAAACCTCATGATTGTTTTTTTTGATAATTTATATGCCAGTATTGCTTCACTTTACATTATAAATCATCATGATAGTTAATATTGATAATCTATATGCCAATATTGCTATACTTTACATTGTAACACTCCGTGATAATTTGTATTGATTATCTATATGCCAGTATTGCTACACTTGACATTATAAATCCTTATAATAGTTTATATTGTTAATCTATATGGCAGTATTGCCACACTTTACATTATAAAACATCATGATTGTTTATAATGATAATCTATATGCCAGTATTGCTACACTTTACATTATAAGTCCTCATGATAGTTTATATTGATAATCTATATGCCAGTATTGCTACCATTTACATTATAAATCCTCATGATAGTTTATATTGATAATCTATATGCCAGGATTGCCTCACTTTATATTATAAAACCGTATGATGGTTGATATCGATAATCTATATGCCGGTTTTGCTATACTCTACGTTATAAATTCTCGTGATGTTTCTTATTGATAATCTACATGCCAGTATTGCTTTACTTTCCATTATAATTCATCATGATAGTTTATATTGATAATCTACACGCCAGTATTGCTACACTTTACATTATAATTCCCTGTGTTGTTTTCATTGATAATCTATATACCAGTATTGCTACACTTGACATTATAAATCCTTATGATAGTTTATATTGTTAATCTATATGGCAGTATTGCTACACTATACATTTTAAACCATCATTATTGTTTAAATTGATAATCTATATGCCAGTATTGCTACACTTTACATTATAAATCCTTACGAAGGTTGATATTGATAATCTATATGCCGGTATTGCTATACTGTACATTATAAATCTTCGTGATGTTTCATATTAATAATCTATATGCCAGTATTGCTATACTTTACATTGTAAAACTCCGTGATAATTTGTATTGATTATCTATATGCCAGTATTGCTACACGTGACATTATAAATCCTTATAATAGTTTATAATGTTAATCTATATGGCAGTACTGCTACACTTTACATTATAAAACATCATGATTGTTTATAATGATAATCTATATGCCAGTATTGTTACACTTTACATTATAAATCCTCATGATAGTTTACATTGATAATCTATATGCCAGTATTGCTACCATTTACATTATAAATCCTCATGATAGTTTATATTGATAATCTATATGCCAGTATTGCCTCACTTTATATTATAAAACCGTATGATGGTTGATATCGATAATCTATATGCCGGTTTTGCTATACACTACGTTATATATTCTCGTGATGTTTCTTATTGATAATTTACATGCCAGTATTGCTTCACTTTCCATTATAATTCATCATGATATTTTATATTGATAATCTACACCCCAGTATTGCTACACTTTACATTATAATTCCCTGTGTTGTTTTCATTGATAATCTATATGCCAGTATTGCTACACTTGACATTATAAATCCTTATGATAGTTTATATTGTTAATCTATATGGCAGTATGGCTACACTATACATTTTAAAACATCATTATTGTTTAAATTGATAATCTATATGCCAGTATTGCTACACTTTACATTATAAAGCCTTACAAGGTTTGATATTGATAATCTATATGCCGGTATTGTTATACTGTACATTATAAATCTTCGTGATGTTTCATATTGATAATCTACGTGCCAGTATTGCTTCGTTTTACATTATAAAAACTCATGATAGTTTATATTATTAATCTATATGCCAGTATTGCTACACTTTACATTATAAATCCTTATGATGGTTGATATTGATAATCTATATGCCGCTTTTGCTATACTGTACATTATAAATTCTCGTGATGTTTTTAATTGATAATCTACAGGCCAGTATTGCTTCACTTTTCATTATAAATCATCATGATAGTTTATATTGATAATCTACATGCCAGTATTGCTAAACTTTACATTATAAATCCTTGCGATGGTCGATATTGATAATCTATATGCCGGTATTGCTATACTCTACATTATAAATTCTCGTGATGTTTCATATTGATAATCTACATGCCAGTATTGCTTCGCTTTACATTATAAAACCTCATGATAGTTTATATTGATAATCTATATGCCAGTATTGCCTCAATTTATATTATAAAACCGTATGATGGTTGATATCGATAATCTATATGCCGGTTTTGCTATACTCTACGTTATAAATTCTCGTGATGTTTCTTATTGATAATCTACATGCCAGTATTGCTTCACTTTCCATTATAATTCATCATGATAGTTTATATTGATAATCTACACGCCAGTATTGCTACACTTTACATTATAATTCCCTGTGTTGTTTTCATTGATAATCTATATGCCAGTATTGCTACACCTGACATTATAAATCCTTATGATAGTTTATATTGTTAATCTATATGGCAGTATTGCTACACTATACATTTTAAAACATCATTATTGTTTAAATTGATAATCTATATGCCAGTATTGATACACTTTACATTATAAATCCTTACGAAGGTTGATATTGATAATCTATATGCCGGTATTGCTATACTGTACATTATAAATCTTCGTGATGTTTCATATTAATAATCTATATGCCAGTATTGCTATACTTTACATTGTAAAACTCCGTGATAATTTGTATTGATTATCTATATGCCAGTATTGCTACACGTGACATTATAAATCCTTATAATAGTTTATATTGTTAATCTATATGGCAGTATTGCTACACTTTACATTATAAAACATCATGATTGTTTATAATGATAATCTATATGCCAGTATTGTTACACTTTACATTATAAATCCTCATGATAGTTTACATTGATAATCTATATGCCAGTATTGCTACCATTTACATTATAAATCCTCATGATAGTTTATATTGATAATCTATATGCCAGTATTGCCTCACTTTATATTATAAAACCGTATGATGGTTGATATCGATAATCTATATGCCGGTTTTGCTATACACTACGTTATAAATTCTCGTGATGTTTCTTATTGATAATCTACATGCCAGTATTGCTTCACTTTCCATTATAATTCATCATGATAGTTTATATTGATAATCTACACGCCAGTATTGCTACACTTTACATTATAATTCCCTGTGTTGTTTTCATTGATAATCTATATGCCAGTATTGCTACACTTGACATTATAAATCCTTATGATAGTTTATATTGTTAATCTATATGGCAGTATTGCTACACTATACATTTTAAAACATCATTATTGTTTAAATTGATAATCTATATGCCAGTATTGCTACACTTTACATTAAAAATCCCCGTGATATTTTATATTAATAATCTATATGCCATTATTGCTACACTTTACATTATAAATCCGTATGATCGTTGATATTAATAATCTATATGCCGGTTTTGTTATAGTATACATTATAAATTCTTGTGGTGTTTTTATTGATAATCTACATAGCAGTATTGCTTCTCTTTACATTATAAATCCTCATGATAGTTTATATTGATAATCTATTAACCAGTATTGCTACAATTTACATTATAAATCCCCGTGATGTTTTATATTGATAATCTATATGCCAGTATTGCTACACTTTACATTATAAATTTTAATGATGTCTTATATTAATAATCTATATGCCAGTATTGCTACACTTTACATTATAAATCTTTACTATAGTTTATATTGATAATCTATATGCCAGTATTGCTACAATTGACATTAAAAATCCTCATGATGTTTTATATAGATTATTCATATGCCAGTATTGCTACCCTATACATTATAAATCCTCATGATGTATTATATTGATAATCTACGTGCCAGTATTGCTACACTTTACATTATAAAACCTCATGATTGTTTTTATTGATAATTTATATGCCAGTATTGTTTCACTTTACATTATAAATCCTCATGATAGTTTACATTGATAATCTATGTGCCAGTATTGCTACCATTTACATTATAAATCCTCATGATAGTTTATATTGATAATCTATATGCCAGTATTGCCTCACTTTATATTATAAAACCGTATGATGGTTGATATCGATAATCTATATGCCGGTTTTGCTATACTCTACGTTATAAATTCTCGTGATGTTTCTTATTGATAATCTACATGCCAGTATTGCTTCACTTTCCATTATAATTCATCATGATAGTTTATATTGATAACCTACACGCCAGTATTGCTACACTTTACATTATAATTCCCTGTGTTGTTTGCATTGATAATCTATATGCCAGTATTGCTACACTTGACATTATAAATCCTTATGATAGTTTATATTGTTAATCTATATGGCAGTATTGCTACACTATACATTTTAAAACATCATTATTGTTTAAATTGATAATCTATATGCTAGTATTGCTACACTTTACATTAAAAATCCCCGTGATATTTTATATTAATAAACTATATGCCATTATTGCTACACTTTACATTATAAATCCGTATGATCGTTGATATTAATAATCTATATGCCGGTTTTGTTTTAGTGTACATTATAAATTCTTGTGGTGTTTTTATTAATAATCTACATAGCATTATTGCTTCTCTTTACATTATAAATCCTCATGATAGTTTATATTGATAATCTATTAACCAGTATTGATACAATTTACATTATAAATCCCCGTGATGTTTTATATTGATAATCTATATGCCAGTATTGCTACACTTTACATTATAAATCCTAATGATGTCTTATATTAATAATCTATATGCCAGTATTGCTACACTTTACATTATAAATCTTTACGATAGTTTATATTGATAATCTATATGCCAGTATTGCTACAATTAACATTAAAAATCCTCATGATGTTTTATATAGATTATCCATATGCCAGTATTGCTACACTATACATTATAAATGCTCATGATGTATTATATTGATAATCCACGCGCCAGTATTGCTACACTTTACATTATAAAACCTCATGATTGTTTTTATTGATAATTTATATGCCAGTATTGCTTCACTTTACATTATAAATCATCATGATAGTTAATATTGATAATCTATATGCCAATATTGCTATACTTTACATTGTAAAACTCCGTGATAATTTGTATTGATTATCTATATACCAGTATTGCTACACTTGACATTATAAATCCTTATAATAGTTTATATTGTTAATCTATATGGCAGTATTGCCACACTTTACATTATAAACCATCCTGATTGTTTATAATGATAATCTATATGCCAGTATTGCTACACTTTACATTATAAATCCTTACGAAGGTTGATATTGATAATCTATATGCCGGTATTGCTATACTGTACATTATAAATCTTCGTGATGTTTCATATTAATAATCTATATGCCAGTATTGCTATACTTTACATTGTAAAACTCCGTGATAATTTGTATTGATTATCTATATGCCAGTATTGCTACACTTGACATTATAAATCTTTATAATAGTTTATATTGTTAATCTATATGGCAGTATTGCTACACTTTACATTATAAAACATCATGATTGTTTATAATGATAATCTATATGCCAGTATTGCTACACTTTACATTATAAATCCTCATGATAGTTTACATTGATAATCTATATGCCAGTATTGCTACCATTTACATTATAAATCCTCATGATAGTTTATATTGATAATCTATATGCCAGGATTGCCTCACTTTATATTATAAAACCGTATGATGGTTGATATCGATAATCTATATGCCGGTTTTGCTATACTCTACGTTATAAATTCTCGTGATGTTTCTTATTGATAATTTATATGCCAGTATTGCTTTACTTTCCAATATAATTCATCATGATAGTTTATATTGATAATCTACACGCCAGTATTGCTACACTTTACATTATAATTCCCTGTGTTGTTTTCATTGATAATCTATATGCCAGTATTGCTACACTTGACATTATAAATCCTTATGATAGTTTATATTGTTAATCTATAGGGCAGTATTGCTACACTATACATTTTAAAAATTCATTATTGTTTAAATTGATAATCTATATGCCAGTATTGCTACACTTTACATTATAAATCCTTACGAAGGTTGATATTGATAATCTATATGCCGGTATTGCTATACTGTACATTATAAATCTTCGTGATGTTTCATATTAATAATCTATATGCCAGTATTGCTATACTTTACATTGTAAAACTCCGTGATAATTTGTATTGATTATCTATATGCCAGTATTGCTACACTTGACTTTATAGATCCTTATAATAGTTTATATTGTTAATCTATATGGCAGTATTGCTACACTTTACAATATAAAACATCATGATTGTTTATAATGATAATCTATATGCCAGTATTGCTACACTTTACATTATAAATCCTCATGATAGTTTACATTGATAATCTATGTGCCAGTAATGCTACCATTTACATTATAAATCCTCATGATAGTTTATATTGATAATCTATATGCCAGTATTGCCTCACTTTATATTATAAAACCGTATGATGGTTGATATCGATAATCTATATGCCGGTTTTGCTATACTCTACGTTATAAATTCTCGTGATGTTTCTTATTGATAATCTACATGCCAGTATTGCTTCACTTTCCATTATAATTCATCATGATAGTTTATATTGATAATCTACACGCCAGTATTGCTACACTTTACATTATAATTCCCTGTGTTGTTTTCATTGATAATCTATATGCCATTATTGCTACACTTTACATTATAAATCCGTATGATCGTTGATATTAATAATCTATATGCCGGTTTTTTTAAAGTATACATTATAAATTCTTGTGGTGTTTTTATTGATAATCTACATAGCAGTATTGCTTCTCTTTACATTATAAATCCTCATGATAGTTTATATTGATAATCTATTAACCAGTATTGCTACAATTTACATTATAAATCCCCGTGATGTTTTATATTGATAATCTATATGCCAGTATTGCTACACTTGACATTATAAATCCTTATAATAGTTTATATTGTTAATCTATATGGCAGTATTGCCACACTTTACATTATAAACCATCATGATTGTTTATAATGATAATCTATATGCCAGTATTGCTACACTTTACATTATAAGTCCTCATGATAATTTATATTGATAATCTATATGCCCGTATTGCTACCATTTACATTATAAATCCTCATGATAGTTTATATTGATAATCTATATGCCAGGATTGCCTCACTTTATATTATAAAACCGTATGATGGTTGATATCGATAATCTATATGCCGGTTTTGCTATACTCTACGTTTTAAATTCTCGTGATGTTTCTTATTGATAATTTATATGCCAGTATTGCTTTACTTTCCATTATAATTCATCATGATAGTTTATATTGATAATCTACACGCCAGTATTGCTACACTTTACATTATAATTCCCTGTGTTGTTTTCATTGATAATCTATATGCCAGTATTGCTACACTTGACATTATAAATCCTTATGATAGTTTATATTGTTAATCTATATGGCAGTATTGCTACACTATACATTTTAAAACATCATTATTGTTTAAATTGATAATCTATATGCCAGTATTGCTACACTTTACATTATAAATCCTTACGAAGGTTGATATTGATAATCTATATGCCGGTATTGCTATACTGTACATTATAAATCTTCGTGATGTTTCATATTAATAATCTATATGCCAGTATTGCTATACTTTACATTGTAAAACTCCGTGATAATTTGTATTGATTATCTATATGCCAGTATTGCTACACTTGACTTTATAGATCCTTATAATAGTTTATATTGTTAATCTATATGGCAGTATTGCTACACTTTACAATATAAAACATCATGATTGTTTATAATGATAATCTATATGCCAGTATTGCTACACTTTCCATTATAATTCATCATGATAGTTTATATTGATAATCTACACGCCTGTATTGCTACACTTTACATTATAATTCCCTGTGTTGTTTTCATTGATAATCTATATGCCATTATTGCTACACTTTACATTATAAATCCGTATGATCGTTGATATTAATAATCTATATGCCGGTTTTTTTATAGTATACATTATAAATTCTTGTGGTGTTTTTATTGATAATCTACATAACAGTATTCCTTCTCTTTACATTATAAATCCTCATGATAGTTTATATTGATAATCTATTAACCAGTATTGCTACAATTTACATTATAAATCCCCGTGATGTTTTATATTGATAATCTATATGCCAGTATTGCTACACTTGACATTATAAATCCTTATAATAGTTTATATTGTTAATCTATATGGCAGTATTGCCACACTTTACATTATAAAACATCATGATTGTTTATAATGATAATCTATATGCCAGTATTGCTACACTTTACATTATAAGTCCTCATGATAGTTTATATTGATAATCTATATGCCAGTATTGCTACCATTTACATTATAAATCCTCATGATAGTTTATATTGATAATCTATATGCCAGTATTGCCTCACTTTATATTATAAAACCGTATGATGGTTTATATCGATAATCTATATGCCGGTTTTGCTATACTCTACGTTATAAATTCTCGTGATGTTTCTTATTGATAATTTATATGCCAGTATTGCTTTACTTTCCATTATAATTCATCATGATAGTTTATATTGATAATCTACTCGCCAGTATTGCTACACTTTACATTATAATGCCCTGTGTTGTTTTCATTGATAATCTACATGCCAGTATTGCTACACTTGACATTATAAATCCTTATGATAGTTTATATTGTTAATCTATATGGCAGTATTGCTACACTATACATTTTAAAACATCATTATTGTTTAAATTGATAATCTATATGCCAGTATTGCTACACTTTACATTATAAATCCTTACGAAGGTTGATATTGATAATCTATATGCCGGTAATGCTATACTGTACATTATAAATCTTCGTGATGTTTCATATTAATAATCTATATGCCAGTATTGCTACACTTGACATTATAAATCCTTATAATAGTTTATATTGTTAATCTATATGGCAGTATTGCTACACTTTACAATATAAAACATCATGATTGTTTATAATGATAATCTATATGCCAGTATTGCTACACTTTACATTATAAATCCTCATGATAGTTTACATTGATAATCTATGTGCCAGTATTGCTACCATTTACATTATAAATCCTCATGATAGTTTATATTGATAATCTATATGCCAGTATTGCCTCACTTTATATTATAAAACCGTATGATGGTTGATATCGATAATCTATATGCCGGTTTTGCTATACTCTACGTTATAAATTCTCGTGATGTTTCTTATTGATAATCTACATGCCAGTATTGCTTCACTTTCCATTATAATTCATCATGATAGTTTATATTGATAATCTACACGCCAGTATTGCTACACTTTACATTATAATTCCCTGTGTTGTTTTCATTGATAATCTATATGCCAGTATTGCTACACTTGACATTATAAATCCTTATGATAGTTTATATTGTTAATCTATATGGCAGTATTGCTACACTATACATTTTAAAACATCATTATTGTTTAAATTGATAATCTATATGCCAGTATTGCTACACTTTACATTATAAATCCTTACGAAGGTTGATATTGATAATCTATATGCCGGTATTGCTATACTGTACATTATAAATCTTCGTGATGTTTCATATTAATAATCTATATGCCAGTATTGCTATACTTTACATTGTAAAACTCCGTGATAATTTGTATTGATTATCTATATGCCAGTATTGCTACACTTGACTTTATAGATCCTTATAATAGTTTATATTGTTAATCTATATGGCAGTATTGCTACACTTTACAATATAAAACATCATGATTGTTTATAATGATAATCTATATGCCAGTATTGCTACACTTTCCATTATAATTCATCATGATAGTTTATATTGATAATCTACACGCCTGTATTGCTACACTTTACATTATAATTCCCTGTGTTGTTTTCATTGATAATCTATATGCCATTATTGCTACACTTTACATTATAAATCCGTATGATCGTTGATATTAATAATCTATATGCCGGTTTTTTTATAGTATACATTATAAATTCTTGTGGTGTTTTTATTGATAATCTACATAACAGTATTCCTTCTCTTTACATTATAAATCCTCATGATAGTTTATATTGATAATCTATTAACCAGTATTGCTACAATTTACATTATAAATCCCCGTGATGTTTTATATTGATAATCTATATGCCAGTATTGCTACACTTGACATTATAAATCCTTATAATAGTTTATATTGTTAATCTATATGGCAGTATTGCCACACTTTACATTATAAAACATCATGATTGTTTATAATGATAATCTATATGCCAGTATTGCTACACTTTACATTATAAGTCCTCATGATAGTTTATATTGATAATCTATATGCCAGTATTGCTACCATTTACATTATAAATCCTCATGATAGTTTATATTGATAATCTATATGCCAGTATTGCCTCACTTTATATTATAAAACCGTATGATGGTTTATATCGATAATCTATATGCCGGTTTTGCTATACTCTACGTTATAAATTCTCGTGATGTTTCTTATTGATAATTTATATGCCAGTATTGCTTTACTTTCCATTATAATTCATCATGATAGTTTATATTGATAATCTACTCGCCAGTATTGCTACACTTTACATTATAATGCCCTGTGTTGTTTTCATTGATAATCTACATGCCAGTATTGCTACACTTGACATTATAAATCCTTATGATAGTTTATATTGTTAATCTATATGGCAGTATTGCTACACTATACATTTTAAAACATCATTATTGTTTAAATTGATAATCTATATGCCAGTATTGCTACACTTTACATTATAAATCCTTACGAAGGTTGATATTGATAATCTATATGCCGGTAATGCTATACTGTACATTATAAATCTTCGTGATGTTTCATATTAATAATCTATATGCCAGTATTGCTACACTTGACATTATAAATCCTTATAATAGTTTATATTGTTAATCTATATGGCAGTATTGCTACACTTTACAATATAAAACATCATGATTGTTTATAATGATAATCTATATGCCAGTATTGCTACACTTTACATTATAAATCCTCATGATAGTTTACATTGATAATCTATGTGCCAGTATTGCTACCATTTACATTATAAATCCTCATGATAGTTTATATTGATAATCTATATGCCAGTATTGCCTCACTTTATATTATAAAACCGTATGATGGTTGATATCGATAATCTATATGCCGGTTTTGCTATACTCTACGTTATAAATTCTCGTGATGTTTCTTATTGATAATCTACATGCCAGTATTGCTTCACTTTCCATTATAATTCATCATGATAGTTTATATTGATAATCTACACGCCAGTATTGCTACACTTTACATTATAATTCCCTGTGTTGTTTTCATTGATAATCTATATGCCAGTATTGCTACACTTGACATTATAAATCCTTATGATAGTTTATATTGTTAATCTATATGGCAGTATTGCTACACTATACATTTTAAAACATCATTATTGTTTAAATTGATAATCTATATGCCGGTATTGCTACACTTTACATTAAAAATCCCCGTGATATTTTATATTAATAATCTATATGCCATTATTGCTACACTTTACATTATAAATCCGTATGATCGTTGATATTAATAATCTATATGCCGGTTTTGTTATAGTATACATTATAAATTCTTGTGGTGTTTTTATTGATAATCTACATAGCAGTATTGCTTCTCTTTACATTATAAATCCTCATGATAGTTTATATTGATAATCTATTAACCAGTATTGCTACAATTTACATTATAAATCCCCGTGATGTTTTATATTGATAATCTATATGCCAGTATTGCTACACTTTACATTATAAATTTTAATGATGTCTTATATTAATAATCTATATGCCAGTATTGCTACACTTTACATTATAAATCTTTACTATAGTTTATATTGATAATCTATATGCCAGTATTGCTACAATTGACATTAAAAATCCTCATGATGTTTTATATAGATTATCCATATGCCAGTATTGCTACCCTATACATTATAAATCCTCATGATGTATTATATTGATAATCTACGGGCCAGTATTGCTACACTTTACATTATAAAACCTCATGATTGTTTTTATTGATAATTTATATGCCAGTATTGTTTCACTTTACATTATAAATCCTCATGATAGTTTACATTGATAATCTATGTGCCAGTATTGCTACCATTTACATTATAAATCCTCATGATAGCTTATATTGATAATCTATATGCCAGTATTGCCTCACTTTATATTATAAAACCGTATGATGGTTGATATCGATAATCTATATGCCGGTTTTGCTATACTCTACGTTATAAATTCTCGTGATGTTTCTTATTGATAATCTACATGCCAGTATTGCTTCACTTTCCATTATAATTCATCATGATAGTTTATATTGATAACCTACACGCCAGTATTGCTACACTTTACATTATAATTCCCTGTGTTGTTTGCATTGATAATCTATATGCCAGTATTGCTACACTTGACATTATAAATCCTTATGATAGTTTATATTGTTAATCTATATGGCAGTATTGCTACACTATACATTTTAAAACATCATTATTGTTTAAATTGATAATCTATATGCTAGTATTGCTACACTTTACATTAAAAATCCCCGTGATATTTTATATTAATAAACTATATGCTATTATTGCTACACTTTACATTATAAATCCGTATGATCGTTGATATTAATAATATATATGCCGGTTTTGTTTTAGTGTACATTATAAATTCTTGTGGTGTTTTTATTAATAATCTACATAGCATTATTGCTTCTCTTTACATTATAAATCCTCATGATAGTTTATATTGATAATCTATATGCCAGGATTGCCTCACTTTATATTATAAAACCGTATGATGGTTGATATCGATAATCTATATGCCGGTTTTGCTATACTCTACGTTATAAATTCTCGTGATGTTTCTTATTGATAATCTACATGCCAGTATTGCTTTACTTTCCATTATAATTCATCATGATAGTTTATATTGATAATCTACACGCCAGTATTGCTACACTTTACATTATAATTCCCTGTGTTGTTTTCATTGATAATCTATATACCAGTATTGCTACACTTGACATTATAAATCCTTATGATAGTTTATATTGTTAATCTATATGGCAGTATTGCTACACTATACATTTTAAACCATCATTATTGTTTAAATTGATAATCTATATGCCAGTATTGCTACACTTTACATTATAAATCCTTACGAAGGTTGATATTGATAATCTATATGCCGGTATTGCTATACTGTACATTATAAATCTTCGTGATGTTTCATATTAATAATCTATATGCCAGTATTGCTATACTTTACATTGTAAAACTCCGTGATAATTTGTATTGATTATCTATATGCCAGTATTGCTACACGTGACATTATAAATCCTTATAATAGTTTATAATGTTAATCTATATGGCAGTACTGCTACACTTTACATTATAAAACATCATGATTGTTTATAATGATAATCTATATGCCAGTATTGTTACACTTTACATTATAAATCCTCATGATAGTTTACATTGATAATCTATATGCCAGTATTGCTACCATTTACATTATAAATCCTCATGATAGTTTATATTGATAATCTATATGCCAGTATTGCCTCACTTTATATTATAAAACCGTATGATGGTTGATATCGATAATCTATATGCCGGTTTTGCTATACACTACGTTATATATTCTCGTGATGTTTCTTATTGATAATTTACATGCCAGTATTGCTTCACTTTCCATTATAATTCATCATGATATTTTATATTGATAATCTACACCCCAGTATTGCTACACTTTACATTATAATTCCCTGTGTTGTTTTCATTGATAATCTATATGCCAGTATTGCTACACTTGACATTATAAATCCTTATGATAGTTTATATTGTTAATCTATATGGCAGTATGGCTACACTATACATTTTAAAACATCATTATTGTTTAAATTGATAATCTATATGCCAGTATTGCTACACTTTACATTATAAAGCCTTACGAAGTTTGATATTGATAATCTATATGCCGGTATTGTTATACTGTACATTATAAATCTTCGTGATGTTTCATATTGATAATCTACGTGCCAGTATTGCTTCGTTTTACATTATAAAAACTCATGATAGTTTATATTATTAATCTATATGCCAGTATTGCTACACTTTACATTATAAATCCTTATGATGGTTGATATTGATAATCTATATGCCGCTTTTGCTATACTGTACATTATAAATTCTCGTGATGTTTTTAATTGATAATCTACAGGCCAGTATTGCTTCACTTTTCATTATAAATCATCATGATAGTTTATATTGATAATCTACATGCCAGTATTGCTAAACTTTACATTATAAATCCTTGCGATGGTCGATATTGATAATCTATATGCCGGTATTGCTATACTCTACATTATAAATTCTCGTGATGTTTCATATTGATAATCTACATGCCAGTATTGCTTCGCTTTACATTATAAAACCTCATGATAGTTTATATTGATAATCTATATGCCAGTATTGCCTCAATTTATATTATAAAACCGTATGATGGTTGATATCGATAATCTATATGCCGGTTTTGCTATACTCTACGTTATAAATTCTCGTGATGTTTCTTATTGATAATCTACATGCCAGTATTGCTTCACTTTCCATTATAATTCATCATGATAGTTTATATTGATAATCTACACGCCAGTATTGCTACACTTTACATTATAATTCCCTGTGTTGTTTTCATTGATAATCTATATGCCAGTATTGTTACACCTGACATTATAAATCCTTATGATAGTTTATATTGTTAATCTATATGGCAGTATTGCTACACTATACATTTTAAAACATCATTATTGTTTAAATTGATAATCTATATGCCAGTATTGATACACTTTACATTATAAATCCTTACGAAGGTTGATATTGATAATCTATATGCCGGTATTGCTATACTGTACATTATAAATCTTCGTGATGTTTCATATTAATAATCTATATGCCAGTATTGCTATACTTTACATTGTAAAACTCCGTGATAATTTGTATTGATTATCTATATGCCAGTATTGCTACACGTGACATTATAAATCCTTATAATAGTTTATATTGTTAATCTATATGGCAGTATTGCTACACTTTACATTATAAAACATCATGATTGTTTATAATGATAATCTATATGCCAGTATTGTTACACTTTACATTATAAATCCTCATGATAGTTTACATTGATAATCTATATGCCAGTATTGCTACCATTTACATTATAAATCCTCATGATAGTTTATATTGATAATCTATATGCCAGTATTGCCTCACTTTATATTATAAAACCGTATGATGGTTGATATCGATAATCTATATGCCGGTTTTGCTATACACTACGTTATAAATTCTCGTGATGTTTCTTATTGATAATCTACATGCCAGTATTGCTTCACTTTCCATTATAATTCATCATGATAGTTTATATTGATAATCTACACGCCAGTATTGCTACACTTTACATTATAATTCCCTGTGTTGTTTTCATTGATAATCTATATGCCAGTATTGCTACACTTGACATTATAAATCCTTATGATAGTTTATATTGTTAATCTATATGGCAGTATTGCTACACTATACATTTTAAAACATCATTATTGTTTAAATTGATAATCTATATGCCAGTATTGCTACACTTTACATTAAAAATCCCCGTGATATTTTATATTAATAATCTATATGCCATTATTGCTACACTTTACATTATAAATCCGTATGATCGTTGATATTAATAATCTATATGCCGGTTTTGTTATAGTATACATTATAAATTCTTGTGGTGTTTTTATTGATAATCTACATAGCAGTATTGCTTCTCTTTACATTATAAATCCTCATGATAGTTTATATTGATAATCTATTAACCAGTATTGCTACAATTTACATTATAAATCCCCGTGATGTTTTATATTGATAATCTATATGCCAGTATTGCTACACTTTACATTATAAATTTTAATGATGTCTTATATTAATAATCTATATGCCAGTATTGCTACACTTTACATTATAAATCTTTACTATAGTTTATATTGATAATCTATATGCCAGTATTGCTACAATTGACATTAAAAATCCTCATGATGTTTTATATAGATTATCCATATGCCAGTATTGCTACCCTATACATTATAAATCCTCATGATGTATTATATTGATAATCTACGTGCCAGTATTGCTACACTTTACATTATAAAACCTCATGATTGTTTTTATTGATAATTTATATGCCAGTATTGTTTCACTTTACATTATAAATCCTCATGATAGTTTACATTGATAATCTATGTGCCAGTATTGCTACCATTTACATTATAAATCCTCATGATAGTTTATATTGATAATCTATATGCCAGTATTGCCTCACTTTATATTATAAAACCGTATGATGGTTGATATCGATAATCTATATGCCGGTTTTGCTATACTCTACGTTATAAATTCTCGTGATGTTTCTTATTGATAATCTACATGCCAGTATTGCTTCACTTTCCATTATAATTCATCATGATAGTTTATATTGATAACCTACACGCCAGTATTGCTACACTTTACATTATAATTCCCTGTGTTGTTTGCATTGATAATCTATATGCCAGTATTGCTACACTTGACATTATAAATCCTTATGATAGTTTATATTGTTAATCTATATGGCAGTATTGCTACACTATACATTTTAAAACATCATTATTGTTTAAATTGATAATCTATATGCTAGTATTGCTACACTTTACATTAAAAATCCCCGTGATATTTTATATTAATAAACTATATGCCATTATTGCTACACTTTACATTATAAATCCGTATGATCGTTGATATTAATAATCTATATGCCGGTTTTGTTTTAGTGTACATTATAAATTCTTGTGGTGTTTTTATTAATAATCTACATAGCATTATTGCTTCTCTTTACATTATAAATCCTCATGATAGTTTATATTGATAATCTATTAACCAGTATTGATACAATTTACATTATAAATCCCCGTGATGTTTTATATTGATAATCTATATGCCAGTATTGCTACACTTTACATTATAAATCCTAATGATGTCTTATATTAATAATCTATATGCCAGTATTGCTACACTTTACATTATAAATCTTTACGATAGTTTATATTGATAATCTATATGCCAGTATTGCTACAATTAACATTAAAAATCCTGATGATGTTTTATATAGATTATCCATATGCCAGTATTGCTACACTATACATTATAAATACTCATGATGTATTATATTGATAATCCACGCGCCAGTATTGCTACACTTTACATTATAAAACCTCATGATTGTTTTTATTGATAATTTATATGCCAGTATTGCTTCACTTTACATTATAAATCATCATGATAGTTAATATTGATAATCTATATGCCAATATTGCTATACTTTACATTGTAAAACTCCGTGATAATTTGTATTGATTATCTATATGCCAGTATTGCTACACTTGACATTATAAATCCTTATAATAGTTTATATTGTTAATCTATATGGCAGTATTGCCACACTTTACATTATAAACCATCCTGATTGTTTATAATGATAATCTATATGCCAGTATTGCTACACTTTACATTATAAATCCTTACGAAGGTTGATATTGATAATCTATATGCCGGTATTGCTATACTGTACATTATAAATCTTCGTGATGTTTCATATTAATAATCTATATGCCAGTATTGCTATACTTTACATTGTAAAACTCCGTGATAATTTGTATTGATTATCTATATGCCAGTATTGCTACACTTGACATTATAAATCTTTATAATAGTTTATATTGTTAATCTATATGGCAGTATTGCTACACTTTACATTATAAAACATCATGATTGTTTATAATGATAATCTATATGCCAGTATTGCTACACTTTACATTATAAATCCTCATGATAGTTTACATTGATAATCTATATGCCAGTATTGCTACCATTTACATTATAAATCCTCATGATAGTTTATATTGATAATCTATATGCCAGGATTGCCTCACTTTATATTATAAAACCGTATGATGGTTGATATCGATAATCTATATGCCGGTTTTGCTATACTCTACGTTATAAATTCTCGTGATGTTTCTTATTGATAATTTATATGCCAGTATTGCTTTACTTTCCAATATAATTCATTATGATAGTTTATATTGATAATCTACACGCCAGTATTGCTACACTTTACATTATAATTCCCTGTGTTGTTTTCATTGATAATCTATATGCCAGTATTGCTACACTTGACATTATAAATCCTTATGATAGTTTATATTGTTAATCTATAAGGCAGTATTGCTACACTATACATTTTAAAAATTCATTATTGTTTAAATTGATAATCTATATGCCAGTATTGCTACACTTTACATTATAAATCCTTACGAAGGTTGATATTGATAATCTATATGCCGGTATTGCTATACTGTACATTATAAATCTTCGTGATGTTTCATATTAATAATCTATATGCCAGTATTGCTATACTTTACATTGTAAAACTCCGTGATAATTTGTATTGATTATCTATATGCCAGTATTGCTACACTTGACTTTATAGATCCTTATAATAGTTTATATTGTTAATCTATATGGCAGTATTGCTACACTTTACAATATAAAACATCATGATTGTTTATAATGATAATCTATATGCCAGTATTGCTACACTTTACATTATAAATCCTCATGATAGTTTACATTGATAATCTATGTGCCAGTAATGCTACCATTTACATTATAAATCCTCATGATAGTTTATATTGATAATCTATATGCCAGTATTGCCTCACTTTATATTATAAAACCGTATGATGGTTGATATCGATAATCTATATGCCGGTTTTGCTATACTCTACGTTATAAATTCTCGTGATGTTTCTTATTGATAATCTACATGCCAGTATTGCTTCACTTTCCATTATAATTCATCATGATAGTTTATATTGATAATCTACACGCCAGTATTGCTACACTTTACATTATAATTCCCTGTGTTGTTTTCATTGATAATCTATATGCCATTATTGCTACACTTTACATTATAAATCCGTATGATCGTTGATATTAATAATCTATATGCCGGTTTTTTTATAGTATACATTATAAATTCTTGTGGTGTTTTTATTGATAATCTACATAGCAGTATTGCTTCTCTTTACATTATAAATCCTCATGATAGTTTATATTGATAATCTATTAACCAGTATTGCTACAATTTACATTATAAATCCCCGTGATGTTTTATATTGATAATCTATATGCCAGTATTGCTACACTTGACATTATAAATCCTTATAATAGTTTATATTGTTAATCTATATGGCAGTATTGCCACACTTTACATTATAAACCATCATGATTGTTTATAATGATAATCTATATGCCAGTATTGCTACACTTTACATTATAAGTCCTCATGATAATTTATATTGATAATCTATATGCCAGTATTGCTACCATTTACATTATAAATCCTCATGATAGTTTATATTGATAATCTATATGCCAGGATTGCCTCACTTTATATTATAAAACCGTATGATGGTTGATATCGATAATCTATATGCCGGTTTTGCTATACTCTACGTTTTAAATTCTCGTGATGTTTCTTATTGATAATTTATATGCCAGTATTGCTTTACTTTCCATTATAATTCATCATGATAGTTTATATTGATAATCTACACGCCAGTATTGCTACACTTTACATTATAATTCCCTGTGTTGTTTTCATTGATAATCTATATGCCAGTATTGCTACACTTGACATTATAAATACTTATGATAGTTTATATTGTTAATCTATATGGCAGTATTGCTACACTATACATTTTAAAACATCATTATTGTTTAAATTGATAATCTATATGCCAGTATTGCTACACTTTACATTATAAATCCTTACGAAGGTTGATATTGATAATCTATATGCCGGTATTGCTATACTGTACATTATAAATCTTCGTGATGTTTCATATTAATAATCTATATGCCAGTATTGCTATACTTTACATTGTAAAACTCCGTGATAATTTGTATTGATTATCTATATGCCAGTATTGCTACACTTGACTTTATAGATCCTTATAATAGTTTATATTGTTAATCTATATGGCAGTATTGCTACACTTTACAATATAAAACATCATGATTGTTTATAATGATAATCTATATGCCAGTATTGCTACACTTTCCATTATAATTCATCATGATAGTTTATATTGATAATCTACACGCCTGTATTGCTACACTTTACATTATAATTCCCTGTGTTGTTTTCATTGATAATCTATATGCCATTATTGCTACACTTTACATTATAAATCCGTATGATCGTTGATATTAATAATCTATATGCCATAATAAATTAATAAAAATTACATTGTAATTTTTATTAATTTATTTTATTAATTTATTATAATATTATGAATTACTACAAAGTTAAAGAAGAATCTATTTCATATTTAAATCTATATGCCGGTTTTTTTATAGTATACATTATAAATTCTTGTGGTGTTTTTATTGATAATCTACATAACAGTATTCCTTCTCTTTACATTATAAATCCTCATGATAGTTTATATTGATAATCTATTAACCAGTATTGCTACAATTTACATTATAAATCCCCGTGATGTTTTATATTGATAATCTATATGCCAGTATTGCTACACTTGACATTATAAATCCTTATAATAGTTTATATTGTTAATCTATATGGCAGTATTGCCACACTTTACATTATAAAACATCATGATTGTTTATAATGATAATCTATATGCCAGTATTGCTACACTTTACATTATAAGTCCTCATGATAGTTTATATTGATAATCTATATGCCAGTATTGCTACCATTTACATTATAAATCCTCATGATAGTTTATATTGATAATCTATATGCCAGTATTGCCTCACTTTATATTATAAAACCGTATGATGGTTTATATCGATAATCTATATGCCGGTTTTGCTATACTCTACGTTATAAATTCTCGTGATGTTTCTTATTGATAATTTATATGCCAGTATTGCTTTACTTTCCATTATAATTCATCATGATAGTTTATATTGATAATCTACTCGCCAGTATTGCTACACTTTACATTATAATGCCCTGTGTTGTTTTCATTGATAATCTACATGCCAGTATTGCTACACTTGACATTATAAATCCTTATGATAGTTTATATTGTTAATCTATATGGCAGTATTGCTACACTATACATTTTAAAACATCATTATTGTTTAAATTGATAATCTATATGCCAGTATTGCTACACTTTACATTATAAATCCTTACGAAGGTTGATATTGATAATCTATATGCCGGTAATGCTATACTGTACATTATAAATCTTCGTGATGTTTCATATTAATAATCTATATGCCAGTATTGCTACACTTGACATTATAAATCCTTATAATAGTTTATATTGTTAATCTATATGGCAGTATTGCTACACTTTACAATATAAAACATCATGATTGTTTATAATGATAATCTATATGCCAGTATTGCTACACTTTACATTATAAATCCTCATGATAGTTTACATTGATAATCTATGTGCCAGTATTGCTACCATTTACATTATAAATCCTCATGATAGTTTATATTGATAATCTATATGCCAGTATTGCCTCACTTTATATTATAAAACCGTATGATGGTTGATATCGATAATCTATATGCCGGTTTTGCTATACTCTACGTTATAAATTCTCGTGATGTTTCTTATTGATAATCTACATGCCAGTATTGCTTCACTTTCCATTATAATTCATCATGATAGTTTATATTGATAATCTACACGCCAGTATTGCTACACTTTACATTATAATTCCCTGTGTTGTTTTCATTGATAATCTATATGCCAGTATTGCTACACTTGACATTATAAATCCTTATGATAGTTTATATTGAATGATGAGACGGGAAAATCTTTGTCCAATAGGTTGGAATAATAGACTGCGTTCTAGGTGTTGAGAACAATATAATTGGCAATTAAAATCATTGCTTACGTTTCGACCATGTGGTTCTGGTCATTTTCAAAGCTTACAAAAAACATCTAGAAAAACCACAAAAAATATTAAATGTACATACAGAATAATATCTCAAACAATAATAGTTACCTAACTAAGTCAACATTTTTAAAAACATTTACGAGAAAAAACTGTTCTCGAATCAAATAATGCAAAACATATTGAAACGTCATGTCAAATGGCGATGACTGAAAACTAAAACAAAGCAATGTTATCAAAGGTCAAACAAACTTATGCGCACCCATCGGTCAACTACGGAATCACAAAATTTTTAATAAGCGCGGTATAGTTGGAAGCTAAGTTACAAAAATCAGTACGATGATTAACAGAATTATCATTTAATTTTATATAAACGCTTTCTAAAAATAATCTCTTAAATTTATTGGATTCAAAGTGTAAAATTTTATAATTGTCATAATCAATGGTGTGTCTTAGGGTCAAAGCATGGTCAACGATAGCACTATGTAAATTATTACCATTTTTACAATGATATTTATGTTGGTATATGCGATTCTTGATATATTGGCAAGATTCCCCGACATAAATGGCTGAACAATCAACACAATTCAATTGATAAATAACATTACTGAGATTATTACTGGGTATGGGAGATTTTAATCGCGAGAAAAGGGAATTAATAGAATTGGGACTAATAAAAACTAAATTGATAGGAATATCTTTGAAAATTTTACGTAAAGAATCTGTGATTTTATGATGAAAGGGAAGTACTAAATAGTTTGGTATATCTATAAGAGATGTATTAGATTGAACTGTCCGTGGTAAAATGGCAGTACCATTACCCGTAAGAATAGAATTATTGAATTTAATCTGTCTATCTTTAATAATTTTTGAGATTAAATTCCTGGGGTAGCCGTTAGAAGTTAAAGTTTTAATAATGTAATCAAAATTTTTAATATGAAAGGAATTGTGTGACAATGTAAGTACCCTATCAACTAAGCTAATGATAACAGCAATTTTGTATTTTTTTTGGGGAATAGTCGAAAAAGGCAAGGTACCGTCCTGATGAAGTGGGTTTTCTGTACCAATCTGTTATAAATTTGTCTTTTGAATGTATAATGGTAACATCTAAAAAGTTAATTGAATTATTATTTTCGTATTCTAATGTAAATTGTAAACTGGGGTTAAAATCATTGAAAATCGTGAAAATGCTGTTAATCTGATCTTCAGGTAAACAAACAAGAATATCATCAACGTAACGGAAATAAAATAAACAATCTAAATCAAATTGATTAAATATGGAGGATTCTACAAATTGTAAAACAATTTCTGCAAGAATAGGACTTAACTGTGACCTATTCTTGCAGAAATTGTTTTACAATTTGTAGAATCCTCCATATTTAATCAATTTGATTTAGATTGTTTATTTTATTTCCGTTACGTTGATGATATTCTTGTTTGTTTACCTGAAGATCAGATTAACAGCATTTTCACGATTTTCAATGATTTTAACCCCAGTTTACAATTTACATTAGAATACGAAAATAATAATTCAATTAACTTTTTAGATGTTACCATTATACATTCAAAAGACAAATTTATAACAGATTGGTACAGAAAACCCACTTCATCAGGACGGTACCTTGCCTTTTTCGACTATTCCCCAAAAAAATACAAAATTGCTGTTATCATTAGCTTAGTTGATAGGGTACTTACATTGTCACACAATTCCTTTCATATTAAAAATTTTGATTACATTATTAAAACTTTAACTTCTAACGGCTACCCCAGGAATTTAATCTCAAAAATTATTAAAGATAGACAGATTAAATTCAATAATTCTATTCTTACGGGTAATGGTACTGCCATTTTACCACGGACAGTTCAATCTAATACATCTCTTATAGATATACCAAACTATTTAGTACTTCCCTTTCATCATAAAATCACAGATTCTTTACGTAAAATTTTCAAAGATATTCCTATCAATTTAGTTTTTATTAGTCCCAATTCTATTAATTCCCTTTTCTCGCGATTAAAATCTCCCATACCCAGTAATAATCTCAGTAATGTTATTTATCAATTGAATTGTGTTGATTGTTCAGCCATTTATGTCGGGGAATCTTGCCAATATATCAAGAATCGCATATACCAACATAAATATCATTGTAATAATGGTAATAATTTACATAGTGCTATCGTTGACCATGCTTTGACCCTAAGACACACCATTGATTATGACAATTATAAAATTTTACACTTTGAATCCAATAAATTTAAGAGATTATTTTTAGAAAGCGTTTATATAAAATTAAATGATAATTTTGTTAATCATCGTACTGATTTTTGTAACTTAGCTTCCAACTATACCGCGCTTATTAAAAATTTTGTGATTCCGTAGTTGACCGATGGGTGCGCATAAGTTTGTTTGACCTTTGATAACATTGCTTTGTTTTAGTTTTCAGTCTTCGCCATTTGACATGACGTTTCAATATGTTTTGCATTATTTGATTCGAGAACAGTTTTTTCTCGTAAATGTTTTTAAAAATGTTGACTTAGTTAGGTAACTATTATTGTTTGAGATATTATTCTGTATGTACATTTAATATTTTTTGTGGTTTTTCTAGATGTTTTTTGTAAGCTTTGAAAATGACCAGAACCACATGGTCGAAACGTAAGCAATGATTTTAATTGCCAATTATATTGTTCTCAACACCTAGAACGCAGTCTATTATTCCAACCTATTGGACAAAGATTCTCCCGTCTCATCATTCAAGTTTTTTTAGACTAAATAAACTTTCAACTATGAATAGTTTATATTGTTAATCTATATGGCAGTATTGCTACACTATACATTTTAAAACATCATTATTGTTTAAATTGATAATCTATATGCCGGTATTGCTACACTTTACATTAAAAATCCCCGTGATATTTTATATTAATAATCTATATGCCATTATTGCTACACTTTACATTATAAATCCGTATGATCGTTGATATTAATAATCTATATGCCGGTTTTGTTATAGTATACATTATAAATTCTTGTGGTGTTTTTATTGATAATCTACATAGCAGTATTGCTTCTCTTTACATTATAAATCCTCATGATAGTTTATATTGATAATCTATTAACCAGTATTGCTACAATTTACATTATAAATCCCCGTGATGTTTTATATTGATAATCTATATGCCAGTATTGCTACACTTTACATTATAAATTTTAATGATGTCTTATATTAATAATCTATATGCCAGTATTGCTACACTTTACATTATAAATCTTTACTATAGTTTATATTGATAATCTATATGCCAGTATTGCTACAATTGACATTAAAAATCCTCATGATGTTTTATATAGATTATCCATATGCCAGTATTGCTACCCTATACATTATAAATCCTCATGATGTATTATATTGATAATCTACGTGCCAGTATTGCTACACTTTACATTATAAAACCTCATGATTGTTTTTATTGATAATTTATATGCCAGTATTGTTTCACTTTACACTATAAATCCTCATGATAGTTTACATTGATAATCTATGTGCCAGTATTGCTACCATTTACATTATAAATCCTCATGATAGTTTATATTGATAATCTATATGCCAGTATTGCCTCACTTTATATTATAAAACCGTATGATGGTTGATATCGATAATCTATATGCCGGTTTTGCTATACTCTACGTTATAAATTCTCGTGATGTTTCTTATTGATAATCTACATGCCAGTATTGCTTCACTTTCCATTATAATTCATCATGATAGTTTATATTGATAACCTACACGCCAGTATTGCTACACTTTACATTATAATTCCCTGTGTTGTTTGCATTGATAATCTATATGCCAGTATTGCTACACTTGACATTATAAATCCTTATGATAGTTTATATTGTTAATCTATATGGCAGTATTGCTACACTATACATTTTAAAACATCATTATTGTTTAAATTGATAATCTATATGCTAGTATTGCTACACTTTACATTAAAAATCCCCGTGATATTTTATATTAATAAACTATATGCTATTATTGCTACACTTTACATTATAAATCCGTATGATCGTTGATATTAATAATCTATATGCCGGTTTTGTTTTAGTGTACATTATAAATTCTTGTGGTGTTTTTATTAATAATCTACATAGCATTATTGCTTCTCTTTACATTATAAATCCTCATGATAGTTTATATTGATAATCTATTAACCAGTATTGATACAATTTACATTATAAATCCCCGTGATGTTTTATATTGATAATCTATATGCCAGTATTGCTACACTTTACATTATAAATCCTAATGATGTCTTATATTAATAATCTATATGCCAGTATTGCTACACTTTACATTATAAATCTTTACGATAGTTTATATTGATAATCTATATGCCAGTATTGCTACAATTAACATTAAAAATCCTCATGATGTTTTATATAGATTATCCATATGCCAGTATTGCTACACTATACATTATAAATGCTCATGATGTATTATATTGATAATCCACGTGCCAGTATTGCTACACTTTACATTATAAAACCTCATGATTGTTTTTATTGATAATTTATATGCCAGTATTGCTTCACTTTACATTATAAATCATCATGATAGTTAATATTGATAATCTATATGCCAATATTGCTATACTTTACATTGTAAAACTCCGTGATAATTTGTATTGATTATCTATATGCCAGTATTGCTACACTTGACATTATAAATCCTTATAATAGTTTATATTGTTAATCTATATGGCAGTATTGCTACACTATACATTTTAAAACATCATTATTGTTTAAATTGATAATCTATATGCCAGTATTGATACACTTTACATTATAAATCCTTACGAAGGTTGATATTGATAATCTATATGCCGGTATTGCTATACTGTACATTATAAATCTTCGTGATGTTTCATATTAATAATCTATATGCCAGTATTGCTATACTTTACATTGTAAAACTCCGTGATAATTTGTATTGATTATCTATATGCCAGTATTGCTACACTTGACATTATAAATCTTTATAATAGTTTATATTGTTAATCTATATGGCAGTATTGCTACACTTTACATTATAAAACATCATGATTGTTTATAATGATAATCTATATGCCAGTATTGCTACACTTTACATTATAAATCCTCATGATAGTTTACATTGATAATCTATATGCCAGTATTGCTACCATTTACATTATAAATCCTCATGATAGTTTATATTGATAATCTATATGCCAGGATTGCCTCACTTTATATTATAAAACCGTATGATGGTTGATATCGATAATCTATATGCCGGTTTTGCTATACTCTACGTTATAGATTCTCGTGATGTTTCTTATTGATAATTTATATGCCAGTATTGCTTTACTTTCCAATATAATTCATCATGATAGTTTATATTGATAATCTACACGCCAGTATTGCTACACTTTACATTATAATTCCCTGTGTTGTTTTCATTGATAATCTATATGCCAGTATTGCTACACTTGACATTATAAATCCTTATGATAGTTTATATTGTTAATCTATAGGGCAGTATTGCTACACTATACATTTTAAAAATTCATTATTGTTTAAATTGATAATCTATATGCCAGTATTGCTACACTTTACATTATAAATCCTCATGATAGTTTACATTGATAATCTATGTGCCAGTAATGCTACCATTTACATTATAAATCCTCATGATAGTTTATATTGATAATCTATATGCCAGTATTGCTTCACTTTATATTATAAAACCGTATGATGGTTGATATCGATAATCTATATGCCGGTTTTGCTATACTCTACGTTATAAATTCTCGTGATGTTTCTTATTGATAATCTACATGCCAGTATTGCTTCACTTTCCATTATAATTCATCATGATAGTTTATATTGATAATCTACACGCCAGTATTGCTACACTTTACATTATAATTCCCTGTGTTGTTTTCATTGATAATCTATATGCCATTATTGCTACACTTTACATTATAAATCCGTATGATCGTTGATATTAATAATCTATATGCCGGTTTTTTTATAGTATACATTATAAATTCTTGTGGTGTTTTTATTGATAATCTACATAGCAGTATTGCTTCTCTTTACATTATAAATCCTCATGATAGTTTATATTGATAATCTATTAACCAGTATTGCTACAATTTACATTATAAATCCCCGTGATGTTTTATATTGATAATCTATATGCCAGTATTGCTACACTTGACATTATAAATCCTTATAATAGTTTATATTGTTAATCTATATGGCAGTATTGCCACACTTTACATTATAAAACATCATGATTGTTTATAATGATAATCTATATGCCAGTATTGCTACACTTTACATTATAAGTCCTCATGATAGTTTATATTGATAATCTATATGCCAGTATTGCTACCATTTACATTATAAATCCTCATGATAGTTTATATTGATAGTCTATATGCCAGTATTGCCTCACTTTATATTATAAAACCGTATGATGGTTGATATCGATAATCTATATGCCGGTTTTGCTATACTCTACGTTATAAATTCTCGTGATGTTTCTTATTGATAATCTACATGCCAGTATTGCTTTACTTTCCATTATAATTCATCATGATAGTTTATATTGATAATCTACACGCTAGTATTGCTACACTTTACAATATAATTCCCTGTGTTGTTTTCATTGATAATCTATATGCCAGTATTGCTACACTTGACATTATAAATCCTTATGATAGTTTATATTGTTAATCTATATGGCAGTATTGCTACACTATACATTTTAAAACATCATTATTGTTTAAATTGATAATCTATATGCCAGTATTGCTACACTTTACATTAAAAATCCCCGTGATATTATATATTAATAATCTATATGCCATTATTGCTACACTTTACATTATAAATCCGTATGATCGTTGATATTAATAATCTATATGCCGGTTTTGTTATAGTATACATTATAAATTCTTGTGGTGTTTTTATTGATAATCTACATAGCAGTATTGCTTCTCTTTACATTATAAATCCTCATGATAGTTTATATTGATAATCTATTAACCAGTATTGCTACAATTTACATTATAAATCCCCGTGATGTTTTATATTGATAATCTATATGCCAGTATAGCTACACTTTACATTATAAATTTTAATGATGTCTTATATTAATAATCTATATGCCAGTATTGCTACACTTTACATTATAAATCTTTACTATAGTTTATATTGATAATCTATATGCCAGTATTGCTACAATTGACATTAAAAATCCTCATGATGTTTTATATAGATTATCCATATGCCAGTATTGCTACCCTATACATTATAAATCCTCATGATGTATTATATTGATAATCTACGTGCCAGTATTGCTACACTTTACATTATAAAACCTCATGATTGTTTTTATTGATAATTTATATGCCAGTATTGTTTCACTTTACATTATAAATCCTCATGATAGTTTACATTGATAATCTATGTGCCAGTATTGCTACCATTTACATTATAAATCCTCATGATAGTTTATATTGATAATCTATATGCCAGTATTGCCTCACTTTATATTATAAAACCGTATGATGGTTGATATCGATAATCTATATGCCGGTTTTGCTATACTCTACGTTATAAATTCTCGTGATGTTTCTTATTGATAATCTACATGCCAGTATTGCTTCACTTTCCATTATAATTCATCATGATAGTTTATATTGATAACCTACACGCCAGTATTGCTACACTTTACATTATAATTCCCTGTGTTGTTTGCATTGATAATCTATATGCCAGTATTGCTACACTTGACATTATAAATCCTTATGATAGTTTATATTGTTAATCTATATGGCAGTATTGCTACACTATACATTTTAAAACATCATTATTGTTTAAATTGATAATCTATATGCTAGTATTGCTACACTTTACATTAAAAATTCCCGTGATATTTTATATTAATAAACTATATGCTATTATTGCTACACTTTACATTATAAATCCGTATGATCGTTGATATTAATAATCTATATGCCGGTTTTGTTTTAGTGTACATTATAAATTCTTGTGGTGTTTTTATTAATAATCTACATAGCATTATTGCTTCTCTTTACATTATAAATCCTCATGATAGTTTATATTGATAATCTATTAACCAGTATTGATACAATTTACATTATAAATCCCCGTGATGTTTTATATTGATAATCTATATGCCAGTATTGCTACACTTTACATTATAAATCCTAATGATGTCTTATATTAATAATCTATATGCCAGTATTGCTACACTTTACATTATAAATCTTTACGATAGTTTATATTGATAATCTATATGCCAGTATTGCTACAATTAACATTAAAAATCCTCATGATGTTTTATATAGATTATCCATATGCCAGTATTGCTACACTATACATTATAAATGCTCATGATGTATTATATTGATAATCCACGTGCCAGTATTGCTACACTTTACATTATAAAACCTCATGATTGTTTTTATTGATAATTTATATGCCAGTATTGCTTCACTTTACATTATAAATCATCATGATAGTTAATATTGATAATCTATATGCCAATATTGCTATACTTTACATTGTAAAACTCCGTGATAATTTGTATTGATTATCTATATGCCAGTATTGCTACACTTGACATTATAAATCCTTATAATAGTTTATATTGTTAATCTATATGGCAGTATTGCTACACTATACATTTTAAAACATCATTATTGTTTAAATTGATAATCTATATGCCAGTATTGATACACTTTACATTATAAATCCTTACGAAGGTTGATATTGATAATCTATATGCCGGTATTGCTATACTGTACATTATAAATCTTCGTGATGTTTCATATTAATAATCTATATGCCAGTATTGCTATACTTTACATTGTAAAACTCCGTGATAATTTGTATTGATTATCTATATGCCAGTATTGCTACACGTGACATTATAAATCCTTATAATAGTTTATATTGTTAATCTATATGGCAGTATTGCTACACTTTACATTATAAAACATCATGATTGTTTATAATGATAATCTATATGCCAGTATTGTTACACTTTACATTATAAATCCTCATGATAGTTTACATTGATAATCTATATGCCAGTATTGCTACCATTTACATTATAAATCCTCATGATAGTTTATATTGATAATCTATATGCCAGTATTGCCTCACTTTATATTATAAAACCGTATGATGGTTGATATCAATAATCTATATGCCGGTTTTGCTATACACTACGTTATAAATTCTCGTGATGTTTCTTATTGATAATCTACATGCCAGTATTGCTTCGTTTTACATTATTAAACCTCATGATAGTTTATATTATTAATCTACATGCCAGTATTGCTACACTTTACATTATAATTCCCTGTGTTGTTTTCATTGATAATCTATATGCCAGTATTGCTACACTTGACATTATAAATCCTTATGATGGTTTATATTGTTAATCTATATGGCAGTATTGCTACACTATACATTTTAAAACATCATTATTGTTTAAATTGATAATCTATATGCCAGTATTGCTACACCTTACATTATAAATCCTTACGAAGGTTGATATTAATAATCTATATGCCGGTATTGCTATACTGTACATTATAAATCTTCGTGATGTTTCATATTGATAATCTACATGCCAGTATTGCTTCGTTTTACATTATTAAACCTCATGATAGTTTATATTATTAATCTACATGCCAGTATTGCTACACTTTACATTATAAATCCTTCTGATGGTTGATATTGATAATCAATATGCCGCTTTTGCTATACTGTACATTATAAATTCTCGTGATGTTTTTAATTGCTAATCTACATGCCAGTATTGCTTCACTTTTCATTATAAATCATCATGATAGTTTATATTGATAATCTACATGCCAGTATTGCTAAACTTTACATTATAAATCCTTACGATGGTCGATATTGATAATCTATATGCCGGTATTGCTATACTGTACATTATAAATTCCCGTGATGTTTCATATTGATAACCTACATGCCAGTATTGCTTCGCTTTACATTATAAAACCTCATGATAGTTTATATTGATAATCTATATGCCAGTATTGCTACACTTTACATTATAAATCCTTATGATGATTGATATTGATAATCTATATGCCGGTTTTAATATACTGTCCATTATAAATTCTCATGATAGTTTATATTGATAATCCATATGCCAGTATTGCAGCACTTTACATTAAAAATCCCTGCGATGTTTTTGATTGATAATCTACATGCCAGTATTGCTACACTTTACATTAAAAATCCCCGTGATATTTTATATCAATAATCTATATGCCATTATTGCTACACTTTACATTATAAATCCGTATGATCGTTGATATTAATAATCTATATGCCGGTTTTGTTATAGTGTACATTATAAATTCTTGTAGTGTTTTTATTGATAATCTACATAGCAGTATTGCTTCTCTTTACATTATAAATCCTCATGATAGTTTATATTGATAATCTATTAACCAGTATTGCTACAATTTACATTATAAATCCCAGTGATGTTTTATATTGATAATCTATATGCCAGTATTGCTACACTTTACATTATAATTCCTAATGATGTCTTATATTAATAATCTATATGCCAGTATTGCTACACTTTACATTATAAATCTTTACTATAGTTTATATTGATAATCTATATGCCAGTATTGCTACAATTGACATTAAAAATCCTCATGATGTTTTATATAGATTATCCATATGCCAGTATTGCTACCCTATACATTATAAATCCTCATGATGTATTATATTGATAATCTACGTGCCAGTATTGCTACACTTTACATTATAAAACCTCATGATTGTTTTTATTGATAATTTATATGCCAGTATTGTTTCACTTTACATTATAAATCCTCATGATAGTTTACATTGATAATCTATGTGCCAGTATTGCTACCATTTACATTATAAATCCTCATGATAGTTTATATTGATAATCTATATGCCAGTATTGCCTCACTTTATATTATAAAACCGTATGATGGTTGATATCGATAATCTATATGCCGGTTTTGCTATACTCTACGTTATAAATTCTCGTGATGTTTCTTATTGATAATCTACATGCCAGTATTGCTTCACTTTCCATTATAATTCATCATGATAGTTTATATTGATAACCTACACGCCAGTATTGCTACACTTTACATTATAATTCCCTGTGTTGTTTGCATTGATAATCTATATGCCAGTATTGCTACACTTGACATTATAAATCCTTATGATAGTTTATATTGTTAATCTATATGGCAGTATTGCTACACTATACATTTTAAAACATCATTATTGTTTAAATTGATAATCTATATGCTAGTATTGCTACACTTTACATTAAAAATCCCCGTGATATTTTATATTAATAAACTATATGCTATTATTGCTACACTTTACATTATAAATCCGTATGATCGTTGATATTAATAATCTATATGCCGGTTTTGTTTTAGTGTACATTATAAATTCTTGTGGTGTTTTTATTAATAATCTACATAGCATTATTGCTTCTCTTTACATTATAAATCCTCATGATAGTTTATATTGATAATCTATTAACCAGTATTGATACAATTTACATTATAAATCCCCGTGATGTTTTATATTGATAATCTATATGCCAGTATTGCTACACTTTACATTATAAATCCTAATGATGTCTTATATTAATAATCTATATGCCAGTATTGCTACACTTTACATTATAAATCTTTACGATAGTTTATATTGATAATCTATATGCCAGTATTGCTACAATTAACATTAAAAATCCTCATGATGTTTTATATAGATTATCCATATGCCAGTATTGCTACACTATACATTATAAATGCTCATGATGTATTATATTGATAATCCACGTGCCAGTATTGCTACACTTTACATTATAAAACCTCATGATTGTTTTTATTGATAATTTATATGCCAGTATTGCTTCACTTTACATTATAAATCATCATGATAGTTAATATTGATAATCTATATGCCAATATTGCTATACTTTACATTGTAAAACTCCGTGATAATTTGTATTGATTATCTATATGCCAGTATTGCTACACTTGACATTATAAATCCTTATAATAGTTTATATTGTTAATCTATATGGCAGTATTGCTACACTATACATTTTAAAACATCATTATTGTTTAAATTGATGATCTATATGCCAGTATTGATACACTTTACATTATAAATCCTTACGAAGGTTGATATTGATAATCTATATGCCGGTATTGCTATACTGTACATTATAAATCTTCGTGATGTTTCATATTAATAATCTATATGCCAGTATTGCTATACTTTACATTGTAAAACTCCGTGATAATTTGTATTGATTATCTATATGCCAGTATTGCTACACTTGACATTATAAATCTTTATAATAGTTTATATTGTTAATCTATATGGCAGTATTGCTACACTTTACATTATAAAACATCATGATTGTTTATAATGATAATCTATATGCCAGTATTGCTAGACTTTACATTATAAATCCTCATGATAGTTTACATTGATAATCTATATGCCAGTATTGCTACCATTTACATTATAAATCCTCATGATAGTTTATATTGATAATCTATATGCCAGGATTGCCTCACTTTATATTATAAAACCGTATGATGGTTGATATCGATAATCTATATGCCGGTTTTGCTATACTCTACGTTATAAATTCTCGTGATGTTTCTTATTGATAATTTATATGCCAGTATTGCTTTACTTTCCAATATAATTCATCATGATAGTTTATATTGATAATCTGCACGCCAGTATTGCTACACTTTACATTATAATTCCCTGTGTTGTTTTCATTGATAATCTATATGCCAGTATTGCTACACTTGACATTATAAATCCTTATGATAGTTTATATTGCTAATCTATAGGGCAGTATTGCTACACTATACATTTTAAAAATTCATTATTGTTTAAATTGATAATCTATATGCCAGTATTGCTACACTTTACATTATAAATCCTCATGATAGTTTACATTGATAATCTATGTGCCAGTAATGCTACCATTTACATTATAAATCCTCATGATAGTTTATATTGATAATCTATATGCCAGTATTGCCTCACTTTATATTATAAAACCGTATGATGGTTGATATCAATAATCTATATGCCGGTTTTGCTATACTCTACGTTATAAATTCTCGTGATGTTTCTTATTGATAATCTACATGCCAGTATTGCTTCACTTTCCATTATAATTCATCATGATAGTTTATATTGATAATCTACACGCCAGTATTGCTACACTTTACATTATAATTCCCTGTGTTGTTTTCATTGATAATCTATATGCCATTATTGCTACACTTTACATTATAAATCCGTATGATCGTTGATATTAATAATCTATATGCCGGTTTTTTTTATAGTATACATTATAAATTCTTGTGGTGTTTTTATTGATAATCTACATAGCAGTATTGCTTCTCTTTACATTATAAATCCTCATGATAGTTTATATTGATAATCTATTAACCAGTATTGCTACAATTTACATTATAAATCCCCGTGATGTTTTATATTGATAATCTATATGCCAGTATTGCTACACTTGACATTATAAATCCTTATAATAGTTTATATTGTTAATCTATATGGCAGTATTGCCACACTTTACATTATAAAACATCATGATTGTTTATAATGATAATCTATATGCCAGTATTGCTACACTTTACATTATAAGTCCTCATGATAGTTTATATTGATAATCTATATGCCAGTATTGCTACCATTTACATTATAAATCCTCATGATAGTTTATATTGATAATCTATATGCCAGTATTGCCTCACTTTATATTATAAAACCGTATGATGGTTTATATCGATAATCTATATGCCGGTTTTGCTATACTCTACGTTATAAATTCTCGTAATGTTTCTTATTGATAATTTATATGCCAATATTGCTTTACTTTCCATTATAATTCATCATGATAGTTTATATTGATAATCTACACGCCAGTATTGCTACACTTTACATTATAATGCCCTGTGTTGTTTTCATTGATAATCTACATGCCAGTATTGCTACACTTGACATTATAAATCCTTATGATAGTTTATATTGTTAATCTATATGGCAGTATTGCTACACTATACATTTTAAAACATCATTATTGTTTAAATTGATAATCTATATGCCAGTATTGCTACACTTTACATTATAAATCCTTACGAAGGTTGATATTGATAATCTATATGCCGGTATTGCTATACTGTACATTATAAATCTTCGTGATGTTTCATATTAATAATCTATATGCCAGTATTGCTATACTTTACATTGTAAAACTCCGTGATAATTTGTATTGATTATCTATATGCCAGTATTGCTACACGTGACATTATAAATCCTTATAATAGTTTATAATGTTAATCTATATGGCAGTACTGCTACACTTTACATTATAAAACATCATGATTGTTTATAATGATAATCTATATGCCAGTATTGTTACACTTTACATTATAAATCCTCATGATAGTTTACATTGATAATCTATATGCCAGTATTGCTACCATTTACATTATAAATCCTCATGATAGTTTATATTGATAATCTATATGCCAGTATTGCCTCACTTTATATTATAAAACCGTATGATGGTTGATATCGATAATCTATATGCCGGTTTTGCTATACACTACGTTATAAATTCTCGTGATGTTTCTTATTGATAATCTACATGCCAGTATTGCTTCACTTTCCATTATAATTCATCATGATATTTTATATTGATAATCTACATGCCAGTATTGCTAAACTTTACATTATAAATCCTTGCGATGGTCGATATTGATAATCTATATGCCGGTATTGCTATACTCTACATTATAAATTCTCGTGATGTTTCATATTGATAATCTACATGCCAGTATTGCTTCGCTTTACATTATAAAACCTCATGATAGTTTATATTGATAATCTACACGCCAGTATTGCCTCACTTTATATTATAAAACCGTATGATGGTTGATATCGATAATCTATATGCCGGTTTTGCTATACTCTACGTTATAAATTCTCGTGATGTTTCTTATTGATAATCTACATGCCAGTATTGCTTCACTTTCCATTATAATTCATCATGATAGTTTATATTGATAATCTACACGCCAGTATTGCTACACTTTACATTATAATTCCCTGTGTTGTTTTCATTGATAATCTATATGCCAGTATTGCTACACCTGACATTATAAATCCTTATGATAGTTTATATTGTTAATCTATATGGCAGTATTGCTACACTATACATTTTAAAACATCATTATTGTTTAAATTGATAATCTATATGCCAGTATTGCTACACTTTACATTATAAATCCCCGTGATATTTTATATTAATAATCTATATGCCATTATTGCTACACTTTACATTATAAATCCGTATGATCGTTGATATTAATAATCTATATGCCGGTTTCGTTATAGTGTACATTATAAATTCTTGTGGTGTTTTTATTGATAATCTACATAGCAGTATTGCTTCTCTTTACATTATAAATCCTCATGATAGTTTATATTGATAATCTATATGCCAGTATTGCCTCACTTTATATTATAAAACCGTATGATGGTTGATATCGATAATCTATATGCCGGTTTTGCTATACTCTACGTTATAAATTCTCGTGATGTTTCTTATTGATAATCTACATGCCAGTATTGCTTTACTTTCCATTATAATTCATCATGATAGTTTATATTGATAATCTACACGCCAGTATTGCTACACTTTACATTATAATTCCCTGTGTTGTTTTCATTGATAATCTATATGCCAGTATTGCTACACTTGACATTATAAATCCTTATGATAGTTTATATTGTTAATCTATATGGCAGTATTGCTACACTATACATTTTAAAACATCATTATTGTTTAAATTGATAATCTATATGCCAGTATTGCTACACTTTACATTATAAATCCTTACGAAGGTTGATATTGATAATCTATATGCCGGTATTGCTATATTGTACATTATAAATCTTCGTGACGTTTCATATTTATAATCTATATGCCAGTATTGCTATACTTTACATTGTAAAACTCCGTGATAATTTGTATTGATTATCTATATGCCAGTATTGCTACACTTGACATTATAAATCCTTATAATAGTTTATATTGTTAATCTATATGGCAGTAATGCTACACTTTACATTATAAAACATCATGATTGTTTATAATGATAATCTATATGCCAGTATTGCTACACTTTACATTATAAATCCTCATGACAGTTTACACTGATAATCTATATTCCAGTATTGCTACCATTTACATTATAAATCCTCATGATAGTTTATATTGATAATCTATATAGCAGTATTGCTACACTTGACATTATAAATCCTTATGATAGTTTATATTGTTAATCTATATGGCAGTATTGCTACACTATACATTTTAAAACATCATTATTGTTTAAATTGATAATCTATATGCCAGTATTGCTACACTTTACATTATAAATCCTTACGAAGGTTGATATTGATAATCTATATGCCGGTATTGCTATACTGTACATTATAAATCTTCGTGATGTTTCATATTAATAATCTATATGCCAGTATTGCTACACTTGACATTATAAATCCTTATAATAGTTTATATTGTTAATCTATATGGCAGTATTGCTACACTTTACATTATAAAACATCATGATTGTTTATAATGATAATCTATATGCCAGTATTGCTACACTTTACATTATAAATCCTCATGACAGTTTACACTGATAATCTATATGCCAGTATTGCTACCATTTACATTATAAATCCTCATGATAGTTTATATTGATAATCTATATGGCAGTATTGCTACACTTGACATTATAAATCCTTATGATAGTTTATATTGTTAATCTATATGGCAGTATTGCTACACTATACATTTTAAAACATCATTATTGTTTAAATTGATAATCTATATGCCAGTATTGCTACACTTTACATTATAAATCCTTACGAAGATTGATATTGATAATCTATATGCCGGTATTGCTATACTGTACATTATAAATCTTCGTGATGTTTCATATTAATAATCTATATGCCAGTATTGCTACACTTGACATTATAAATCCTTATAATAGTTTATATTGTTAATCTATATGGCAGTATTGCTACACTTTACAATATAAAACATCATGATTGTTTATAATGATAATCTATATGCCAGTATTGCTACACTTTACATTATAAATCCTCATGATAGTTTACATTGATAATCTATGTGCCAGTATTGCTACCATTTACATTATAAATCCTCATGATAGTTTATATTGATAATCTATATGCCAGTTTTGCCTCACTTTATATTATAAAACCGTATGATGGTTGATATCGATAATCTATATGCCGGTTTTGCTATACTCTACGTTATAAATTCTCGTGATGTTTCTTATTGATAATCTAAATGCCAGTATTGCTTCACTTTCCATTATAATTCATCATGATAGTTTATATTGATAATCTACACGCCAGTATTGCTACACTTTACATTATAATTCCCTGTGTTGTTTTCATTGATAATCTATATGCCAGTATTGCTACACTTGACATTATAAATCCTTATGATAGTTTATATTGTTAATCTATATGGCAGTATTGCTACACTATACATTTTAAAACATCATTATTGTTTAAATTGATAATCTATATGCCAGTATTGCTACACTTTACATTAAAAATCCCCGTGATATTTTATATTAATAATCTATATGCCATTATTGCTACACTTTACATTATAAATCCGTATGATCGTTGATATTAATAATCTATATGCCGGTTTTGTTATAGTATACATTATAAATTCTTGTGGTGTTTTTATTGATAATCTACATAGCAGTATTGCTTCTCTTTACATTATAAATCCTCATGATAGTTTATATTGATAATCTATTAACCAGTATTGCTACAATTTACATTATAAATCCCCGTGATGTTTTATATTGATAATCTATATGCCAGTATTGCTACACTTTACATTATAAATTTTAATGATGTCTTATATTAATAATCTATATGCCAGTATTGCTACACTTTACATTATAAATCTTTACTATAGTTTATATTGATAATCTATATGCCAGTATTGCTACAATTGACATTAAAAATCCTCATGATGTTTTATATAGATTATCCATATGCCAGTATTGCTACCCTATACATTATAAATCCTCATGATGTATTATATTGATAATCTACGTGCCAGTATTGCTACACTTTACATTATAAAACCTCATGATTGTTTTTATTGATAATTTATATGCCAGTATTGTTTCACTTTACATTATAAATCCTCATGATAGTTTACATTGATAATCTATGTGCCAGTATTGCTACCATTTACATTATAAATCCTCATGATAGTTTATATTGATAATCTATATGCCAGTATTGCCTCACTTTATATTATAAAACCGTATGATGGTTGATATCGATAATCTATATGCCGGTTTTGCTATACTCTACGTTATAAATTCTCGTGATGTTTCTTATTGATAATCTACATGCCAGTATTGCTTCACTTTCCATTATAATTCATCATGATAGTTTATATTGATAACCTACACGCCAGTATTGCTACACTTTACATTATAATTCCCTGTGTTGTTTGCATTGATAATCTATATGCCAGTATTGCTACACTTGACATTATAAATCCTTATGATAGTTTATATTGTTAATCTATATGGCAGTATTGCTACACTATACATTTTAAAACATCATTATTGTTTAAATTGATAATCTATATGCTAGTATTGCTACACTTTACATTAAAAATCCCCGTGATATTTTATATTAATAAACTATATGCTATTATTGCTACACTTTACATTATAAATCCGTATGATCGTTGATATTAATAATCTATATGCCGGTTTTGTTTTAGTGTACATTATAAATTCTTGTGGTGTTTTTATTAATAATCTACATAGCATTATTGCTTCTCTTTACATTATAAATCCTCATGATAGTTTATATTGATAATCTATTAACCAGTATTGATACAATTTACATTATAAATCCCCGTGATGTTTTATATTGATAATCTATATGCCAGTATTGCTACACTTTACATTATAAATCCTAATGATGTCTTATATTAATAATCTATATGCCAGTATTGCTACACTTTACATTATAAATCTTTACGATAGTTTATATTGATAATCTATATGCCAGTATTGCTACAATTAACATTAAAAATCCTCATGATGTTTTATATAGATTATCCATATGCCAGTATTGCTACACTATACATTATAAATGCTCATGATGTATTATATTGATAATCCACGTGCCAGTATTGCTACACTTTACATTATAAAACCTCATGATTGTTTTTATTGATAATTTATATGCCAGTATTGCTTCACTTTACATTATAAATCATCATGATAGTTAATATTGATAATCTATATGCCAATATTGCTATACTTTACATTGTAAAACTCCGTGATAATTTGTATTGATTATCTATATGCCAGTATTGCTACACTTGACATTATAAATCCTTATAATAGTTTATATTGTTAATCTATATGGCAGTATTGCTACACTATACATTTTAAAACATCATTATTGTTTAAATTGATAATCTATATGCCAGTATTGATACACTTTACATTATAAATCCTTACGAAGGTTGATATTGATAATCTATATGCCGGTATTGCTATACTGTACATTATAAATCTTCGTGATGTTTCATATTAATAATCTATATGCCAGTATTGCTATACTTTACATTGTAAAACTCCGTGATAATTTGTATTGATTATCTATATGCCAGTATTGCTACACTTGACATTATAAATCTTTATAATAGTTTATATTGTTAATCTATATGGCAGTATTGCTACACTTTACATTATAAAACATCATGATTGTTTATAATGATAATCTATATGCCAGTATTGCTACACTTTACATTATAAATCCTCATGATAGTTTACATTGATAATCTATATGCCAGTATTGCTACCATTTACATTATAAATCCTCATGATAGTTTATATTGATAATCTATATGCCAGGATTGCCTCACTTTATATTATAAAACCGTATGATGGTTGATATCGATAATCTATATGCCGGTTTTGCTATACTCTACGTTATAAATTCTCGTGATGTTTCTTATTGATAATTTATATGCCAGTATTGCTTTACTTTCCAATATAATTCATCATGATAGTTTATATTGATAATCTACACGCCAGTATTGCTACACTTTACATTATAATTCCCTGTGTTGTTTTCATTGATAATCTATATGCCAGTATTGCTACACTTGACATTATAAATCCTTATGATAGTTTATATTGTTAATCTATAGGGCAGTATTGCTACACTATACATTTTAAAAATTCATTATTGTTTAAATTGATAATCTATATGCCAGTATTGCTACACTTTACATTATAAATCCTCATGATAGTTTACATTGATAATCTATGTGCCAGTAATGCTACCATTTACATTATAAATCCTCATGATAGTTTATATTGATAATCTATATGCCAGTATTGCTTCACTGTATATTATAAAACCGTATGATGGTTGATATCGATAATCTATATGCCGGTATTGCTATACTCTACGTTATAAATTCTCGTGATGTTTCTTATTGATAATCTACATGCCAGTATTGCTTCACTTTCCATTATAATTCATCATGATAGTTTATATTGATAATCTACACGCCAGTATTGCTACACTTTACATTATAATTCCCTGTGTTGTTTTCATTGATAATCTATATGCCATTATTGCTACACTTTACATTATAAATCCGTATGATCGTTGATATTAATAATCTATATGCCGGTTTTTTTATAGTATTCATTATAAATTCTTGTGGTGTTTTTATTGATAATCTACATAGCAGTATTGCTTCTCTTTACATTATAAATCCTCATGATAGTTTATATTGATAATCTATTAACCAGTATTGCTACAATTTACATTATAAATCCCCGTGATGTTTTATATTGATAATCTATATGCCAGTATTGCTACACTTGACATTATAAATCCTTATAATAGTTTATATTGTTAATCTATATGGCAGTATTGCCACACTTTACATTATAAACCATCATGATTGTTTATAATGATAATCTATATGCCAGTATTGCTACACTTTACATTATAAGTCCTCATGATAGTTTATATTGATAATCTATATGCCAGTATTGCTACCATTTACATTATAAATCCTCATGATAGTTTATCTTGATAATCTATATGCCAGTATTGCCTCACTTTATATTATAAAACCGTATGATGGTTTATATCGATAATCTATATGCCGGTTTTGCTATACTCTACGTTATAAATTCTCGTAATGTTTCTTATTGATAATTTATATGCCAATATTGCTTTACTTTCCATTATAATTCATCATGATAGTTGATATTGATAATCTACACGCCAGTATTGCTACACTTTACATTATAATGCCCTGTGTTGTTTTCATTGATAATCTACATGCCAGTATTGCTACACTTGACATTATAAATCCTTATGATAGTTTATATTGTTAATCTATATGGCAGTATTGCTACACTATACATTTTAAAACATCATTATTGTTTAAATTGATAATCTATATGCCAGTATTGCTACACTTTACATTATAAATCCTTACGAAGGTTGATATTGATAATCTATATGCCGGTATTGCTATACTGTACATTATAAATCTTCGTGATGTTTCATATTAATAATCTATATGCCAGTATTGCTATACTTTACATTGTAAAACTCCGTGATAATTTGTATTGATTATCTATATGCCAGTATTGCTACACTTGACTTTATAGATCCTTATAATAGTTTATATTGTTAATCTATATGGCAGTATTGCTACACTTTACAATATAAAACATCATGATTGTTTATAATGATAATCTATATGCCAGTATTGCTACACTTTACATTATAAATCCTCATGATAGTTTACATTGATAATCTATGTGCCAGTATTGCTACCATTTACATTATAAATCCTCATGATAGTTTATATTGATAATCTATATGCCAGTATTGCCTCACTTTATATTATAAAACCGTATGATGGTTGATATCGATAATCTATATGCCGGTTTTGCTATACTCTACGTTATAAATTCTCGTGATGTTTCTTATTGATAATCTACATGCCAGTATTGCTTCACTTTCCATTATAATTCATCATGATAGTTTATATTGATAACCTACACGCCAGTATTGCTACACTTTACATTATAATTCCCTGTGTTGTTTGCATTGATAATCTATATGCCAGTATTGCTACACTTGACATTATAAATCCTTATGATAGTTTATATTGTTAATCTATATGGCAGTATTGCTACACTATACATTTTAAAACATCATTATTGTTTATATTGATAATCTATATGCTAGTATTGCTACACTTTACATTAAAAATCCCCGTGATATTTTATATTAATAAACTATATGCCATTATTGCTACACTTTACATTATAAATCCGTATGATCGTTGATATTAATAATCTATATGCCGGTTTTGTTTTAGTGTACATTATAAATTCTTGTGGTGTTTTTATTAATAATCTACATAGCATTATTGCTTCTCTTTACATTATAAATCCTCATGATAGTTTATATTGATAATCTATTAACCAGTATTGATACAATTTACATTATAAATCCCCGTGATGTTTTATATTGATAATCTATATGCCAGTATTGCTACACTTTACATTATAAATCCTAATGATGTCTTATATTAATAATCTATATGCCAGTATTGCTACACTTTACATTATAAATCTTTACGATAGTTTATATTGATAATCTATATGCCAGTATTGCTACAATTAACATTAAAAATCCTCATGATGTTTTATATAGATTATCCATATGCCAGTATTGCTACACTATACATTATAAATGCTCATGATGTATTATATTGATAATCCACGTGCCAGTATTGCTACACTTTACATTATAAAACCTCATGATTGTTTTTATTGATAATTTATATGCCAGTATTGCTTCACTTTACATTATAAATCATCATGATAGTTAATATTGATAATCTATATGCCAATATTGCTATACTTTACATTGTAAAACTCCGTGATAATTTGTATTGATTATCTATATGCCAGTATTGCTACACTTGACATTATAAATCCTTATAATAGTTTATATTGTTAATCTATATGGCAGTATTGCCACACTTTACATTATAAACCATCATGATTGTTTATAATGATAATCTATATGCCAGTATTGCTACACTTCACATTATAAATCCTTACGAAGGTTGATATTGATAATCTATATGCCGGTATTGCTATACTGTACATTATAAATCTTCGTGATGTTTCATATTAATAATCTATATGCCAGTATTGCTATACTTTACATTGTAAAACTCCGTGATAATTTGTATTGATTATCTATATGCCAGTATTGCTACACTTGACATTATAAATCTTTATAATAGTTTATATTGTTAATCTATATGGCAGTATTGCTACACTTTACATTATAAAACATCATGATTGTTTATAATGATAATCTATATGCCAGTATTGCTACACTTTACATTATAAATCCTCATGATAGTTTACATTGATAATCTATATGCCAGTATTGCTACCATTTACATTATAAATCCTCATGATAGTTTATATTGATAATCTATATGCCAGGATTGCCTCACTTTATATTATAAAACCGTATGATGGTTGATATCGATAATCTATATGCCGGTTTTGCTATACTCTACGTTATAAATTCTCGTGAAGTTTCTTATTGATAATTTATATGCCAGTATTGCTTTACTTTCCAATATAATTCATCATGATAGTTTATATTGATAATCTACACGCCAGTATTGCTACACTTTACATTATAATTCCCTGTGTTGTTTTCATTGATAATCTATATGCCAGTATTGCTACACTTGACATTATAAATCCTTATGATAGTTTATATTGTTAATCTATATGGCAGTATTGCTACACTATACATTTTAAAACATCATTATTGTTTAAATTGATAATCTATATGCCAGTATTGCTACACTTTACATTATAAATCCTTACGAAGGTTGATATTGATAATCTATATGCCGGTATTGCTATACTGTACATTATAAATCTTCGTGATGTTTCATATTAATAATATATATGCCAGTATTGCTATACTTTACATTGTAAAACTCCGTGATAATTTGTATTGATTATCTATATGCCAGTATTGCTACACTTGACTTTATAGATCCTTATAATAGTTTATATTGTTAATCTATATAGCAGTATTGCTACACTTTACAATATAAAACATCATGATTGTTTATAATGATAATCTATATGCCAGTATTGCTACACTTTACATTATAAATCCTCATGATAGTTTACGTTGATAATCTATGTGCCAGTAATGCTACCATTTACATTATAAATCCTCATGATAGTTTATATTGATAATCTATATGCCAGTATTGCCTCACTTTATATTATAAAACCGTATGATGGTTGATATCGATAATCTATATGCCGGTTTTGCTATACTCTACGTTATAAATTCTCGTGATGTTTCTTATTGATAATCTACATGCCAGTATTGCTTCACTTTCCATTATAATTCATCATGATAGTTTATATTGATAATCTACACGCCAGTATTGCTACACTTTACATTATAATTCCCTGTGTTGTTTTCATTGATAATCTATATGCCATTATTGCTACACTTTACATTATAAATCCGTATGATCGTTGATATTAATAATCTATATGCCGGTTTTTATATAGTATACATTATAAATTCTTGTGGTGTTTTTATTGATAATCTACATAGCAGTATTGCTTCTTTTTACATTATAAATCCTCATGATAGTTTATATTGATAATCTATTAACCAGTATTGCTACAATTTACATTATAAATCCCCGTGATGTTTTATATTGATAATCTATATGCCAGTATTGCTACACTTGACATTATAAATCCTTATAATAGTTTATATTGTTAATCTATATGGCAGTATTGCCACACTTTACATTATAAACCATCATGATTGTTTATAATGATAATCTATATGCCAGTATTGCTACACTTTACATTATAAGTCCTCATGATAGTTTATATTGATAATCTATATGCCAGTATTGCTACCATTTACATTATAAATCCTCATGATAGTTTATATTGATAATCTATATGCCAGGATTGCCTCACTTTATATTATAAAACCGTATGATGGTTGATATCGATAATCTATATGCCGGTTTTGCTATACTCTACGTTTTAAATTCTCGTGATGTTTCTTATTGATAATTTATATGCCAGTATTGCTTTACTTTCCATTATAATTCATCATGATAGTTTATATTGATAATCTACACGCCAGTATTGCTACACTTTACATTATAATTCCCTGTGTTCTTTTCATTGATAATCTATATGCCAGTATTGCTACACTTGACATTATAAATCCTTATGATAGTTTATATTGTTAATCTATATGGCAGTATTGCTACACTATACATTTTAAAACATCATTATTGTTTAAATTGATAATCTATATGCCAGTATCGCTACACTTTACATTAAAAATCCCCGTGATATTTTATATTAATAATCTATATGCCATTATTGCTACACTTTACATTATAAATCCGTATGATCGTTGATATTAATAATCTATATGCCGGTTTTGTTATAGTATACATTACAAATTCTTGTGGTGTTTTTATTGATAATCTACATAGCAGTATTGCTTCTCTTTACATTATAAATCCTCATGATAGTTTATATTGATAATCTATTAACCAGTATTGCTACAATTTACATTATAAATCCCCGTGATGTTTTATATTGATACTCTATATGCCAGTATTGCTACACTTTACATTATAAATCCTAATGATATCTTATATTAATAATCTATATGCCAGTATTGCTACACTTTACATTATAAATCTTTACGATAGTTTATATTGATAATCTATATGCCAGTATTGCTACAATTGACATTAAAAATCCTCATGATGTTTTATATATATTATCCATATACCAGTATTGCTACACTATACATTATAAATACTCATGATGTATTATATTGATAATCTACGTGCCAGTATTGCTACACTTTACATTATAAAACCTCATGATTGTTTTTATTGATAATTTATATGCCAGTATTGTTTCACTTTACATTATAAATCCTCATGATAGTTTACATTGATAATCTATATGTTACTATGGTTACACTTTTCATTATGAATCCTTACGATGGTTGACATTGATAAAATCTATATGCCAGTATTGCTATGCTGTAAATTATAAATACTCGTGATGTTTTATATTGATAATCCACATGCCAGTATTGATTTACTTCACATTATAAATCATCATGATAGTTGATACTAATAATCTATATGCCAGAATTGCCACACTTGACATTATAAATCGTTACGATAGTTTATATTGATACTCTATATGCCAGTATTGCTACAATTGACATTAAAAATCCTCACGATGTTTTATATAGATTATCCATATGCCAGTATTGCTACAGTATACATTATAATTCCTTATGATGTATTATTCATAGTTGAAGTGTTTCGTCAAAATGGTAACTTGTAGATAAACTTAATTCCCTCAATGGGTAGGAATGAATGACGATAGTAGGCTTCGTTCAAGGTGTAATGACCATTTTGTTTAACATGGTTATACCATAATTTCTCTGTTTCTTTTTATAAATTTACAACCTCATCATGGGTTATCCAAGAACATTGCCTTATGCAATGTTCACTAACGTTTTTTGAGTTACATATGTTTAACTTTTTAACTTCAGACACGCTGTAAATTCAGACTTTTTGGATGTTGTTTGTCCTGATGATGGCCTCAACTGGATGGCCGAAACGTCGACTTGTTTAAAAATAAAACATTAGCAATTTTTTGATGCATTTCTTTTCTTCTAACCTCTATGTTCTACGGACACCTTGAACGAAGCCAACTATCGTCATTCATTCCTACCCATTGAGGGAATTAAGTTTATCTACATGATGTATTATATTGATAATCTACGTGCCAGTATTGCTACACTTTACATTATAAAACTTCATGATTGTTTATATTGATAATCTATATGCCAGTATTGCTACACTTTACATTATAAATCCTTACGATGGTCGATATTGATAATCTATATGCCGGTATTGCTATACTGTACATGATAAATTCTCGTGATGTTTCATATTGATAATCTACATGCCAGTATCGCTTCGTTTTACATTATAAAACCTCATGATAGTTTATAATATTAATCTATATGCCAGTATTGCTACACTTTACATTATAAATCCTTATGATGGTTGATATTGATAATCTATATGCCGCTTTTGCTATACTGTACATTATAAATTCTCATGAATGTTTATATTGATAATCTATATGCCAGTATTGCTTCACTTTGCATTACAAATCATCATGATTGTTTATACTGATAATCTATATGCCAGTATTGCTTTACTTTACATTGTAAATCCCCGTGATATTTTATATTGATTATCTATATGCCAGTATTGCTACACTTGACATTATAAAACCTTATGATGGTTGATATTGATAATCTATATGCCGGTATTGCTATACTGTACATTATAAATTCTCGTGATGTTTTTTATTGAGAATCTACACGCCAGTATTGCTTCACTCTCCATTATAAACCATCATGATAGTTTATATTGATAATCTATATGCCAGTATTGCAACACTTTACATTATAAATCCCTGTGATGTTTTCATTGATAATCTATATGCCAGTATTGCTAGACTTGAAATTATAAATCCTTGTGATAGTTTATATTGTTAATCTATATGGCAGTATTGCTACATTATACATTTTAAAACATCATTATTGTTTGTTTATATTGATAATCTATATGCCAGTATTGCTACACTTTACATTATAAATCCTTATGATAGTTTATATTGATAATCTATATACCAGTAGTGCTACACTCTACATTATAAATCCTTATGATGGTTGATATTGATAATCTATATGCCGGTTTTGCTATACTGTACATTATCAATTCTCGTGATGTTTTTTATTGATAATCTACATGCCAGTATTGCTTCACTGTAGAATATAAATCGCTGTGATGTTTTCATTGATAATATATATGCCAGTATTGCTACACTTTACAATATAATTTTTCATGATAGTTTATATTGATACACTATATGACAGTATTGCTACGCTTTACATTATAAATCCTTATGATGGTTGATATTGATCTATATGCGGGTTTTGCTCTACTGTACATTATAAATTCTCCTGATGTTTTTTATTGATAATCTACATGGCAGTATTGCTTCTCTTTACATTATAAATCATCATGATAGTTTATATTGATAATCTACTTGCCAGTATTGCTACTCTTTACATTATAAATCTCTGTCATATTTTCATTGATAATCTATATGCCAGTATTGCTACACTTGACATTATAAATCCTTATGATAGTTTCTATTGTTAATCTATTTGGCAGTATTGCTACACATTACTTTATAAATCATCATGATTGTTTATATTGACAATCTATATGCCAGTATTGCTACACTTTACATTATAAATCCTCATGATAGTTTATATTGATAATCTATATGCCAGTATTGCTACACTTTACATTATAAATTCTCATGATGGTTGATATTGATAATCTATATGCCGGTTTTGCTATACTGTACATTATAAATTCTCGTGATGTTTTTTATTGATAATCTATATGCCAGTATTGCTACACTTTACATTATAAATCATCATGATAGTGTTTATTGATAATCTACATGCCAGTATTGCTTCACTGTAGAATATAAATCGCTGTGATGTTTTCATTGATAATATATATGCCAGTATTGCTACACTTAACAATATAATTTCTCATGATAGTTTATATTGATAATCTATATGACAGTATTGCTACACTTTACATTATAAATCCTTATGATGGTTGATATTGATCTATGTGCCGGTTTTGCTCTACTGTACATTATAAATTCTTCTGATCTCTTTTATTGATAATCTACATGGCAGTATTGCTTCTCTTTACATTATAAACCATCATGATAGTTTATATTGATAATCTACATGCCAGTTATGCTACTCTTTACATTACAAATCCCTGTCATATTTTCATTGACAATCTATATGCCAGTATTGCTACACTTGACATTATAAATCCTTATGATAGTTTCTATTGTTAATCTATATGGCAGTATTGCTACACATTACTTTATAAATCATCATGATTGTTTATATTGATAATCTATATGCCAGTATTGCTACACTTTACATTATAAATCCTCATGATAGTTTATATTGATAATCTATATGTTAGTATGGCTACACTTTTCATTATGAATCCTTACGATGGTTGACATTGATAAAATCTATATGCCAGTATTGCTATACTGTAAATTACAAATACTCGTGATGTTTTATATTGATAATCCACATGCCAGTATTGATTTACTTCACATTATATATCATCATCATTGTTGATACTAATAATCTATATGCCAGAATTGCCACACTTGACATTATAAATCGTTACGATAGTTTTTATTGATACTTTATATGCCAGTATTGCAACAATTGACATTAAAAATCCTCACGATGTTTTATATAGATTATCCATATACCAGTATTGCTACAGTATACATTATAATTCCTCATGATTTATTATATTGATAATCTACGTGCCAGTATTGCTACACTTTACATTATAAAACCTCACGATTGTATATATTGATAATCTATATGCCAGTATTGCTACACTTTACATTTTAAATCCTCCTGATAGTTTATATTAATAATCTATTTGCCAGTATTGCTACACTTTACATTATAAATCCTTATGATGGTTGATATTGATAATCTATATGCTGGTTTTACTATACTGTACATTATAAATTCTCGTGATGTTTTTCATTGATAATCTACATACCGGTAATGCTACACTTTACATTATAAATCCCTGTGATGTTTTCATTGATAATCTATATGCCAGTATTGCTACACTTGACATAATAAATCCCTATCTTATTGTTAATCTGTTTGGCAGTATTGCTACACTATACATTATAAATCCTCATGATGTATTTAATTGATAATCTACGTGCCAGTATTGCTACACTTTACATTATAAAACCTCATGATTTTTTATATTGATAATCTATATGCCAGTATTGCTGCACTTCACATTATAAATCCTCATGATATTTTATATTGATAATCTATATGCCAGTATTGCTACACTTTACATTACAAATCCTTACGATGGTCGATATTGATAATCTATATGCCGGTATTGCTATACTGTACATTATAAATTGTTTCATATTGATAATTTACATGCCAGTATTGCTTCGTTTTACATTATAAAACCTCATGCTAGTTTATATTATTAATCTATATGCCAGTATTGCTACACTTTACATTATAAATCCTTATGATGGTTGATATTGATAATCTATATGCCGCTTTTGCTATACTGTACATTAAAAATTCTCGTGATGTTTTTAATTGATAATCTACATGCCAGTATTGCTTCACTCTTCATTATAAATCATCATGATAGTTTATATTGATAATCTACATGCCAGTATTGCTACACTTTACATTATAAATCCTTACGATGGTCGATATTGATAATCTATATGCCGGTATTGCTATACTGTACATTATAAATTCTCGTGATGTTTCATATTGATAATCTACATGCCAGTATTGCTTCGCTTTACATTATAAAACCTCATGATAGTTTATATTGAGAATCTATATGCCAGTATTGCTACACTTTACATTATAAATCCTTGTGATGATTGATATTGATAATCTATATGCCGGTTTTGATATACTGTCCATTATAAATTCTCATGATAGTTTATATTGATAATCCATACGCCAGTATTGCAGCACTTTACATTAAAAATCCCCGCGATGTTTTTGATTGATAATCTACATGCTAGTATTGCTACACTTTACATTAAAAATCCCCGTGATATTTTATATTAATAATCTATATGCCATTATTGCTACACTTTACATTATAAATCAGTATGATCGTTGATATTAATAATCTATATGCCGGTTTTGTGATAGTGTACATTATAAATTCTTGTGGTGTTTTTATTGATAATCTACATAGCAGTATTGCTTCTCTTTACATTATAAATCCTCATGATAGTTTATATTGATAATCTATTAACCAGTATTGCTACAATTTACATTATAACTCCCCGTGATGTTTTATATTGATAATCTATATGCCAATATTGCTACACTTTACATTATAAATCCTAATGATGTCTTATATTGATAATCTATATGCCAGTATTGCTACACTTTACATTATAAATCTTTACGATAGTTTATATTGATAATCTATATGCCAGTATTGCTACAATTGACATTAAAAATCCACATGATGTTTTATATAGATTATCCATATGCCAGTATTGCTACACTATACATTATAAATCCTCATGATGTATTATATTGATAATCTACGTGCCAGTATTGCTACACTTTACATTATAAATCCTTATGATGGTTGATATTGATAATCTATATGCCGCTTTTGCTATACTGTACATTATAAATTCTCGTGATGTTTTTAATTAAAAATCTACATGCCAGTATTGCTTCACTTTTCATTATAAATCATCATGATAGTTTATATTGATGATCTACATGCCAGTATTGCTAAACTTTACATTATAAATCCTTACGATGGTCGATATTGATAATCTATATGCCGCTTTTGCTATACTGTACATTATAAATTCTCGTGATGTTTTTAATTGATAATCTAAATGCCAGTATTGCTTCACTTTTCATTATAAATCATCATGATAGTTTATATTGATAATCTACATGCCAGTATTGCTACACTTTACATTCTAAATCCTTACGATGGTCGATATTGATAATCTATATGCCGGTATTGCTATACTGTACATTATAAATTCTCGTGATGTTTCATATTGATAATCTTCATGCCAGTATTGCTTCGCTTTACATTATAAAACCTCATGATAGTTTATATTGATAATCTATATGCCAATATTGCTACACTTTACATTATAAATCCTTATGATGATTGATATTGATAATCTATATGCCGGTTTTGATATACTGTCCATTATAAATTCTCATGATAGTTTATATTGATATTCTATATGCCTGTATATCAGCACTTTACATTAAAAATACCCGCTATGTTTTTTATTGATAATCTACATGCCAGTATTGCTACACTTTACATTAAAAATCCCCGTGATATTTTATATTAATAATCTGTATGCCATTATTGCTACACTTTACATTATAAATCCCTATGATCGTTGATATTAATAATCTATATGCCGGTTTTGTTATAGTGTACATTATAAATTCTTGTGGTGTTTTTATTGATAATCTACATAGCAGTATTGCTTCTCTTTACATTATAAATCCTCATGATAGTTTATATTGATAATCTATAAACCAGTATTGCTACAATTTACATTATAAATCCCCGTGATGTTTTATATTGATAATCTATATGCCAGTATTGCTACACTTTACATTATAATTCCTAATGATGTCTTATATTAATAATCTATATGCCAGTATTGCTACACTTTACATTATAAATCTTTACGATATTTTATATTGATAATCTATATGCCAGTATTGCTACAATTAACATTAAAAATCCTCTTGATGTTTTATATAGATTATTAATATGCCAGTATTGCTACACTATACATTATAAATCCTCATGTTGTGTTATATTGATAATCTACGTGCCAGTATTGCTACACTTTACATTATAAAACCTCATGATTGTTTTTATTGATAATTTATATGCCAGTATTGCTTCACTTTACATTATAAATCATCATGATAGTTAATATTGATAATCTATATGCCAATATTGCTATACTTTACATTGTAACACTCCGTGATAATTTGTATTGATTATCTATATGCCAGTATTGCTACACTTGACATTATAAATCCTTATAATAGTTTATATTGTTAATCTATATGGCAGTATTGCCACACTTTACATTATAAAACATCATGATTGTTTATAATGATAATCTATATGCCAGTATTGCTACACTTTACATTATAAGTCCTCATGATAGTTTATATTGATAATCTATATGCCAGTATTGCTACCATTTACATTATAAATCCTTATGATAGTTTATATTGATAATCTATATGCCAGTATTGCCTCACTTTATATTATAAAATCGTATGATGGTTGATATCGATAATCTATATGCCGATTTTGCTATACTCTACGTTATAAATTCTCGTGATGTTTCTTATTGATAATCTACATGCCAGTATTGCTTCACTTTCCATTATAATTCATCATGATAGTTTATATTGATAATCTACACGCCAGTATTGCTACACTTTACATTATAATTCCCTGTGTTGTTTTCATTGATAATCTATATGCCATTATTGCTACACTTTACATTATAAATCCGTATGATCGTTGATATTAATAATCTATATGCCGGTTTTTTTATAGTATACATTATAAATTCTTGTGGTGTTTTTATTGATAATCTACATAGCAGTATTGCTTCTCTTTACCGTATAAATCCTCATGATAGTTTATATTGATAATCTATTAACCAGTATTGCTACAATTTACATTATAAATCCCCGTGATGTTTTATATTGATAATCTATATGCCAGTATTGCTACACTTGACATTATAAATCCTTATAATAGTTTATATTGTTAATCTATATGGCAGTATTGCCACACTTTACATTATAAAACATCATGATTGTTTATAATGATTATCTATATGCCAGTATTGCTACACTTTACATTATAAGTCCTCATGATAGTTTATATTGATAATCTATATGCCAGTATTGCTACCATTTACATTATAAATCCTCATGATAGTTTATATTGATAATCTATATGCCAGTATTGCCTCACTTTATATTATAAAACCGTATGATGGTTTATATCGATAATGTATATGCCGGTTTTGCTATACTCTACGTTATAAATTCTCGTGATGTTTCTTATTGATAATTTATATGCCAGTATTGCTTTACTTTCCATTGTAATTCATCATGATAGTTTATATTGATAATCTACACGCCAGTATTGCTACACTTTACATTATAATTCCCCGTGTTGTTTTCATTGATAATCTATATGCCAGTATTGCTACACTTGACATTATAAATCCTTATGATAGTTTATATTGTTAATCTATATGGCAGTATTGCTACACTATACATTTTAAAACATCATTATTGTTAAAATTGATAATCTATATGCCAGTATTGCTACACTTTACATTATAAATCCTTACGAAGGTTGATATTGATAATCTATATGCCGGTAATGCTATACTGTACAATATAAATCTTCGTGATGTTCCATATTAATAATCTATATGCCAGTATTGCTACACTTGACATTATAAATCCTTATAATAGTTTATATTGTTAATCTATATGGCAGTATTGCTACACTTTACAATATAAAACATCATGATTGTTTATAATGATAATCTATATGCCAGTATTGCTACACTTTACATTATAAATCCTCATGATAGTTTACATTGATAATCTATGTGCCAGTATTGCTACCATTTACATTATAAATCCTCATGATAGTTTATATTGATAATCTATATACCAGTATTGCCTCACTTTATATTATAAAACCGTATGATGGTTGATATCGATAATCTATATGCCGGTTTTGCTATACTCTACGTTATAAATTCTCGTGATGTTTCTTATTGATAATCTACATGCCAGTATTGCTTCACTTTCCATTATAATTCTTCATGATAGTTTATATTGATAATCTACACGCCAGTAATGCTACACTTTACATTTTAATTCCCTGTGTTGTTTTCATTGATAATCTATATGCCAGTATTGCTACACTTGACATTATAAATCCTTATGATAGTTTATATTGTTAATCTATATGGCAGTATTGCTATACTATACATTTTAAAACATCATTATTGTTTAAATTGATAATCTATATGCCAGTATTGCTACACTTTACATTAAAAATCCCCATGATATTTTATATTAATAATCTATATGCCATTATTGCTACACTTTACATTATAAATCCGTATGATCGTTGATATTAATAATCTATATGCCGGTTTTGTTATAGTATACATTACAAATTCTTGTGGTGTTTTTATTGATAATCTACATAGCAGTATTGCTTCTCTTTACATTATAAATCCTCATGATAGTTTATATTGATAATCTATTAACCAGTATTGCTACAATTTACATTATAAATCCCCGTGATGTTTTATATTGATACTCTATATGCCAGTATTGCTAAACTTTACATTATAAATCCTAATGATATCTTATATTAATAATCTATATGCCAGTATTGCTACACTTTACATTATAAATCTTTACGATAGTTGATATAGATAATCTATATGCCAGTATTGCTACAATTGACATTAAAAATCCTCATGATGTTTTATATATATTATCCATATGCCAGTATTGCTACACTATACATTATAAATACTCATGATGTATTATATTGATAATCTACGTGCCAGTATTGCTTCACTTTACATTATAAAACCTCATGATTGTTTTTATTGATAATTTATATGCCAGTATTGTTTCACTTTACATTATAAATCCTCATGATAGTTTACATTGATAATCTATATGTTACTATGGCTACACTTTTCATTATGAATCCTTACGATGGTTGACATTGATAAAATCTATATGCCAGTATTGCTATACTGTAAATTATAAATACTCGTGATGTTTTATATTGATAATCCACATGCCAGTATTGATTTACTTCACATTATAAATCATCATGATAGTTGATACTAATAATCTATATGCCAGAATTGCCACACTTGACATTATAAATCGTTACGATAGTTTATATTGATACTCTATATGCCAGTATTGCTACAATTGACATTAAAAATCCTCACGATGTTTTATATAGATTATCCATATGCCAGTATTGCTACAGTATACATTATAATTCCTTATGATGTATTATTCATAGTTGAAGTGTTTCGTCAAAATGGTAACTTGTAGATAAACTTAATTCCCTCAATGATTAGGAATGAATGACGATAGTAGGCTTCGTTCAAGGTGTAATGACCATTTTGTTTAACATGGTTATACCATAATTTCTCTGTTTCTTTTTATAAATTTACAACCTCATTATGGGTTATCCAAGAATATTGCCTTATGCAATGTTCACTAACGTTTTTTGAGTTACATATGTTTAACTTTTTAACTTCAGACACGCTGTAAATTCAGACTTTTTAGATGTTGTTTGTCCTGATGATGGCCTCAACTGGATGGCCGAAACGTCGACATGTTTAACAATAAAACATTAGCAATTTTTTGATGCATTTCTTTTCTTCTAACCTCTATGTTCTACGGACACCTTGAACGAAGCCTACTATCGTCATTCATTCCTACCCATTGAGGGAATTAAGTTTATCTACATGATGTATTATATTGATAATCTACGTGCCAGTATTGCTACACTTTACATTATAAAACCTCATGATTGTTTATATTGATAATCTATATGCCAGTATTGCTACACTTTACATTATAAATCCTTACGATGGTCGATATTGATAATCTATATGCCGGTATTGCTATACTGTACATGATAAATTCTCGTGATGTTTCATATTGATAATCTACATGCCAGTATTGCTTCGTTTTACATTATAAAACCTCATGCTAGTTTATATTATTAATCTATATGCCAGTATTGCTACACTTTACATTATAAATCCTTATGATGGTTGATATTGATAATCTATATGCCGCTTTTGCTATACTGTACATTATAAATTCTCATGAATGTTTATATTGATAATCTATATGCCAGTATTGCTTCACTTTGCATTACAAATCATCATGATTGTTTATACTGATAATCTATATGCCAGTATTGCTTTACTTTACATTGTAAATCCCCGTGATATTTTATATTGATTATCTATATGCCAGTATTGCTACACTTGACATTATAAAACCTTATGATGGTTGATATTGATAATCTATATGCCGATATTGCTATACTGTACATTATAAATTCTCGTGATGTTTTTTATTGAGAATCTACATGCCAGTATTGCTTCACTCTCCATTATAAATCATCATGATAGTTTATATTGATAATCTATATGCCAGTATTGCAACACTTTACATTATAAATCCCTGTGATGTTTTCATTGATAATCTATATGCCAGTATTGCTAGACTTGAAATTATAAATCCTTGTGATAGTTTATATTGTTAATCTATATGGAAGTATTGCTACATTATACATTTTAAAACATCATTATTGTTTATATTGATAATCTATATGCCAGTATTGCTACACTTGACATTATAAATCCTTATGATAGTTTCTATTGTTAATCTATATGGCAGTATTGCTACACATTACTTTATAAATCATCATGATTGTTTATATTGATAATCTATATGCCAGTATTGCTACACTTTACATTATAAATCCTCATGATAGTTTATATTAATAATCTATATGCCAGTATTGCTACACTTTACATTATAAATTCTCATGATGGTTGATATTGATAATCTATATGCCGGTTTTGCTATACTGTACATTATAAATTCTCGTGATGTTTTTTATTGAGAATCTACATGCCAGTATTGCTTCACTCTCCATTATAAATCATCATGATAGTTTATATTGATAATCTATATGCCAGTATTGCAACACTTTACATTGAAAATTAGTGAAAATGTTGTGAAAAGAGTGGCTTCAAGTCAGCTGCGTTGGTTTGGACATGTGGAAAGAATGTCAAATGATAGATTAACTAAGAAGATTTATTTGGGTGAAATTGAAGGAACACGAATGCGAGGAAGACCGAAGAATAAATGGATGAATATGATAGAAAATGTTTTGAGTGAACGTAAAATTATAAGCAGAAATAATAGGAGAGCATGTATGACAAGGTGTATGGATATTCACGAGGCGAGACAGTTATGTATGGATAGAAGTATTTGGCGAGCAATTGTTAAAAAATAAGGAATGAAAGGCAATTTTCTGTATTATAATATTAAATATTTTGATTGTAGGGACTAAGGGCCTGCTACCCCAGTAATGGGAAAGGCGTGATGTTATGTATGTATGTATGTATAAATTCTCGTGATGTTTTTTATTGATAATCTACATGCCAGTATTGCTACACTTTACATTATAAATCATCATGATAGTGTTTATTGATAATCTACATGCCAGTATTGCTTCACTGTAGAATATAAATCGCTGTGATGTTTTCATTGATAATATATGTCAGTATTGCTACACTTAACAATATAATTTCTCATGATAGTTTATATTGATAATCTATATGACAGTATTGCTACACTTTACATTATAAATCCTTATGATGGTTGATATTGATCTATGTGCCGGTTTTGCTCTACTGTACATTATAAATTCTTCTGATCTCTTTTATTGATAATCTACATGGCAGTATTGCTTCTCTTTACATTATAAATCATCATGATAGTTTATATTGATAATCTACATGCCAGTTATGCTACTCTTTACATTACAAATCACTTTCATATTTTCATTGACAATCTATATGCCAGTATTGCTACACTTGACATTATAAATCCTTATGATAGTTTCTATTGATAATCTATATGTTAGTATGGCTACACTTTTCATTATGAATCCTTACGATGGTTGACATTGATAAAATCTATATGCCAGTATTGCTATACTGTAAATTATAAATACTCGTGATGTTTTATATTGATAATCCACATGCCAGTATTGATTTACTTCACATTATATATCATCATCATAGTTGATACTAATAATCTATATGCCAGAATTGCCACACTTGACATTATAAATCGTTACGATAGTTTTTATTGATACTTTATATGCCAGTATTGCTACAATTGACATTAAAAATCCTCACGATGTTTTATATAGATTATCCATATACTAGTATTGCTACAGTATACATTATAATTCCTCATGATTTATTATATTGATAATCTACGTGCCAGTATTGCTACACTTTACATTATAAAACCTCATGATTGTTTATATTGATAATCTATATGCCACTATTGCTACACTTTACATTTTAAATCCTCCTGATAGTTTATATTAATAATCTATTTGCCAGTATTGCTACACTTTACATTATAAATCCTTATGATGGTTGATATTGATAATCTATATGCTGGTTTTACTATACTGTACATTATAAATTCTCGTGATGTTTTTCATTGATAATCTACATACCGGTAATGCTACACTTTACATTATAAATCCCTGTGATGTTTTCATTGATAATCTATATGCCAGTATTGCTACACTTGACATAATAAATCCCTATCTTATTGTTAATCTGTTTGGCAGTATTGCTACACTATACATTATAAATCCTCATGATGTATTTAATTGATAATCTACGTGCCAGTATTGCTACACTTTACATTATAAAACCTCATGATTTTTTATATTGATAATCTATATGCCAGTATTGCTGCACTTCACATTATAAATCCTCATGATATTTTATATTGATAATCTATATGCCAGTATTGCTACACTTTACATTACAAATCCTTACGATGGTCGATATTGATAATCTATATGCCGGTATTGCTATACTGTACATTATAAATTCTCGTGATGTTTCATATTGATAATCTACATGCCAGTATTGCTTCGTTTTACATTATAAAACCTCATGCTAGTTTATATTATTAATCTATATGCCAGTATTGCTACACTTTACATTATAAATCCTTATGATGGTTGATATTGATAATCTATATGCCGCTTTTGCTATACTGTACATTAAAAATTCTCGTGATGTTTTTAATTGATAATCTACATGCCAGTATTGCTTCACTCTTCATTATAAATCATCATGATAGTTTATATTGATAATCTACATGCCAGTATTGCTACACTTTACATTATAATTCCCTGTGTTGTTTTCATTGATAATCTATATGCCATTATTGCTACACTTTACATTATAAATCCGTGTGATCGTTGATATTAATAATCTATATGCCGGTTTTTTTATAGTATACATTATAAATTCTTGTGGTGTTTTTATTGATAATCTACATAGCAGTATTGCTTCTCTTTACCGTATAAATCCTCATGATAGTTTATATTGATAATCTATTAACCAGTATTGCTACAATTTACATTATAAATCCCCGTGATGTTTTATATTGATAATCTATATGCCAGTATTGCTACACTTGACATTATAAATCCTTATAATAGTTTATATTGTTAATCTATATGGCAGTATTGCCACACTTTACATTATAAAACATCATGATTGTTTAAATTGATAATCTATATGCCAGTATTGCTACACATTACATTATAAATCCTTACGAAGGTTGATATTGATAATCTATATGTCGGTATTGCTATACTGTACATTATAAATCTTCGTGATGTTTTATATTGATAATCTATAAACCAGTATTGCTACAATTTACATTATAAATCCCCGTGATGTTTTATATTGATAATCTATATGCCAGTATTGCTACACTTTACATTATAATTCCTAATGATGTCTTATATTAATAATCTATATGCCAGTATTGCTACACTTTACATTATAAATCTTTACGATATTTTATATTGATAATCTATATGCCAGTATTGCTACAATTAACATTAAAAATCCTCTTGATGTTTTATATAGATTATTAATATGCCAGTATTGCTACACTATACATTATAAATCCTCATGTTGTGTTATATTGATAATCTACGTGCCAGTATTGCTACACTTTACATTATAAAACCTCATGATTGTTTTTATTGATAATTTATATGCCAGTATTGCTTCACTTTACATTATAAATCATCATGATAGTTAATATTGATAATCTATATGCCAATATTGCTATACTTTACATTGTAACACTCCGTGATAATTTGTATTGATTATCTATATGCCAGTATTGCTACACTTGACATTATAAATCCTTATAATAGTTTATATTGTTAATCTATATGGCAGTATTGCCACACTTTACATTATAAAACATCATGATTGTTTATAATGATAATCTATATGCCAGTATTGCTACACTTTACATTATAAGTCCTCATGATAGTTTATATTGATAATCTATATGCCAGTATTGCTACCATTTACATTATAAATCCTCATGATAGTTTATATTGATAATCTATATGCCAGTATTGCCTCACTTTATATTATAAAACCGTATGATGGTTTATATCGATAATCTATATGCCGGTTTTGCTATACTCTACGTTATAAATTCTCGTGATGTTTCTTATTGATAATTTATATGCCAGTATTGCTTTACTTTCCATTGTAATTCATCATGATAGTTTATATTGATAATCTACAAGCCAGTATTGCTACACTTTACATTATAATTCCCCGTGTTGTTTTCATTGATAATCTATATGCCAGTATTGCTACACTTGACATTATAAATCCTTATGATAGTTTATATTGTTAATCTATATGGCAGTATTGCTACACTATACATTTTAAAACATCATTATTGTTAAAATTGATAATCTATATGCCAGTATTGCTACACTTTACATTATAAATCCTTACGAAGGTTGATATTGATAATCTATATGCCGGTCATGCTATACTGTACAATATAAATCTTCGTGATGTTCCATATTAATAATCTATATGCCAGTATTGCTACACTTGACATTATAAATCCTTATAATAGTTTATATTGTTAATCTATATGGCAGTATTGCTACACTTTACAATATAAAACATCATGATTGTTTATAATGATAATCTATATGCCAGTATTGCTACACTTTACATTATAAATCCTCATGATAGTTTACATTGATAATCTATGTGCCAGTATTGCTACCATTTACATTATAAATCCTCATGATAGTTTATATTGATAATCTATATACCAGTATTGCCTCACTTTATATTATAAAACCGTATGATGGTTGATATCGATAATCTATATGCCGGTTTTGCTATACTCTACGTTATAAATTCTCGTGATGTTTCTTATTGATAATCTACATGCCAGTATTGCTTCACTTTCCATTATAATTCTTCATGATAGTTTATATTGATAATCTACACGCCAGTAATGCTACACTTTACATTTTAATTCCCTGTGTTGTTTTCATTGATAATCTATATGCCAGTATTGCTACACTTGACATTATAAATCCTTATGATAGTTTATATTGTTAATCTATATGGCAGTATTGCTACACTATACATTTTAAAACATCATTATTGTTTAAATTGATAATCTATATGCCAGTATTGCTACACTTTACATTAAAAATCCCCATGATATTTTATATTAATAATCTATATGCCATTATTGCTACACTTTACATTATAAATCCGTATGATCGTTGATATTAATAATCTATATGCCGGTTTTGTTATAGTATACATTACAAATTCTTGTGGTGTTTTTATTGATAATCTACATAGCAGTATTGCTTCTCTTTACATTATAAATCCTCATGATAGTTTATATTGATAATCTATTAACCAGTATTGCTACAATTTACATTATAAATCCCCGTGATGTTTTATATTGATACTCTATATGCCAGTATTGCTACACTTTACATTATAAATCCTAATGATATCTTATATTAATAATCTATATGCCAGTATTGCTACACTTTACATTATAAATCTTTACGATAGTTGATATAGATAATCTATATGCCAGTATTGCTACAATTGACATTAAAAATCCTCATGATGTTTTATATATATTATCCATATGCCAGTATTGCTACACTATACATTATAAATACTCATGATGTATTATATTGATAATCTACGTGCCAGTATTGCTTCACTTTACATTATAAAACCTCATGATTGTTTTTATTGATAATTTATATGCCAGTATTGTTTCACTTTACATTATAAATCCTCATGATAGTTTACATTGATAATCTATATGTTACTATGGCTACACTTTTCATTATGAATCCTTACGATGGTTGACATTGATAAAATCTATATGCCAGTATTGCTATACTGTAAATTATAAATACTCGTGATGTTTTATATTGATAATCCACATGCCAGTATTGATTTACTTCACATTATAAATCATCATGATAGTTGATACTAATAATCTATATGCCAGAATTGCCACACTTGACATTATAAATCGTTACGATAGTTTATATTGATACTCTATATGCCAGTATTGCTACAATTGACATTAAAAATCCTCACGATGTTTTATATAGATTATCCATATGCCAGTATTGCTACAGTATACATTATAATTCCTTATGATGTATTATTCATAGTTGAAGTGTTTCGTCAAAATGGTAACTTGTAGATAAACTTAATTCCCTCAATGATTAGGAATGAATGACGATAGTAGGCTTCGTTCAAGGTGTAATGACCATTTTGTTTAACATGGTTATACCATAATTTCTCTGTTTCTTTTTATAAATTTACAACCTCATTATGGGTTATCCAAGAATATTGCCTTATGCAATGTTCACTAACGTTTTTTGAGTTACATATGTTTAACTTTTTAACTTCAGACACGCTGTAAATTCAGACTTTTTAGATGTTGTTTGTCCTGATGATGGCCTCAACTGGATGGCCGAAACGTCGACATGTTTAACAATAAAACATTAGCAATTTTTTGATGCATTTCTTTTCTTCTAACCTCTATGTTCTACGGACACCTTGAACGAAGCCTACTATCGTCATTCATTCCTACCCATTGAGGGAATTAAGTTTATCTACATGATGTATTATATTGATAATCTACGTGCCAGTATTGCTACACTTTACATTATAAAACCTCATGATTGTTTATATTGATAATCTATATGCCAGTATTGCTACACTTTACATTATAAATCCTTACGATGGTCGATATTGATAATCTATATGCCGGTATTGCTATACTGTACATGATAAATTCTCGTGATGTTTCATATTGATAATCTACATGCCAGTATTGCTTCGTTTTACATTATAAAACCTCATGCTAGTTTATATTATTAATCTATATGCCAGTATTGCTACACTTTACATTATAAATCCTTATGATGGTTGATATTGATAATCTATATGCCGCTTTTGCTATACTGTACATTATAAATTCTCATGAATGTTTATATTGATAATCTATATGCCAGTATTGCTTCACTTTGCATTACAAATCATCATGATTGTTTATACTGATAATCTATATGCCAGTATTGCTTTACTTTACATTGTAAATCCCCGTGATATTTTATATTGATTATCTATATGCCAGTATTGCTACACTTGACATTATAAAACCTTATGATGGTTGATATTGATAATCTATATGCCGATATTGCTATACTGTACATTATAAATTCTCGTGATGTTTTTTATTGAGAATCTACATGCCAGTATTGCTTCACTCTCCATTATAAATCATCATGATAGTTTATATTGATAATCTATATGCCAGTATTGCAACACTTTACATTATAAATCCCTGTGATGTTTTCATTGATAATCTATATGCCAGTATTGCTAGACTTGAAATTATAAATCCTTGTGATAGTTTATATTGTTAATCTATATGGAAGTATTGCTACATTATACATTTTAAAACATCATTATTGTTTATATTGATAATCTATATGCCAGTATTGCTACACTTGACATTATAAATCCTTATGATAGTTTCTATTGTTAATCTATATGGCAGTATTGCTACACATTACTTTATAAATCATCATGATTGTTTATATTGATAATCTATATGCCAGTATTGCTACACTTTACATTATAAATCCTCATGATAGTTTATATTAATAATCTATATGCCAGTATTGCTACACTTTACATTATAAATTCTCATGATGGTTGATATTGATAATCTATATGCCGGTTTTGCTATACTGTACATTATAAATTCTCGTGATGTTTTTTATTGAGAATCTACATGCCAGTATTGCTTCACTCTCCATTATAAATCATCATGATAGTTTATATTGATAATCTATATGCCAGTATTGCAACACTTTACATTGAAAATTAGTGAAAATGTTGTGAAAAGAGTGGCTTCAAGTCAGCTGCGTTGGTTTGGACATGTGGAAAGAATGTCAAATGATAGATTAACTAAGAAGATTTATTTGGGTGAAATTGAAGGAACACGAATGCGAGGAAGACCGAAGAATAAATGGATGAATATGATAGAAAATGTTTTGAGTGAACGTAAAATTATAAGCAGAAATAATAGGAGAGCATGTATGACAAGGTGTATGGATATTCACGAGGCGAGACAGTTATGTATGGATAGAAGTATTTGGCGAGCAATTGTTAAAAAATAAGGAATGAAAGGCAATTTTCTGTATTATAATATTAAATATTTTGATTGTAGGGACTAAGGGCCTGCTACCCCAGTAATGGGAAAGGCGTGATGTTATGTATGTATGTATGTATAAATTCTCGTGATGTTTTTTATTGATAATCTACATGCCAGTATTGCTACACTTTACATTATAAATCATCATGATAGTGTTTATTGATAATCTACATGCCAGTATTGCTTCACTGTAGAATATAAATCGCTGTGATGTTTTCATTGATAATATATGTCAGTATTGCTACACTTAACAATATAATTTCTCATGATAGTTTATATTGATAATCTATATGACAGTATTGCTACACTTTACATTATAAATCCTTATGATGGTTGATATTGATCTATGTGCCGGTTTTGCTCTACTGTACATTATAAATTCTTCTGATCTCTTTTATTGATAATCTACATGGCAGTATTGCTTCTCTTTACATTATAAATCATCATGATAGTTTATATTGATAATCTACATGCCAGTTATGCTACTCTTTACATTACAAATCACTTTCATATTTTCATTGACAATCTATATGCCAGTATTGCTACACTTGACATTATAAATCCTTATGATAGTTTCTATTGATAATCTATATGTTAGTATGGCTACACTTTTCATTATGAATCCTTACGATGGTTGACATTGATAAAATCTATATGCCAGTATTGCTATACTGTAAATTATAAATACTCGTGATGTTTTATATTGATAATCCACATGCCAGTATTGATTTACTTCACATTATATATCATCATCATAGTTGATACTAATAATCTATATGCCAGAATTGCCACACTTGACATTATAAATCGTTACGATAGTTTTTATTGATACTTTATATGCCAGTATTGCTACAATTGACATTAAAAATCCTCACGATGTTTTATATAGATTATCCATATACTAGTATTGCTACAGTATACATTATAATTCCTCATGATTTATTATATTGATAATCTACGTGCCAGTATTGCTACACTTTACATTATAAAACCTCATGATTGTTTATATTGATAATCTATATGCCACTATTGCTACACTTTACATTTTAAATCCTCCTGATAGTTTATATTAATAATCTATTTGCCAGTATTGCTACACTTGACATAATAAATCCCTATCTTATTGTTAATCTGTTTGGCAGTATTGCTACACTATACATTATAAATCCTCATGATGTATTTAATTGATAATCTACGTGCCAGTATTGCTACACTTTACATTATAAAACCTCATGATTTTTTATATTGATAATCTATATGCCAGTATTGCTGCACTTCACATTATAAATCCTCATGATATATTATATTGATAATCTATATGCCAGTATTGCTACACTTTACATTACAAATCCTTACGATGGTCGATATTGATAATCTATATGCCGGTATTGCTATACTGTACATTATAAATTCTCGTGATGTTTCATATTGATAATCTACATGCCAGTATTGCTTCGTTTTACATTATAAAACCTCATGCTAGTTTATATTATTAATCTATATGCCAGTATTGCTACACTTTACATTATAAATCCTTATGATGGTTGATATTGATAATCTATATGCCGCTTTTGCTATACTGTACATTAAAAATTCTCGTGATGTTTTTAATTGATAATCTACATGCCAGTATTGCTTCACTCTTCATTATAAATCATCATGATAGTTTATATTGATAATCTACATGCCAGTATTGCTACACTTTACATTATAAATCCTTACGATGGTCGATATTGATAATCTATATGCCGGTATTGCTATACTGTACATTATAAATTCTCGTGATGTTTCATATTGATAATCTATATGCCAGTATTGCTTCGCTTTACATTATAAAACCTCATGATAGTTAATATTGAGAATCTATATGCCAGTATTGCTACACTTTACATTATAAATCCTTGTGATGATTGATATTGATAATCTATATGCCGGTTTTGATATACTGTCCATTATAAATTCTCATGATAGTTTATATTGATAATCCATATGCCAGTATTGCAGCACTTTACATTAAAAATCCCCGCGATGTTTTTGATTGATAATCTACATGCCAGTATTGCTACACTTTACATTAAAAATCCCCGTGATATTTTATATTAATAATCTATATGCCATTATTGCTACACTTTACATTATAAATCAGTATGATCGTTGATATTAATAATCTATATGCCGGTTTTGTGATAGTGTACATTATAAATTCTTGTGGTGTTTTTATTGATAATCTACATAGCAGTATTGCTTCTCTTTACATTATAAATCCTCATGATAGTTTATATTGATAATCTATTAACCAGTATTGCTACAATTTACATTATAAATCCCCGTGATGTTTTATATTGATAATCTATATGCCAATATTGCTACACTTTACATTATAAATCCTAATGATGTCTTATATTGATAATCTATATGCCAGTATTGCTACACTTTACATTATAAATCTTTACGATTGTTTATATTGATAATCTATATGCCAGTATTGCTACAATTGACATTAAAAATCCTCATGATGTTTTATATAGATTATCCATATGCCAGTATTGCTACACTATACATTATAAATCCTCATGATGTATTATATTGATAATCTACGTGCCAGTATTGCTACACTTTACATTATAAATCCTTATGATGGTTGATATTGATAATCTATATGCCGCTTTTGCTATACTGTACATTATAAATTCTCGTGATGTTTTTAATTAAAAATCTACATGCCAGTATTGCTTCACTTTTTATTATAAATCATCATGATAGTTTATATTGATAATCTACATGCCAGTATTGCTAAACTTTACATTATAAATCCTTACGATGGTCGATATTGATAATCTATATGCCGCTTTTGCTATACTGTACATTATAAATTCTCGTGATGTTTTTAATTGATAATCTACATGCCAGTATTGCTTCACTTTTCATTATAAATCATCATGATAGTTTATATTGATAATCTACATGCCAGTATTGCTACACTTTACATTATAAATCCTTACGATGGTCGATATTGATAATCTATATGCCGGTATTGCTATACTGTACATTATAAATTCTCGTGATGTTTCATATTGATAATCTACATGCCAGTATTGCTTCGCTTTACATTATAAAACCTCATGATAGTTTATATTGATAATCTATATGCCAATATTGCTACACTTTACATTATAAATCCTTATGATGATTGATATTGATAATCTATATGCCGGTTTTGATATACTGTCCATTATAAATTCTCATGATAGTTTATATTGATATTCTATATGCCAGTATATCAGCACTTTACATTAAAAATCCCCGCTATGTTTTTTATTGATAATCTACATGCCAGTATTGCTACACTTTACATTAAAAATCCCCGTGATAGTTTATATTAATAATCTGTATGCCATTATTGCTACACTTTACATTATAAATCCCTATGATCGTTGATATTAATAATCTATATGCCGGTTTTGTTATAGTGTACATTATAAATTCTTGTGGTGTTTTTATTGATAATCTACATAGCAGTATTGCTTCTCTTTACATTATAAATCCTCATGATAGTTTATATTGATAATCTATAAACCAGTATTGCTACAATTTACATTATAAATCCCCGTGATGTTTTATTTTGATAATCTATATGCCAGTATTGCTACAATTTACATTATAAATCCCCGTGATGTTTTATATTGATAATCTATATGCCAGTATTGCTACACTTTACATTATAAATCCTAATGATGTCTTATACTGATAATCTATATGCCGGTATTGCTACACTTTACATTATAAATCTTTGCGATAGTTTATATTGATAATCTATATGCCAGTATTGCTACAATTGACATTAAAAATCCTCATGATGTTTTATATAGATTATCCATATGCCAGTATTGCTACACTATACATTATAAATCCTCATGATGTATTATATTGATGATCTACGTGCCAGTATTGCTACACTTGACATTATAAAACCTCATGATTGTTTATATTGATAATCTATATGCCAGCATTGCTACAATTAACATTAAAAATCCTCTTGATGTTTTATATAGATTATCCATATGCCAGTATTGCTACACTATACATTATAAATCCTCATGTTGTATTATATTGATAATCTACGTGCCAGTATTGCTACACTTTACATTATAAAACCTCATGATTGTTTTTATTGATAATTTATATGCCGGTATTGTTTCACTTTACATTATAAATCATCATGATAGTTAATATTGATAATCCATATGCCAATATTGCTATACTTTACATTGTAAAACTCCGTGATAATTTGTATTGATTATCTATATGCCAGTATTGCTACACTTGACATTATAAATCCTTATAATAGTTTATATTGTTAATCTATATGGCAGTATTGCCACACTTTACATTGTAAAACATCATGATTGTTTATAATGATAATCTATATGGCAGTATTGCTACACTTTACATTATAAGTCCTCATGATAGTTTATATTGATAATCTATATGCCAGTATTGCTACCATTTACATTATAAATCCTCATGATAGTTTATATTGATAATCTATATGCCAGTATTGCCTCACTATATATTGTAAAACCGTATGATGGTTGATATCGATAATCTATATGCCGGTTTTGCTATACTCTACGTTATAAATTCTCGTGATGTTTCTTATTGATAATCTACATGCCAGTATTGCTTTACTTTCCATTATAATTCATCATGATAGTTTATATTGATAATCTACACGCCAGTATTGCTACACTTTACATTATAATTCCCTGTGTTGTTTTCATTGATAATCTATATGCCAGTATTGCTACACTTGACATTATAAATCCTTATGATAGTTTATATTGTTAATCTATATGGCAGTATTGCTACACTATACATTTTAAAACATCATTATTGTTTAAATTGATAATCTATATGCCAGTATTGCTACACATTACATTATAAATCCTTACGAAGGTTGATATTGATAATCTATATGTCGGTATTGCTATACTGTACATTATAAATCTTCGTGATGTTTCATATTAATAATCTATATGCCAGTATTGCTATACTTTACATTGTAAAACTCCGTGATAATTTGTATTGATTATCTATATGCCAGTATTGCTACACTTGACATTATAAATCCTTATAATAGTTTATATTGTTAATCTATATGGCAGTATTGCTACACTTTACATTATAAAACATCATGATTGTTTATAATGATAATCTATATGCCAGTATTGCTACACTTTACATTATAAGTCCTCATGATAGTTTATATTGATAATCTATATGCCAGTATTGCTACCATTTACATTATAAATCCTCATGATAGTTTATATTGATAATCTATATGCCAGTATTGCCTCACTTTATATTATAAAACCGTATGATGGTTGATATCGATAATCTAAATGCCGGTTTTGCTATACTCTACGTTATAAATTCTCGTGATGTTTCTTATTGATAATCTACATGCCAGTATTGCTTTACTTTCCATTATAATTCATCATGATAGTTTATATTGATAATCTACACGCCAGTATTGCTACACTTTACATTATAATTCCCTGTGTTGTTTTCATTGATAATCTATATGCCAGTATTGCTGCACTTGACATTATAAATCCTTATGACAGTTTATATTGTTAATCTATATGGCAGTATTGCTACACTATACATTTTAAAACATCATTATTGTTTAAATTGATAATCTATATGCCAGTATTGATACACTTTACATTATAAATCCTTACGAAGGTTGATATTGATAATCTATATGCCGGTATTGCTATACTGTACATTATAAATCTTCGTGATGTTTCATATTAATAATCTATATGTCAGTATTGCTATACTTTACATTGTAAAACTCCGTGATAATTTGTATTGATTATCTATATGCCCGCATTGCTACACGTGACATTATAAATCCTTATAATAGTTTATATTGTTAATCTATATGGCAGTATTGCTACACTTTACATTATAAAACATCATGATTGTTTATAATGATAATCTATATGCCAGTATTGTTACACTTTACATTATAAATCCTCATGATAGTTTACATTGATAATCTATATGCCAGTATTGCTACCATTTACATTATAAATCCTCATGATAGTTTATATTGATAATCTATATGCCAGTATTGCCTCACTTTATATTACAAAACCGTATGATGGTTGATATCGATAATCTATATGCCGGTTTTGCTATACACTACGTTATAAATTCTCGTGATGTTTCTTATTGATAATCTACATGCCAGTATTGCTTCACTTTCCATTATAATTCATCATGATATTTTATATTGATAATCTACACGCCAGTATTGCTACACTTTACATTATAATTCCCAGTGTTGTTTTCATTGATAATCTATATGCCAGTATTGCTACACTTGACATTATAAATCCTTATGTTGGTTTATATTGTTAATCTATATGGCAGTATTGCTACACTATACATTTTAAAACATCATTATTGTTTAAATTGATAATCTATATGCCAGTATTGCTACACCTTACATTATAAATCCTTACGAAGGATGATATTGATATTCTATATGCCGGTATTGCTATACTGTACATTATAAATCTTCGTGATGTTTCATATTGATAATCTACATGCCAGTATTGCTTCGTTTTACATTATTAAACCTCATGATAGTTTATATTATTAATCTACATGCCAGTATTGCTACACTTTACATTATAAATCCTTCTGATGGTTGATATTGATAATCAATATGCCGCTTTTGCTATACTGTACATTATAAATTCTCGTGATGTTTTTAATTGCTAATCTACATGCCAGTATTGCTTCACTTTTCATTATAAATCATCATGATAGTTTATATTGATAATCTACATGCCAGTATTGCTAAACTTTACATTATAAATCCTTACGATGGTCGATATTGATAATCTATATGCCGGTATTGCTATACTGTACATTATAAATTCCCGTGATGTTTCATATTGATAACCTACATGCCAGTATTGCTTCGCTTTACATTATAAAACCTCATGATAGTTTATATTGATAATCTATATGCCAGTATTGCTACACTTTACATTATAAATCCTTATGATGATTGATATTGATAATCTATATGCCGGTTTTGATATACTGTCCATTATAAATTCTCATGATAGTTTATATTGATAATCCATATGCCAGTATTGCAGCACTTTACATTAAAAATCCCTGCGATGTTTTTGATTGATAATCTACATGCCAGTATTGCTACACTTTACATTAAAAATCCCCGTGATATTTTATATTAATAATCTATATGCCATTATTGCTACACTTTACTTTATAAATCCGTATGATCGTTGATATTAATAATCTATATGCCGGTTTTGTTATAGTGTACATTATAAATTCTTGTAGTGTTTTTATTGATAATCTACATAGCAGTATTGCTTCTCTTTACATTATAAATCCTCATGATAGTTTATATTGATAATCTATTAACCAGTATTGCTACAATTTACATTATAAATCCCCGTGATGTTTTATATTGATAATCTATATGCCAGTATTGCTACACTTTACATTATAATTCCTAATGATGTCTTATATTAATAATCTATATGCCAGTATTGCTACACTTTACATTATAAATCTTTACGATAGTTTATATTGATAATCTATATGCCAGTATTGCTACAATTAACATTAAAAATCCTCTTGATGTTTTATATAGATTATTAATATGCCAGTATTGCTACACTATACATTATAAATCCTCATGTTGTGTTATATTGATAATCTACGTGCCAGTATTGCTACACTTTACATTATAAAACCTCATGATTGTTTTTATTGATAATTTATATGCCAGTATTGCTTCACTTTACATTATAAATCATCATGATAGTTAATATTGATAATCTATATGCCAATATTGCTATACTTTACATTGTAACACTCCGTGATAATTTGTATTGATTATCTATATGCCAGTATTGCTACACTTGACATTATAAATCCTTATAATAGTTTATATTGTTAATCTATATGGCAGTATTGCCACACTTTACATTATAAAACATCATGATTGTTTATAATGATAATCTATATGCCAGTATTGCTACACTTTACATTATAAGTCCTCATGATAGTTTATATTGATAATCTATATGCCAGTATTGCTACCATTTACATTATAAATCCTCATGATAGTTTATATTGATAATCTATATGCCAGTATTGCCTCACTTTATATTATAAAACCGTATGATGGTTGATATCGATAATCTATATGCCGGTTTTGCTATACTCTACGTTATAAATTCTCGTGTTGTTTCTTATTGATAATCTACATGCCAGTATTGCTTTACTTTCCATTATAATTCATCATGATTGTTTATATTGATAATCTACACGCCAGTATTGCTACACTTTACATTAGAATTCCCTGTGTTGTTTTCATTGATAATCTATATGCCAGTATTGCTACCTTTTACATTATAAATCCTCATGATAGTTTATATTGATAATCTATATGGCAGTATTGCTACACTTGACATTATAAATCCTTATGATAGTTTATATTGTTAATCTATATGGCAGTATTGCTACACTATACATTTTAAAACATCATTATTGTTTAAATTGATAATCTATATGCCAGTATTGCTACACTTTGCATTATAAATCCTTACGAAGGTTGATATTGATAATCTATATGCCGGTATTGCTATACTGTACATTATAAATCTTCGTGATGTTTCATATTAATAATCTATATGCCAGTATTGCTACACTTGACATTATAAATCCTTATAATAGTTTATATTGTTAATCTATATGGCAGTATTGCTACACTTTACAATATAAAACATCATGATTGTTTATAATGATAATCTATATGCCAGTATTGCTACACTTTACATTATAAATCCTCATGATAGTTTACATTGATAATCTATGTGCCAGTATTGCTACCATTTACATTATAAATCCTCATGATAGTTTATATTGATAATCTATATGCCAGTATTGCCTCACTTTATATTATAAAACCGTATGATGGTTGATATCGATAATCTATATGCCGGTTTTGCTATACTCTACGTTATAAATTCTCGTGATGTTTCTTATTGATAATCTACATGCCAGTATTGCTTCACTTTCCATTATAATTCATCATGATAGTTTATATTGATAATCTACACGCCAGTATTGCTACACTTTACATTATAATTCCCTGTGTTGTTTTCATTGATAATCTATATGCCAGTATTGCTACACTTGACATTATAAATCCTTATGATAAATTATATTGTTAATCTATATGGCAGTATTGCTACACTATACATTTTAAAACATCATTATTGTTTAAATTGATAATCTATATGCCAGTATTGCTACACTTTACATTAAAAATCCCCGTGATATTTTATATTAATAATCTATATGCCATTATTGCTACACTTTACATTATAAATCCGTATGATCGTTGATATTAATAATCTATATGCCGGTTTTGTTATAGTATACATTATAAATTCTTGTGGTGTTTTTATTGATAATCTACATAGCAGTATTGCTTCTCTTTACATTATAAATCCTCATGATAGTTTATATTGATAATCTATTAACCAGTATTGCTACAATTTACATTATAAATCCCCGTGATGTTTTATATTGATAATCTATATGCCAGTATTGCTACACTTTACATTATAAATTTTAATGATGTCTTATATTAATAATCTATATGCCAGTATTGCTACACTTTACATTATAAATCTTTACTATAGTTTATATTGATAATCTATATGCCAGTATTGCTACAATTGACATTAAAATCCTCATGATGTTTTATATAGATTATCCATATGCCAGTATTGCTACCCTATACATTATAAATCCTCATGATGTATTATATTGATAATCTACGTGCCAGTATTGCTACACTTTACATTATAAAACCTCATGATTGTTTTTCTTGATAATTTATATGCCAGTATTGTTTCACTTTACATTATAAATCCTCATGATAGTTTACATTGATAATCTATGTGCCAGTATTGCTACCATTTACATTATAAATCCTCATGATAGTTTATATTGATAATCTATATGCCAGTATTGCCTCACTTTATATTATAAAACCGTATGATGGTTGATATCGATAATCTATATGCCGGTTTTGCTACACTCTACGTTATAAATTCTCGTGATGTTTCTTATTGATAATCTACATGCCAGTATTGCTTCACTTTCCATTATAATTCATCATGATAGTTTATATTGATAACCTACACGCCAGTATTGCTACACTTTACATTATAATTCCCTGTGTTGTTTGCATTGATAATCTATATGCCAGTATTGCTACACTTGACATTATAAATCCTTATGATAGTTTATATTGTTAATCTATATGGCAGTATTGCTACACTATACATTTTAAAACATCATTATTGTTTAAATTGATAATCTATATGCTAGTATTGCTACACTTTACATTAAAAATCCCCGTGATATTTTATATTAATAAACTATATGCCATTATTGTTACACTTTACATTATAAATCCGTATGATCGTTGATATTAATAATCTATATGCCGGTTTTGTTTTAGTGTACATTATAAATTCTTGTGGTGTTTTTATTAATAATCTACATAGCATTATTGCTTCTCTTTACATTATAAATCCTCATGATAGTTTATATTGATAATCTATTAACCAGTATTGATACAATTTACATTATAAATCCCCGTGATGTTTTATATTGATAATCTATATGCCAGTATTGCTACACTTTACATTATAAATCCTAATGATGTCTTATATTAATAATCTATATGCCAGTATTGCTACACTTTACATTATAAATCTTTACGATAGTTTATATTGATAATCTATATGCCAGTATTGCTACAATTAACATTAAAAATCCTCATGATGTTTTATATAGATTATCCATATGCCAGTATTGCTACACTATACATTATAAATGCTCATGATGTATTATATTGATAATCCACGTGCCAGTATTGCTACACTTTACATTATAAAACCTCATGATTGTTTTTATTGATAATTTATATGCCAGTATTGCTTCACTTTACATTATAAATCATCATGATAGTTAATATTGATAATCTATATGCCAATATTGCTATACTTTACATTGTAAAACTCCGTGATAATTTGTATTGATTATCTATATGCCAGTATTGCTACACTTGACATTATAAATCCTTATAATAGTTTATATTGTTAATCTATATGGCAGTATTGCCACACTTTACATTATAAACCATCATGATTGTTTATAATGATAATCTATATGCCAGTATTGCTACACTTTACATTATAAATCCCTACGAAGGTTGATATTGATAATCTATATGCCGGTATTGCTATACTGTACATTATAAATCTTCGTGATGTTTCATATTAATAATCTATATGCCAGTATTGCTATACTTTACATTGTAAAACTCCGTGATAATTTGTATTGATTATCTATATGCCAGTATTGCTACACTTGACATTATAAATCTTTGAGACGGGAGAATCTTTGTCCAATAGGTTGGAATAATAGACTGCGTTCTAGGTGTTGAGAACAATATAATTGGCAATTAAATTCATTGCTTACGTTTCGACCATGTGGTTCTGGTCATTTTCAAAGCTTACAAAAAACATCTAGAAAAACCACAAAAAATTTTTAAATGTACATACAGAATAATATCTCAAACAATAATAGTTACCTAACTAAGTCAACATTTTTAAAAACATTTACGAGAAAAAACTGTTCTCGAATCAAATAATGCAAAACATATTGAAACGTCAAATCAAATGGCGATGACTGAAAACTAAAACAAAGCAATGTTATCAAAGGTCAAACAAACTTATGCGCACCCATCGGTCAACTACGGAGTCACAAAATTTTTAATAAGCGCGGTATAATTGGAAGCTAAGTTACAAAAATCAGTACGATGATTAACAGAATTATCATTTAATTTTATATAAACGCTTTCTAAAAATAATCTCTTAAATTTGTTGGATTCAAAGTGTAAAATTTTATAATTGTCATAATCAATGGTGTGTCTTAGGGTCAAAGCATGATCAACAATAGCACTATGTAAATTATTACCATTATTACAATGATATTTATGTTGGTATATACGATTCTTGATATATTGGCAAGATTCCCCGACATAAATGGCTGAACAATCAACACAATTCAATTGATAAATAACATTACTGAGATTATTACTGGGTATGGGAGATTTTAATCGCGAGAAAAGGGAATTAATAGAATTGGGACTAATAAAAACTAAATTGATAGGAATATCTTTGAAAATTTTACGTAAAGAATCTGTGATTTTATGATGAAAGGGAAGTACTAAATAGTTTGGTATATCTATAAGAGATGTATTAGATTGAACTGTCCGTGGTAAAATGGCAATACCATTACCCGTAAGAATAGAATTATTGAATTTAATCTGTCTATCTTTAATAATTTTTGAGATTAAATTCCTGGGGTAGCCGTTAGAAGTTAAAGTTTTAATAATGTAATCAAAATTTTTAATATGAAAGGAATTGTGTGACAATGTAAGTACCCTATCAACTAAGCTAATGATAACAGCAATTTTGTATTTTTTAGGGGAATAGTCGAAAAAGGCAAGGTACCGTCCTGATGAAGTGGGTTTTCTGTACCAATCTGTTATAAATTTGTCTTTTGAATGTATAATGGTAACATCTAAAAAGTTAATTGAATTATTATTTTCGTATTCTAATGTAAATTGTAAACTGGGGTTAAAATCATTGAAAATCGTGAAAATGCTGTTAATCTGATCTTCAGGTAAACAAACAAGAATATCATCAACGTAACGGAAATAAAATAAACAATCTAAATCAAATTGATTAAATATGGAGGATTCTACAAATTGTAAAACAATTTCTGCAAGAATAGGACTTAACTGTGACCCCATCGGCACACCTGTGGTTTGACGGAAGAAAAGAGAATTAAACTGGAAATAAGAAGAATGGAGTATGAAATCAATGCAATCTATGAATTTGAGGTAGGATATATTAGTACGATTACTAATCTCATCCCAACGGTTCTCTAAAGCTATTTTAATTAAATCGTGTGGAATACTCGTGAATAAAGATTTGACATCTAGTGAAATAAGTTTGTAACCCTTAGGACAATGTAGCGGTATAATTTTTTCTATGAGTTGAAAAGAATTTTCTATAAAAAACTTGGAAGTGTATTTCAGAGGGGATAGAATGTTGGCTAAATATTTAGAAATCTTACAATTAGGAGTATTTATATTAGTAATAATGGGTCTGAGTGGAATGTTATCTTTATGGATTTTCGGTAAGCAATATAATTTTGGTGAAACTGAATTATTAGTTTTAAGAGAATATTTGCAATGTGAAGGAATGGAACCGGAGTTGATGAGATTATCAATCAATTTATTATTTTGATTTTGTAGACTAATAGTAGGGTCTTTGACTAAAATTTTATATGTAGAACTGTCTGATAATAAATCCTTAGTTTTGCTATTGTAATCTTTTCTATGTAATATAACAGTAGTGTTACCTTTATCGGCTTTTGTAACTAAAATGTCATGGTGAATTTTGAGGAAGCGTTTAGTGATTTTAATGTATTTCAGTAAAATAATTTCTGAACAGTGTAATGAATTATTATATCTAAATTGTTTTATGTTGTTATTATGTAAATGCAAAGTTCTAATTAATTTATTCCGGACAGACGCGAGCAAAACAGAATCTAAGTTTTGAAGGTTAAATTCAATTGACGATAACGTGTTTAATAAGTTTGCTTTTACAATTTTATGATTTCTATTGTCGTTAAAATGAAATTTACTACCTAAAGCCAAAATGCAAGCAACTTCCAAAGGAATATCAATATCTGTAGTGTTCTTAAGCCAACGAGTTAAATTAGCTTTTATTAAATTTAGATGTCTGTAAGCTCCATTGTCAACTAGTAATTTATTAAATTTAGCTGTATTTTTTATTTTGATCTTCTGAAATAAGTTATTATATGAATTGTACTGAAACGAGGTAAATTTGTCATATATCAAAGGAGGTAAGTTACATTTGAGGTTAGATTTGCAGAAATTGATATTACGATGGATTTGCTTAATACAATTAATAGTGCTATCTATTTCTAATATAAGTAATTTCCGAGAGAAATTGTGACAGGTTCTTATAAATTTATTGTAAGTATGATCTACTGAGTTTAATTGATGGTTAAATGTTAGAAACTTAGGAATGATGTTATGATGTTTACATCGTAGGAGAAAAGTTCGCCTGTTGTTGAAATTGGCTAATTTCTTGAGTAATCTGGACATGTACTTCAAGGTCCTGGTGATATTGGATCCAAACATGTGTGTAGTAAATTCGTAGAATGAAATGTTCGTACCTTTAATCCTGGTAGAGATATTCATAGTTGAAAGTTTATTTAGTCTAAAAAACTTGAATGATGAGACGGGAGAATCTTTGTCCAATAGGTTGGAATAATAGACTGCGTTCTAGGTGTTGAGAACAATATAATTGGCAATTAAATTCATTGCTTACGTTTCGACCATGTGGTTCTGGTCATTTTCAAAGCTTACAAAAAACATCTAGAAAAACCACAAAAAATTTTTAAATGTACATACAGAATAATATCTCAAACAATAATAGTTACCTAACTAAGTCAACATTTTTAAAAACATTTACGAGAAAAAACTGTTCTCGAATCAAATAATGCAAAACATATTGAAACGTCAATCAAATGGCGATGACTGAAAACTAAAACAAAGCAATGTTATCAAAGGTCAAACAAACTTATGCGCACCCATCGGTCAACTACGGAGTCACAAAATTTTTAATAAGCGCGGTATAATTGGAAGCTAAGTTACAAAAATCAGTACGATGATTAACAGAATTATCATTTAATTTTATATAAACGCTTTCTAAATATAATCTCTTAAATTTGTTGGATTCAAAGTGTAAAATTTTATAATTGTCATAATCAATGGTGTGTCTTAGGGTCAAAGCATGATCAACAATAGCACTATGTAAATTATTACCATTATTACAATGATATTTATGTTGGTATATACGATTCTTGATATATTGGCAAGATTCCCCGACATAAATGGCTGAACAATCAACACAATTCAATTGATAAATAACATTACTGAGATTATTACTGGGTATGGGAGATTTTAATCGCGAGAAAAGGGAATTAATAGAATTGGGACTAATAAAAACTAAATTGATAGGAATATCTTTGAAAATTTTACGTAAAGAATCTGTGATTTTATGATGAAAGGGAAGTACTAAATAGTTTGGTATATCTATAAGAGATGTATTAGATTGAACTGTCCGTGGTAAAATGGCAATACCATTACCCGTAAGAATAGAATTATTGAATTTAATCTGTCTATCTTTAATAATTTTTGAGATTAAATTCCTGGGGTAGCCGTTAGAAGTTAAAGTTTTAATAATGTAATCAAAATTTTTAATATGAAAGGAATTGTGTGACAATGTAAGTACCCTATCAACTAAGCTAATGATAACAGCAATTTTGTATTTTTTAGGGGAATAGTCGAAAAAGGCAAGGTACCGTCCTGATGAAGTGGGTTTTCTGTACCAATCTGTTATAAATTTGTCTTTTGAATGTATAATGGTAACATCTAAAAAGTTAATTGAATTATTATTTTCGTATTCTAATGTAAATTGTAAACTGGGGTTAAAATCATTGAAAATCGTGAAAATGCTGTTAATCTGATCTTCAGGTAAACAAACAAGAATATCATCAACGTAACGGAAATAAAATAAACAATCTAAATCAAATTGATTAAATATGGAGGATTCTACAAATTGTAAAACAATTTCTGCAAGAATAGGACTTAACTGTGACCCCATCGGCACACCTGTGGTTTGACGGAAGAAAAGAGAATTAAACTGGAAATAAGAAGAATGGAGTATGAAATCAATGCAATCTATGAATTTGAGGTAGGATATATTAGTACGATTACTAATCTCATCCCAACGGTTCTCTAAAGCTATTTTAATTAAATCGTGTGGAATACTCGTGAATAAAGATTTGACATCTAGTGAAATAAGTTTGTAACCCTTAGGACAATGTAGCGGTATAATTTTTTCTATGAGTTGAAAAGAATTTTCTATAAAAAACTTGGAAGTGTATTTCAGAGGGGATAGAATGTTGGCTAAATATTTAGAAATCTTACAATTAGGAGTATTTATATTAGTAATAATGGGTCTGAGTGGAATGTTATCTTTATGGATTTTCGGTAAGCAATATAATTTTGGTGAAACTGAATTATTAGTTTTAAGAGAATATTTGCAATGTGAAGGAATGGAACCGGAGTTGATGAGATTATCAATCAATTTATTATTTTGATTTTGTAGACTAATAGTAGGGTCTTTGACTAAAATTTTATATGTAGAACTGTCTGATAATAAATCCTTAGTTTTGCTATTGTAATCTTTTCTATGTAATATAACAGTAGTGTTACCTTTATCGGCTTTTGTAACTAAAATGTCATGGTGAATTTTGAGGAAGCGTTTAGTGATTTTAATGTATTTCAGTAAAATAATTTCTGAACAGTGTAATGAATTATTATATCTAAATTGTTTTATGTTGTTATTATGTAAATGCAAGAAATTGTTTTACAATTTGTAGAATCCTCCATATTTAATCAATTTGATTTAGATTGTTTATTTTATTTCCGTTACGTTGATGATATTCTTGTTTGTTTACCTGAAGATCAGATTAACAGCATTTTCACGATTTTCAATGATTTTAACCCCAGTTTACAATTTACATTAGAATACGAAAATAATAATTCAATTAACTTTTTAGATGTTACCATTATACATTCAAAAGACAAATTTATAACAGATTGGTACAGAAAACCCACTTCATCAGGACGGTACCTTGCCTTTTTCGACTATTCCCCTAAAAAATACAAAATTGCTGTTATCATTAGCTTAGTTGATAGGGTACTTACATTGTCACACAATTCCTTTCATATTAAAAATTTTGATTACATTATTAAAACTTTAACTTCTAACGGCTACCCCAGGAATTTAATCTCAAAAATTATTAAAGATAGACAGATTAAATTCAATAATTCTATTCTTACGGGTAATGGTATTGCCATTTTACCACGGACAGTTCAATCTAATACATCTCTTATAGATATACCAAACTATTTAGTACTTCCCTTTCATCATAAAATCACAGATTCTTTACGTAAAATTTTCAAAGATATTCCTATCAATTTAGTTTTTATTAGTCCCAATTCTATTAATTCCCTTTTCTCGCGATTAAAATCTCCCATACCCAGTAATAATCTCAGTAATGTTATTTATCAATTGAATTGTGTTGATTGTTCAGCCATTTATGTCGGGGAATCTTGCCAATATATCAAGAATCGTATATACCAACATAAATATCATTGTAATAATGGTAATAATTTACATAGTGCTATTGTTGATCATGCTTTGACCCTAAGACACACCATTGATTATGACAATTATAAAATTTTACACTTTGAATCCAACAAATTTAAGAGATTATTTTTAGAAAGCGTTTATATAAAATTAAATGATAATTCTGTTAATCATCGTACTGATTTTTGTAACTTAGCTTCCAATTATACCGCGCTTATTAAAAATTTTGTGACTCCGTAGTTGACCGATGGGTGCGCATAAGTTTGTTTGACCTTTGATAACATTGCTTTGTTTTAGTTTTCAGTCATCGCCATTTGATTGACGTTTCAATATGTTTTGCATTATTTGATTCGAGAACAGTTTTTTCTCGTAAATGTTTTTAAACATGTTGACTTAGTTAGGTAACTATTATTGTTTGAGATATTATTCTGTATGTACATTTAAAAATTTTTTGTGGTTTTTCTAGATGTTTTTTGTAAGCTTTGAAAATGACCAGAACCACATGGTCGAAACGTAAGCAATGAATTTAATTGCCAATTATATTGTTCTCAACACCTAGAACGCAGTCTATTATTCCAACCTATTGGACAAAGATTCTCCCGTCTCATCATTCAAGTTTTTTAGACTAAATAAACTTTCAACTATGAATATCTCTACCAGGATTAAAGGTACGAACATTTCATTCTACGAATTTACTACACACATGTTTGGATCCAATATCACCAGGACCTTGAAGTACATGTCCAGATTACTCAAGAAATTAGCCAATTTCAACAACAGGCGAACTTTTCTCCTACGATGTAAACATCATAACATCATTCCTAAGTTTCTAACATTTAACCATCAATTAAACTCAGTAGATCATACTTACAATAAATTTATAAGAACCTGTCACAATTTCTCTCGGAAATTACTTATATTAGAAATAGATAGCACTATTAATTGTATTAAGCAAATCCATCGTAATATCAATTTCTGCAAATCTAACCTCAAATGTAACTTACCTCCTTTGATATATGACAAATTTACCTCGTTTCAGTACAATTCATATAATAACTTATTTCAGAAGATCAAAATAAAAAATACAGCTAAATTTAATAAATTACTAGTTGACAATGGAGCTTACAGACATCTAAATTTAATAAAAGCTAATTTAACTCGTTGGCTTAAGAACACTACAGATATTGATATTCCTTTGGAAGTTGCTTGCATTTTGGCTTTAGGTAGTAAATTTCATTTTAACGACAATAGAAATCATAAAATTGTAAAAGCAAACTTATTAAACACGTTATCGTCAATTGAATTTAACCTTCAAAACTTAGATTCTGTTTTGCTCGCGTCTGTCCGGAATAAATTAATTAGAACTTTGCATTTACATAATAACAACATAAAACAATTTAGATATAATAATTCATTACACTGTTCAGAAATTATTTTACTGAAATACATTAAAATCACTAAACGCTTCCTCAAAATTCACCATGACATTTTAGTTACAAAAGCCGATAAAGGTAACACTACTGTTATATTACATAGAAAAGATTACAATAGCAAAACTAAGGATTTATTATCAGACAGTTCTACATATAAAATTTTAGTCAAAGACCCTACTATTAGTCTACAAAATCAAAATAATAAATTGATTGATAATCTCATCAACTCCGGTTCCATTCCTTCACATTGCAAATATTCTCTTAAAACTAATAATTCAGTTTCACCAAAATTATATTGCTTACCGAAAATCCATAAAGATAACATTCCACTCAGACCCATTATTACTAATATAAATACTCCTAATTGTAAGATTTCTAAATATTTAGCCAACATTCTATCCCCTCTGAAATACACTTCCAAGTTTTTTATAGAAAATTCTTTTCAACTCATAGAAAAAATTATACCGCTACATTGTCCTAAGGGTTACAAACTTATTTCACTAGATGTCAAATCTTTATTCACGAGTATTCCACACGATTTAATTAAAATAGCTTTAGAGAACCGTTGGGATGAGATTAGTAATCGTACTAATATATCCTACCTCAAATTCATAGATTGCATTGATTTCATACTCCATTCTTCTTATTTCCAGTTTAATTCTCTTTTCTTCCGTCAAACCACAGGTGTGCCGATGGGGTCACAGTTAAGTCCTATTCTTGCAGAAATTGTTTTACAATTTGTAGAATCCTCCATATTTAATCAATTTGATTTAGATTGTTTATTTTATTTCCGTTACGTTGATGATATTCTTGTTTGTTTACCTGAAGATCAGATTAACAGCATTTTCACGATTTTCAATGATTTTAACCCCAGTTTACAATTTACATTAGAATACGAAAATAATAATTCAATTAACTTTTTAGATGTTACCATTATACATTCAAAAGACAAATTTATAACAGATTGGTACAGAAAACCCACTTCATCAGGACGGTACCTTGCCTTTTTCGACTATTCCCCTAAAAAATACAAAATTGCTGTTATCATTAGCTTAGTTGATAGGGTACTTACATTGTCACACAATTCCTTTCATATTAAAAATTTTGATTACATTATTAAAACTTTAACTTCTAACGGCTACCCCAGGAATTTAATCTCAAAAATTATTAAAGATAGACAGATTAAATTCAATAATTCTATTCTTACGGGTAATGGTATTGCCATTTTACCACGGACAGTTCAATCTAATACATCTCTTATAGATATACCAAACTATTTAGTACTTCCCTTTCATCATAAAATCACAGATTCTTTACGTAAAATTTTCAAAGATATTCCTATCAATTTAGTTTTTATTAGTCCCAATTCTATTAATTCCCTTTTCTCGCGATTAAAATCTCCCATACCCAGTAATAATCTCAGTAATGTTATTTATCAATTGAATTGTGTTGATTGTTCAGCCATTTATGTCGGGGAATCTTGCCAATATATCAAGAATCGTATATACCAACATAAATATCATTGTAATAATGGTAATAATTTACATAGTGCTATTGTTGATCATGCTTTGACCCTAAGACACACCATTGATTATGACAATTATAAAATTTTACACTTTGAATCCAACAAATTTAAGAGATTATTTTTAGAAAGCGTTTATATAAAATTAAATGATAATTCTGTTAATCATCGTACTGATTTTTGTAACTTAGCTTCCAATTATACCGCGCTTATTAAAAATTTTGTGACTCCGTAGTTGACCGATGGGTGCGCATAAGTTTGTTTGACCTTTGATAACATTGCTTTGTTTTAGTTTTCAGTCATCGCCATTTGATTGACGTTTCAATATGTTTTGCATTATTTGATTCGAGAACAGTTTTTTCTCGTAAATGTTTTTAAAAATGTTGACTTAGTTAGGTAACTATTATTGTTTGAGATATTATTCTGTATGTACATTTAAAAATTTTTTGTGGTTTTTCTAGATGTTTTTTGTAAGCTTTGAAAATGACCAGAACCACATGGTCGAAACGTAAGCAATGAATTTAATTGCCAATTATATTGTTCTCAACACCTAGAACGCAGTCTATTATTCCAACCTATTGGACAAAGATTCTCCCGTCTCATCATTCAAGTTTTTTAGACTAAATAAACTTTCAACTATGAATATCTCTACCAGGATTAAAGGTACGAACATTTCATTCTACGAATTTACTACACACATGTTTGGATCCAATATCACCAGGACCTTGAAGTACATGTCCAGATTACTCAAGAAATTAGCCAATTTCAACAACAGGCGAACTTTTCTCCTACGATGTAAACATCATAACATCATTCCTAAGTTTCTAACATTTAACCATCAATTAAACTCAGTAGATCATACTTACAATAAATTTATAAGAACCTGTCACAATTTCTCTCGGAAATTACTTATATTAGAAATAGATAGCACTATTAATTGTATTAAGCAAATCCATCGTAATATCAATTTCTGCAAATCTAACCTCAAATGTAACTTACCTCCTTTGATATATGACAAATTTACCTCGTTTCAGTACAATTCATATAATAACTTATTTCAGAAGATCAAAATAAAAAATACAGCTAAATTTAATAAATTACTAGTTGACAATGGAGCTTACAGACATCTAAATTTAATAAAAGCTAATTTAACTCGTTGGCTTAAGAACACTACAGATATTGATATTCCTTTGGAAGTTGCTTGCATTTTGGCTTTAGGTAGTAAATTTCATTTTAACGACAATAGAAATCATAAAATTATAAAAGCAAACTTATTAAACACGTTATCGTCAATTGAATTTAACCTTCAAAACTTAGATTCTGTTTTGCTCGCGTCTGTCCGGAATAAATTAATTAGAACTTTGCATTTACATAATAACAACATAAAACAATTTAGATATAATAATTCATTACACTGTTCAGAAATTATTTTACTGAAATACATTAAAATCACTAAACGCTTCCTCAAAATTCACCATGACATTTTAGTTACAAAAGCCGATAAAGGTAACACTACTGTTATATTACATAGAAAAGATTACAATAGCAAAACTAAGGATTTATTATCAGACAGTTCTACATATAAAATTTTAGTCAAAGACCCTACTATTAGTCTACAAAATCAAAATAATAAATTGATTGATAATCTCATCAACTCCGGTTCCATTCCTTCACATTGCAAATATTCTCTTAAAACTAATAATTCAGTTTCACCAAAATTATATTGCTTACCGAAAATCCATAAAGATAACATTCCACTCAGACCCATTATTACTAATATAAATACTCCTAATTGTAAGATTTCTAAATATTTAGCCAACATTCTATCCCCTCTGAAATACACTTCCAAGTTTTTTATAGAAAATTCTTTTCAACTCATAGAAAAAATTATACCGCTACATTGTCCTAAGGGTTACAAACTTATTTCACTAGATGTCAAATCTTTATTCACGAGTATTCCACACGATTTAATTAAAATAGCTTTAGAGAACCGTTGGGATGAGATTAGTAATCGTACTAATATATCCTACCTCAAATTCATAGATTGCATTGATTTCATACTCCATTCTTCTTATTTCCAGTTTAATTCTCTTTTCTTCCGGCAAACCACAGGTGTGCCGATGGGGTCACAGTTAAGTCCTATTCTTGCAGAAATTGTTTTACAATTTGTAGAATCCTCCATATTTAATCAATTTGATTTAGATTGTTTATTTTATTTCCGTTACGTTGATGATATTCTTGTTTGTTTACCTGAAGATCAGATTAACAGCATTTTCACGATTTTCAATGATTTTAACCCCAGTTTACAATTTACATTAGAATACGAAAATAATAATTCAATTAACTTTTTAGATGTTACCATTATACATTCAAAAGACAAATTTATAACAGATTGGTACAGAAAACCCACTTCATCAGGACGGTACCTTGCCTTTTTCGACTATTCCCCTAAAAAATACAAAATTGCTGTTATCATTAGCTTAGTTGATAGGGTACTTACATTGTCACACAATTCCTTTCATATTAAAAATTTTGATTACATTATTAAAACTTTAACTTCTAACGGCTACCCCAGGAATTTAATCTCAAAAATTATTAAAGATAGACAGATTAAATTCAATAATTCTATTCTTACGGGTAATGGTATTGCCATTTTACCACGGACAGTTCAATCTAATACATCTCTTATAGATATACCAAACTATTTAGTACTTCCCTTTCATCATAAAATCACAGATTCTTTACGTAAAATTTTCAAAGATATTCCTATCAATTTAGTTTTTATTAGTCCCAATTCTATTAATTCCCTTTTCTCGCGATTAAAATCTCCCATACCCAGTAATAATCTCAGTAATGTTATTTATCAATTGAATTGTGTTGATTGTTCAGCCATTTATGTCGGGGAATCTTGCCAATATATCAAGAATCGTATATACCAACATAAATATCATTGTAATAATGGTAATAATTTACATAGTGCTATTGTTGATCATGCTTTGACCCTAAGACACACCATTGATTATGACAATTATAAAATTTTACACTTTGAATCCAACAAATTTAAGAGATTATTTTTAGAAAGCGTTTATATAAAATTAAATGATAATTCTGTTAATCATCGTACTGATTTTTGTAACTTAGCTTCCAATTATACCGCGCTGATTAAAAATTTTGTGACTCCGTAGTTGACCGATGGGTGCGCATAAGTTTGTTTGACCTTTGATAACATTGCTTTGTTTTAGTTTTCAGTCATCACCATTTGATTTGACGTTTCAATATGTTTTGCATTATTTGATTCGAGAACAGTTTTTTCTCGTAAATGTTTTTAAAAATGTTGACTTAGTTAGGTAACTATTATTGTTTGAGATATTATTCTGTATGTACATTTAAAAATTTTTTGTGGTTTTTCTAGATGTTTTTTGTAAGCTTTGAAAATGACCAGAACCACATGGTCGAAACGTAAGCAATGAATTTAATTGCCAATTATATTGTTCTCAACACCTAGAACGCAGTCTATTATTCCAACCTATTGGACAAAGATTCTCCCGTCTCATCATTCAAGTTTTTTAGACTAAATAAACTTTCAACTATGATTATAAATCTTTATAATAGTTTATATTGTTAATCTATATGGCAGTATTGCTACACTTTACATTATAAAACATCATGATTGTTTATAATGATAATCTATATGCCAGTATTGCTACACTTTACATTATAAATCCTCATGATAGTTTACATTGATAATCTATATGCCAGTATTGCTACCATTTACATTATAAATCCTCATGATAGTTTATATTGATAATCTATATGCCAGGATTGCCTCACTTTATATTATAAAACCGTATGATGGTTGATATCGATAATCTATATGCCGGTTTTGCTATACTCTACGTTATAAATTCTCGTGATGTTTCTTATTGATAATTTATATGCCAGTATTGCTTTACTTTCCAATATAATTCATCATGATAGTTTATATTGATAATCTACACGCCAGTATTGCTACACTTTACATTATAATTCCCTGTGTTGTTTTCATTGATAATCTATATGCCAGTATTGCTACACTTGACATTATAAATCCTTATGATAGTTTATGTTGTTAATCTATAGGGCAGTATTGCTACACTATACATTTTAAAAATTTATTATTGTTTAAATTGATAATCTATATGCCAGTATTGCTACACTTTACATTATAAATCCTTACGAAGGTTGATATTGATAATCTATATGCCGGTATTGCTATACTGTACATTATAAATCTTCGTGATGTTTCATATTATTAATCTATATGCCAGTATTGCTATACTTTACATTGTAAAACTCCGTGATAATTTGTATTGATTATCTATATGCCAGTATTGCTACACTTGACTTTATAGATCCTTATAATAGTTTATATTGTTAATCTATATGGCAGTATTGCTACACTTTACAATATAAAACATCATGATTGTTTATAATGATAATCTATATGCCAGTATTGCTACACTTTACATTATAAATCCTCATGATAGTTTACATTGATAATCTATGTGCCAGTAATGCTACCATTTACATTATAAATCCTCATGATAGTTTATATTGATAATCTATATGCCAGTATTGCCTCACTTTATATTATAAAACCGTATGATGGTTGATATCGATAATCTATATGCCGGTTTTGCTATACTCTACGTTATAAATTCTCGTGATGTTTCTTATTGATAATCTACATGCCAGTATTGCTTCACTTTCTATTATAATTCATCGAGATAGTTTATATTGATAATCTACACGCCAGTATTGCTACACTTTACATTATAATTCCCTGTGTTGTTTTCATTGATAATCTATATGCCATTATTGCTACACTTTACATTATAAATCCGTATGATCGTTGATATTAATAATCTATATGCCGGTTTTTTTATAGTATACATTATAAATTCTTGTGGTGTTTTTATTGATAATCTACATAGCAGTATTGCTTCTCTTTACATTATAAATCCTCATGATAGTTTATATTGATAATCTATTAACCAGTATTGCTACAATTTACATTATAAATCCCCGTGATGTTTTATATTGATAATCTATATGCCAGTATTGCTACACTTGACATTATAAATCCTTATAATAGTTTATATTGTTAATCTATATGGCAGTATTGCCACACTTTACATTATAAAACATCATGATTGTTTATAATGATAATCTATATGCCAGTATTGCTACACTTTACATTATAAGTCCTCATGATAGTTTATATTGATAATCTATATGCCAGTATTGCTACCATTTACATTATAAATCCTCATGATAGTTTATATTGATAATCTATATGCCAGGATTGCCTCACTTTATATTATAAAACCGTATGATGGTTGATATCGATAATCTATATGCCGGTTTTGCTATACTCTACGTTATAAATTCTCGTGATGTTTCTTATTGATAATTTATATGCCAGTATTGCTTTACTTTCCATTATAATTCATCATGATAGTTTATATTGATAATCTACACGCCAGTATTGCTACACTTTACATTATAATTCCCTGTGTTGTTTTCATTGATAATCTATATGCCAGTATTGCTACACTTGACATTATAAATCCTTATGATAGTTTATATTGTTAATCTATATGGCAGTATTGCTACACTATACATTTTAAAACATCATTATTGTTTAAATTGATAATCTATATGCCAGTATTGCTACACTTTACATTAAAAATCCTTACGAAGGTTGATATTGATAATCTATATGCCGGTATTGCTATACTGTAGATTATAAATCTTCGTGATGTTTCATATTAATAATCTATATGCCAGTATTGCTATACTTTACATTGTAAAACTCCGTGATAATTTGTATTGATTATCTATATGCCAGTATTGCTACACTTGACTTTATAGATCCTTATAATAGTTTATATTGTTAATCTATATGGCAGTATTGCTACACTTTACAATATAAAACATCATGATTGTTTATAATAATAATCTATATGCCAGTATTGCTACACTTTACATTATAAATCCTCATGATAGTTTACATTGATAATCTATGTGCCAGTAATGCTACCATTTACATTATAAATCCTCATGATAGTTTATATTGATAATCTATATGCCAGTATTGCCTCACTTTATATTATAAAACCGTATGATGGTTGATATCGATAATCTATATGCCGGTTTTGCTATACTCTACGTTATAAATTCTCGTGATGTTTCTTATTGATAATCTACATGCCAGTATTGCTTCACTTTCTATTATAATTCATCATGATAGTTTATATTGATAATCTACACGCCAGTATTGCTACACTTTACATTATAATTCCCTGTGTTGTTTTCATTGATAATCTATATGCCATTATTGCTACACTTTACATTATAAATCCGTATGATCGTTGATATTAATAATCTATATGCCGGTTTTTTTATAGTATACATTATAAATTCTTGTGGTGTTTTTATTGATAATCTACATAGCAGTATTGCTTCTCTTTACATTATAAATCCTCATGATAGTTTATATTGATAATCTATTAACCAGTATTGCTACAATTTACATTATAAATCCCCGTGATGTTTTATATTGATAATCTATATGCCAGTATTGCTACACTTGACATTATAAATCCTTATAATAGTTTATATTGTTAATCTATATGGCAGTATTGCCACACTTTACATTATAAAACATCATGATTGTTTATAATGATAATCTATATGCCAGTATTGCTACACTTTACATTATAAGTCCTCATGATAGTTTATATTGATAATCTATATGCCAGTATTGCTACCATTTACATTATAAATCCTCATGATAGTTTATATTGATAATCTATATGCCAGGATTGCCTCACTTTATATTATAAAACCGTATGATGGTTGATATCGATAATCTATATGCCGGTTTTGCTATACTCTACGTTATAAATTCTCGTGATGTTTCTTATTGATAATTTATATGCCAGTATTGCTTTACTTTCCATTATAATTCATCATGATAGTTTATATTGATAATCTACACGCCAGTATTGCTACACTTTACATTATAATTCCCTGTGTTGTTTTCATTGATAATCTATATGCCAGTATTGCTACACTTGACATTATAAATCCTTATGATAGTTTATATTGTTAATCTATATGGCAGTATTGCTACACTATACATTTTAAAACATCATTATTGTTTAAATTGATAATCTATATGCCAGTATTGCTACACTTTACATTATAAATCCTTACGAAGGTTGATATTGATAATCTATATGCCGGTATTGCTATACTGTAGATTATAAATCTTCGTGATGTTTCATATTAATAATCTATATGCCAGTATTGCTATACTTTACATTGTAAAACTCCGTGATAATTTGTATTGATTATCTATATGCCAGTATTGCTACACTTGACTTTATAGATCCTTATAATAGTTTATATTGTTAATCTATATGGCAGTATTGCTACACTTTACAATATAAAACATCATGATTGTTTATAATGATAATCTATATGCCAGTATTGCTACACTTTACATTATAAATCCTCATGATAGTTTACATTGATAATCTATGTGCCAGTAATGCTACCATTTACATTATAAATCCTCATGATAGTTTATATTGATAATCTATATGCCAGTATTGCCTCACTTTATATTATAAAACCGTATGATGGTTGATATCGATAATCTATATGCCAGTTTTGCTATACTCTACGTTATAAATTCTCGTGATGTTTCTTATTGATAATCTACATGCCAGTATTGCTTCACTTTCCATTATAATTCATCATGATAGTTTATATTGATAATCTACACGCCAGTATTGCTACACTTTACATTATAATTCCCTGTGTTGTTTTCATTGATAATCTATATGCCATTATTGCTACACTTTACATTATAAATCCGTATGATCGTTGATATTAATAATCTATATGCCGGTTTTTTTATAGTATACATTATAAATTCTTGTGGTGTTTTTATTGATAATCTACATAGCAGTATTGCTTCTCTTTACATTATAAATCCTCATGATAGTTTATATTGATAATCTATTAACCAGTATTGCTACAATTTACATTATAAATCCCCGTGATGTTTTATATTGATAATCTATATGCCAGTATTGCTACACTTGACATTATAAATCCTTATAATAGTTTATATTGTTAATCTATATGGCAGTATTGCCACACTTTACATTATAAAACATCATGATTGTTTATAATGATAATCTATATGCCAGTATTGCTACACTTTACATTATAAGTCCTCATGATAGTTTATATTGATAATCTATATGCCAGTATTGCTACCATTTACATTATAAATCCTCATGATAGTTTATATTGATAATCTATAAGCCAGGATTGCCTCACTTTATATTATAAAACCGTATGATGGTTGATATCGATAATCTATATGCCGGTTTTGCTATACTCTACGTTATAAATTCTCGTGATGTTTCTTATTGATAATTTATATGCCAGTATTGCTTTACTTTCCATTATAATTCATCATGATAGTTTATATTGATAATCTACACGCCAGTATTGCTACACTTTACATTATAATTCCCTGTGTTGTTTTCATTGATAATCTATATGCCAGTATTGCTACACTTGACATTATAAATCCTTATGATAGTTTATATTGTTAATCTATATGGCAGTATTGCTACACTATACATTTTAAAACATCATTATTGTTTAAATTGATAATCTATATGCCAGTATTACTACACTTTACATTATAAATCCTTACGAAGGTTGATATTGATAATCTATATGCCGGTATTGCTATACTGTAGATTATAAATCTTCGTGATGTTTCATATTAATAATCTATATGCCAGTATTGCTATACTTTACATTGTAAAACTCCGTGATAATTTGTATTGATTATCTATATGCCAGTATTGCTACACTTGACTTTATAGATCCTTATAATAGTTTATATTGTTAATCTATATGGCAGTATTGCTACACTTTACAATATAAAACATCATGATTGTTTATAATGATAATCTATATGCCAGTATTGCTACACTTTACATTATAAATCTTCATGATAGTTTACATTGATAATCTATGTGCCAGTAATGCTACCATTTACATTATAAATCCTCATGATAGTTTATATTGATAATCTATATGCCAGTATTGCCTCACTTTATATTATAAAACCGTATGATGGTTGATATCGATAATCTATATGCCGGTTTTGCTATACTCTACGTTATAAATTCTCGTGATGTTTCTTATTGATAATCTACATGCCAGTATTGCTTCACTTTCCATTATAATTCATCATGATAGTTTATATTGATAATCTACACGCCAGTATTGCTACACTTTACATTATAATTCCCTGTGTTGTTTTCATTGATAATCTATATGCCATTATTGCTACACTTTACATTATAAATCCGTATGATCGTTGATATTAATAATCTATATGCCGGTTTTTTTATAGTATACATTATAAATTCTTGTGGTGTTTTTATTGATAATCTACATAGCAGTATTGCTTCTCTTTACATTATAAATCCTCATAATAGTTTATATTGATAATCTATTAACCAGTATTGCTACAATTTACATTATAAATCCCCGTGATGTTTTATATTGATAATCTATATGACAGTATTGCTACACTTGACATTATAAATCCTTATAATAGTTTAAATTGTTAATCTATATGGCAGTATTGCCACACTTTACATTATAAAACATCATGATTGTTTATAATGATAATCTATATGCCAGTATTGCTACACTTTACATTATAAGTCCTCATGATAGTTTATATTGATAATCTATATGCCAGTATTGCTACCATTTACATTATAAATCCTCATGATAGTTTATATTGATAATCTATATGCCAGTATTGCCTCACTTTATATTATAAAACCGTATGATGGTTTATATCGATAATCTATATGCCGGTTTTGCTATACTCTACGTTATAAATTCTCGTAATGTTTCTTATTGATAATTTATATGCCAATATTGCTTTACTTTCCATTATAATTCATCATGATAGTTTATATTGATAATCTACACGCCAGTATTGCTACACTTTACATTATAATGCCCTGTGTTGTTTTCATTGATAATCTACATGCCAGTATTGCTACACTTGACATTATAAATCCTTATGATAGTTTATATTGTTAATCTATATGGCAGTATTGCTACACTATACATTTTAAAACATCATTATTGTTTAAATTGATAATCTATATGCCAGTATTGCTACACTTTACATTATAAATCCTTACGAAGGTTGATATTGATAATCTATATGCCGGTATTGCTATACTGTACATTATAAATCTTCGTGATGTTTCATATAATTAATCTATATGCCAGTATTGCTATACTTTACATTGTAAAACTCCGTGATAATTTGTATTGATTATCTATATGCCAGTATTGCTACACTTGACTTTATAGATCCTTATAATAGTTTATATTGTTAATCTATATGGCAGTATTGCTACACTTTACAATATAAAAAATCATGATTGTTTATAATGATAATCTATATGCCAGTATTGCTACACTTTACATTATAAATCCTCATGATAGTTTACATTGATAATCTATGTGCCAGTAATGCTACCATTTACATTATAAATCCTCATGATAGTTTATATTGATAATCTATATGCCAGTATTGCCTCACTTTATATTATAAAACCGTATGATGGTTGATATCGATAATCTATATGCCGGTTTTGCTATACTCTACGTTATAAATTCTCGTGATGTTTCTTATTGATAATCTACATGCCAGTATTGCTTCACTTTCCGTTATAATTCATCATGATAGTTTATATTGATAATCTACACGCCAGTATTGCTACACTTTACATTATAATTCCCTGTGTTGTTTTCATTGATAATCTATATGCCATTATTGCTACACTTTACATTATAAATCCGTATGATCGTTGATATTAATAATCTATATGCCGGTTTTTTTATAGTATACATTATAAATCCTTGTGGTGTTTTTATTGATAATCTACATAGCAGTATTGCTTCTCTTTACATTATAAATCCTCATGATAGTTTATATTGATAATCTATTAACCAGTATTGCTACAATTTACATTATAAATCCCCGTGATGTTTTATATTGATAATCAATATGCCAGTATTGCTACACTTGACATTATAAATCCTTATAATAGTTTATATTGTTAATCTATATGGCAGTATTGCCACACTTTACATTATAAACCATCATGATTGTTTATAATGATAATCTATATGCCAGTATTGCTACACTTTACATTATAAGTCCTCATGATAATTTATATTGATAATCTATATGCCAGTATTGCTACCATTTACATTATAAATCCTCATGATAGTTTATATTGTTAATCTATATGCCAGGATTGCCTCACTTTATATTATAAAACCGTATGATAGTTGATATCGATAATCTATATGCCGGTTTTGCTATACTCTACGTTTTAAATTCTCGTGATGTTTCTTATTGATAATTTATATGCCAGTATTGCTTTACTTTCCATTATAATTCATCATGATAGTTTATATTGATAATCTACACGCCAGTATTGCTACACTTTACATTATAATTCCCTGTGTTGTTTTCATTGATAATCTATATGCCAGTATTGCTACACTTGACATTATAAATCCTTATGATAGTTTATATTGTTAATCTATATGGCAGTATTGCTACACTATACATTTTAAAACATCATTATTGTTTAAATTGATAATCTATATGCCAGTATTGCTACACTTTACATTATAAATCCTTACGAAGGTTGATATTGATAATCTATATGCCGGTATTGCTATACTGTACATTATAAATCTTCGTGATGTTTCATATTAATAATCTATATGCCAGTATTGCTATACTTTACATTGTAAAACTCCGTGATAATTTGTATTGATTATCTATATGCCAATATTGCTACACTTGACTTTATAGATCCTTATAATAGTTTATATTGTTAATCTATATGGCAGTATTGCTACACTTTACAATATAAAACATCATGATTGTTTATAATGATAATCTATATGCCAGTATTGCTACACTTTACATTATAAATCCTCATGATACTTTACATTGATAATCTATGTGCCAGTAATGCTACCATTTACATTATAAATCCTCATGATAGTTTATATTGATAATCTATATGCCAGTATTGCCTCACTTTATATTATAAAACCGTATGATGGTTAATATCGATAATCTATATGCCGGTTTTGCTATACTCTACGTTATAAATTCTCGTGATGTTTCTTATTGATAATCTACATGCCAGTATTGCTTCACTTTCCATTATAATTCATCATGATAGTTTATATTGATAATCTACACGCCAGTATTGCTACACTTTACATTATAATTCCCTGTGTTGTTTTCATTGATAATCTATATGCCATTATTGCTACACTTTACATTATAAATCCGTATGATCGTTGATATTAATAATCTATATGCCGGTTTTTTTATAGTATACATTATAAATTCTTGTGGTGTTTTTATTGATAATCTACATAACAGTATTCCTTCTCTTTACATTATAAATCCTCATGATAGTTTATATTGATAATCTATTAACCAGTATTGCTACAATTTACATTATAAATCCCCGTGATGTTTTATATTGATAATCTATATGCCAGTATTGCTACACTTGACATTATAAATCCTTATAATAGTTTATATTGTTAATCTATATGGCAGTATTGCCACACTTTACATTATAAACCATCATGATTGTTTATAATGATAATCTATATGCCAGTATTGCTACACTTTACATTATAAGTCCTCATGATAATTTATATTGATAATCTATATGCCAGTATTGCTACCATTTACATTATAAATCCTCATGATAGTTTATATTGATAATCTATATGCCAGGATTGCCTCACTTTATATTATAAAACCGTATGATGGTTTATATCGATAATCTATATGCCGGTTTTGCTATACTCTACGTTATAAATTCTCGTGATGTTTCTTATTGATAATTTATATGCCAGTATTGCTTTACTTTCCATTATAATTCATCATGATAGTTTATATTGATAATCTACTCGCCAGTTTTGCTACACTTTACATTATAATGCCCTGTGTTGTTTTCATTGATAATCTACATGCCAGTATTGCTACACTTGACATTATAAATCCTTATGATAGTTTATATTGTTAATCTATATGGCAGTATTGCTACACTATACATTTTAAAACATCATTATTGTTTAAATTGATAATCTATATGCCAGTATTGCTACACTTTACATTATAAATCCTTACGAAGGTTGATATTGATAATCTATATGCCGGTAATGCTATACTGTACATTATAAATCTTCGTGATGTTCCATATTAATAATCTATATGCCAGTATTGCTACACTTGACATTATAAATCCTTATAATAGTTTATATTGTTAATCTATATGGCAGTATTGCTACACTTTACAATATAAAACATCATGATTGTTTATAATGATAATCTAAATGCCAGTATTGCTACACTTTACATTATAAATCCTCATGATAGTTTCCATTGATAATCTATGTGCCAGTATTGCTACCATTTACATTATAAATCCTCATGATAGTTTATATTGATAATCTATATGCCAGTATTGCCTCACTTTATATTATAAAACCGTATGATGGTTGATATCGATAATCTATATGCCGGTTTTGCTATACTCTACGTTATAAATTCTCGTGATGTTTCTTATTGATAATCTACATGCCAGTATTGCTTCACTTTCCATTATAATTCATCATGATATTTTATATTGATAATCTACACGCCAGTATTGCTACACTTTACATTATAATTCCCTGTGTTGTTTTCATTGATAATCTATATGCCAGTATTGCTACACTTGACATTATAAATCCTTATGATGGTTTATATTGTTAATCTATATGGCAGTATTGCTACACTATACATTTTAAAACATCATTATTGTTTAAATTGATAATCTATATGCCAGTATTGCTACACCTTACATTATAAATCCTTACGAAGGTTGATATTAATAATCTATATGCCGGTATTGCTATACTGTACATTATAAATCTTCGTGATGTTTCATATTGATAATCTACATGCCAGTATTGCTTCGTTTTACATTATTAAACCTCATGATAGTTTATATTATTAATCTACATGCCAGTATTGCTACACTTTACATTATAAATCCTTCTGATGGTTGATATTGATAATCAATATGCCGCTTTTGCTATACTGTACATTATAAATTCTCGTGATGTTTTTAATTGCTAATCTACATGCCAGTATTGCTTCACTTTTCATTATAAATCATCATGATAGTTTATATTGATAATCTACATGCCAGTATTGCTAAACTTTACATTATAAATCCTTACGATGGTCGATATTGATAATCTATATGCCGGTATTGCTATACTGTACATTATAAATTCCCGTGATGTTTCATATTGATAACCTACATGCCAGTATTGCTTCGCTTTACATTATAAAACCTCATGATAGTTTATATTGATAATCTATATGCCAGTATTGCTACACTTTACATTATAAATCTTTACGATAGTTTATATTGATAATCTATATGCCAGTATTGCTACAATTAACATTAAAAATCCTCTTGATGTTTTATATAGATTATTAATATGCCAGTATTGCTACACTATACATTATAAATCCTCATGTTGTGTTATATTGATAATCTACGTGCCAGTATTGCTACACTTTACATTATAAAACCTCATGATTGTTTTTATTGATAATTTATATGCCAGTATTGCTTCACTTTACATTATAAATCATCATGATAGTTAATATTGATAATCTATATGCCAATATTGCTATACTTTACATTGTAACACTCCGTGATAATTTGTATTGATTATCTATATGCCAGTATTGCTACACTTGACATTATAAATCCTTATAATAGTTTATATTGTTAATCTATATGGCAGTATTGCCACACTTTACATTATAAAACATCATGATTGTTTATAATGATAATCTATATGCCAGTATTGCTACACTTTACATTGTAAGTCCTCATGATAGTTTATATTGATAATCTATATGCCAGTATTGCTACCATTTACATTATAAATCCTCATGATAGTTTATATTGATAATCTATATGCCAGGATTGCCTCACTTTATATTATAAAACCGTATGATGGTTGATATCGATAATCTATATGCCGGTTTTGCTATACTCTACGTTATAAATTCTCGTGATGTTTCTTATTGATAATCTACATGCCAGTATTGCTTTACTTTCCATTATAATTCATCATGATAGTTTATATTGATAATCTACACGCCAGTATTGCTACACTTTACATTATAATTCCCTGTGTTGTTTTCATTGATAATCTATATACCAGTATTGCTACACTTGACATTATAAATCCTTATGATAGTTTATATTGTTAATCTATATGGCAGTATTGCTACACTATACATTTTAAAACATCATTATTGTTTAAATTGATAATCTATATGCCAGTATTGCTACACTTTACATTATAAATCCTTACGAAGGTTGATATTGATAATCTATATGCCGGTATTGCTATACTGTACATTATAAATCTTCGTGATGTTTCATATTAATAATCTATATGCCAGTATTGCTATACTTTACATTGTAAAACTCCGTGATAATTTGTATTGATTATCTATATGCCAGTATTGCTACACGTGACATTATAAATCCTTATAATAGTTTATAATGTTAATCTATATGGCAGTACTGCTACACTTTACATTATAAAACATCATGATTGTTTATAATGATAATCTATATGCCAGTATTGTTACACTTTACATTATAAATCCTCATGATAGTTTACATTGATAATCTATATGCCAGTATTGCTACCATTTACATTATAAATCCTCCTGATAGTTTATATTGATAATCTATATGCCAGTATTGCCTCACTTTATATTATAAAACCGTATGATGGTTGATATCGATAATCTATATGCCGGTTTTGCTATACACTACGTTATATATTCTCGTGATGTTTCTTATTGATAATTTACATGCCAGTATTGCTTCACTTTCCATTATAATTCATCATGATATTTTATATTGATAATCTACACCCCAGTATTGCTACACTTTACATTATAATTCCCTGTGTTGTTTTCATTGATAATCTATATGCCAGTATTGCTACACTTGACATTATAAATCCTTATGATAGTTTATATTGTTAATCTATATGGCAGTATGGCTACACTATACATTTTAAAACATCATTATTGTTTAAATTGATAATCTATATGCCAGTATTGCTACACTTTACATTATAAAGCCTTACGAAGTTTGATATTGATAATCTATATGCCGGTATTGTTATACTGTACATTATAAATCTTCGTGATGTTTCATATTGATAATCTACGTGCCAGTATTGCTTCGTTTTACATTATAAAAACTCATGATAGTTTATATTATTAATCTATATGCCAGTATTGCTACACTTTACATTATAAATCCTTATGATGGTTGATATTGATAATCTATATGCCGCTTTTGCTATACTGTACATTATAAATTCTCGTGATGTTTTTAATTGATAATCTACAGGCCAGTATTGCTTCACTTTTCATTATAAATCATCATGATAGTTTATATTGATAATCTACATGCCAGTATTGCTAAACTTTACATTATAAATCCTTGCGATGGTCGATATTGATAATCTATATGCCGGTATTGCTATACTCTACATTATAAATTCTCGTGATGTTTCATATTGATAATCTACATGCCAGTATTGCTTCGCTTTACATTATAAAACCTCATGATAGTTTATATTGATAATCTATATGCCAGTATTGCCTCACTTTATATTATAAAACCGTATGATGGTTGATATCGATAATCGATATGCCGGTTTTGCTATACTCTACGTTATAAATTCTCGTGATGTTTCTTATTGATAATCTACATGCCAGTATTGCTTCACTTTCCATTATAATTCATCATGATAGTTTATATTGATAATCTACACGCCAGTATTGCTACACTTTACATTATAATTCCCTGTGTTGTTTTCATTGATAATCTATATGCCAGTATTGCTACACCTGACATTATAAATCCTTATGATAGTTTATATTGTTAATCTATATGGCAGTATTGCTACACTATACATTTTAAAACATCATTATTGTTTAAATTGATAATCTATATGCCAGTATTGATACACTTTACATTATAAATCCTTACGAAGGTTGATATTGATAATCTATATGCCGGTATTGCTATACTGTACATTATAAATCTTCGTGATGTTTCATATTAATAATCTATATGCCAGTATTGCTATACTTTACATTGTAAAACTCCGTGATAATTTGTATTGATTATCTATATGCCAGTATTGCTACACGTGACATTATAAATCCTTATAATAGTTTATATTGTTAATCTATATGGCAGTATTGCTACACTTTACATTATAAAACATCATGATTGTTTATAATGATAATCTATATGCCAGTATTGTTACACTTTACATTATAAATCCTCATGATAGTTTACATTGATAATCTATATGCCAGTATTGCCTCACTTTATATTATAAAACCGTATGATGGTTGATATCGATAATCTATATGCCGGTTTTGCTATACTCTACGTTATAAATTCTCGTGATGTTTCTTATTGATAATCTACATGCCAGTATTGCTTCACTTTCCATTATAATTCATCATGATAGTTTATATTGATAATCTACATGCCAGTATTGCTACACTTTACATTATAATTCCCTGCGTTGTTTTCATTGATAATCTATATGCCAGTATTGCTACACTTGACATTATAAATCCTTATGATAGTTTATATTGTTAATCTATATGGCAGTATTGCTACACTATACATTTTAAAACATCATTATTGTTTAAATTGATAATCTATATGCCAGTATTGCTACACTTTACATTAAAAATCCCCGTGATATTTTATATTAATAATCTATATGCCATTATTGCTACACTTTACATTATAAATCCGTATGATCGTTGATATTAATAATCTATATGCCGGTTTTGTTATAGTATACATTATAAATTCTTGTGGTGTTTTTATTGATAATCTACATAGCAGTATTGCTTCTCTTTACATTATAAATCCTCATGATAGTTTATATTGATAATCTATTAACCAGTATTGCTACAATTTACATTATAAATCCCCGTGATGTTTTATATTGATAATCTATATGCCAGTATTGCTACACTTTACATTATAAATTTTAATGATGTCTTATATTAATAATCTATATGCCAGTATTGCTACACTTTACATTATAAATCTTTACTATAGTTTATATTGATAACCTACACGCCAGTATTGCTACACTTTACATTATAATTCCCTGTGTTGTTTGCATTGATAATCTATATGCCAGTATTGCTACACTTGACATTATAAATCCTTATGATAGTTTATATTGTTAATCTATATGGCAGTATTGCTACACTATACATTTTAAAACATCATTATTGTTTAAATTGATAATCTATATGCTAGTATTGCTACACTTTACATTAAAAATCCCCGTGATATTTTATATTAATAAACTATATGCCATTATTGCTACACTTTACATTATAAATCCGTATGATCGTTGATATTAATAATCTATATGCCGGTTTTGTTTTAGTGTACATTATAAATTCTTGTGGTGTTTTTATTAATTATCTACATAACATTATTGCTTCTCTTTACATTATAAATCCTCATGATAGTTTATATTGATAATCTATTAACCAGTATTGATACAATTTACATTATAAATCCCCGTGATGTTTTATATTGATAATCTATATGCCAGTATTGCTACACTTTACATTATAAATCCTAATGATGTCTTATATTAATAATCTATATGCCAGTATTGCTACACTTTACATTATAAATCTTTACGATAGTTTATATTGATAATCTATATGCCAGTATTGCTACAATTAACATTAAAAATCCTCATGATGTTTTATATAGATTATCCATATGCCAGTATTGCTACACTATACATTATAAATGCTCATGATGTATTATATTGATAATCCACGCGCCAGTATTGCTACACTTTACATTATAAAACCTTATGATTGTTTTTATTGATAATTTATATGCCAGTATTGCTTCACTTTACATTATAAATCATCATGATAGTTAATATTGATAATCTATATGCCAATATTGCTATACTTTACATTGTAAAACTCCGTGATAATTTGTATTGATTATCTATATGCCAGTATTGCTACACTTGACATTATAAATCCTTATAATAGTTTATATTGTTAATCTATATGGCAGTATTGCCACACTTTACATTATAAACCATCCTGATTGTTTATAATGATAATCTATATGCCAGTATTGCTACACTTTACATTATAAATCCTTACGAAGGTTGATATTGATAATCTATATGCCGGTATTGCTATACTGTACATTATAAATCTTCGTGATGTTTCATATTAATAATCTATATGCCAGTATTGCTATACTTTACATTGTAAAACTCCGTGATAATTTGTATTGATTATCTATATGCCAGTATTGCTACACTTGACATTATAAATCTTTATAATAGTTTATATTGTTAATCTATATGGCAGTATTGCTACACTTTACATTATAAAACATCATAATTGTTTATAATGATAATCTATATGCCAGTATTGCTACACTTTACATTATAAATCCTCATGATAGTTTACATTGATAATCTATATGCCAGTATTGCTACCATTTACATTATAAATCCTCATGATAGTTTATATTGATAATCTATATGCCAGGATTGCCTCACTTTATATTATAAAACCGTATGATGGTTGATATCGATAATCTATATGCCGGTTTTGCTATACTCTACGTTATAAATTCTCGTGATGTTTCTTATTGATAATTTATATGCCAGTATTGCTTTACTTTCCAATATAATTCATCATGATAGTTTATATTGATAATCTACACGCCAGTATTGCTACACTTTACATTATAATTCCCTGTGTTGTTTTCATTGATAATCTATATGCCAGTATTGCTACACTTGACATTATAAATCCTTATGATAGTTTATATTGTTAATCTATAGGGCAGTATTGCTACACTATACATTTTAAAAATTCATTATTGTTTAAATTGATAATCTATATGCCAGTATTGCTACACTTTACATTATAAATCCTTACGAAGGTTGATATTGATAATCTATATGCCGGTAATGCTATACTGTACATTATAAATCTTCGTGATGTTCCATATTAATAATCTATATGCCAGTATTGCTACACTTGACATTATAAATCCTTATAATAGTTTATATTGTTAATCTATATGGCAGTATTGCTACACTTTACAATATAAAACATCATGATTGTTTATAATGATAATCTAAATGCCAGTATTGCTACACTTTACATTATAAATCCTCATGATAGTTTCCATTGATAATCTATGTGCCAGTATTGCTACCATTTACATTATAAATCCTCATGATAGTTTATATTGATAATCTATATGCCAGTATTGCCTCACTTTATATTATAAAACCGTATGATGGTTGATATCGATAATCTATATGCCGGTTTTGCTATACTCTACGTTATAAATTCTCGTGATGTTTCTTATTGATAATCTACATGCCAGTATTGCTTCACTTTCCATTATAATTCATCATGATAGTTTATATTGATAATCTACACGCCAGTAATGCTACACTTTACATTATAATTCCCTGTGTTGTTTTCATTGATAATCTATATGCCAGTATTGCTACACTTGACATTATAAATCCTTATGATAGTTTATATTGTTAATCTATATGGCAGTATTGCTACACTATACATTTTAAAACATCATTATTGTTTAAATTGATAATCTATATGCCAGTATTGCTACACTTTACATTAAAAATCCCCGTGATATTTTATATTAATAATCTATATGCCATTATTGCTACACTTTACATTATAAATCCGTATGATCGTTGATATTAATAATCTATATGCCGGTTTTGTTATAGTATACATTACAAATTCTTGTGGTGTTTTTATTGATAATCTACATAGCAGTATTGCTTCTCTTTACATTATAAATCCTCATGATAGTTTATATTGATAATCTATTAACCAGTATTGCTACAATTTACATTATAAATCCCCGTGATGTTTTATATTGATACTCTATATGCCAGTATTGCTACACTTTACATTATAAATCCTAATGATATCTTATATTAATAATCTATATGCCAGTATTGCTACACTTTACATTATAAATCTTTACGATAGTTTATATTGATAATCTATATGCCAGTATTGCTACAATTGACATTAAAAATCCTCATGATGTTTTATATATATTATCCATATACCAGTATTGCTACACTATACATTATAAATACTCATGATGTATTATATTGATAATCTACGTGCCAGTATTGCTACACTTTACATTATAAAACCTCATGATTGTTTTTATTGATAATTTATATGCCAGTATTGTTTCACTTTACATTATAAATCCTCATGATAGTTTACATTGATAATCTATATGTTACTATGGCTACACTTTTCATTATGAATCCTTACGATGGTTGACATTGATAAAATCTATATGCCAGTATTGCTATACTGTAAATTATAAATACTTGTGATGTTTTATATTGATAATCCACATGCCAGTATTGATTTACTTCACATTATAAATCATCATGATAGTTGATACTAATAATCTATATGCCAGAATTGCCACACTTGACATTATAAATCGTTACGATAGTTTATATTGATACTCTATATGCCAGTATTGCTACAATTGACATTAAAAATCCTCACGATGTTTTATATAGATTATCCATATGCCAGTATTGCTACAGTATACATTATAATTCCTTATGATGTATTATTCATAGTTGAAGTGTTTCGTCAAAATGGTAACTTGTAGATAAACTTAATTCCCTCAATGGGTAGGAATGAATGACGATAGTAGGTTTCGTTCAAGGTGTAATGACCATTTTGTTTAACATGGTTATACCATAATTTCTCTGTTTCTTTTTATAAATTTACAACCTCATCATGGGTTATCCAAGAACATTGCCTTATGCAATGTTCACTAACGTTTTTTGAGTTACAAATGTTTAACTTTTTAACTTCAGACACGCTGTAAAATCAGACTTTTTGGATGTTGTTTGTCCTGATGATGGCCTCAACTGGATGGCCGAAACGTCGACTTGTTTAAAAATAAAACATTAGCAATTTTTTTATGCATTTCTTTTCTTCTAACCTCTATGTTCTACGGACACCTTGAACGAAGCCTACTATCGTCATTCATTCCTACCCATTGAGGGAATTAAGTTTATCTACATGATGTATTATATTGATAATCTACGTGCCAGTATTGCTACACTTTACATTATAAAACTTCATGATTGTTTATATTGATAATCTATATGCCAGTATTGCTACACTTTACATTATAAATCCTTACGATGGTCGATATTGATAATCTATATGCCGGTATTGCTATACTGTACATGATAAATTCTCGTGATGTTTCATATTGATAATCTACATGCCAGTATTGCTTCGTTTTACATTATAAAACCTCATGATAGTTTATAATATTAATCTATATGCCAGTATTGCTACACTTTACATTATAAATCCTTATGATGGTTGATATTTATAATCTATATGCCAGTATTGCTTTACTTTACATTGTAAATCCCCGTGATATTTTATATTGATTATCTATATGCCAGTATTGCTACACTTGACATTATAAAACCTTATGATGGTTGATATTGATAATCTATATGCCGGTATTGCTATACTGTACATTATAAATTCTCGTGATGTTTTTTATTGAGAATCTACACGCCAGTATTGCTTCACTCTCCATTATAAATCATCATGATAGTTTATATTGATAATCTATATGCCAGTATTGCAACACTTTACATTATAAATCCCTGAGATGTTTTCATTGATAATCTATATACCAGTATTGCTACACTTGACATTATAAATCCTTATGATAGTTTATATTGTTAATCTATATGGCAGTATTGCTACACTATACATTTTAAAACATCATTATTGTTTAAATTGATAATCTATATGCCAGTATTGCTACACTTTACATTATAAATCCTTACGAAGGTTGATATTGATAATCTATATGCCGGTATTGCTATACTGTACATTATAAATCTTCGTGATGTTTCATATTAATAATCTATATGCCAGTATTGCTATACTTTACATTGTAAAACTCCGTGATAATTTGTATTGATTATCTATATGCCAGTATTGCTACACGTGACATTATAAATCCTTATAATAGTTTATAATGTTAATCTATATGGCAGTACTGCTACACTTTACATTATAAAACATCATGATTGTTTATAATGATAATCTATATGCCAGTATTGTTACACTTTACATTATAAATCCTCATGATAGTTTACATTGATAATCTATATGCCAGTATTGCTACCATTTACATTGTAAATCCTCATGATAGTTTATATTGATAATCTATATGCCAGTATTGCCTCACTTTATATTATAAAACCGTATGATGGTTGATATCGATAATCTATATGCCGGTTTTGCTATACACTACGTTATAAATTCTCGTGATGTTTCTTATTGATAATCTACATGCCAGTATTGCTTCACTTTCCATTATAATTCATCATGATATTTTATATTGATAATCTACATGCCAGTATTGCTAAACTTTACATTATAAATCCTTGCGATGGTCGATATTGATAATCTATATGCCGGTATTGCTATACTCTACATTATAAATTCTCGTGATGTTTCATATTGATAATCTACATGCCAGTATTGCTTCGCTTTACATTATAAAACCTCATGATAGTTTATATTGATAATCTACACGCCAGTATTGCCTCACTTTATATTATATAACCGTATGATGGTTGATATCGATAATCTATATGCCGGTTTTGCTATACTCTACGTTATAAATTCTCGTGATGTTTCTTATTGATAATCTACATGCCAGTATTGCTTCACTTTCCATTATAATTCATCATGATAGTTTATATTGATAATCTACACGCCAGTATTGCTACACTTTACATTATAATTCCCTGTGTTGTTTTCATTGATAATCTATATGCCAGTATTGCTACACTTGACATTATAAATCCTTATGATAGTTTATATTGTTAATCTATATGGCAGTATTGCTACACTATACATTTTAAAACATCATTATTGTTTAAATTGATAATCTATATGCCAGTATTGCTACACTTTACATTATAAATCCTTACGAAGGTTGATATTGATAATCTATATGCCGGTATTGCTATATTGTACATTATAAATCTTCGTGATGTTTCATATTTATAATCTATATGCCAGTATTGCTATACTTTACATTGTAAAACTCCGTGATAATTTGTATTGATTATCTATATGCCAGTATTGCTACACTTGACATTATAAATCCTTATAATAGTTTATATTGTTAATCTATATGGCAGTATTGCTACACTTTACATTATAAAACATCATGATTGTTTATAATGATAATCTATATGCCAGTATTGCTACACTTTACATTATAAATCCTCATGACAGTTTACACTGATAATCTATATGCCAGTATTGCTACCATTTACATTATAAATCCTCATGATAGTTTATATTGATAATCTATATAGCAGTATTGCTACACTTGACATTATAAATCCTTATGATAGTTTATATTGTTAATCTATATGGCAGTATTGCTACACTATACATTTTAAAACATCATTATTGTTTAAATTGATAATCTATATGCCAGTATTGCTACACTTTACATTATAAATCCTTACGAAGGTTGATATTGATAATCTATATGCCGGTATTGCTATACTGTACATTATAAATCTTCGTGATGTTCCATATTAATAATCTATATGCCAGTATTGCTACACTTGACATTATAAATCCTTATAATAGTTTATATTGTTAATCTATATGGCAGTATTGCTACACTTTACAATATAAAACATCATGATTGTTTATAATGATAATCTATATGCCAGTATTGCTACACTTTACATTATAAATCCTCATGATAGTTTCCATTGATAATCTATGTGCCAGTATTGCTACCATTTACATTATAAATCCTCATGATAGTTTATATTGATAATCTATATGCCAGTATTGCCTCACTTTATATTATAAATCCTTACGATGGTCGATATTGATAATCTATATGCCGGTATTGCTATACTCTACGTTATAAATTCTCGTGATGTTTCTTATTGATAATCTACATGCCAGTATTGCTTCACTTTCCATTATAATTCATCATGATAGTTTATATTGATAATCTACACGCCAGTAATGCTACACTTTACATTATAATTCCCTGTGTTCTTTTCATTGATAATCTATATGCCAGTATTGCTACACTTGACATTATAAATCCTTATGATAGTTTATATTGTTAATCTATATGGCAGTATTGCTACACTATACATTTTAAAACATCATTATTGTTTAAATTGATAATCTATATGCCAGTATCGCTACACTTTACATTAAAAATCCCCGTGATATTTTATATTAATAATCTATATGCCATTATTGCTACACTTTACATTATAAATCCGTATGATCGTTGATATTAATAATCTATATGCCGGTTTTGTTATAGTATACATTACAAATTCTTGTGGTGTTTTTATTGATAATCTACATAGCAGTATTGCTTCTCTTTACATTATAAATCCTCATGATAGTTTATATTGATAATCTATTAACCAGTATTGCTACAATTTACATTATAAATCCCCGTGATGTTTTATATTGATACTCTATATGCCAGTATTGCTACACTTTACATTATAAATCCTAATGATATCTTATATTAATAATCTATATGCCAGTATTGCTACACTTTACATTATAAATCTTTACGATAGTTTATATTGATAATCTATATGCCAGTATTGCTACAATTGACATTAAAAATCCTCATGATGTTTTATATATATTATCCATATACCAGTATTGCTACACTATACATTATAAATACTCATGAATGTTTATATTGATAATCTATATGCCAGTATTGCTTCACTTTGCATTACAAATCATCATGATTGTTTATACTGATAATCTATATGCCAGTATTGCTTTACTTTACATTGTAAATCCCCGTGATATTTTATATTGATTATCTATATGCCAGTATTGCTACAGTTGACATTATAAAACCTTATGATGGTTGATATTGATAATCTATATGCCGGTATTGCTATACTGTACATTATAAATTCTCGTGATGTTTTTTATTGAGAATCTACACGCCAGTATTGCTTCACTCTCCATTATAAATCATCATGATAGTTTATATTGATAATCTATATGCCAGTATTGCAACACTTTACATTATAAATCCCTGTGATGTTTTCATTGATAATCTATATGCCAGTATTGCTAGACTTGAAATTATAAATCCTTGTGATAGTTTATATTGTTAATCTATATGGCAGTATTGCTACATTATACATTTTAAAACATCATTATTGTTTATATTAATAATCTATATGCCAGTATTGCTACACTTTACATTATAAATCCTTATGATAGTTTATATTGATAATCTATATACCAGTAGTGCTACACTCTACATTATAAATCCTTATGATGGTTGATATTGATAATCTATATGCCGGTTTTGCTATACTGTACATTATCAATTCTCGTGATGTGTTTTATTGATAATCTACATGCCAGTATTGCTTCATTGTAGAATATAAATCGCTGTGATGTTTTCATTGATAATATATATGCCAGTATTGCTACACTTTACAATATAATTTTTCATGATAGTTTATATTGATAAACTATATGACAGTATTGCTACGCTTTACATTATAAATCCTTATGATGGTTGATATTGATCTATATGCGGGTTTTGCTCTACTGTACATTATAAATTCTCCTGATGTTTTTTATTGATAATCTACATGGCAGTATTGCTTCTCTTTACATTATAAATCATCATGATAGTTTATATTGATAATCTACTTGCCAGTATTGCTACTCTTTACATTATAAATCTCTGTCATATTTTCATTGATAATCTATATGCCAGTATTGCTACACTTGACATTATAAATCCTTATGATAGTTTCTATTGTTAATCTATATGGCAGTATTGCTACACATTACTTTATAAATCATCATGATTGTTTATATTGACAATCTATATGCCAGTATTGCTACACTTTACATTATAAATCCTCATGATAGTTTATATTGATAATCTATATGCCAGTATTGCTACACTTTACATTATAAATTCTCATGATGGTTGATATTGATAATCTATATGCCGGTTTTGCTATACTGTACATTATAAATTCTCGTGATGTTTTTTATTGATAATCTATATGCCAGTATTGCTACACTTTACATTATAAATCATCATGATAGTGTTTATTGATAATCTACATGCCAGTATTGCTTCACTGTAGAATATAAATCGCTGTGATGTTTTCATTGATAATATATATGCCAGTATTGCTACACTTAACAATATAATTTCTCATGATAGTTTATATTGATAATCTATATGACAGTATTGCTACACTTTACATTATAAATCCTTATGATGGTTGATATTGATCTATGTGCCGGTTTTGCTCTACTGTACATTATAAATTCTTCTGATCTCTTTTATTGATAATCTACATGGCAGTATTGCTTCTCTTTACATTATAAACCATCATGATAGTTTATATTGATAATCTACATGCCAGTTATGCTACTCTTTACATTACAAATCCCTGTCATATTTTCATTGACAATCTATATGCCAGTATTGCTACACTTGACATTATAAATCCTTATGATAGTTTCTATTGTTAATCTATATGGCAGTATTGCTACACATTACTTTATAAATCATCATGATTGTTTATATTGATAATCTATATGCCAGTATTGCTACACTTTACATTATAAATCCTCATGATAGTTTATATTGATAATCTATATGTTAGTATGGCTACACTTTTCATTATGAATCCTTACGATGGTTGACATTGATAAAATCTATATGCCAGTATTGCTATACTGTAAATTACAAATACTCGTGATGTTTTATATTGATAATCCACATGCCAGTATTGATTTACTTCACATTATATATCATCATCATTGTTGATACTAATAATCTATATGCCAGAATTGCCACACTTGACATTATAAATCGTTACGATAGTTTTTATTGATACTTTATATGCCAGTATTGCTACAATTGACATTAAAAATCCTCACGATGTTTTATATAGATTATCCATATACCAGTATTGCTACAGTATACATTATAATTCCTCATGATTTATTATATTGATAATCTACGTGCCAGTATTGCTGCACTTTACATTATAAAACCTCACGATTGTTTATATTGATAATCTATATGCCAGTATTGCTACACTTTACATTATAAATCCTCATGATAGTTTATATTGATAAACTATATGCCAGTATTGCTACACTTTACATTATAAATTCTCATGATGGTTGATATTGATAATCTATATGCCGGTATTGCTATACTGTACATTATAAATTCTCGTGATGTTTCATATTGATAATCTACATGCCAGTATTGCTTCGCTTTACATTATAAAACCTCATGATAGTTTATATTGAGAATCTATATGCCAGTATTGCTACACTTTACATTATAAATCCTTGTGATGATTGATATTGATAATCTATATGCCGGTTTTGATATACTGTCCATTATAAATTCTCATGATAGTTTATATTGATAATCCATATGCTAGTATTGCAGCACTTTACATTAAAAATCCCCGCGATGTTTTTGATTGATAATCTACATGCTAGTATTGCTACACTTTACATTAAAAATCCCCGTGATATTTTATATTAATAATCTATATGCCATTATTGCTACACTTTACATTATAAATCAGTATGATCGTTGATATTAATAATCTATATGCCGGTTTTGTGATAGTGTACATTATAAATTCTTGTGGTGTTTTTATTGATAATCTACATAGCAGTATTGCTTCTCTTTACATTATAAATCCTCATGATAGTTTATATTGATAATCTATTAACCAGTATTGCTACAATTTACATTATAACTCCCCGTGATGTTTTATATTGATAATCTATATGCCAATATTGCTACACTTTACATTATAAATCCTAATGATGTCTTATATTGATAATCTATATGCCAGTATTGCTACACTTTACATTATAAATCTTTACGATAGTTTATATTGATAATCTATATGCCAGTATTGCTACAATTGACATTAAAAATCCACATGATGTTTTATATAGATTATCCATATGCCAGTATTGCTACACTATACATTATAAATCCTCATGATGTATTATATTGATAATCTACGTGCCAGTATTGCTACACTTTACATTATAAATCCTTATGATGGTTGATATTGATAATCTATATGCCGCTTTTGCTATACTGTACATTATAAATTCTCGTGATGTTTTTAATTAAAAATCTACATGCCAGTATTGCTTCACTTTTCATTATAAATCATCATGATAGTTTATATTGATAATCTACATGCCAGTATTGCTAAACTTTACATTATAAATCCTTACGATGGTCGATATTGATAATCTATATGCCGCTTTTGCTATACTGTACATTATAAATTCTCGTGATGTTTTTAATTGATAATCTAAATGCCAGTATTGCTTCACTTTTCATTATAAATCATCATGATAGTTTATATTGATAATCTACATGCCAGTATTGCTACACTTTACATTATAAATCCTTACGATGGTCGATATTGATAATCTATATGCCGGTATTGCTATACTGAACATTATAAATTCTCGTGATGTTTCATATTGATAATCTACATGCCAGTATTGCTTTGCTTTACATTATAAAACCTCATGATAGTTTATATTGATAATCTATATGCCAATATTGCTACACTTTACATTATAAATCCTTATGATGATTGATATTGATAATCTATATGCCGGTTTTGATATACTGTCCATTATAAATTCTCATGATAGTTTATATTGATATTCTATATGCCAGTATATCAGCACTTTACATTAAAAATACCCGCTATGTTTTTTATTGATAATCTACATGCCAGTATTGCTACACTTTACATTAAAAATCCCCGTGATATTTTATATTAATAATCTGTATGCCATTATTGCTACACTTTACATTATAAATCCCTATGATCGTTGATATTAATAATCTATATGCCGGTTTTGTTATAGTGTACATTATAAATTCTTGTGGTGTTTTTATTGATAATCTACATAGCAGTATTGCTTCTCTTTACATTATAAATCCTCATGATAGTTTATATTGATAATCTATAAACCAGTATTGCTACAATTTACATTATAAATCCCCGTGATGTTTTATATTGATAATCTATATGCCAGTATTGCTACACTTTACATTATAATTCCTAATGATGTCTTATATTAATAATCTATATGCCAGTATTGCTACACTTTACATTATAAATCTTTACGATAGTTTATATTGATAATCTATATGCCAGTATTGCTACAATTAACATTAAAAATCCTCTTGATGTTTTATATAGATTATTAATATGCCAGTATTGCTACACTATACATTATAAATCCTCATGTTGTGTTATATTGATAATCTACGTGCCAGTATTGCTACACTTTACATTATAAAACCTCATGATTGTTTTTATTGATAATTTATATGCCAGTATTGCTTCACTTTACATTATAAATCATCATGATAGTTAATATTGATAATCTATATGCCAATATTGCTATACTTTACATTGTAACGCTCCGTGATAATTTGTATTGATTATCTATATGCCAGTATTGCTACACTTGACATTATAAATCCTTATAATAGTTTATATTGTTAATCTATATGGCAGTATTGCCACACTTTACATTATAAAACATCATGATTGTTTATAATGATAATCTATATGCCAGTATTGCTACACTTTACATTATAAGTCCTCATGATAGTTTATATTGATAATCTATATGCCAGTATTGCTACCATTTACATTATAAATCCTCATGATAGTTTATATTGATAATCTATATGCCAGTATTGCCTCACTTTATATTATAAAATCGTATGATGGTTGATATCGATAATCTATATGCCGGTTTTGCTATACTCTACGTTATAAATTCTCGTGATGTTTCTTATTGATAATCTACATGCCAGTATTGCTTTACTTTCCATTATAATTCATCATGATAGTTTATATTGATAATCTACACGCCAGTATTGCTACACTTTACATTATAATTCCCTGTGTTGTTTTCATTGATAATCTATATACCAGTATTGCTACACTTGACATTATAAATCCTTATGATAGTTTATATTGTTAATCTATATGGCAGTATTGCTACACTATACATTTTAAAACATCATTATTGTTTAAATTGATAATCTATATGCCAGTATTGCTACACTTTAAATTATAAAACCTTACGAAGGTTGATATTGATAATCTATATGCCGGTATTGCTATACTGTACATTATAAATCTTCGTGATGTTTCATATTAATAATCTATATGCCAGTATTGCTATACTTTACATTGTAAAACTCCGTGATAATTTGTATTGATTATCTATATGCCAGTATTGCTACACGTGACATTATAAATCCTTATAATAGTTTATAATGTTAATCTATATGGCAGTACCGCTGCACTTTACATTATAAAACATCATGATTGTTTATAATGATAATCTATATGCCAGTATTGCTACACTTTACATTATAAATCATCATGATAGTTAATATTGATAATCTATATGCCAGTATTGCTATACTTTACATTGTAAAACTCCGTGATAATTTGTATTGATTATCTATATGCCAGTATTGCTACACTTGACATTATAAATCCTTATGATAGTTTATATTGTTAATCTATATGGCAGTATGGCTACACTATACATTTTAAAACATCATTATTGTTTAAATTGATAATCTATATGCCAGTATTGCTACACTTTACATTATAAAGCCTTACGAAGGTTGATATTGATAATCTATATGCCGGTATTGTTATACTGTACATTATAAATCTTCGTGATGTTTCATATTGATAATCTACATGCCAGTATTGCTTCGTTTTACATTATAAAAACTCATGATAGTTTATATTATTAATCTATATGCCAGTATTGCTACACTTTACATTATAAATCCTTATGATGGTTGATATTGATAATCTATATGCCGCTTTTGCTATACTGTACATTATAAATTCTCGTGATGTTTTTAATTGATAATCTACAGGCCAGTATTGCTTCACTTTTCATTATAAATCATCATGATAGTTTATATTGATAATCTACATGCCAGTATTGCTAAACTTTACATTATAAATCCTTGCGATGGTCGATATTGATAATCTATATGCCGGTATTGCTATACTGTACATTATAAATTCTCGTGATGTTTCATATTGATAATCTACATGCCAGTATTGCTTCGCTTTACATTATAAAACCTCATGATAGTTTATATTGATAATCTATATGCCAGTATTGCCTCACTTTATATTATAAAACCGTATGATGGTTGATATCGATAATCTATATGCTGGTTTTGCTATACTCTACGTTATAAATTCTCGTGATGTTTCTTATTGATAATCTACATGCCAGTATTGCTTCACTTTCCATTATAATTCATCATGATAGTTTATATTGATAATCTACACGCCAGTATTGCTACACTTTACATTATAATTCCCTGTGTTGTTTTCATTGATAATCTATATGCCAGTATTGCTACACTTGACATTATAAATCCTTATGATAGTTTATATTGTTAATCTATATGGCAGTATTGCTGCACTATACATTTTAAAACATCATTATTGTTTAAATTGATAATCTATATGCCAGTATTGCTACACTTTACATTATAAATCCCCGTGATATTTTATATTAATAATCTATATGCCATTATTGCTACACTTTACATTATAAATCCGTATGATCGTTGATATTAATAATCTATATGCCGGTTTCGTTATAGTGTACATTATAAATTCTTGTGGTGTTTTTATTGATAATCTACATAGCAGTATTGCTTCTCTTTACATTATAAATCCTCATGATAGTTTATATTGATAATCTATTAACCAGTATTGCTACTATTTACATTATAAATCCCCGTGATGTTTTATATTGATAATCTATATGCCAGTATTGCTACACTTTACATAATAAATCCTAATGATGTCTTATATTAATAATCTATATGCCAGTATTTCTACACTTTACATTATAAATCTTTACGATAGTTTATATTGATAATCTATATGCCAGTATTGCTACAATTGACATTAAAAATCCTCATGATGTTTTATATAGATTATCCATATGCCAGTATTGCTACACTATACATTATAAATCCTCATGATGTATTATATTGATAATCTACGTGCCAGTATTGCTACACTTTACATTATAAAACCTCATGATTGTTTTTATTGATAATTTATATGCCAGTATTGTTTCCCTTTACATTATAATTCCTCATGATATTTTATATTGATAATGTATATGCCAGTATTGCTACCATTTACGTTATAAATACTCATGATAGTTTATATTGATAATCTATATGCCAGTATTGCCTCACTTTCCATTATAAAACCTTATGATGGTTGATATTAATAATCTATATGCCGGTTTCGTTATAGTGTACATTATAAATTCTTGTGGTGTTTTTATTGATAATCTACATAGCAGTATTGCTTCTCTTTACATTATAAATCCTCATGATAGTTTATATTGATAATCTATTAACCAGTATTGCTACAATTTACATTATAAATCCCCGTGACGTTTTATATTGATAATCTATATGCCAGTATTGCTACACTTTACATTATAAATCCTAATGATGTCTTATATTAATAATCTATATGCCAGTATTGCTACACTTTACATTATAAATCTTTACGATAGTTTATATTGATAATCTATATGCCAGTATTGCTACAATTAACATTAAAAATCCTCATGATGTTTTATATAGATTATCCATATGCCAGTATTGCTACACTATACATTATAAATCCTCATGATGTATTATATTGATAATCCACGTGCCAGTATTGCTACACTTTACATTATAAAACCTCATGATTGTTTTTATTGGTAATTTATATGCCAGTATTGCTTCACTTTACATTATAAATCATCAAGATAGTTAATATTGATAATCTATATGCCAATATTGCTATACTTTACATTGTAAAACTCCGTGATAATTTGTATTGATTATCTATATGCCAGTATTGCTACACTTGACATTATAAATCCTTATAATAGTTTATATTGTTAATCTATATGGCAGTATTGCCACACTTTACATTATAAACCATCATGATTGTTTATAATGATAATCTATATGCCAGTATTGCTACACTGTACATTATAAGTCCTCATGATAGTTGATATTGATAATCTATATGCCAGTATTGCTACCATTTACATTATAAATCCTCATGATAGTTTATATTGATAATCTATATGCCAGTATTGCCTCACTTTATATTATAAAACCGTATGATGGTTGATATCGATAATCTATATGCCGGTTTTGCTATACTCTACGTTATAAATTCTCGTGATGTTTCTTATTGATAATCTACATGCCAGTATTGCTTTACTTTCCATTATAATACATCATGATAGTTTATATTGATAATCTACACGCCAGTATTGCTACACTTTACATTATAATTCCCTGTGTTGTTTTCATTGATAATCTATATGCCAGTATTGCTACACTTGACATTATAAATCCTTATGATGGTTTATATTGTTAATCTATATGGCAGTATTGCTACACTATACATTTTAAAACATCACTATTGTTTAAATTGATAATCTATATGCCAGTATTGCTACACTTTACATTATAAATCCTTACGAAGGTTGATATTGATAATCTATATGCCGGTATTGCTATATTGTACATTATAAATCTTCGTGATGTTTCATATTAATAATCTATATGCCAGTATTGCTATACTTTACATTGTAAAACTCCGTGATAATTTGTATTGATTTTCTATATGACAGTATTGCTACACTTGACATTATAAATCCTTATAATAGTTTATATTGTTAATCTATATGGCAGTATTGCTACACTTTACATTATAAAACATCATGATTGTTTATAATGATAATCTATATGCCAGTATTGCTACACTTTACATTATAAATCCTCATGACAGTTTACACTGATAATCTATATGCCAGTATTGCTACCATTTACATTATAAATCCTCATGATAGTTTATATTGATAATCTATATGGCAGTATTGCTACACTTGACATTATAAATCCTTATGATAGTTTATATTGTTAATCTATATAGCAGTATTGCTACACTATACATTTTAAAACATCATTATTGTTTAAATTGATAATCTTTATGCCAGTATTGCTACACTTTACATTATAAATCCTTACGAAGGTTGATATTGATAATCTATATGCCGGTATTGCTATACTGTACATTATAAATCTTCGTGATGTTTCATATTAATAATCTATATGCCAGTATTGCTACACTTGACATTATAAATCCTTATAATAGTTTATATTGTTAATCTTTATGGCAGTATTGCTACACTTTACAATATAAAACATCATGATTGTTTATAATGATAATCTATATGCCAGTATTGCTACACTTTACATTATAAATCCTCATGATAGTTTACATTGATAATCTATGTGCCAGTATTGCTACCATTTACATTATAAATCCCCGTGATGTTTTATATTGATAATCTATATGCCAGTATTGCTACACTTTACATTATAAATCCTAATGATGTCTTATATTAATAATATATATGCCAGTATTGCTACACTTTACATTATAAATCTTTACGATAGTTTATATTGATAATCTATATGCCAGTATTGCTACAATTAACATTAAAAATCCTCATGATGTTTTATATAGATTATCCATATGCCAGTATTGCTACACTATACATTATAAATGCTCATGATGTATTATATTGATAATCCACGTGCCAGTATTGCTACACTTTACATTATAAAACCTCATGATTGTTTTTATTGATAATTTATATGCCAGTATTGCTTCACTTTACATTATAAATCATCATGATAGTTAATATTGATAATCTAAATGCCAATATTGCTATACTTTACATTGTAAAACTCCGTGATAATTTGTATTGATTATCTATATGCCAGTATTGCTACACTTGACATTATAAATCCTTATAATAGTTTATATTGTTAATCTATATGGCAGTATTGCCACACTTTACATCATAAACCATCATGATTGTTTATAATGATAATCTATATGCCAGTATTGCTACACTTTACATTATAAATCCTTACGAAGGTTGATATTGATAATCTATATGCCGGTATTGCTATACTGTACATTATAAATCTTCGTGATGTTTCATATTAATAATCTATATGCCAGTATTGCTATACTTTACATTGTAAAACTCCGTGATAATTTGTATTGATTATCTATATGCCAGTATTGCTACACTTGACATTATAAATCTTTATAATAGTTTATATTGTTAATCTATATGGCAGTATTGCTACACTTTACATTATAAAACATCATGATTGTTTATAATGATAATCTATATGCCAGTATTGCTACACTTTACATTATAAATCCTCATGATAGTTTACATTGATAATCTATATGCCAGTATTGCTACCATTTACATTATAAATCCTCATGATAGTTTATATTGATAATTTATATGCCAGGATTGCCTCACTTTATATTATAAAACCGTATGATGGTTGATATCGATAATCTATATGCCGGTTTTGCTATACTCTACGTTATAAATTCTCGTGATGTTTCTTATTGATAATCTACATGCCAGTATTGCTTCACTTTCCATTATAATTCATCATGATAGTTTATATTGATAACCTACACGCCAGTATTGCTACACTTTACATTATAATTCCCTGTGTTGTTTTCATTGATAATCTATATGCCAGTATTGCTACACTTGACATTATAAATCCTTATGATAGTTTATATTGTTAATCTATATGGCAGTATTGCTACACTATACATTTTAAAACATCATTATTGTTTAAATTGATAATCTATATGCCAGTATTGCTACACTTTACATTAAAAATCCCCGTGATATTTTATATTGATAAACTATATGCCATTATTGCTACACTTTACATTATAAATCCGTATGATCGTTGATATTAATAATCTATATGCCGGTTTTGTTTTAGTGTACATTATAAATTCTTGTGGTGTTTTTATTGATAATCTACATAGCATTATTGCTTCTCTTTACATTATAAATCCTCATGATAGTTTATACTGATAATCTATTAACCATATATATATGCCGGTATTGATATACTGTACATTATAAATCTTCGTGATGTTTCATATTGATAATCTACATGCCAGTATTGCTTCGTTTTACATTATAAAAACTCATGATATTTTATATTATTAATCTATATGCCAGTATTGCTACACTTTACATTATAAATTCTTATGATGGTTGATATTGATAATCTATATGCCGCTTTTGCTATACTGTACATTATAAATTCTCGTGATGTTTTTAATTGATAATCTACAGGCCAGTATTGCTTCAATTTTCATTATAAATCATCATGATAGTTTATATTGATAATCTACATGCCAGTATTGCTAAACTTTACATTATAAATCCTTACGATGGTCGATATTGATAATCTATATGCCGGTATTGCTATACTGTACATTATAATTTCTCGTGATGTTTCATATTGATAATCTACATGCCAGTATTGCTTCGCTTTACATTATAAAACCTCATGATAGTTTATATTGATAATCTATATGCCAGTATTGCCTCACTTTATATTATAAAACCGTATGATGGTTGATATCGATAATCGATATGCCGGTTTTGCTATACTCTACGTTATAAATTCTCGTGATGTTTCTTATTGATAATCTACATGCCAGTATTGCTTCACTTTCCATTATAATTCATCATAATAGTTTATATTGATAATCTACACGCCAGTATTGCTACACTTTACATTATAATTCCCTGTGTTGTTTTCATTGATAATCTATATGCCAGTATTGCTACACTTGACATTATAAATCCTTATGATAGTTTATATTGTTAATCTATATGGCAGTATTGCTACACTATACATTTTAAAACATCATTATTGTTTAAATTGATAATCTATATGCCAGTATTGCTACACTTTACATTAAAAATCCCCGTGATATTTTATATTAATAATCTATATGCCATTATTGCTACACTTTACATTATAAATCCGTATGATCGTTGATATTAATAATCTATACGCCGGTTTTGTTATAGTATACATTATAAATTCTTGTGGTGTTTTTATTGATAATCTACATAGCAGTATTGCTTCTCTTTACATTATAAATCCTCATGATAGTTTATATTGATAATCTATTAACCAGTATTGCTACAATTTACATTATAAATCCCCGTGATGTTTTATATTGATAATCTATATGCCAGTATTGCTACACTTTACATTATAAATTTTAATGATGTCTTATATTAATAATCTATATGCCAGTATTGCTACACTTTACATTATAAATCTTTACTATAGTTTATATTGATAATCTATATGCCAGTATTGCTACAATTGACATTAAAAATCCTCATGATGTTTTATATAGATTATCCATATGCCAGTATTGCTACACTATACATTATAAATCCTCATGATGTATTATATTGATAATCTACGTGCCAGTATTGCTACACTTTACATTATAAAACCTCATGATTGTTTTTATTGATAATTTATATGCCAGTATTGTTTCACTTTACATTATAAATCCTCATGATAGTTTACATTGATAATCTATGTGCCAGTATTGCTACCATTTACATTATAAATCCTCATGATAGTTTATATTGATAATCTATATGCCAGTATTGCCTCACTTTATATTATAAAACCGTATGATGGTTGATATCGATAATCTATATGCCGGTTTTGCTATACTCTACGTTATAAATTCTCGTGATGTTTCTTATTGATAATCTACATGCCAGTATTGCTTCACTTTCCATTATAATTCATCATGATAGTTTATATTGATAACCTACACGCCAGTATTGCTACACTTTACATTATAATTCCCTGTGTTGTTTTCATTGATAATCTATATGCCAGTATTGCTACACTTGACATTATAAATCCTTATGATAGTTTATATTGTTAATCTATATGGCAGTATTGCTACACTATACATTTTAAAACATCATTATTGTTTAAATTGATAATCTATATGCCAGTATTGCTACACTTTACATTATAAAGCCTTACGAAGGTTGATATTGATAATCTATATGCCGGTATTGATATACTGTACATTATAAATCTTCGTGATGTTTCATATTGATAATCTACATGCCAGTATTGCTTCGTTTTACATTATAAAAACTCATGATATTTTATATTATTAATCTATATGCCAGTATTGCTACACTTTACATTATAAATTCTTATGATGGTTGATATTGATAATCTATATGCCGCTTTTGCTATACTGTACATTATAAATTCTCGTGATGTTTTTAATTGATAATCTACAGGCCAGTATTGCTTCAATTTTCATTATAAATCATCATGATAGTTTATATTGATAATCTACATGCCAGTATTGCTAAACTTTACATTATAAATCCTTACGATGGTCGATATTGATAATCTATATGCCGGTTTTGCTATACTCTACGTTATAAATTCTCGTGATGTTTCTTATTGATAATCTACATGCCAGTATTGCTTCGCTTTACATTATAAAACCTCATGATAGTTTATATTGATAATCTATATGCCAGTATTGCCTCACTTTATATTATAAAACCGTATGATGGTTGATATCGATAATCGATATGCCGGTTTTGCTATACTCTACGTTATAAATTCTCGTGATGTTTCTTATTGATAATCTACATGCCAGTATTGCTTCACTTTCCATTATAATTCATCATAATAGTTTATATTGATAATCTACACGCCAGTATTGCTACACTTTACATTATAATTCCCTGTGTTGTTTTCATTGATAATCTATATGCCAGTATTGCTACACTTGACATTATAAATCCTTATGATAGTTTATATTGTTAATCTATATGGCAGTATTGCTACACTATACATTTTAAAACATCATTATTGTTTAAATTGATAATCTATATGCCAGTATTGCTACACTTTACATTAAAAATCCCCGTGATATTTTATATTAATAATCTATATGCCATTATTGCTACACTTTACATTATAAATCCGTATGATCGTTGATATTAATAATCTATACGCCGGTTTTGTTATAGTATACATTATAAATTCTTGTGGTGTTTTTATTGATAATCTACATAGCAGTATTGCTTCTCTTTACATTATAAATCCTCATGATAGTTTATATTGATAATCTATTAACCAGTATTGCTACAATTTACATTATAAATCCCCGTGATGTTTTATATTGATAATCTATATGCCAGTATTGCTACACTTTACATTATAAATTTTAATGATGTCTTATATTAATAATCTATATGCCAGTATTGCTACACTTTACATTATAAATCTTTACTATAGTTTATATTGATAATCTATATGCCAGTATTGCTACAATTGACATTAAAAATCCTCATGATGTTTTATATAGATTATCCATATGCCAGTATTGCTACACTATACATTATAAATCCTCATGATGTATTATATTGATAATCTACGTGCCAGTATTGCTACACTTTACATTATAAAACCTCATGATTGTTTTTATTGATAATTTATATGCCAGTATTGTTTCACTTTACATTATAAATCCTCATGATAGTTTACATTGATAATCTATGTGCCAGTATTGCTACCATTTACATTATAAATCCTCATGATAGTTTATATTGATAATCTATATGCCAGTATTGCCTCACTTTATATTATAAAACCGTATGATGGTTGATATCGATAATCTATATGCCGGTTTTGCTATACTCTACGTTATAAATTCTCGTGATGTTTCTTATTGATAATCTACATGCCAGTATTGCTTCACTTTCCATTATAATTCATCATGATAGTTTATATTGATAACCTACACGCCAGTATTGCTACACTTTACATTATAATTCCCTGTGTTGTTTTCATTGATAATCTATATGCCAGTATTGCTACACTTGACATTATAAATCCTTATGATAGTTTATATTGTTAATCTATATGGCAGTATTGCTACACTATACATTTTAAAACATCATTATTGTTTAAATTGATAATCTATATGCCAGTATTGCTACACTTTACATTAAAAATCCCCGTGATATTTTATATTAATAAACTATATGCCATTATTGCTACACTTTACATTATAAATCCGTATGATCGTTGATATTAATAATCTATATGCCGGTTTTGTTTTAGTGTACATTATAAATTCTTGTGGTGTTTTTATTGATAATCTACATAGCATTATTGCTTCTCTTTACATTATAAATCCTCATGATAGTTTATACTGATAATCAATTAACCAGTATTGATACAATTTACATTATAAATCCCCGTGATGTTTTATATTGATAATCTATAAGCCAGTATTGCTACACTTTACATTATAAATCCTAATGATGTCTTATATTAATAATCTATATGCCAGTATTGCTACACTTTACATTATAAATCTTTACGATAGTTTATATTGATAATCTATATGCCAGTATTGCTACAATTAACATTAAAAATCCTCATGATGTTTTATATAGATTATCCATATGCCAGTATTGCTACAATATACATTATAAATGCTCATGATGTATTATATTGATAATCCACGTGCCAGTATTGCTACACTTTACATTATAAAACCTCATGATTGTTTTTATTGATAATTTATATGCCAGTATTGCTTCACTTTACATTATAAATCATCATGATAGTTAATATTGATAATCTATATGCCAATATTGCTATACTTTACATTGTAAAACTCCGTGATAATTTGTATTGATTATCTATATGCCAGTATTGCTACACTTGACATTATAAATCCTTATAATAGTTTATATTGTTAATCTATATGGCAGTATTGCCACACTTTACATTATAAACCATCATGATTGTTTATAATGATAATCTATATGCCAGTATTGCTACACTTTACATTATAAATCCTTACGAAGGTTGATATTGATAATCTATATGCCGGTATTGCTATACTGTACATTATAAATCTTCGTGATGTTTCATATTAATAATCTATATGCCAGTATTGCAAAACTTTACATTGTAAAACTCCGTGATAATTTGTATTGATTATCTATATGCCAGTATTGCTACACTTGACATTATAAATCATTATAATAGTTTATATTGTTAATCTATATGACAGTATTGCTACACTTTACATTATAAAACATCATGATTGTTTATAATGATAATCTATATGCCAGTATTGCTACACTTTACATTATAAATAATCATGATAGTTTACATTGATAATCTATATGCCAGTATTGCTACCATTTACATTATAAATCCTCATGATAGTTTATATTGATAATTTATATGCCAGGATTGCCTCACTTTATATTATAAAACCGTATGATGGTTGATATCGATAATCTATATGCCGGTTTTGCTATACTCTACGTTATAAATTCTCGTGATGTTTCTTATTGATAATCTACATGCCAGTATTGCTTCACTTTCCATTATAATTCATCATGATAGTTTATATTGATAATCTACACGCCAGTATTGCTACACTTTACATTATAATTCCCTGTGTTGTTTTCATTGATAATCTATATGCCAGTATTGCTACACTTGACATTATAAATCCTTATGATAGTTTATATTGTTAATCTATATGGCAGTATTGCTACACTATACATTTTAAAACATCATTATGGTTTAAATTGATAATCTATATGCCAGTATTGCTACACTTTACATTATAAAGCCTTACGAAGGTTGATATTGATAATCTATATGCCGGTATTGATATACTGTACATTATAAATCTTCGTGATGTTTCATATTGATAATCTACATGCCAGTATTGCTTCGTTTTACATTATAAAAACTCATGATATTTTATATTATTAATCTATATGCCAGTATTGCTACACTTTACATTATAAATTCTTATGATGGTTGATATTGATAATCTATATGCCGCTTTTGCTATACTGTACATTATAAATTCTCGTGATGTTTTTAATTGATAATCTACAGGCCAGTATTGCTTCAATTTTCATTATAAATCATCATGATAGTTTATATTGATAATCTACATGCCAGTATTGCTAAACTTTACATTATAAATCCTTACGATGGTCGATATTGATAATCTATATGCCGGTATTGCTATACTGTACATTATAATTTCTCGTGATGTTTCATATTGATAATCTACATGCCAGTATTGCTTCGCTTTACATTATAAAACCTCATGATAGTTTATATTGATAATCTATATGCCAGTATTGCCTCACTTTATATTATAAAACCGTATGATGGTTGATATCGATAATCGATATGCCGGTTTTGCTATACTCTACGTTATAAATTCTCGTGATGTTTCTTATTGATAATCTACATGCCAGTATTGCTTCACTTTCCATTATAATTCATCATGATAGTTTATATTGATAATCTACACGCCAGTATTGCTACACTTTACATTATAATCCCCTGTGTTGTTTTCATTGATAATCTATATGCCAGTATTGCTACACTTGACATTATAAATCCTTATGATAGTTTATATTGTTAATCTATATGGCAGTATTGCTACACTATACATTTTAAAACATCATTATTGTTTAAATTGATAATCTATATGCCAGTATTGCTACACTTTACATTATAAATCCTTACGAAGGTTGATATTGATAATCTATATGCCGGTATTGCTATACTGTACATTATAAATCTTCGTGATGTTTCATATTAATAATCTATATGCCAGTATTGCTATACTTTACATTGTAAAACTCCGTGATAATTTGTATTGATTATCTATATGCCAGTATTGCTACACTTGACTTTATAGATCCTTATAATAGTTTATATTGTTAATCTATATGGCAGAATTGCTACACTTTACAATATAAAACATCATGATTGTTTATAATGATAATCTATATGCCAGTATTGCTACACTTTACATTATAAATCCTCATGATAGTTTACATTGATAATCTATGTGCCAGTAATGCTACCATTTACATTATAAATCCTCATGATAGTTTATATTGATAATCTATATGCCAGTATTGCCTCACTTTATATTATAAAACCGTATGATGGTTTATATCGATAATCTATATGCCGGTTTTGCTATACTCTACGTTATAAATTCTCGTGATGTTTCTTATTGATAATTTATATGCCAGTATTGCTTTACTTTCCATTATAATTCATCATGATAGTTTATATTGATAATCTACACGCCAGTATTGCTACACTTTACATTATAATTCCCTGTGTTGTTTTCATTGATAATCTATATGCCAGTATTGCTACACTTGACATTATAAATCCTTATGATAGTTTATATTGTTAATCTATATGGCAGTATTGCTACACTATACATTTTAAAAAATCATTATTGTTTAAATTGATAATCTATATGCCAGTATTGCTACACTTTACATTATAAATCCTTACGAAGGTTGATATTGATAATCTATATGCCGGTAATGCTATACTGTACATTATAAATCTTCGTGAGGTTCCATATTAATAATCTATATGCCAGTATTGCTACACTTGACATTATAATCCTTATAATAGTTTATATTGTTAATCTATATGGCAGTATTGCTACACTTTACAATATAAATCATCATGATTGTTTATAATGATAATCTATATGCCAGTATTGCTACACTTTACATTATAAATCCTCATGATAGTTTACATTGATAATCTATGTGCCAGTATTGCTACCATTTACATTATAAATCCTCATGATAGTTTATATTACATACATACATACATAACATCACGCCTTTCCCATTACTAAGGTAGCAGCCAGGGGGTAGTCACGCTTATGGACGCGCCTGTGACCACGTTAGATACAGCATACTTTTCGGTACTGTAAAACTGCGTTGCCTAACCATCATACTTACGACTGAAAAAGTCAGATGGCACTAGCTGGTCACTAGCAAATAAGTTATTTAGGTCAGCCCTTTTGAAAAAATGTGATCACGTGACTAAGCAAATGTTGTCTGTTGACAGTTATTAGAATGTTTCGAAGTGGTTAGTAAACGATTCTTCGAAGCTTGTGCTATTAAATCGGATTAAGTTTACTTTTAAAGAGATGTGAGAATATATTTTCAGTTGTGTATCAGTCTCTGAACTATATACAGTCATTACGAATACATTACGGTGCAGGGCGATTTGTGAAATTTGAAGTAAAGTGCTGTTTGTGAAATTTGAAAAGGTAAGCTTTTAAAAATGTATTTATTTTATATGAAGCATGTGAATATGATGCTGATATTTTGCATGTAGTATTTGTTATACATATATGTATTATATGTATACATAAATAGCATGGCAACTGTTATGTTAATATTATTAATGTTAATTCAGCAAAATGGTACGTTCAGTATGTTGTGTTCCTGGATGCTCCAATAATTCAACGGTGAATCCTGATTTGGACTATCACCATTTGCCATTGTCTGATGAACGTCGTACGAAATGGTTGGAAAACATGGGAAGATTAGACATGGCAGAGACCAGTACAGAAGTCCGTTGACCAAAAAGTTAAATATTGGAGCAATTTCAACTATTTTTGTGCATGGTACGTAAATGTATAGATATACATGCATCATACATACATTTATTCAATTGCTAATTAAGTTTTGTTTGATTTTACTATTACAATTTTAAGCTATGGAATTTATAACAGTGTTTATTTTTTATTTTAGAACCTGAAATTCCATTACCATTATCACCGACAAACCCAGCTGGTTTACAGGAGAAAGAGTCGGAAGAAATTCTAACTATTGGTGAGTACATGACATGGTAGAATAGAATTATGTTGCTAACACCTTTCCGTTTTTAAATTTCAGAATTACCAGGAACAAACCAGGCATTCGATTTAAAGAAGATTATATCCACATTCTGCGAACAGGATTAGGTGAATATCCAAATTTAACTGTACCTACAGCAGTAATTGAAACTCCAGAGTTAGAGGAATTTGTGGAAACACCAACTATTGTAAATATTGTATATATGCTTAGTTATAATTATTTTATTAATGTTGTAAATAGTAAATCATTATTAGCAACTAGTAAATAAAAAATCTGTACACAAAAATTAAATTTTTGTTAATAATTCCCTAAATAGAAAATTTTAATCAATTTAAATATACCGCTGTATTTGCTGACCTAGCAAGAATACTCTTAGTGACATCTAACTTTTTCAGTCGGAACTATGAAATATGCATTACATACATGTAAGATAAGTTGCAGACTACGGTCACAAAATTTAACACTGCGTGTCCGCCTCCTGGTAGCAGCCCTTTATTTCCTACAATCACTAAAAAAAAAAAAAAAATTAATATTATATATTATATAGAAAACTGCCTTTCATTCCTTATTTTCTAACAATAGCTCGCCAAATACTCCTATCCATACATAACTGTCTCGCCTCGTTAATATCCATACACCTTGTCATACATGCTCTCCTATTATTTCTACTTATAATCTTACGTTCACTCAAAACATTTTCTATCATATTCATCCATTTACTCCTCGGTCTTCCTCGCAATCGTGTTCCTTCAATTTCACCCAAATAAATCTTCTTAGTCAATCTATCATTTGACATTCTTTCCACATGTCCAAACCAACGCAGCTGACTTGAAGCCACTCTTTTCACAACATTTTTACTAATTTCACATTCATCATACACTACTTTATTCCTAATGTGGTCTCTTCTAGTCAGTCCGCACACTCCTCTCCAAAATCTCATTTCAACCGCAGTTACCGTTTTTTTATTCCGGTTATCCCATACCCAACATTCACATCCATACATCAACGATGGCACAAGTACACCATTATACACACATAACCTAGCTTCTATCTTAGTTTATATTGATAATCTATATACCAGTATTGCCTCACTTTATATTATAAAACCGTATGATGGTTGATATCGATAATCTATATGCCGGTTTTGCTATACTCTACGTTATAAATTCTCGTGATGTTTCTTATTGATAATCTACATGCCAGTATTGCTTCACTTTCCATTATAATTCATCATGATAGTTTATATTGATAATCTACACGCCAGTAATGCTACACTTTACATTATAATTCCCTGTGTTGTTTTCATTGATAATCTATATGCCAGTATTGCTACACTTGACATTATAAATCCTTATGATAGTTTATATTGTTAATCTATATGGCAGTATTGCTACACTATACATTTTAAAACATCATTATTGTTTAAATTGATAATCTATATGCCAGTATTGCTACACTTTACATTAAAAATCCCCGTGATATTTTATATTAATAATCTATATGCCATTATTGCTACAATTTACATTATAAATCCGTATGATCGTTGATATTAATAATCTATATGCCGGTTTTGTTATAGTATACATTACAAATTCTTGTGGTGTTTTTATTGATAATCTACATAGCAGTATTGCTTCTCTTTACATTATAAATCCTCATGATAGTTTATATTGCTAATCTATTAACCAGCATTGCTACAATTTACATTATAAATCCCCGTGATGTTTTATATTGATACTCTATATGCCAGTATTGCTACACTTTACATTATAAATCCTAATGATATCTTATATTAATAATCTATATGCCAGTATTGCTACACTTTACATTATAAATCTTTACGATAGTTTATATTGATAATCTATATGCCAGTATTGCTACAATTGACATTAAAAATCCTCATGATGTTTTATATATATTATCCATATGCCAGTATTGCTACACTATACATTATAAATACTCATGATGTATTATATTGATAATCTACGTGCCAGTATTGCTACACTTTACATTATAAAACCTCATGATTGTTTTTATTGATAATTTATATGCCAGTATTGTTTCACTTCACATTATAAATCCTCATGATAGTTTACATTGATAATCTATATGTTACTATGGCTACACTTTTCATTATGAATCCTTACGATGGTTGACATTGATAAAATCTATATGCCAGTATTGCTATACGGTAAATTATAAATACTCGTGATGTTTTATATTGATAATCCACATGCCAGTATTGATTTACTTCACATTATAAATCATAATGATAGTTGATACTAATAATCTATATGCCAGAATTGCCACACTTGACATTATAAATCGTTACGATAGTTTATATTGATACTCTATATGCCAGTATTGCTACAATTGACATTAAAAATCCTCACGATGTTTTATATAGATTATCCATATGCCAGTATTGCTACAGTATACATTATAATTCCTTATGATGTATTATTCATAGTTGAAGTGTTTCGTCAAAATGGTAACTTGTAGATAAACTTAATTCCCTCAATGGGTAGGAATGAATGACGATAGTAGGCTTCGTTCAAGGTGTAATGACCATTTTGTTTAACATGGTTATACCATAATTTCTCTGTTTCTTTTTATAAATTTACAACCTCATCATGGGTTATCCAAGAACATTGCCTTATGCAATGTTCACTAACGTTTTTTGAGTTACATATGTTTAACTTTTTAACTTCAGACACGCTGTAAATTCAGACTTTTTGGATGTTGTTTGTCCTGATGATGGCCTCAACTGGATGGCCGAAACGTCGACTTGTTTAACAATAAAACATTAGCAATTTTTTGATGCATTTCTTTTCTTCTAACCTCTATGTTCTACGGACACCTTGAACGAAGCCTACTATCGTCATTCATTCCTACCCATTGAGGGAATTAAGTTTATCTACATGATGTATTATATTGATAATCTACGTGCCAGTATTGCTACACTTTACATTATAAAACCTCATGATTGTTTATATTGATAATCTATATGCCAGTATTGCTACACTTTACATTATAAATCCTTACGATGGTCGATATTGATAATCTATATGCCGGTATTGCTATACTGTACATGATAAATTCCCGTGATGTTTCATATTGATAATCTACATGCCAGTATTGCTTCGTTTTACATTATAAAACCTCATGATAGTTTATAATATTAATCTATATGCCAGTATTGCTACACTTTACATTATAAATCCTTATGATGGTTGATATTGATAATCTATATGCCGCTTTTGCTATACTGTACATTATAAATTCTCATGAATGTTTATATTGATAATCTATATGCCAGTATTGCTTCACTTTGCATTACAAATCATCATGATTGTTTTTACTGGTAATCTATATGCCAGTATTGCTTTACTTTACATTGTAAATCCCCGTGATATTTTATATTGATTATCTATATGCCAGTATTGCTACACTTGACATTATAAAACCTTATGATGCTTGATATTGATAATCTATATGCCGGTATTGCTATACTGTACATTATAAATTCTCGTGATGTTTTTTATTGAGAATCTACATGCCAGTATTGCTTCACTCTCCATTATAAATCATCATGATAGTTTATATTGATAATCTATATGCCAGTATTGCAACACTTTACATTATAAATCCCTGTGATGTTTTCATTGATAATCTATATGCCAGTATTGCTAGACTTGAAATTATAAATCCTTGTGATAGTTTATATTGTTAATCTATATGGCAGTATTGCTACATTATACATTTTAAAACATCATTATTGTTTATATTGATAATCTATATGCCAGTATTGCTACACTTTACATTATAAATCCTTATGATAGTTTATATTGATAATCTATATACCAGTAGTGCTACACTCTACATTATAAATCCTTATGATGGTTGATATTGATAATCTATATGCCGGTTTTGCTATACTGTACATTATCAATTCTCGTGATGTTTTTTATTGATAATATACATGCCAGTATTGCTTCACTGTAGAATATAAATCGCTGTGATGTTTTCATTGATAATATATATGCCAGTATTGCTACACTTTACAATATAATTTTTCATGATAGTTTATATTGATAAACTATATGACAGTATTGCTACACTTTACATTATAAATCCTTATGATGGTTGATATTGATCTATATGCGGGTTTTGCTCTACTGTACATTATAAATTCTTCTGATGTTTTTTATTGATAATCTACATGGCAGTATTGCTTCTCTTTACATTATAAATCATCATGATAGTTTATATTGATAATCTACTTGCCAGTATTGCTACTCTTTACATTATAAATCTCTGTCATATTTTCATTGATAATCTATATGCCAGTATTGCTACACTTGACATTATAAATCCTTATGATAGTTTCTATTGTTAATCTATATGGCAGTATTGCTACACATTACTTTATAAATCATCATGATTGTTTATATTGACAATCTATATGCCAGTATTGCTACACTTTACATTATAAATCCTCATGATAGTTTATATTGATAATCTATATGCCAGTATTGCTACACTTTACATTATAAATTCTCATGATGTTTGATATTGATAATCTATATGCCGGTTTTGCTATACTGTACATTATAAATTCTCGTGATGTTTTTTATTGATAATCTACATGCCAGTATTGCTACACTTTACATTATAAATCATCATGATAGTGTTTATTGATAATCTACATGCCAGTATTGCTTCACTGTAGAATATAAATCGCTGTGATGTTTTCATTGATAATATATATGCCAGTATTGCTACACTTAACAATATAATTTCTCATGATAGTTTATATTGATAATCTATATGACAGTATTGCTACACTTTACATTATAAATCCTTATGATGGTTGATATTGATCTATGTGCCGGTTTTGCTCTACTGCACATTATAAATTCTTCTGATCTCTTTTATTGATAATCTACATGGCAGTATTGCTTCTCTTTACATTATAAATCATCATGATAGTTTATATTGATAATCTACATGCCAGTTATGCTACTCTTTACATTACAAATCCCTGTCATATTTTCATTGACAATCTATATGCCAGTATTGCTACACTTGACATTATAAATCCTTATGATAGTTTCTATTGTTAATCTATATGGCAGTATTGCTACACATTACATTATAAATCATCATGATTGTTTATATTGATAATCTATATGCCAGTATTGCTACACTTTACATTATAAATCCTCATGATAGTTTATATTGATAATCTATATGTTAGTATGGCTACACTTTTCATTATGAATCCTTACGATGGTTGACATTGATAAAATCTATATGCCAGTATTGCTATACTGTAAATTATAAATACTCGTGATGTTTTATATTGATAATCCACGTGCCAGTATTGATTTACTTCACATTATATATCATCATCATAGTTGATACTAATAATCTATATGCCAGAATTGCCACACTTGACATTATAAATCGTTACGATAGTTTTTATTGATACTTTATATGCCAGTATTGCTACAATTGACATTAAAAATCCTCACGATGTTTTATATAGATTATCCATATACCAGTATTGCTACAGTATACATTATAATTCCTCATGATTTATTATATTGATAATCTACGTGCCAGTATTGCTACACTTTACATTATAAAACCTCACGATTGTTTATATTGATAATCTATATGCCAGTATTGCTACACTTTACATTATAAATCCTCATGATAGTTTATATTGATAAACTATATGCCAGTATTGCTACACTTTACATTATAAATTCTCATGATGGTTGATATTGATAATCTATATGCCGGTATTGCTATACTGTACATTATAAATTCTCGTGATGTTTCATATTGATAATCTACATGCCAGTATTGCTACAATTGACATTAAAAATCCTCACGATGTTTTATATAGATTATCCATATACCAGTATTGCTACAGTATACATTATAATTCCTCATGATTTATTATATTGATAATCTACGTGCCAGTATTGCTACACTTTACATTATAAAACCTCATGATTGTTTATATTGATAATCTATATGCCAGTATTGCTACACTTTACATTTTAAATCCTCCTGATAGTTTATATTAATAATCTATTTGCCAGTATTGCTACACTTTACATTATAAATCCTTATGATGGTTGATATTGATAATCTATATGCTGGTTTTACTATACTGTACATTATAAATTCTCGTGATGTTTTTCATTGATAATCTACATACCGGTAATGCTACACTTTACATTATAAATCCCTGTGATGTTTTCATTGATAATCTATATGCCAGTATTGCTACACTTGAGATAATAAATCCCTATCTTATTGTTAATCTGTTTGGCAGTATTGCTACACTATACATTATAAATCCTCATGATGTATTTAATTGATAATCTACGTGCCAGTATTGCTACACTTTACATTATAAAACCTCATGATTTTTTATATTGATAATCTATATGCCAGTATTGCTGCACTTCACATTATAAATCCTCATGATATTTTATATTGATAATCTATATGCCAGTATTGCTACACTTTACATTACAAATCCTTACGATGGTCGATATTGATAATCTATATGCCGGTATTGCTATTCTGTACATTATAAATTCTCGTGATGTTTCATATTGATAATCTACATGCCAGTATTGCTTCGTTTTACATTATAAAACCTCATGCTAGTTTATATTATTAATCTATATGCCAGTATTGCTACACTTTACATTATAAATCCTTATGATGGTTGATATTGATAGTCTATATGCCGCTTTTGCTATACTGTACATTAAAAATTCTCGTGATGTTTTTAATTGATAATCTACATGCCAGTATTGCTTCACTCTTCATTATAAATCATCATGATAGTTTATATTGATAATCTACATGCCAGTATTGCTACACTTTACATTATAAATCCTTACGATGGTCGATATTGATAATCTATATGCCGGTATTGCTATACTGTACATTATAAATTCTCGTGATGTTTCATATTGATAATCTACATGCCAGTATTGCTTCGCTTTACATTATAAAACCTCATGATAGTTTATATTGATAATCTATATGCCAGTATTGCTACACTTTACATTATAAATCCTTGTGATGATTGATATTGATAATCTATATGCCGGTTTTGATATACTGTCCATTATAAATTCTCATGATAGTTTATATTGATAATCCATATGCCAGTATTGCAGCACTTTACATTAAAAATCCCCGCGATGTTTTTGATTGATAATCTACATGCCAGTATTGCTACACTTTACATTAAAAATCCCCGTGATATTTTATATTAATAATCTATATGCCATTATTGCTACACTTTACATTATAAATCAGTATGATCGTTGATATTAATAATCTATATGCCGGTTTTGTGATAGTGTACATTATAAATTCTTGTGGTGTTTTTATTGATAATCTACATAGCAGTATTGCTTCTCTTTACATTATAAATCCTCATGATAGTTTATATTGATAATCTATTAACCAGTATTGCTACAATTTACATTATAAATCTCCGTGATGTTTTATATTGATAATCTATATGCCAATATTGCTACACTTTACATTATAAATCCTAATGATGTCCCTTATTGATAATCTACATGCCAGTATTGCTGCACTTTACATTATAAATCCTTACGATGGTCGATATTGATAATCTATATGCCGGTATTGCTATACTGTACATTATAAATTCTCGTGATGTTTCATATTGATAATCTACATGCCAGTATTGCTTCGCTTTACATTATAAAACCTCATGATAGTTTATATTGATAATCTATATGCCAATATTGCTACACTTTACATTATAAATCCTTATGATGATTGATATTGATAATCTATATGCCGGTTTTGATATACTGTCCATTATAAATTCTCATGATAGTTTATATTGATATTCTATATGCCAGTATATCAGCACTTTACATTAAAAATCCCCGCTATGTTTTTTATTGATAATCTACATGCCAGTATTGCTACACTTTACATTAAAAATCCCCGTGATATTTTATATTAATAATCTGTATGCCATTATTGCTACACTTTACATTCTAAATCAGTATGATCGTTGATATTAATAATCTATATGCCGGTTTTGTGATAGTGTACATTATAAATTCTTGTGGTGTTTTTATTGATAATCTACATAGCAGTATTGCTTCTCTTTACATTATAAATCCTCATGATAGTTTATATTGATAATCTATTAACCAGTATTGCTACAATTTACATTATAAATCCCCGTGATGTTTTATATTGATAATCTATATGCCAATATTGCTACACTTTACATTATAAATCCTAATGATGTCTTATATTGATAATCTATATACCAGTATTGCTACACTTTACATTATAAATCTTTACGATAGTTTATATTGATAATCTATATGCCAGTATTGCTACAATTGACATTAAAAATCCTCATGATGTTTTATATAGATTATCCATATGCCAGTATTGCTACACTATACATTATAAATCCTCATGATGTATTATATTGATAATCTACGTGCCAGTATTGCTACACTTTACATTATAAATCCTTATGATGGTTGATATTGATAATCTATTTGCCGCTTTTGCTATACTGTACATTATAAATTCTCGTGATGTTTTTAATTAAAAATCTACATGCCAGTATTGCTTCACTTTTCATTATAAATCATCATGATAGTTTATATTGATAATCTACATGCCAGTATTGCTAAACTTTACATTATAAATCCTTAAGATGGTCGATATTGATAATCTATATGCCGCTTTTGCTATACTGTACATTATAAATTCTCGTGATGTTTTTAATTGATAATCTACATGCCAGTATTGCTTCACTTTTCATTATAAATCATCATGATAGTTTATATTGATAATCTACATGCCAGTATTGCTACACTTTACATTATAAATCCTTACGATGGTCGATATTGATAATCTATATGCCGGTATTGCTATACTGTACATTATAAATTCTCGTGATGTTTCATATTGATAATCTACATGCCAGTATTGCTTCGCTTTACATTATAAAACCTCATGATAGTTTATATTGATAATCTATATGCCAATATTGCTACACTTTACATTATAAATCCTTATGATGATTGATATTGATAATCTATATGCCGGTTTTGATATACTGTCCATTATAAATTCTCATGATAGTTTATATTGATATTCTATATGCCAGTATATCAGCACTTTACATTAAAAATCCCCGCTATGTTTTTTATTGATAATCTACATGCCAGTATTGCTACACTTCACATTAAAAATCCCCGTGATATTTTATATTAATAATCTGTATGCCATTATTGCTACACTTTACATTATAAATCCCTATGATCGTTGATATTAATAATCTATATGCCGGTTTTGTTATAGTGTACATTATAAATTCTTGTGGTGTTTTTATTGATAATCTACATAGCAGTATTGCTTCTCTTTACATTATAAATCCTCATGATAGTTTATATTGATAATCTATAAACCAGTATTGCTACAATTTACATTATAAATCCCCGTGATGTTTTATTTTGATAATCTATATGCCAGTATTGCTACAATTTACATTAAAAATCCCCGTGATGTTTTATATTAATAATCTATATGCCAGTATTGCTACACTTTACATTATAAATCCTAATGATGTCTTATACTGATAATCTATATGCCAGTATAGCTACACTTTACATTATAAATCTATGCGATAGTTTATATTGATAATCTATATGCCAGTATTGCTACAATTGACATTAAAAATCCTCATGATGTTTTATATAGATTATCCATATGCCAGTATTGCTACACTATACATTATAAATCCTCATGATGTATTTCATTGATATTCTACGTGCCAGTATTGCTACACTTGACATTATAAAACCTCATGAATGTTTATATTGATAATCTATATGCCAGTATTGCTACACTTTACATTTTAAATCCTCATGATAGTTTATATTAATAATCTATTTGCCAGTATTGCTACACTTTACATTATAAATCCACGTGATAGTTTATATTGACAATCTATATGGCAGTATTGCTACATTTGACAATATAAATCCTTGTGATAGTTTATATTGTTAATCTATAAGCCAGTATTGCTACACTTTACATTATAAAACCTCATGATTGTTTATATTGATAATCTATATGCCAGTATTGCTACACTTAACATTATAAATCCTTATGATGGTTGATATTGATAATCTATATGCCGGTTTAGCTATACTGTACATTATAAATTCTCGTGATGCTTTTTATTGATAATCTACATGCCAGTATTGCTTCACTTTACATTATAAATCATCATAATAGTTTATATTGATAATCTACATGCCAGTATTGCTACACTTTACATTATAAATCCCTGTGATATTTTCATTGATAATCCTATGCTAGTATTGCTACACTTGCCACGGTTTTTTTTTCTCTATATTTACCGCCATATATTGTAGTGCAAGACTAGATGTAGATAGCGCCATGTATCGTTGTATAATGACAGGTAGGCGGGTGTGTAATTAAGTTTTAACAGAATAATTATGACCAAGTTGTGCATGAACAAGCACAGAGAGAGTCGTCTGACTCGTCAATCTGACCTGACGTGGTACAATTTTGTATTTAGTTGTCAGACGAGTGAGTGAGTGTTAGTGCTGTGAGAGAGGAAAAGTGTAGTGTGGTAACTCAGAGGGTTACTCTGAATTATCATCGAATATTAGTACCGGACGAGTAACCTCTGTGTACTCCGAGTCGGAGGATTTCCGTGAGCCACCTACCCACACCTCGCCATACCGCATTTCGTTTGGGACCATCTTCGACTACCCACCGATTACGACACCCCCCCCCCCTTTTCTTAACGTGTCTATTTGAATTAGTGTCGTTAGTGTACCGACAACCATCACGTTGTGATGACCACTCATACTCAACTGTGACACCTACATTTGTATTTCGAACATTGCCTTTGTAGTTCTACTAACGCTTGTTTTTTTGTTAATTTATAAATTTAACTTAATCTCTTTAATTATAATCAATTTAATTGTTCTGATATTATTGCTAAAATCTCCTCCCTCTATCGAGTGTACCACCGCGCAGTGTTAGCGTGGATGTGTCAAGTCACTTAACTCAAGCGAGGACAGGACCGGGTTAGCCCACCTGCAACTTTCTATATTTTCAGTACTGACACACGCAAGGCTACCACTGACTGTGGCCCACACTCTTTTCCTAGTTCATAAGATTAATTTTAGTATTTTTACTCAATTCACATTATATTATAACTTGTTTACATATTGTTCTGGTGTACCCTTGGCACGGACAGTTTGGGAACGCTACGTAATTATTTCATTACGCGCCGACAGGACCGGGTTAGCCCGCCTGCATCTTATTTAGTTTTCATTTACGAACCTTTCCCGGACTGTCTTTGTCAACGGCCCGCCCCCATTTATTTTGTTATTATCTTGTGTCAGATCTAAGAGATATACGTATCTGTTTTCTCCAGTCTTGTGGCACAATATATGCTCCGGCAAATTTAACTCCAATAGGCTTTTGATTAATTTATTAACGTTCGAGTAACGATTTACATCCCTAACATTTATACATCCCGTGAAGATACTTTCCGATACTTTTACGCCGTCCAAAGTATCGTGGCGCCCACCACGAGCTCCCGTTACCTGACCCACGCCGTACGGCAGTCCGTACCCTCGCCGACACCGACTAGCCGGCCACCGTTTACCACCCCAACTCCCCGGAGAAAGGTGGGCGACACACTTTACATTTTAAATCCTTATGATGGTTGATATTGATAATGTATATGCCGCTTTTGCTATACTGTACATTATAAATTATCATGAAAGTTTATATTGATAATCTATATGCCAGTATTGCTTCACTTTACATTATAAATCATCATGATTGTTTATACTGATAATCTATATGCCAGTATTGCTTTACTTTACATTGTAAATCCCCGTGATATTTTATATTGATTATCTATATGCCAGTATTTCTACACTTGATATTACAAATCCTTATGATAGTTTATATTGTTAATCTATATGGCAGTATTGCTACACTTTACATTATAAAACCTTATGATGGTTGATATTGATAATCTATATGCCGGTATTGCTATACTGTACATTATAAATTCTCGTGATGTTTTTTATTGAGAATCTACATGCCAGTATTGCTTCACTTTCCATTATAAATCATGATGATAGTTTATATTGATAATCTACATGCCAGTATTGCAACACTTTACATTTTAAATCCCTGTGATGTTTTCTTTGATAATCTATATGCCAGTATTGCTAGACTTAAAATTATAAATCCTTATGATAGTTTCTATTGTTAATCTATATGGCAGTATTCCTACACATTACTTTATAAATCATCATGATTGTTTATATTGACAATCTATATGCCAGTATTGCTACACTTTACATTATAAATCATCATAATAGTTTATATTGATAATCTACATGCCAGTATTGCTACACTTTACATTATAAATCCCTGTGATGTTTTCATTGATAATCCTATGCTAGTATTGCTACACTTGCCACGGTTTTTTTTTCTCTATATTTACCGCCATATATTGTAGTGCAAGACTAGATGTAGATAGCGCCATGTATCGTTGTATAATGACAGGTAGGCGGGTGTGTAATTAAGTTTTAACAGAATAATTATGACCAAGTTGTGCATGAACAAGCACAGAGAGAGTCGTCTGACTCGTCAATCTGACCTGACGTGGTACAATTTTGTATTTAGTTGTCAGACGAGTGAGTGAGTGTTAGTGCTGTGAGAGAGGAAAAGTGTAGTGTGGTAACTCAGAGGGTTACTCTGAATTATCATCGAATATTAGTACCGGACGAGTAACCTCTGTGTACTCCGAGTCGGAGGATTTCCGTGAGCCACCTACCCACACCTCGCCATACCGCATTTCGTTTGGGAACTAACCCGCTGGAAGCTGGAGGACTGCCGCCAGGCGAAATACCCGCTCCCGGAGCGGAGGATTTGGTGAACCACAGCCTAACAACCAGCTCACTACCTGCAGCTAGGTAACTTTCTTTGTTCTCGACCACGTTACGTGTTAACTAGTGACAACCTACGTGTATTGTCGACTCGTTCCATCTCGCCCTTTCGGGCGTGGTCCGCTCAGAAGACGATCGAATCATTTCGACCATCTTCGACTACCCACCGATTACGACACCCCCCCCCCCTTTTCTTAACGTGTCTATTTGAATTAGTGTCGTTAGTGTACCGACAACCATCACGTTGTGATGACCACTCATACTCAACTGTGACACCTACATTTGTATTTCGAACATTGCCTTTGTAGTTCTACTAACGCTTGTTTTTTTGTTAATTTATAAATTTAACTTAATCTCTTTAATTATAATCAATTTAATTGTTCTGATATTATTGCTAAAATCTCCTCCCTCTATCGAGTGTACCACCGCGCAGTGTTAGCGTGGATGTGTCAAGTCACTTAACTCACGCGAGGACAGGACCGGGTTAGCCCACCTGCAACTTTCTATATTTTCAGTACTGACACACGCAAGGCTACCACTGACTGTGGCCCACACTCTTTTCCTAGTTTATAAGATTAATTTTAGTATTTTTACTCAATTCACATTATATTATAACTTGTTTACATATTGTTCTGGTGTACCCTTGGCACGGACAGTTTGGGAACGCTACGTAATTATTTCATTACGCGCCGACAGGACCGGGTTAGCCCGCCTGCATCTTATTTAGTTTTCATTTACGAACCTTTCCCGGACTGTCTTTGTCAACGGCCCGCCCCCATTTATTTTGTTATTATCTTGTGTCAGATCTAAGAGATATACGTATCTGTTTTCTCCAGTCTTGTGGCACAATATATGCTCCGGAAAATTTAACTCCAATAGGCTTTTGATTAATTTATGAACGTTCGAGTAACGATTTACATCCCTAACATTTATCAATCCCGTGAAGATACTTTCCGATACTTTTACGCCGTCCAAAGTATCGTGGCGCCCACCACGAGCTCCCGTTACCTGACCCACGCCGTACGGCAGTCCGTACCCTCGCCGACACCGACTAGCCGGCCACCGTTTACCACCCCAACTCCCCGGAGAAAGGTGGGCGACACACTTTACATTTTAAATCCTTATGATGGTTGATATTGATAATGTATATGCCGCTTTTGCTATACTGTACATTATAAATTATCATGAAAGTTTATATTGATAATCTATATGCCAGTATTGCTTCACTTTACATTATAAATCATCATGATTGTTTATACTGATAATCTATATGCCAGTATTGCTTTACTTTACATTGTAAATCCCCGTGATATTTTATATTGATTATCTATATGCCAGTATTTCTACACTTGATATTACAAATCCTTATGATAGTTTATATTGTTAATCTATATGGCAGTATTGCTACACTTTACATTATAAAACCTTATGATGGTTGATATTGATAATCTATATGCCGGTATTGCTATACTGTACATTATAAATTCTCGTGATGTTTTTTATTGAGAATCTACATGCCAGTATTGCTTCACTTTCCATTATAAATCATGATGATAGTTTATATTGATAATCTACATGCCAGTATTGCAACACTTTACATTTTAAATCCCTGTGATGTTTTCTTTGATAATCTATATGCCAGTATTGCTAGACTTGAAATTATAAATCCTTATGATAGTTTCTATTGTTAATCTATATGGCAGTATTCCTACACATTACTTTATAAATCATCATGATTGTTTATATTGACAATCTATATGCCAGTATTGCTACACTTTACATTATAAATCATCATGATAGTTAATATTGATAATCTATATGCCAGTATTGCTATACTTTACATTGTAAAACTCCGTGATAATTTGTATTGATTATCTATATGCCAGTATTCCTACACTTGACATTATAAATCCTTATAATAGTTTATTTTGTTAATCTATATGGCAGTATTGCTACACTTTACATTATAATACATCATGATTGTTTATAATGATAATCTATATGCCAGTATTGATACACTTTACATTATAAGTCCTCATGTTAGTTTATATTGATAATATATATGCCAGTATTGCTACACTTTACATTATAAATCATCATGATAGTTAATATTGATAATCTATATGCCAGTATTGCTATACTTTACATTGTAAAACTCCGTGATAATTTGTATTGATTATCTATATGCCAGTATTGCTACACTTGACATTATAAATCCTTATAATAGTTTATTTTGTTAATCTATATGGCAGTATTGCTACACTTTACATTAAAATACATCATGATTGTTTATAATGATAATCTATATGCCAGTATTGATACACTTTACATTATAAGTCCTCATGATAGTTTATATTGATAATCTATATGCCAGTATTGCTACCATTTACATTATAAATCCTCATGATAGTTTATATTGATAATCTATATGCCAGTATTGCCTCACTTTATATTATAAATCCGTATGATGGTTGATATCGATAATCTATATGCCGGTTTTGCTATACTCTACGTTATAAATTCTCGTGATGTTTCTTATTAATAATCTACATGCCAGTATTGCTTCACTTTAAATTATAATTCATCATGATAGTTTATATTGATAATCTACACGCCAGTATTGCTACACTTTACATTATAATTCCCTGTGTTGTTTTCATTGATAATCTATATGCCAGTATTGCTACACTTGACATTATAAATCCTTATGATAGTTTATATTGTTAATCTATATGGCAGTATTGCTACACTATACATTTTAAAACATCATTATTGTTTAAATTGATAATCTATATGCCAGTATTGCTACACTTTTAATTATAAATCCTTACGAAGGTTGATGTTGATCATCTATATGCCGGTATTGCTATACTGTACATTATAAATCTTCGTGATGTTTCATATTAATAATCTATATGCCAGTATTGCTATACTTTACATTGTAAAACTTCGTGATAATTTGTATTGATTATCTATATGCCAGTATTGCTACACTTGACATTATAAATCCTTATAATAGTTTAAATTGTTAATCTATATGGCAGTATTGCTACACTTTACATTATAAAACATCATGATTGTTTATAATGATAATCTATATGCCAGTATTGCTACACTTTACATTATAAATCATCATGATAGTTAATATTGATAATCTATATGCCAGTATTGCTATACTTTACATTGTAAAACTCCGTGATAATTTGTATTGATTATCTATATGCCAGTATTGCTACACTTGACATTATAAATCCTTATAATAGTTTATATTGTTAATCTATATGGCAGTATTGCTACACTTTACATTATAAAACATCATGATTGTTTATAATGATAATCTATATGCCAGTATTGCTACACTTTACATTATAAATCCTCATGATAGTTTACATTGATAATCTATATGCCAGTATTGCTACCATTTACATTATAAATCCTCATGATAGTTTATATTGATAATCTATATGCCAGTATTGCCTCACTTTATATTATAAAACCGTATGATGGTTGAAATCGATATTCTATATGCCGGTTTTGCTATACTCTACGTTATAAATTCTCGTGATGTTTCTTATTAATAATCTACATGCCAGTATTGCTTTACTTTCCATTATAATTCATCATGATAGTTTATATTGATAATCTACACGCCAGTATTGCTACACTTTACATTATAATTCCCTGTGTTGTTTTCATTGATAATCTATATGCCAGTATTGCTACACTTGACATTATAAATCCTTATGATAGTTTAAATTGTTAATCTATATGGCAGTATTGCTACACTATACATTTTAAAACATCATTATTGTTTAAATTGATAATCTATATGCCAGTATTGCTACACTTTACATTATAAATCCTTATGATGGTTGATATTGATAATCTATATGCCGCTTTTGCTATACTGTACATTATAAATTCTCGTGATGTATTTAATTGATAATCTACATGCCAGTATTGCTTCACTCTTCATTATAAATCATCATGATAGTTTATATTGATAATCTACATGCCAGTATTGCTACACTTTACATTATAAATCCTTACGATGGTCGATATTGATAATCTATATGCCGGTATTGCTATACTGTACATTATAAATTCTCGTGATGTTTCATATTGATAATCTACATGCCAGTATTGCTTCGCTTTACATTATAAAACCTCATGATAGTTTATATTGATAATCTATATGCCAGTATTGCTACACTTTACATTATAAATCCTTGTGATGATTGATATTGATAATCTATATGCCGGTTTTGATATACTGTCCATTATAAATTCTCATGATAGTTTATATTGATAATCCATATGCCAGTATTGCAGCACTTTACATTAAAAATCCCCGCGATGTTTTTGATTGATAATCTACATGCCAGTATTGCTACACTTTACATTAAAAATCCCCGTGATATTTTATATTAATAATCTATATGCCATTATTGCTACACTTTACATTATAAATCAGTATGATCGTTGATATTAATAATCTATATGCCGGTTTTGTGATAGTGTACATTATAAATTCTTGTGGTGTTTTTATTGATAATCTACATAGCAGTATTGCTTCTCTTTACATTATAAATCCTCATGATAGTTTATATTGATAATCTATTAACCAGTATTGCTACAATTTACATTATAAATCCCCGTGATATTTTATATTGATAATCTATATGCCAATATTGCTACACTTTACATTATAAATCCTAATGATGTCTTATATTGATAATCTATATGCCAGTATTGCTACACTTTACATTATAAAACTTTACGATAGTTTATATTGATAATCTATATGCCAGTATTGCTACAATTGACATTAAAAATCCTCATGATGTTTTATATAGATTATCCATATGCCAGTATTGCTACACTATACATTATAAATCCTCATGATGTATTATATTGATAATCTACGTGCCAGTATTGCTACACTTTACATTATAAATCCTTATGATGGTTGATATTGATAATCTATATGCCGCTTTTGCTATACTGTACATTATAAATTCTCGTGATGTTTTTAATTAAAAATCTACATGCCAGTATTGCTTCACTTTTCATTATAAATCATCATGATAGTTTATATTGATAATCTACATGCCAGTATTGCTAAACTTTACATTATAAATCCTTACGATGGTCGATATTGATAATCTATATGCCGCTTTTGCTATAGTGTACATTATAAATTCTCGTGATGTTTTTAATTGATAATCTACATGCCAGTATTGCTTCACTTTTCATTATAAATCATCATGATAGTTTATATTGATAATCTACATGCCAGTATTGCTACACTTTACATTATAAATCCTTACGATGGTCGATATTGATAATCTATATGCCGGTATTGCTATACTGTACATTATAAATTCTCGTGATGTTTCATATTGATAATCTACATGCCAGTATTGCTTCGCTTTACATTATAAAACCTCATGATAGTTTATATTGATAATCTATATGCCAATATTGCTACACTTTACATTATAAATCCTTATGATGATTGATATTGATAATCTATATGCCGGTTTTGATATACTGTCCATTATAAATTCTCATGATAGTTTATATTGATATTCTATATGCCAGTATATCAGCACTTTACATTAAAAATCCCCGCGATGTTTTTTATTGATAATCTACATGCCAGTATTGCTACACTTTACATTAAAAATCCCCGTGATATTTTATATTAATAATCTGTATGCCATTATTGCTACACTTTACATTATAAATCCCTATGATCGTTGATATTAATAATCTATATGCCGGTTTTGTTATAGTGTACATTATAAATTCTTGTGGTGTTTTTATTGATAATCTACATAGCAGTATTGCTTCTCTTTACATTATAAATCCTCATGATAGTTTATATTGATAATCTATAAACCAGTATTGCTACAATTTACATTATAAATCCCCGTGATGTTTTATTTTGATAATCTATATGCCAGTATTGCTACAATTTACATTATAAATCCCCGTGATGTTTTATATTGATAATCTATATGCCAGTATTGCTACACTTTACATTATAAATACTAATGATGTCTTATACTGATAATCTATATGCCAGTATTGCTACACTTTACATTATAAATCTTTGCGATAGTTTATATTGATAATCTATATGCCAGTATTGCTACAATTGACATTAAAAATCCTCATGATGTTTTATATAGATTATCCATATGCCAGTATTGCTACACTATACATTATAAATCCTCATGATGTATTATATTGATAATCTACGTGCCAGTATTGCTACACTTGACATTATAAAACCTCATGATTGTTTATATTGATAATCTATATGCCAGTATTGCTACACTTTACATTTTAAATCCTCATGATAGTTTATATTAATAATCTATTTGCCAGTATTGCTACACTTTACATTATAAATCCTTATGATGGTTGATATTGATAATCTATATGCCGGTTTTGCTATACTGTACATTATAAATTCTCGTGATGCTTTTTATTGATAATCTACATGCCAGTATTGCTTCACTTTACATTATAAATCATCATAATAGTTTATATTGATAATCTACATGCCAGTATTGCTACACTTTACATTATAAATCCCTGTGATGTTTTCATTGATAATCCTATGCTAGTATTGCTACACTTGCCACGGTTTTTTTTTTCTCTATATTTACCGCCATATATTGTAGTGCAAGACTAGAAGTAGATAGCGCCATGTATCGTTGTATAATGACAGGTAGGCGGGTGTGTAATTAAGTTTTAACAGAATAATTATGACCAAGTTGTGCATGAACAAGCACAGAGAGAGTCGTCTGACTCGTCAATCTGACCTGACGTGGTACAATTTTGTATTTAGTTGTCAGACGAGTGAGTGAGTGTTAGTGCTGTGAGAGAGGAAAAGTGTAGTGTGGTATCTCAGAGGGTTACTCTGAATTATCATCGAATATTAGTACCGGACGAGTAACCTCTGTGTACTCCGAGTCGGAGGATTTCCGTGAGCCACCTACCCACACCTCGCCATACCGCATTTCGTTTGGGAACTAACCCGCTGGAAGCTGGAGGACTGCCGCCAGGCGAAATACCCGCTCCCGCCGTGGAGGATTTGGTGAACCACAGCCTAACAACCAGCTCACTACCTGCAGCTAGGTAACTTTCTTTGTTCTCGACCACGTTACGTGTTAACTAGTGACAACCTACGTGTATTGTCGACTCGTTCCATCTCGCCCTTTCGGGCGTGGTCCGCTCAGAAGACGATCGAATCATTTCGACCATCTTCGACTACCCACCGATTACGACACCCCCCCCCCCCCCTTTTCTTAACGTGTCTATTTGAATTAGTGTCGTTAGTGTACCGACAACCATCACGTTGTGATGACCACTCATACTCAACTGTGACACCTACATTTGTATTTCGAACATTGCCTTTGTAGTTCTACTAACGCTTGTTTTTTTGTTAATTTATAAATTTAACTTAGTCTCTTTAATTATAATCAATTTAATTGTTCTGATATTATTGCTAAAATCTCCTCCCTCTATCGAGTGTACCACCGCGCAGTGTTAGCGTGGATGTGTCAAGTCACTTAACTCACGCGAGGACAGGACCGGGTTAGCCCACCTGCAACTTTCTATATTTTCAGTACTGACACACGCAAGGCTACCACTGACTGTGGCCCACACTCTTTTCCTAGTTTATAAGATTAATTTTAGTATTTTTACTCAATTCACATTATATTATAACTTGTTTACATATTGTTCTGGTGTACCCTTGGCACGGACAGTTTGGGAACGCTACGTAATTATTTCATTACGCGCCGACAGGACCGGGTTAGCCCGCCTGCATCTTATTTAGTTTTCATTTACGAACCTTTCCCGGACTGTCTTTGTCAACGGCCCGCCCCCATTTATTTTGTTATTATCTTGTGTCAGATCTAAGAGATATACGTATCTGTTTTCTCCAGTCTTGTGGCACAATATATGCTCCGGCAAATTTAACTCCAATAGGCTTTTGATTAATTTATTAACGTTCGAGTAACGATTTACATCCCTAACATTTATACATCCCGTGAAGATACTTTCCGATACTTTTACGCCGTCCAAAGTATCGTGGCGCCCACCACGAGCTCCCGTTACCTGACCCACGCCGTACGGCAGTCCGTACCCTCGCCGACACCGACTAGCCGGCCACCGTTTACCACCCCAACTCCCCGGAGAAAGGTGGGCGACACACTTTACATTTTAAATCCTTATGATGGTTGATATTGATAATGTATATGCCGCTTTTGCTATACTGTACATTATAAATTATCATGAAAGTTTATATTGATAATCTATATGCCAGTATTGCTTCACTTTACATTATAAATCATCATGATTGTTTATACTGATAATCTATATGCCAGTATTGCTTTACTTTACATTGTAAATCCCCGTGATATTTTATATTGATTATCTATATGCCAGTATTTCTACACTTGATATTACAAATCCTTATGATAGTTTATATTGTTAATCTATATGGCAGTATTGCTACACTTTACATTATAAAACCTTATGATGGTTGATATTGATAATCTATATGCCGGTATTGCTATACTGTACATTATAAATTCTCGTGATGTTTTTTATTGAGAATCTACATGCCAGTATTGCTTCACTTTCCATTATAAATCATGATGATAGTTTATATTGATAATCTACATGCCAGTATTGCAACACTTTACATTTTAAATCCCTGTGATGTTTTCTTTGATAATCTATATGCCAGTATTGCTAGACTTAAAATTATAAATCCTTATGATAGTTTCTATTGTTAATCTATATGGCAGTATTCCTACACATTACTTTATAAATCATCATGATTGTTTATATTGACAATCTATATGCCAGTATTGCTACACTTTACATTATAAATCATCATAATAGTTTATATTGATAATCTACATGCCAGTATTGCTACACTTTACATTATAAATCCCTGTGATGTTTTCATTGATAATCCTATGCTAGTATTGCTACACTTGCCACGGTTTTTTTTTCTCTATATTTACCGCCATATATTGTAGTGCAAGACTAGATGTAGATAGCGCCATGTATCGTTGTATAATGACAGGTAGGCGGGTGTGTAATTAAGTTTTAACAGAATAATTATGACCAAGTTGTGCATGAACAAGCACAGAGAGAGTCGTCTGACTCGTCAATCTGACCTGACGTGGTACAATTTTGTATTTAGTTGTCAGACGAGTGAGTGAGTGTTAGTGCTGTGAGAGAGGAAAAGTGTAGTGTGGTAACTCAGAGGGTTACTCTGAATTATCATCGAATATTAGTACCGGACGAGTAACCTCTGTGTACTCCGAGTCGGAGGATTTCCGTGAGCCACCTACCCACACCTCGCCATACCGCATTTCGTTTGGGAACTAACCCGCTGGAAGCTGGAGGACTGCCGCCAGGCGAAATACCCGCTCCCGCCGTGGAGGATTTGGTGAACCACAGCCTAACAACCAGCTCACTACCTGCAGCTAGGTAACTTTCTTTGTTCTCGACCACGTTACGTGTTAACTAGTGACAACCTACGTGTATTGTCGACTCGTTCCATCTCGCCCTTTCGGGCGTGGTGCGCTCAGAAGACGATCGAATCATTTCGACCATCTTCGACTACCCACCGATTACGACACCCCCCCCCCCCCCCTTTTCTTAACGTGTCTATTTGAATTAGTGTCGTTAGTGTACCGACAACCATCACGTTGTGATGACCACTCATACTCAACTGTGACACCTACATTTGTATTTCGAACATTGCCTTTGTAGTTCTACTAACGCTTGTTTTTTTGTTAATTTATAAATTTAACTTAATCTCTTTAATTATAATCAATTTAATTGTTCTGATATTATTGCTAAAATCTCCTCCCTCTATCGAGTGTACCACCGCGCAGTGTTAGCGTGGATGTGTCAAGTCACTTAACTCACGCGAGGACAGGACCGGGTTAGCCCACCTGCAACTTTCTATATTTTCAGTACTGACACACGCAAGGCTACCACTGACTGTGGCCCACACTCTTTTCCTAGTTTATAAGATTAATTTTAGTATTTTTACTCAATTCACATTATATTATAACTTGTTTACATATTGTTCTGGTGTACCCTTGGCACGGACAGTTTGGGAACGCTACGTAATTATTTCATTACGCGCCGACAGGACCGGGTTAGCCCGCCTGCATCTTATTTAGTTTTCATTTACGAACCTTTCCCGGACTGTCTTTGTCAACGGCCCGCCCCCATTTATTTTGTTATTATCTTGTGTCAGATCTAAGAGATATACGTATCTGTTTTCTCCAGTCTTGTGGCACAATATATGCTCCGGCAAATTTAACTCCAATAGGCTTTTGATTAATTTATGAACGTTCGAGTAACGATTTACATCCCTAACATTTATCAATCCCGTGAAGATACTTTCCGATACTTTTACGCCGTCCAAAGTATCGTGGCGCCCACCACGAGCTCCCGTTACCTGACCCACGCCGTACGGCAGTCCGTACCCTCGCCGACACCGACTAGCCGGCCACCGTTTACCACCCCAACTCCCCGGAGAAAGGTGGGCGATACACTTTACATTTTAAATCCTTATGATGGTTGATATTGATAATGTATATGCCGGTTTTGCTATACTGTACATTATAAATTATCATGAAAGTTTATATTGATAATCTATATGCCAGTATTGCTTCACTTTACATTATAAATCATCATGATTGTTTATACTGATAATCTATATGCCAGTATTGCTTTACTTTACATTGTAAATCCCCGTGATATTTTATATTGATTATCTATATGCCAGTATTTCTACACTTGATATTACAAATCCTTATGATAGTTTATATTGTTAATCTATATGGCAGTATTGCTACACTTTACATTATAAAACCTTATGATGGTTGATATTGATAATCTATATGCCGGTATTGCTATACTGTACATTATAAATTCTCGTGATGTTTTTTATTGAGAATCTACATGCCAGTATTGCTTCACTTTCCATTATAAATCATGATGATAGTTTATATTGATAATCTACATGCCAGTATTGCAACACTTTACATTTTAAATCCCTGTGATGTTTTCTTTGATAATCTATATGCCAGTATTGCTAGACTTGAAATTATAAATCCTTATGATAGTTTCTATTGTTAATCTATATGGCAGTATTCCTACACATTACTTTATAAATCATCATGATTGTTTATATTGACAATCTATATGCCAGTATTGCTACACTTTACATTATAAATCATCATGATAGTTAATATTGATAATCTATATGCCAGTATTGCTATACTTTACATTGTAAAACTCCGTGATAATTTGTATTGATTATCTATATGCCAGTATTCCTACACTTGACATTATAAATCCTTATAATAGTTTATTTTGTTAATCTATATGGCAGTATTGCTACACTTTACATTATAATACATCATGATTGTTTATAATGATAATCTATATGCCAGTATTGATACACTTTACATTATAAGTCCTCATGATAGTTTATATTGATAATATATATGCCAGTATTGCTACACTTTACATTATAAATCATCATGATAGTTAATATTGATAATCTATATGCCAGTATTGCTATACTTTACATTGTAAAACTCCGTGATAATTTGTATTGATTATCTATATGCCAGTATTGCTACACTTGACATTATAAATCCTTATAATAGTTTATTTTGTTAATCTATATGGCAGTATTGCTACACTTTACATTAAAATACATCATGATTGTTTATAATGATAATCTATATGCCAGTATTGATACACTTTACATTATAAGTCCTCATGATAGTTTATATTGATAATCTATATGCCAGTATTGCTACCATTTACATTATAAATCCTCATGATAGTTTATATTGATAATCTATATGCCAGTATTGCCTCACTTTATATTATAAATCCGTATGATGGTTGATATCGATAATCTATATGCCGGTTTTGCTATACTCTACGTTATAAATTCTCGTGATGTTTCTTATTAATAATCTACATGCCAGTATTGCTTCACTTTAAATTATAATTCATCATGATAGTTTATATTGATAATCTACACGCCAGTATTGCTACACTTTACATTATAATTCCCTGTGTTGTTTTCATTGATAATCTATATGCCAGTATTGCTACACTTGACATTATAAATCCTTATGATAGTTTATATTGTTAATCTATATGGCAGTATTGCTACACTATACATTTTAAAACATCATTATTGTTTAAATTGATAATCTATATGCCAGTATTGCTACACTTTTAATTATAAATCCTTACGAAGGTTGATGTTGATCATCTATATGCCGGTATTGCTATACTGTACATTATAAATCTTCGTGATGTTTCATATTATTAATCTATATGCCAGTATTGCTATACTTTACATTGTAAAACTTCGTGATAATTTGTATTGATTATCTATATGCCAGTATTGCTACACTTGACATTATAAATCCTTATAATAGTTTATATTGTTAATCTATATGGCAGTATTGCTACACTTTACATTATAAAACATCATGATTGTTTATAATGATAATCTATATGCCAGTATTGCTACACTTTACATTATAAATCATCATGATAGTTAATATTGATAATCTATATGCCAGTATTGCTATACTTTACATTGTAAAACTCCGTGATAATTTGTATTGTTTATCTATATGCCAGTATTGCTACACTTGACATTATAAATCCTTATAATAGTTTATATTGTTAATCTATATGGCAGTATTGCTACACTTTACATTATAAAACATCATGATTGTTTATAATGATAATCTATATGCCAGTATTGATACACTTTACATTATAAATCCTCATGATAGTTTACATTGATAATCTATATGCCAGTATTGCTACCATTTACATTATAAATCCTCATGATAGTTTATATTGATAATCTATATGCCAGTATTGCCTCACTTTATATTATAAAACCGTATGATGGTTGAAATCGATATTCTATATGCCGGTTTTGCTATACTCTACGTTATAAATTCTCGTGATGTTTCTTATTAATAATCTACATGCCAGTATTGCTTTACTTTCCATTATAATTCATCATGATAGTTTATATTGATAATCTACACGCCAGTATTGCTACACTTTACATTATAATTCCCTGTGTTGTTTTCATTGATAATCTATATGCCAGTATTGCTACACTTGACATTATAAATCCTTATGATAGTTTAAATTGTTAATCTATATGGCAGTATTGCTACACTATACATTTTAAAACATCATTATTGTTTAAATTGATAATCTATATGCCAGTATTGCTACACTTTACATTATAAATCCTTATGATGGTTGATATTGATAATCTATATGCCGCTTTTGCTATACTGTACATTATAAATTCTCGTGATGTATTTAATTGATAATCTACATGCCAGTATTGCTTCACTCTTCATTATAAATCATCATGATAGTTTATATTGATAATCTACATGCCAGTATTGCTACACTTTACATTATAAATCCTTACGATGGTCGATATTGATAATCTATATGCCGGTATTGCTATACTGTACATTATAAATTCTCGTGATGTTTCATATTGATAATCTACATGCCAGTATTGCTTCGCTTTACATTATAAAACCTCATGATAGTTTATATTGATAATCTATATGCCAGTATTGCTACACTTTACATTATAAATCCTTGTGATGATTGATATTGATAATCTATATGCCGGTTTTGATATACTGTCCATTATAAATTCTCATGATAGTTTATATTGATAATCCATATGCCAGTATTGCAGCACTTTACATTAAAAATCCCCGCGATGTTTTTGATTGATAATCTACATGCCAGTATTGCTACACTTTACATTAAAAATCCCCGTGATATTTTATATTAATAATCTATATGCCATTATTGCTACACTTTACATTATAAATCAGTATGATCGTTGATATTAATAATCTATATGCCGGTTTTGTGATAGTGTACATTATAAATTCTTGTGGTGTTTTTATTGATAATCTACATAGCAGTATTGCTTCTCTTTACATTATAAATCCTCATGATAGTTTATATTGATAATCTATTAACCAGTATTGCTACAATTTACATTATAAATCCCCGTGATATTTTATATTGATAATCTATATGCCAATATTGCTACACTTTACATTATAAATCCTAATGATGTCTTATATTGATAATCTATATGCCAGTATTGCTACACTTTACATTATAAAACTTTACGATAGTTTATATTGATAATCTATATGCCAGTATTGCTACAATTGACATTAAAAATCCTCATGATGTTTTATATAGATTATCCATATGCCAGTATTGCTACACTATACATTATAAATCCTCATGATGTATTATATTGATAATCTACGTGCCAGTATTGCTACACTTTACATTATAAATCCTTATGATGGTTGATATTGATAATCTATATGCCGCTTTTGCTATACTGTACATTATAAATTCTCGTGATGTTTTTAATTAAAAATCTACATGCCAGTATTGCTTCACTTTTCATTATAAATCATCATGATAGTTTATATTGATAATCTACATGCCAGTATTGCTAAACTTTACATTATAAATCCTTACGATGGTCGATATTGATAATCTATATGCCGCTTTTGCTATAGTGTACATTATAAATTCTCGTGATGTTTTTAATTGATAATCTACATGCCAGTATTGCTTCACTTTTCATTATAAATCATCATGATAGTTTATATTGATAATCTACATGCCAGTATTGCTACACTTTACATTATAAATCCTTACGATGGTCGATATTGATAATCTATATGCCGGTATTGCTATACTGTACATTATAAATTCTCGTGATGTTTCATATTGATAATCTACATGCCAGTATTGCTTCGCTTTACATTATAAAACCTCATGATAGTTTATATTGATAATCTATATGCCAATATTGCTACACTTTACATTATAAATCCTTATGATGATTGATATTGATAATCTATATGCCGGTTTTGATATACTGTCCATTATAAATTCTCATGATAGTTTATATTGATATTCTATATGCCAGTATATCAGCACTTTACATTAAAAATCCCCGCGATGTTTTTTATTGATAATCTACATGCCAGTATTGCTACACTTTACATTAAAAATCCCCGTGATATTTTATATTAATAATCTGTATGCCATTATTGCTACACTTTACATTATAAATCCCTATGATCGTTGATATTAATAATCTATATGCCGGTTTTGTTATAGTGTACATTATAAATTCTTGTGGTGTTTTTATTGATAATCTACATAGCAGTATTGCTTCTCTTTACATTATAAATCCTCATGATAGTTTATATTGATAATCTATAAACCAGTATTGCTACAATTTACATTATAAATCCCCGTGATGTTTTATTTTGATAATCTATATGCCAGTATTGCTACAATTTACATTATAAATCCCCGTGATGTTTTATATTGATAATCTATATGCCAGTATTGCTACACTTAACATTATAAATACTAATGATGTCTTATACTGATAATCTATATGCCAGTATTGCTACACTTTACATTATAAATCTTTGCGATAGTTTATATTGATAATCTATATGCCAGTATTGCTACAATTGACATTAAAAATCCTCATGATGTTTTATATAGATTATCCATATGCCAGTATTGCTACACTATACATTATAAATCCTCATGATGTATTATATTGATAATCTACGTGCCAGTATTGCTACACTTGACATTATAAAACCTCATGATTGTTTATATTGATAATCTATATGCCAGTATTGCTACACTTTACATTTTAAATCCTCATGATAGTTTATATTAATAATCTATTTGCCAGTATTGCTACACTTTACATTATAAATCCTTATGATGGTTGATATTGATAATCTATATGCCGGTTTTGCTATACTGTACATTATAAATTCTCGTGATGCTTTTTATTTATAATCTACATGCCAGTATTGCTTCACTTTACATTATAAATCATCATAATAGTTTATATTGATAATCTACATGCCAGTATTGCTACACTTTACATTATAAATCCCTGTGATGTTTTCATTGATAATCCTATGCTAGTATTGCTACACTTGCCACGGTTTTTTTTTTCTCTATATTTACCGCCATATATTGTAGTGCAAGACTAGAAGTAGATAGCGCCATGTATCGTTGTATAATGACAGGTAGGCGGGTGTGTAATTAAGTTTTAACAGAATAATTATGACCAAGTTGTGCATGAACAAGCACAGAGAGAGTCGTCTGACTCGTCAATCTGACCTGACGTGGTACAATTTTGTATTTAGTTGTCAGACGAGTGAGTGAGTGTTAGTGCTGTGAGAGAGGAAAAGTGTAGTGTGGTATCTCAGAGGGTTACTCTGAATTATCATCGAATATTAGTACCGGACGAGTAACCTCTGTGTACTCCGAGTCGGAGGATTTCCGTGAGCCACCTACCCACACCTCGCCATACCGCATTTCGTTTGGGAACTAACCCGCTGGAAGCTGGAGGACTGCCGCCAGGCGAAATACCCGCTCCCGCCGTGGAGGATTTGGTGAACCACAGCCTAACAACCAGCTCACTACCTGCAGCTAGGTAACTTTCTTTGTTCTCGACCACGTTACGTGTTAACTAGTGACAACCTACGTGTATTGTCGACTCGTTCCATCTCGCCCTTTCGGGCGTGGTCCGCTCAGAAGACGATCGAATCATTTCGACCATCTTCGACTACCCACCGATTACGACACCCCCCCCCCCTTTTCTTAACGTGTCTATTTGAATTAGTGTCGTTAGTGTACCGACAACCATCACGTTGTGATGACCACTCATACTCAACTGTGACACCTACATTTGTATTTCGAACATTGCCTTTGTAGTTCTACTAACGCTTGTTTTTTTGTTAATTTATAAATTTAACTTAATCTCTTTAATTATAATCAATTTAATTGTTCTGATATTATTGCTAAAATCTCCTCCCTCTATCGAGTGTACCACCGCGCAGTGTTAGCGTGGATGTGTCAAGTCACTTAACTCACGCGAGGACAGGACCGGGTTAGCCCACCTGCAACTTTCTATATTTTCAGTACTGACACACGCAAGGCTACCACTGACTGTGGCCCACACTCTTTTCCTAGTTTATAAGATTAATTTTAGTATTTTTACTCAATTCACATTATATTATAACTTGTTTACATATTGTTCTGGTGTACCCTTGGCACGGACAGTTTGGGAACGCTACGTAATTATTTCATTACGCGCCGACAGGACCGGGTTAGCCCGCCTGCATCTTATTTAGTTTTCATTTACGAACCTTTCCCGGACTGTCTTTGTCAACGGCCCGCCCCCATTTATTTTGTTATTATCTTGTGTCAGATCTAAGAGATATACGTATCTGTTTTCTCCAGTCTTGTGGCACAATATATGCTCCGGCAAATTTAACTCCAATAGGCTTTTGATTAATTTATGAACGTTCGAGTAACGATTTACATCCCTAACATTTATACATCCCGTGAAGATACTTTCCGATACGTTTACGCCGTCCAAAGTATCGTGGCGCCCACCACGAGCTCCCGTTACCTGACCCACGCCGTACGGCAGTCCGTACCCTCGCCGACACCGACTAGCCGGCCACCGTTTACCACCCCAACTCCCCGGAGAAAGGTGGGCGACACACTTTACATTTTAAATCCTTATGATGGTTGATATTGATAATGTATATGCCGGTTTTGCTATACTGTACATTATAAATTATCATGAAAGTTTATATTGATAATCTATATGCCAGTATTGCTTCACTTTACATTATAAATCATCATGATTGTTTATACTGATAATCTATATGCCAGTATTGCTTTACTTTACATTGTAAATCCCCGTGATATTTTATATTGATTATCTATATGCCAGTATTTCTACACTTGATATTACAAATCCTTATGATAGTTTATATTGTTAATCTATATGGCAGTATTGCTACACTTTACATTATAAAACCTTATGATGGTTGATATTGATAATCTATATGCCGGTATTGCTATACTGTACATTATAAATTCTCGTGATGTTTTTTATTGAGAATCTACATGCCAGTATTGCTTCACTTTCCATTATAAATCATGATGATAGTTTATATTGATAATCTACATGCCAGTATTGCAACACTTTACATTTTAAATCCCTGTGATGTTTTCTTTGATAATCTATATGCCAGTATTGCTAGACTTGAAATTATAAATCCTTATGATAGTTTCTATTGTTAATCTATATGGCAGTATTCCTACACATTACTTTATAAATCATCATGATTGTTTATATTGACAATCTATATGCCAGTATTGCTACACTTTACATTATAAATCATCATGATAGTTAATATTGATAATCTATATGCCAGTATTGCTATACTTTACATTGTAAAACTCCGTGATAATTTGTATTGATTATCTATATGCCAGTATTCCTACACTTGACATTATAAATTCTTATAATAGTTTATTTTGTTAATCTATATGGCAGTATTGCTACACTTTACATTATAATACATCATGATTGTTTATAATGATAATCTATATGCCAGTATTGATACACTTTACATTATAAGTCCTCATGATAGTTTATATTGATAATATATATGCCAGTATTGCTACACTTTACATTATAAATCATCATGATAGTTAATATTGATAATCTATATGCCAGTATTGCTATACTTTACATTGTAAAACTCCGTGATAATTTGTATTGATTATCTATATGCCAGTATTGCTACACTTGACATTATAAATCCTTATAATAGTTTATTTTGTTAATCTATATGGCAGTATTGCTACACTTTACATTAAAATACATCATGATTGTTTATAATGATAATCTATATGCCAGTATTGATACACTTTACATTATAAGTCCTCATGATAGTTTATATTGATAATCTATATGCCAGTATTGCTACCATTTACATTATAAATCATCATGATAGTTAATATTGATAATCTATATGCCAGTATTGCTATACTTTACATTGTAAAACTCCGTGATAATTTGTATTGATTATCTATATGCCAGTATTGCTACACTTGACATTATAAATCCTTATAATAGTTTATATTGTTAATCTATATGGCAGTATTGCTACACTTTACATTATAAAACATCATGATTGTTTATAATGATAATCTATATGCCAGTATTGATACACTTTACATTATAAATCCTCATGATAGTTTACATTGATAATCTATATGCCAGTATTGCTACCATTTACATTATAAATCCTCATGATAGTTTATATTGATAATCTATATGCCAGTATTGCCTCACTTTATATTATAAAACCGTATGATGGTTGAAATCGATATTCTATATGCCGGTTTTGCTATACTCTACGTTATAAATTCTCGTGATGTTTCTTATTAATAATCTACATGCCAGTATTGCTTTACTTTCCATTATAATTCATCATGATAGTTTATATTGATAATCTACACGCCAGTATTGCTACACTTTACATTATAATTCCCTGTGTTGTTTTCATTGATAATCTATATGCCAGTATTGCTACACTTGACATTATAAATCCTTATGATAGTTTAAATTGTTAATCTATATGGCAGTATTGCTACACTATACATTTTAAAACATCATTATTGTTTAAATTGATAATCTATATGCCAGTATTGCTACACTTTACATTATAAATCCTTATGATGGTTGATATTGATAATCTATATGCCGCTTTTGCTATACTGTACATTATAAATTCTCGTGATGTATTTAATTGATAATCTACATGCCAGTATTGCTTCACTCTTCATTATAAATCATCATGATAGTTTATATTGATAATCTACATGCCAGTATTGCTACACTTTACATTATAAATCCTTACGATGGTCGATATTGATAATCTATATGCCGGTATTGCTATACTGTACATTATAAATTCTCGTGATGTTTCATATTGATAATCTACATGCCAGTATTGCTTCGCTTTACATTATAAAACCTCATGATAGTTTATATTGATAATCTATATGCCAGTATTGCTACACTTTACATTATAAATCCTTGTGATGATTGATATTGATAATCTATATGCCGGTTTTGATATACTGTCCATTATAAATTCTCATGATAGTTTATATTGATAATCCATATGCCAGTATTGCAGCACTTTACATTAAAAATCCCCGCGATGTTTTTGATTGATAATCTACATGCCAGTATTGCTACACTTTACATTAAAAATCCCCGTGATATTTTATATTAATAATCTATATGCCATTATTGCTACACTTTACATTATAAATCAGTATGATCGTTGATATTAATAATCTATATGCCGGTTTTGTGATAGTGTACATTATAAATTCTTGTGGTGTTTTTATTGATAATCTACATAGCAGTATTGCTTCTCTTTACATTATAAATCCTCATGATAGTTTATATTGATAATCTATTAACCAGTATTGCTACAATTTACATTATAAATCCCCGTGATATTTTATATTGATAATCTATATGCCAATATTGCTACACTTTACATTATAAATCCTAATGATGTCTTATATTGATATTCTATATGCCAGTATTGCTACACTTTACATTATAAAACTTTACGATAGTTTATATTGATAATCTATATGCCAGTATTGCTACAATTGACATTAAAAATCCTCATGATGTTTTATATAGATTATCCATATGCCAGTATTGCTACACTATACATTATAAATCCTCATGATGTATTATATTGATAATCTACGTGCCAGTATTGCTACACTTTACATTATAAATCCTTATGATGGTTGATATTGATAATCTATATGCCGCTTTTGCTATACTGTACATTATAAATTCTCGTGATGTTTTTAATTAAAAATCTACATGCCAGTATTGCTTCACTTTTCATTATAAATCATCATGATAGTTTATATTGATAATCTACATGCCAGTATTGCTAAACTTTACATTATAAATCCTTACGATGGTCGATATTGATAATCTATATGCCGCTTTTGCTATAGTGTACATTATAAATTCTCGTGATGTTTTTAATTGATAATCTACATGCCAGTATTGCTTCACTTTTCATTATAAATCATCATGATAGTTTATATTGATAATCTACATGCCAGTATTGCTACACTTTACATTATAAATCCTTACGATGGTCGATATTGATAATCTATATGCCGGTATTGCTATACTGTACATTATAAATTCTCGTGATGTTTCATATTGATAATCTACATGCCAGTATTGCTTCGCTTTACATTATAAAACCTCATGATAGTTTATATTGATAATCTATATGCCAATATTGCTACACTTTACATTATAAATCCTTATGATGATTGATATTGATAATCTATATGCCGGTTTTGATATACTGTCCATTATAAATTCTCATGATAGTTTATATTGATATTCTATATGCCAGTATATCAGCACTTTACATTAAAAATCCCCGCGATGTTTTTTATTGATAATCTACATGCCAGTATTGCTACACTTTACATTAAAAATCCCCGTGATATTTTATATTAATAATCTGTATGCCATTATTGCTACACTTTACATTATAAATCCCTATGATCGTTGATATTAATAATCTATATGCCGGTTTTGTTATAGTGTACATTATAAATTCTTGTGGTGTTTTTATCGATAATCTACATAGCAGTATTGCTTCTCTTTACATTATAAATCCTCATGATAGTTTATATTGATAATCTATAAACCAGTATTGCTACAATTTACATTATAAATCCCCGTGATGTTTTATTTTGATAATCTATATGCCAGTATTGCTACAATTTACATTATAAATCCCCGTGATGTTTTATATTGATAATCTATATGCCAGTATTGCTACACTTTACATTATAAATACTAATGATGTCTTATACTGATAATCTATATGCCAGTATTGCTACACTTTACATTATAAATCTTTGCGATAGTTTATATTGATAATCTATATGCCAGTATTGCTACAATTGACATTAAAAATCCTCATGATGTTTTATATAGATTATCCATATGCCAGTATTGCTACACTATACATTATAAATCCTCATGATGTATTATATTGATAATCTACGTGCCAGTATTGCTACACTTGACATTATAAAACCTCATGATTGTTTATATTGATAATCTATATGCCAGTATTGCTACACTTTACATTTTAAATCCTCATGATAGTTTATATTAATAATCTATTTGCCAGTATTGCTACACTTTACATTATAAATCCTTATGATGGTTGATATTGATAATCTATATGCCGGTTTTGCTATACTGTACATTATAAATTCTCGTGATGCTTTTTATTGATAATCTACATGCCAGTATTGCTTCACTTTACATTATAAATCATCATAATAGTTTATATTGATAATCTACATGCCAGTATTGCTACACTTTACATTATAAATCCCTGTGATGTTTTCATTGATAATCCTATGCTAGTATTGCTACACTTGCCACGGTTTTTTTTTTCTCTATATTTACCGCCATATATTGTAGTGCAAGACTAGAAGTAGATAGCGCCATGTATCGTTGTATAATGACAGGTAGGCGGGTGTGTAATTAAGTTTTAACAGAATAATTATGACCAAGTTGTGCATGAACAAGCACAGAGAGAGTCGTCTGACTCGTCAATCTGACCTGACGTGGTACAATTTTGTATTTAGTTGTCAGACGAGTGAGTGAGTGTTAGTGCTGTGAGAGAGGAAAAGTGTAGTGTGGTATCTCAGAGGGTTACTCTGAATTATCATCGAATATTAGTACCGGACGAGTAACCTCTGTGTACTCCGAGTCGGAGGATTTCCGTGAGCCACCTACCCACACCTCGCCATACCGCATTTCGTTTGGGAACTAACCCGCTGGAAGCTGGAGGACTGCCGCCAGGCGAAATACCCGCTCCCGCCGTGGAGGATTTGGTGAACCACAGCCTAACAACCAGCTCACTACCTGCAGCTAGGTAACTTTCTTTGTTCTCGACCACGTTACGTGTTAACTAGTGACAACCTACGTGTATTGTCGACTCGTTCCATCTCGCCCTTTCGGGCGTGGTCCGCTCAGAAGACGATCGAATCATTTCGACCATCTTCGACTACCCACCGATTACGACACCCCCCCCCCTTTTCTTAACGTGTCTATTTGAATTAGTGTCGTTAGTGTACCGACAACCATCACGTTGTGATGACCACTCATACTCAACTGTGACACCTACATTTGTATTTCGAACATTGCCTTTGTAGTTCTACTAACGCTTGTTTTTTTGTTAATTTATAAATTTAACTTAATCTCTTTAATTATAATCAATTTAATTGTTCTGATATTATTGCTAAAATCTCCTCCCTCTATCGAGTGTACCACCGCGCAGTGTTAGCGTGGATGTGTCAAGTCACTTAACTCACGCGAGGACAGGACCGGGTTAGCCCACCTGCAACTTTCTATATTTTCAGTACTGACACACGCAAGGCTACCACTGACTGTGGCCCACACTCTTTTCCTAGTTTATAAGATTAATTTTAGTATTTTTACTCAATTCACATTATATTATAACTTGTTTACATATTGTTCTGGTGTACCCTTGGCACGGACAGTTTGGGAACGCTACGTAATTATTTCATTACGCGCCGACAGGACCGGGTTAGCCCGCCTGCATCTTATTTAGTTTTCATTTACGAACCTTTCCCGGACTGTCTTTGTCAACGGCCCGCCCCCATTTATTTTGTTATTATCTTGTGTCAGATCTAAGAGATATACGTATCTGTTTTCTCCAGTCTTGTGGCACAATATATGCTCCGGCAAATTTAACTCCAATAGGCTTTTGATTAATTTATGAACGTTCGAGTAACGATTTACATCCCTAACATTTATACATCCCGTGAAGATACTTTCCGATACGTTTACGCCGTCCAAAGTATCGTGGCGCCCACCACGAGCTCCCGTTACCTGACCCACGCCGTACGGCAGTCCGTACCCTCGCCGACACCGACTAGCCGGCCACCGTTTACCACCCCAACTCCCCGGAGAAAGGTGGGCGACACACTTTACATTTTAAATCCTTATGATGGTTGATATTGATAATGTATATGCCGGTTTTGCTATACTGTACATTATAAATTATCATGAAAGTTTATATTGATAATCTATATGCCAGTATTGCTTCACTTTACATTATAAATCATCATGATTGTTTATACTGATAATCTATATGCCAGTATTGCTTTACTTTACATTGTAAATCCCCGTGATATTTTATATTGATTATCTATATGCCAGTATTTCTACACTTGATATTACAAATCCTTATGATAGTTTATATTGTTAATCTATATGGCAGTATTGCTACACTTTACATTATAAAACCTTATGATGGTTGATATTGATAATCTATATGCCGGTATTGCTATACTGTACATTATAAATTCTCGTGATGTTTTTTATTGAGAATCTACATGCCAGTATTGCTTCACTTTCCATTATAAATCATGATGATAGTTTATATTGATAATCTACATGCCAGTATTGCAACACTTTACATTTTAAATCCCTGTGATGTTTTCTTTGATAATCTATATGCCAGTATTGCTAGACTTGAAATTATAAATCCTTATGATAGTTTCTATTGTTAATCTATATGGCAGTATTCCTACACATTACTTTATAAATCATCATGATTGTTTATATTGACAATCTATATGCCAGTATTGCTACACTTTACATTATAAATCATCATGATAGTTAATATTGATAATCTATATGCCAGTATTGCTATACTTTACATTGTAAAACTCCGTGATAATTTGTATTGATTATCTATATGCCAGTATTCCTACACTTGACATTATAAATTCTTATAATAGTTTATTTTGTTAATCTATATGGCAGTATTGCTACACTTTACATTATAATACATCATGATTGTTTATAATGATAATCTATATGCCAGTATTGATACACTTTACATTATAAGTCCTCATGATAGTTTATATTGATAATATATATGCCAGTATTGCTACACTTTACATTATAAATCATCATGATAGTTAATATTGATAATCTATATGCCAGTATTGCTATACTTTACATTGTAAAACTCCGTGATAATTTGTATTGATTATCTATATGCCAGTATTGCTACACTTGACATTATAAATCCTTATAATAGTTTATTTTGTTAATCTATATGGCAGTATTGCTACACTTTACATTAAAATACATCATGATTGTTTATAATGATAATCTATATGCCAGTATTGATACACTTTACATTATAAGTCCTCATGATAGTTTATATTGATAATCTATATGCCAGTATTGCTACCATTTACATTATAAATCATCATGATAGTTAATATTGATAATCTATATGCCAGTATTGCTATACTTTACATTGTAAAACTCCGTGATAATTTGTATTGATTATCTATATGCCAGTATTGCTACACTTGACATTATAAATCCTTATAATAGTTTATATTGTTAATCTATATGGCAGTATTGCTACACTTTACATTATAAAACATCATGATTGTTTATAATGATAATCTATATGCCAGTATTGATACACTTTACATTATAAATCCTCATGATAGTTTACATTGATAATCTATATGCCAGTATTGCTACCATTTACATTATAAATCCTCATGATAGTTTATATTGATAATCTATATGCCAGTATTGCCTCACTTTATATTATAAAACCGTATGATGGTTGAAATCGATATTCTATATGCCGGTTTTGCTATACTCTACGTTATAAATTCTCGTGATGTTTCTTATTAATAATCTACATGCCAGTATTGCTTTACTTTCCATTATAATTCATCATGATAGTTTATATTGATAATCTACACGCCAGTATTGCTACACTTTACATTATAATTCCCTGTGTTGTTTTCATTGATAATCTATATGCCAGTATTGCTACACTTGACATTATAAATCCTTATGATAGTTTAAATTGTTAATCTATATGGCAGTATTGCTACACTATACATTTTAAAACATCATTATTGTTTAAATTGATAATCTATATGCCAGTATTGCTACACTTTACATTATAAATCCTTATGATGGTTGATATTGATAATCTATATGCCGCTTTTGCTATACTGTACATTATAAATTCTCGTGATGTATTTAATTGATAATCTACATGCCAGTATTGCTTCACTCTTCATTATAAATCATCATGATAGTTTATATTGATAATCTACATGCCAGTATTGCTACACTTTACATTATAAATCCTTACGATGGTCGATATTGATAATCTATATGCCGGTATTGCTATACTGTACATTATAAATTCTCGTGATGTTTCATATTGATAATCTACATGCCAGTATTGCTTCGCTTTACATTATAAAACCTCATGATAGTTTATATTGATAATCTATATGCCAGTATTGCTACACTTTACATTATAAATCCTTGTGATGATTGATATTGATAATCTATATGCCGGTTTTGATATACTGTCCATTATAAATTCTCATGATAGTTTATATTGATAATCCATATGCCAGTATTGCAGCACTTTACATTAAAAATCCCCGCGATGTTTTTGATTGATAATCTACATGCCAGTATTGCTACACTTTACATTAAAAATCCCCGTGATATTTTATATTAATAATCTATATGCCATTATTGCTACACTTTACATTATAAATCAGTATGATCGTTGATATTAATAATCTATATGCCGGTTTTGTGATAGTGTACATTATAAATTCTTGTGGTGTTTTTATTGATAATCTACATAGCAGTATTGCTTCTCTTTACATTATAAATCCTCATGATAGTTTATATTGATAATCTATTAACCAGTATTGCTACAATTTACATTATAAATCCCCGTGATATTTTATATTGATAATCTATATGCCAATATTGCTACACTTTACATTATAAATCCTAATGATGTCTTATATTGATATTCTATATGCCAGTATTGCTACACTTTACATTATAAAACTTTACGATAGTTTATATTGATAATCTATATGCCAGTATTGCTACAATTGACATTAAAAATCCTCATGATGTTTTATATAGATTATCCATATGCCAGTATTGCTACACTATACATTATAAATCCTCATGATGTATTATATTGATAATCTACGTGCCAGTATTGCTACACTTTACATTATAAATCCTTATGATGGTTGATATTGATAATCTATATGCCGCTTTTGCTATACTGTACATTATAAATTCTCGTGATGTTTTTAATTAAAAATCTACATGCCAGTATTGCTTCACTTTTCATTATAAATCATCATGATAGTTTATATTGATAATCTACATGCCAGTATTGCTAAACTTTACATTATAAATCCTTACGATGGTCGATATTGATAATCTATATGCCGCTTTTGCTATAGTGTACATTATAAATTCTCGTGATGTTTTTAATTGATAATCTACATGCCAGTATTGCTTCACTTTTCATTATAAATCATCATGATAGTTTATATTGATAATCTACATGCCAGTATTGCTACACTTTACATTATAAATCCCTGCGATGTTTTCATTGATAATCCTATGCTAGTATTGCTACATTTGCCACGGTTTTTTTTTTCTCTATATTTACCGCCATATATTGTAGTGCAAGACTAGAAGTAGATAGCGCCATGTATCGTTGTATAATGACAGGTAGGCGGGTGTGTAATTAAGTTTTAACAGAATAATTATGACCAAGTTGTGCATGAACAAGCACAGAGAGAGTCGTCTGACTCGTCAATCTGACCTGACGTGGTACAATTTTGTATTTAGTTGTCAGACGAGTGAGTGAGTGTTAGTGCTGTGAGAGAGGAAAAGTGTAGTGTGGTATCTCAGAGGGTTACTCTGAATTATCATCGAATATTAGTACCGGACGAGTAACCTCTGTGTACTCCGAGTCGGAGGATTTCCGTGAGCCACCTACCCACACCTCGCCATACCGCATTTCGTTTGGGAACTAACCCGCTGGAAGCTGGAGGACTGCCGCCAGGCGAAATACCCGCTCCCGCCGTGGAGGATTTGGTGAACCACAGCCTAACAACCAGCTCACTACCTGCAGCTAGGTAACTTTCTTTGTTCTCGACCACGTTACGTGTTAACTAGTGACAACCTACGTGTATTGTCGACTCGTTCCATCTCGCCCTTTCGGGCGTGGTCCGCTCAGAAGACGATCGAATCATTTCGACCATCTTCGACTACCCACCGATTACGACACCCCCCCCCCCCCCTTTTCTTAACGTGTCTATTTGAATTAGTGTCGTTAGTGTACCGACAACCATCACGTTGTGATGACCACTCATACTCAACTGTGACACCTACATTTGTATTTCGAACATTGCCTTTGTAGTTCTACTAACGCTTGTTTTTTTGTTAATTTATAAATTTAACTTAATCTCTTTAATTATAATCAATTTAATTGTTCTGATATTATTGCTAAAATCTCCTCCCTCTATCGAGTGTACCACCGCGCAGTGTTAGCGTGGATGTGTCAAGTCACTTAACTCACGCGAGGACAGGACCGGGTTAGCCCACCTGCAACTTTCTATATTTTCAGTACTGACACACGCAAGGCTACCACTGACTGTGGCCCACACTCTTTTCCTAGTTTATAAGATTAATTTTAGTATTTTTACTCAATTCACATTATATTATAACTTGTTTACATATTGTTCTGGTGTACCCTTGGCACGGACAGTTTGGGAACGCTACGTAATTATTTCATTACGCGCCGACAGGACCGGGTTAGCCCGCCTGCATCTTATTTAGTTTTCATTTACGAACCTTTCCCGGACTGTCTTTGTCAACGGCCCGCCCCCATTTATTTTGTTATTATCTTGTGTCAGATCTAAGAGATATACGTATCTGTTTTCTCCAGTCTTGTGGCACAATATATGCTCCGGCAAATTTAACTCCAATAGGCTTTTGATTAATTTATGAACGTTCGAGTAACGATTTACATCCCTAACATTTATACATCCCGTGAAGATACTTTCCGATACGTTTACGCCGTCCAAAGTATCGTGGCGCCCACCACGAGCTCCCGTTACCTGACCCACGCCGTACGGCAGTCCGTACCCTCGCCGACACCGACTAGCCGGCCACCGTTTACCACCCCAACTCCCCGGAGAAAGGTGGGCGACACACTTTACATTTTAAATCCTTATGATGGTTGATATTGATAATGTATATGCCGGTTTTGCTATACTGTACATTATAAATTATCATGAAAGTTTATATTGATAATCTATATGCCAGTATTGCTTCACTTTACATTATAAATCATCATGATTGTTTATACTGATAATCTATATGCCAGTATTGCTTTACTTTACATTGTAAATCCCCGTGATATTTTATATTGATTATCTATATGCCAGTATTTCTACACTTGATATTACAAATCCTTATGATAGTTTATATTGTTAATCTATATGGCAGTATTGCTACACTTTACATTATAAAACCTTATGATGGTTGATATTGATAATCTATATGCCGGTATTGCTATACTGTACATTATAAATTCTCGTGATGTTTTTTATTGAGAATCTACATGCCAGTATTGCTTCACTTTCCATTATAAATCATGATGATAGTTTATATTGATAATCTACATGCCAGTATTGCAACACTTTACATTTTAAATCCCTGTGATGTTTTCTTTGATAATCTATATGCCAGTATTGCTAGACTTGAAATTATAAATCCTTATGATAGTTTCTATTGTTAATCTATATGGCAGTATTCCTACACATTACTTTATAAATCATCATGATTGTTTATATTGACAATCTATATGCCAGTATTGCTACACTTTACATTATAAATCATCATGATAGTTAATATTGATAATCTATATGCCAGTATTGCTATACTTTACATTGTAAAACTCCGTGATAATTTGTATTGATTATCTATATGCCAGTATTCCTACACTTGACATTATAAATTCTTATAATAGTTTATTTTGTTAATCTCTATGGCAGTATTGCTACACTTTACATTATAATACATCATGATTGTTTATAATGATAATCTATATGCCAGTATTGATACACTTTACATTATAAGTCCTCATGATAGTTTATATTGATAATATATATGCCAGTATTGCTACACTTTACATTATAAATCATCATGATAGTTAATATTGATAATCTATATGCCAGTATTGCTATACTTTACATTGTAAAACTCCGTGATAATTTGTATTGATTATCTATATGCCAGTATTGCTACACTTGACATTATAAATCCCTATAATAGTTTATTTTGTTAATCTATATGGCAGTATTGCTACACTTTACATTAAAATACATCATGATTGTTTATAATGATAATCTATATGCCAGTATTGATACACTTTACATTATAAGTCCTCATGATAGTTTATATTGATAAACTATATGCCAGTATTGCTACCATTTACATTATAAATCATCATGATAGTTAATATTGATAATCTATATGCCAGTATTGCTATACTTTACATTGTAAAACTCCGTGATAATTTGTATTGATTATCTATATGCCAGTATTGCTACACTTGACATTATAAATCCTTATAATAGTTTATATTGTTAATCTATATGGCAGTATTGCTACACTTTACATTATAAAACATCATGATTGTTTATAATGATAATCTATATGCCAGTATTGATACACTTTACATTATAAATCCTCATGATAGTTTACATTGATAATCTATATGCCAGTATTGCTACCATTTACATTATAAATCCTCATGATAGTTTATATTGATAATCTATATGCCAGTATTGCCTCACTTTATATTATAAAACCGTATGATGGTTGAAATCGATATTCTATATGCCGGTTTTGCTATACTCTACGTTATAAATTCTCGTGATGTTTCTTATTAATAATCTACATGCCAGTATTGCTTTACTTTCCATTATAATTCATCATGATAGTTTATATTGATAATCTACACGCCAGTATTGCTACACTTTACATTATAATTCCCTGTGTTGTTTTCATTGATAATCTATATGCCAGTATTGCTACACTTGACATTATAAATCCTTATGATAGTTTAAATTGTTAATCTATATGGCAGTATTGCTACACTATACATTTTAAAACATCATTATTGTTTAAATTGATAATCTATATGCCAGTATTGCTACACTTTACATTATAAATCCTTATGATGGTTGATATTGATAATCTATATGCCGCTTTTGCTATACTGTACATTATAAATTCTCGTGATGTATTTAATTGATAATCTACATGCCAGTATTGCTTCACTCTTCATTATAAATCATCATGATAGTTTATATTGATAATCTACATGCCAGTATTGCTACACTTTACATTATAAATCCTTACGATGGTCGATATTGATAATCTATATGCCGGTATTGCTATACTGTACATTATAAATTCTCGTGATGTTTCATATTGATAATCTACATGCCAGTATTGCTTCGCTTTACATTATAAAACCTCATGATAGTTTATATTGATAATCTATATGCCAGTATTGCTACACTTTACATTATAAATCCTTGTGATGATTGATATTGATAATCTATATGCCGGTTTTGATATACTGTCCATTATAAATTCTCATGATAGTTTATATTGATAATCCATATGCCAGTATTGCAGCACTTTACATTAAAAATCCCCGCGATGTTTTTGATTGATAATCTACATGCCAGTATTGCTACACTTTACATTAAAAATCCCCGTGATATTTTATATTAATAATCTATATGCCATTATTGCTACACTTTACATTATAAATCAGTATGATCGTTGATATTAATAATCTATATGCCGGTTTTGTGATAGTGTACATTATAAATTCTTGTGGTGTTTTTATTGATAATCTACATAGCAGTATTGCTTCTCTTTACATTATAAATCCTCATGATAGTTTATATTGATAATCTATTAACCAGTATTGCTACAATTTACATTATAAATCCCCGTGATATTTTATATTGATAATCTATATGCCAATATTGCTACACTTTACATTATAAATCCTAATGATGTCTTATATTGATATTCTATATGCCAGTATTGCTACACTTTACATTATAAAACTTTACGATAGTTTATATTGATAATCTATATGCCAGTATTGCTACAATTGACATTAAAAATCCTCATGATGTTTTATATAGATTATCCATATGCCAGTATTGCTACACTATACATTATAAATCCTCATGATGTATTATATTGATAATCTACGTGCCAGTATTGCTACACTTTACATTATAAATCCTTATGATGGTTGATATTGATAATCTATATGCCGCTTTTGCTATACTGTACATTATAAATTCTCGTGATGTTTTTAATTAAAAATCTACATGCCAGTATTGCTTCACTTTTCATTATAAATCATCATGATAGTTTATATTGATAATCTACATGCCAGTATTGCTAAACTTTACATTATAAATCCTTACGATGGTCGATATTGATAATCTATATGCCGCTTTTGCTATAGTGTACATTATAAATTCTCGTGATGTTTTTAATTGATAATCTACATGCCAGTATTGCTTCACTTTTCATTATAAATCATCATGATAGTTTATATTGATAATCTACATGCCAGTATTGCTACACTTTACATTATAAATCCCTGCGATGTTTTCATTGATAATCCTATGCTAGTATTGCTACATTTGCCACGGTTTTTTTTTTCTCTATATTTACCGCCATATATTGTAGTGCAAGACTAGAAGTAGATAGCGCCATGTATCGTTGTATAATGACAGGTAGGCGGGTGTGTAATTAAGTTTTAACAGAATAATTATGACCAAGTTGTGCATGAACAAGCACAGAGAGAGTCGTCTGACTCGTCAATCTGACCTGACGTGGTACAATTTTGTATTTAGTTGTCAGACGAGTGAGTGAGTGTTAGTGCTGTGAGAGAGGAAAAGTGTAGTGTGGTATCTCAGAGGGTTACTCTGAATTATCATCGAATATTAGTACCGGACGAGTAACCTCTGTGTACTCCGAGTCGGAGGATTTCCGTGAGCCACCTACCCACACCTCGCCATACCGCATTTCGTTTGGGAACTAACCCGCTGGAAGCTGGAGGACTGCCGCCAGGCGAAATACCCGCTCCCGCCGTGGAGGATTTGGTGAACCACAGCCTAACAACCAGCTCACTACCTGCAGCTAGGTAACTTTCTTTGTTCTCGACCACGTTACGTGTTAACTAGTGACAACCTACGTGTATTGTCGACTCGTTCCATCTCGCCCTTTCGGGCGTGGTCCGCTCAGAAGACGATCGAATCATTTCGACCATCTTCGACTACCCACCGATTACGACACCCCCCCCCCCCTTTTCTTAACGTGTCTATTTGAATTAGTGTCGTTAGTGTACCGACAACCATCACGTTGTGATGACCACTCATACTCAACTGTGACACCTACATTTGTATTTCGAACATTGCCTTTGTAGTTCTACTAACGCTTGTTTTTTTGTTAATTTATAAATTTAACTTAATCTCTTTAATTATAATCAATTTAATTGTTCTGATATTATTGCTAAAATCTCCTCCCTCTATCGAGTGTACCACCGCGCAGTGTTAGCGTGGATGTGTCAAGTCACTTAACTCACGCGAGGACAGGACCGGGTTAGCCCACCTGCAACTTTCTATATTTTCAGTACTGACACACGCAAGGCTACCACTGACTGTGGCCCACACTCTTTTCCTAGTTTATAAGATTAATTTTAGTATTTTTACTCAATTCACATTATATTATAACTTGTTTACATATTGTTCTGGTGTACCCTTGGCACGGACAGTTTGGGAACGCTACGTAATTATTTCATTACGCGCCGACAGGACCGGGTTAGCCCGCCTGCATCTTATTTAGTTTTCATTTACGAACCTTTCCCGGACTGTCTTTGTCAACGGCCCGCCCCCATTTATTTTGTTATTATCTTGTGTCAGATCTAAGAGATATACGTATCTGTTTTCTCCAGTCTTGTGGCACAATATATGCTCCGGCAAATTTAACTCCAATAGGCTTTTGATTAATTTATGAACGTTCGAGTAACGATTTACATCCCTAACATTTATACATCCCGTGAAGATACTTTCCGATACGTTTACGCCGTCCAAAGTATCGTGGCGCCCACCACGAGCTCCCGTTACCTGACCCACGCCGTACGGCAGTCCGTACCCTCGCCGACACCGACTAGCCGGCCACCGTTTACCACCCCAACTCCCCGGAGAAAGGTGGGCGACACACTTTACATTTTAAATCCTTATGATGGTTGATATTGATAATGTATATGCCGGTTTTGCTATACTGTACATTATAAATTATCATGAAAGTTTATATTGATAATCTATATGCCAGTATTGCTTCACTTTACATTATAAATCATCATGATTGTTTATACTGATAATCTATATGCCAGTATTGCTTTACTTTACATTGTAAATCCCCGTGATATTTTATATTGATTATCTATATGCCAGTATTTCTACACTTGATATTACAAATCCTTATGATAGTTTATATTGTTAATCTATATGGCAGTATTGCTACACTTTACATTATAAAACCTTATGATGGTTGATATTGATAATCTATATGCCGGTATTGCTATACTGTACATTATAAATTCTCGTGATGTTTTTTATTGAGAATCTACATGCCAGTATTGCTTCACTTTCCATTATAAATCATGATGATAGTTTATATTGATAATCTACATGCCAGTATTGCAACACTTTACATTTTAAATCCCTGTGATGTTTTCTTTGATAATCTATATGCCAGTATTGCTAGACTTGAAATTATAAATCCTTATGATAGTTTCTATTGTTAATCTATATGGCAGTATTCCTACACATTACTTTATAAATCATCATGATTGTTTATATTGACAATCTATATGCCAGTATTGCTACACTTTACATTATAAATCATCATGATAGTTAATATTGATAATCTATATGCCAGTATTGCTATACTTTACATTGTAAAACTCCGTGATAATTTGTATTGATTATCTATATGCCAGTATTCCTACACTTGACATTATAAATTCTTATAATAGTTTATTTTGTTAATCTCTATGGCAGTATTGCTACACTTTACATTATAATACATCATGATTGTTTATAATGATAATCTATATGCCAGTATTGATACACTTTACATTATAAGTCCTCATGATAGTTTATATTGATAATATATATGCCAGTATTGCTACACTTTACATTATAAATCATCATGATAGTTAATATTGATAATCTATATGCCAGTATTGCTATACTTTACATTGTAAAACTCCGTGATAATTTGTATTGATTATCTATATGCCAGTATTGCTACACTTGACATTATAAATCCCTATAATAGTTTATTTTGTTAATCTATATGGCAGTATTGCTACACTTTACATTAAAATACATCATGATTGTTTATAATGATAATCTATATGCCAGTATTGATACACTTTACATTATAAGTCCTCATGATAGTTTATATTGATAAACTATATGCCAGTATTGCTACCATTTACATTATAAATCATCATGATAGTTAATATTGATAATCTATATGCCAGTATTGCTATACTTTACATTGTAAAACTCCGTGATAATTTGTATTGATTATCTATATGCCAGTATTGCTACACTTGACATTATAAATCCTTATAATAGTTTATATTGTTAATCTATATGGCAGTATTGCTACACTTTACATTATAAAACATCATGATTGTTTATAATGATAATCTATATGCCAGTATTGCTACACTTTACATTATAAATCCTCATGATAGTTTACATTGATAATCTATATGCCAGTATTGCTACCATTTACATTATAAATCCTCATGATAGTTTATATTGATAATCTATATGCCAGTATTGCCTCACTTTATATTATAAAACCGTATGATGGTTGAAATCGATATTCTATATGCCGGTTTTGCTATACTCTACGTTATAAATTCTCGTGATGTTTCTTATTAATAATCTACATGCCAGTATTCCTTTACTTTCCATTATAATTCATCATGATAGTTTATATTGATAATCTACACGCCAGTATTGCTACACTTTACATTATAATTCCCTGTGTTGTTTTCATTGATAATCTATATGCCAGTATTGCTACACTTGACATTATAAATCCTTATGATAGTTTAAATTGTTAATCTATATGGCAGTATTGCTACACTATACATTTTAAAACATCATTATTGTTTAAATTGATAATCTATATGCCAGTATTGCTACACTTTACATTATAAATCCTTATGATGGTTGATATTGATAATCTATATGCCGCTTTTGCTATACTGTACATTATAAATTCTCGTGATGTTTTTAATTGATAATCTACATGCCAGTATTGCTTCACTCTTCATTATAAATCATCATGATAGTTTATATTGATAATCTACATGCCAGTATTGCTACACTTTACATTATATATCCTTACGATGGTCGATATTGATAATCTATATGCCGGTATTGCTATACTGTACATTATAAATTCTCGTGATGTTTCATATTGATAATCTATATGCCAGTATTGCTACACTTTACATTATAAATCCTTGTGATGATTGATATTGATAATCTATATGCCGGTTTTGATATACTGTCCATTATAAATTCTCATGATAGTTTATATTGATAATCCATATGCCAGTATTGCAGCACTTTACATTAAAAATCCCCGCGATGTTTTTGATTGATAATCTACATGCCAGTATTGCTACACTTTACATTAAAAATCCCCGTGATATTTTATATTAATAATCTATATGCCATTATTGCTACACTTTACATTATAAATCAGTATGATCGTTGATATTAATAATCTATATGCCGGTTTTGTGATAGTGTACATTATAAATTCTTGTGGTGTTTTTATTGATAATCTACATAGCAGTATTGCTTCTCTTTACATTATAAATCCTCATGATAGTTTATATTGATAATCTATTAACCAGTATTGCTACAATTTACATTATAAATCCCCGTGATATTTTATATTGATAATCTATATGCCAATATTGCTACACTTTACATTATAAATCCTAATGATGTCTTATATTGATAATCTATATGCCAGTATTGCTACACTTTACATTATAAAACTTTACGATAGTTTATATTGATAATCTATATGCCAGTATTGCTACAATTGACATTAAAAATCCTCATGATGTTTTATATAGATTATCCATATGCCAGTATTGCTACACTATACATTATAAATCCTCATGATGTATTATATTGATAATCTATATGCCAATATTGCTACACTTTACATTATAAATCCCTATGATCGTTGATATTAATAATCTATATGCCGGTTTTGTTATAGTGTACATTATAAATTCTTGTGGTGTTTTTATTGATAATCTACATAGCAGTATTGCTTCTCTTTACATTATAAATCCTCATGATAGTTTATATTGATAATCTATAAACCAGTATTGCTACAATTTACATTATAAATCCCCGTGATGTTTTATTTTGATAATCTATATGCCAGTATTGCTACAATTTACATTATAAATCCCCGTGATGTTTTATATTGATAATCTATATGCCAGTATTGCTACACTTTACATTATAAATACTAATGATGTCTTATACTGATAATCTATATGCCAGTATTGCTACACTTTACATTATAAATCTTTGCGATAGTTTATATTGATAATCTATATGCCAGTATTGCTACAATTGACATTAAAAATCCTCATGATGTTTTATATAGATTATCCATATGCCAGTATTGCTACACTATACATTATAAATCCTCATGATGTATTATATTGATAATCTACGTGCCAGTATTGCTACACTTGACATTATAAAACCTCATGATTGTTTATATTAATAATCTATATGCCAGTATTGCTACACTTTACATTTTAAATCCTCATGATAGTTTATATTAATAATCTATTTGCCAGTATTGCTACACTTTACATTATAAATCCTTATGATGGTTGATATTGATAATCTATATGCCGGTTTTGCTATACTGTACATTATAAATTCTCGTGATGCTTTTTATTGATAATCTACATGCCAGTATTGCTTCACTTTACATTATAAATCATCATAATAGTTTATATTGATAATCTACATGCCAGTATTGCTACACTTTACATTATAAATCCCTGTGATGTTTTCATTGATAATCCTATGCTAGTATTGCTACACTTGCCACGGTTTTTTTTTTCTCTATATTTACCGCCATATATTGTAGTGCAAGACTAGAAGTAGATAGCGCCATGTATCGTTGTATAATGACAGGTAGGCGGGTGTGTAATTAAGTTTTAACAGAATAATTATGACCAAGTTGTGCATGAACAAGCACAGAGAGAGTCGTCTGACTCGTCAATCTGACCTGACGTGGTACAATTTTGTATTTAGTTGTCAGACGAGTGAGTGAGTGTTAGTGCTGTGAGAGAGGAAAAGTGTAGTGTGGTAACTCAGAGGGTTACTCTGAATTATCATCGAATATTAGTACCGGACGAGTAACCTCTGTGTACTCCGAGTCGGAGGATTTCCGTGAGCCACCTACCCACACCTCGCCATACCGCATTTCGTTTGGGAACTAACCCGCTGGAAGCTGGAGGACTGCCGCCAGGCGAAATACCCGCTCCCGCCGTGGAGGATTTGGTGAACCACAGCCTAACAACCAGCTCACTACCTGCAGCTAGGTAACTTTCTTTGTTCTCGACCACGTTACGTGTTAACTAGTGACAACCTACGTGTATTGTCGACTCGTTCCATCTCGCCCTTTCGGGCGTGGTCCGCTCAGAAGACGATCGAATCATTTCGACCATCTTCGACTACCCACCGATTACGACACCCCCCCCCCCTTTTCTTAACGTGTCTATTTGAATTAGTGTCGTTAGTGTACCGACAACCATCACGTTGTGATGACCACTCATACTCAACTGTGACACCTACATTTGTATTTCGAACATTGCCTTTGTAGTTCTACTAACGCTTGTTTTTTTGTTAATTTATAAATTTAACTTAATCTCTTTAATTATAATCAATTTAATTGTTCTGATATTATTGCTAAAATCTCCTGCCTCTATCGAGTGTACCACCGCGCAGTGTTAGCGTGGATGTGTCAAGTCACTTAACTCACGCGAGGACAGGACCGGGTTAGCCCACCTGCAACTTTCTATATTTTCAGTACTGACACACGCAAGGCTACCACTGACTGTGGCCCACACTCTTTTCCTAGTTTATAAGATTAATTTTGGTATTTTTACTCAATTCACATTATATTATAACTTGTTTACATATTGTTCTAGTGTACCCTTGGCACGGACAGTTTGGGAACGCTACGTAATTATTTCATTACGCGCCGACAGGACCGGGTTAGCCCGCCTGCATCTTATTTAGTTTTCATTTACGAACCTTTCCCGGACTGTCTTTGTCAACGGCCCGCCCCCATTTATTTTGTTATTATCTTGTGTCAGATCTAAGAGATATACGTATCTGTTTTCTCCAGTCTTGTGGCACAATATATGCTCCGGCAAATTTAACTCCAATAGGCTTTTGATTAATTTATGAACGTTCGAGTAACGATTTACATCCCTAACATTTATCAATCCCGTGAAGATACTTTCCGATACTTTTACGCCGTCCAAAGTATCGTGGCGCCCACCACGAGCTCCCGTTACCTGACCCACGCCGTACGGCAGTCCGTACCCTCGCCGACACCGACTAGCCGGCCACCGTTTACCACCCCAACTCCCCGGAGAAAGGTGGGCGATACACTTTACATTTTAAATCCTTATGATGGTTGATATTGATAATGTATATGCCGGTTTTGCTATACTGTACATTATAAATTATCATGAAAGTTTATATTGATAATCTATATGCCAGTATTGCTTCACTTTACATTATAAATCATCATGATTGTTTATACTGATAATCTATATGCCAGTATTGCTTTACTTTACATTGTAAATCCCCGTGATATTTTATATTGATTATCTATATGCCAGTATTACTACACTTGACATTACAAATCCTTATGATAGTTTATATTGTTAATCTATATGGCAGTATTGCTACACTTTACATTATAAAACCTTATGATGGTTGATATTGATAATCTATATGCCGGTATTGCTATACTGTACATTATAAATTCTCGTGATGTTTTTTATTGAGAATCTACATGCCAGTATTGCTTCACTTTCCATTATAAATCATGATGATAGTTTATATTGATAATCTACATGCCAGTATTGCAACACTTTACATTTTAAATCCCTGTGATGTTTTCTTTGATAATCTATATGCCAGTATTGCTAGACTTGAAATTATAAATCCTTATGATAGTTTCTATTGTTATTCTATATGGCAGTATTCCTACACATTACTTTATAAATCATCTTGATTGTTTATATTGACAATCTATATGCCAGTATTGCTACACTTTACATTATAAATCATCATGATAGTTAATATTGATAATCTATATGCCAGTATTGCTATACTTTACATTGTAAAACTCCGTGATAATTTGTATTGATTATCTATATGCCAGTATTGCTACACTTGACATTATAAATCCTTATAATAGTTTATTTTGTTAATCTATATGGCAGTATTGCTACACTTTACATTATAATACATCATGATTGTTTATAATGATAATCTATATGCCAGTATTGATACACTTTACATTATAAGTCCTCATGATAGTTTATATTGATAATATATATGCCAGTATTGCTACACTTTACATTATAAATCATCATGATAGTTAATATTGATAATCTATATGCCAGTATTGCTATACTTTACATTGTAAAACTCCGTGATAATTTGTATTGATTATCTATATGCCAGTATTGCTACACTTGACATTATAAATCCTTATAATAGTTTATTTTGTTAATCTATATGGCAGTATTGCTACACTTTACATTATAATACATCATGATTGTTTATAATGATAATCTATATGCCAGTATTGATACACTTTACATTATAAGTCCTCATGATAGTTTATATTGATAATCTATATGCCAGTATTGCTACCATTTACATTATAAATCCTCATGATAGTTTATATTGATAATCTATATGCCAGTATTGCCTCACTTTATATTATAAATCCGTATGATGGTTGATATCGATAATCTATATGCCGGTTTTGCTATACTCTACGTTATAAATTCTCGTGATGTTTCTTATTAATAATCTACATGCCAGTATTGCTTCACTTTAAATTATAATTCATCATGATAGTTTATATTGATAATCTACACACCAGTATTGCTACACTTTACATTATAATTCCCTGTGTTGTTTTCATTGATAATCTATATGCCAGTATTGCTACACTTGACATTATAAATCCTTATGATAGTTTATATTGTTAATCTATATGGCAGTATTGCTACACTATACATTTTAAAACATCATTATTGTTTAAATTGATAATCTATATGCCAGTATTGCTACACTTTTAATTATAAATCCTTACGAAGGTTGATGTTGATCATCTATATGCCGGTATATGCCGGTGTTGCTATACTGCACATTATAAATCTTCGTGATGTTTCATATTAATAATCTATATGCCAGTATTGCTATACTTTACATTGTAAAACTTCGTGATAATTTGTATTGATTATCTATATGCCAGTATTGCTACACTTGACATTATAAATCCTTATAACAGTTTATATTGTTAATCTATATGGCAGTATTGCTACACTTTACATTATAGAACATCATGATTGTTTATAATGATAATCTATATGCCAGTATTGCTACACTTTACATTATAAATCCTCATGATAGTTTACATTGATAATCTATGTGCCAGTAATGCTACCATTTACATTATAAATCCTCATGATAGTTTATATTGATAATCTATATGCCAGTATTGCCTCACTTTATATTATAAAACCGTATGATGGTTGATATCGATAATCTATATGCCGGTTTTGCTATACTCTACGTTATAAATTCTCGTGATGTTTCTTATTGATAATCTACATGCCAGTATTGCTTCACTTTCCATTATAATTCATCATGATAGTTTATATTGATAATCTACACGCCAGTATTGCTACACTTTACATTATAATTCCCTGTGTTGTTTTCATTGATAATCTATATGCCATTATTGCTACACTTTACATTATAAATCCGTATGATCGTTGATATTAATAATCTATATGCCGGTTTTTTTATAGTATACATTATAAATTCTTGTGGTGTTTTTATTGATAATCTACATAGCAGTATTGCTTCTCTTTACATTATAAATCCTCATGATAGTTTATAGTGATAATCTATTAACCAGTATTGCTACAATTTACATTATAAATCCCCGTGATGTTTTATATTGATAATCTATATGCCAGTATTGCTACACTTGACATTATAAATCCTTATAATAGTTTATATTGTTAATCTATATGGCAGTATTGCCACACTTTACATTATAAACCATCATGATTGTTTATAATGATAATCTATATGCCAGTATTGCTACACTTTACATTATAAGTCCTCATGATAGTTTATATTGATAATCTATATGCCAGTATTGCTACCATTTACATTATAAATCCTCATGATAGTTTATATTGATAATCTATATGCCAGGATTGCCTCACTTTATATTATAAAACCGTATGATGGTTGATATCGATAATCTATATGCCGGTTTTGCTATACTCTACGTTTTAAATTCTCGTGATGTTTCTTATTGATAATTTATATGCCAGTATTGCTTTACTTTCCATTATAATTCATCATGATAGTTTATATTGATAATCTACACGCCAGTATTGCTACACTTTACATTATAATTCCCTGTGTTGTTTTCATTGATAATCTATATGCCAGTATTGCTACACTTGACATTATAAATCCTTATGATAGTTTATATTGTTAATCTATATGGCAGTATTGCTACACTATACATTTTAAAACATCATTATTGTTTAAATTGATAATCTATATGCCAGTATTGCTACACTTTACATTATAAATCCTTACGAAGGTTGATATTGATAATCTATATGCCGGTATTGCTATACTGTACATTATAAATCTTCGTGATGTTTCATATTAATAATCTATATGCCAGTATTGCTATACTTTACATTGTAAAACTCCGTGATAATTTGTATTGATTATCTATATGCCAGTATTGCTACACTTGACTTTATAGATCCTTATAATAGTTTATATTGTTAATCTATATGGCAGTATTGCTACACTTTACAATATAAAACATCATGATTGTTTATATTGATAATCTATATGCCAGTTTTGCTACACTTTACATTATAAATCCTCATGATAGTTTACATTGATAATCTATGTGCCAGTAATGCTACCATTTACATTATAAATCCTCATGATAGTTTATATTGATAATCTATATGCCAGTATTGCCTCACTTTATATTATAAAACCGTATGATGGTTGATATCGATAATCTATATGCCGGTTTTGCTATACTCTACGTTATAAATTCTCGTGATGTTTCTTATTGATAATCTACATGCCAGTATTGCTTCACATTCCATTATAATTCATCATGATAGTTTATATTGATAATCTACACGCCAGTATTGCTACACTTTACATTATAATTCCCTGTGTTGTTTTCATTGATAATCTATATGCCATTATTGCTACACTTTACATTATAAATCCGTATGATCGTTGATATTAATAATCTATATGCCGGTTTTTTTATAGTATACATTATAAATTCTTGTGGTGTTTTTATTGATAATCTACATAACAGTATTCCTTCTCTTTACATTATAAATCCTCATGATAGTTTATATTGATAATCTATTAACAAGTATTGCTACAATTTACATTATAAATCCCCGTGATGTTTTATATTGATAATCTATATGCCAGTATTGCTACACTTGACATTATAAATCCTTATAATAGTTTATATTGTTAATCTATATGGCAGTATTGCCACACTTTACATTATAAAACATCATGATTGTTTATAATGATAATCTATATGCCAGTATTGCTACACTTTACATTATAAGTCCTCATGATAGTTTATATTGAAAATCTATATGCCAGTATTGCTACCATTTACATTATAAATCCTCATGATAGTTTATATTGATAATCTATATGCCAGTATTGCCTCACTTTATACTATAAAACCGTATGATGGTTTATATCGATAATCTATATGCCGGTTTTGCTATACTCTACGTTATAAATTCTCGTGATGTTTCTTATTGATAATTTATATGCCAGTATTGCTTTACTTTCCATTATAATTCATCATGATAGTTTATATTGATAATCTACACGCCAGTATTGCTACACTTTACATTATAATGCCCTGTGTTGTTTTCATTGATAATCTACATGCCAGTATTGCTACACTTGACATTATAAATCCTTATGATAGTTTATATTGTTAATCTATATGGCAGTATTGCTACACTATACATTTTAAAAAATCATTATTGTTTAAATTGATAATCTATATGCCAGTATTGCTACACTTTACATTATAAATCCTTACGAAGGTTGATATTGATAATCTATATGCCGGTAATGCTATACTGTACATTATAAATCTTCGTGAGGTTCCATATTAATAATCTATATGCCAGTATTGCTACACTTGACATTATAATCCTTATAATAGTTTATATTGTTAATCTATATGGCAGTATTGCTACACTTTACAATATAAATCATCATGATTGTTTATAATGATAATCTATATGCCAGTATTGCTACACTTTACATTATAAATCCTCATGATAGTTTACATTGATAATCTATGTGCCAGTATTGCTACCATTTACATTATAAATCCTCATGATAGTTTATATTACATACATACATACATAACATCACGCCTTTCCCATTACTAAGGTAGCAGCCCTTTATTTCCTACAATCACTCAAAAAAAAAAAAAAAATTAATATTATATATTATATAGAAAACTGCCTTTCATTCCTTATTTTCTAACAATAGCTCGCCAAATACTCCTATCCATACATAACTGTCTCGCCTCGTTAATATCCATACACCTTGTCATACATGCTCTCCTATTATTTCTACTTATAATCTTACGTTCACTCAAAACATTTTCTATCATATTCATCCATTTACTCCTCGGTCTTCCTCGCAATCGTGTTCCTTCAATTTCACCCAAATAAATCTTCTTAGTCAATCTATCATTTGACATTCTTTCCACATGTCCAAACCAACGCAGCTGACTTGAAGCCACTCTTTTCACAACATTTTTACTAATTTCACATTCATCATACACTACTTTATTCCTAATGTGGTCTCTTCTAGTCACTCCGCACACTCCTCTCAAAAATCTCATTTCAACCGCAGTTACCGTTTTTTTATTCCGGTTATCCCATACCCAACATTCACATCCATACATCAACGATGGCACAAGTACACCATTATACACACATAACCTAGCTTCTATCTTAGTTTATATTGATAATCTATATACCAGTATTGCCTCACTTTATATTATAAAACCGTATGATGGTTGATATCGATAATCTATATGCCGGTTTTGCTATACTCTACGTTATAAATTCTCGTGATGTTTCTTATTGATAATCTACATGCCAGTATTGCTTCACTTTCCATTATAATTCATCATGATAGTTTATATTGATAATCTACACGCCAGTAATGCTACACTTTACATTATAATTCCCTGTGTTGTTTTCATTGATAATCTATATGCCAGTATTGCTACACTTGACATTATAAATCCTTATGATAGTTTATATTGTTAATCTATATGGCAGTATTGCTACACTATACATTTTAAAACATCATTATTGTTTAAATTGATAATCTATATGCCAGTATTGCTACACTTTACATTAAAAATCCCCGTGATATTTTATATTAATAATCTATATGCCATTATTGCTACACTTTACATTATAAATCCGTATGATCGTTGATATTAATAATATATATGCCGGTTTCGTTATAGTGTACATTATAAATTCTTGTGGTGTTTTTATTGATAATCTACATAGCAGTATTGCTTCTCTTTACATTATAAATCCTCATGATAGTTTATATTGATAATCTATTATCCAGTATTGCTACAATTTACATTATAAATCCCCGTGACGTTTTATATTGATAATCTATATGCCAGTATTGCTACACTTTACATTATAAATCCTAATGATGTCTTATATTAATAATCTATATGCCAGTATTGCTACACTTTACATTATAAAACTTTACGATAGCTTATATTGTTAATCTATATGCCAGTATTGCTACAATTAACATTAAAAATCCTCATGATGTTTTATATAGATTATCCATATGCCAGTATTGCTACACTATACATTATAAATCCTCATGATGTATTATATTGATAATCCACGTGCCAGTATTGCTACACTTTACATTATAAAACCTCATGATTGTTTTTATTGATAATTTATATGCCAGTATTGCTTCACTTTACATTATAAATCATCAAGATAGTTAATATTGATAATCTATATGCCAATATTGCTATACTTTACATTGTAAAACTCCGTGATAATTTGTATTGATTATCCATATGCCAGTATTGCTACACTTGACATTATAAATCCTTATACGAGTTTATATTGTTAATCTATATGGCAGTATTGCCACACTTTACATTATAAACCATCATGATTGTTTATAATGATAATCTATATGCCAGTATTGCTACACTGTACATTATAAGTCCTCATGATAGTTTATATTGATAATCTATATGCCAGTATTGCTACCATTTACATTATAAATCCTCATGATAGTTTATATTGATAATCTATATGCCAGTATTGCCTCACTTTATATTATAAAACCGTATGATGGTTGATATCGATAATCTATATGCCGGTTTTGCTATACTCTACGTTATAAATTCTCGTGATGTTTCTTATTGATAATCTACATGCCTGTATTGCTTTACTTTCCATTATAATTCATCATGATAGTTTATATTGATAATCTACACGCCAGTATTGCTACACTTTACATTATAATTCCCTGTGTTGTTTTCATTGATAATCTATATGCCAGTATTGCTACACTTGACATTATAAATCCTTATGATGGTTTATATTGTTAATCTATATGGCAGTATTGCTACACTTTACATTATAGAACATCATGATTGTTTATAATGATAATCTATATGCCAGTATTGCTACACTTTACATTATAAATCCTCATGATAGTTTACATTGATAATCTATGTGCCAGTAATGCTACCATTTACATTATAAATCCTCATGATAGTTTATATTGATAATCTATATGCCAGTATTGCCTCACTTTATATTATAAAACCGTATGATGGTTGATATCGATAATCTATATGCCGGTTTTGCTATACTCTACGTTATAAATTCTCGTGATGTTTCTTATTGATAATCTACATGCCAGTATTGCTTCACTTTCCATTATAATTCATCATGATAGTTTATATTGATAATCTACACGCCAGTATTGCTACACTTTACATTATAATTCCCTGTGTTGTTTTCATTGATAATCTATATGCCATTATTGCTACACTTTACATTATAAATCCGTATGATCGTTGATATTAATAATCTATATGCCGGTTTTTTTATAGTATACATTATAAATTCTTGTGGTGTTTTTATTGATAATCTACATAGCAGTATTGCTTCTCTTTACATTATAAATCCTCATGATAGTTTATAGTGATAATCTATTAACCAGTATTGCTACAATTTACATTATAAATCCCCGTGATGTTTTATATTGATAATCTATATGCCAGTATTGCTACACTTGACATTATAAATCCTTATAATAGTTTATATTGTTAATCTATATGGCAGTATTGCCACACTTTACATTATAAACCATCATGATTGTTTATAATGATAATCTATATGCCAGTATTGCTACACTTTACATTATAAGTCCTCATGATAGTTTATATTGATAATCTATATGCCAGTATTGCTACCATTTACATTATAAATCCTCATGATAGTTTATATTGATAATCTATATGCCAGGATTGCCTCACTTTATATTATAAAACCGTATGATGGTTGATATCGATAATCTATATGCCGGTTTTGCTATACTCTACGTTTTAAATTCTCGTGATGTTTCTTATTGATAATTTATATGCCAGTATTGCTTTACTTTCCATTATAATTCATCATGATAGTTTATATTGATAATCTACACGCCAGTATTGCTACACTTTACATTATAATTCCCTGTGTTGTTTTCATTGATAATCTATATGCCAGTATTGCTACACTTGACATTATAAATCCTTATGATAGTTTATATTGTTAATCTATATGGCAGTATTGCTACACTATACATTTTAAAACATCATTATTGTTTAAATTGATAATCTATATGCCAGTATTGCTACACTTTACATTATAAATCCTTACGAAGGTTGATATTGATAATCTATATGCCGGTATTGCTATACTGTACATTATAAATCTTCGTGATGTTTCATATTAATAATCTATATGCCAGTATTGCTATACTTTACATTGTAAAACTCCGTGATAATTTGTATTGATTATCTATATGCCAGTATTGCTACACTTGACTTTATAGATCCTTATAATAGTTTATATTGTTAATCTATATGGCAGTATTGCTACACTTTACAATATAAAACATCATGATTGTTTATATTGATAATCTATATGCCAGTTTTGCTACACTTTACATTATAAATCCTCATGATAGTTTACATTGATAATCTATGTGCCAGTAATGCTACCATTTACATTATAAATCCTCATGATAGTTTATATTGATAATCTATATGCCAGTATTGCCTCACTTTATATTATAAAACCGTATGATGGTTGATATCGATAATCTATATGCCGGTTTTGCTATACTCTACGTTATAAATTCTCGTGATGTTTCTTATTGATAATCTACATGCCAGTATTGCTTCACATTCCATTATAATTCATCATGATAGTTTATATTGATAATCTACACGCCAGTATTGCTACACTTTACATTATAATTCCCTGTGTTGTTTTCATTGATAATCTATATGCCATTATTGCTACACTTTACATTATAAATCCGTATGATCGTTGATATTAATAATCTATATGCCGGTTTTTTTATAGTATACATTATAAATTCTTGTGGTGTTTTTATTGATAATCTACATAACAGTATTCCTTCTCTTTACATTATAAATCCTCATGATAGTTTATATTGATAATCTATTAACAAGTATTGCTACAATTTACATTATAAATCCCCGTGATGTTTTATATTGATAATCTATATGCCAGTATTGCTACACTTGACATTATAAATCCTTATAATAGTTTATATTGTTAATCTATATGGCAGTATTGCCACACTTTACATTATAAAACATCATGATTGTTTATAATGATAATCTATATGCCAGTATTGCTACACTTTACATTATAAGTCCTCATGATAGTTTATATTGAAAATCTATATGCCAGTATTGCTACCATTTACATTATAAATCCTCATGATAGTTTATATTGATAATCTATATGCCAGTATTGCCTCACTTTATACTATAAAACCGTATGATGGTTTATATCGATAATCTATATGCCGGTTTTGCTATACTCTACGTTATAAATTCTCGTGATGTTTCTTATTGATAATTTATATGCCAGTATTGCTTTACTTTCCATTATAATTCATCATGATAGTTTATATTGATAATCTACACGCCAGTATTGCTACACTTTACATTATAATGCCCTGTGTTGTTTTCATTGATAATCTACATGCCAGTATTGCTACACTTGACATTATAAATCCTTATGATAGTTTATATTGTTAATCTATATGGCAGTATTGCTACACTATACATTTTAAAAAATCATTATTGTTTAAATTGATAATCTATATGCCAGTATTGCTACACTTTACATTATAAATCCTTACGAAGGTTGATATTGATAATCTATATGCCGGTAATGCTATACTGTACATTATAAATCTTCGTGAGGTTCCATATTAATAATCTATATGCCAGTATTGCTACACTTGACATTATAATCCTTATAATAGTTTATATTGTTAATCTATATGGCAGTATTGCTACACTTTACAATATAAATCATCATGATTGTTTATAATGATAATCTATATGCCAGTATTGCTACACTTTACATTATAAATCCTCATGATAGTTTACATTGATAATCTATGTGCCAGTATTGCTACCATTTACATTATAAATCCTCATGATAGTTTATATTACATACATACATACATAACATCACGCCTTTCCCATTACTAAGGTAGCAGCCCTTTATTTCCTACAATCACTCAAAAAAAAAAAAAAAATTAATATTATATATTATATAGAAAACTGCCTTTCATTCCTTATTTTCTAACAATAGCTCGCCAAATACTCCTATCCATACATAACTGTCTCGCCTCGTTAATATCCATACACCTTGTCATACATGCTCTCCTATTATTTCTACTTATAATCTTACGTTCACTCAAAACATTTTCTATCATATTCATCCATTTACTCCTCGGTCTTCCTCGCAATCGTGTTCCTTCAATTTCACCCAAATAAATCTTCTTAGTCAATCTATCATTTGACATTCTTTCCACATGTCCAAACCAACGCAGCTGACTTGAAGCCACTCTTTTCACAACATTTTTACTAATTTCACATTCATCATACACTACTTTATTCCTAATGTGGTCTCTTCTAGTCACTCCGCACACTCCTCTCAAAAATCTCATTTCAACCGCAGTTACCGTTTTTTTATTCCGGTTATCCCATACCCAACATTCACATCCATACATCAACGATGGCACAAGTACACCATTATACACACATAACCTAGCTTCTATCTTAGTTTATATTGATAATCTATATACCAGTATTGCCTCACTTTATATTATAAAACCGTATGATGGTTGATATCGATAATCTATATGCCGGTTTTGCTATACTCTACGTTATAAATTCTCGTGATGTTTCTTATTGATAATCTACATGCCAGTATTGCTTCACTTTCCATTATAATTCATCATGATAGTTTATATTGATAATCTACACGCCAGTAATGCTACACTTTACATTATAATTCCCTGTGTTGTTTTCATTGATAATCTATATGCCAGTATTGCTACACTTGACATTATAAATCCTTATGATAGTTTATATTGTTAATCTATATGGCAGTATTGCTACACTATACATTTTAAAACATCATTATTGTTTAAATTGATAATCTATATGCCAGTATTGCTACACTTTACATTAAAAATCCCCGTGATATTTTATATTAATAATCTATATGCCATTATTGCTACACTTTACATTATAAATCCGTATGATCGTTGATATTAATAATATATATGCCGGTTTCGTTATAGTGTACATTATAAATTCTTGTGGTGTTTTTATTGATAATCTACATAGCAGTATTGCTTCTCTTTACATTATAAATCCTCATGATAGTTTATATTGATAATCTATTATCCAGTATTGCTACAATTTACATTATAAATCCCCGTGACGTTTTATATTGATAATCTATATGCCAGTATTGCTACACTTTACATTATAAATCCTAATGATGTCTTATATTAATAATCTATATGCCAGTATTGCTACACTTTACATTATAAAACTTTACGATAGCTTATATTGTTAATCTATATGCCAGTATTGCTACAATTAACATTAAAAATCCTCATGATGTTTTATATAGATTATCCATATGCCAGTATTGCTACACTATACATTATAAATCCTCATGATGTATTATATTGATAATCCACGTGCCAGTATTGCTACACTTTACATTATAAAACCTCATGATTGTTTTTATTGATAATTTATATGCCAGTATTGCTTCACTTTACATTATAAATCATCAAGATAGTTAATATTGATAATCTATATGCCAATATTGCTATACTTTACATTGTAAAACTCCGTGATAATTTGTATTGATTATCTATATGCCAGTATTGCTACACTTGACATTATAAATCTTTATAATAGTTTATATTGTTAATCTATATGGCAGTATTGCTACACTTTACATTATAAAACATCATGATTGTTTATAATGATAATCTATATGCCAGTATTGCTACACTTTACATTATAAGTCCTCATGATAGTTTATATTGATAATCTATATGCCAGTATTGCTACCATTTACATTATAAATCCTCATGATAGTTTATATTGATAATCTATATGCCAGTATTGCCTCACTTTATATTATAAAACCGTATGATGGTTGATATCGATAATCTATATGCCGGTTTTGCTATACTCTACGTTATAAATTCTCGTGATGTTTCTTATTGATAATCTACATGCCTGTATTGCTTTACTTTCCATTATAATTCATCATGATAGTTTATATTGATAATCTACACGCCAGTATTGCTACACTTTACATTATAATTCCCTGTGTTGTTTTCATTGATAATCTATATGCCAGTATTGCTACACTTGACATTATAAATCCTTATGATGGTTTATATTGTTAATCTATATGGCAGTATTGCTACACTATACATTTTAAAACATCACTATTGTTTAAATTGATAATCTATATGCCAGTATTGCTACACTTTACATTATAAATCCTTACGAAGGTTGATATTGATAATCTATATGCCGGTATTGCTATATTGTACATTATAAATCTTCGTGATGTTTCATATTAATAATCTATATGCCAGTATTGCTATACTTTACATTGTAAAACTCCGTGATAATTTGTATTGATTATCTATATGACAGTATTGCTACACTTGACATTATAAATCCTTATAATAGTTTATATTGTTAATCTATATGGCAGTATTGCTGCACTTCACATTATAAAACATCATGATTGTTTATAATGATAATCTATATGCCAGTATTGCTACACTTTACATTATAAATCCTCATGACAGTTTACACTGATAATCTATATGCCAGTATTGCTACCTATTACATTATAAATCCTCATGATAGTTTATATTGATAATCTATATGGCAGTATTGCTACACTTGACATTATAAATCCTTATGATAGTTTATATTGTTAATCTATATGGCAGTATTGCTACACTATACATTTTAAAACATCATTATTGTTTAAATTGATAATCTTTATGCCAGTATTGCTACACTTTACATTATAAATCCTTACGAAGGTTGATATTGATAATCTATATGCCGGTATTGCTATACTGTACATTATAAATCTTCGTGATGTTTCATATTAATAATCTATATGCCAGTATTGCTACACTTGACATTATAAATCCTTATAATAGTTTATATTGTTAATCTTTATGGCAGTATTGCTACACTTTACAATATAAAACATCATGATTGTTTATAATGATAATCTATATGCCAGTATTGCTACACTTTACATTATAAATCCTCATGATAGTTTACATTGATAATCTATGTGCCAGTATTGCTACCATTTACATTATAAATCCCCGTGATGTTTTATATTGATAATCTTTATGCCAGTATTGCTACACTTTACATTATAAATCCTAATGATGTCTTATATTAATAATCTATATGCCAGTATTGCTACACTTTACATTATAAATCTTTACGATAGTTTATATTGATAATCTATATGCCAGTATTGCTACAATTAACATTAAAAATCCTCATGATGTTTTATATAGATTATCCATATGCCAGTATTGCTACACTATACATTATAAATGCTCATGATGTATTATATTGATAATCCACGTGCCAGTATTGCTACACTTTACATTATAAAACCTCATGATTGTTTTTATTAATAATTTATATGCCAGTATTGCTTCACTTTACATTATAAATCATCATGATAGTTAATATTGATAATCTATATGCCAATATTGCTATACTTTACATTGTAAATCCTCATGATAGTTTATACTGATAATCTATTAACCATATATATATGCCGGTATTGATATACTGTACATTATAAATCTTCGTGATGTTTCATATTGATAATCTACATGCCAGTATTGCTTCGTTTTACATTATAAAAACTCATGATATTTTATATTATTAATCTATATGCCAGTATTGCTACACTTTACATTATAAATTCTTATGATGGTTGATATTGATAATCTATATGCCGCTTTTGCTATACTGTACATTATAAATTCTCGTGATGTTTTTAATTGATAATCTACAGGCCAGTATTGCTTCAATTTTCATTATAAATCATCGTGATAGTTTATATTGATAATCTACATGCCAGTATTGCTAAACTTTACATTATAAATCCTTACGATGGTCGATATTGATAATCTATATGCCGGTATTGCTATACTGTACATTATAATTTCTCGTGATGTTTCATATTGATAATCTACATGCCAGTATTGCTTCGCTTTACATTATAAAACCTCATGATAGTTTATATTGATAATCTATATGCCAGTATTGCCTCACTTTATATTATAAAACCGTATGATGGTTGAAATCGATAATCGATATGCCGGTTTTGCTATACTCTACGTTATAAATTCTCGTGATGTTTCTTATTGATAATCTACATGCCAGTATTGCTTCACTTTCCATTATAATTCATCATGATAGTTTATATTGATAATCTACACGCCAGTATTGCTACACTTTACATTATAATCCCCTGTGTTGTTTTCATTGATAATCTATATGCCAGTATTGCTACACTTGACATTATAAATCCTTATGATAGTTTATATTGTTAATCTATATGGCAGTATTGCTACACTATACATTTTAAAACATCATTATTGTTTAAATTGATAATCTATATGCCAGTATTGCTACACTTTACATTATAAATCCTTACGAAGGTTGATATTGATAATCTATATGCCGGTATTGCTATACTGTACATTATAAATCTTCGTGATGTTTCATATTAATAATCTATATGCCAGTATTGCTATACTTTACATTGTAAAACTCCGTGATAATTTGTATTGATTATCTATATGCCAGTATTGCTACACTTGACTTTATAGATCCTTATAATAGTTTATATTGTTAATCTATATGGCAGAATTGCTACACTTTACAATATAAAACATCATGATTGTTTATAATGATAATCTATATGCCAGTATTGCTACACTTTACATTATAAATCCTCATGATAGTTTACATTGATAATCTATGTGCCAGTAATGCTACCATTTACATTATAAATCCTCATGATAGTTTATATTGATAATCTATATGCCAGTATTGCCTCACTTTATATTATAAAACCGTATGATGGTTTATATCGATAATCTATATGCCGGTTTTGCTATACTCTACGTTATAAATTCTCGTGATGTTTCTTATTGATAATTTATATGCCAGTATTGCTTTACTTTCCATTATAATTCATCATGATAGTTTATATTGATAATCTACACGCCAGTATTGCTACACTTTACATTATAATTCCCTGTGTTGTTTTCATTGATAATCTATATGCCAGTATTGCTACACTTGACATTATAAATCCTTATGATAGTTTATATTGTTAATCTATATGGCAGTATTGCTACACTATACATTTTAAAAAATCATTATTGTTTAAATTGATAATCTATATGCCAGTATTGCTACACTTTACATTATAAATCCTTACGAAGGTTGATATTGATAATCTATATGCCGGTAATGCTATACTGTACATTATAAATCTTCGTGAGGTTCCATATTAATAATCTATATGCCAGTATTGCTACACTTGACATTATAATCCTTATAATAGTTTATATTGTTAATCTATATGGCAGTATTGCTACACTTTACAATATAAATCATCATGATTGTTTATAATGATAATCTATATGCCAGTATTGCTACACTTTACATTATAAATCCTCATGATAGTTTACATTGATAATCTATGTGCCAGTATTGCTACCATTTACATTATAAATCCTCATGATAGTTTATATTACATACATACATACATAACATCACGCCTTTCCCATTACTAAGGTAGCAGCCCTTTATTTCCTACAATCACTCAAAAAAAAAAAAAAAATAATATTATATATTATATAGAAAACTGCCTTTCATTCCTTATTTTCTAACAATAGCTCGCCAAATACTCCTATCCATACATAACTGTCTCGCCTCGTTAATATCCATACACCTTGTCATACATGCTCTCCTATTATTTCTACTTATAATCTTACGTTCACTCAAAACATTTTCTATCATATTCATCCATTTACTCCTCGGTCTTCCTCGCAATCGTGTTCCTTCAATTTCACCCAAATAAATCTTCTTAGTCAATCTATCATTTGACATTCTTTCCACATGTCCAAACCAACGCAGCTGACTTGAAGCCACTCTTTTCACAACATTTTTACTAATTTCACATTCATCATACACTACTTTATTCCTAATGTGGTCTCTTCTAGTCACTCCGCACACTCCTCTCAAAAATCTCATTTCAACCGCAGTTACCGTTTTTTTATTCCGGTTATCCCATACCCAACATTCACATCCATACATCAACGATGGCACAAGTACACCATTATACACACATAACCTAGCTTCTATCTTAGTTTATATTGATAATCTATATACCAGTATTGCCTCACTTTATATTATAAAACCGTATGATGGTTGATATCGATAATCTATATGCCGGTTTTGCTATACTCTACGTTATAAATTCTCGTGATGTTTCTTATTGATAATCTACATGCCAGTATTGCTTCACTTTCCATTATAATTCATCATGATAGTTTATATTGATAATCTACACGCCAGTAATGCTACACTTTACATTATAATTCCCTGTGTTGTTTTCATTGATAATCTATATGCCAGTATTGCTACACTTGACATTATAAATCCTTATGATAGTTTATATTGTTAATCTATATGGCAGTATTGCTACACTATACATTTTAAAACATCATTATTGTTTAAATTGATAATCTATATGCCAGTATTGCTACACTTTACATTAAAAATCCCCGTGATATTTTATATTAATAATCTATATGCCATTATTGCTACACTTTACATTATAAATCCGTATGATCGTTGATATTAATAATCTATATGCCGGTTTCGTTATAGTGTACATTATAAATTCTTGTGGTGTTTTTATTGATAATCTACATAGCAGTATTGCTTCTCTTTACATTATAAATCCTCATGATAGTTTATATTGATAATCTATTATCCAGTATTGCTACAATTTACATTATAAATCCCCGTGACGTTTTATATTGATAATCTATATGCCAGTATTGCTACACTTTACATTATAAATCCTAATGATGTCTTATATTAATAATCTATATGCCAGTATTGCTACACTTTACATTATAAAACTTTACGATAGTTTATATTGTTAATCTATATGCCAGTATTGCTACAATTAACATTAAAAATCCTCATGATGTTTTATATAGATTATCCATATGCCAGTATTGCTACACTATACATTATAAATCCTCATGATGTATTATATTGATAATCCACGTGCCAGTATTGCTACACTTTACATTATAAAACCTCATGATTGTTTTTATTGATAATTTATATGCCAGTATTGCTTCACTTTACATTATAAATCATCAAGATAGTTAATATTGATAATCTATATGCCAATATTGCTATACTTTACATTGTAAAACTCCGTGATAATTTGTATTGATTATCCATATGCCAGTATTGCTACACTTGACATTATAAATCCTTATAATAGTTTATATTGTTAATCTATATGGCAGTATTGCCACACTTTACATTATAAACCATCATGATTGTTTATAATGATAATCTATATGCCAGTATTGCTACACTGTACATTATAAGTCCTCATGATAGTTTATATTGATAATCTATATGCCAGTATTGCTACCATTTACATTATAAATCCTCATTATAGTTTATATTGATAATCTATATGCCAGTATTGCCTCACTTTATATTATAAAACCGTATGATGGTTGATATCGATAATCTATATGCCGGTTTTGCTATACTCTACGTTATAAATTCTCGTGATGTTTCTTATTGATAATCTACATGCCAGTATTGCTTTACTTTCCATTATAATTCATCATGATAGTTTATATTGATAATCTACACGCCAGTATTGCTACACTTTACATTATAATTCCCTGTGTTGTTTTCATTGATAATCTATATGCCAGTATTGCTACACTTGACATTATAAATCCTTATGATGGTTTATATTGTTAATCTATATGGCAGTATTGCTACACTATACATTTTAAAACATCACTATTGTTTAAATTGATAATCTATATGCCAGTATTGCTACACTTTACATTATAAATCCTTACGAAGGTTGATATTGATAATCTATATGCCGGTATTGCTATATTGTACATTATAAATCTTCGTGATGTTTCATATTAATAATCTATATGCCAGTATTGCTATACTTTACATTGTAAAACTCCGTGATAATTTGTATTGATTATCTATATGACAGTATTGCTACACTTGACATTATAAATCCTTATAATAGTTTATATTGTTAATCTATATGGCAGTATTGCTGCACTTCACATTATAAAACATCATGATTGTTTATAATGATAATCTATATGCCAGTATTGCTACACTTTACATTATAAATCCTCATGACAGTTTACACTGATAATCTATATGCCAGTATTGCTACCTATTACATTATAAATCCTCATGATAGTTTATATTGATAATCTATATGGCAGTATTGCTACACTTGACATTATAAATCCTTATGATAGTTTATATTGTTAATCTATATGGCAGTATTGCTACACTATACATTTTAAAACATCATTATTGTTTAAATTGATAATCTTTATGCCAGTATTGCTACACTTTACATTATAAATCCTTACGAAGGTTGATATTGATAATCTATATGCCGGTATTGCTATACTGTACATTATAAATCTTCGTGATGTTTCATATTAATAATCTATATGCCAGTATTGCTACACTTGACATTATAAATCCTTATAATAGTTTATATTGTTAATCTTTATGGCAGTATTGCTACACTTTACAATATAAAACATCATGATTGTTTATAATGATAATCTATATGCCAGTATTGCTACACTTTACATTATAAATCCTCATGATAGTTTACATTGATAATCTATGTGCCAGTATTGCTACCATTTACATTATAAATCCCCGTGATGTTTTATATTGATAATCTTTATGCCAGTATTGCTACACTTTACATTATAAATCCTAATGATGTCTTATATTAATAATCTATATGCCAGTATTGCTACACTTTACATTATAAATCTTTACGATAGTTTATATTGATAATCTATATGCCAGTATTGCTACAATTAACATTAAAAATCCTCATGATGTTTTATATAGATTATCCATATGCCAGTATTGCTACACTATACATTATAAATGCTCATGATGTATTATATTGATAATCCACGTGCCAGTATTGCTACACTTTACATTATAAAACCTCATGATTGTTTTTATTAATAATTTATATGCCAGTATTGCTTCACTTTACATTATAAATCATCATGATAGTTAATATTGATAATCTATATGCCAATATTGCTATACTTTACATTGTAAAACTCCGTGATAATTTGTATTGATTATCTATATGCCAGTATTGCTACACTTGACATTATAAATCCTTATAATAGTTTATATTGTTAATCTATATGGCAGTATTGCCACACTTTACATCATAAACCATCATGATTGTTTATAATGATAATCTATATGCCAGTATTGCTACACTTTACATTATAAATCCTAACGAAGGTTAATATTGATAATCTATATGCCGGTATTGCTATACTGTACATTATAAATCTTCGTGATGTTTCATATTAATAATCTATATGCCAGTATTGCTATACTTTACATTGTAAAACTCCGTGATAATTTGTATTGATTATCTATATGCCAGTATTGCTACACTTGACATTATAAATCTTTATAATAGTTTATATTGTTAATCTATATGGCAGTATTGCTACACTTTACATTATAAAACATCATGATTGTTTATAATGATAATCTATATGCCAGTATTGCTACACTTTACATTATAAATCCTCATGATAGTTTACATTGATAATCTATATGCCAGTATTGCTACCATTTACATTATAAATCCTCATGATAGTTTATATTGATAATTTATATGCCAGGATTGCCTCACTTTATATTATAAAACCGTATGATGGTTGATATCGATAATCTATATGCCGGTTTTGCTATACTCTACGTTATAAATTCTCGTGATGTTTCTTATTCATAATCTACATGCCAGTATTGCTTCACTTTCCATTATAATTCATCATGATAGTTTATATTGATAACCTACACGCCAGTATTGCTACACTTTACATTATAATTCCCTGTGTTGTTTTCATTGATAATCTATATGCCAGTATTGCTACACTTGACATTATAAATCCTTATGATAGTTTATATTGTTAATCTATATGGCAGTATTGCTACACTATACATTTTAAAACATCATTATTGTTTAAATTGATAATCTATATGCCAGTATTGCTACACTTTACATTAAAAATCCCCGTGATATTTTATATTAATAAACTATATGCCATTATTGCTACACTTTACATTATAAATCCGTATGATCGTTGATATTAATAATCTATATGCCGGTTTTGTTTTAGTGTACATTATAAATTCTTGTGGTGTTTTTATTGATAATCTACATAGCATTATTGCTTCTCTTTACATTATAAATCCTCATGATAGTTTATACTGATAATCTATTAACCATATATATATGCCGGTATTGATATACTGTACATTATAAATCTTCGTGATGTTTCATATTGATAATCTACATGCCAGTATTGCTTCGTTTTACATTATAAAAACTCATGATATTTTATATTATTAATCTATATGCCAGTATTGCTACACTTTACATTATAAATTCTTATGATGGTTGATATTGATAATCTATATGCCGCTTTTGCTATACTGTACATTATAAATTCTCGTGATGTTTTTAATTGATAATCTACAGGCCAGTATTGCTTCAATTTTCATTATAAATCATCATGATAGTTTATATTGATAATCTACATGCCAGTATTGCTAAACTTTACATTATAAATCCTTACGATGGTCGATATTGATAATCTATATGCCGGTATTGCTATACTGTACATTATAATTTCTCGTGATGTTTCATATTGATAATCTACATGCCAGTATTGCTTCGCTTTACATTATAAAACCTCATGATAGTTTATATTGATAATCTATATGCCAGTATTGCCTCACTTTATATTATAAAACCGTATGATGGTTGAAATCGATAATCGATATGCCGGTTTTGCTATACTCTACGTTATAAATTCTCGTGATGTTTCTTATTGATAATCTACATGCCAGTATTGCTTCACTTTCCATTATAATTCATCATGATAGTTTATATTGATAATCTACACGCCAGTATTGCTACACTTTACATTATAATCCCCTGTGTTGTTTTCATTGATAATCTATATGCCAGTATTGCTACACTTGACATTATAAATCCTTATGATAGTTTATATTGTTAATCTATATGGCAGTATTGCTACACTATACATTTTAAAACATCATTATTGTTTAAATTGATAATCTATATGCCAGTATTGCTACACTTTACATTATAAATCCTTACGAAGGTTGATATTGATAATCTATATGCCGGTATTGCTATACTGTACATTATAAATCTTCGTGATGTTTCATATTAATAATCTATATGCCAGTATTGCTATACTTTACATTGTAAAACTCCGTGATAATTTGTATTGATTATCTATATGCCAGTATTGCTACACTTGACTTTATAGATCCTTATAATAGTTTATATTGTTAATCTATATGGCAGAATTGCTACACTTTACAATATAAAACATCATGATTGTTTATAATGATAATCTATATGCCAGTATTGCTACACTTTACATTATAAATCCTCATGATAGTTTACATTGATAATCTATGTGCCAGTAATGCTACCATTTACATTATAAATCCTCATGATAGTTTATATTGATAATCTATATGCCAGTATTGCCTCACTTTATATTATAAAACCGTATGATGGTTTATATCGATAATCTATATGCCGGTTTTGCTATACTCTACGTTATAAATTCTCGTGATGTTTCTTATTGATAATTTATATGCCAGTATTGCTTTACTTTCCATTATAATTCATCATGATAGTTTATATTGATAATCTACACGCCAGTATTGCTACACTTTACATTATAATTCCCTGTGTTGTTTTCATTGATAATCTATATGCCAGTATTGCTACACTTGACATTATAAATCCTTATGATAGTTTATATTGTTAATCTATATGGCAGTATTGCTACACTATACATTTTAAAAAATCATTATTGTTTAAATTGATAATCTATATGCCAGTATTGCTACACTTTACATTATAAATCCTTACGAAGGTTGATATTGATAATCTATATGCCGGTAATGCTATACTGTACATTATAAATCTTCGTGAGGTTCCATATTAATAATCTATATGCCAGTATTGCTACACTTGACATTATAATCCTTATAATAGTTTATATTGTTAATCTATATGGCAGTATTGCTACACTTTACAATATAAATCATCATGATTGTTTATAATGATAATCTATATGCCAGTATTGCTACACTTTACATTATAAATCCTCATGATAGTTTACATTGATAATCTATGTGCCAGTATTGCTACCATTTACATTATAAATCCTCATGATAGTTTATATTACATACATACATACATAACATCACGCCTTTCCCATTACTAAGGTAGCAGCCCTTTATTTCCTACAATCACTCAAAAAAAAAAAAAAATTAATATTATATATTATATAGAAAACTGCCTTTCATTCCTTATTTTCTAACAATAGCTCGCCAAATACTCCTATCCATACATAACTGTCTCGCCTCGTTAATATCCATACACCTTGTCATACATGCTCTCCTATTATTTCTACTTATAATCTTACGTTCACTCAAAACATTTTCTATCATATTCATCCATTTACTCCTCGGTCTTCCTCGCAATCGTGTTCCTTCAATTTCACCCAAATAAATCTTCTTAGTCAATCTATCATTTGACATTCTTTCCACATGTCCAAACCAACGCAGCTGACTTGAAGCCACTCTTTTCACAACATTTTTACTAATTTCACATTCATCATACACTACTTTATTCCTAATGTGGTCTCTTCTAGTCACTCCGCACACTCCTCTCAAAAATCTCATTTCAACCGCAGTTACCGTTTTTTTATTCCGGTTATCCCATACCCAACATTCACATCCATACATCAACGATGGCACAAGTACACCATTATACACACATAACCTAGCTTCTATCTTAGTTTATATTGATAATCTATATACCAGTATTGCCTCACTTTATATTATAAAACCGTATGATGGTTGATATCGATAATCTATATGCCGGTTTTGCTATACTCTACGTTATAAATTCTCGTGATGTTTCTTATTGATAATCTACATGCCAGTATTGCTTCACTTTCCATTATAATTCATCATGATAGTTTATATTGATAATCTACACGCCAGTAATGCTACACTTTACATTATAATTCCCTGTGTTGTTTTCATTGATAATCTATATGCCAGTATTGCTACACTTGACATTATAAATCCTTATGATAGTTTATATTGTTAATCTATATGGCAGTATTGCTACACTATACATTTTAAAACATCATTATTGTTTAAATTGATAATCTATATGCCAGTATTGCTACACTTTACATTAAAAATCCCCGTGATATTTTATATTAATAATCTATATGCCATTATTGCTACACTTTACATTATAAATCCGTATGATCGTTGATATTAATAATCTATATGCCGGTTTCGTTATAGTGTACATTATAAATTCTTGTGGTGTTTTTATTGATAATCTACATAGCAGTATTGCTTCTCTTTACATTATAAATCCTCATGATAGTTTATATTGATAATCTATTATCCAGTATTGCTACAATTTACATTATAAATCCCCGTGACGTTTTATATTGATAATCTATATGCCAGTATTGCTACACTTTACATTATAAATCCTAATGATGTCTTATATTAATAATCTATATGCCAGTATTGCTACACTTTACATTATAAAACTTTACGATAGTTTATATTGTTAATCTATATGCCAGTATTGCTACAATTAACATTAAAAATCCTCATGATGTTTTATATAGATTATCCATATGCCAGTATTGCTACACTATACATTATAAATCCTCATGATGTATTATATTGATAATCCACGTGCCAGTATTGCTACACTTTACATTATAAAACCTCATGATTGTTTTTATTGATAATTTATATGCCAGTATTGCTTCACTTTACATTATAAATCATCAAGATAGTTAATATTGATAATCTATATGCCAATATTGCTATACTTTACATTGTAAAACTCCGTGATAATTTGTATTGATTATCCATATGCCAGTATTGCTACACTTGACATTATAAATCCTTATAATAGTTTATATTGTTAATCTATATGGCAGTATTGCCACACTTTACATTATAAACCATCATGATTGTTTATAATGATAATCTATATGCCAGTATTGCTACACTGTACATTATAAGTCCTCATGATAGTTTATATTGATAATCTATATGCCAGTATTGCTACCATTTACATTATAAATCCTCATTATAGTTTATATTGATAATCTATATGCCAGTATTGCCTCACTTTATATTATAAAACCGTATGATGGTTGATATCGATAATCTATATGCCGGTTTTGCTATACTCTACGTTATAAATTCTCGTGATGTTTCTTATTGATAATCTACATGCCAGTATTGCTTTACTTTCCATTATAATTCATCATGATAGTTTATATTGATAATCTACACGCCAGTATTGCTACACTTTACATTATAATTCCCTGTGTTGTTTTCATTGATAATCTATATGCCAGTATTGCTACACTTGACATTATAAATCCTTATGATGGTTTATATTGTTAATCTATATGGCAGTATTGCTACACTATACATTTTAAAACATCACTATTGTTTAAATTGATAATCTATATGCCAGTATTGCTACACTTTACATTATAAATCCTTACGAAGGTTGATATTGATAATCTATATGCCGGTATTGCTATATTGTACATTATAAATCTTCGTGATGTTTCATATTAATAATCTATATGCCAGTATTGCTATACTTTACATTGTAAAACTCCGTGATAATTTGTATTGATTATCTATATGACAGTATTGCTACACTTGACATTATAAATCCTTATAATAGTTTATATTGTTAATCTATATGGCAGTATTGCTGCACTTCACATTATAAAACATCATGATTGTTTATAATGATAATCTATATGCCAGTATTGCTACACTTTACATTATAAATCCTCATGACAGTTTACACTGATAATCTATATGCCAGTATTGCTACCTATTACATTATAAATCCTCATGATAGTTTATATTGATAATCTATATGGCAGTATTGCTACACTTGACATTATAAATCCTTATGATAGTTTATATTGTTAATCTATATGGCAGTATTGCTACACTATACATTTTAAAACATCATTATTGTTTAAATTGATAATCTTTATGCCAGTATTGCTACACTTTACATTATAAATCCTTACGAAGGTTGATATTGATAATCTATATGCCGGTATTGCTATACTGTACATTATAAATCTTCGTGATGTTTCATATTAATAATCTATATGCCAGTATTGCTACACTTGACATTATAAATCCTTATAATAGTTTATATTGTTAATCTTTATGGCAGTATTGCTACACTTTACAATATAAAACATCATGATTGTTTATAATGATAATCTATATGCCAGTATTGCTACACTTTACATTATAAATCCTCATGATAGTTTACATTGATAATCTATGTGCCAGTATTGCTACCATTTACATTATAAATCCCCGTGATGTTTTATATTGATAATCTTTATGCCAGTATTGCTACACTTTACATTATAAATCCTAATGATGTCTTATATTAATAATCTATATGCCAGTATTGCTACACTTTACATTATAAATCTTTACGATAGTTTATATTGATAATCTATATGCCAGTATTGCTACAATTAACATTAAAAATCCTCATGATGTTTTATATAGATTATCCATATGCCAGTATTGCTACACTATACATTATAAATGCTCATGATGTATTATATTGATAATCCACGTGCCAGTATTGCTACACTTTACATTATAAAACCTCATGATTGTTTTTATTAATAATTTATATGCCAGTATTGCTTCACTTTACATTATAAATCATCATGATAGTTAATATTGATAATCTATATGCCAATATTGCTATACTTTACATTGTAAAACTCCGTGATAATTTGTATTGATTATCTATATGCCAGTATTGCTACACTTGACATTATAAATCCTTATAATAGTTTATATTGTTAATCTATATGGCAGTATTGCCACACTTTACATCATAAACCATCATGATTGTTTATAATGATAATCTATATGCCAGTATTGCTACACTTTACATTATAAATCCTTACGAAGGTTAATATTGATAATCTATATGCCGGTATTGCTATACTGTACATTATAAATCTTCGTGATGTTTCATATTAATAATCTATATGCCAGTATTGCTATACTTTACATTGTAAAACTCCGTGATAATTTGTATTGATTATCTATATGCCAGTATTGCTACACTTGACATTATAAATCTTTATAATAGTTTATATTGTTAATCTATATGGCAGTATTGCTACACTTTACATTATAAAACATCATGATTGTTTATAATGATAATCTATATGCCAGTATTGCTACACTTTACATTATAAATCCTCATGATAGTTTACATTGATAATCTATATGCCAGTATTGCTACCATTTACATTATAAATCCTCATGATAGTTTATATTGATAATTTATATGCCAGGATTGCCTCACTTTATATTATAAAACCGTATGATGGTTGATATCGATAATCTATATGCCGGTTTTGCTATACTCTACGTTATAAATTCTCGTGATGTTTCTTATTCATAATCTACATGCCAGTATTGCTTCACTTTCCATTATAATTCATCATGATAGTTTATATTGATAACCTACACGCCAGTATTGCTACACTTTACATTATAATTCCCTGTGTTGTTTTCATTGATAATCTATATGCCAGTATTGCTACACTTGACATTATAAATCCTTATGATAGTTTATATTGTTAATCTATATGGCAGTATTGCTACACTATACATTTTAAAACATCATTATTGTTTAAATTGATAATCTATATGCCAGTATTGCTACACTTTACATTAAAAATCCCCGTGATATTTTATATTAATAAACTATATGCCATTATTGCTACACTTTACATTATAAATCCGTATGATCGTTGATATTAATAATCTATATGCCGGTTTTGTTTTAGTGTACATTATAAATTCTTGTGGTGTTTTTATTGATAATCTACATAGCATTATTGCTTCTCTTTACATTATAAATCCTCATGATAGTTTATACTGATAATCTATTAACCATATATATATGCCGGTATTGATATACTGTACATTATAAATCTTCGTGATGTTTCATATTGATAATCTACATGCCAGTATTGCTTCGTTTTACATTATAAAAACTCATGATATTTTATATTATTAATCTATATGCCAGTATTGCTACACTTTACATTATAAATTCTTATGATGGTTGATATTGATAATCTATATGCCGCTTTTGCTATACTGTACATTATAAATTCTCGTGATGTTTTTAATTGATAATCTACAGGCCAGTATTGCTTCAATTTTCATTATAAATCATCATGATAGTTTATATTGATAATCTACATGCCAGTATTGCTAAACTTTACATTATAAATCCTTACGATGGTCGATATTGATAATCTATATGCCGGTATTGCTATACTGTACATTATAATTTCTCGTGATGTTTCATATTGATAATCTACATGCCAGTATTGCTTCGCTTTACATTATAAAACCTCATGATAGTTTATATTGATAATCTATATGCCAGTATTGCCTCACTTTATATTATAAAACCGTATGATGGTTGAAATCGATAATCGATATGCCGGTTTTGCTATACTCTACGTTATAAATTCTCGTGATGTTTCTTATTGATAATCTACATGCCAGTATTGCTTCACTTTCCATTATAATTCATCATGATAGTTTATATTGATAATCTACACGCCAGTATTGCTACACTTTACATTATAATCCCCTGTGTTGTTTTCATTGATAATCTATATGCCAGTATTGCTACACTTGACATTATAAATCCTTATGATAGTTTATATTGTTAATCTATATGGCAGTATTGCTACACTATACATTTTAAAACATCATTATTGTTTAAATTGATAATCTATATGCCAGTATTGCTACACTTTACATTATAAATCCTTACGAAGGTTGATATTGATAATCTATATGCCGGTATTGCTATACTGTACATTATAAATCTTCGTGATGTTTCATATTAATAATCTATATGCCAGTATTGCTATACTTTACATTGTAAAACTCCGTGATAATTTGTATTGATTATCTATATGCCAGTATTGCTACACTTGACTTTATAGATCCTTATAATAGTTTATATTGTTAATCTATATGGCAGAATTGCTACACTTTACAATATAAAACATCATGATTGTTTATAATGATAATCTATATGCCAGTATTGCTACACTTTACATTATAAATCCTCATGATAGTTTACATTGATAATCTATGTGCCAGTAATGCTACCATTTACATTATAAATCCTCATGATAGTTTATATTGATAATCTATATGCCAGTATTGCCTCACTTTATATTATAAAACCGTATGATGGTTTATATCGATAATCTATATGCCGGTTTTGCTATACTCTACGTTATAAATTCTCGTGATGTTTCTTATTGATAATTTATATGCCAGTATTGCTTTACTTTCCATTATAATTCATCATGATAGTTTATATTGATAATCTACACGCCAGTATTGCTACACTTTACATTATAATTCCCTGTGTTGTTTTCATTGATAATCTATATGCCAGTATTGCTACACTTGACATTATAAATCCTTATGATAGTTTATATTGTTAATCTATATGGCAGTATTGCTACACTATACATTTTAAAAAATCATTATTGTTTAAATTGATAATCTATATGCCAGTATTGCTACACTTTACATTATAAATCCTTACGAAGGTTGATATTGATAATCTATATGCCGGTAATGCTATACTGTACATTATAAATCTTCGTGAGGTTCCATATTAATAATCTATATGCCAGTATTGCTACACTTGACATTATAATCCTTATAATAGTTTATATTGTTAATCTATATGGCAGTATTGCTACACTTTACAATATAAATCATCATGATTGTTTATAATGATAATCTATATGCCAGTATTGCTACACTTTACATTATAAATCCTCATGATAGTTTACATTGATAATCTATGTGCCAGTATTGCTACCATTTACATTATAAATCCTCATGATAGTTTATATTACATACATACATACATAACATCACGCCTTTCCCATTACTAAGGTAGCAGCCCTTTATTTCCTACAATCACTCAAAAAAAAAAAAAAATTAATATTATATATTATATAGAAAACTGCCTTTCATTCCTTATTTTCTAACAATAGCTCGCCAAATACTCCTATCCATACATAACTGTCTCGCCTCGTTAATATCCATACACCTTGTCATACATGCTCTCCTATTATTTCTACTTATAATCTTACGTTCACTCAAAACATTTTCTATCATATTCATCCATTTACTCCTCGGTCTTCCTCGCAATCGTGTTCCTTCAATTTCACCCAAATAAATCTTCTTAGTCAATCTATCATTTGACATTCTTTCCACATGTCCAAACCAACGCAGCTGACTTGAAGCCACTCTTTTCACAACATTTTTACTAATTTCACATTCATCATACACTACTTTATTCCTAATGTGGTCTCTTCTAGTCACTCCGCACACTCCTCTCAAAAATCTCATTTCAACCGCAGTTACCGTTTTTTTATTCCGGTTATCCCATACCCAACATTCACATCCATACATCAACGATGGCACAAGTACACCATTATACACACATAACCTAGCTTCTATCTTAGTTTATATTGATAATCTATATACCAGTATTGCCTCACTTTATATTATAAAACCGTATGATGGTTGATATCGATAATCTATATGCCGGTTTTGCTATACTCTACGTTATAAATTCTCGTGATGTTTCTTATTGATAATCTACATGCCAGTATTGCTTCACTTTCCATTATAATTCATCATGATAGTTTATATTGATAATCTACACGCCAGTAATGCTACACTTTACATTATAATTCCCTGTGTTGTTTTCATTGATAATCTATATGCCAGTATTGCTACACTTGACATTATAAATCCTTATGATAGTTTATATTGTTAATCTATATGGCAGTATTGCTACACTATACATTTTAAAACATCATTATTGTTTAAATTGATAATCTATATGCCAGTATTGCTACACTTTACATTAAAAATCCCCGTGATATTTTATATTAATAATCTATATGCCATTATTGCTACACTTTACATTATAAATCCGTATGATCGTTGATATTAATAATCTATATGCCGGTTTTGTTATAGTATACATTACAAATTCTTGTGGTGTTTTTATTGATAATCTACATAGCAGTATTGCTTCTCTTTACATTATAAATCCTCATGATGTTTTATATATATTATCCATATGCCAGTATTGCTACACTATACATTATAAATACTCATGATGTATTATATTGATAATCTACGTGCCAGTATTGCTACACTTTACATTATAAAACCTCATGATTGTTTTTATTGATAATTTATATGCCAGTATTGTTTCACTTCACATTATAAATCCTCATGATAGTTTACATTGATAATCTATATGTTACTATGGCTACACTTTTCATTATGAATCCTTACGATGGTTGACATTGATAAAATCTATATGCCAGTATTGCTATACGGTAAATTATAAATACTCGTGATGTTTTATATTGATAATCCACATGCCAGTATTGATTTACTTCACATTATAAATCATCATGATAGTTGATACTAATAATCTATATGCCAGAATTGCCACACTTGACATTATAAATCGTTACGATAGTTTATATTGATACTCTATATGCCAGTATTGCTACAATTGACATTAAAAATCCTCACGATGTTTTATATAGATTATCCATATGCCAGTATTGCTACAGTATACATTATAATTCCTTATGATGTATTATTCATAGTTGAAGTGTTTCGTCAAAATGGTAACTTGTAGATAAACTTAATTCCCTCAATGGGTAGGAATGAATGACGATAGTAGGCTTCGTTCAAGGTGTAATGACCATTTTGTTTAACATGGTTATACCATAATTTCTCTGTTTCTTTTTATAAATTTACAACCTCATCATGGGTTATCCAAGAACATTGCCTTATGCAATGTTCACTAACGTTTTTTGAGTTACATATGTTTAACTTTTTAACTTCAGACACGCTGTAAATTCAGACTTTTTGGATGTTGTTTGTCCTGATGATGGCCTCAACTGGATGGCCGAAACGTCGACTTGTTTAACAATAAAACATTAGCAATTTTTTGATGCATTTCTTTTCTTCTAACCTCTATGTTCTACGGACACCTTGAACGAAGCCTACTATCGTCATTCATTCCTACCCATTGAGGGAATTAAGTTTATCTACATGATGTATTATATTGATAATCTACGTGCCAGTATTGCTACACTTTACATTATAAAACCTCATGATTGTTTATATTGATAATCTATATGCCAGTATTGCTACACTTTACATTATAAATCCTTACGATGGTCGATATTGATAATCTATATGCCGGTATTGCTATACTGTACATGATAAATTCTCGTGATGTTTCATATTGATAATCTACATGCCAGTATTGCTTCGTTTTACATTATAAAACCTCATGATAGTTTATAATATTAATCTATATGCCAGTATTGCTACACTTTACATTATAAATCCTTATGATGGTTGATATTGATAATCTATATGCCGCTTTTGCTATACTGTACATTATAAATTCTCATGAATGTTTATATTGATAATCTATATGCCAGTATTGCTTCACTTTGCATTACAAATCATCATGATTGTTTATACTGGTAATCTATATGCCAGTATTGCTTTACTTTACATTGTAAATCCCCGTGATATTTTATATTGATTATCTATATGCCAGTATTGCTACACTTGACATTATAAAACCTTATGATGGTTGATATTGATAATCTATATGCCGGTATTGCTATACTGTACATTATAAATTCTCGTGATGTTTTTTATTGAGAATCTACATGCCAGTATTGCTTCACTCTCCATTATAAATCATCATGATAGTTTATATTGATAATCTATATGCCAGTATTGCAACACTTTACATTATAAATCCCTGTGATGTTTTCATTGATAATCTATATGCCAGTATTGCTAGACTTGAAATTATAAATCCTTGTGATAGTTTATATTGTTAATCTATATGGCAGTATTGCTACATTATACATTTTAAAACATCATTATTGTTTATATTGATAATCTATATGCCAGTATTGCTACACTTTACATTATAAATCCTTATGATAGTTTATATTGATAATCTATATACCAGTAGTGCTACACTCTACATTATAAATCCTTATGATGGTTGATATTGATAATCTATATGCCGGTTTTGCTATACTGTACATTATCAATTCTCGTGATGTTTTTTATTGATAATATACATGCCAGTATTGCTTCACTGTAGAATATAAATCGCTGTGATGTTTTCATTGATAATATATATGCCAGTATTGCTACACTTTACAATATAATTTTTCATGATAGTTTATATTGATAAACTATATGACAGTATTGCTACACTTTACATTATAAATCCTTATGATGGTTGATATTGATCTATATGCGGGTTTTGCTCTACTGTACATTATAAATTCTTCTGATGTTTTTTATTGATAATCTACATGGCAGTATTGCTTCTCTTTACATTATAAATCATCATGATAGTTTATATTGATAATCTACTTGCCAGTATTGCTACTCTTTACATTATAAATCTCTGTCATATTTTCATTGATAATCTATATGCCAGTATTGCTACACTTGACATTATAAATCCTTATGATAGTTTCTATTGTTAATCTATATGGCAGTATTGCTACACATTACTTTATAAATCATCATGATTGTTTATATTGACAATCTATATGCCAGTATTGCTACACTTTACATTATAAATCCTCATGATAGTTTATATTGATAATCTATATGCCAGTATTGCTACACTTTACATTTTAAATTCTCATGATGTTTGATATTGATAATCTATATGCCGGTTTTGCTATACTGTACATTATAAATTCTCGTGATGTTTTTTATTGATAATCTACATGCCAGTATTGCTACACTTTACATTATAAATCATCATGATAGTGTTTATTGATAATCTACATGCCAGTATTGCTTCACTGTAGAATATAAATCGCTGTGATGTTTTCATTGATAATATATATGCCAGTATTGCTACACTTAACAATATAATTTCTCATGATAGTTTATATTGATAATCTATATGACAGTATTGCTACACTTTACATTATAAATCCTTATGATGGTTGATATTGATCTATGTGCCGGTTTTGCTCTACTGCACATTATAAATTCTTCTGATCTCTTTTATTGATAATCTACATGGCAGTATTGCTTCTCTTTACATTATAAATCATCATGATAGTTTATATTGATAATCTACATGCCAGTTATGCTACTCTTTACATTACAAATCCCTGTCATATTTTCATTGACAATCTATATGCCAGTATTGCTACACTTTACATTTTAAATCCTTATGATAGTTTATATTAATAATCTATTTGCCAGTATTGCTACACTTTACATTATAAATCCTTATGATGGTTGATATTGATAATCTATATGCTGGTTTTACTATACTGTACATTATAAATTCTCGTGATGTTTTTCATTGATAATCTACATACCGGTAATGCTACACTTTACATTATAAATCCCTGTGATGTTTTCATTGATAATCTATATGCCAGTATTGCTACACTTGACATAATAAATCCCTATCTTATTGTTAATCTGTTTGGCAGTATTGCTACACTATACATTATAAATCCTCATGATGTATTTAATTGATAATCTACGTGCCAGTATTGCTACACTTTACATTATAAAACCTCATGATTTTTTATATTGATAATCTATATGCCAGTATTGCTGCACTTCACATTATAAATCCTCATGATATTTTATATTGATAATCTATATGCCAGTATTGCTACACTTTACATTACAAATCCTTACGATGGTCGATATTGATAATCTATATGCCGGTATTGCTATTCTGTACATTATAAATTCTCGTGATGTTTCATATTGATAATCTACATGCCAGTATTGCTTCGTTTTACATTATAAAACCTCATGCTAGTTTATATTATTAATCTATATGCCAGTATTGCTACACTTTACATTATAAATCCTTATGATGGTTGATATTGATAATCTATATGCCGCTTTTGCTATACTGTACATTAAAAATTCTCGTGATGTTTTTAATTGATAATCTACATGCCAGTATTGCTTCACTCTTCATTATAAATCATCATGATAGTTTATATTGATAATCTACATGCCAGTATTGCTACACTTTACATTATAAATCCTTACGATGGTCGATATTGATAATCTATATGCCGGTATTGCTATACTGTACATTATAAATTCTCGTGATGTTTCATATTGATAATCTACATGCCAGTATTGCTTCGCTTTACATTATAAAACCTCATGATAGTTTATATTGATAATCTATATGCCAGTATTGCTACACTTTACATTATAAATCCTTGTGATGATTGATATTGATAATCTATATGCCGGTTTTGATATACTGTCCATTATAAATTCTCATGATAGTTTATATTGATAATCCATATGCCAGTATTGCAGCACTTTACATTAAAAATCCCCGCGATGTTTTTGATTGATAATCTACATGCCAGTATTGCTACACTTTACATTAAAAATCCCCGTGATATTTTATATTAATAATCTATATGCCATTATTGCTACACTTTACATTATAAATCAGTATGATCGTTGATATTAATAATCTATATGCCGGTTTTGTGATAGTGTACATTATAAATTCTTGTGGTGTTTTTATTGATAATCTACATAGCAGTATTGCTTCTCTTTACATTATAAATCCTCATGATAGTTTATATTGATAATCTATTAACCAGTATTGCTACAATTTACATTATAAATCCCCGTGATATTTTATATTGATAATCTATATGCCAATATTGCTACACTTTACATTATAAATCCTAATGATGTCTTATATTGATAATCTATATGCTAGTATTGCTACACTTTACATTATAAAACTTTACGATAGTTTATATTGATAATCTATATGCCAGTATTGCTACAATTGACATTAAAAATCCTCATGATGTTTTATATAGATTATCCATATGCCAGTATTGCTACACTATACATTATAAATCCTCATGATGTATTATATTGATAATCTACGTGCCAGTATTGCTACACTTTACATTATAAATCCTTATGATGGTTGATATTGATAATCTATATGCCGCTTTTGCTATACTGTACATTATAAATTCTCGTGATGTTTTTAATTAAAAATCTACATGCCAGTATTGCTTCACTTTTCATTATAAATCATCATGATAGTTTATATTGATAATCTACATGCCAGTATTGCTAAACTTTACATTATAAATCCTTACGATGGTCGATATTGATAATCTATATGCCGCTTTTGCTATACTGTACATTATAAATTCTCGTGATGTTTTTAATTGATAATCTACATACCAGTATTGCTTCACTTTTCATTATAAATCATCATGATAGTTTATATTGATAATCTACATGCCAGTATTGCTACACTTTACATTATAAATCATTACGATGGTCGATATTGATAATCTATATGCCGGTATTGCTATACTGTACATTATAAATTCTCGTGATGTTTCATATTGATAATCTACATGCCAGTATTGCTTCGCTTTACATTATAAAACCTCATGATAATTTATATTGATAATCTATATGCCAATATTGCTACACTTTACATTATAAATCCTTATGATGATTGATATTGATAATCTATATGCCGGTTTTGATATACTGTCCATTATAAATTCTCATGATAGTTTATATTGATATTCTATATGCCAGTATATCAGCACTTTACATTAAAAATCCCCGCGATGTTTTTTATTGATAATCTACATGCCAGTATTGCTACACTTTACATTAAAAATCCCCGTGATATTTTATATTAATAATCTGTATGCCATTATTGCTACACTTTACATTATAAATCCCTATGATCGTTGATATTAATAATCTATATGCCGGTTTTGTTATAGTGTACATTATAAATTCTTGTGGTGTTTTTATCGATAATCTACATAGCAGTATTGCTTCTCTTTACATTATAAATCCTCATGATAGTTTATATTGATAATCTATAAACCAGTATTGCTACAATTTACATTATAAATCCCCGTGATGTTTTATTTTGATAATCTATATGCCAGTATTGCTACAATTTACATTATAAATCCCCGTGATGTTTTATATTGATAATCTATATGCCAGTATTGCTACACTTTACATTATAAATACTAATGATGTCTTATACTGATAATCTATATGCCAGTATTGCTACACTTTACATTATAAATCTTTGCGATAGTTTATATTGATAATCTATATGCCAGTATTGCTACAATTGACATTAAAAATCCTCATGATGTTTTATATAGATTATCCATATGCCAGTATTGCTACACTATACATTATAAATCCTCATGATGTATTATATTGATAATCTACGTGCCAGTATTGCTACACTTGACATTATAAAACCTCATGATTGTTTATATTGATAATCTATATGCCAGTATTGCTACACTTTACATTTTAAATCCTCATGATAGTTTATATTAATAATCTATTTGCCAGTATTGCTACACTTTACATTATAAATCCTTATGATGGTTGATATTGATAATCTATATGCCGGTTTTGCTATACTGTACATTATAAATTCTCGTGATGCTTTTTATTGATAATCTACATGCCAGTATTGCTTCACTTTACATTATAAATCATCATAATAGTTTATATTGATAATCTACATGCCAGTATTGCTACACTTTACATTATAAATCCCTGTGATGTTTTCATTGATAATCCTATGCTAGTATTGCTACACTTGCCACGGTTTTTTTTTTCTCTATATTTACCGCCATATATTGTAGTGCAAGACTAGAAGTAGATAGCGCCATGTATCGTTGTATAATGACAGGTAGGCGGGTGTGTAATTAAGTTTTAACAGAATAATTATGACCAAGTTGTGCATGAACAAGCACAGAGAGAGTCGTCTGACTCGTCAATCTGACCTGACGTGGTACAATTTTGTATTTAGTTGTCAGACGAGTGAGTGAGTGTTAGTGCTGTGAGAGAGGAAAAGTGTAGTGTGGTATCTCAGAGGGTTACTCTGAATTATCATCGAATATTAGTACCGGACGAGTAACCTCTGTGTACTCCGAGTCGGAGGATTTCCGTGAGCCACCTACCCACACCTCGCCATACCGCATTTCGTTTGGGAACTAACCCGCTGGAAGCTGGAGGACTGCCGCCAGGCGAAATACCCGCTCCCGCCGTGGAGGATTTGGTGAACCACAGCCTAACAACCAGCTCACTACCTGCAGCTAGGTAACTTTCTTTGTTCTCGACCACGTTACGTGTTAACTAGTGACAACCTACGTGTATTGTCGACTCGTTCCATCTCGCCCTTTCGGGCGTGGTCCGCTCAGAAGACGATCGAATCATTTCGACCATCTTCGACTACCCACCGATTACGACAACCCCCCCCCCTTTTCTTAACGTGTCTATTTGAATTAGTGTCGTTAGTGTACCGACAACCATCACGTTGTGATGACCACTCATACTCAACTGTGACACCTACATTTGTATTTCGAACATTGCCTTTGTAGTTCTACTAACGCTTGTTTTTTTGTTAATTTATAAATTTAACTTAATCTCTTTAATTATAATCAATTTAATTGTTCTGATATTATTGCTAAAATCTCCTCCCTCTATCGAGTGTACCACCGCGCAGTGTTAGCGTGGATGTGTCAAGTCACTTAACTCACGCGAGGACAGGACCGGGTTAGCCCACCTGCAACTTTCTATATTTTCAGTACTGACACACGCAAGGCTACCACTGACTGTGGCCCACACTCTTTGCCTAGTTTATAAGATTAATTTTAGTATTTTTACTCAATTCACATTATATTATAACTTGTTTACATATTGTTCTGGTGTACCCTTGGCACGGACAGTTTGGGAACGCTACGTAATTATTTCATTACGCGCCGACAGGACCGGGTTAGCCCGCCTGCATCTTATTTAGTTTTCATTTACGAACCTTTCCCGGACTGTCTTTGTCAACGGCCCGCCCCCATTTATTTTGTTATTATCTTGTGTCAGATCTAAGAGATATACGTATCTGTTTTCTCCAGTCTTGTGGCACAATATATACTCCGGCAAATTTAACTCCAATAGGCTTTTGATTAATTTATGAACGTTCGAGTAACGATTTACATCCCTAACATTTATCAATCCCGTGAAGATACTTTCCGATACTTTTACGCCGTCCAAAGTATCGTGGCGCCCACCACGAGCTCCCGTTACCTGACCCACGCCGTACGGCAGTCCGTACCCTCGCCGACACCGACTAGCCGGCCACCGTTTACCACCCCAACTCCCCGGAGAAAGGTGGGCGATACACTTTACATTTTAAATCCTTATGATGGTTGATATTGATAATGTATATGCCGGTTTTGCTATACTGTACATTATAAATTATCATGAAAGTTTAAATTGATAATCTATATGCCAGTATTGCTTCACTTTACATTATAAATCATCATGATTGTTTATACTGATAATCTATATGCCAGTATTGCTTTACTTTACATTGTAAATCCCCGTGATATTTTATATTGATTATCTATATGCCAGTATTTCTACACTTGATATTACAAATCCTTATGATAGTTTATATTGTTAATCTATATGGCAGTATTGCTACACTTTACATTATAAAACCTTATGATGGTTGATATTGATAATCTATATGCCGGTATTGCTATACTGTACATTATAAATTCTCGTGATGTTTTTTATTGAGAATCTACATGCCAGTATTGCTTCACTTTCCATTATAAATCATGATGATAGTTTATATTGATAATCTACATGCCAGTATTGCAACACTTTACATTTTAAATCCCTGTGATGTTTTCTTTGATAATCTATATGCCAGTATTGCTAGACTTGAAATTATAAATCCTTATGATAGTTTCTATTGTTAATCTATATGGCAGTATTCCTACACATTACTTTATAAATCATCATGATTGTTTATATTGACAATCTATATGCCAGTATTGCTACACTTTACATTATAAATCATCATGATAGTTAATATTGATAATCTATATGCCAGTATTGCTATACTTTACATTGTAAAACTCCGTGATAATTTGTATTGATTATCTATATGCCAGTATTCCTACACTTGACATTATAAATCCTTATAATAGTTTATTTTGTTAATCTATATGGCAGTATTGCTACACTTTACAATATAAATCATCATGATTGTTTATAATGATAATCTATATGCCAGTATTGCTACACTTTACATTATAAATCCTCATGATAGTTTACATTGATAATCTATGTGCCAGTATTGCTACCATTTACATTATAAATCCTCATGATAGTTTATATTACATACATACATACATAACATCACGCCTTTCCTATTACTAAGGTAGCAGCCCTTTATTTCCTACAATCACTCAAAAAAATATTAATATTATATATTATATAGAAAACTGCCTTTCATTCCTTATTTTCTAACAATAGCTCGCCAAATACTCCTATCCATACATAACTGTCTCGCCTCGTTAATATCCATACACCTTGTCATACATGCTCTCCTATTATTTCTACTTATAATCTTACGTTCACTCAAAACATTTTCTATCATATTCATCCATTTACTCCTCGGTCTTCCTCGCAATCGTGTTCCTTCAATTTCACCCAAATAAATCTTCTTAGTCAATCTATCATTTGACATTCTTTCCACATGTCCAAACCAACGCAGCTGACTTGAAGCCACTCTTTTCACAACATTTTTACTAATTTCACATTCATCATACACTACTTTATTCCTAATGTGGTCTCTTCTAGTCACTCCGCACACTCCTCTCAAAAATCTCATTTCAACCGCAGTTACCGTTTTTTTATTCCGGTTATCCCATACCCAACATTCACATCCATACATCAACGATGGCACAAGTACACCATTATACACACATAACCTAGCTTCTATCTTAGTTTATATTGATAATCTATATACCAGTATTGCCTCACTTTATATTATAAAACCGTATGATGGTTGATATCGATAATCTATATGCCGGTTTTGCTATACTCTACGTTATAAATTCTCGTGATGTTTCTTATTGATAATCTACATGCCAGTATTGCTTCACTTTCCATTATAATTCATCATGATAGTTTATATTGATAATCTACACGCCAGTAATGCTACACTTTACATTATAATTCCCTGTGTTGTTTTCATTGATAATCTATATGCCAGTATTGCTACACTTGACATTATAAATCCTTATGATAGTTTATATTGTTAATCTATATGGCAGTATTGCTACACTATACATTTTAAAACATCATTATTGTTTAAATTGATAATCTATATGCCAGTATTGCTACACTTTACATTAAAAATCCCCGTGATATTTTATATTAATAATCTATATGCCATTATTGCTACACTTTACATTATAAATCCGTATGATCGTTGATATTAATAATATATATGCCGGTTTCGTTATAGTGTACATTATAAATTCTTGTGGTGTTTTTATTGATAATCTACATAGCAGTATTGCTTCTCTTTACATTATAAATCCTCATGATAGTTTATATTGATAATCTATTATCCAGTATTGCTACAATTTACATTATAAATCCCCGTGACGTTTTATATTGATAATCTATATGCCAGTATTGCTACACTTTACATTATAAATCCTAATGATGTCTTATATTAATAATCTATATGCCAGTATTGCTACACTTTACATTATAAAACTTTACGATAGCTTATATTGTTAATCTATATGCCAGTATTGCTACAATTAACATTAAAAATCCTCATGATGTTTTATATAGATTATCCATATGCCAGTATTGCTACACTATACATTATAAATCCTCATGATGTATTATATTGATAATCCACGTGCCAGTATTGCTACACTTTACATTATAAAACCTCATGATTGTTTTTATTGATAATTTATATGCCAGTATTGCTTCACTTTACATTATAAATCATCAAGATAGTTAATATTGATAATCTATATGCCAATATTGCTATACTTTACATTGTAAAACTCCGTGATAATTTGTATTGATTATCCATATGCCAGTATTGCTACACTTGACATTATAAATCCTTATAATAGTTTATATTGTTAATCTATATGGCAGTATTGCCACACTTTACATTATAAACCATCATGATTGTTTATAATGATAATCTATATGCCAGTATTGCTACACTGTACATTATAAGTCCTCATGATAGTTTATATTGATAATCTATATGCCAGTATTGCTACCATTTACATTATAAATCCTCATGATAGTTTATATTGATAATCTATATGCCAGTATTGCCTCACTTTATATTATAAAACCGTATGATGGTTGATATCGATAATCTATATGCCGGTTTTGCTATACTCTACGTTATAAATTCTCGTGATGTTTCTTATTGATAATCTACATGCCTGTATTGCTTTACTTTCCATTATAATTCATCATGATAGTTTATATTGATAATCTACACGCCAGTATTGCTACACTTTACATTATAATTCCCTGTGTTGTTTTCATTGATAATCTATATGCCAGTATTGCTACACTTGACATTATAAATCCTTATGATGGTTTATATTGTTAATCTATATGGCAGTATTGCTACACTATACATTTTAAAACATCACTATTGTTTAAATTGATAATCTATATGCCAGTATTGCTACACTTTACATTATAAATCCTTACGAAGGTTGATATTGATAATCTATATGCCGGTATTGCTATATTGTACATTATAAATCTTCGTGATGTTTCATATTAATAATCTATATGCCAGTATTGCTATACTTTACATTGTAAAACTCCGTGATAATTTGTATTGATTATCTATATGACAGTATTGCTACACTTGACATTATAAATCCTTATAATAGTTTATATTGTTAATCTATATGGCAGTATTGCTGCACTTCACATTATAAAACATCATGATTGTTTATAATGATAATCTATATGCCAGTATTGCTACACTTTACATTATAAATCCTCATGACAGTTTACACTGATAATCTATATGCCAGTATTGCTACCTATTACATTATAAATCCTCATGATAGTTTATATTGATAATCTATATGGCAGTATTGCTACACTTGACATTATAAATCCTTATGATAGTTTATATTGTTAATCTATATGGCAGTATTGCTACACTATACATTTTAAAACATCATTATTGTTTAAATTGATAATCTTTATGCCAGTATTGCTACACTTTACATTATAAATCCTTACGAAGGTTGATATTGATAATCTATATGCCGGTATTGCTATACTGTACATTATAAATCTTCGTGATGTTTCATATTAATAATCTATATGCCAGTATTGCTACACTTGACATTATAAATCCTTATAATAGTTTATATTGTTAATCTTTATGGCAGTATTGCTACACTTTACAATATAAAACATCATGATTGTTTATAATGATAATCTATATGCCAGTATTGCTACACTTTACATTATAAATCCTCATGATAGTTTACATTGATAATCTATGTGCCAGTATTGCTACCATTTACATTATAAATCCCCGTGATGTTTTATATTGATAATCTTTATGCCAGTATTGCTACACTTTACATTATAAATCCTAATGATGTCTTATATTAATAATCTATATGCCAGTATTGCTACACTTTACATTATAAATCTTTACGATAGTTTATATTGATAATCTATATGCCAGTATTGCTACAATTAACATTAAAAATCCTCATGATGTTTTATATAGATTATCCATATGCCAGTATTGCTACACTATACATTATAAATGCTCATGATGTATTATATTGATAATCCACGTGCCAGTATTGCTACACTTTACATTATAAAACCTCATGATTGTTTTTATTAATAATTT